>OW121846.1:74350063-75653395 GCA_933228895.1 Platycnemis pennipes | reverse complement strand
CAGGAGAAATGATGGTGAGGCAATCATAGTCATGTTTAAATGTATTTTCAAAGTGGCATGAATTTACTGGAAAAGAATGGAGAGGAATAATCGGAATTACTACACTGCGCTCTTGTTGGTAAAATGTGTTTTCCTATTTGAGGAACGTTTGGCTGATGAGAATTCTATGAGTTACTTTATTACCATTACGTTTTTATCGATGACTTTTCTAATTAGTTTGATTCATAGTTAAGAATTTTTATGGGTAAAAAGGGAAGCATTTATATAGAAAATGGGGACAAAATCTGACGAATGTAACTTGAAAACTCGATTAATAGCTTGAAATTATGCATCGAAACAGGTCTCGGATTTATTTTTTGAAAATTTAATTTTTACCTTTTTTTCCCGTTGCCTAAGATTTTTGTTTAAGTTGGGACTAATGAATTGAAAATAGAATTTAAGTAAGGCAGCAAGTAATACACTAAAAAAAGTCTCTTCATTGCTTCATTCCTGGAAAAAACATTTAGAATTCAAGGATTTATTTTATCTTACTGCTGTTGTGTTTTTTTATTTGGTTACTTCTATAAAATTAGTTAAAAGTATGGTTTAATACTTGCAAGATTTACAGAATTAGTCTAATAACGTGAAGTTACTAGATTAAGTTGATGATAAATCAGCCTTAAGAGTGGGTTATCACATGTTCAAGGTTAGTCAAATATTCAGCTGTCTTGTTTCTTCAAGGTAATAAATCTTCCTTAGACATTTTCAATTTCTAATTGTTTATACACTTATACGTGTAAATAGACATTAGGTCTTTAATTTACGGTGCATACAGTGTGTTTTTTTCTTTTACTATCTCAGCATTAATGTTGTCTTTCATTGAAAATTCTTCCTGACCAAATGAATGGACATACGAGGATATCCTAACCGTATCTAAATCGAATAAAAAATCAATAATTTCTAATTAAGGGAATATGGTGTGATATCCAGACGGTTCTTTTCAGCATCAAAGATATTGTTTTCGGAATTTCTGTAGTAAATTCTCGACCCTTATTCCTGCTGGAGGGTGTTATTTTATACAAGGAAGAGGAAGATAAGAATGATAGATAAATAATATTGATGCTGTAGCATTATCAGAAAAGAGATCTCTCACTCTTTCTTTCTGAGTTTTCTTTTGAATGATGTAATTTGCACATATCCCCTAGATATTGCATAGCGAAAACATGCAGTCAAAGAAAAGGCTTTATGTTTGCATGTTTGACGGCCAACGCGGGTAAAGACATTGGTAGTGGTAGTCCATAGGTTGTGTTTGTGAACGAAGGTTCCGAGATCGAAAATGGGAGAGGCCTTGTGACTTTCTGAGTAATGGAACTTCCTGGAGAACTTCAGAAGTGGTATAAGGAAAGGAACTATACGCCAACTCTGATGTTTGACTTACCTACGCCGAGGCGTGGGCAACTCAAACATCAAGGGAGTGACCAAACCGAGAAAGCAGTCGGGGTCTTACTTGGTGAGCTTTACTCTCACCAACAAGACCATTCTTTGGGTTGATCATTGTGGTTTAAAGAAGAAAAAGAGTGAAACGACTGTGGACACAAGTACACAAGTTCACAAAGGGTAAGTAAACAAAGAGAAAACAACTCCCGTGTCACAAACAAACTCACAAAACAACTCACAGCTACACACGATGACCTTTGAACATATGGTAAGGAATTATTAATTTTCACTCCCTCTAACGTAATATTCTTCGTCGGATGGGATTACAATAGACACTTTAGACTTTACCTTACCTCTGCAATAATTTAGGCACTTTAAACTTTACCTTAATTGCGTTGTAAGAAGCAAAAGTCCCTACGCCAAAACTATGTTCATGGATAAAAGAGAGTGTGACTTAAGAAACAGATTTTTCATATCTGGACTCAAACATAATAGATTACATTAATATCATTCAGACCTCTTACACGAGCCCAAGGTTTATTATTAGGAATTAGGTTGATTGAAAAATGACTTATTTACCAAACGTCGGATCACTTCATGTAACACGTAAAAATGTTCATTTTTGGCACTGTATCCTCAAACTAGGAAGACAAGTTTTCATAGAAGTGAGCAAAGTTTGAAGTCATTGAAAAAGGTTTAAACATAGGTGCTCCATGAAAAAAGTTTAAATAAGATTTATATCATTCGATGATTCAGAAAACGGTTATCAAGCAAAATACATTTCTGTTTTCTCATGAACCAGTATTTTTAAGACACTTGCACATTATTTAGAGGTTGGTTATTAAATTGGTATGGTGCCAATAATTTCCATCCTTAATGAGTCTGATAGTTATAATTGCTTTATAATTAGGAAGAGACGCACTATAGCTGGTTAAGCCAGAAAAATATTCATATTCTACGCATGGCATGTGCTAATCGAAGTTCCACGTGCTGAGGAGTAGAAATAAAAAAGCAGTTTTACATCAATATGAAACATAAGTGTCCACTTAGTAGTTACTCAAGTGACTGACGCCGGTGAGACTGGTCAATACGTGAAAAAAACCACTGTAACGTAATGATAGAAGGTAACATGTGTAAAATGGCAAGTTTCGTTCCTTGCCGGGGAGAAATTGGTAGTCGATTCGTATGGTAAACTTGTTAAACTGAAAAATGTACTATTTACATTTACATAACTGTGAGATTGGTGTTCACAAATTACACCTTTTCTGGCTGGTAGGTTTCACTATACTTTCGATATATTCATTTATGAAGCTAAATTTTGTTCCACCCCACGGAAAAAATCGCGTTGATGTTTTCATAACAGCCAATCTTTCCTTTCATCCTGAACGTTATGCAGTGTGCCTTTAGCGTGTGCAATGCGGTTGCCTACACGCCAGGCGGTGAAACATAGTAAGTCAATAGATCCATCTTCCGATCCGTGCATTCATAGATTCACTCAAATCTCAAGAAAATCACACAGATGGAAGTGCGCAAGGACTTAACTCTGTAGTTAACGAGTTATCAATAGCAAGATACATGCAATGCCAAGGGTAAGGCAAATGGCCCTTGAACTAATTTAATCAATCATGAAATAAAATCAGAGTCATGCTGGAAAGATGTATTGCAGAGAGGAGAATATTTAAATAGTAATAATTTTTTAGATTCCACGAGAAAATTACATTTCTGCCACACGCCTTTATGTCAGCTCGTAGCGTTAAACAGATTCATGCTTAAAAAGTCTTGTTTTTTCAGACCTGGAAAAATTTTCTCTTTTGGGCTCGTTTTGTGTGCTACTATTTTTCTGATTTGATTATTTTATTTTATCTTCACTTAATGTTTTATTAAAAAGCTCTGCATTTAATCTAAAGGCTAAAATAATGTTTCAAAATTGTGTCAAACAAAATGAAAAACTTCTATTTCCTTTGAAAATCATACATTTGCAAAATTTTTAGCCGAAAATGAATTTATTTTTATCAATTTTTCTGGGAAAAGTAATTTAAATAATGCGGCATTCGTTATTTTTTCAAATGCAAGTAAAAAATTTTAGTGCCACTCCATGCTTAGTACGAATGATCATTGAAATGGTTCCAAGAACTTGTTTAAATACTTGGAGGTCTACCACTTAGACTAATAAATTATTTTTCCTTTATATTTTTGTCAAAAAGGCCCGACCACGACACTTAACTACATAAAATTTTAGATTGCAATGAAGTACGATATCGGAGGGAAAAAATTTTTTTTGCCCAGGAATTCAAAATTTCCCATTGATTCATCAATTTTTTCAGGTCTTACTTCGAAGCAGATTTAAAAATAATATATCCACGGTATATATCGTATTCAAAAGCAACTACCTGAGGATATAAAATAAAATTTACCTTCTTATAAGTAGTAGTTTAGAGACAAGGAGATAAAAAATGTCTATGTATGTTGAAGGTATTGAGATAAAATTTGAAATGGAATACAGAATGGCGCCCATTTCAAATTCCGGTCTACGCTTTCCGTTTAGTTTTTTTTAATGAGGTGTAAAATTTATTTATTAAATTATATAAATTTTAACTGACGAATAGTATAAGATCGTGCTTAATCTCTATTGAATAAATCACAGTGTCCTCTAATCCACAGTGTCCACAGAGATAAGTATCAAGAGGATATTTCCCTTGCTGAAAAGACATTTTTCTTAAAGCGTTGTCAGCTGTGTTTTAGAAAATAATTTAATAAGGACTTCAAATTTTAAAAATTAAAATTTGAAGTCCTTTCAAAATTATATGCCGTGTATAAACCTTATTGTAGATTCACGCAACTCGTATCAGACGATTTTTAGAAAATTCATCAGAGCCTGGCATGTAACTTTTATCATACAATTTTATGGGTGCATTGTCATGACACGAGAATATAGGGTTGAAAAAGGTAGTGCAAAGCATGTGCAAGCTCTTTGCTTCGATGAGAATAATGTATATGAATAAAATATGCCTCGCTGACCCACAAAAATGATCGGTATAGATAGCGTATCAAAAGCATCTCTCACTCTTTAACCCTCAAGGAAAAAAAAGAAGAGGTAAGGTTTTCCAAAGAAATAGCTCGTAGCGATCCCTTTTGTCCCATCTCCCAGGTTCGATCATGACGTTGCCCTCGAGTATTCTTCGCGGGAATCGATATTCATTTGTCGGGCTCGGCGGCGTCGGCCAAAGGGCCGCATGACTCGCCACGCTCCGCAAGTATTCTCCGGTTGCCGGTGGCCGGGAGCAGCGCTTCGGGGAAGTGTCAGGGCTTTGAATGGAGGGGGCGCCGGCCGTGTAGCGCCCTGAGACGCGCAGGCGCCGGGCAGAGGGGGGGCGGCGAGAGGGGGCGCGGTGCACGCCGGGAATTCTCGGGAAATGGCTCGGGATGCGGGGGGAGGCAAAGGGTCAAGGGGCGACGGCGGTGCCTAGTGATCGGAGGGCAGGTGCGTAGAACGAGCGTCCGACGCCCGCGGTGCACCCAGCGAGTGCAGGAGGAGAAAGGCTGAGGCGTGCGGGGCTTCCCGCGCCGCCAACGTGGCGACCGTGGGGCATGGGGCGAGCGCCCGGGGCGAGGCAGCGGCCGCCAAGCCGTCCGCCGGCGGCCCCATCAAACTGCTGTCGCTGCTGCGGGACTCGTCGTCGGGGGGCCGGCTGGGGGTCGTAGACGTGGAGGGGGGCACGGAGGTGGACGCGCTGCCCCGCCCCCACTCCCCCAAGCAGCACCGTGGCTCGGCGTGGGGCGATGTCGTGGGCTGCTGCATGGCGCCGCGCCGGAGGCGGACCCCGCACCCCGATGACACCACTGCCGTCCAGAAGTTCGCCGGCGACAACCACGGCAAGTGCTGCAAGAAGATGCTGAGGCACGGCGGGTCGCCGAGCAAGGTGGGTCCCGGGGTTCGGCCGGATGGGCGCTCGTGGCGGCCCACCGGGCGCCGGAAGCGTCGGGGCGGGCGACCGCGGTGGGCCATGCCCCGGCTCTCTCCCTCCGAACGCCCAGACGAGTACGGGAGGAGCCGTGTGGACAGTCGCGGAATGGCATTGTCAGACAACGTCTAAATACCCTAAAGATGCGGTGACTCTGACAGTTACGGACTGTCGATTAATATTTTGTCTCTCGATGGTATTACTTCAGAGTAATCGGAGAAAATATTTGTACCATCTTAATAATATTAGATGCTATCAATGCATTATATTCTATACGTTAAACTCCCAGTTCTAAGAATATTGGAATAAGTAAAATAAGACACCAAATCCATTATATTCAGTTTGCTTTGACAAAATGCTGCGAAAATGTTAAGCATTGCCTGCTTGAAGATTAGGCCAGAAATTTAACGAAACCCTTTCTTAAATTTTTATTGAAGAGTTGCAGTTACTGAATAATTTACGCAAGGTAATCAGCAGATATTATCAGTTGATTCCCAATTATTTTTTTTAAACGGCGGTAAAACCATCATTATTATCACACAATCTTAAAATATATCAAGCATGCTGAAGAAGTCTACGATGTCAAATGCTTTATAAATAATTTAAAGATCTGTACTTTGCTCATCGCACTGCAATAAATAAACCAATTAATCCATTTCAATTAACTAGAGCCAACTGTAACGTGTGAAAAGCACTTCTCACGTACAAAATGAGTCGTGAACTAGGCATAGCATTTCTGAATTTAATTGGACAGGAGTATCATCTGTAAGAAGCATGATCCTACAGCTTCAATGACTCATTTTGGAGAATGTATATTATAAGTCAATATACTTTCTCCCTAGTATCAGAAACCACATCATACCATTCTTGGTGCATGCTTCATAATTACTGAAAATAATTTTCACACGTAATGTGTACCTTACATCCCAGTGACATTATGTTCTCTAATTATTTAGATGGTCTGATCTTCCGTCCTTTGTTACAATTTGAAGGACACAAGTGTATAATGCAAGCGCATAATACAACATGTTGAGGAATATTGTTCAATTGTTATTGAAATATTGGCCAGCATCTTAATGCTCACGCTTCATTCTTATTTTCTATATTGTGTGTATTAGCTGCAAAATTGTAGAATAGAATGCTTTTGCTGTATAAAACTTTTTATTATTGTTGAAAATTAATCCTTGGTTCAACAATAATAATTTTTCATTTGGATGGCTTCCCTTTGCTCCAGGAAATCCCTAAAATAATTGTATGGCAATGAAAAATAATGCAACTTTGCATTGCGTTTTTGAAACTCCGATGTGCAGTTATAATTATCTAAGAAAAATCAGCCATATTAAATGAGAGAGTAAATAATAAATTGATAAAACCTTCAAGTTGCAAACTGGCGAATTTGTAGGTATAAACTTATCCAATGATCTATTAACTGAGCAGTCTTTTTTGCTAAATGCTCATTTGCGCCATTCAAGATAGGAGTGCGGTTGTTTAGGTAAGGAAAATGGTGGAAGAATGGGGAGAATCTAGGCATGAATAAAACACTCCTAATGATATGTTACAATGGATCTCACGATTAAATATCCCATCCAAAGGATGGAGTACTGACCTTGAAGTATTCTCCACACTGAACTCATGTGGGTGCGTGTAATCTCTACAGGCTCTGCTAATTGAAGCTAGTCGATTTTATTTTAGTCCCTCAAGACGAGCAGCCGGTATTCTAATCACTAACTCCATTCCTCAAATCATCTATAGACGAATACATTTTTTCCACTTCTACGGCCATCATTTATTCGTTAAGAATATATAAATGTATGAGTTATTAAATAGGCCACTGGGAAATGTATGTACGTGGTACACATTAAAAGCGGATATTGTCTATTCACCTCATAAATATGAGATTGTAAGCTAGCATTTTGTAAGATTCAAGATTTTTTTGAGACTCAATGAGTTTCTCCATATCGAATCCCACGAATGCCTGAATAATTAATTTATAAAAATTTAGTTTTCCATTTTCCATTAAAATCCACAATTTTAGTTATACTAAAATGGATACATAAAAACTCAGAAGTGTGGTTTCAAATATTCTATGGCAGATTATTTTCTATCCAAGCAATTCATGATAAGTATACGTAGTAATGATTAGCATGCATCTTGCACGCATGTTAATTGTCGATATAATAAATGCAAGGGCAGCCGCTGACATATGGGTAACTGATTTGTGCTCTGCTCCATGCAAGCTGTATATTATTTTTTTTCTCTTTTGGTCACCAAGTGCGACATGAATGGTATTGTTGATATCGCAGGGAATTAGGAGGAGGAGAGTAAAACAAACAATGAATTGGAAGGTAATTTGCGAAAGCACGTGAGGAGACAAACCGAAAAGAGTGGTCCTAGTTTTCTTAACATAGATGATGCCTATCTATCTATCCTTAGGTCGTTTCTCAATAATACACAAGGAATTTGAATTTTTGCACCTATTGTCATGGAAGAGAGGAGCATATTTGTAATGATGGTGATTCCGTTTTCACAGCTTCATGAGACCTCACTGGTTTCACCTTTGGCATCATTTTACTGTGAAACCAGTTGCAGCAATTATTAAGAGTGGGAAATTTTATATAATTTCGTTAAATGGAATAAAATGTGGAATCAAGCCATAGCAATGTATTTGTGGAAACATACACTAAGACGGTGACATACAATAGTAATATCAGCTTCAAATGAGTAAGGGAGATATTTAACACATGGGCTGCAGATATTCCAAGTTCCTTCCATTCTAATGCTCTCCATAGCACCTGTTATGACCTCTATGGATACATTTTGAAGACAAACTTCTTACTTCTTTACCCACGCATGTTATCTTTCAATTTTCAAGCATTCCCTCTTTATCCACGCAACCAGTATTGCTCTTCTCTACTTAAGATGCGGGGACGGATAGAAATGAATATAAAGTTGATTTCACTGGATTTGAGCTACTGCATTTGCCTTGCACAACACACTTTTAAGTATTTCTGCGAACGGTGTCTGCAAAATTTGATTCAAAATGAACTATTGCCTAGTGTTAGTTGAACAAAGAATTTCGTGTACTTAACAATTGAAACAGAGCTATTATCAATTTAAGTATTAATTACAGTCTATTAGCGACTTGTATGATTGCTACTGAAGAGGTAAGGATTAATTCAGATCCCGTTTTTTACTGCTACTCCGCATATTATCCTCAAGTATTTGAGTCTGTATCAGCATAGAAAATATTTAAAAAGTAAAGAGGAGCGATTCCGTAGCAAACCAGCACCGGAAATGAATCTTACGATGGAACAAGTCTTCAGCGATAAGTGCGGCCTCTAATATTCCCGACCTATTTAAAGAATCCTTAAAGGTTATGCTTGCTCAGGCCGTCCCATTCTACCCATCGAGCGTGCTGAATAATTTCCGTTGAGTTTCCTCTCGTGGAGAGGGAAGATTGGAAGATTGCAGCAGTTTTAACCGGCCGCTGCCGTTCGCGGAAAAAAGGACAAAAGTGTTATACGAGCGGCTGGTGTCTTGTAATCATTGAAATGGCGGGGAGGGGTGGAGGGGGCGGGGAGGAGTGGGGGAGGCGGGGGGAGGGGGGGGGGGGTCCGGCTGCCTCAGGTGTTCCATCCCGCTTGCCCTCCGAACAGCTCTCCCCGGGCAAATTAAACGGGTATCCCACCTCTTCAAAATGGCACAACCTTTTTCGTTAAGGGGACGAATGATTTATTCACGTTCGGGGTGCAGAGTAATTCCTCGGGAATTTTTTCCCTAAAAATTTTCCACGCATCTCTGCATCGCGAGGTTACGTTGTACCCGGGAGAAACAGGGACGTATCACATCACGAAGCCATCTGGAAAAAACTAGCTAGGCATAGTTTATTATTCCAGAATAATTTCGTTTAAGATTTTCCATATGAAACGAGGAATTGCCAACCAAATAATCAGTTGATCATCTGGATTTTTGTTCACTTTTAAAGTAACGAGAGGTAAATCTAATAATCTTAATAATTGAAGAGTGGGACTAAAACAGTCTACATCTAAAAAAACTAGCTAAGCGTAAAATTGATGGTTTAAGGCGTTACTCTAGGGAATTTGCTTTCGTGCATAATGATTGATAGAATAAACTTCGTATTTTCACAATATTTATCTCACACTACTACGACCATGGTTTCCACGATTAACGTCATCATCAGGAATTTTTTCACTTGAAAAATAATGACAGGAAAACCTGCTAATATCAAAAATTAAAGAACGGTACTAAAATAGTCTAAATATAAACCCAGGAAGTACAAAGTTTATTCTATCATTCATTAGCTAGGCGTAGTTTATCATTCCAGAATAATTTCATTTAAGGCTTTCCGTATGAAGCGATGAATTACCAACTCAAATAATCAGTTGATTATCTGGAATTTCTTTCCTTTTTAAATAACGAGAGGAAAACCTGCTAATATAAAAAATTAAAGCGCGATACTAAAATAGTGTAAATATAAACCTGAAGCTGAAATTATACTATTTCTGTTGATATTTTATCCCCAGAAGTAAGGTTAGTAAGCACAGAAGGAAGATGGTGAGCTCCGTCATGGCACCTCTAGCAAATTTCTGGCCGATTTATGAGTCAGTTTTCTCCCTTGTGCTTTTTAATTCTACGTCTGGTATTGCATTATGAACATTTCCTTTTATTGTGGACGTGGTTTATTACACTACTAGCGCAGAATAATTTTTTATTTCACCAGAATTCAAAAGTTCTCAAGGCTTCAACGAAAAACGTTTCACAAACTCACGTGCTTATGTCACTATGGAAATACTTAGAAATAATTTTCCATGCGTAAAGAATTTGGATTCATTAAAATAATATTTTATCATTAAAATTTGATCATTTTGGCTTGGCATTTCTAGTGACAGTAGTATAATGGTACTCCATCACGAAACTGATCCAAACATTTTAGTTTTGCAATTTCATCAGTTAGGAAGTTACCTCTTTTGAGAATATGTGTCCTGATATCACTAAAACTCTGGAAGAGGTCGGCTACCCACTCATCTGTAATACGCACAAACTCACGGAACACAATCAGATGCCCTATGTGTCCCTCTCTCTCTGTGTCACTCGGCGTCAAGGACATTTGAACACCCATTCCCTTCCTCTAATGTCATTATGGCACCGTTATTTCGGCAAGTCTGACATCCACTAGAGAGCCACGAGGCGGCCAAAGCCTTCTAGAGACGTTGAGTCATTTGGGTTACTCAAGCACATCAAGTTTCCCACTCTCCAAGATTAAGTTTCCGGTGGTGTACTGATCACTTTTCCTTTATTTCCCCCGACGTCACACAAGTTCCATTTAGTGCTTAATGGTCGAGTAAGTGAGTGCTGTTCCTCATTTGTGAGTGCTCTCTTGTCTCAAGGAATTGTAACCAACATCGTAAACGAGTAAGAAGCGAATTGCTAAGAGAGATAACTGTATTTGCTGGAAATTGCCCGTGCCAGTGAAATTTGTATATATTAAATCAATATCCTCCTATGTGTTTAAACTTTCACATTTTTTTCTATGAACCTCCATTCTAAATATTTACACTCAGAAATGTTGTAATTTTATTACTTTATAATTTTATTAATAATAGCAGTTCATTTTGTTGTTAACTTTGAGAATAGTTATCATTTTGCCGCTTTTTCAGTATTATTTTCTTTCAATTGCTTAAAATGTTTAAGCTCATTAAATCAAAAAGATTATATGTGATTAATTTACTAACTAACTTCAATAAAACACATTTAGTTAATTTTTTGGAGTTTTTTCTCAATTAACATGCTCACAAAATTTTCGACTGAAATAAACTCCAAATACCACAAAATAAACTACCCCCATCCTTGTTTTTATTGAGATATGTTTTCTTAGATTATCAGTGACTGAAATATACTCCAAATACTACAAAATAAACGACCCATCTCCTTGTTGATAGCCTAAACTTTATGAGTAACGATATCGTTCTATCGCATTGTCGCACACCCAGCTTCAGCTACCGCTGGTTAAGAACAATTGGTGCAACGTCAGATCTTAATCCTAAGACCACCGGGAACGCCCACGAGTGAGGTGCTATTCACACCCACGACCATTGTCGAGCCGGCTCGTGTGTGACCTAGCTATCTCGGCCGGCCTGTGACGCAAGAGGTCTGGGACAAGTTCACCTCGCTCAGCTGGACGGGTCGTTCGCGGGGAAGCGCGGGGGCCATGTGACACGAATCTCGAGAAATCGGTCATGAGAATCTGAGATTTTTTCTTTCAACCATTCTGATCAAGTCCCTTCTAATCAACCAGTAATTGAGGTCATCGGCAATTGACAATTGAGTCAGATCACTGATAAAATTTTAATTAAATTTTAAAATAATTGATGAGTTCACATTGTCTGCTAGTAAGTATGTGAGATGAGCCAAATTGTCAGAATCGATATGTTACTGAGTTCACGTCACAAGAGTCACTTTGCGTATTGATTCCACCAAGTTAATCTTTCAAACATTAATGTCAACGAGATTTCTATCCCTTATGACCCCTGGTCGTTTAACGCAATGCCATTCGAAGGAATTTCATGTCATTAGAGCTAATAATAGTTGAGTCCTTGCTCTATATACGTTATCGATACTACAGATGCTTAAATCCCTGAAATGATGAGAAAATTGATTTTATCCCATTTCTGAAAAAAATGCACATGTAACGTATATCACTGATGCTGTGCATGGCATGTGAGTGCGGTGGAATCACCACCTATCGGATCTGGGATCGATTTTTGGCTTTCCTGACCCATGTGTAGACCAGTATGATTTACATAATCCCTGATACCAAATGCGATGCAAAGGAGGACCAGTACAGACTAGTTCTCATGAACCCGCACCTCGCATCAAGGATATTAGTTGAACACTCTTAAGGCGTATTCGATCTTCAAAGAATTCAAATTTCAAATTAGGCACCTTCACCATCAATATAAAGTACTTATGCATCCTGTTCTTTACGTATTAGGGGCTTAAAATGTCATGTTTAATAAAAATTATGGATGGCGGATTATTTTTTACTTACTTTGAAAGGCATTGAAATCAAACAATGTGTTGTTCGCTCATCCATATTACACACCTTAATACCTTACTATCTATAAGCACTTCGCAAGGGATCTATCCCTTGCGAAGGAATAGAATGAATCCCTTGCGAAGAAAATACAAGAATATCATTCTCGGAAACTGGCGGTCCCACGGCATCACTGATACCTGTTCAGCTTCCTAATAAGCGTTTGAATTGAAATTATTTCAGAATCAGTGGAGCATTTTCTTTTTCGAGGTCGAAATTCCGTGAAGGTCATGTGCTCTTCTTTGATTTCACGACTTGATTACGCAATTACATTTAAAGAGAGGATGGTCTAATTATGAATATTTGTACGGTACTACCTTTTGGACTAAAGACACTTACGGATTCAAAGTAAGTGAAACGTTATGCTAAAATACCTTTTCTGCTTGCCGCCGATTCCTGTAAAAATCCCTGGAACTGAAGGAAAATAAGCAGTTGAAACAGAAGTGATGAAGGCAATCGAAACTTTGCAATGACAATGCAAATTAATATTTCTTATTTGTGCTTATTTGAAGGGGTGACCCATACCTTTGGTCATTAGCGCTAAATTATTACAGGTAATTTGATAGAAATAGGAAATTTTATTGAACCTCGGGAAGAAGAGAAGGATACTATTCGTCAGCTTTAGCCGGTATTAGCTCTAAATAAAAGACGCCAAGGAGTCAATGATTTAACGTCCCATCCGACGAATAGTGTACTGAAATTAAAGTACTCTCTACAAAGGACCCAAAATGGAACTAGTGAGCTCATGAAAATGTCTGCTGTTGGCGTGATTTGAACCCACGCCAAAGGAATTGAAAGTCAGTACCTTAACTAACGTACCAACCCCTAAATATTTCTTTGGAAGTTGGCATCATTATCCAAGGTATTATCTATGAGTAACAAGTTTGAACTGTGACTTTCAATTCGTAAATCAGACCTCTTGGTTGACATTATTTTTGATTGCCTACACAATTCAGCCGGTGGTAATTTACACCCCATGCTTTGAAAATGGTATTTTTTTCTAACTCTAGAATTTGCAAACTCTCTGGTATTGAATCCATATTTGATTACTAAAACTTCTCAAGGAAAATATGGACAACAGCACCCCGTCCATTCCTTTATATAGGTCGGGGAGATCGCACTCGTTAAATGACTGATTAAAATACTGTGTGTAACCCAAAGTCAGTGTAGAGTCCATCAAACACATAGACGCACTGCGTATAAAGCTTTATTAGGGTGTATATCCTGTGCCACCGGAATTTTCTTACCACGTATTATTTGCTGAAACCAGTCTTACACCGAACATTTCTGTGATTTTGGCATGTAAATTGTGCCGCTGATTAATAAATACACTCTCTGCTTCTTCCTTCTAGTCTTAAACTATAAATAGACTACGTTAAATTTTAAGTCATGGTTGGATCCATTTTGTCTTGTGGTTCTGTGACGTTGCCGTTTCGTTGAAAACTACTTACTATGATTTTATGATATCTGGTATGCACATGGAGAAGCACTAGTTGTTGAGCCTTTGAGAATACTTATGGACGACATACACCCTGAATGCGAATAAACCGCGATTATCTCCAAACAACGTTAAGACATTGAGGTACTCTCAGATTATCAGTTTAAAAAAATATTATTCTGGCTTCCGCCAAACTCATATAACCGATGGTTATATGAGTTTGGCGGAAATTCCACATTTTAATCTAGAAGTTAAAATGTAATGCGTTAGACAACTTTGAACACAATTATTTCGTTATTTTGTTTTGTAATTATTTTTTTATCCATAATAATTATATCACTAGATGCATCCATTGTTTCATATTTTTTCTTAAAAAAAGAGGTTCATGAGGAGGTTACACGTGCGCATTTATATTTCAGCACCTGAATATAATTACGTAGGAGCAGGTTATAGCTGGAAAACTACTGGAGGTCATTATCGTTTTGAATGGAGGGATTAGGCTCTATCCAAATGTGACTACACTTAATAACTGTGTAACATACCTAATTATTTGATGGTTAGAGATAATAAGTCTTCTCTTGCAATCGTCCGACACGATTTACCCTACTTTTTGTCCTATATTAATGAGAGAATATAATAGTTCACACAAACTACTGAAGAAAATAGGAGCAGGAGGAAACATAGGGAAGCATCGTGTGAAACAAGTTTTTAGCTTCACTCATGGGCTTAGCTCATTCCGTTCCCTAAAAACTTCTACCGTTACCCAATTCCCCTGTATGGCGCAAATGAACTCAGCTGTCGGTCGCCTCCCCTAAATAACCAACCAACCAATCCTATTTAATGTTTATGTACTGATCTTAGCAAATGACACTCTACCAAGTCCTCTGAAATCTCATCCTGCTCAATCCTAGAAATGATAAATAGTTCGAAAATATTTACAATGAATGCTGGAAAAATTTTAAATGCCATAAAATGCTTGACTGGAACTAAAAGCTATATTAGTATTTTTACTACCAAATTAGTATTCATCACACTCGTTCCAGCAGTCCAATTTAAGTATCTTGGCGACGACGTTTTTCACATTTTCACCACGATCCCAGATTCTTAGGGTGGGACGTCTCCCAGGGGTAGAGGCCTCTCCAGTAGACATTTGAAATGTACTTAATTCCACCCGAGAGAAAGAGACTCACGTGAATCGGCGAGTGTGAGAGCACTGATGTCTCAAGTCCGACAACTCATCCTCTTGGCTTACAGCAGCACGTCACTCAGAAAAACGACTGACATTTCCCATGTCAACGCAGAATAAACTAATTTTCCTCCGTCCTTTGTCGAGTCACGTCTCATGAAGCTCATTATTTCATTTTTCTGAGTCGTAAAATAACTAAAACCGGCGTTTATGAATATGGCCCAATTTAATTATTACCTATGGCGTTCCTTGCTACTCTTATCATGATAAAAATGAATATGAATATTATTCCTTTCTCCAAGGTAAATTTACGAGTAAATACTTCACCGATCCTCATCCAGGTCAGGCTCCCCATCTCGGCCGAAGTTTCCAAAGAGGATTCGCTCCTCACCTTCAGGATTATGGAGAAGCCCAAAAAATGCCCCGGCAATGATGTGCAAGCCATTCATTGAAACGTTAGCTTATATGGAGAGCCTAATCTGGATGAAGATCCGTGAAGAATTTTTCAATAGATACACTGGGAAAGCATCAGCACAATAACTACTTTCTTCTGAACACTAACGTACTTTTAGAGAATTTTTAGTAGCCATTACGACACCATGCGCTTGGACTTCATTTATTAGTCTCCTTAGCATGTAAAAATGTACAGTGCAATTTATGTATATTGTGTTTCTTATGCTTTGTCACAATTACTGCTAAAATTCTGATGCCAAACACCTTAAAAGCCCTAGGTCTACCAGAACGACGAGAACCGTGGCCATGATTTGCCTCAGATATTCCTCATATGGTACCTACTTTGCATGAGAACAAAATGGCCCTCCGAAGTATCTCAAAATCATAAAAATTAGAGATGCCAGAAAATGAAATTAGATTAAATCATATCAGAATGGATTTAAATGTTCCCTACGTTAATTGTATCTCTTTCGCTTGCAGGTGCTTCTATTCCCGGAGGAAGGGTGGGCTCGCAGCGCTTCCTCATCCTATTGGACACTTTCGCCGGCATGGTGGAGCCACAGCCGATGCAAAGTGGTGGAGGTAGCCGGCACGAGGAGGTGAGCCACTCTGCTCCACGGGCGACATTCTCACCCGCCCCTTCCCCTCCGTGACGAGAACACTCTGACATTTCCTCTCTCCCCCGCCTCCTTACTCACTTCTGATCTCAAAAGCACTTTTCTCGACGGAAAGCCTTGTGTCAAGGTGTAAGTCACACGTGTTTGATAAGGATTTTTCTTTTTATCAGCGCAGTATTATTATGCACCTAGGGATTCTCTGGGCCTTTACTCGGAACTTATTTCATTCGAACCTTAAAAGCTTGCAATAGTCGATCTGCGATGCTAATAAATTACCTATGTTTATTTGCATCAATCATATTTCTTTTCAAATTTGTGCGCTATGAACTTGAAAACTAAAAAATACACTACCGGCCCTAGAGTATGATAGATGCGAGTACCATGCTTTCGTAATGTTAGGCATATTTGAGCCTTTCTATGCTCCCAATTTCTCAGCTCTTCTGTTATTTTCTCTCCTTCTAGCACGTTTACCAGTTTTTAACTAGACTCTGTAAGTTATTCTTTAAAACAATTGAATTTAATGTAATAGTTGTAATATTTGGACTCATCAAATGAAACGCTACCACCTAAGCTAATTCTCTCTGGCTACTTTCAGCTGCATTACATTATGCTGAACTACCGTCCATATTATGTCTCTATAATATGGGCGGAACACTTCAGTATTATAAAAACCAAGGTACAAAAATAAATTCTATCGGCAATTTATCCGAAAACATCATGTTTTACGGAAGGAACATTAAGTGTTAATTTTCCTTTGAGAATAGAATCGCAACCCAGGTGTATTTGATCAGATGTTAATCTACATTTTCAATGTATATTCATCCATATATGATAAAAAAATACTACCATATATAATGCAGTATAATATTTATCAAAATATCAAATCAATATTTTGGTTATCATTTGTCAGTGTTTAGCGCTCTTTTGACCTAGTTAAAAATCTGTTTGGTCATAAATTAGAAAAGTGTTGTCAAAGCCTATATCGAACTCGTCCGACTTATATTGACTTTCAGGGAGTATTTGAAGTCTTCTCTGTACCTCCAATAAATTGAACGTATAATGGGTAAAACGGCTCCACTTTTTACATACGGCCACAGTTTTACTGAACAAAATGTTTTTCTTCGAAGTTAACATGTGATCCTGCAAAATTTTGTGGGTACGGTATTGTTTCGATTCCGTGTCCGATCCAAAATTTTATTATTTGGCGAGGAGAATGCAGAACAATGCTGTGGTCGTATTAATGATTCTTAAGGAATAAACAATGTACGTAATGTTTGGCAAAAGTATGCAGCATTTGAATTCGTCTCGTCATCAGAGCAAATTCCAATTATAGCGCAGTGCTGTAAAATATACGTTGAAGGAAGGGAATAACTCACAAACACTGAGAATTTTCTATGATTTCGAGGGGTCTATTCATAGGTGAAAAACAATTTAATTAGAAAACCTGTCTCAGAAAGTGACGCATTATATTGCTGAGGAAATAAGTAAAACAGATTTGAATGGCAAACACCCCAATTTATTAATAACGATCAAGGTTTCGACTTTCACGATAATTTTGAAGCATTGTCGCTACTCTAATACACAAAAGAGAAGGCACTATACCCGAAAGGCTATTAAGAAGTAATGCGACCTGGTGGTAGGAAATAAAAAATTGGGCTTATAAAGTAGTTAGCATTTATAAACGCCTTGAACTAATCCTTCCATGGAAATTATAATTGATAGTAAAATTAACAAATCCTTTTCAGATAATCAAAATATGGCACTAAAATAGTTTTGTTTGCTCTGGGACTTTTTTACATTATTAAAAATGATTATTTATCCCTTACATTGTTAAGGAATAGTATCTTTTATGTAATCACTTGCACTGACTTGCACTTGCACTGAATGAAAGAAGGTAAATTTTTTATCCTAGTTATTCTCAAACAAATGTATTTCAGGATTCTATACGTGGACCTAAACCACTAAAACCTGTGGATGGAAGCATTCCTTTAGTTACTACTTTTAAAGCATTGAAATAAAATAGCATGGATGACGCCAAATACATCCATGAAATTACTTTATAAAAGAGAGAAATGTGAATATCTATACCACTAAAGGGTGTTAAAGTCATAGCTGTGGAGAATATTCCAAATGAACCTTGTCAACGTAAGCTTTTCTCACTCACAACACATTGCCTTTGTCAATATCCTTCATAAGAGCCTAAAAATACACTATAGTTTGAGAATTTTACTCAATGAAAGTTCATTAGTTCGGATGAGGGGTGCATTCTTTTTTTAGGAGTAGCGGCGGGTCCTTAGACTGCCTTCAAAATAAAAGGTCTCCGTGATATGTTGGAGATATCCGTTAGCTTGTGAAAATTGGGCATGATGTTACTGGTTTTCATGAGGTAGCGATGAGTTAAAAAGGTTCAATTCTCCCTGGTTCCCGCCATGTTTGTCAACTCATGTCCACAAACTTGGTGGGAACCCAGAACGATCGAACCTTTCCGCATCATTGCTCATGATAAATCCAAAATGTTGTAAAAAAGTAATTTAGCAGATTAAAGACGTTGCCCGCACTTAGAGAAATTGGGACTCCTATTAAATTGTGCCAACGCCACATTTGAGTAGGTAATTAAAAAAATTCATAGATTTTCACTTACTTCGTAACATTAGGGATACCATCATTGTTATAGATATCTTGAGCTAGAAAAATTATTTCTCCCATTTTTTTGGTCAGCATCCCGTGAAAATAATAAATCCTGCAAATCCCTGGGGAGTATAATGGATATTTCAATTCTTCACGGATTCTTTTTCACCTTACCTAAAAGCCTTGCGTTTAGTTTATTTATTTTATCGCTAAGTTTGAAGGAAGTTATAGAAGTATTGTATGCTCCAATATTTTACCCTGTAACTGGAAGAGTATGAGATAATTGTAGTTATCGATAATCTCTTAGGGCTCGATCTACATTTTTCTCGTTGTCTCATCCACGAAAAGGATACTTATTCAATATTTATCTGGATTATTACCTAAATGAGCCCCAACTCTTTAATGAAAATGGTTTATCAAAAGTTAGTCATTGAATTTGATGGCTTGAAACCTCACCCATACTAATTTACTAGCGCATGAATACTGATTACTATTCTTTCGTATATACAAATCATTTAGTGGTTGGTTGATGCAGAGATGACACATTTCTTTCATTAAATGGCACTGCGTTAATTGCTGTAATTAGTAGTGAATATTTGGTGATATTTCACCCCCTACCAAACACCGTTAAGGTAGCTGAGGTGTAACCGAAACATGAAACAGACATAAACAGCTCTTCTATTTTATTTCCCAAATGATTTTATTGGTAATTATTAATTTAATTGTATTACTTGCGTATTTACTATCATTAGCATTAAAATGTAAAAGCGGTATGACAGACTCGTTCTCGAGGGTATTAATGACAGGAAATTAAAGAAACATTCTCCCCAACGAAATTCAAATACAGCACTAGACTGGGATGCCTGCTACTATAGAGATTGAATTCGGCGGCACCCTCGAGCAACCATTAGAGGATGATAGCGTAAAGTTATCCCGGACCCTTTCATGGGTTTTCTAATCATAGCCTAGATACGAAGAGAACTTTATAATTGAAAATATATCTACTTATTTCGATCTTAGTGGTGAAACAAATAAATAAATAGGACAACACAGTTTTATTCACGCAAACAAAGTAAAAACATGGATTATAAATTGAAAAATCTTCAGTGCACCTTATTATTTTCCTAGATTAGTTATTTTATGTAGACTTCTGACCAAAACAAATTGAAAAAAAAATATTTTCTAGCTCTACATCTCTATAACACTGATGGCATGGCTAATATAACGAAGTAAAGGAAAATTCAAAGAGGTTTTCAACTGTTGAAAACGTGGTTTTGGAAGATATAGACGGGAGGACCAATTTACAATGTCTTAGTGCGGAATGTGCCAAATTACTTCGTAGCAACACATTTTGGATTTATCATGACCAATGTTCATAATAAACAGACGAATCTGGCATAACACAGAGATCTTCCATTTGAAGGCAGTTTAAGGAACTCGCCGTGCCTCATGAAATAAGAATGCATCCCACATCCCAACTAAAAAACTTTAATTTGGGAAATGATTATTAACTCAGTTGAGTCAAATTCGTTTGGGCAGGGACAACCATCCATCCTGTGTAGCCGATATTTGGTGTAAAAGGGTAAAATACATTGGCAACTTCGTGAAATACTTTACCGGCAACTAATTTAATGTTTCCAGAGAATGATTCCAATTGAGAGGTTACAAAATCATTTGAAATAAAAATGTGTTCCTCTGATACAATTATGTATTTTCAACGTTAATACTCTCAAAGAAAGCGGGAGGTCCTTATGATGCCGGACGAGTGGGTCAATTTAAACGGTTTTAAGGCGCTAGTCAAACTTAGAAGCTAGACTTAAACTTATGAAGGATTCTGGTTGTATGGAACAAAAATTACAAATCTTCAATTTGATTTCTTTATGTGAACAACTGCTCATGCAAAAAAAATCATAAATTATTAAAACCCAATATTCAAATTACGACAACACCCTAATTTCCACATTTAAGATCAGAACCTTTGCGAAGTAGAGGATTCTCAAACGTGGAACTGAGTCAATAGGGAGAATACTAATTGGTGAATAAATTCACGTACTAAAAATTGTCACCTCTCAACAATTCTTTAATAACTAGCAAAAAATTTATCGGGGCTAAAACGCTAATGATGGGATGGTGCGATTGGTATGTAAGCCACGCTCCTCGATAACAGAGGGAAGAGAAAGTAGAGACTTTGAATCAATGAATCCAGATATAATCACAGCTTGGAGAGCTAAATAGAGAAGTCGATACTCCCTGAATCATTTTGAAACACACTAAGCCTTTGTAGAACCACAGTGAGCCGATAAACGATGCTGGGATATGAATGATGAGATTCATGATGTTGAGATTGATTGTATCATATGATAACATCTGTGGCTTTGAACCGATCAACCTGTATTATTTACACTCATATTGAATTTCGTCCACTCTGACCATTCCCACTGACATAACAGCAGACTAATTATAGCGTGCGTTGACTGCACGTCCATCATACGACAAAATGATGCGATGTGGCACCTTTACGCTGCACATTCCGTAGGGTTGGGAGTTGTTTAAGAGCTATTGTTGTTGTTGTAAGATCTGGTACTTGCCCGGCGTATCAGCTACGGGAAAAGCTTCATCGTCTCCGGCGTATGAACGTTATTTACAAACTGGAAACATTTTGAGCATAATTTAATGCCTGTGAAATTCTTGTGATGAAGACCACATAATTCTCTGAAAAGCATGGGCAGTTTTATTTGACCCACCAGGCAAAGCGGAGCTTGAAAAAATAATCTGTGAATTTTGCTCAAAATGTGTATTTTCTAGTGGTTTCAAATTAGCTATCGTCTAAAGTATTTTGTGTGCAGTTTTTTAGTTGAATAGGTATACATAGAATTTAATTCAATATCATTATTCCTATTCTGGTTGTTTTCAATTATATCCGTTTGTGAGTCCAAAGGTGTTACTCAGTATAGTAATACATTTAATGATGAATAGTATTGAGTGGTCATGAATGGAAAAGAATCCTTAGTAATTCAGTGATGGGGTAGAATGAGGGGGAAGGAGGATGGGGTATCATAGGTTAAATAGAAAATGGAGAGATAATGGTTTTTGAGGCTGTGGTGTGGTACTCTAATGGATCTGAGATAGTCGGAAACCCTACGAAACATTTTAAAATACTTTTGACGCTGAAAATATTCTGATGAAGAACCGTTTTTCCGAGGAGGGCCACCAGTGAATTTGCCGTCCTCTTCTTGAGTTGACAGCAGGGACAGGAGTACGAGGAGAAGGGGAAGGGAAAGTGGGGGGGTGTGGAGGCCTAGAGGTCCTCTTTCGGTCTCCGGTCTTAGGGAGATTTTCTAGAGCACTGAGTGTCGGACATCAGAGTTCGGGTTTGAGGGAGTTACTGGGGATCACCCGGGTTATGGTGGACGTTTGGCTGGGATGTCGAAAGGGAGAGTTTTGAGTGAATTCAGATTGGTTAAATGAAACGTCGGGTTTAGCCATTTTACGATATATGATGGAATTGCTTTTTCCTATCCATTTACACAGAAATAAATATTTTACAAGCGTAAAGAAAACGCTAGTATATACTCGGGAATGATTATTGTCATGGATGATTATTGGGAAATCACAACGTCAGTAAATTAACAGCAAACCTCTTTATAACAACCTCAAAATCACTGCAAGGTAAATCAGTGGTCTTTCTCTAGATTATTGTTTTAGGAAACATTCTGATTGGGTACCGGATTTAAAATGGGAATTTAAAGGTTTTACATCTACCATTCGGAAAATCGAACACAGTTTTATTAAATTAATTGATTGATATTCCGACATTTAATCTAATTTAATCCTGCGAAAATTCACAATTCACGGGAACTGTTGAGCGTTGTTTGTATCCATTTAATATTAAATATTTCATATGTAACTAATTGGTAGTTTTACCGATTAATGTAGGGTATGATGAAATGTTCCTACTCAACATTTGCATTTTATCCATCTATGCGTGATATCCCGGTTCTAGTTCTCTCTTCAAATCGACGACATAATACCTAACCCTCTCCATCCGGTCAATAACGCCTTTTCTTTTACTATCTGTTCCCCGCTTACGCATCATTCTACCTTCAACAGCGACCGTCAGAATTCCATTTCCCTAAATACCTGTTCCATTCACCTACCTACCATCCGGTATCAATCTTCCCTATCCACCGATACACACTTCTTAATAAGCTCGCCTTTCAATCCATCGCAATTTCTCTATTCTCCTCCTCTTTCCCAATTCTGAAACCTCTAAATATTTTCTCATTGTCCTTCCCTGTCCAAGCCTCAGATCCGTGCGAAGCCGCGCTCCTTGGAGGAGAATGAGGATTATAAGACGAACTGTGGGATAGTGTTCTGGTGAAAAAGGAAAAGGAAGATGTTTTTTCGCACTCGTGAGGTATTACCTGGAGTGCGCGTCAAGCATTTGGACACCAATGGGTAGAGGCTTGATTCACGAACTGAACAAGGTACAAAGGAAAGTAGTGCGTTTTGTAAAAATATCTAATCACAAGAATTTAAATCCTACGCTACAGACATATGACTTCCCTCACACTTTATCAATGCGACAGATAGAAGAATATAGTCAAGAGAACTGTCGGACCGAGCGATACAAGAATTCGTGTCTTCTCTGCAAAACGCACGACTATAATGCAGCCAAACTGTCTTTTTTTTCAAAACAAATTCCAAACCATGCCACATTATTAGTTAACAATTTTTCTTTCCTGCTAAACTTAATTTATAACTGGTGATCAATTACCCCATGCCACACGCTTCTACGGTGGTACGCAGGGTAAAATGTTGATGCATATCAAGCTAACCTTCTCCTTAGGTCCCAGCTCAAGGCTTTCGGCATAAGGTCTTAACGCCTGTTTAGCTAAAGCAATTCAACTCCCTACATCACAACTACCACATCCGTCTTCGCCCAATATGTTACTCAGGAATAAAGGCCACTAACACACTTAAACACCACTTCTGGCCGTTGCTCTCCGATATTAATAGTAAGTTTTGCCTCCTAAGGTGTTGTTGGAGTGTCTCTCTTCTTCCTCACATTTCATTAATTTAATATCGAATTAAAATTAAGCCATACTTTGAGGTTTCTCAAAGAGATGCATCGAAGTGAAATTTTAGTAAATGCGATGGAAAACCCTTGGGAAATATTTGATGAAATATTTTAGAACATAAGCATTGAGAACTGAATAATAAAGGACTTTATTTATTTTTATGGAATTTTAAAACTCAAGGACTTTTTTAGAGTAAAATTACCTTATTTTTTATGGAAAATTTTCAATGCCCTGCCGCTAAAAATTTTGAAATGCAGGGGTTAAAAACTTATTTAATTGGCGTTTTTCAATGGCGCATTGCATAATGCAACTGCGCAAAGGCTCTAAGAAATATGTAGCATAGTGTAAAAATGACCTATGTAAGTGACCTACTTCTGGGATAACAAAAGTGATTCGTCCACAAAAGGTCAAACTAAAAGCACTATGCTTGTTTGCGATTCATCTGCCTTCCATGCCTTAGCAGTAATAAATGTCACAGTCCTTTTCTATATGTATGGACATAAATTTTCCGTGTCATTCGAATTAAAACCCATTACTTACCTTGCCCTGAGTGGAAGGTAAAAACCATATCGGAAGCATTTAGATGGGAATCGATTTGTGGCGATTTCATATTCTCGCAGGAATAAAATTCATTTTGCGTTCCATAATGCACAAAATCACATTCCTATCACAAATTATATTAAACTAAACATTTACGATTGCATAATGGAGGACATTTGGAATATATAATTAAATTAATGAAAATGCCTAAATTTTTCAAGGAAAATAAATTTGTCTCTGCCGGAATTACTTCGATTATATGCATATCTGCTTCCCCCAGTTAGAACAATTTAAGATGCTCTTCAGCTACTTTCTAACAATATTCATTCTGGCATATTTTTACCAAACCACATTACTTACCAAAGGATCATCGGCGTACCTTCGTGGTAGAAACCGAAATAAACATTGTGACTGCATAGTTTAAAGACTTCTGTAACAAATCCCTCGAAGCGCTTAACAGTATTTGGAAGTATTATTATATCATTCATGCTAAGAAGTTTGGGCAAGGCATTCAATTAAATGATACACACTTGGGTGATGTAAAAATTTAACAAAAATGATGAAACTGGTTTGTTTCCCTAGCAATGAAATAATACAAAGAGGTTTTTTACAGAGTGAACGTTTTATGTATTTAAATATTTCATTTTTATGACTTCTAAATTTATGATTTACAGAACTGAAGATTTAGTGATTTCTTCTACCTTATTGCAGAATGTTTTGGATCAAACTGCGTCGGACTAACTACGATTGCATTTAGATCAGACTCCTAATAATATCCAGACTACTCCAAATGCTTGATAAAGATCTCAGAAAGAAGTAGCCCAGAAATGTAGAGATCAAATTACTGCCAACAATATTTTTCATTATCGTCGATACCACTGTGAGCAACTAATAAATGCTGGCATTAATTACTTCTCATTTTACAAGGAGGTAGGGAGTATGATATTGTAATTGTCAGCCCTTTCATCCTCTGAATGGCACCATTGTTTCAAGTTTAACTTTTTTTATATATTGCGATATGTAAAGAAAACTTGCAAGTAGGAGAAACACTTCGAAAAGCATCAGGATCCGGCAGTTGCAATTTACCCTCATCCCGTCGTAATCTTAGCTCGAAGTCACTCATGTCGTATACGACTGCTGCACCGTCTCGCTAGGAAGTTACGTACGTTTTAGGCCTCAAGTGATGTTTTAAACCTCTAATCTACTGTCTATGGATTAGGGACCTGCTTTCACGATTTATTTAAGTATGAAGTAAGCCAATATTGGGTTAATGCGCCTGCTTTTAGTGGTACTACTGATTATACGCCCAGCTCTCGTCTGCCTCAAGTCAAGCTTTCTTGATGCTTTCACATGTAAACATGGTGGAGGGGTGGAGCAGCTGTAGGACTAAAGGTTTACGTCCATATGTTATTCATGGAGCAAAGCTTTCTCCGAAAAATTAGGGCGATTAGGATCCGCTGACCCGGCAGGGCGCCACTCTTTGCATTCTCGGCGATGCAAGGGCACCCGAACCGCGCCCCGCGCGCCAATCCGCACCTCTCCAGCCCCTCGGCACCCGCGATTAATGTTTCATGCCCGCCTCGGCCTCGCCGCGCCCGAGTCATCTGCAGGTGACGCACTCACTCTCGCCACTCGAAGCAAGCTCCGTAGTTCGTTTCCTGCCGCCTCGCGTGGAGCTCGCGCGCCCCTTTGCCCTCGTGAGGAACAGGAGTGCGCGAGACAAGAGCGTTTGTGCCAATTTTCTTGAATTTATGGGCAAGGGCTCGCCGCGCGACCAGTGGAAAGATTCTTCTTTGCGGCCCTCATTCATCTGTAATGTTGCATTAGTTTCGGGCACATGCGTCTTAGCCACGAAGTTCAGCGTATCAGAAATTGAAATAGCGCACTCTACAGAGGAAATGTACTCCAGATGAATCCTTAGTATCCTAGATATTTCAGCTGGAAAAGAAATGTTTACTGCTATTCTATCGCGATGGAAACTTAAATCCTGCTAACCAAATTGAGGATATCAATAAAAATAAGTCTTTTTGTTATGCTTTCAGGACTATTTATTAATGTGTAACTATAATTTATATAAAAAATTTAAGTCTTAGAGGTGGAAATGTTTTTCTTGAATTTTGAATTTAGGGTGTCTCTCAGGGATCATAAGGCACCAGAGAAGCACGGTATACTCCCATAAACTCTTAAATTACTGTCGCTCATATATGCATTGCTCTATTATGAGACGCATGCATTAACGCTAGTGGTGGGTCTACCATCGCTAATAATAATTGTTTCTATTTTATTCTCTAGCATCTGCTTACATCCTCTAACTACGTCCACAAATTAGTTGCTCCCACGTTGTCTTTTTAACTAGCCATTGTTAAACCTCACCGTTGTTCATTACACGTACATATTTATCGCATGTGTCACAAGCGCAATATTGTTCTTATCATCATGGAATGTGTACATTATGTTAACGAAAATTCCCTGTTTAGTTTTATTTCCAGTATCGTCTGGCAAGTTGCGGCCTTGTGCACTTCTGTATTTAATGGCTCCGTTACATTATACCCCGTACGTAGGTTTATATCTTTTCATCTCCCGCATCCCGTTGACCTTTGTGTGAGATCTACGGTTCAATAACTATAATAAAGCCGTAGATACGATGTTTTGCTCACTCCTATCTTTGTTTGCTTTGGTTGAGAGACGCTTCTTTAACTCCTGCTTCTAAATATGAAGCTAATATTTACCACGCAGCGCGTGATGTGCTCAGAGAAATTTTTAGAGATACTTGCAAAATAAAAAAATAACAGAACTACAGATTATTAAAATATGGTGTAATTTCAAACAATATCTATTCATATTACTTTTTTACACTTTCTTCGACTGTATTTCAGGATTTCATGCGAAATTTTTATGTGGTTTGTATCATTAGATATATTTTACGAAAAAACCTTTGAGCATACCCATTTGCCTTTCTAAATTCATCAATTGCAGCTTATTGCTTAAATTCATAGGATTATATCACCATCATGACTATACGCATCATAGTTAGACTATTAATATATTGTAAGTACATTTACATATTTTGCGTATTTAACTAAATGAAATTACTGGCACCATTCATTGACTGTCGTATGGTTTCATCGTAAATTATGCTTCAGATCAAATAATGGTTGAATTTTGATCGGACGGCTCTATCACAAAAATATTGCATATAAAATGTATTCATGATATTGAATTTATTATTGATTACTCGATGTTAAACCTCACAGTTGTTAATTACGCGTGCATATTTATCATATGAGTCACAAGTGGACAGCAATATCATTTAAAATTCATGAAATTTACATAATGTATTATCGGTAGTTCCCTCTCATTCACATCATCTTTTAAAATTATATTCACTTGAATGTAATCAAGGTATAATGAAAATTGTGACAAATGTTCTGATCAATCGACATGATGGGATGTCATATCCTTTTTATCAAAGTCACTTCGCCTACGTTTGAATTATTATGGCAATCTACAAGTGTAACTCTTATTAGCAAAGTACATTGTTTCTTTAATTCCTATCTACAGTGCGTTTATTGCGTCGATATGGAGAATTTCATTTAATTTGTGAGCACCAACGGAATTTTGGTAAAATTAATACAGTGCCCCTTTTATGTTACTTCATGTCCGCCTTCCGCAAAATACCTTGCATGCTTTTAGCGTAACCAACTGCTAACCATTTCATCAAAATCTGAAAAAGAAAATGAATTAATACCATCAATATTAACTCAAAAACATTTTAACTAATGAATGATTCCTCCTTCCCCTAATCTACAAAAAATTGAGATTATTTTCGAGTGATGTAATATTTATAGCCGAAACAAAAACTTGGCTCCAAAATGGTACAATCATCCCCAGCATAGACTTCATAAACCATTCTATTAAGGATTTGTTTTCCAAAACCTTGTCGTTAATATTTTCTTCCGGGATGAAATCAGAACACTGCGGAAATCGGTGACCTCCATCCTGCTCCATTTTAATTTTTAGTACTCCCTAAAACTTCGGAAGGCAGCAGTATCTTCAGTCACTAGGAATTGCTAATGGGGTTCGTTTGGCATCGCGTTCGGCTACCTGGCAGCGATCTATACGCCTCCGCCCAGCCATATTGACTTGAGGCTGCTCATTCGAACGGATTGCCTTTGCCGAAAGCTCATTCATTAAACATAAATATTCACTCACCAGCGCCGGTTTGAGAAGAGCCGGGGAACTCGCGTGGGGCCGCTAACATGTGCGGAGAACCGATACGCCCTCCTGCGCTCAGCATAACCCAATCGATTCGAGACCATTCATTATCTACGCCCGGTTGTCTGCCGAAGATTAGCTTGTCAATTTTAACACTTTCCTCGAATGAATAATTTAGGAAAAATGTACCGAGAACACGGTCGCTAACTTAGGTACAAGACTCAGAAAATAAACCTATGCACATTTTCTTCATCTTCGCAAACCCTGTCTGGTATGGAGGTGCTACGTCCTCGAAAGGGAAAGATGTAGGCAAGGGGAAGGAGAAGAGCTATGGGTGAAATATTCGGGTGGGAAAAAAATTTAAGAGACACACTAAGTAGGTAGAGAGGGAGGCTGTTAAATACTCCAAAAAGGAAGCACATTGCATAAAAATAGTTGAAAAATACATCTCACTTCCTTGCCAACTACGTCAACCGTGCGATCTAAAAATGAATTCTCATTTCAATGAACAAACCTTTCTGTCTAAGGCATTAGATCTCAGCAATGTTCTAAGTAAATATGCTTTTCTTAGACCACCCCAGGCCAGATATGGCAGTGCGAAAATAAGTACAGTTGCAAGTACCTAATAGGAAGTTTCATTTCCCATTGTGAATGCTGCACTTCGGCGTTACTTCTTCTCTTTACAGGATGAAATGAGGCATAATAAAGTAACAATTAATTGTCTTTTTCCCGCTCTGCTTCAAATAGTTTTAAATTGTTTCAAATTAATGTAGTTTCCTCTCACACTTTAATTGCGAATTTATATTTCACACAATTTCTTAAATGGCACAAGTTTAAAGGAACAATAAGAGAAAATTTAACGAGGGCTCAGTCAAAATAAAAAATGATATAACTCCAGTTCAGCTCCAGGTGTTCGTCAATTGGAGGAGATCCTTCCGTCTCCAATTTCTATGAATTAATTTTCACTCGAGAATTCCGTGCAAAAAATTCTCCGGTGGCATAATTGCGACTTACATACAATAAAGCATGCTAAAGTTAACATTAACGTCGGGCGCAAAAAATATTAGTTTGTGCCTAGCATGAGGGAGGTTATTCATCGGTCTTCTTACTATGAAAAGAAATTCCCTAGCACATCGATGACATTTAAATATTTACTGCTACCGTACCTACCATTAGGTTTTCGCGTAGTTGTAAACACTAACCACACAACTGTCATAAACGGTTGATTATCCTTATTAGTAATTAGTATTAACGGTTAACATTGCATAATTAACGTCACACTGAAGATATATATTCCAAAATGTTATTACATTTGACAAAGAGAACAAAATTTACTCTGTTCCACTTAACCACCCTGCTAGGGATTCTTTTTACATTTCGTACAATTGTGGAATTATCGCTAATGAAGTCACTAAGTTCGTTATACCATGACCTAGATGACTCTCAGGAGCAGAGGCAAGAACAAAAGACCAATACAATAGAGGCACAGAAAATAGGGGCATAGACAATAGAAGCGTAGATAACAGAGCTTCTCTATTGCGCAAAAGAGCATTGAACAAGTCATGAGTTTTGTAGCAAGTGAACCCTCATTAATGATTCTGGCAACAGAGTTATATCGGTCATGAAGATTAAACGTTCATTGTCTGCCCTGCATGCGAGACAGGGGGGCAGGAAAATTTATAACACTCTTTGGTTGCCAAGGACGCTGATGAGAGCCATCACTTCCATCACGACGTCGAGATAACTCTTGAGTTAGATGGAGTCACAAAAATGCACAGGTTATTTAGCTGGGTGTAATGGAAGCTAACGCTTATAAACTCCAAGCAATATCATCTCATATATTTTATAATGATGTACTTTCTTCCTTTGCCCCTTTTTTATTGGAACTGAAAGTTTTTACTTAGTTAAATGAAAATTTTGTCGCAAAAATAATTCATAATTAAGATGAAATAGAATTAAATAAATATGTTAAGATTGGATAATCTTAACCCTAAGGTTTTTCACATTGCCATTCGTTTCCAACTCGTCCATTAACAACACTAGGTCCTTTATTTATTGACAATCTGGGTTAGAAAGAAGGAGATTTTTTGACCAGCAAGTGTCTTGGTCCATTACAATATTAATCTACAACCGCCTAAACAAAGGAAAAAATTCGAAAGGTAGAACCATGAGTCAAAATTAGTTCAGCTAGCACCCTTTCATTTGGGAGACACTCCCAATTTTACAGACAGCCAGCGTTAGAGTTTAAAACTTTTAGCAAGTAGTCTCGGGTTTATTCTGGTGGAAAACTTTCACATTCATAATGCATACTTAGTTAACAAAAATAAGAAAATTTCTCATTGCAATTTATATTGCAGTGGAGCCTACAATTCATCCATATTTGTAAAAATCTTGTCTAGTTTTGCGAGAACGTCAAGATGCCAGTAGACATTGGGATGTAATTGGTTCCACATGCTAAACAGCTTCCCTTCTAACGCCACAGAAATCATGGCAATCGAAGTTACTAGAGTTTTTGTGGCGTAGGAACTACACGTCTCAAAGTGCGTCAAACTTATCAAAGTATTTTTGCTTTGGGGATACTCTGCGAGATCCTCATTTCCTTACACAGCTTCACATCCAGCTTCTTTTTTGTGCTTTCATGATTTACTATGTGCATCAACAGTTTTTATTTTGAGTGGCAAACAATAAATATTGGGAGGTACATTATCATCTAATACTCTGCCTATTCGCTGTTCCCACTCTCCACTCTACCCTCGACTTCTTTTTTGGACTCCAGTTCAGACTCTATCAGTTTCAGCGTCCTCCTTTATCTACTATTTTCTACTTTCTCAGTTCCCTCAGCTAACGTTGATAGAATCCCTTCCCCTCTAGTATGACCATTCCAGATCCCTTTCTTCTCTGAATTGTGTGGAGTTCTCCCGGTCTCTTATACCTCCTCGCTCCTTAATCTATCCACCGAGCTGTATTTGGAAGTAAGATTGTGCATTTCCAATTGAATCCATAGAGAAATTACAAAATATAATTTGGGTCCTTACTTCCTTATGAGTAATGGAACTGAAATGCACGTGTTATCGTGCGTCAGATATCCAGGGAAGACGAAATTGTCAATAATATGTTGTACGAGAAATATTATTGTAATTAATTTAGCATTTCAAAATTTTTTACATATCTAATGATGATGATACCTTAGAAGCAGAATACATGGAGGAATTAATACGATTTTCAACGCAATTTTGAGGTAAAAACCCTCGTAAACCATAAAGCCGTCGAATACTTTTATGGCGACGCTTGAAGAGCAGGCCCTCAATATTTCTACAATAGTGATTTGAGAAATCACTTAAAGCATCTCGAATAGAATATGCAAATACTGCTACGTGATGATATCACCTCGCAACAGTGCACTCGATCTTGAATGCGAATCGAGCCGTCGCGACGCATCGTCCCAATTTCGGGTTTGCGTGGTCCACTTCCGATCACATCAATGGCTCCACACAGCGTGGTCGAGGTGCTTCGCAGGCGGGCAGACGGATCCGAATTCACGTCATCGGATCCCGCATCCATGGACAGTCATACCAGCCCGACAACAGGATTATAGCAGTTTGTCGGGAGTCAGATTCTAGTGCGGCTTCGGCGCGTTGCCCTGGCCAGTCCTCTTTCACCAAGAGGGAACGTAGGAAGGGCCCCCCGCCCCTTCCCGTCTCCTCCTTACATCAGGATCCCCGCAAATTGAATTCGTGCACTCGCCAAGGCCTTAGTGTGAGAGCGGCCGAGATACCTCTCTCCCTTGAGCCAACACCCCGAAGCTCACGTGCTGCCTTCCCCCTCGTCCTCTCGGGCCACCCGTCGGAGTGTTTGGCAAACATGTTCCGGGCCTCGAAATCCTACTTCCCCACTCTCGTCCCCCTGCATCCCATCCTGGAGATCGACGAATGGGAGCAGTTCTCCCTAATGGATACTATCCACTTCAGCATCAGAACAAAAGAAATTTCGTTCTCAAAATTGAATGTGGAACACCGACGAGGAGTCTTGAGTATTAATATACGCCTAAGCTTTTTCCATTATCTTCAAACCGTTGCAAATTAGTTTTCTTTAAAAGCAATAATATAGATTTTAATTCGAGGGTATAACCAAAGCATATGATCCTCCAGGAAGCTTTCTTGAGGTGCTATGACGCCTCACGTTCCCACGCGATATGCATTCACTATTTCCCCCTCTTGTTGCAAATAAATGAACAGAAGATAGTAAGAAGAATAAATATTATGATTAACTAAGGATAACTTAGGGTCAGTGGTGAATAATAACTCAGGGAAATGATACTGACTGAAGTCCAAAATTAGCTGGTAAGTCATGTAAGGTACCAAGAGATCCCAGGCCTCGCTCACAAAACTTTCATTGTTTAAAATCGCATTTGGAAGCATGAGCTACAGAACAACGCATTAAATATCGCACTGAGTCAGATGGAATTTATGTAACGAGTATGAAAAGAGTTTAAATATATTAATTCAATAGAGTAAAACTCCTTTTATATTTTATTAGTATTAATCACCACGTGTTTCGCACTAAACCCGAAAATGAGTCATTAATACTACTACCGATGGAACAATGGCTTTAGTTACGGTTAGTGCGACGATTTAAGTTTGCGGTACATCACATGCGCGTCAATTTGAAGAGAGAATGGGAGGAAGGAATCGCTGCAATCACTGCGAAAGACTTTTGCAACTTAGTTCTTTCATCAACTCCCTCCAGGACCAGCATCAGTGTAAGTACTTCAATAATTTCTTCGGAAATGGCCAATCCGGATTCCATTAGCAAGCATAAGCGTGAAATGGTGACCTTATTGCAAGCTGTAACCTTGTTCACCCTGGGGCATAAGCCAGTGGCATAGCTTCCCTTACCCAGTAACGAGCGTGAATCATCATACATGAATGCTCTCTGTATAGTTCCGGATTTCCTTCCGCGTAGGTTGGCAAGATGACAATAATTTCAGTGACAGGGTAGTAAGCGAAACTGTTGTTTATGCATTGAGCATCTAACCAACGCCGCGGAAACCTTCGATCCAATATCATGCATGAATGAAGGACCGAAGAAACCAAGTATTTGGCCGATGACGAAAGGACGTTATGCACAGCCTCCTTGCAGCATGAAAGATATATGACATGCGGAAACTCCTACCTTAGTCTTTTCCAATCGAAAACTTTCCGCGAGAGTCCTTCCGCTTCGTGCTGGCTAATCCAAGGCCTTCTGCTTCAAACATGCCAAGCAAATACGATGTACGTATATCTGCTTGCAATATTCTTATTTTTACTTTTATTAATGTCCCAATACACACTATCAACATATTTTACTTATGTCAAATATGGCTTCACTATAAAATTGATTATATTCACCCTTACTTTGTGGAGTTATTTTATAATGATATAATCAGGGACTCGGTTCCCGCGGTTTATTTATTTTCTTACGGTTCGGGTTTTCTTGCATTGCAATATCATCAGGTACAAATAGGTATGCAATCATAAGTTTTGTTGTAAAAAGAAGGGGGTAGGTGGACTACCTCCCCACTCTCCAACTCTATCTGGTAACTATAAAACCCATGCTTCCGTTCCAATTTGTACCTGACGATGCTGCAATTCAATGAAACCTGTTCAAAACTAAAAAAATATGAGAGACTCAAGTCAATGATTCTGTCATCGTGAGTTCACTATACATTCATTAATGATTCACCAATGAAAATTTAAAAAAATGGCAACACATGCATCTCTAGCAATTTTCAATTACATTTCCGTCCAAATTTGAATCCGGAGAGCCGACGCAATTCATCGATAGCGATGTTATACACACATAATTTAAAATCAGAGCGATGGGCTCTGATGAGTACGGTTAGAAAGTTTTCGTAACAATGCTCTCGCCATGCCAGAAAAATATCACTAATTTACGAATGTGAGAGCGTCAAAGAAAAATGCTTTTTGTAGGGCCCGAACCGCCCCCCAAACCTATGAAAGAGCCCTGTTCGGTCTCATTAGAGCTTTCCCCTGCCCATCTTTTAGATTTTTTTTTAAATGTGACCTCCTCATCACATCGGGAGATCAATCGGGAAGATTTTGTCTTCTGACGTGCAGGTTATCCCACTTTAATGGGAGCGTGTAAAGCAACATTACCGGATAAGCTTGGCGTGATAGATGCACGATAAATTAATCTTGTCGGATATAACCCATCCTACAGTTAATAACCAGGATCACGGGGCAATGGATGTGAGAGTCTGAGTAATCTGATCGGTTGTCATAACGCGATGGGGTTGTCTCACGTTACCCTTACAAGAGAGAGTCACTTCCGGTCTCGAAGCTCCTTTTCTTTGGGGCGGCCGGAAGCAACCCCTCGAAAGGGTGGGATGGAGCGCGTCCAGTTCGCACGGTGTGGCGCGCGCGTGTCGGCCGTCCGTCCCGTCGGCCCCCGGATCGAATGCGCCCCTCGCCCCCTCCCCGCTCATCGCCCCCCTGCCGCTCGGGGAACCGGATTGCTGTGGAGGGAAGTGCTCCGACGCGGCCTCTCCCGCCGACTGGAGGCGGGAACTTCCTGAGGGGCTTCTTCTTTCGGCAGATAGAAAGTGTACTAGTCCCCCATCGTCCCCCGAATCTCTCTCTCTCTCTTCCACCTCGTCCTCCCCCTTCTCCTCCCAGCGAGGAAATCCTCTTCCCCTTTGTTCCCCGAGCGCCCGCCCCACCCGGACCCATGCTGATCAATAACGACGACAAGTAGCTCCATTGCTTGCCGCCCGCGTCTCCGAACGAGGCCCGCCTCCACATGGTTCCCCCCTCCCGAACCCCGACTTCCGCCAGGGGAGCGGCCCCTCCCACGCCAAACTCCCCCCCCCCCTCCCACCCACACCGAAGCCCTCCCTCCCCCCCCCTCCCGACACCACCCACACATTCGCCGCAGTGCCCTCCCATCGGACGTGTGCCGAGGGAGTCGGCATCTGGGAGTGAGGACCCCTCGTCCCGTCATGGACCCGATCGGGTCCTCGCGAATCCCTCCCCGGTCTCCAAGGGAATTCACGCTCCGAGCGCTGTGTTCCGCGAGTAGCGGATTTACGCCGCGGCTGCTCTCCTGGGGGCAGTAGTGCGTGCGAGCGCGGCATTAATATTTATACGGTTGTTGCGGGCACGTTAAAGGCCAAAGTGCGTTGTAAACGCTGATTGCTGCGCATGGAACTTGAGCGACTGGATGAGATTCAAATACAGGATTTCAGTGAGACGCAGCTTCGGCTACCTGTCGAAGGGAGCTGAAAATATAACAGCTTTATAATTGAATATTTGATCCTGGCGCCATATAAAATGCCAGAAAAAATAAGCTTCCTCATGCACCAATTAAAACTTGACTTTCATTTGAATTTTCGTAATATTTTCTGGTAAGAAACAAAGAGTATGTTTTAAAGACTAAATCCTTCCGTCCTAGTTAAGATTTTAAGAGTTATTACAAGTGCTCGATATCAACGTCAAACGAACTTACTTTGGGCATGAGAAATAAAAGTTTTAGCACCGACTAACATACGGTTGTCGGGTGCCAAAGCCGTATTAACAATCTCCAGCCACACTGACATTGAATACGCCTCATCGATCTCGAATATCCGACGCTAGTATGAAATATTACTTTTTCGATCGCAATAAGGAATTTAGATTCCGTAAGAGTTGTGAAGCCAGCGTGTGAAACAATTTATCAAGTCCTGGGCCAATTACATTATAATCTGTTAAGAAAGAGAAGAATCTAGAGTTGATGTGACATGCTAGTAGGCCAGAAAAGTCGAGAAATATTTTTTTATGCATAGGTATGTAAATAATTAAGAAATGCTTTTGATATTTATATATTTAATATTTTTTATCTTTTAGGATTTATATCTTAGAAAAGGAATCTCTGTCGTCATATACACATAGTTTTGATATCAAAGCATTAAGCCAATTTTTACCGATGTTATGAACACAGAAAATTTTAGATGTACCGGGTACTGTGTTTACATATCGAAAATCACTAGATTCATCATGAAGTTCAAGAAAAATAAAACTTTACATGAGATATCAAGCCTAAATGATGCCAACTGTTCCAGCATTAAAGGGCCTGAATACTGTATGCGTTTGAGTTTCCCACAAAAATGGTCTTACACATCAAAAAGTCAACTTCTACGTGATGTTTTAATTAAAACGCATTTTTTCTTCTTGACCTAATAATTATTTACAATGAGAGCAGAAAATACTTCACTGAGTAAAAACACTCTTTTCAAGAGGAAGCTACATTTTCAGTTCGGTACGCATTCGATCAGCGTAGTCACTCGTGTGCTTAATAAGTAGTCGCAGTCAACAACTGCCTCTGAGGAGGTAGTTCAGTTTCAAAATTGAGCCAGGCTTGTATCTTTGACAACAATTCATGTGAAATACTTAAAATGTTTAGATACACCTCAATCCGTTTATCCCATTCATACTCCCCTTTTTACACTAAAGGGCCAGGTATCACCTGGTGTCTTTTGAGATGGAAGTTGAGAAGTATTTTTTACCTTACTTAGATTAAGTGACCTTTACGTATATGTATCTCTGCCGTCGTATTCACTGAAAATTTCGTTGTCACGGCGTGCTGTATGAAAAAGGCTCTGTGCTCTACATATTTTTAGCAGAGAAAATACATTTCCCCTTGCACCTTCCTAAATACAAGGATCTCTACGCCAAAAAAATGTCTGATTCGCCAGATGCTCGATTCAGATGCAAACATGCACAGTAGCCGTAAATGTTGAAATCGTTGGCCCGATTACCTAAAACTCCACTGAGTAATGAATGCAAAAGTTCGTTTTTGCAAATGCACTCGGATATTAATTACACTCAGCCCTCTGAAGCCCCACTCTGCCATTAGGCTGCACGAAATCAATTTTTATTTTTCCAGTATATTATTTTCGTTCTTAAGACACGTGGTGAAGACAATCGTTGAAGTGCAAGTGGATGGGAAGAATGGCAAATGAAGGCGAGATATATAGAACACACGAGTTGAGATATTTAGAACAAGTGATGAAGGATGTGAAAGAGAAGAAATATGAAAAGACTAGCAGATAGAACTCAGTGGAGAGCTGCGTCAAACCAATCTGAGGATTTATATCTAATGATGAAGATTATTTTCGTATCCTCTAAAATGTATGTGTGTAAATTCTGATTACTAGCATATAAGCAGATAATTTTCTAAGGTAGCAAGTAGAAAATCCTTTAATTTATCACAATGCTATTTGCTCATTCTACCTTGTAATTACCACTTCTCTTCTTTATTCTCTTCCCTCTTATTATCTTTGACTCAATCCTCAAAATCCTCAGAATCCTCAAAAGGATCAGAGAAGAATTATTTTGTCAGACACCCAAATAAGTGTTTGGCATCTCATGTTTTTATCACCTTTACCTCTGCCCTAATGACAAATTCACGCCCTGCAACCATGTTCTATCAATACTCTAATGCATATTCTATAGGAGAGGCCTTAAGTTAGGGTAAAAGATTTAGAACAAACTTCTTCTGTTTTTTTTAAATAATGCATTGTAATTTGAGCGCTGAGTGCCAATCGAGTAGCTACTATTAGCCATTGCACTTATACACTTTTTGATGTAAATAAAACATACTGGCACATAATTAATTTATTCAAGTCCATTATACTGAGCTTGGTTGAAATTTAAGAGCTTAGAGGAAACCATTGCTTCTTTAAATATTTGGTTGCTAGTATTAATATTTCATTAACCAGGTTTATGCCACACTGCCCTACTGAATAGTATTTTAGAACTTGGCTTCCGTATGCCTCATTTGAAGCGAGCAAATAACTTCCTACAGCTCTGCAGACCGGATCAGTAACCGGAAAAAGTTCAGGAAATGTATCTAAAATATATTTATATTTATGTGCTGGAAGATATTAATATATCGACATTACTCGTTTTTAATTCGTCTTTTTTAGGAAACCATAATGCTGCATTAAAAAACTGCACCATGTATTGAACAGTTAGGCATTTTACAGGTGGCTGACACATGAAATATACATAGGTATAAAGGCAGAATCGTATGTGCAATTCACTGCGTGGAAAATAAAGTATGCGATAAAGAGACAAAAAATTCACCAAATTAAGGTTGTAAGAGGAAAACGTTTTAATATTTCCCTCAAAAATTACTGGTAACTAAGCATATTAACTTAAGCGAGTGTTTTTACGGCTTTATGATTTCATAAATCTATTTTTACGTATTTTCTTCTCTTGCTCTTGACCAATCATTCATTCAAACAGATGGTGCTGTACATTTTTAGCCACAAACTTCTATAAACCTTGTAATAGGTGCATCAGTTACAAGTAATTCAGTTTAGGCAACGTGACTTATAAAATTAATCAACGTATCAAAAGACAAGCTCCGGAACTTCAGTGTGTAAATTGTGTATATTATGCGAATTTAAGATTTCGTGACACTAGAAAACTATGATCTCTAAAAAATTATTATTATTATTAAATTATCAACAAGAATGAGACATTAAAAACGCAATAATTGTCTTGGTGGCAGAGAAATGAATCTCTTATGGTAGTACAAAAGCATGAACATGAACATGAAAGCATTGCATTTTATTTTCGTCAAAAATTAAGTTTTTGATTGAATAATATTATTTCTATTGTTCAGCTTTAAAATCATTCCTGCATCACATGTTCGTTGCTCATTCGATTTTGTGCATAGAAAGAGGTCCATTCCTATAGTGAAAATAAATTATTTGAACGTAAGAAGCACTTCGTTTTTTATAACTGCATGGCGAGATATTTTAATGTAAATAGAAAAGCATTGCATTGGAAGTATGGAATCAAAAACTTTTCCCAATGATTCCAATCTTCAGTAAGCAATGTGTTTCAGCTCATTAGTATATAATTACTATTTCTGTGAAGGTAATTTTACTTTCATAGTCTGCCTAGTGGAAAAATAATGCTTACCCATATACCCTCTTTTCACGTATAATTTTGGACTTAATATGCCTGTTTAATTGGCCCGGTCCGCAGCCTGACATTGTTTTCGCAGGAGAAAAAAATACAAATCAGTCTACCAAAGCACATAAAATATAAAGAACTGAAATAAAAGAGTTATCATGGATAAGCGTGAGAAAAGGAAGCCGATTGGCCAAATAAAGTTGGGGATTGAGGAAATGAGTGGAACCTAAACTCTCTAGTCCGTAGTATATCATTTGTTTTGCTTCACCTTGGAAGCTCAGCAAAAGTTCTCATTCGTCGAGTTGCTGAGAAATAGCATAAAATATGGCGTAAAATAATAACCAATTGAGGAAACTAAGACGAGTATTTTACCTACTGAGCGGTCCTCCTTAAATAAATAATGCTCTCTTTATCAAATAATTTGTACCTGTATCATCATGTACAAATATAATTCAATCTTAAATTGTGATGCAGGTAATAGTACTTCTTTTGAGATTTAATTCTCGGATTTAGATTATACACACGTTGTATAAGAACATACAAATGATAGTATTTATGTCACCATGTGATGAGAGTCATCATTTTATTGTGCGAGTGGGGAAAAGGAAACGCAATAAGTAAGAAGTAGGTTAGGCAACTGCACTTACTCTATAATAACCTTAAGTTATTCGGTATCTTCCGGCATGTATTCGTTTTGATGAACGACAGTTTTGCCGGAATTTTAGTTGGACAACATCAGGTTTTAGGTGAAATTTTGAGATATTGTTTGCATTATAAATAAGTTATAATTTAAAGGAAATGCTAGCAATACCTTACATCACTTGGTTTATTTTTGTTGATTGCTGCTGAAAATTTCTTTACATACGGTAAAGAGCGGGATTCCCTTTTTACGTTTCATGACGTATTTACGACTCTGTGATTTTGATTGCCCCCTCTATAAGTCACGGTAAATAAACACTTTGGTTACAGAGCGTTCCACATTTAGTTGACAGTACGGGCCTTATGGAGAACGCTGTTCCAAACTTACGCATGGCGAGATCGCCTCCTGGTAACGTAAGCAACCATTACTAACAACGCGCAAATTAAATTTGGTTAGTATCAAGAGGTTAACGATAGATGTCAATGAGTGGGTTCATGAGATATAATTAAAATGTAGGGGAATTTAGGATCCAGTTAACCATATATTTGTATATAATAATGAAAATATCCCTGAAAAAAGCCATCTCAGAGAAATATTACGCAAACATATATTTGGGAGTGACTGGGTTCAGCATTTCTAATCCTTATAAATTTCGGGAGTGTATACATATCAGAAGTCTCATGTAAAGTGAAGTGTGCCATCACGTAAATAATAACAACAAACAGTTTTTCTGGCACAAAATCGAAAAATATTACAAAGACAGCAGACCTGCACGAAATAATTAATCAACCTAATGTAAGATCTGGTGTTTTCCCGGCGAATAATATGTGTGAAGATCTCTCGGGTTTCACACCGGGTAAGGTTCTCCATATCTTCCTCCGACGTTTCGATGCCCGACTCGCCCATCCTCTTCAGGAATCCAGGAATCCAAGTGGATTCCTGGATCCCTGAAGATGATGAGCGAGTAGTGCATCGAAACGTCGATGAAAGATATGGAGAACCTGACCCGGTGTGAAATCCGAGAGATCTTCACACAATCAACCTAATGTTCGCCATTATCTCAGCAAAAGCAACATATTTCTCCCTTGAGTAATCTTAGAGAAGTATCAATCCCGATAAATCGTAGGAAATAGTCCTTAATTGCTTTTCTAAATGGACAGTGGAAAATAGTGAGACGGACGTCAACAGTGCATACTTTTTGTTTCATGAGAGGATATAATTTGACTCGATATACAGTAAATTTGGCTTAAATAATTAGCATGATTTCACCATATTGGTTGCCTAATGGGTTGTAAAATTAGTTAAAAAAAAGAATGTGCAAAGCAGCAGATTCAATTTCAATTCTTTTTTAGGCAAAACCGTTTCGTCAACCTCATAATAAAGAGAAAACGGGTTGCCTTTCCCGGGAACTAAATTTTAAAAATAATTAATTGGCTTAATACCTTGTATCTCAAGAACCTCTATGAGAGAGCCACGTTAACTAAATATATTCACAGGAAACCAAAAAAGAAAAAAGAATGGATGTCAGATGAATTATTGCAAAAAATTAAATTAAGGGATCTGATGTTTAGAAAATGGAAGAAAGATCCCACAAATGTTCATCATAAAAGTAACTACCAAAATCAAAGAAACAAAGTAGTAACAGCAATAAGATTTAACAAAAGGAATTTTTATATGAACAGGTTATCCACATTGGCAAATGACCCAAGAAAAATATGGTTAGAGATAAATAAATTAACTGGTAGAAGAAGTAATGTAGATAGCAATAAGAATTTGCAAGGATTTAAAGGAATAACTGATAATGAATTAGGAAAAATATTTTTGAAGCAGTTTAGTGATGAAATAGAAAAAATTAAGGTAAACTGTAACCACAAAATTCTTTGCATCCCAGATAGTATCATCCAAAGTAGTATTTTTGTACCAGAGATATCGGCACTAGAAGTGAGCAAAATATTAACTACCATAAAAAACAAAGGTCCTGGCATAGATGGTATTAGAATGATTGATATAAAAAATTATGAAATATACCTTAATATCTTGGCTAAATTCATAAATTTGAGTATAGAGAGGGGAAAAGTACCTGAGAAAATGAAAACAGCTATCGTTAGTCCGATATACAAAGGTGGTGCTCATGGGGATGCCAATAATTATAGACCTATATCCATACTGCCTTCTCTGCATAAGGTTATTGAAAGATATATAGCAAACTTGTTGCTTAAATTCATGGATAAGAATAATATTATTGCAAAGCACCAGTATGGATTTCAAGAATCTAAAGGTACTAAATTTGCACTGGAGAAACTTTCAGAAACTGTAAGAAATGCATTAGAAAAGAGAATGAGTGTAATCTTATTATTTATTGATCTCAAGAAAGCGTTTGATACAGTTGATCACGAAATACTCTTGCATAAACTAAATAATATGGGTATAAGAGGAACAATATTTGATTGGTTCGTTAGTTACTTGAAGGACAGGAAAATTAGGATAAAAATAAGAGATGACTATATAAGTGAACCTGTTTCCACAAATACAGGTGTTCCTCAAGGCTCTATCCTGGGCCCATTGCTATTTCTAATTTACATAAATGATGTATTTAAGATTATTAACCATTGTACTTTACTGCTATATGCAGATGATGCTTTATTAATTTCTACTCATACTAATTTTGGAGATGCAAAATTGATGCTGGAAAATGATTTTAAAAATTTCTTATGCTGGACTCATGATAACAACTTAATTGTAAATGAAAATAAATCAAAAGTTATGCATGTTGTAACAAAGAGCTCACAGAGAAAAATATTAAAAATTGCCAAACATTCACATGACTGTTTACATGTAAGCTCAATAAATTGTAAATGCCCAATATTAGAACAAGTAACAAAGTACAAATATTTGGGTATAATTATTGATGATGCATTCAAATTTAAGAACCATGTCATTGCATTAAATACAAGATTAAGAAGAATATTATATCAAATGTATTACATAAATGAATTAATTCCATTTTTTGCTCTGAAATTAATATATTATGGTTTAGTTGAGAACTTAATAAGATATGGTATCACTATATGGGGAAATGTAAATAGTATGTACCATAAATTATTAATTAAGAAACAAAATAAATTCATCAAAGTCTTGTATGGTAAAAGAGATAAAACAAACACAAAAATTGAAGACATGTACAAATATTTAGGTATTCTGAGGTTAGATAAATTATATAGATATATCATAATCCAGGACAACTATTTCTGTAACACTTATAAAAAAATACGTTCCTGTAAAAAGATTGAAACTTTTCGTTCTGTGAGAAATTTAATTGTACCTCTGCAATACACAAGATATGGGAATAATACATTTAAAGTGGTTGTACCAAAAGAATTTAATAAAATACCATATAGTATAAGTAAATTAACTACAAGAAATGAAGTTAAAGTTAAAATTAAAACATGGTTGTTAGAAAATCAAAATGATGGGTAAAAAAGCGTGTAATTTGTAATATATTGTTTACTAAATATTGTTTACAAAAGCATCTATTTATATGCAAATATACTTGATACTTGAATATTTAAATAGATATCTATGTGTGTATATGAGTATAAAAATGAATATGAGTATGCATGTTAAGGTTAAAATTAAAACATGGTTGTTAGAAGATCAAAATGATGGGTAAAAAAGCATGTAATTTTACAGTATATTGTTTACTAAATATTGTTTATAAAAGCATCTATATATAAGCAAATATACTGGATACTAGAATATTTTTATAGATGTGTGTGTATATGTGTATAAAATTGAATAGGAGTATGCATGTGTATATATATGTAAATAGGGAAAAATGTATATATCAGGAAAATATGTGGTAGCCATATAATTTAATGATGTTGTGGAACCCGCTGACAAGTCCTTTGGACTTAGCGGGGCCAAAAATGTTATATAAATAGCATTAATATGCATAAAATGTAAATGTATTAATAAATGCATAATATGAAAAAAACCCGAAAGGCTTTCAACTCCCTCCATGTAACTAGATGTGCTTGGCTGTGGTTTGGGTGGTCATCTGATGAAGCGGATGTTGAAGAAGATCCTTTGCTTGGGCCCAAACCATTTCAATTGGATTCAGTTCACAATGGTACGGTGGAAGTCGAAGCAATATATCCTTAGCAAGTTCATCAACCCTCAGCTTCTCAAACTTTTCCCGCGTTTGACTGACAGATTACGTCTCTTTTTAAGCAGTCTTCGTCAATGCTATTATATTTACTCATCGGCCAGTCTTAAATTTCATTTTTCCTCCAGTTTGTCGTAGTCAAGGGTTCTAACTTTCTTGAATGGTAGGATGCATTATCGAAAACAATTGCGGATCCTCTGGGTATGTTGGACAGGAGACAATTTTGGAACCGGCTCTCGTAATACTCCCCGTCAACTTCCTCATGCTCTTCCGATGTGGTTTTCTAGCAAAGAAAGATGCGCAACGCACCTTCAACAAAACCATTTTTCGTGCCCGCGTGAATTATAGCAAAACTTCCTCCTCGAAAGGTTGGTGCTCTCATTTCAGTGCTCAAGCCAGCATGAAAAACCTGACGAGGAGTTTTAATCTCAATATCACGCCAAGCCTTTTTCACTCTTTGGCCAACATTGATGGTCAGTATATACAATTGTCCTTTTTTCAATTCGATATTTTCTAAGTTCTCTTAAATAACGGGTACGCCAAAACATTTTGTCGTCTCTTTCGATAAACTGTATACTATCACCAAACAGAGTCTATATAAACTATAGACAGCCTACTTATTCGTTCGTACACGAAAACTATGTCACTCAAAAGACGATAAAGCGTAGTTCTTATCACATTAGGAAGGTCGTCGTATATATTCGCGGAATTTAGGATACCTAGTTTTCAAAGCTGGCGGAACATTTCTTATGAACATTTGAGGCACTTTCCGTCTAGCTCCCGATCTTATAAAATTATCGTAAATCAAAGATTTCGCATTCTTGTATGGCTTGCTAATCATCTTGGTTTTCGATGGAGTTACTAATGCACCACGATACGCTTCCTTTCAGACCCTAGACACAGTAGATGTCGAGCTTCCAGTTGCTTTCGAAGTTTTTTTGCACGCTTCAGGAACACTTAATGTTTTATGGAAACATGTAAATATAATAAACCTCTCACGGCTTCTCAACTTCTCCCCTTTCCTCCTCATCAAAAGTTCATACGCTGCACATATGAACCTATCTCTTTAGATACGATAGTTAGCAGGCGACCACTTTTGCCTTAGATTGTCCAAACCTTCCGGCCCAAAAGATAGTTTAAAATTAATTACATCGCTATAAAGGATTAAAATCCGTTTATAGCTTGAGTTTTGGAAAGACGTGAAAGGAAATCAACCCACCAATTTTGGAGCTGTTCTGAAGAAAGATTTGTTATAAACAGCGTTGGGAATTGGAAATCGGAAAAGTTACCGTATACGCTGAAATCGATGGAAACATTTTATATAACTTTTCTTTAAAACAATATTGACAAACAAATGTCAATGTTCGATTCGGTACCTTCGTTTCCTGCAGGAAACATTTTTTTACGCTGTTTAGTGACATGTTAACTTTTCTGCGGCATTTGGCAAACCCGCACCAAGCACCTTATGGAGATTTACATGGGGAATGAAACCCCATAAGATCCCATGCTGTCAACTAAATGTGGAACGCCCAATAGGATATTAGTTCCTTTGCCATTTATTTCGTACCCCGGATCATTCCAGGCGTATTCACCAACGGTGAAGAGTTGGCATTGCTTCTCTGTAGTTGCCTTCTACATGATGTCTCGATGCTTGGCCAATATAAGTGTCTTCCTGACACTTATATTGACAATAGGACACTCCTTCATATATGCATGCACTGGATGACAGCTTTTTTTCTCCTTTCGTAGGAGGTCCGGGGTCTCCTTGACACTATTACTTGACCTCCTCATGCTTAACAAGGTCTCGAGCGATCTATTCGTTTGAGCCGGCAGCGTATGGCCCTAGCGCATATGCCATTTTTTCCTACGGCTTATTTAGGAAGCCTCGTCGGTCCTATTTAGGTAATTTATATTGTCACTTTTCTCAAGGTGGCCTTAAGAATGAGAACAGTAATTTCTACAGGCTTTCCATTCCATGGAATAGATTGATACAGATCTAAATGTTATGGTGAAAGTACCGCCTCTGTATATTACGAAAGCTTTGGTTTCTTATTGAAAGAATTACTATTAACCTTTTTCTATACTAATGGGGTTTTGAGGAAGCGCGCGCCTTAGCTTTATGTCAAATAAATATCATGTGTTGATATTCTTTTTGCTATATCCCATATGCTGGCCGCGTAAATGGGACAAGCCTTAAAGAAATAAAACGATCTATTTCTTTTACAATTACCAAAGAAAAACTTACACACAAGCGTACATTTAATCAAAGATTGGGATCTCCGTGAAAGACAATCCTGTGTGTATTTCACGAGAGTTACCCACGTTATTTTCATTTCAACGATATAATTACCTACGTTATTTTTCAACTATTTATTGGAGTAGTTTTTTTACATTATTACCATATTCGATGAAAGCATAATTTATGCCTAATAGTGGGACTCCATTAAGAGAGCATAACTGAGAAAGCGAGACAAACTGATGACTCGCGTAGAGGATAAATGATTTTTCGTACTTATTGCCTTTCATTTTGTGATAAATATATGCTCAATTTCACATTTGAATGTACGAAGCCATTATATAATTTGGCGTTTAATAGCAATACTATATGCAGAGTAAACTTGTCTAACAAAAGTTTCGTCAAAAAATGGCTTCTAAAGAAAAAAGTGTGTGACCTTGAGTGCCAATTGAATACATTGGAGCAGAACTCACTTAGAAGCACAGTAGAAATCCATGGGATTCGCGAAATCGAAGGCTAAGGGGTTCCTGAGGGTTTAGTCTGTAAAACAGGCCTTGCTTTAGGAATTAAACTGGATGTGAATGATATTGAGTCTGCCTTCAGAGTTTGTGGGAAAAAGCGGAATGCATCATATCCCCAACCCATTGTTGTGAGATTTGCTAGGTCACATTCTGCCTTCAAGCTATTGCAAGCACGGAGAGTGAAAAGATACTTATCTGTTGCTGCGTGACCTTAACCTTAATGCAAGTGAATGTACCTGTGAAGGTATAATTAATGTCAACGAATCGCTAACTCAAATGAATAGAAAGATATATGCCATAGCAAGGGGAAATAAAATACCTGTGGATACGTGGTGGGCGCATCTTCGCTATAAAAAGTGAAGGTAGCGAACGGATTCTTATCAAAAACGAGGATGATTTAAATCGATTCAGATGAGATAGGGAGTATTGTTTCAGCACTGGTAACAAATTTGTGAAATTCGAGGCTGAAAATAACCCTAAAACTACGGACGCTGCTGTTGTTGCTGTCAATGATGATGTTAATTGTAATCTCAAAGATTGTATTACCAAAATGTTAGAGGCATAAGAAGTAAAATTTGTAAATTTGATTTATCTATGTTGAACTGCACTGCACTGCACTGCACATGGAGTGCGATGTGTTATGTTTTACTGAAACATGGCTTAATAATTCCATATACGACTCTGAATATGCACGCACAAAAATGATAAAGTTTACAGGAAAGATAGGGATGCAGGTCTAACTGGAAAGAAACTGGGTGGTGTTGTATTGGCATTGGTTTAGAATAAATACGAATCTTGTCGAGTACCTGAACTTGAAACCAGTGATGAGAATAGATGGAATAAATTATATGTTGGTAGAACATATTACCTCTATCTTTGTGTTGCATACTTTCCACCTGATACTGGAATTGTCATTTTAAAAATACTTTAATATGGTCTCATACAGCGATGTCATGAATTATAATATAATAATAATAATAATAGGTGATTTCAACTTTCATGAATTTCTGTCTTCCGTTAAAAAAAAGTGCAGTGGTTACAGAAATTAAGTTATTCCAAAAATTCCATGGGTTTAGAACAATTGAACTACGTAAGGAATGCTAACGGAAAAATATTAGATTTAGTACTGACCAATTTGCACTGTGTCTGTACACGTTGTTCCCGTAAATAAGAGTTCCCTAATTTTAAAAGAAGACAGTCATCACCCAGATCTAGAATTCAAAGTAAAATTATCAGCTAAAGTCTCGAGAAAGAAGAAATTTGAAAATTCAGGTTCTTCATTATATTTCTAAAGGGGAGATTACCTAAAATTATACGAGGAGTTACAAGGTGAAAATTGGGATTTATTCACCAAAATAAACAACGTTGATCAAAGCTTGGACATTTTTTATGAATTTTTGTATCAGTCAATGGACCAATTTATCCCGAAATGCAAAACATCGAAGTATAAATATCCCTCGTGGTATAGCTTTGACATTAGAAAAAAAAATCAAGAAAAAGTATCGTCACAGAAACCTTTTTAAACAAAACGGATCAGATTATCATTACAATATGTATGTAAAGTTAAAATCTGAGATTAAGCTTTTAATTGAGAAAGCTTTTACTAAGTATACAGAAAGTGTCAAGCTGAATGTTGAGGGTGGCAATCCTAATTTTGGGAGTTCCTTAAGTTTCAAAGATCCAATAGCAATACCGAGAACGTTATTGAACATAATGGACATAAATTTGATAACCCATGTGACATTGTAAATGCATTCAAATAATATTTTGTTTTTGTTTATGTTTCTGAAGATTGTAATAGTCTAAACACTTATGTATCAAAATATAATTCATCAATCAACTTTTCGCTGAACCAGATTAAACTAGATGAGGCCCTCGAAACTATTAAGGTGACTAAAATGAAAAAATCACTGGGACCTGATAATATTACAATGTATATTGTAAAGGATTGTGCGAACTTAATTAACCCTACGCTATTCCATATATTTAATCTCTTTGCGAAGTGGGGTATTCCCTACCAAATGGAAAACAGCAATGGTATTTCCAATTTTCAAGAAGGATAATAAAAAAAGGTGGAAAATTATCGACCTGTAATTATACTCTCAGTATTTTCAAAGATATTCATTAGAATATCTGTGAAAAGAAGATCTATTAGATTAGAAATCTAATAGATTAGAAAATCTATTAGATAAGAAGTCCATTATCTATAAGCATATACACTTTCCAATGAAAAACCAAATGAGTGAATTACAATATGGTTTCAGGTTAAATAGAAGTACAACTTTTAACTTAGTTACTTTTACTGAGTATATTATGAATAATATGAACTTTCATGCCCAGACTGATGTCGTCTATCTTGATTTCAAGAAAGCCTTGGACACTGTTAATCATTGTATTTTGGTCAGGAAACTCCACTACATAGGTATAACTGGTACTTTGTTAAATTGGCTATCGTCCTACTTATCTGATCGAAAACAACATGTAACCTATAACAAATTTAAATATGATGAGTATTCTGTAACGTCAGGGGTTCCACAAGGATCTAATTTAGGACCTCTCTTATTCTTAATTTTTGTGAATGATTTACCCCTATCGTCACAACACTCTCAATGCTTAATATTCACCGATGATATTAAGGTCTTCAAAAAAGTGAGTAGAGTTGATGATTATCTAAAATTGCAAGAGGATTTGGACAATCTGATTAAATGGTCTTATGAAAACAAAATTTATTTTAATGTAGAGAAATGTTACAAACTAATACACTCAACGAAGAAGATTAATGTCAATTCTGAATACAGAATGGAAGGTTATCATTAAAGCAGGTACATCAAATAAAAGACTTAGGGATTATATTTGATTCTTCAATGTCTTTTGCTCCACATATCCTTGACATAGCTCTCTCAGCTCAAAGGATATTGGTTTTTTTTATCCGAATGTATAAGTACTTTAAGTCTGAGAAAGATCTCAAAATGCTGTATTACTCATATGTAAGATGTAAATTGGAGCATGCTTCTATAGTGTGGAATCCTCACTGTAAGAAATATGTTCAAATATTGGAGAGGGTTCAAAAAAGATTTTTAAGCTATCTATACCATACACAATATAATGTTTATCCAATAAATGAAAATTATGTTAGCTATGAAACCTTGGTAAAAGTGTTTGATTTTCAAATTTTGCAAAAAAGAAGAACCATGTGTGATCTATCTTACTTATATAAGTAGTAAGATTTCATGATTAGAGTTTTTCAATATTGGAGAAAATAGTGACTCAATTAGCAAAATTAATTTTGTAGTGCCTAGTAACAATTTAAGGTTAAAAAGGAAATTCAAGTTGAGCATGGTATTGTCAAATTACTGTGAAAACTCACTACTGAATAGAATGAGTCGATCTTCTAACATGTACTGTGAAAAAATTGATTTATGCCAACAAAGATGTTTCCTTTGTAAATTAATAAATGATATAGTTTCTTGATATGTTTAGAAATTTCTGTAAAATTCAAATGATTCTAATGTGTTTTGTATTTCTTTGTTTTGTTTTATTTGCCCTGTAATTATTTTGTTGGGCACACGTTAAACTCTATAAATAAATAATTAAAAGTTACATATTCCTATACTCGGAGGATGTGGTAAGCTGATTAATTGACGTTCCCCCAATAAGATCGGATTCTATTAAAGGTACTAAATTAAATTAAAACAATTCTATTACAACAAAACTCCAAATTTGCCTGTTTCCCCCGTTTTGGTGCGATCGGTGACCATCAGCTGGTTCAATTTAAACTAATAGATAACTAATATCTCATCAATCAATAAAATGTTTTGGTATAATAATTTACTCATTTGCTGTCTCATTTTGATTAGAAAATGTATTAATTCTGCCTTACACCGCACGTTATCGATTTAAATATATACTCGTGTGCATAATTATTAAAACTGACCAGAATAATTGTTTTTGCTTTTCTAGATACAGCACTCAAGCGAAAATGGTGGACAATGGCACTGGAACTCTGTTCATCGTGGGATCGTTTAAACGCATGGTCACCGATCCAGATTTCAAGGTATAAATAGCAAAACCTGCCGATGCCTATTCAGTTTTTTTGTTAATAATTGTGTCCACTGATACTTGATACTTATTCTACCTTGAGTATTTTCGTTCAAGCTGTTATATGCTTAAAATTAAATTTGATTGCTATTAGCTACAATATGCAAATCGAATTTGATTTTACTACCCCCAATAATTGATGCTAGGGTGTGTGAAATACAGTCAAATTAAGTTATGTGGAGGAGAGAAACAGTTGTCCTTTGATTTCCAATTTATTTTTAAAACTTAAAGATAAACAAGCATATTAGTTATGCTGAATTCAGTATATTATCTATAAAAAATTCTATAGTCGAATTGCTATGTACTTCATGTACTTTAAGTAAAATGCGAAAATGAGGAGAAAAGGAAATGTGAGGAGAGGGCGCTTGTTCAACCCGACGGACGCGAATGCGCGTCCGAGGTGCGTTGCCAAGACACCGAAGGACGCGCATTCGCGTCAATGACCTCTATGATGACCTCACTGAAGACCTCTCTGAAGACTTCTCTGAAAGACGCGAACTCATGTCTTTAATAAATTATTGAGTTTTGTTATTCAAAAATTTTTTAAACTAATTTTATAATTACATTTAATTGACTGGCCAAATTAATGTGGAGGAAAAACCTTTCCGTTTTTCATGATTGCACACTAGAAATATTCCGGGTTTAATGTGTTAAAAGTCATATTACATCGGACTCTTTTTGGCATATTTGATTTTATAGTTCACCTATCGAAGTTTGAAGACAGAGACGGAACTCCAAATGCTAATACAGTGATCACAGCTAAATGATACTTTGAGACTCACATACTGAGCTGGTGAAAAAAAGCTCAAGAGAAGCAAGCCGTCAAGATACTGGGTTCAATTTGATTCTTGTTTAGAGCGGAGAACGATCAGTAGAGAAATGTAGAATGATGAAAATTTTGAAATGTTAAGTGACGAAAGAATATATATATTACATATACATATATACGACCCTGACGATACGATACGATATATACGACCCTGACGAAAGTGGGTTTCCTCAAGGTTTGAAAAATTTGACCCGATGACGCTGCCATGGACCTGAGGTAATTTGTGTAGAGCAGTAATAATTGTGTCATGGAAAATCTCTAAAATTGTAACTCTAAAAGCAAAGTCATAATCGTATCAGTAAAAACAAAGTAAAAATGTACAACTGTAACACATGTACGCTATGTGGGTTAATGAAAAGATCATTATAACATTAATAGAATCGATGATGGAAATGATGGGGACAAGAGTGAAGGGAAGGGCAGAGGATAGCAGATTTGCAATGAAAAGGGATCAGGAATAGAATCAGAGAATGAGGTATAAGTGTAGGGTAGTTGATGAGGCACAATGATACCGGGTGAGTATCAGGCATTAAGGATCCATTTGTAAGCCAAATATAAAATATATAGGCATCATGAAAAGTGAATATTACGGGGAGAATAAAAACACTCGGGAAAATGAAAATTGCGGATGGAGGCTTTTTATGGGACTCGGAGAAAGGGACTGCGAAAAAAGAGGCTGCGCGACGATTTCCCTTTCTGATTCTGATGAGTATGGAGCCATAATCATTAGAGTTTTTCAATCCCGAGATTTATTTCTTGCAGCTCTCCATTCTTCCTTAGCCATTGCTACCTCAGCTACATCATGGAATTTCTACTTTACTAAATTACTCTTTTTTGGCCATCCCTTTTCATGCTCTCATCACTTCGTCTTCCTCATGTGGTGTTTATATTTCCCCTCTATCATATTGCTGACATGCCCATATGTTCTCTATAATCCACCTGGTTCTTCCATTTCTCACCAGGTCCCATGTGGTCTTTTCTTCCTCGGCTCTTCCATACTCTTTCTCATTTCTCATTCTGCCCTTACCTTATACTTCAGCATTCTAAGGGAGCACCTGGTGTCGAGGATTCAATTCTTTTTTGATAAGATTTTATGAAAGGGGGATTCCGTGGACCACGCTTAATGTTGGACACAAATTGCAATGGGGAGATATGTGAAAGTCATGGATTCGCAGGCCGAAGGATAAAATAGGTGGAGGGAGCTAAGAAGGTAAAGGAGGGATGTGGGTGGTGAGGAATTTGACCAATGGCATCTCTCCGTATGCACACCTGGATATATTGCATTCACGTGGGAGAGTCTCCGAGAAGAACTTCGGAGAGGTCGGATTATTTCAGCGAATCAAACCGGAGCTAAACCGCTGAAACAACGAACCGCTCCGGCGGTTTTTTCTGAACCGGTTCGAATTGCAAACCTCCGCAGCGGTTCGGAGCGGAGCGGTGACTCGGGCGCTCACCTCTCCGCTCCGAACCGGATCCTAACCAATCACTCCCGATCGCGTCGTTGAGCTCCGGGCGGAACGGACGAGGATACCATGAGGCATTAGAAAATTACTAACTGGGCCTCGACCATGGATCTTCATAAGGCGTGCGCTAGTTATTCTTATTTTTTTATTTAATTTATGTCAGAGAGAACGTGATCTCCGTTCTTCATTTCTCGCACAAAACTTCAAATCGCTTATCAAAATCAGTGGAGTGAATTTTATAGACGGTTATTGCTAACCCTGCGCTACTCTAGGGGTAAGCGTTAACGCTAAAGATTGCGATGACGCGAAAGATGCAACCGTGATTCCACTACGTGGCACAGAGCCCGTGGCATGGCGTTACCATAAAAAAAGCGTTAGACAAATTTTACAATTACGTCTGATTTTGCATGAGTGAATGGGTTTCTTTTGACTTAAAGGTCCGACTTTGTAGGAAATGAATATATTTCAACGTTTTTTGAAGGAGTAGGAACTGAATACAAAGGCAAAGGTAAGAAATCAGATTCTGAAGGGTGAGGGAGAAATATCAGATTGAGGGGTATGTGGCTAATATGCGGGGTGAAAGTAATATTTGTTTGCAAACTTGCAAGAGGGCATGCTGCTTTCTTGATGAGGAAGGAAAACATTGCTTTGATTTAGGAAGCATGAGTGATTTTATCCATCATGCCGAGCTAACACAGCTTACATAATGAGAACAATTAATCACTTAGGGCCAATTAATGATATCAATTTGTCCCGCAGGCTTATGAAATTAGTAATAGTGTATAACGAGTGCTGTGATTTTTTAAAGTTAAATTGATTTGAGAATTGAGAAAACCTTTTATTATCAAGGCTTATTGGTGTTTCGCCACCCAATGGAGCTTGTTTTGGTCAAAGTCGCTCCTCCCTCCATCAAACCGGAGCGTTCCTTCAAGCGCTCCGCTCCGAACCTGAGAGGTCGCTACGAGGTTCCGCTCCGGTTCGATCCCCTGGATTATTTTGAATTTGTTGCCTATGCTGGTGAAATTCACATGGGTTTGTTGGGGCATGAAGGACATATTTAGAGTTACTCTGTAATTTTATGTTTCGAATAATAAGTCAAGGAGGCATGATGGAGGAAGAACGATAGTGTAAGATTTTTTTTAGATTTTTCGTTTATAGTTTGGTATATATCGATAGTGAGATTTTTCGGTTATTTGCCTTAGAGTAAGCGAAGAAAATATTAGTATCCTTATGAAGGTGAAAATCAATACACGAAATTTGCGAACGAGATCGGTGGGTTATCTCTTTGAGTTTAAACAAACGACACACGACACATGTATGCAGTAAAATTGACAATGCAGGATCACAAATACAACTATGTTTTCATTTCATTGCATTTTTGCGATGAGCCACTTTAGCAAAGTCTTTTAATAAGATTTAACTAATAAAATGAAGAAAATTGCGACAACGAATGAAATGAAACACTTCATTGAAAGCGCTATAAACTATTATTTTAACAAAATTACACAGCATAAATTTGCAAACTTTAAGGTTGTGAAAATCAGTTGCTAAACCATTGTATCAGATTGAAAACCATTCCCCCAAAAAATGGCTTCAACTAATTAATTCCGTCGTATTTCTTGCTATTCACCACTCATCCACCCTCATTGTCTTTAAGTTATTCGATGAGTAAAGTTTAAATTCAAATAATTGTTGAAATAGCAAGTTTGGTGATGTGCCGTTCTGGCAGCAGAAGATGTAGGCTCTTGCTCCGGGTAAAGTTACGATCGAAGCCGTGAGAATTCGTTTTTCTTAAATAGTGTGATAAACCCTTACCAGTTAGAGAAAAAACAACTAATTGCCATGGCTATGAGGGGATACAATTGACACCATAAATCACATTGCAACATTAAAAAGGGTGGGTATAGGTTCCTTTCTTGGGAAGGAGGAAAACTGCTGAGAATCCAGGTGTTGGTATTTGCCTAATCTAAAAAAAAAGCGCCCATGAATTGCCGTTAAACATTCTATCCGAGGACGTAGGACAGAACTTGAAGAGCTCCCAACTAAAAGCTGAAGTAGAGACCTGTATATCAATGAAAAATCAATGCTCCTGATAGTATTTGAAACCAAGACCCTGTTATGAAACGCTAGCACACAAATCTGATCCCAACAGCCTCGGAGCTGAATCCAGAAAGTGGTATTTCTATCTAGAACTGCAAAAACCCTGACCCAGTGCTAAATGGAGTAAAAGTGTATTCAGAGTGCTGTGCTTCGTACGTTGTTGGTAAAAGGTTTCAATTGAAAAATTTCTATTTCCACTGGGAATGAGCCCGGCCTCACAGAACTGGAGAACACCATGAAATCTACCTTAAATAATGATCTACTCGTATCGTGTTTTGCATTTGTGGAACTGAATAGTCAGACTGTCATATTGCTCATGCTCTCAGTGGCATCATGGGAGGTAGTTATTTCATTATTTTACCTTGGTTCGAGCTCTTCTTTTTAGAAGTTTTAGGGCTATGTTTTGAGGAGGTCCAATTATACCATATTGCACTGTCTTATTTAATTTAATACCTTCATTCTAATACGAACACGAATTCCCTGCCCCATGAGTGAATCGATCCAGCGATCTTTAGGCTTTCCTCTTTGCCGACCCGGTACCGTAAATTGTGTTTGCAGCTCTGTGATTGGGCTTTTCTATCTCTTTGCATGGTGACCACCACGACGGCAGCTCTACCTGACGTCCAACGTGACCAACTCCGACTTCAACATGGGCTACAGCATGACGGGCACGCTGGAGAGGGGCAATAAAGAAGCCAACTCGTTCCAGATGACCCACTTCGCCGTGATCCGCAGAGGGGACTCCGAGAAGCCCTGAGGGCGGAGGAGGGGCCTGTGGCGACTGCAGAGGAGAGGGGAGTGGGCAATGTGAGGGGGGGAGGGGTTCAGCAGGGTGCTGTCGCGGGCCATGCAGATTGGGGGGGGGCGTTAGCGGCGAGGGTAGGCATTGGTCGTGTTCGCGGGTGCGGCGGAGGAGCCGGATGAGGGCGGGAGATGGTGCTAGGGGTACGGAGGACGCATTTGGTTACCACCGCGGGGTCATAAGGGGAAGCTGCCGGTAACGCGACACTCTTTGGACAACTCTGCTAGGTTGTGAGGGTGGTTTGAGGTTCCGGCTAATGAAGAATGAATGATCTCTCTAATCCGAAGTCATCAATCCAACGCCTTTTTACAGAATAACAAGAAAATCAGCCACGTGTAGAACGAAACATCATGCCACTTATTGCGCCAAGGGTTTTTTTTTCACTCCCGGATGGAGTCGGGGATGAAGACTATACATGAGCCTAGTTTAGGGAGAAATGTCGTTGACTTTGAATTTTTTACTTTGACTTAAGAGAGCTACTTGTTGAACTTGCCTTAATCTTTGCCAAGGGCACGGTCTCCATCGTTTTTGGCTTAAGAAGCGATTTTGTGCCATAATGGGTTGGGATTTCCCGTGGGTGAGATCTCAATCTCCAAATTAGCTTTAGGCACGGTAGACGCCATTCATAGCATATTTTGGACGGATGGGATTCAGGTATAAACTGAATCTTATTGTTTTGTGCTCAGCTAAATTTAAGGGTGTGTTCAGTGCTTGTCATTCAAGGATTATTTCGGCGCACTAGTTGCTACAAAACACTTTTGCTGATTTCGCTCATTAAAAAGTCAGTTAGTTTCTATTGATTTTGCTTCGCCAATTATTTATTACTTTATTGACTATTTTTGCTCAAACGTCATACGCATTTCTCAAAATTTGCGCGAGTGCTTTTTTTTCAATGGAAACTGACTCCAACCCTTTTCAAACATGTACTCCCTCCTTACGAAAAAATCTTGCTGCCCTTTCTGTAGCGAATTTAAACGATATTAGTGGGCAGGTACATTTTGCGCAAGCAAAATGAGCTCGCTATTCTAACCGTCCCTCTTTATATTATTAAACAACCTTTAGTCAATCACAGCCATTCACGGAATCATTCGTTTGTTGAAGAGCAATGTCTCGCACAAAGATGTTGGCCCGATGATGTGACTTAAATTTCCAGAGGCTGAGGCATTACTGCCACAAACTAACTTAAGGTTGTGAAGGTGCAAATTTCAGAATGAGACTTGCATCTTAATCTTTTGATAAAAATAATTAAGGAAACCTTTCACCTGCAGCCTGGTGCTGACGTATAACACGGCAATGCTGTGGCATTGTGTACCTCGTTGGTGCGAGAAAACTGCCTTTTGGTAGTAATCGTAGTTGTCTCTGAAAAAGGCGAAAGTCTTTAGACCCATGCGCGCTCTACCGGCCATTATTCCTAGCACACCCATGCTTGTGACATTATTTTACTACATTTTACCAGTAGTCATAGATTACGCAGACAGCAATTAAGAAGACAAAGTAATTGATTATAGCTAATTCTTCAATGGAATTTTAATCAATATCTTGAGAAGAAAATTACATATTTTTAAATACGTATACATTGTACTATTTGAATATTTATTGTCATTTATGCGCATATTTGCCAAGCTCGTTTACAAATTTACTTCGACAGCTATTAAATGTGTTGCATATGCGGAATGTGTCCGGTCCACTCCGCCACTGAAAGCCACCTCCTTGGCCTTTTAACTCACGCTCTTTTCGTTCGGAAATCAGGAAGTTCAACTGTGACATCAGTTTTATTTCCTGTAAAATATTACTTGGGTCAGAATCAAAGAAATATAGAATGACGACACGGTATCCTAGCCTTTTGGCATTTAATATTCAATGGCAGCATCCTCTATCAGTATTGTTGAAATATATATATATATATATCTTTTGATGAGTATCAAAGTGGGATTTTCTGCACGTTATTCAAATTTTTAATTTAAAGTGTAGCATGTATGTTTTAGATTCTGCTAAATTCAGAACTCGCCTGCTAAAATTACTGCTAAATATATATTTTTTTTCAAAGTTCTGACCTTCCATTTTAACTACTACCGTCTTGCAGTACAGTAAATATTTTGCCTATTTAATGTCCGTGATAAATGATAATCCTGAAATCAGTATACATTTAATCTACTAGACATGTCATGCGTAACACCTTAAGTACATAAGTGAAAAAGGAAACTTGCAAGAATATTTTACTTTTGTTTTATTTTCAAGGGAAAAATTTATCTCATCCTTATGGACCTTGAATTAAAAGGAGTTGTTTCCCCAACAAATAACGTAAGTTACCGCCAAAAGGCTAGTGTCGTGTGTAGAATATATACTGTCTCATTAAGCGATGTTATTTACTTTACTGTTGCTGTCGATGCAATTGGTGCATAATGTTTATTGCCGATATGAAAAAAACGAAAGGAAATTGTAAATGATCATGGTAGCTTGGTAATATTAAACAAGTAGGTCTTCTGATAGAAACGTTGTGAATAACACGAGCTTTACTTACTTTGAGTGCTAAAACTCCGGCCATTGAAATACGTCCGTGGTAAGTTCGTCCATCTGTAAGAAATAGATGTTAGGCGTGTCAATCATTGGCACAAGATTTACTCAAGCCCCATAATTTTAATTCTCATTCCTCGGCACGAGTGCAGAGTCGACGTTATTTACGCTGGATTCGGCACCAGCAAGGCCGCTCCTCGAAGAGCAGAAGATGCCTCTCGGCGGTTATATCATTAACAATCATTAAGATCTAATAGTGCAATTAAACTCACAAAAGTTAACAAATTCAAAGCAAACAGGCTGTGATATGACAATTACCAGTCTAGTCCAGAACTTTGTGGTTTGACCGAATCAATTGAGTCACCCTATTTATTATGTACCTACCGATGCTCAATGCAAGAAAAAGAGAAGCACTCTGAGGTGGCCAAATGATCGCAAATAGTTCATATTTTATTTGTGACGCTGGGAAAAAAGAGAAACTGCTATTCTGATTAAATATTTTCGGATGTAGTCCTAAGGTAGCAGTATTATTTTTCATTCACTAACGTGAAATGACTAGAAAGCTGCCATCCCACATTCGCCCTTCGAAGATATATCAACGCTACCAAATTATCTCTATGATTGAACAAATGGCTAAACTATGGCAAGAGCTTTACGTTGAAAAGTTCAAACTAATTGATGCTATAGATGTCAAATCGCATCTACAATCTCGAGCTTAAGATGTTACAAAGAATGTAGAAGCGCTGAGAGACCTTAATAGGTTTCGTGCTTTAGGAGCCATGAACATATTTTATTCGACAAATATTTCCTCTTTTCGAGGAAAACAAATCGCAAATTTCTGGACTAGAGGTCATGCTGCATGAAAATCATATTTATCAATGGTATCATGCGATCTTCATCTTTATATGTTTCCGTCATCATCCAAATTCTCAACAGACGCCGAGGAACATGGCCAGTGTATACATAAACGTCTAAGCACTTGGGGAATTTTGTCCTATGTCCAAAGGACACTGTCCATTACCTATGTTTGCCGCTCTCGCTCACTGTTTTCCGTGTCCTAGAAATGTAGATTAGAGCCCTTAGTCCGTGAGCCGTGGGAAGCATCGCTCAAAACATACGTCCAAACCTTTAATGTTTACTGTGGTTATATGTGCAGGAAAGGCTGCGTTTAATTATCTCTATCAACTAATTTTAATATGAAAATATAAGCAACCTTAACCATAGTCACTGCGGTGTTTCATCTCCTCCCTCATTAGGCAAGCATGGAAGATGCAAGGGTAATATTTTTCCTAAATCCATCCATGCTTCCAGAGGATTTTGCAGTGCAATTTTTCCGAGTGGGCGGAAAAATCTCTTTTTGGCAGCTATTACTCGAGGGGAAATAATGCGATAGAGAAGTCTATAGGCGCGCAAAGGTGAGATAAAACTCATCAGGGAGGAGAGAGAGATGCCATGTTTAATTATTACCCAGAATTCCCAATATTCTTTTAACGACGACCTCATGACGTATGCAAATGAATCGTCCCTATATTATTCTTATAATAAAATAGGGATTTTATTTTGACCATTGATATATAAATTTATATTTCCTGCTTCGATTTTTCTATAAACTTTGAATTGAATCCATGTAATGTAATGTTTATCGCATTATAGCTCATAGGCAATCGAAATATTGAAGGGGCAAATATTGCGGCCATCGGTAGAACTCAAAATCTTTATCCCTTTAGAATCGCCGCATACATAATTAGTGTTATTTTTTTCTGCAAAAGGAAAACGTCAGAATGGCTGCATTTCATGGGTAGAATGTTTTGATCTCACATCTTGCCACAATTTCGCAAAAATACTTTTCAGGACTAAACGGATCCTTGCTGATTAGATGCTGTTTTTAATTTTGCAAAATATCGCTGAACAATTCACCTGTCAACTGTAATTATAGATTTGGCTCAAGTCATTTAATTATGGTATTTTTTGAAATGCCCAGCCATTTCTGTTAGATTTTGCTACCAGTATTTCTCCAAGCTAGTATGACAGGATTAACTCTCCAAGATTTCATACCAAATTCATTTTACCATGAATTTCTTTTCATAGGGCAGGATTTATTTTTTATTAAACTAATTGTTACTCTTCTAGTTATATGACACACATCATACTCATTGCCTTACATTGTCAAAAGCTTTCAATGAGTTAATATTTTATAAACATGTCTGGAAAATGTAAACAATTTAGGCAAATCACATATCTTGGGATAAATTGCAGTGACAACAGAAGGCTAGTAGAAATACATAGGTATCATGTGTATGCATATATTATTATAGCTTACACATAACGTATCGTTTGGGTTTAGCTCCCATTCTGCTTTTAACTGCTGGATATAGGAGCTACGAGTGAATGAATGTGAAGCGATTAATTCGTGAAATACAAAGGAGCTTTCATAGAAGCGCGCATAGAAGAGCAAGGAAAATGCAGTTAAATATAAAGACCTCACATTCCATGCATTAAAAATCCCTCAATAAGGACACCGAATGTGTATCATGCAAAGAGCTTTCGTTGTCGTATAAAACAGTATTTTCCCCACAGAATGCTTTAGGATTCAATTCATTCCCATCACGATTGTACATCACCCATACTGAAAAAATGCTTACAAAAATATAACCGGGTAGAATTCTGAGGTAGGAAATTTATATTGCTTTCCTTGAATATTATTCACCCAGTGAACATATTTCATCCCTCATGTCTAAATATTTAGTGGGATACTACTTTTCATAGGCAACCGTTCCAATGAAAATACAAGATCGAAAAAATGTCAGCTATATGCAAATGCGTGGGAATATATCGTTGGGTTAAGTATACCAGACCGTAAAAATGTTGTAAGAAAATTGTTAAAGTTAAGATATTGTGGAATAATAAGAAGTAGAGTCTGGTTTGACGAAATGTAGGAAAAATGGGTCTATCTGCCCGGAAATGCGCTTGTAATTGAACTAAAGAGTGCACTTAGCATCATGTCTTTACTGTATGCATACATTGATAATGTTCGATTGCTCAGGCAGAAGTGTGAGAAAGCTTTAGCACAAATAAACTGTACGATTAATAGCGCAAAGATCATAGAAAATGTTATTTTCTTGTGATAGAGTTATTTAGGTGAATCGTAGGGCATTGTCACTGAAAAGGAACTTGTTTTAAGTGGAAATGTCGTGAGGTTCAACAAAAGGTATTTACTTTTGAGCAGAAAATCATTGCATTTCTAATATATTCTTTGCGGTAAAAAAGCACGGAATTGAAAACATACTTGTATCATATCAGTTAAATGATTTATTTTCAACCGTAACAACACTACATATCCAAATTTGAAAACGAAATGTCATTAACACCAGCAAATGCATTAATGGACACGGAGAAATACAGTTTCGACATTCATAAATTTAAGATGACTTCCCGTAAAGAAAATACTGATGTCCACTCCATTTGTTCGCAATTTTCGGGTCCAAAATGCGGAGAACGACCCTAGGAAATTTCAATCATGTGTGTAGAAAGAAATTATCGACTCAATTAATGTGATATTTCTGTCAAATATATGAACCATAGCAGCATTTATTATACCATCAAAAATGAATTAATTCATCTCCAAATCTAGAAAATACTTCTCGCATTTACTTTAAAAATCCACATTTTAAAAATGGTTCTTTGTTCCAAAATCTTGAATTTTTCATTATTTAATAAATATATAGTCGGCAGAGCACTTTGATGTAACCTTTGGTAACCCCTCGTCGTTAATTGATCAAAATCATTAATAAGTGTTTAAAACCAATTTTGAAGTTATTCATTCTTTTTCCTCGATCAGGTTATTAATATGTCGTTGATGAAATGGCCAGGAAATTTCATTTTTCTGGGTAAAAAATTAAAAAAACTGAAATGTAATTTTAAAATATTTTTCATGTTATGCTAGCATGGTGAAGCTGGAGTATACTCAAATTGATATGTTGTGAAAATACTGAAGGAGCATAAAGCTCATCCTCTAGACTATTTGAAAAGCGCGATATGTCATGATTCTAAATTCATTTATCGTACCTCTAAGCTGTGGTGGACGTATTCATGGAATGGAGACACCGTTTCAGAGTTGGTGGATTTGCCGCCGCTAAACTATTCCCCATCATAACCACATTCTGACTTAGATATCCCTCAGGAAAGAGTTGCTCTGGACGCAGTGGTTATCGGTATTTGTTATTTGTTGTGAGTGCAATCCAGAATTTAGGTTCTGCAAAAAGCAATAATTAGTAGCATCGTACCTTGGAGTACTCTCACCCATTCCGTCTTTCACGTTTTAGCTTCTTATTGTCCTACACTTCTGTGAACGAAGGGAAGGATATGAATAGGTATGTTGACCGTAGCAGCAGCTATTATTTTATGTCCCAAGGAATCCATTTCCCCCAAGCTTCAATGCCGCCAACAAATAATGAACGTTGAACCTCTAAATCAACCTTAATTCATAAGTTTTCTCTTGAAAAAAGCATCAAAGCTAGTATTCTTTCCCAAATCAATGGCGTTGGCAAGCGGGCATTACGTAATGAACGTCGAGTATGCTCCACCTATGCTCCTAAATTACACACGAAATTAATAAAATTTGCTCTTTGAAAGAATTATATGACAAAGTGAAATTTCAAATGGCACATTATGTTAACAGGGACCCGAGAAAATTTCCTGACAAAATGAATACTATTGTGGGTGTTGTAATAAATTAATTGATCAGTGTTATGTGTGAAAAATCATTAATGTGTTTAATTAATTAATTCAATTCAACAAGTCTACGCTTGATCAGTTTCTAAGTTTTGCCACCAATGTTCCTGAGTATGGCACGAAATGATATCCCTGTGGCAGATCGGATGTACCTATTTGTGTATCAATGTTTGTGTCACATATATGTAAATGGGCTACATGTGCTATTATTTATGATTAAGAACCTGTAATAACTATGCTTTTTGGTGTAAAAAGAAACTATATTGATATGATGTCACAAATAAACTCATCCAGGACTGTGGAATATTTGTACCACTCTATCATTATTGTGAGTACCAGTTAACTTCCTATACGATATATTATACTTATTGCGTTTCACCAAAACTGCTTACAATTCTCCTATTTTGGCTAAAAATATTTACTGATTGAGAAAAGTAGTGCAGTCGTGCAGTCGCACTGCAGGAAAATATATCTTGGTTTATATTTTCTTGCAAATCTCTCATATTAACAGCACCTCGGTTTTCAAAGAAAACCTTTTCACCCAGTGAAGGGCATTACTTTTCAAGACGGAGTTCCACAAATCGGATCCAGCTCTAATTTTAATTGCATGTAATGAATAAACTCAACATTCAGAGGAAAATATTTCAAACTAGGCTATTGCAGGTATGATTTTTGGCAGGGAAAGATGAGGAAAATCAGTCGTCATCGTAATATTTTTAAAAGAGGACGCCAATAGAACCATATTTTATGCCTATTATTTCAGGCAGAGAGAGAAATGAATGGAAATGCGCTCCACCATCGGCTTAGGAAGGAAATGGATCTGACTACAAATTTGTACCACGGCCGGGAATCGATTTAGAGTCCTCTACATAGGAATCCAATCTTAATTTCACCACACCGCACCTTTGTATCTCCGGGAGACCAGAAAACATTTTGCTGATAGTACGAAGCAAAAATAATTATTAAATTAGAGAAAAATTTGGCAAACCCCACACAAAAAGCAAACAATCTTTGATCAAGATGCTTGAAATCTTCATCAGAAATATATATCTTTATGCGGGGCATTCAGTCTTTCACTGTGTTGCTATATGGAATGGGAAAGGCATAAAATGGCATTCCTTCTCAAAAATGTCGCAATTATAATCTATTCTCAGCAGAGGGCTCACCATTTAGGTCCTGCATCTGACCAATTTCTATTAGCCATGATGCATGAGAGTCCTAGACGACCTTACAAGGAGGCAGGGTATAAGGTCTTTAATACGTGGAAATGGATGCGAGTCGATGAACGAAACCTCCATTTCAGAAAATTCCAACGACCAAAGAAATGTGAATGATGATGAATGTATGGCTGTCCCTACGTCAGCAATAAATTTATTACCTAATTTTATCTATTAATAACGAATGACTGTTACCAATTTTTAAGTACTTCAAATCCAATAAAACGCAAACATTACAAAAATAATGAAGCTTAAATGATAAATAAAAATAGCTTCCTCATAATGAAATAAGTTTGGTGGTGAAAAATGATTAAAGACGTCGACTCAAGACAATTGAAACAATGCAGACTTTGACAGAAAAGTCCAATGGCATAGGTAGTGTGCACGAAAAAGTTTATTTATCCATAATCGTTCAAAGTACTCTGGTAAAATATGCTTCAGAACATGGGGAGAAAAAATGACACAGGTCGGCGGTTTTTGGATAGAACTTTTTTTCATCATCATCAGTCAATAATCCTAGGAATGGTTTGACACAGCCCTCCACTCTATTCTTCTTTTGTCCAACCTCCACATATTGACGTAACTCCTCTCTTTTACATCCTTCACAACCTGTTCCATATATATGTCATACTGGTCCTGCCTTTTCCATTCTTACCGTCCACTTTTCCCTCGACGATTGTCTTCATAAGGCCAGCGCGTCCTAAGATATGGCCGATTAAGTTGCTCCTTCTTCTTTTCATAGTTTTCAGCAGACTGCTCTTTTATCCCACTCTTCTTAGGACTTCCTCGCTACCACCAGGTCGATCGATTTTATCTTCATCATTCTTCGGTAGCACCACATTTCAAATTGTTCCAGCCTGGACTTCTCTGCTGCTGTTATCGTCCATGCTTCGCTGCCATATAGTAGAATGCTCCATATGTATGTTCTAATGAAATGTTTCGTCACTTCCACGCTTATATTTGCAGTTGTAAGCAGGACCTTCTTTTGGTAAAATGCCCTCTTTGCTTGGGCGATTCTGCTGGCAATTTCTCTTTTACTTTGTCCATCTCTGGTTACTCGGCTTCCCAGGCAACAGAACTCTTCCACCTCCTCGATTTTTTGTTTTCCTTGTTTAACATTTGCCCTGGCTTCTTTTTTCTACTGCATACAATGCTTTAGTTTTCTTTTTATTGGTCTTCAGGCGATATCTGGCCATTGTCACGCCTTGTGAAATTGACTTGCATTCCAGCCTCCCGGCGGGACATCCTGTCACTCCGCCTGTAGTTCTGAAGCGATTCGCGGCGTTCAGCATGTCGTCCGGGTCGGCACCAAGTGGTTGGCTTTAACAGACAACAGTTTCGCTGTCATTACAGTCAGCGCCTTCAGATCGAAGATATGGGACACGGCCTTCTTTACATAGGCCATCTCGTCTGAGTACTGCTCTCCTATTAGTTGGTCGTCGGAGAACTCTCTTCCACGCGTTGTGGAGGTGGTCGCCGCCTTCTCTAATTATATTCGCCGGAGTTTTCACTATCTCGATGGCTTCCCTGATTGACCGAGGATAGTATGGATTCTAATTTGCAATTATTTGAGCTTCATGAAATAATATGTCAAGTTCAGGTACACTTCATAATTGGTCAGGTATAGCCAAATTTAATGCTGCTTGTTCTTTGTAGCCCTTCTGTGTTCCTGCATCTCATCTCTCACAGATCTCCAGGTCTCACCTATGTTAACTTTTCCACATGAGCATAGCTCTTTATAAACTCCTTTGCAGAGGTTCTCTGGAATCTAGTCCATTGTCCCTGGCAGTGCATTTGCTGTCTTAGTCACGCAGTTGAATCTTGTTATTACGTCGCTAAAGGTTCTATTTTGAGATTCTTCTGGCAAAGCTACCTTTAAATAATTAAGGCGTGCGTACACAGGATGACGCACAAAACATTTATTAGAGATCCACCACTTTATACACACATGGATTTTATAATGGCTACCCAGCGACTAAGAAAAAAAGGAAAACGAAATGCCTCTAAACCACAAACAAAATATTCACAACAATTAATAATATAGCTAACAAAGGTGACTTATGCTTTCCCGCGAAAATAATTAATGGTTATGCATTGAATTGCATGGTCATGTATTCAATTTTTCAACTTCCTTTCAAAAAATAATTCATCTTTCTTGGTAAATTATAACATACATGACCACCGATTAAACGCTTAAATAAAAGAGAAAAAACTAAAACCAATAGAAGCATCCATCGCAACATGGGGAAGAGCCATTACATATCAACTTTTCCATTTCAGGAAGTTTCGTCAAGCCTCCGATTGAGAAAATATTTTTAATTCTTCTCAGCCAAAGCATCACTATTATTTTGGATTCCTTCGATGCATATATATTTGCGCTTTTGGCATCTTCATTTCAACTGGACTCTGCTTTCTCAATGAGGCAAAGTACACTCTTTGGAAATGTGTGGTTAAATCTGTTTCAACTTCTTCTCATGTTTCTTGGAAAAGGAAATGAAGAGAAGCTCTCAACTCAGGTTCCTCCTGCATCACCGAAAGAAAGAATCCTCGGAGAGAGAAATACTCCAAGCCTTCGTCACATCAAATGTCACGTATTTTTAAGCATATCTTTGCGCAGTCATGAAAGTATCTCTTGTGACGGGATATTTTTTCATTTGTTGCTCCTCTTTTAATTCTGCGCCCCAGTTAGTTGGATATTCTTGCCTCATTATATATGGGCCAAGAAAGTTAATGACAAATATGAATAATTGGTCAGATGATTCATGGAAATATGATTCAAAGTAATGAAAAATAACTCGATGTGAGTATTATGAGAAAATAAATTGAAAATATATAAAAAAATAAACGTTACCTGCAGTAGCGTAAGAGCTTGACATCTTTGTCATAGCACAGTTAAAAACTTAATTGGAACGAAACTAGACCGTTCGTTTCAACAAGAATTTTTAATCCCACAAAGGAATTTTGAAGCATGTCAAGTGCAGGTTACGTGAGATTAGATAAAGCGGAATATGCTATGAGCTCTCCGAAAGTCTTTTGACAAGCTTCACCAAAAGAAGGAATTATACGTTCACATGTCTACCTTTCCTAAATGGCTAATGGTAGTCTTGATATTTCAAGAGTTTTTGCATTTTTATCAGAGTAAATATTCACCACATTGGTGAATACTGAAAACATTTTTGCTACACTTGTTTCTACATGGGTTTAACTTGAGAATGTTTGCGTAAAAGTATTGGAGAAGCAAAATTTTACTTATTAATGAAGTAATCAATAGCATAGCAACAGTGAGGTCTGACTTAGGAGCCCGGGAAGCTCTGACAGAGCGATGTGTAAAGATAAGTTTGATTGAGGTCAGTGTTGCCCGCACAGATCTCTCATGCAATAGCCATCCAGAGTTATATGATGCTCACCATTTGATGACCATTAATTTTATTCGGCCACGTTTGTGTGCTGGCTATAGCACCACCTTAGCAACCCAATGGTAGCACGTTCCAATTCCACTTTCTGCATACATTTTGCGTCTGCCTTAGGTACTTTAGTGGCTAGGTACTTAAGTGGTACTCTAATATTTTGTACTAAGTTGAATAAGATGGGGGACAAATTCAAACCCATCCATCGACTATTTCTTTGCTCGTTTTGCATGTTGTGGCTGAAGGGATAAGGAATTAGGAAAATATGTGTGCCCATGAGTGCACACTGAGGTGAACAAATGAGAATTAGTCCGACAATAGTATGAGAGCACGAACGTACTACGCGTTGTCTAATAGCTAAAATGACGCTTCAAAATTAAGTAGAAGAAAAATTATCATGAGAGGCATGAGTCAAACCAATAAATGGAGGAACACGAGGTTTCTCAACGCGCAGCCCTGTTTATGGTGCTGTCACAAAAAAACTTTGTTAATTCATAAAAAAGAATGATGAGCAATCTATTCGAAGAATTATACTTTCTTGCGTTAAAGTCGTGTATTGTGTATGGAGAAACTAATTCTTGTATCGCTCGTTCTGATAATTGATTTCTCTTCATTTGTAACCTCTTTTTGTCCGGGCGATGTAGTGTGGAGGTTAGAAACGTGCATTATGGGTCAGATTCAAATTCGTGATATTTGAATGTTTCTAGTATCTTAAATCTTGCGGAAAACCTGCTAAAATCTAGATTTCCCAACCAAGGTATTCCAATTGCCGAGCGACACTATCTCTACGTTCCCACGAGTTAGTAACAAAACGCGCTGATTTCCTTTGAATATTATTCAGGTCCCGATTTTTATCAATATTCATTTGATCCAAATGCTTGATGAATATACTCCACATGAGGCATTACAATTGAGAAATAACATCTTTATTTTACTGATCCATTTGAAGATTTCCCTACAGTTTGTTTGATAAATTACAATCTGTTCACGACTGTACCATCAAAATTTCCAATATGATTCTCCAATGATAGGATTGAAGTAAAGGTGATTCCCAGTTACAGGTATTTAACTTCACATGTCACACAAATATTTACAACATTATAACTTTGAGGTTGTATTACCCTCTTTTCGCCAAAAGTATATTACGTTGCATTATGCTATGATGTAGTTTCAGCCAGTCTAGGCAACAAGAATGAAAAGAATTAAGATCGATTGTGAGAGAATTATATAATGATTTTGAACTTATTACTAGTAATGGCATTTTTTGATTTGGCATTTGGAATTAATGGCATTATCAGCAAATACTCTTAAGGTACTGTAGTATAGTGCCTCGTTCCCGAAGGCATCGCCAGTGGTCTTCAACGTTTCAAATATTCCATTTTGATCGCTGATTCCATAAAAAATCAACTAGTGCAATAATTTCAGAATGGTTGCAATTAATAATTCTACTATTTTATTTAACCTTGTTCTTAACAACTTAAGTCAAAGATTTCGTCATGTAGTGCAAAGAATTACATGTAAAAACTCCCAGACGCATCCCATACCATGTACGGTGAGTAGCCCCAGCTTTATTTTTATCCTTTTATCTACGTAATTTCCAATATTTGACACTAATTAAAGCAGTGAAAGTAATAGCTCCGTGCCAAGCGCCGTTAAAGAAAGACGCCAATAGAGCCTACATTATAACAATTCATGTAATGGACTGTGCAATTGCCATGAAGTGTCCTCTACGCGGCACTCCGGTAGGGACCCTTGCTCCCCAAATAAACCTTTGCCATTACAGGGACACGAACGCAGTTCTTCTTGGTGGAAGGCCAGTATTTGACCCCGACATTCACCCGAAGCCCATGGGAAATTCCATTAACCTCAGCATGGAGGGAAATTTTTGTTGCCTGTGCGTGAGGAGAAAAGACGAGAAGAGCCTGTAGGCTTATGGCCCGAGTAGTCCTTCACTACGCGCTTGATGTCTCACAGGATAGCCGGTTGCTCGCTTGATTTTACGCCGCAGCCACCCCTAAGAGCGTCTCTCGTACCCCATTGGTTGTTCTCACCTGGCACAAGAGACCGTGGCGAGAGGGAGGCCCGCAGCCTCGTCTGCCGCAAGCAGGGCCGGCCCACGACTATCCCTCTCCAGCCTCCCAGCCGTCCCGAACCCCCACCACGCCCTGCTCCACCACGCCGCCCCGCGCCTCGGGGAGCGAAAATCGATGAGCAGGGAATTCGGGGGATGCCGAATGGCGGCCGACTCGATGACTCCACTCACCCCTAAAACACCACCGGGAACTGACGACGCATTCTCTAGCCATCGACTCTTTCTCCTAGGCCAGATATTCGCTAGCCTGATGCTTCCTAGATCCACTGCAAGAGCAAGCGTAGACCTTTCCGTAGGCGATTTCTACCATAAGCAATAACTTTTAAGTTATCAGATATAAATTGCTGTAAAGGTATTGTAATTAATTTACCTCCACCATAAAAAGTGCAACTTTGTGACAATTTCACTCGAGTTCCTCTTCGACGAAACCGGTCGTGGCCTTTAATATTTCTGCGAAACTGTTTCAAAGTTGAACTTTTCACAGTGGAATTTAAATTTCACCAAGTTGAGACTGAAACCATCCAGCTCAACTTTATCTCCCATACCTAAGACAAAACAAATAAACCATCAATCTTAACAGAAGTACTGCATGAAGTACTACGTTAAGAATTTTCTGGCCCCCGGGGCAGTTCATAAGAGGAAATATTAGGTAGATCCGATTTGACCATAACCAAACAAGATAGGAAGAAGCTAGAATAAGATAGAATAGGAATATGTGAATGTGTTCGACTCACCGTCATGAATCAACAGACAGCAGGGATACAACGAGAGCAGTAGGTCATACGAAGATAGGATAAGGAGAAACGTCTATTACGCATGTACAATATCTCTATCCAATTTGATCATGGGATTTGGATAAATATATAAAAATCACTTGAAGAGAAGCCTGAGAATAAAGTCCTTAAGTCAGATTCCACATTAAAATTGAAAAGGTAAAAAATGTTCAAAGAATGGAACATCAAAAAGCAAATTTAATTGTACATAGCATATCCGAGTTCTTCATCCAGAATTTAAGTCCCTTAGCATTTTGGAAACAGCTTTCCAATGTGAATTTGGTGAGTGAATGGAAACTATTTGACAGAAAGAAAACAACTACAATTTTCCAATAATTAAAAAAACATGCATCGGAAAAACCCAAATAAAACAATTTTTTGAGGAAACAAAACAAACAGTAACTTCATTCCTTCATGGTTCTTCTTCAAAATAAGGTGAAACAAATAACTCGCCTATCTTAAAATACGCAAATGACCTTAACAAATAAATGAACTGGTTAGGATTGTAACATGTTGTGCACTTTCAAGCCTCAGTAACTCCAAAGGTGTATCACTCACGGAAATGTCAACCATTTTTTACTTATATTTAGCGTGGGTAACAAATATACCTATTCGTCATGTTCTACATGGCTTCATCGGTGTTAGGTCACTGTGTAAACAAAAATCCGATGTCAAAGGCATGATGTCGTTCTGATGTTCAGTACTTTAAATCCTTTTTTTTTTAAATTTATTTTTTAGATTTAGTTTTCAAGTTACCCTATCCGCCTAGGCTATATTGCATAGCCTAACCTAACTAAATCCTGAATAGGGTTTATGCCACTGAAAGGAACTAATCAGAACTATCACTTATGATTTTATAGGCCAGCGCTTTAAAGACGTTTTACGGCGCGGCGGCTGGTCTCATTACTACGGGCCGGAAGAAAAGTTCTTGGCAATGGGAACTACGTCATTAATATCCTTTGAAGATTCAGTATTCTACTTACGCATATCATGCGACACATGAATATCATTCCTCACCATTAATATTCCGCAATGGCCAGGTTGTCGGCACCCCAGCTTGGCAATCCAAGAGATCTCGGGTTCAAATTCGCACTCGATTACGAGTTTTATGTGACAAAGGTGTTTGTCAGCACGGTGAAAGAAAAAGCTAAGGATTGAGTTACTTTATACCGTGCAAAAAATCCTTACTTGATGTAGCATTGCTAAAGCTTATTTTAATACTACTTTAACGTCTACTACTTACCCTGAGACCAGGAATCCAGGGAAAGATCACGAGAAAAGATTGGATGTAGGAGTGGAGGAGAATGAACAGAAGCAATGGACGGATATGAGTTCGAATAAGGGTGTGCTGAGCCCTGTGGGTTGAGGGGAGGGGGTTTCCTCAGGATATTAAGAGGAGGCAGATCAGATGAACGGAGCAGCTAATTAGGGCCTATGGGATACTGGAGGCTGTCATCAAAGTTTGTTTGGCAAGCGAAGAAGAGAAAGGAAAAGTGAAGGTAATTCGGATAGTTTACGCAGTGGTGGAAATTAATTTTCCCCCCATCAGAAGAGAGAATCATTTAAAGGATGGAGCCCTTAGGTGAATGCAATAGAATAGCGAGTACACTCCAACAACACTTACCCTAGCCGGGTAAAAAAAACTCGCAGTCGGGAAATTCTGGGTTTTAACTACAAGGACGGGGAGTGATACGGAAACAGCGATAAGAAACGAACTTGGCAATGCCTTACAGATAATGAAGCAAAATGCAATACAACAGAGTCGATTGAGGTGAGAGTTGAAACCGTCGGAAGTGCATATAAAAGAAAAGACTCTTGAACTGAGAGAGCGAATCGCTCAATCTTGAAAGCGAATAGAATGCTAAGTAGAGGTGAGCGAGTTAAAGTAAAGTGAGGGGTGAATAACGTCAACGAAAGAATTGTTAAAGTATTCTGAGATTAAGCCTAGCTATTCTTTATGAAATGCTGACCTCTTGAGGGCCTGCAGTAAACATACTGAATAACAAGAAACCCAAAGGAAGCAAGCGGTAGCAAAATGCGAGATTGGTAGGCATGCGTCGAAAATTCAGTGAAATGTGCAATAATACTTGTGTACTAGAAACACTCACACGTTTTATCAATTTCAATAAGTAATTAGAAAAATTAAGTTTACGGACAGCAGCTTGTATAAAATGATTCACATGGATACCTGATTTTGCGCAGGGTTCTGGGACTCGGAAAAGTCTTTTGCAGTTAATAGTAGATGCCAAGACTTCGTGGAATTCGATAATGTAAAATGAAAGGTAAAAGCTTTAGCGTTCCACAGGTTAAACAGATTTGTTACGACATGTTTAACTTCACTGAAGCATCATCAGGTACGAGTACAAGCGTCTCACTTTTTCTTGTACATGTACCTCCTGATGATACTTCAGTGAAGTGAAACATGCAATAAATCTCTTTAGCCTGTGAAACGCTAAAGTTTTTACCTTTCGTCCAACAAAAGTCTTTTGGTTGTATTGAGAGGAAAATATGTTCCACTTACAGGAGCAAACATTGAATAGATTACTTAATATTAAATATGAAAGAAAGTTAGAGACTAGAATTATGCTGCTAATGATGCTTGGGCGTATTATCAGTTTTCTAAAATCAGTTTTTATCAGTAGTAGAAAAACCTTAATAAGAAAAAACAAATGCGTCACGCTATGCATTTATTGTGAAAAATTACGTAGACTAGAAAAACGGAGTGCAAATTAAACGGTGCTATTTCCATGGTTCATTAAAGTATTGCTGAAGAGAAGCCAGTAAAAAAAGTATGAAGAAGAAAAGGGAAAATAAGTTATAATGGTAGATGGAGAAATAAATAAACACAGCGGTATCACGGCTTGAATCGCAATATAATCTGACGATTTAGAACGTCAGGTCTCTTGTGCGTAAATTCTGAAGTAATCCCTCAGAAAAAAAGTAACGAGAAGAAAATTACATAATTCCAAATGCACACCAAAACTGAATGGTAAGCTTGAGAAATGTTTTAATATGCGTGACATACCACTAATGATTTTTTTGGATTTCATTTTCTTCCGTTTAGAAGAAGTTTCCCAAAACATTAGAATTGCCTCTTACAAGGAGAGGTCGTGTAATAGGAGACACAAAATGAGCTGAATTTTTTTTCAGTGAAACTAGAAGAAAAATAAAGAGATACGTGTCTCGGCTTTCTTCCCCATAGGTTCTCGAGAAAAAAAAAATAGAGACGCAAAAATGAAACGCGGGTTGCCTACATTCGCCGGCCTCGTGTAAGCCGACAATGGCTGAGTGGCTGACAACGGGAGAGTGCCTCGTCATGGTGTAATTTTTTTCTTTCCGTCATTATATCTAAAACTTTATCCTCATCAATTTCCTACCCTTACGTGAGAACACTTTCAGTTTTCTAACATTGTCACGTAACCTAGATTTACAAATGTACCTATAATTCAAAAATGCATTGTAAAGTTAACGCAATGTTCCGCGATTTTAATTATGCAGAAAATATTTTCCCAATCACTTTCTCTAACGCCGACTTTTATTATTTTCATATTCGTTTTATTGACATGTATATTGACGTTGACATTCTAATAATCCATCTCTTTTATGTGTCTACTGGTAGCATGGCCTGTATTCCTACGGTAAGACAGTCCTATCGACGGCTTGCCTCCTCCAAAACTGCTAAATGTACTTTACAACGGCAAGAGTGTCGCCAAATATTGATCTTTTAGTACCTGATGGAATAGTTTGCTGTATTCCTAGAGTAGGTAAGAGTTTCTATCGCCATAGGTAATTCCTAAAGTTGTTAATGGTAATTCAAAACGGGTAGGTTGAAGCAATGGATGGCTGCCGAAAATAAACGAATATATTTCATTTAAATTCGTTCGGGCAGTGAAACGTTAACATGTAGTCCTATTTAGTTTCATTCTATTATAATATTAAATGCACTCGTTAGTTTTGTTTAGACCAAGGAAAAACTTCATCTCGAGAACGAAACGATAGTTTCCGTAATTATTTTGCTCCTAATTAACTTTCAACTCCAAAACTTGGTTGGAGGTGAGTAAGTTTCGTTAGTTATATCCCATGGATAAGGATGCATTTTTGCTGTGGCTAGGAAAATGAGATCAAAACAATGAGTTACTGTTTTGCTTTGCCTTCATCTAATGAAACATGATGAATGCATGAAATGTAAGTTACTCTTTCGAAGGCCCATTGTTGACGCTCATCAAACCACGAGTATCAACAATAGATATTATTTAGCCTATTAGTTAAGTTCCTTAATTAAGGTACTGTTTCGAAGGCCCATTGTTGACGCTCATCAAACCACGAGTATCACCAATGATATTATTTAGCCTATTAGTTAAGTTCCTTGGATTTTATCCAATTCAGTTTTGCTTCGACAATTGATTTTGAAGCCTGCGTTATCAGTTAAACTTAAGTTACTGAGCAATCCAGAGCGGAAGAAAAGCGCAGAAGAGAGAAGCGAACGTACTGTAAAGTGTATTGATAAAAGCTGAAGAGTTATTTACAAGGAACCTAAATGGAGACAAAACCAATTTCTGGACCCTCCACGAGTAGTGGACCATCTAATGTACATTTTGCAAGCAGCCTTACGTCGGCATTACGTCATTACGATAAGAGAGAATTAACTGGTGCTGTTCGTTATTTTGAAGGTAAGTAAGTAAAATTACATGAACCATAGATGTAGATGAATGATTCGGAAGGAAATTAAATTCCAAAGGCCAATTGAAGGAAGAAGAAACAATCTCAGATACTGATATTTCGGTCAACCAGGTAGCCGAAATATTGGTATTGGAGATGATTTATTCTTCCTTCAATTGGATTTTGGAATTCAATTACCTACCGAATCACTCATCTCAATTTAAACTCATGAAAGAGTTTTTTTATTAGTTTAAACCTGAAAAGTACACTTATATGCACTATTTATTAAACTATAGAGATGTTATTGGAAATGGGAGCGATTGATGCCATTTCCGGCTCTGATGTTTCGCCGCGTTCCAGACTCATCGGAAAAGAAGCTGTTGAAAGATTTTTGGAAATGCTTGGTGAATATCAGTTAGTGGAGACAGACGAGCTGTACGTGGCTGGCGAGACTCACGAGAGTGATGGAAACCGTCATTCTTTGGATAATGAGTTGCAGGTGGCAGCTGGATTTAGCGCTAGTCCAGATCCATCGCCGTCGGAGGGAAGTGAATGTGAGCCCAGCCCAAAAGCTGCAAAGTATCAGCAAGTACCCCTCAACGTGAAAATTAAGGTGGTAAATCTTGCAAGAGAACACCCAAATTGGAGTCTTTCTACCCTGAAGCATCAAGGTTCAGTTTTTTTGAAAAGTAAAGCGATCCTTCCTATGCGGTAAAAAGACATAGAACGGGGTGGTACAAGGTGCGATAAGCTGCAAATGATAAATGAATGGGTACATGATCGCTTCATTGAATCCAGGAAAAGGAATGAATCAGTGACGACCAGGACCTTGCAGGAGTGGGCCCTGTCGGCGGTGGTGCAGCATACATCGCCAGAATTTGAATTCTCGGCAAGTGCAGCGTTGGTCAAATCTTTTGAAAAGAGATTCCGCATAGTGCAGCGTAAAATTACGAAGTAGGTCCCCTCGAGTCAGCAGGATTCATTGGAATACACAATGAAATCAGCAGAACTATCCCAAAAACATGCAAAAAATTTAATTCCACAGTATGACAGTGATTTTGCGATCAATACCGATCAGACGGGTTGTGCTTACCGGGTGGATATAAAAAGATCACTTGCACGAAAGGGGGAGAAAATAGTGCAAGTTTCAGTCGGGAGCATGAGCAAATTGACATATTCGTACACGGCGCAATATGCAAAAACTGCGTCTGGAAAGCTTCTTCCAAAGATGTTTTTGTGTATGCAGGAACCTTGGGGTGTTTTGGTCCATGAGTGAATGACAAAGTAAAAAACCTGGAAATTGAATATGAAAATGTGGTTGTTACATGCTCAAAATCGGGAAAATTAAGCACTGAATTGTATTTTCAGTTTCTTGAAAATGTGTTGCAACCCTATGTGAATAAAGAAAGTTTCTGTTGATTGTCGATTCGTGGGGGGTCAAACAAATAGTGCCATTTATGACGAGATGTTTCAAGGTGATATTGGTGATCCAGCATGCACTTTGAAAATCATTTATGTGATATGATCATATGATCTTTATGCCAACCTTGCGATGTTTATTTTTACAGACAAGTAAAGCAGTTCATCTCACGACTACAGAATAGCACATTCTTGCTTCAAGAAAAAGGAGAGATCGCTTCTCGTGCGGATATTATGAAAATACATGCAATAGCGCATAACCAGTTGTTTTCACCAGCCTTCTACGACATGATAAAGTACGCATGGTATGCGTCAAAATTAGTTTATAATCGGAATGTGTTTAAGAATGTACGCGAAGTTTGTTTTCAACAAGATCTCCGAAAACACAGTATCAAATGTACGGACACAAGCTTTATAAGATGTGCATGGTGCAGAGACATACTGTGTTTTAAGTGTTTTTTATGATTTATATCATCCAAAATTGTGCCGTGAATTCATATCAGTGCATAGCAATTCCGATTAATGTACCTCATATACACAAGCATACTCTTCAACTAAAAGATGTCCTAAAGAAAATAAAATATTGACCTTTATTTGTATAATTGTAAGAGTAGGATATTTTATAGAAGGGAGAGGATTCAGGAAGTTAGCGTACAAAGTATGGAAATTATTTTGTACGATAGTCAAGAAATTGTTATCTGTTTTTGGCAATCCTATCAGTCACGCAGCATGAACTTTGTCTTACCCTACTGTACAATAAAATGCCCCCCTTCCATTCTATTCCTATCCTTGTACCTTTCCTCCCAGTCAGTACCTTCATGTGCGGGTACAAACTTGAAAACCACTGTTAAGTACCAGTAGACACATAAAAGAGATGGATTATTGGAATGTCTACGGCAATATACGTGTCAATAAAACGAACATGAAAATAATAAAAGCCGGCGTTAGAGAAAGTGATTGGGAAAATATTTTCTGCATAATTAAAATCGTGGAAAATTGCGTTAACTTTACAATGCATTTTTGAATCATAGGTACATTTGTAAATCTAGGTTACGCGACAATGTTAGAAAACTGAAAGTGTTCTCACGTAAGGGTAGGACATTGATGATGATAAAGTTTTAGATAGAATGACGGAAAGAAAAAAATCACACCATGACGAGGATAGAACGCACTCTCCCGTTGTCAGCCACTCAGCCATTGTCGGCTTGCACGAGGCCGGCGAAGGTAGGCAAGCCGCGTTGCATTTTTGCGTCTCTATTTTATTTTTTTCTCGCGAACCAGGGCCAATGGGGAAGAAATCCGATACAAGTATCTCTTTATTTTTCTTCTAGTTTCACTGAAAAAAAATTCAGCTCATTTCTTGACTCCTATTACACGACCTCTCCTTGTTAGTAGGTTTTTAAAAATAGGTATTAATTTAAAATTTTTCTCTAAAATTTTGAACATAATATTTGCAGTTTATATGACGAATGTTAGGTGATATGATAAATTATTAATTAATTCGAATTGTAAATTTATCAGTGGTGAATAGCATCATTAATTTTATAACATAACTCTTACAAATACAGATTAAATTGTTTGACTGCATTAATATTTTACATCGAATTTCAAACTAATATACAGCCCGCAATAAATTACTCTTGCGCCCCAAATGATATACACCTACTTTCTACTTATTCCATGTTGGCGTAAAATCCGTGTGTTCCGATTCACTGGACTTTTCATAAACTAGATGTTTAAATACTGCGTGAACCTTTTGTGTTACATGAATTCAAATCCAAATAACTTTTGTGAAAACACGTATATTATTGGATTGGAATTTATTCTAGGGTATCTCCCGCGTAGGTCCATATTGCTCGGATGACAGTTTCGCCGGCGCTACAGTCCCAGCATCCGCAGGTCAGGACCTCAGTCAGTGTCAACGATAGAAGAACACTAACAGAGAACAAACTAATGGGTCACCTTAGGAGTTTGTGTAAGGGTTGAAAAAAGTACAATAATGGAGTACCATTTGAATGGTAACACTGATGGGCATATTACAATACTAGCATAAAAATACTTCATTGCTAGAACAATACTTTTTCTGCAAACACTAGCCAGCAGCAACTGCAGTCCAGTGACCTGAGGACGCCGACTGCAACGCGGGAGAAGCTGTTGTCCGAGCGATGTGGATCTGCGCGGGTGATATCTTAGAAGTAATTCCATTCCAACTTTTCACCACGAAAGCCTTCAAAAAGAATGCCGGAAAAATATGGCTTTACAAAATCAGTACAGCAGTACATGATCCAATCACTCTTTGAAAATATGATATAATCACTTTTGAAAATATGAATCATTTACTTTTTGAAAATATGAATCATTTACTTTTTGAAAATATGAATCATTTACTTTTTGAAAATATGGGAAACATGTTGGATAGTAAACAGCCCAAACTACAATCAGTCGCGTCAAATAAAAACGTATTGGATAACATGTTGCATGAATTCCCGCCAAAAAGTGGTTCACCTCAAATATATGTGTCTTCAATATTACACGCAGTAACGCCGCGCTCCTGATCCTGGTTATTTAGATACTTTTTATTGATTGATTTATGTTCATTTCATGTACTTTATTATGCTTAATATTTATTTGTTGGTTTCATTAATTGGAAATGTTTTTGTGTGTAAATTAAAGTTATGGTTTTTATTTAGCTCGGCGTTGCTTAGAGTTTGTTTAATTTTTGTTTGGGAAGATTCTAACTGTTGGAATAATATAAGGAGACACTGGAAGAATCCGAACTTGTATTGTGAAGAATTTCTTCTCCTCCGACCAAATAGTAAGAGATGTGAAGAAGATTTAGTTCAGATTTTCGAACAAATAGCACTACCACGCAGCAATGCGTTACAGACGGGTGGAAGAAGAAAATGGTCGAAGCGGTGGGATAGAATTACTGGTGCTTCGGCAAAGAAAATCATTGTGAAGATCCATATCGGAGTTTGGAAATTTACGGTACACGTCTTATATTGGACCTTGGAGGTTTCAAAAGGGTTGCAGAATGAGATATTCAGCATTTTGCACAGTATGGAAGATATAATCTGAGCTTGAATTTCTCCTACGCGAGCTGGCTACGTCGCGGTCGGAGATAAGTAGTTTACCTTATCGGAGATCAGGAAGGTAGGGAAGAGAAAGGGACAAAGAACTCATCACATGGTGCACGGAAGCCTTACTGAGGAACGCCAGGAGAGCGGAAGGACGTTCCCCTGGATTGCGGCTTCAAGCAGATGCTAATAGAGATGACGATACAGCTGGATTTTATCCGATAACACAACTACATTCCGAGGAAAGTACCTAGGTTGGTGGCGTGCTTGGCTCTCAGCGTTGTTGCTCAGTGACTGCACTTTTTTGTGCTTGGTTAAAGTTGTTTCCGGTGTTTGTAATAATTGTAACTTCGAAATATTACGGTGGCCTATTTAGCACGATATTTAAAGAAGGATTTGTGTTGTTGGTGGAAGAGTTAGTATAATCAAACAATCTGATATTACACTGAAACCAAGCAAGTGCTACTTCGCTCAAAATACCATCAAGTATTTGGGACATGTAGTGGGAAAAGATAAAATGACTCCCAATGAATTGAAAGTTAAAGCAATAATTGATTTCCTCAGACCGGAAACTAAAACGGAGGTAAGATCTTTTATTGGAATCTGCAACTCTTACAGGATATATGTATGTATACCCATGGCTGCAACTATTGCGGCTCCGTTAACGTTGCACACACGAGGCAAGTCCAGGGAGGGAAAATTTTTATGGACTGATGAATGTGAACAAGCTTTCACGACTCTGAAGGAAAAACTTAGCAATGGACCATTTTTGCAAGCTCCAGAATAAATGAAGGAATTCTTAATACAGACTGATGCATCGGATGAGGGAATTGAGGTAATCCTATCTCAGGTAGATCAGGAGGGTGAAGAACATCCTGTCTTGTACTTAAGCCGGAAGTTTAAGGGGGCTGAAAAATCTTACAGTACCACAGAGAAGGAATGCGCAGCGATTACATGGGCCGTGAAACGCCTTCATTGTTATCTGGATGGACAAGAAAACTTTCGCATTCAGACTGATTATAACCCAATCACTTGGCTTCAGTCAGCAGCCAGCAGTAATCCTAGATTAATGAGAGGGGCATTTAAGTTTCGAAATTATAATTATACTATTGAGTACAGAAAATGCTGAGACAATCAAAATGGTGATAGCTTAAGTGAGTTGATGCAGGAAACTGTCACTGACATAGAGCCGGTGCCAGCCTTAGGCACTTGCCTCCAAGATTCTAAGCAAGGAACTTATCTTACAGAAAGTTCCTTCTTTAAAGGGAAGAAGGCTGTAACACCGCACTCCTGCTCCAGATTACTTAGGTATTTTTTATTGTAAGGTGTTATTTTTTGTGTTTTATTAAACTTCATATTTAATTGTGCTAATTTCCAATTTGTGCCAAATTCCAACTGTATTAATTGGAAATGTTTTTTATTTCAATTAAAGTTATGGTTATTATTTAGTCCGGCGTTGTTAAGCGTTTGTTTAATTTTAGTTTGGGGAAGAGTTTGATTGTTGGAATAAATAAGGAGTTGCAGGAAGAATCCAAACTTGTGTTTTGAAGAATTTCTGCTCCTCCAAATTTAATTCAGACTTTATTACAAATAGTGCTACCATGCAGGAAGGTATTACAACAGTTTTGCAATGTTCGCGCTTTCCTTGTCAAGCTTTAAAAGCATTAGCTTAAAAATGCTCACATTACCGATCATTGGATGCACCTGCGGTGATGAAATTAAACAGATAATTTCTGTCTTCATTTCAATCAAGGATTGGCTGATGAATATAATTATTGCATGCGTTTGCGTTTTCTTCAGCAGGTCTCATTGTTTTTCTAACAGATTCAAATATTTAGTGGTTAAGCAAAACTGTCAAATCGATTTTTAGACATAGAGTACCAAATACAAGGAAAGCAGCTTGAATGAAAAATAATTCCTACAAATACATAACCTGGCTCTTTATTTATCGTGACTGTGTATTTAAGTAATCCATTGCTCTTTAATGACAACTACAGCTTATATACGTTTTCTTAAATTCCTTCCATCCTCTCTGCTCGTACGAGAATATAATAAGTTTTTTGACACTTGGGTATTTGGATTTCTCTGCACCAGTGGCATTTTAATATTTAATTAGCAATCTTCGTCTTTGACTACAATATTCTTACAGCCATCTCCTTCCAAAGGAAATATATTTTCTAACATTCTTCATCACTATCAGTTCCAATTATCAATGTCTACGTTACGCATTTCTATCCACTTTTATCACACATTATTTTTCGCGTCCATGCAACATAGTCTTTTAAATCAAAATCACATGTTTGCAAAAATATTGTTCTATTGCTTAAACGATTGTGACTGGAAGACGATACCATCTTTCATGTGAAAAACACGGTTTTGTAAAACTAACTCTTCATAGTTTTTTTTTGCTATTTTTCGCTACTTCTTTTTTTCGTCTTTTCCACCTCAAAATCGTTTTAACCAACTAAATATAACACAAAGCTGATTGAAGATTGATAACACAAGCATAGGAAAACGAAAAGAATAAATTAAAAATCAGAAAATTGCGTAAAGCTCCATAGGTACATTCTCCACTGAATGATTCTTTAGATAATTGCATGCGATAATTTACTCCCATGCATAAATATACATTCTCTGCATATGTATTGCTAAACATAAATATACATGCACAGATACATGCTTGGCATATCACTCTAGAGAAACAGATGAACGTCATCCGGATCATAATTTGCGAAATACCGAAGTAATTTATTCAGAGTAATTCCTATCGATATCTTATCATTTTTATACAGACACAATAAGCAATAAAAGTATGGAAATTAAAATAAATTTTGTACACTGATTTTATGATAAAATTTTGAAGAAGGTAGATCACATTAGAAGTTTAATAACTGATTTAAGGGAGAAGAATGTACTAAGACACGAAATGTAAAGCAGGGCTACTCAGCTACAAAAGAGTAGGAAATAAGATATGTCGCAGAGCGAGAAAAGGCAGAGAAAGTTGGAAGAAGGATATTGTGTGAAGATACTCGAAATAATCTTGCTCATTGGAAGACGGAAACTGCTTACAGAATGGTGAGGGGCCACTTCAAGGAACAGGCCGCAAGATGTTAAGCCATCGTGGGCAAGAATGGAGAACTTTCGATTGAAAAGGAGGAAAAAATGAATAGATGAAAGGAATTAATTGGAGCAGCTATACAGTGGAAGCAATCTCAATGCAAAGATAGTGAAGACGAAAATAAAATCTTGAAGAATGATTTGGGAGACCCAATAATGAGAATCGACGCAGCAATAAAGGGCCTATGGCTAAATAAGTCTTCAGGAGTTGACGTGGTTCTTGGCGAGCTAATGAAAGTTCAAGAGAAGAGAGTAGCCCATTTTAAAATACCATCTGTAAAATACTCGAAAAATACCATCGGACTTTGAGAAGAACCTTAATATCCCCCTACCCAAAAAGAAGACAGCCGAGAATTTTAGGACTATAAGCCTAACCGAATTTAAAAAAAATTGACAAGCACCACCTGCCAAAGAATATAACGAAGAGCATAAAAGTTCCTGGAGGGGAATTTGACTGTCCTACAATCACCAAAGAATTATCCAAACTTTGTATAAACAACAGGTTCACATTAATTGCCATGCGAAAAAATTCACCTGGACCGGGAATAGAACCACGGACCTTTGGCCGTTCACGCGGCAGGCTTGGAATATCCTACATAAACAGGTAGTTGTGATTTTATCTGGACCCAGAAGTGAAGAAGCAATAATTGAATAAGAAGTTAGACAAGGTTGTGCACTGTCTCCCATAATGATTCATTTAGTTGTTGAAGGTGACCGAGAAAAATTATTAATGCACACGTTTTATGTATTATTGAAATTTTCCATAAAAGGAAGAGGCCAATCTTGTGCACTATAGCTGTTGTCGTCTCAAATCCTATTTCAGAATCCTAAGTCCGATTTACGCCAATTGGGATACATAGCTAATGCCAGTAATTGAATCCTGCCCTTCACAAAAACGGGAAAAATTATTCTGACTTTCCGGAAAATGGTAAACCAAGTAGGTTAGAAGGTACAGGAGGAAGCATACGCATGCTAGTCTACGGTTGATAATGAAGCGCAAGCATGGTTGTGCTTAGGAAGGAGTTATGACTTATGTATACAGAGTTTGCATGTGCAATAATACTCGAAATGTATTGTAATGGCGAAATAACCTTCCTTCATAAAGAATATTTACGGAAAATAAATAATGCATTTTATTCCTTTAGGAGTTAATTCTATTTATAAAAGCTAGTGTACATGTAACCTATTTAAAATACATTAATTGTGTTTGCTTGAATATTTTCACACTTTTCATTTTAAAGTAAAATAAAATACTATGTACTTTCCACAATATTTTTAATTCACCGACCCGGGTTTCGTCTACACCGTAGACATTTTCTGGGTCAACATTCGGCCTGTATTATTGGGAATAATGCATTATTATTCGTTTCGCCCACAGCATATAGGAAGCTGGGTAACTTACAATAGGCGAATCAAGAAGAAAATAGTAGTAATGTTTAATAGTAGTAGTAATGTCCAGGCGAAGAGGCCATTCTACTAAAAGAAGTATCTACTTACAGTTGGACATGCAGGCTTGGAAGTTTGGAGATAGTTCATCAGGTTATAGATCTGGATCACCCTTATTTATTGTAGTGAGTCATGACCGATAGAAGCAGCAGATAAGTCAAGGCTGGATGCATTCAGGATGTGGTCCTACAGAAGAATGTTTAGGAAAATGGATCAACCAAGTGAAAACGAAGGGGCCCAAAAGAGTGGAAGACAACAGAAAACTTTGAAGAAAAAGAGGGGCCAACTCATCTTAGCATTATTGACCCATGAAGATGAGCCTGATATTACCTACATTTATTAAACTAACAAATATGCCGAGATTAATAGAAAAAACTTTTTACATATTTCAAACATACCGAGAAGTGATTTTAATTATTTCTGAAAATTGTGTCCGAAGAATTTAATTTTCATATCCACTAAAAATCATGGACATTGTTATCTGCATAATTAGGTATCTATAAAACTGTTCAGGCTCACCGTGGTGACGGCATAACTGGTACCTCGATGGAAGAACATGGCAACATTGCTCGAGGCTTGTTAACAATATGGCATAGGATGGCGACGCATATAAGTGGTAAAACAGTTGGAAATGACATATATGTCAACGAAAGTGTAGCTCCGAGGAGACTAGGGCTTCACAGTTAGCATATGAAAACGTTACTATGAGGTGTTCAACTATATACCATAGATTGTAAAAACCAATGAGAATAATACAAGCCCACGAAACCTAGTTCTCGAGGAAAATATTTTTAAATCAAATGACCGGAAACAAAGCATAGGAAAGGGAAATATCATTTTGCAAGTGACTATTAATTTTACATTTTGATTCATGCGTGAAAAAACACAATACTTTTATCATGATGGCAGTTTTGAAATCAATACACTCCTTAGTTTTTCATATTTCATGAAATCGTGTCCTCTAATCACCTGCGGAATGACATCCCCATCCGTAGCGTGACATGACGCGTCGAAACGATTCACCGTTTTTGAAATTGAAACCTTATCTTTGACGGAAGACTTTCGTCGACACACACTGTCAACTCTTAATTAACCGTGTGCATACCTATCGTTCATTTTTAGAGAATTAATCAAGAGAAAGTCACGAATGAGAGCAATTCGAAAAACCACTCTTCAAATAGTACGAAAATTACTATTTTGAGCTGGAAAAATGACTAAATGTAAATACACTAATTTAGTGATAGTTCATTAATCACGTGAAGCACATTTTAGGTCATATTGTGATCCCTTCCCTCATCGTGATCCCCCCTCATCGTGATATTTGGTAGGAGTGGGATCTTATGCATATTTTTTTGGGGAAAATACTTTGAAGAGTGGTGTAAAATCATTTTATATGATAAATAAAACTATGGAAAAGGAATATTGGGTGGAATTGGATATAAAATGAAATGTTATCATTAATCAAAAACATTTATGCATTCTAATGAACTAAATCTAAATGATTCCTTATTTTTCCTCATTTCAACTTAGCATGTATTTCAATCTGCTAGGTTTTGCTAGTGAAATTTTAAATAAGAGAATAGTTTTCATCCCTAAAATCTAAAAACAGCTTTTAACCTTCCCTAGGGAAGGTTAAAAAACGTCATTAAAAGTTTAAATCATACGGGAAAAATGCACACCATTTCTCATTCGTACAAAAGCTGAATAAAATTAGAAAAATAAACTGTATTACCTCAGTCTCAAACTAAATCGCTTAGTGGTTATCATTAATAACAATCAAAGTGGTAATGGGCTAATAAGTCTGGAGTGCCTTTACGACGGAGTAGGTCTTAGTACTGCATGTTGAGTGTTCCACAGCACGGGCCCGTGTTGCTTCTCGTGAAGGATCGTGAGAATGCTGGCAAAGGGGCCATTTCAGGAGGCAGAAAGGGCTGACGGCCTCGGTTTGAACTTGAGCCTCACCTCAGGCCAAAACGCAATCAACTCTTCCATCTAGTCGCTAAAGGCAGACGTGGTGAAGCTCAAAATAAAGCAAAAGACCCTGATTCGCAAACATACCCGGAAGCCTTTGCGCGCAAGTTTCTACCGAAACTTTGATACGCATGGGCTATCGACGGAGCTCACGTTTGCCTTCTTACGTTCCTCTGACGATGCACGCATCAACCGAGGGTTTCGTTTTTGTGTGCAAAGATGCTATAATCAACATTCTCGTGTATTTCGTCCTCGGGGAAAGGTGACGGACATCAGAAGCAGGGCGTGCCGAAGCCAGCCGGAGACTTTAGGTCATCTACTCTCCGGATGAAGCTAACCGGAGAATATGTGCTGCAGCCGGAGTATGTATGAGAAAGACACATAAATTCGCTCTGTGTGTGTTGTATTTCCACTTCGCACACTATCACGTCATCGACACAAATGTTTTGTTTGCCATACGCCCATGGAGGTATCAAATCCGTCATGGAGAACGATAAATGTTAGATCTATTAAATTCCTTCCCCAGCATCAGGCATTTAACACCCAAAAAGCCTGGTATCCTTCTCCTCTATAATTTCTCATATGCCTTGTTCGTGATCGAATTTTCGGCACGGGGAGAAGGAAATATGACAGTGAAGGCGATTGAAAAACTGACGATATACCAAGATCTGCTCTGTGAACTCCGGCAAACGTACTTTGCCGTACGCTACTCTGTGAAACTGGAAGTCCTCATCGTGGGCATACTTGGTGAAGTCTCATGCTCACTGATAGAGAACATCAATTGAACCCCAGTGTGCAGGGCGCGAGCGGATAAAGTAGCAGCAGGCATGCGGAAGGGTCACTCCGCCTGATCCGAGCAAAAGGGCCAACTGTTGAGCAAGCACTTTTCACGGTAAAATGGTAGGGACGGACGTGGTTACCCAAATGCAAAACCTCTCTCGAGTTTTCAGCCATCGGGTTTTGAAACCCGATGCGCGCCGGAGGCTCGGAGATGTCTGTTAATATTACCAAATGTAACTTGAATAATAATCATATCTTAATTCATTCAGTGAATTTAGTCTTCTCTTACAATCCACTGAATGAGATACGCAAACATTCATACCCAGTGTGGTGAAATAACAGGTGTTTAAATTTAATCTCAGTCACCTGTTTTTTTTATCCGTGGGCGAGATTTGAATTCGAGACCTCGAGGATGTTAAAGACCTCCAATATCAAGACTGGTCATTAGATCGCTTATCACGAAAATGTAAAACATTTCTACCAAATCTAAAGCTTAAAATGTTCAGGAACATTTGAAAAATCATAATTTCACGATCACTATAAATTTATACCTTATCTTTGTTTATTATTTTTTATTATTTATGTTTATTATCTATGTTCTTCAATTTGCAAGAATGGTCTTAGGGCTTCATTACTTCAGACCATGGACATATTAGCAACTTCCTCAACGGTTATGAGGCAAGCACTCAAGGCCTCAAAGGCAAGCACTTTCATTATGTTCAAGCTCATACTTTATAGTAACTGCCACGTTATCCTCATTTAACCACGAAGTTTCCCTTCAAATTCTCCTCCGTCTAAAAAACCCCGTCTACTTCACACAGAAACTCTTCAACTCGTGGTGTTACGACCCTTGTGGTGAATCTACATCGTCATATACCAATTTCCTTTGTTAAATATCAATTTTTGTCCCTTGGATTTTTTTCTTCGGTGTAAAATACAATCAACAAATATTTTGGTCTTCACAACGTCGTATTTTGAATTACATACATATGTAAATTTTCTAAGTGACATACAATTCATGTTCAGCCAATGGAATTAAATATTACAATAACATCAAGTGCAATCCCATATTGACCACACGTATTTAAAAAAATAATTAACATTAATGGTTTCCATTAAAGCGTTTCAATGGCTAACTTATTTCCAATTATGTTCGTACGCGAATTTTCGTGAGGATCCACTCTTGACATTTTAAAGCCCAAAAGGGAAAAAACTTTATTGATTCCCTACAATTACAAATATGGAAGGCGTAGGATCAGGTTAGCCATCTCGAGTGTGCTAATTCATACAAATATACTCCGAAAACTCTTATATATCCGTTACTTTATCTTTATAGTATATAAGAGTTGAAAGTTTCAATAAAACTTGCGTCATGAAATTCATTCAGCAATTAAAAATGGCTAGAAAATAAAAGTTTTTAATACAAGAAGGAGAATTATTGGTTCTATCAGTCTTAGTGAAAAAATATGTTGTTCCTTTGCTCTCCTACATCAAGCATTTTACTAACCAATGCTACTTAGCCATTCGTCTTTTATGAAACTCTCCCTTAAACCTAGCATTGTCCCATTAAAGCGACCCACCGTATTCAGGATTCAAATAAATTGGAGTGTTCAAGAAATTTTTTAACGACTCTTTGAACTCTCCATTAACTCCGTCTGTACACTTCGCTTGATAAATATATGCTTAGTATTCTGAGGGCATTAATTAACAGAAGGAGGAGATAGAAAGGGAATGTAAATTTTAGTCAACTTAAAAATAAAGGGCGATGGGCTGTCAGTATACTGGCGAATCATAAAGAGAAAGGAGAAGTGGAAATTGGAGCGTGGTGGCCTGGCGGGTAGAGTGCTGAGCTACTCTATCGAAGGGTACCGGGTTCAAATCCGGGTGAAGCCTTTGGACGCTTCCAAACGAAAAATCCTCGGAGTGAGAGGTGGCCCAGGGAAAGGAACTGCACTCCCCCCCCCCCCTACCCTGAATGTGTGAAATTCACACGCCTGTAGCTTGGTTCGGGGTGAGCTCTACCCTCACCTATTCAAACCAACCTTCGGGTTGTATCACTGAGTAGAAGAGAAAAAGGACAAATGAAACGAGCTCGACTTTGCGAGCAAGAGTCGTCAAGAGGAGGAAATGAGTGAAATTAATCACTCTCTTCAACCCGGAGACTAACAGGTAGTCATATTTTCACCACATCATTACAGGATATTATAATAACTATGACGTTATAAACTCCGTCCACGCAATATGGAAAGTGAAATTAACCTTTGAGTAATAAAAAAAATTTCTATGCATTAACGAGTGTGATAACCTCCATAGATGAAAAAAGGAAACCATATACCTATATCTTGAATACAGCAGTTTACCCCCACAAGTAAAGGAAAACCAACCGAGTATATTTCCACTTCTTCATCATCGTCATCATGGGTCAACAATCCTAGGATTGGTTTGACGCAGCCCTTCACTCGATTCGGCCAACCTCTTCATATTAACATAATTCCTCTCTTTCACGTCCTTGACGACCTGTTCTATATAACTCATAGGAGGCCTGTCTTTTCCATTCTTCCCGTTCACATTTCCTTCAACGATTGTCTTCATCAGGCCATCGTGTCTTAAGATATGGCCCGTTAGGTTGTTCTGTCTTCTTTTATAGTTTTCAGCAGACTTCTCTTTTCTCCCACTCTTCTTGTGACTTCATTTGTCACTCGGTCGATCCATTTTATCATCATCATTCTTCGGTAGCACCACATTTCCAATGTTTCCACCCTTTTCTTCTTCTTTGCTGCCATTGTCCATACCTCACTGCCGTAAATAAACATGCTCCAGGTAAACGTTCTGATGAATTGCTTCCTTACTTCCATGCTTGAATTTCCAGCTGTAAGTAGATTCTTCTTTTGATAGAATATTTCCACTTAATTCATATTATACGACTAGTTTATATGCATAGGTACCTTAAGATAATGCCTATGCGTTGAACCTTGTCTGACCTATATTTTTTTAGTTGACAACGAATTTCCACATTGCTACGCCGAAAAGCATTAATCGTTTACTCCCACGCTGGAATCATTTTACGCAAAGATTTTCAATTCTAATACGGGAAAATACAAGAAGTGGGAATATAAAATCTGCTCTTTTGAGCTACTAACTTCACAATCTTACATTAAATGCAATTTTTGAAGGACAGTGGTTTGAATTTTATTGACCAAAATGGAATAGTGATTTAAGTATTCTAAATCGAATATGGACAGAAAAAACCTGGGCAACGCAGAAATTTGCAGACTATTCTTATACAGAAATTCTCTAAAAATAAAAACATCTGGCGGATGCAATGTCGTTAAAACCACCAAATGTAGAGGAGGTTCATCATTTTGCTGATCATATCGTTATGAAAAAGGTACTCAAGGTGTGCGTAGAATTACTAGCGGTACACTTTGGCATTAAGGGTTTGTGAGGCCAAGATAGGCCATAAATATTTTCTTTAAATCTTTCGTTAATAAAAGGGTCAATATGACCTAACACCAATTGTTACTGGATTAATTGTGTTAATTGTTACCCATCACTGGACTTATTGAGGTAACAAGAACTGATTTCGCCAAATTCCTTGGTCAACTTCTCGCAAAATTCTATTGCGTGAGCTATCCTCATGAATCCTCTCACAAATCCTTATATCGCATGGCATTAGATCTTCCATTTCTCTAGAAGCATTTTTCACTCTTATGGAAAGAAATTAATTCGCAGATTCATTTGCATCATACAGTACTGTATTTCCTTTGCACCATTTAACATGGGCACAAGTTTTGCCTCCATCGTATTTTTATTCCATGTCTAGTTGCGGAAATATTGTATATTTATCATTATGTTCCATCATTAATTTCCTGCACGCTGCACTACACTGTATTTTTTGTTTCCTCCTTCGCCAAATTCACCAACGCAGTCCTTTTATTTACGCACCTTACCGTCTTCACTCCATTAGTTCCACGCCGAAGTTCATTAATTGATTATTTACACCCTCTAATGAAATGCCACTTTACATCCCATCGACTCCATTTCTCCCCAATCGTTATTAACATTTTTGTACTATCTGTGGCTTCTGAGTATCTTATCAACTCTATCTCATGTTTTCCGCCAAACTCGTTAGCCCTGTTTTTATAGTTCCCCACCTTGTCTTCACTCATAATTGTGCAACCAAGGTTCCCCTTCCAGACTATGTGAACCAGATAATTACATTCTATTCCCTAATATTTCCTCCGCTCAAGCCATGCTATTCTCTTTTCCCAAAGCTTCTATCATCAAAATATATTCACAGAACAAATGCAAAGTACGTAATACCAAGAAAATGATAGCCACGACATATATGTTATAATTGTATTTGCTCTATTTATAATTCATTAGAATGTATATTGGGTCAAATGTAGCTCAATGTGAATTTATTTTTGATTTGACACTGTGATGAAGTGTGCAAAAAGTCCCCAAAATAAAACTCAGAGGATGCTAAAATCTCTTTCCATAATACCACAGTGTTTCAATTTACTGGCAAGATCTTTTTATCCATTGACTATTGAAGATTTCGATCATCAATACCAGTAACAACTGTAAAAGTTACATGAAAAACATACGTGCTTGAATATTAAAAGATCAGACAGAAAATAGTCTCTGGATGCAGCGCTGTGAAACCAGCCATGTCAGACTGGGAAACAATGGCGTAAATTTCAGAAATTATTGATCAATTTCGTTCGTGCATTTTGTTCCTGTATCTTTGGGATATTTACTGTGGTAAAAGTGTGTTTTTTGATAAGTGATCAAGATAGTATTGCAAATCATTCACCAATGTTGATGCTGGAAACCCTTACTCCTTGTTTTCTAATTCCTATTTTATGAATTCAAAATGCAATCCATATCTCGATCAAATTAATTATAATAAGTTTTATTCCAACTTAAAATATTGTGTAAATTTTAAATGTTTTCTTGTCTTCCACGCGAAAACAAATAACTTAAAGTAATATAATGTTAATGTTTTTGGCCACTTCAAAGTAAATTATAAATTAGTAGATATGCTAGTATATCATAGTTTATATACAGCTATTTTAATTATACAGGATTTGTGTAAACCTATTGGCAATTGGAAAGTAATACATAATTTAAACGCAGTTGCATCAACGCCAGAATTTAAAATATGCAAAAGAAAAGCTTCGCATAGACTGGTTCTCCTTCCTCTGCAATGTATAAATATATGTAATCGATTAAAAAATATTTCACCAGAGCATAAATAATTAATATCACCAGAATTGCCCGCGCTTTGAATGTCAGGAATGCTAATGAGAAATGAATAAAAAATAGAAATGTAGTCTAAAAAAGATAGGAGGGAATCTTAGTTTATAACACTCAAATTGTGAGTGGCGCTCTTTTGTTGGGGGACGGGCGGAAGGATGGTGTTACTAGCCAAAAGGGAAACAAATTATAAAAAATCACGAACTAAATTTAAATACGACAAAAACACGTAAAGATCGGAATACGAATGTAACATTTATATTTTACTATTCTCTTTCCCCTGTTCAAAAGGGAGCCCTTTGTTCCCTTGTTCAAAAAAGTGTTTTTTTTGTAACAACAATACTTTTAATGAAATTTTTAACATTATGTACATAATTTTCGTCTCGAACATCACAGCACCTCAGTACAATTCGTGCATGAGCAGTCATACGGCTGGAAACACTACTCCCACTCAGCGTTAGCAGCGATGCGAAAACAGCACTTGTCAAAATGTCTATTTCCCGTAATCATATTTTTCTAGCAGTAAAAATTTGTGGAAATTTCGCAGCGGGATTAAAGGTAAAATCTGGCTTGGCAGTACATTTATAACATTTTTTGCTATGTTGATGCTTATAGCTGCGAGTAAACATTAATCGCAAATAAGAAAATAGGAAGAAGAAAATAATTACTTTCATCTCGCTGCTGCCGATTTTCCTGTATTCAACGTTCGTAATTTTTTTTCATCTCAGAAAAACTCATTCCAAATAAAGCAACTGAAACCAACTTGTGTTTATTTTTCGAAAAAGAGGACAAGAGTAGGAATTGAAAAATGGCAAAAGAACATAGATAAAATAGCTCAGTGCTGAAGAAAATTATTCTACTTTTACGGAAAGAGTTTTCATCGGAAAAGTTGAGGGATCATTCATTTTTACATGAGGTTAAGTAATCTCAAAATCAGTTTAATTTCATTTGTTAGCATTAAAGATATGTCGGAGGGGCACATTGAAGGACGGCGCCGAGCGCCCACTGCGATTTACCAAACTAAGATGATATCGGCCAATTTTCACGTGATTAATAAATCGGCTTTTTAATAATTTATTGAATGCAAAGCTCTAGCGTAATGGATCTTTAACGTGTGTTTATTTTTCCATCTGTATTTAATGTTTATCGTTAATTTTTAAAATTCTATTTATAATTTTGGCTAAAATACTATCAATAAAATGTATATTTATATTAATTGAATTTATTAAACCATGAACATGTTCAATTTCATCGATAGAAGGTGGGAAAAGCAAATTATACAATCCTTAAAGTTTGAAAAAATCACCACCGAAGAGGATCTTCTATCATTTTTAAAATATCAAACTGGTTGGGGATGGAATGATCATCGTTTTGTTACTAAGCTACCAAACCCCCACCCCCCCTTTGTCCAGTATCTAGCCAGAATAAGTGTCTTTACTAAGGAAGCCTTTGTCAATTTCTTCACGTGGAACGTATAGCATTATCGGCTCGCTCCCAGCTCGTATTCTACCACGCAAGTTATTGACCGACGGAAGCAGCCCTGCCATCTTTTGCTCAATTTAGGAACGCGCAGGACTACATGGTTCCACTTTCCGGCGATAGGACTCGCCGTCGTCGTCGCGAGATAGCACACGGTGGCGCCTTTACAAATGGAATCTGCATGCTCATTCTCACTTCGGCCAGTCGCGATAACCTCAGGTGGCAACAGTTGATTCGTAGAAAAAATAGCTTTCATCTTTCAAAGCGTTTCTCGATACAGAAATAATGAGAAATATTGTATCCACTTAAGAACGGATAAAAATTAGTAGCATCGAATGGGCATATTCCCATTCAGTCCTTTCTTGTACGGTACGCTAGTCGCTCTTGTCAATGCGAGAGAGAAGAGGCGGGCCTTGAGCATGCGATCGAACAACCAAGTATCCAAGAGGAATGAAATAGTATTACCCCCCAGCGTGGGTGATATCATAAAATCTCTTTATTACTCTTATATCTTTATAGTACATAATATCTCGTTATTCATGACTCTATATCGCACATGGTGATTACGTTGTAAACAGAATTTGGAAAACATAGACATGGCATTAAATGAGAATATGTTTGAGTAATGCAGAGAACTGCAGAGAACATTCGTGACTACCATCGAACAGTTGCACACCTTCTGCAATCGCCTGACTTCGTAACGGAGGAGAATGTGCTGTGCCTAAACGGCAACCTTCGGTGACACTCCACAGAACACAACCAAAAATATGAAATACATTTTAATAAATATTGTTACTTTATGATAGGACACTAAAAGCGATTTAATAGATAGCAGTTATACAACGCGAGAGCACATGTTTGCGATGATTTTTCATTTAGTTAGTCCTAAAGGTGCATAAGCTATGAAAAAAGGTTCAGCATATTCCAAAGTTTTTTTTTTTCATTTATTTTTCACCATCGCCATATTCACCTCCAAATTCAAAACTTATTTGTAATCAATTTCCTTGAATATATATTTAACCACCAAAAATAACTAAAACAGCTCTTTATTTTATCTACGAATTTAGGACTATCAAATCTTCAGATTGGAAGTCACAAACATACATACCCCAGGCATTAAAATCCTCCCCTGGCCGGATAAAAACTAGTGACCCTGATTTTGAGAGGCGAAGGATTTAATAGTTACTTTTGCTAGTTTACTCCTTTGCAAGCGCTGGTCTAATAACTATCAGCTGTAGCATATTATTAATATTATTTGTGTGGTAAGTTCATTTATTGACGATTAATTTTGAGGCAAATTTTCAGCGCGTCATCATACTCCCTGGAATAAATAAATTTTATGTGGTGAGGTATAATCATCAAATATTTGTAAAATAAAATTTGTGAAATATAATCTTAACAGCTATAAAATCATGACCTGGCTTGAATCATACTTTTTTCAATTTCTTTTTTATAAGATTCATAGCACCGGCTGATTCGGAAAACTATTCTCGAGAAGCGGGAGGGTCAGCAAACTTTACTGTTCCATTAATTTCTCTAAATTAGCCTACGGAATAATTACCAGTAAGATGCCCATTATGTCTCGATGAATTAAGTATTTCTTCCTGATGCTTTCAAAATTAAAATATTTTCTAGCTAAAAAATACTCCCTCCCTTATGAGTATATCAAAGTCATGAGTAAAACATACTTATTGTTTACGAGTAGTAGTAGTAGTTGAATTCGTAGGATTCACCGACGACAGGGTCATTTCGCACCTCCACATATTGAGTTAATTTTTCACTTAAAAATTTTTAAAAATTTGAGGGTGCGTTATGCCACAGATAAACTGCGTGTAAGGACAAGAACAGTATTTATATTTTTTTCATAACGCCAGTGTTTAGAAGAAATGAAATCACAAAGCTGAGGACATTGGAGTCGTCACCTAGGATTATTCGTAGGTCGCCCACAATTCCTAGCCGGTTACTAGCGCTCCGGTACCTGTCACCCTCCGTCAAGATATGTCGTATGCTGAGAGGACAGTCGCAGTCATCACAACGCGGTGGTATTTTCTCCTCGGTGAAGAGAAAGGAGTGCGTCCAAGGGCAGTGCTCTATCCTTAGTCTTGTGATGACGACTTCCTCTCGGCGACTCATCCTGACGGACGTGGGCCACGCTGCCACTACGGGTGTAGTACTGCGAAATTTATTGTTCTCTAGGATCCTCCACGACTCGTCCCACTGCCCTAGAACTAGCTTTCTAATTGTAGCCTTCAGGTCTGCGAAGGGTACCAGCATCCACGAAGCTCGTCCATTAGGAGTGCCTCCTTCGCCAACATGTCGCCTTTCTCTTTCCCGGCGATTCCAACATGCCCCGGGACCCACAGGAATGAGATCTTAACTACCTTTCTGTTAAGGGAGAACAAGGAACGATAGCTATCTTGAACTAAAGGGTGAATAGGGGAAAAGTCTGAAATAGCTTTTAAGGCACTTGCGGAGTCTGTACAGATGACGAACGAGCCCCTGTCATCTCCTATCCCACTCAGAGCCAGGTTGATTGCAAAAAGTTCAGCTGTGTAAGCACTATACAGCGGATCTAACCTTCCTTTCTTAGGTCTAAGATGGGATGAAAAGACTGCACTCTCGCAGGCACTCTCAGATCTAGCCCTGTAGTTGTATATTGGTACCAGATCATGATGACAGTCAAGGAACTCTTGAAATAAAATTGGCGCTGGTACTCCAGGGCAGTGGTATAAGACTTCAGGCGTCTATTACGGTAGTAAATTGCAGGAGCGGGAATAATCCAAGGCGGAACTCGGCTGTATCCAATTGGGTACACGTCTGGGAACGTGATGTTTCGCTCGTGAATAAAATAATTAAAACGTATGCCACCAGGTCTTGTGGCTCTTGTCCGGCGGTTAAGATGCTCTAAGAACCGGGGTTTACTATCTAGGTTAAAACATAGGGTCGTTTTAATGTATGACTGAGGAGTGACTGCTAAAATTTTTGTAAAATAATTGCATAAAAGCAGATCCCTTCGATGACATAATGACGGCTCTCCTGCATCCACATACAGGCTCTGCACTGGACTGGTTCGAAACGTGCCATTGGATATCCGCAGGCCTGTATTCAGTACCGTGTCCAATGGACGTAGGTACAAATGCCGACCGGAAGCGTACACGAAGGATCCGCAGTCTTATTTTGACCGCACTATCGCGCGATACAATAAAATCATCGTAGAGAGATCTGCTCCCCATGTTGAGAGACTTAAAAACTTTAAAATATATAATTGCTTCAGACACTTAAGTTTTAAAATGTCGATATGTTCCCGCCAATTGAGACAGTAGTCCTAAGTCATGCCTAAAAAATGTACGGAATCCACAAGCGGTTGGTTTATCCCGCCCAAGCTTAAAATGGGGGGGGATGTGAAGTCCCCTACACCAGCGAAAGTGAATGCACTTGGTTTTCTGCATGGAAACATTAAACCCGTTCCTTTGGGTCCACTTATCCAACTTGTATAAAGTAAGTAGGATAAGTCTGGCCGCAGTAGCATGTTGGGATGACCGACAAAATATCGCAAAATCATCCACAAACAGTGAGCTAATTACCGGTGTTTTTACAGAATAAGCGATGTCGTTTATTGCTACAGCAAAGAACGTTACCCTAAGGACGGACCCCTGCGGAACTCCATTCTCTCGAGGGTAAAATTTCGATTCATGTCGGCCTACTCGACCCTTAAAAACTCGGTCGGATAAAAATGGGTAAATTAGCCTTAAAACCCCATTCATGCAGGGTGTTTAAAATTTTGTGTCGCCACATTATATCGTACGCCTTCTCTACGTCAAAAAATTCCCCGATCACATGCTGGCGCAGAAGGAAAGCTTCCTGGATATAATTGTCTATTCTGACTAAGTAATCAATGGTTGAACGTCCCCTCCGAAAGCCGCACTGAATATTAGAAAGGTTTCGGCGCTCGAGCCACCAGACAAGCCGACGATTAACCATTCTTTACCTCACTTTGCAAAGGCAGCTTGTGAGTGATATTCTTAGTTATTCGAGAGTTATTCGGGTCACCAGAGTCTTTCCCCTGTTTGAGGACAGGGACTACTGCAAACTCCCGCCAGGATGATGGAAAAGCGCCTTTAATCCATAATTGATTGAAGGTGTGGAGAACATCCACCAATGCCGTTTCTGGAATATTCCGGAGGAAAGCATTGTGAAGCTTATCAACTCCCGAAAAGGTGATATGGGAGTCTGCGATGGAGGATTTGAGTTCCCAGAGGGAAAACGGAAGGTTATAATCCGCCTGAGTACGCATCTCCTTAAAACTAATAGGAGAGGTCTCCGCTCTATCATTTCAAAAAATGTGGCGTTGTAGTTCACATTACTGCTCGTGTTGACGAGTGATTGGCCCTGTCATCGGCAGAAAATCGCCAATGGTATTTTTTGATACGTTATTATACTGCCGCCAACACGTAGAAAGGAGATTCCGAGATGCTGGTGATTACCCGATAGACTCCTGACCTTACACCAAACCTTTGCAAGGGATGTTCAGCAGTTCACATTAGAGACAAATTCCACCCAGGAATCCCTCTTCGCGTTCTTGACCACCTGTCGAGCCTTTGCTCTTAAGCGTCGGAAGGCAGAAAGGTACCTATTTGTGGGAATTGTTTTGAAAATTCGCAGTACTGTCTTCAGTTGTCGGATGGCTTTTGCGCAGTCCTCGTTCTACCAAGGTACGGAAGGCCTAGTGGAGACGCCACGAGATCGCAGTACGCTTGTGTCAGCGTCTTCTATGATTCTGGTCGTCAGGTTATTAATATTAGAGACACTCTCTAGTATCTTGTCATGTTTAAAATTTAAGTTCTTTTTAAAACGCGACCAATCGGATTTTCAGATAATCCAATTGCCTGGACGGGATAAAACAGGATTAAAACACTGCTCCTTCAGTATAAAAAGGGGCAGTGATCACTCCCACACAGATCATTATGTACGGACAGACTAAATATGTTCATTAAAGCGCTCGTTTCCATGCATTGGTCGATGGTGGAAAATTCACCGGTAAAACTGTTGAACCGGGTTTTTTCCACATCATTCAATAACCCTCGATCGGATCATAAATAAAAGATGACAAAATTCACCCTCTGCAGCTGCTCTGCCCTTTTATGCTTCCCCACAGAGGTTCGTGCGCATTAAAATCACCGTGTAAAATAAATGGCCTAGGTAGCTGGCGGACAAGGGCTTCTAAGTTAAAGCAAGTGACCAGTCTTCTTCGGCAGATATGCGTTGCATAACGTAATCGCCTCGGGAGCATACACGGTCAGGGTCGCCACTTGAAACGGTGTATTCAGCTGTACTCGCGAGGTGTAAAGGGCCTCCCGAATAGCAACCGCTACTCCACCCTGGGCTCATTGTCCAGTGGTGTCGTTGAGTCTAAAAACATTAAAACCTTTTAAAATGCGTCGTTTAACATGTGTTTCTTGAAGACAAACACACCATCGATTTAAATCGTGGTTTAAAATATCCAGCTCCTCCCTGTGTCTATGAAAACCATTGCAATTCCATTGCAAGATAAAAGCCATAAATATTAAAAAATAAATAGAATTAAAATAAATAAATATGATCGAGCATAGTGGGAGATCAGCGCCGAATCCGGTGCTTCTTCCCCATCTGCTTGGCGAGAAGGATCTCTGTCTCTTAGAGACTCTCGTTCTCCTCCATCGATACCGGTCGGTTCTGTTTAACCAAACCGGAGGGACCGGGGGAAGGCGTCTTCTCACGCCTCACATGTTAGCCCCGATGGTGGATATGGGTGAGTTTATGTTATTAGAACCCACATTTTTTTCTGTTTTTTGTACCGGTTTAGAGGCCTTAGCCGGCGGGCCGATTTCTCTTTTTGGGTCGCGGTGGTAAATACGGTATTGTCTGTATGCGTTGCGATATTGACCCTAGGTATTGGCTTCGAAGAAACTGCAGCGAAAGATTTCGAGATGTTCGGGTAAAATAAATAGCCTAGGTGGCTGGCGGACAAGGGCTTCTAAGTTAACCCGAGTGGTCGGTGCATCCTTCGGCAGATACACTCGCCTCGGGAGCATGCAACGCCACCTTACGGTTCTCCATGCACGGCAAACACATGGGTGGATCTATGGCAAGATGGTATCGTCACACACGGACAGCTGACCTACAGGACTGTCCGTACACTGCCCTAGCTGCACTGGTGGTTTGTTTTTGGGGTTGTCTCCCCGCCCTTTTAGTCGCCTCTTACGAGAAGCAGGGGTACTGCGGGAGTATTCTCAATCCCCCAACCCGCAGGGGGTTTATTGCTTTCGAACTGCTAAGAACAGACACATGTCCTCGGCCGATTTTGCCTTCCCTACCCTTGCCTCTTATTGTCTCCTTTTATTCCAAATAGAACTCGGATGACTTTTTCTTAGTCCTTTCCCCTCACTCTAATTTCCAAGTTAAGAATTAGGAATTTGGTGTGGTTACCATATGGTTTGTATATATTGTGACGGCACAACCGCTACCGTCACATAGCCCCCCGCTAAACTGTGAGGAGAGGGGGGAAAAGTGAAAACACCTCGCAGTTTACTAAACTCAACGATGACTCAACCTAAGAAAACAAAACAAACCCTAAGAAGCGGAGGATGGTAAGGCTTTAAATTCCCGAAATTATAAAAACCTATCTCCCCCCTCATGTCGTCCAAAAGATGACATGACTTTGGCCCTGAAAATTTTGGAATTCGAAACGGACCTGTGTATAAATGAAAGAATTTATGAAATAAATTCGCAGTGGTCTGGGAAACTTTAGGAGTCCTCAACAAAACTAGGTCTCCCACTTGAAATTTTTAGTGACGGTAGCGGTTGTGCCGTCACAATATGTTGAAATCTGAAGATGTCCCTTCGTCCTCTCCATATTTTTTTACCATTGAAGAGGAAGTACCCAATAGATGTTGCGAAGTGAATATTCCTTCATCTGGGAAATAACATTCTTCTCACTTCATAATCACAAAAAACTCGCCTCCCAGTAATATACTGAAAATGGTTTCAATTCATTTGTTCAATGACCAAATTCACCGTGCGACTTTTCATTGTGAAAAACCAACACAGTATCATGTTATTATTTTCAAATTAAAATCACAGTTCAGTTACTGTATTTTTCTGCATAGAACGTACTCTTTCTCCAAAAAACACGCCTGAAAATATGACGTGTATATATGCATTTTATACGTCGGTAATCAAAATTAAAATCAGAGTGTTTAAAAATTCTGGTTTATAGCAACTACATATAAAAGAGTATGTGGCTTCTGGGGCTTCAGACCCCTCCCCCCCCCTCCCCCCCCCCTCCCCCCCTCCCCCCCCCCCCCGAAATATTTTCCCAATGATTGTGTCTTGAAACGTGATCACTGGTTTGATGCACGTGTATGATTAATCTTTGTTCTTTTCAATCTGATTTGTATGTCTGCGTTGAACTTCTGTTTTGGGGTCGGTCAAATTAAGTGCTTCATAACAAGGTAAGCAGTGAGCTTTACCAGTGAGAGGAGATAGGTATGGGAACTGTGAAAGTAAATATCAAGCACTGAAAATTAAGGGAAGAGATTTATAACATGTCGGCACTGAACGAGCAAGGCTTTTTTGTCTCGAGTTACGCTACAATAGACTTACCCCCCCCCTGCTTGGAATCGCTTGGAATAGAAAATCCATTGTGTGCATTCCACACAAAGGTTTTATTGGTTTCTACCATGGTTTCGGCAATATATGTCATTATCAAGATCACATGCCATTATCTTGATAATGACATATATTGTCGAAACCATGATAGAAGCCATAAAAACCTTGGTGTGAAATTTACAAAGTGGATTTTCTTTTCCAATCGAGTGGTTCCACAAAGTAAAGCCTCAAACTTCAAACTGTATCACAAATCGCTCTAGCGCAGGAAAAATTTGAAGAGTTTGGCCGTTTACGCGTGCCGGTTAGTCATGACGTGGTTACCGATGTCTCGAGTCAATTCATATTTTGACTGATTATATTTTGTCATTTAAACCACGTTTTAAATGTTTAAACATTAAATAAATGCGAAACGATGTAAAATAGTCTCAACGTCGCCAAACAGTTTCTGCTCAGTAGTCATTTTGCTTTGATAGTTTTGGTATACCAGGGCATTGCTATTGAGGAGTGTTGTCATGATAGATCGGATACAAAAGAGTCAGTAATGCATATAAAGTAACCCCAGTCTACACTGTAGCCCAGGGTTAAGGAGACAAAATGATGGTTCATCTCCTAAAACCGATACAGTTAAAATTTTGAGCCATTTATTTACCTCTGCGCCTGTATTTATACCTGATGATCCTACAGTGTAGCGAAACTAGTCGTTAGTAAATTTTTTTAACAGTGGAATTGCACAGTCTTTTTTCACTTTTTTTCATCTGAGCTAAGGAGGAGGTGTTGGTTCAACACAACTGTTTTTTGACGTTTGTTGGTTTTAAAATTACTGAAGTGACACCAATTTCCATCATCCTTTTAATAAAGAGAAATGCAAAGCTGGAATGAACTGGATGTGCCGTTTTCTACACTAGAGTAAACAAATAAAAAAAGCATTAAAAGATGGTATTCAAAAATACCATCACCAGAACTGATTCTATGGATGATGGAATCTAATAATTTGAAAACACTATAAATTACCCTTTATAAAAGTCTCGATCTCAGACTGATTCACAGAAAATGAAAATCAATGGTGAACTTCATAAAATAATTATCCGGACTACCCGGATTGCGGCACTTTGTGTCATCTTCAGATCCGGATACAAATTTCCCCAACCTCTTCCCTCCGTCCCTAACTTTAGCTCAAGCCCCACAAGAGCAACGAATACCGGAAAACTCACGCCTAATGACTACCTCCAAATTCCCAACCTCACACCTCCCCCCACCCACCAACCCTTCTACCCACACCTTGTGCCCTCCACCCCTTCTTTTTACCCTCTCTCTCCCCTCCATGAAATTGTATATATAGTGAATACAAATTTTTATCCGTACCTGAAGATGACCAGTGTCGAAACCTGGGTCTTCCGAATAAAATTCTTATGAAGTTCACCTAATTTATTTCCATTTTTCGTGACGGATAACTTCCACCATATCACGACTGAAAACATTTCCTCTCCCCAGATCATTTATTTACTCCCGCTGCTACAATAGGGTAGTTAGCCATTATTTTATGGTCTTGATCGAAACATATAACCTCTGGAGTATTTATTTTAAGCCCTTCGATTTTAAAATGACCTTAAGTATTTTTCCTCTTTAATTAAAAAGTGGGAAGATTCAACGGCGCGAAAACGCGGCGGCAAACTATTGCATGCCGGTAAATCGTACGTGTAACGTAACATTTTTTCTCTACCTGACACTAAGTGGTGCTGTGGACGCATCCAAGTAGACGGTGCACTCCGTTAAAGCTTATTAACGAGTATCGGAGGTACATTGATTCAGTTCATTTATTATGATAACTTTTATTTATTTACTTAAAATTATTTATTCAGGTGATTTTTTTTAAACTGTTAGTATTCATGTTACTAAGCATGCCGTGAAGTTAGCCCATAGCCGCGAGAACTTAAAGCCATGCTTCGCACTAGTTGAGGAGTTCATGAGCAGGATGCCCTGGATACTATAAACCGACTATTAACACCACGTTTAACGGAGGAGACCCTTCTAACTTTAATAGTTTTCATGGGCCATTATTAATGAATATTCACTGGCGCTGAGGGGCTCTGCAATACAATGATAAGTTCAGGAGACGAATATTTCCCATGCCTCTTAACGATAACCATATACCTGTTACGTCAGCAAGTAGGCAGCGCCATTTTTGGGCTTTTTCAAATGGTCACAAAATTAACATTACTGATATTTCTCAATCCAAATTTTTTGCGTTACATGAATACATTTAAGGTAGAGCACATTTCGCGATTAATGGATTCTGTTTTCTTTGATGAAGGAAACTTTAATGAAGCCAACAATCAGCGGCGAGATATCACGTTTCACATAAGGAACATTGTTCAAAACCGGAATTTCTTCAGCGGTCTCGTCTGTGCTCTTGCGTCTTCGATTGATCAAATACCACCAAATTCATCAAAATTTGACAGCATCTCCGACAGCAAAATTACAACCAATAAATATGAGATTATATTCGAGCCATCAATTTGTCAGGGCTATGATGAAATTCAGCCATAGATATATTTCAACAAATAATCAGAGCTCATACAGTTGACGAGAGAGAAATGTGACAATTTTTTCCAAGATTTCCACAGCAATGTCAAGCCGAACTTAAAGTTGGTTGATTGAAAAAATGACCTTTTTAGGAAGTATTCACATGAATTAATAAATAACATGTGTCTATATGTATTTGATTGCTCATTTCTTTAAAGGCAAAAAATTTTCACCACAGAGACATGATTTTTATGGGTACTCGAGTTCACCCTACCCGTTAACGAAATCGTCGAATTTTTGTTGGGTCAGAAAAATTGGATTTTTTTAAGGGTTATATATATTTTCCGTGAAAAGACTAGCAGAGCCGTGACCGAAAAATTTTATACCAGTAGACAGGCCACGCCCGTAAATTATTGAAAATGTGCCGATTCCTATAACTGAAAGGTCGTTGTCTTATGTTTGAAAATGAAATTTTCCACTGCTCATTTTGAATAAAGAAAGGCAGTCCTTGTGACCTTTATAGGCAAAATAGAAATACTTGAACACGAAAAGCATATTACTATTTAGCCACCTCGAAGAGGTGTCCGATAGATTTTAATAAAGGGAGCACTATTATGGCAATAGTACGAATTATAGTACGAATATTAGGCAAAGGGAGAGTGACGCAAAAAAAATTCATACGAATGCATTGCGATGCACTGTGATGGTAGCGAAACATAACTGGATGTTGGATGTTAATTGGACTGGTGCATTAATGTTTAATACCCGGAAATTTCAAAAATAATGCAAGGGAGTACTAAGCAATTACTCTAATTATTACATCGCTTGTAAACGAATATATTAGGAATTGAATAAATGGAAATAAAATGTTTATATTTTGTAGAAAATATCCTTTAACTGTGCAGTAATCACATCTGGTCTACCGATATAAATCACCCAACGAACTGTTTCAATGACGTGCGACTGAGTTTGGTAAGTGGTCGTGAACAGACGTGAAGATGATCGTTTGCTGTGAAACAAAAGTTTGTGGAATGTGGTGCGTAATTATTTCACCGAATTATACTTCGGTGTTTTTTTCAATAGTCCTACATGACGAAAAGTGATGAGCTCTTAGCTCTGAGCCCGGAAAACAATTATCAATAAAAGAAGAAATTTGCTTACTAGGCGGCATGAAACTCCTGGATAGATAGTCCCTAGCAGGTGGAAATGCAGACGTAGATATAGTCGTATACTGTACGCCGGAAAATGAACTCGTGTATGACTGTTCAAAAATTAATTTTGGCTTTTAGTCTCCCTTAATTTGTTACTGTTGTCCGTAGTGCTCCGAAATATGTCTGCAAATTATTTTTACAGCGGTCCTCTAGTCTCAATGATTTCCTAATAAAGTCTTTCCAATAGCCTCGTTGGTAAGTAGGTATGTTCATTATAGCCAACATAATAAAATAAAGATGCTTGATATCGGCATGGTACACGTAAACGTAGTTTAGATCAAGATGGAGGAAAGCCTGGTTCAAGGGGTGAATTTTTCCGGGACGGATATCTTGCGTGGAGTCCTGATGGGTGTCGTGCGTGCTCGCTAGCTGGAATTTCCGACTTCTGCCGACACCCCTTATGGCTAGCTTGCTTGATTTCGAAGTTAGGTTCGGAGCTATTTTCTTGCGTACTTTGCTGATGGTTGTCACTACCAGCCAATTATCGCCAAAAGCTTCATAACATGTGCTCAAAGTAAAGGTTCTTCCGTGGAGGAGCCAATCTTCCATGGCTCCTTTGACTGGTTCTGCTTCTATATATATTTTCTAAGCAATATTATCAAAGAAAAAAAGAATTAATCTGTGTACTTGGTATCAATTGTAGGTGTATATCAACAAATGCAGAGAGAAAACTAGCTGATTTGCAGCTCGCAGATCAAATTATCATGATAAACATATTAGTGTATCAATCAATGATACTGCATGTCTTCTTTGCTTGACTTTTTCCACGATTTATTTGTTAACGGGTGGAAAGCAACAAAGCTAATAAAACAAAATATATTTGCAAACCTCTGTAACACGAAGAAGCTAAATGATACTATCCTAGCGTGACTAGTGCCGTTTTCATCCGATTGGTGAACAAGACAAGGAGGGTTCATATGCTAGGCACCACACCTAGGCGTTGCAAGAAACTGAACTATTTCGGAATGATAGGTAGGAGGAATTGGTTTTTAAGGGTGCGTCGACGGCTATAGGTCATTTCGCACCGCATGGTGTGTATTTCTCAAAATGAAAAATTATATTTAATAAAATGTATTCTAATACGATGTTGTCGAAATGCCGGAACTGGGGAACTGGAAATGATGAACTTTAACATTCTGGCTATATCAGTTTTATGAAACCTATTTGTTTTAGATATATTACCGTTGATAGGCGATCAGGGTCGTTGCCTAGAACGAGTTCTAGGTAGCCTCTGATCCCTAGCGAGTCCCGAAACGGGACTGGGTTGGAATGGGAGACTGAAAGCAATAATGACAATATGATAGAACGCTTATTGTGAACCGACACCTATCAGTGAAGCCACTTTAGCGATCAAAATGCTCGCCCAATGAGTAAGTAGCACGCACGAAAACTAGCTAGCTCCCACTCTTGGAAAAACGCACCGTGTGAACTGGGCTGACGTTAGAAGTAAAGAGGTTGTGGATTTGTTATGCCCAATATCTCGAAGCCCATTGAAGTTTTGTGGATACATAATTAAAGTATGGATGTATTATATGCCAGGAGTAGCTACTCAAGGGCATAAATGAGCGAGTTATTCGCATTTACCATCTAAATATGATGCAATAAGGTTTAAATAGTGTGAACGAAGGAATTAAAATGGAATATTCTTCAAGGACGTTACAAATATTTCTACTTTCGGAAAAAATACGTAAATTATGATTTTACGCAGAAACATCGGAATGAATCCATACCCAAAAGCGACAAAGAATTACTATAGTAGCAAGATGAAACAGAAAATTAAGTTGGTACCTTGGTTGGTAGTAGAGATATTTCAAAATAATTGTAAAATATGGAGTTTCAAAAGTGTGAATTTGAACGTAGGAAGAATACGAGCTATTAAGCGTTTTGTGTGGGCAAGGAATGATTTCGGGAGAGAAAGCAGACCATTGCAAAAACATGGGAATGAACAAGAAAGTTGAGAGACTGAGCTCAATAAAAAGGATTAATGGCAATCTAGGGATAATAAATATTAAGGATCATTATTTGTGGCAACTGAAATGTATACTGATTAAAAACTTAAGAATTTGAAAAACATTTAGTGTTAGGGCCGATGGGATGGTTTGACCTTTGCATGCATTTTAGAAATTGCTGGAGGAAAAAGATTCCTGGGAAGGCAGTGAAAACACGGACCGCAAGAGTTGTTCACGCAAATAGAATTAGATTCGATCCACGAACGTGATGAAATGTGAAAAAGGAAATGGAACAAAGTTCCGGGTAGAAGGGCTAAAATTAATGGATAGTTGTGGGGAAGTTGATAGCATAAAATAACAGAGCTGTAAATGGACTTTAGATAAATAAATCTTTTCATTATGCTGCAACTTAATTGGGAAGAAAAAGGCAGCTTGGGGATTGGATTATGGGGTGGTGGCTAGAGTACTAGCCTCCCATACCAAGGGCCCGGGTTCGATTCCCGGCAGTGGCGGATTTTTCAGTGGCAAACCGGTCCCTATCTGAGTGCCTGGCGGAGGGCATTTCGGGTTCAGTACTCCTGATGTCGGATGGGACGTTAACCAGTGGTCCCCATTGCGCCTGTCGTTAAAAGTAGGCTATTGCCGACGCCGGGTTCCTCTTCACCCTTCCTCCGTTCCCTGAAAACTCCTACCATTAACCAATTATCCACCTATCCTAAATGGCGTAAATGATCTAAGGTGTTGGTCGCCTCCCCTGAGTAACTAGCTAACTAAAAGTTCAGTGTGAGAATTATTTTAGAAATTTGCAATCCATTCTCCAAAAAAAGTAGTAACCAAAGTAAAATTAATACTGTAAAATGTACGATAATAAGGTAAACATCTGTCAAAGGCAGAAAAAAAAGGTCAAAATATGAAAGTGAGCAAATTTATATCCGTAAATCAGTATAGTTTTACATAAAATGTGGAAAAATGGCAATACTAAACTATTATAAAATATTGAAATCTGGATCACTTTCAGGATGCCCTAGTGATATTTTCGGGTTTCTAGAATGTATGTCAACTATGGGAAAAAATAAGTGAACAATTATTAAAACTTCGTGAGTAGTTTTAAAGTAATTGAAACTTACATTAATCTCCCCTTCGTTGTCAGTTGAATAATTAGATGTGGGCGAGCTATTATTGGCCAATGAGAAATACAGCGTTATTGGGTGCCCTTTAATACAAATGCCGAGAAATTAGTGGGAGAGGCAGGAGAGGAATCTGAGATATACATTAGAGTTTTTATAAACATTACAATTCTATCTCTAAAAAGAGGCATCAGATATTGATTATATGAAAATGAAGAATTATTATGTGAATTTCTCAACCATATTTAGCAAAATACGCATGCTCGTGGTTGGGTAGTATATGGGGGTAGTAATGATGGGCGGGAACGGCAAAGGGTGTTCAAGAGTAATGGGCTGAAAAAAGAAATTTTCTGTAGTGTTTTTAACCGATGGGATTACAGGGATAAAAGTAATGCGTAAAACTCAATAACTCGCTGAGGGATTAGGCATCCTGAAGCCTGGCTTCCGCCATTGTACGAGCTCCATCCCTATCCCCAATCCATTGCTTTCCCGCCACTCCATACCGCGTCCCCCAGGCTCCGTTCCCGCTCCCCGGCCAGCGTGGCGTCGTTCCCCCACGTGCTTCGGCAGCCGCCTGTCAAATGCCAATAATCCCACGCCCCCTAGCGGCCGCTCGTTAAACCAAGCAACCAGCACCTGGAATGCTGCTCGGTGAACGAAACTGCTTCATCTCAACTCTCTGTGCCGGCGCCAAGCTGGCGTTACGGACACGCTCATTTCACGTTGACCCATTTGGGCGACAGCCTCCATTAGCTTCCATGACGCCCTTCACATTTCTCCTCGGAGCTGTTCGCTGCTCGAGCCGCAACCGAACGTTAGTAAATCACAAGTGTTGGGACGATGCTTTGCGAACGTCACAGACTTTATCGCGATGTATTTTTATGACTAAAATTTCTAAAAGTTATTAATAATGCGGTAAGCCGATTTCGTCAGAAACCAAGGATTATCACCAAAGTATGCTGTGCAAACCGCCCAGAAGGACTATAGTTCAGCAATCTCTAAAACTAATGCACCCAGAGTGCAAATCAGTTCTGCCAATATTTGATTGAACGGTTAGTACATTCCCTTTCCTTTACCCCTAATGGGATTATGAGCAATGGCGGAATAGAGGACCACTGGCTAGGGAATGGGACTGCCGAATCCTGTGGGAGTCTGCGTTGGGCTCTACAGCTTCGGGTCCTCTTTTCGTTTTTCGATTGGCTATGAGCGGAGTAGAATTCTATTTCAAAGTTTTTAAACCATATCTCATATCGCGCTTCCCCATCTATGTTTAAATCTACGAGAAGAACAACATATATAGACGAGGAGGGATTCATTCTATGGGAATTGCCGGATTAGAGCAATGGAGAGCTCCCTCTGAATGTTCTCCGCCTGCAACGGAGAATCTCTGCATTAATGAGGAGTTTTGAAAAAAGAAAACATTATTTAAATAAGAAGATCTAAGAAAAATACTAGCTTCGTTTTAGCTTCTCCTCCATTAACCTCTCTGCTGTAGGAAGTTGCATATGACCTTATTAACGTAATGATAATGAGGTACAATGGGCATGGAACACAAGGCCGGATTAGGGCAATGGAGAGCTCTGAATGTTCTCCGTCTGCAACGGAGAAGCTCTGAATTAATGAGGAGAGTTTTGAAAAAACATTATTTAATTAAGGAGAACTAGGAAAAATACTAATTCGTTTTTGTGATAACCTTCCCACACTAAATCCCACTCAGGAACGCTCAAGACTCAATTTTACTGTATTTTTTCTATTCAGCATTCGCACATACACGGGAGGCTAGCAAATACTTCTTTCTGGAATCTCTCTATTTTTCGCAGGGTCCGTTGAGTTTCTACCTCGGGCTTTTCAATATTTATTGCCCTTTTTCCATACTCCGCCATGGAAACCATAGCTTTGAAAAGCTTTAAATATATACTACTTTTCACAGGCGATGAAATCGGCATCAAATATCAAAAAGGTTTGATGTTACAGAAGTTTTATAACTGAGGTATGATAATGATAAGTATTTGCTCACTTTAACGATTTTATTTCTCGACATTAGGAATTTTTTTCTTTCGGTAGAATAGTCTCACCACCTCAACTATTTTAATATTTCTTTGTAGCTCCGCCCACCACAAAGGGACTTGAAAAATAGGCTTACCCGAAAAAACACTCACTTTCCTCTTCCAGCCTTTGCTTTCCCGGCTTAATGGTGACCTAGGCGTTTTCTCTTCTCGTGATATTTTCTCTTCTAATGTCCATGATATAAATGTAAAATAAAAAGGCTTTGGAGACTTGCCAAGATAAGAAACGGAACAGTGGATAAAATCGAGAGTAAGGTCATAAAAAATCAGGCGGCACAAAAGAGAGCCATTTTAAAAATAAGGAAAGGTGAGGTCCGACAAAGGTGGAAATAATTGTATGGAAGAACAATAAATACAATAAATTGTTTCAGTTGGAGACTTTTAGAATAGAACTGGGATCGATGGATACAGTAGAAGTCCAGGATTATCTGTGAAGAGACATGACACCACGGGAAATGATTCCATTGATATAGTAAAATGCTGTAATCATTGGTACTATTCTGACAGGACCGCTCAATATATAAGGATTAACGGAATGTTGATATTTCAGGGCTAAAAAGTGAATGGAAGACATCTTCCAACGTTAGTTTTGATTCCTATTTTGAGTTTTGAGTACAATATTATTGAAATACAGTGTGTAAAACAATTACAATATAGTAAAAGTAGTTGTTTTAAGAGAAAAGTGCTAATGAATCCACTGGCGTATGTCAATTGACTGAGAATGCCTGCTAGGACACCCAAGAATATTGACAGATGGGGAGGTGAGACTGAGAGGACTGAGCAATACTTGTAGGTAACTTTAAGGAATTATATAGCACGTAATAGCTTTTTATCAAAAGTTAATGTTTATAATATCTTAAATTTATCTTGAAAGGCACCTGTCATGTTTGCGCTTAAATTTAAAAAAATACCAAAGGAAAAATGGTTTTACTGCCATGGATTAAAAAATACCATCATGGTGGTTCTAAGATTGAGTTTTATCCACAATTTTCTTGGACACATATATGGGTTCCAAAAAGATGGCTATTCAGGCACACACTTGACAACTTTGCTTTGAAAGCGATTATCTAAACGTCTCTTCAATTTACCAAACGGAATAAAATCGAAAACAAAAATTCTAAAACCTAATGTGGCATAAATTCACCAAAAAAATGGAACTGATAAAAAATAATCATAGCTATTTCATGCAAAATCATTTTAAGAAATTAGCAACAGCGAAAAGAAATTGCTTACTTGATAAGGGTTTGAAGGACAACCATTCAGGGTCAGTTTGAATTCTGCAGAACTCGGCAAAGGCATGCAAATGCACGGCGTGTCGGCAGGACTGGCGTGTCGTGCAGTGACCGAGCAAGGCGTGCCGGAAGGAACAGGTGAGTCAGGCAGGAACAGAGCAAGAGAGAAGGAACAGGCGGGACATGCCGGTCAAGAGTGCTGAGAGAGTTCTGCCCTCTCGAGGCAGGTTCCGTACGAAAAAAAGGGGCGAGGGGAGGGGAAGGGAAATATGATTATGGGACACTGCGTCCCGGAATCATGAACCCCCCCCCCCCCAAAGAAGGAGAAGGAGTGGGGAGAGTAGTGATGACTCAATTGGCGATCCAATAGAATACAAAAAGAGGCGAAATTAACTGTGCGGGAGTATTGACATCCAAACATAATCGATTCCTCATTTAGTGATCGGGAGAATAAATGATTTTTTAGAATACTGCCAATATATTTTACGGACGTTATTTGCATGTGAAACTAGGAGAATCCCATAACATTTTGAAGTTCTGTTCAATCATCTTAATACAACATTATGATCATGAGTCGTGACATTTTTAAGGAATGTAGGAACCACAGAGTGGTTACCTGACAGATAAATCGAGTTTTCTTTCAAAAACTAGATCATAACCACTTAAAAGGATGATCTACCTAAGCGACTATAAAATTCCATGCAGGATGTTATATTAGTGACGTTCCATAACTAGTAGAAAAAATAGTAAGCATTAAAGTTTTGAAAGTTTACTAATTAGAATAGAATAGATATAGTTTTTTGTTTTGGGAACAAAGTCACATAATTTAAAATAAATACATTGGGCCCACAGTACATAAATTACAGTACATGCATGCATTACATAAAGGGTAAACGGCAAACTGTGCCTAATTGAAACACAAAAAATAAATAAGTTGGAAAAAAATACTAAGATTGAAACAAATGACCGGCTTGGTTCTGTATTTATTACACAAAGGACATCTAGTAATCAATCACAAATCACATGATATTCAATAACAAATTTTCAAATTACTTGAATAAGAAATCAGGAGGTTGAAGGAAACAAATGGTCAGACATGCTCCTTTTGAGCTGTGAGATATTCCTAAATGATTTGATATTATTTGACAAAGAGTTGCATAGTTTACAGGACGAGACGTATGATATTTCACGTTTTTTGTGCTGTATTTAGGGATATTTTAGTGATATGGGCCGATCTCTTGGTTGATCGGGCCATAAAAACCAGGTTTTCATACAAACATGATTGAGTTTTGGAGTTCATTATTTAAAAAAATAGCAAGGCCTTTTGAAACTTTCGTCTCTACTCCAGTCTTAGCCTATTTAACTTATGTAGTAGGGAGTTACATGATCGCAAAAACGGATATTAAAAATGAACAGTAAACATGAAGTTTGGAGGCTTTGTAATTTAATGCTTAGTTCTTTGTTCATATCAGGGTAAATAACTGAGTAGTTATCAAAATGTGGACATACTGAAGACTGAACGAACCTCTGTCGCAATGTTATTGTGATAAGGTGCTTCATATATTTCATCCTGTATAGTGTTTTGTGAGCTTTATTTTAGGTGGCATTTACTTGCTCGAGCCAGGCTTAAGTGCTACTCAAATAAACTTTTAGGGTTTTGACTGTGTTTGTGTAGCTAACTGGGATATTTAGAACATTAATTTTATGTAGGTCACTCGAGTGCAGCAAATTTAAATTTTAAGCACTTCCAAGTAATATTGACTTTGTTTTGCTGGGATTTAGTTTTAAACGATTTCTGGTCAGCCAGTGCCAGAATGTTAGGATATCCTTTTTGACCAAGGTGATGGTGTGGTTAATTTCCGAAGGGTAGGACTCAAGGTATATCTGTAATTCGTCAGCGATACATTGCGTATATGCAAGTGATATAATGTCATCTTCACCTCTTACATCTTGCTGACGATTGGACAGATAGGAGCGATACAACTGAAGGGAGCTTAATGTGACTCATTCTAGTAGTATGTCGTGATCTACTGAAGCAAAGGCCTTGCCTAGATCATACTGCTCCAGAACTGTTACTTTTTTGTGTGCATAGATGGGCGAATATCATAAATTACCTTCATCGAAGCTGATTTTGTACTCTAGTGTTTACGAAAACCTGATTGATAGTCATCAGAGAAATTTTGTAGAGATGTGTCACTGTAACAGTATGAACTCTGTGCTCGAGAGGTTTTGATAGAGAGCACAAAAGTGCTAGGGGCCTGAAATCAGACATTTTCCTGGGGAGTTGTTGTAGGAATTGGTGCTTTCCCGGCGTATCTGCTTCAAGACGTTTTATCGGGTTGTCCACCGGCTAAGGGTGAATGGACGCCCAGGACGCTTCAGGCTGAAATGGACGCCCTTACCCGGTGAGGGTAAGAAAAATTACGAAAACAACAACTCCCCAGAAGAAAACTTCTGGGGAGTTGTTGTTTTCGTAATAGGTTGAACTAGAGTAGGTTTCCACAAGCTAGAAAACGTAGAGAAATTAAAGAAGCAGTTATAGATGTCAAGTACCATTGAAAATACAGCAGGGAGAATAGCTTTTAGCATTTTAGCACTGATACCGTCATTGCATACGGAGTTTCATTTTAAGCTTTTCACTTGCCTTAAAAATACTTCAGATATGCAGTGAGGGAAATAAAGTCTTGCACTATCAAAAACCGAGAGTAATGCTCGATCATATGAAGTGAGTCTGTCATCAATTTGAGTATAAAGGATGTTATCAAGGCGTTCGCCCAAATTTTCATCCTTGAGAGCAGGCGTAAGGAAATAACTATTTAATTCACCCAAGTGGAAGTTCAATTTGAGTGGAGAGAACTTAAGCTTTCCAATGCCAAGGAGCCTCAACTTCTGCCAAGTGGAGTTTGCATCCCATATTCCAGAGAAGCGCTCTATATAGTATTTCTCTTTGGTAACACGAATCCGATCCTAAACATTAATTGGAATCACTTTGTATTCCTCTTGGAAGTGAGCGAGAGAATTATTCAGAAATGTCAACGAGGAAGAACCCTAAGTAACATTAAATTCCTGATATTGGAGGGTAGGCATGGGACTGGAAGATATGCAGTAGTTTGTGGGAAGGCTGGTATGGAACGAAGAACAGATTACTGCCGATAAGCAAATAAGTGAGATATGTGCTATCGTACATTTTCTTCAAGTCGCCAATGCTTAAGTCACCACACAAAATCACATTTATATAACTGGGAAGAAGATTATTCAGGGAAGGCATCAAAAAACTTCAGACATATACCCGGCTTTTGAGGGTCGAAGTACTACGCAAAGCAATATTTTACCCTCATTTCCTTAGTATTTCAATAAAAATATATTCTGGTCAAACCCCAACACCAATTATTCCTGGTCTATCGTTACGTAACATTTTATAATTACTTAACTCAACGGTGCCCAAGAGGATAGATCCACCAAATAGGAGAGGAGAAAAAAGGTCAGATTTTAACGCTAAATGCATGGCCAGAATAGGACCCTGTTTTTCTGTGCTGTTTCTTTCATTCGGGTAATACGGCAAGGTTGTCCATTATCTGTACAGCTATATTCACTAGAATTCGAGTCATTTGTGAGACAAGTGAAGGCAAAATTAACGCTAATCAACATTTCTGGCATGTTTAACACCAGCACCAGCACAGGACGTTTATGCTGACGACATAAACATCCTCATCCCGGACTAGACTGTTCTAATTCCAACATGAATTTATTTAGCATCTACTCCCTACTTAGCGGAGCCAGGTTCAATATAGAAAAGAGCCACGAATTATGGGTTGGGCGCTGGAGAAGTAGAATGGACAAGCCTCTAGGGATCAGGTGGTCAGCCGATGGCTTTAAATGCCTTGGCATTTGGCTTGACGTTGATCTCTCAGTGACAGCAACCCTTTCAATGATCGCACCCTCGTATGCGGTCATTGAGAGAGAGATTTTTAACAGAATCAGTCAATCCAAATCACGATGGAAGCTAAGGGTTGGGTAAATGTCCCTTAGAGGTAGTCTTGGCCTGTAAACAATTTGTACCTCGAAAAATATAGCATCTCTTAGTTATATACGCTTAGGAAGCCACAGTCCGTAAATTACAAGCCATTGCTCATACATTTTATTCGGGGCCAGAGAAAGCATTGGGTCTCCGCCAACACATTGATGGCACCAGTTAAGGAGGGAGGTGTAGGACTGGTGGATGTATCGGCCAAAGGACTAGGCTTCCGATTCCAACTTGCACGACGAATTCTGTATTCCAAGCAAAGTACTCCATAGAGAGTAATTACTCTCCTTAGACCGTATTGAAGCTGAATGACTCACTGATGATACGTATCGAATGTTCGTCAACACCTACATTCTTTTCACACTCTTCGTCCGGAAACGAGAATATGATATACAAACGAAATTCTTACTCGTAAGAGCCACGTCAGAGGGTTCATCCTGAGAGACCCTGACAGTACGGGTCCCTTTCATCCGACCATGGGCGTGTGCTGGCCGCGGTGGGTTGGCAGAGCGTTAGCACGACAACTCAAAGGTCGCGGGTTAATATGCCAACATGGGCTAGGCTGCTGTTTTATTATTATTAGTAAGCAATGTCATGCACCAAAGATGATGGAGCAACTTGAATCCGTCGGTTTGCGGCGGAGAAGAAGAAGAAGCGGACAGTGCCTCCACCCAATTCCTCCTGGACCTACAATGAACAGTTTCAAGACAAGCACAAGCGTCACATATCAAGAATCCTTGCGAAGGCAAGCAGCGAGCGTCCTATCCACGCCTCTCTTCTCTCGGATAAGTGATTCTCTCTTTCAAATGAAAAACGTCGGAATTCCAGCCACCGAGGCCTGATATGGCAAGGGATGCCCTTCGGCTCGACGAAATGACAAAGACATTTCGGCCTGGCGGTTATGGTGCTCATCGAGCGACGGCCATCTCTGATCGCCGCCCGCTGCCGCAGCCTGGGGGTGCCGGGAACTTAGGAGCGGAGGAAAAAAAGGAGGGGTGTGCCAAGGTGCCGTTTTGGCTCCTTGGGCGCAACGACCACGGGTGGGGGGATGGCTGCATCTCTCGTGGGGAGGGCGTGGCTTGGAACCGTGTTAGCCGTCAAGTGCAGCGGTGGATATGCGAGGGATTTATATGGTGGGGGGGCGGGGATTTTATTAGCACTCATTCGGGGCCAGGCCCGCTCCATTCTCGGCCCCCCGAATTCTCCATGTGAGGGGCGAGCAGGGAGGGGGCTGTGGACAACAAATCTGGGCTAAATGTGGGCGTGGGACTCTCCAGCGGGCGAAGCAGACGGGGAGATTTTTTCGCGGCGCTCAGGGAGCTCCGATGGTGAGGGGAGGCCATCGGCGTCTTCTCCTTCGCTTTGCGCCGCTCGGTGGATCTGAAGTCAACAGCAAAGGCGCAGGCAACCACTGTTCTAAACTTTGGTATGCGGGCAAACATGTGGGAGACAGATAAGTCGTTCCCGTAGGACAGACTCAAATGACGACTGCTGATTCATAAAATTTGAGGTGTGCCTGCAATCATCGCTAACGGTAGATAGCCACCCTCCCTTGGTTAAATGCGTAGTCAATCAAAACGACATGCTTATTTCTCTTTAGAGTTATTGGGAATAACTTAGGGAAACGACATTCAATGATTCTCCTTAACAGGAACTGGTTCCCATAGCTCCTTCATCAAACTGCGTCTATGAGAAGCGACCCTAGATAGTGTACCGATCTCAAAATTTTCAAGTCCATGGATTGATTCCCAATGCGGGAGTCCTTTTCCTCTGGCAATTTTATTTGAATTCGGCCTAAAATAGGCAAAAATTCTAATCACCCGGTGTGGAATCACGGATGCATCTTTCGCGTTATCGCCATCTTTATCGTTAGCGCTTACCTCTAGAGTAGCGCAGGGTTAGCAATTTATGTCTATGGATTCCCGTGTCGTGTACTAGACACCCATAATCGTCATCATTAGTCACGTCATCAATCCTAAGAATGCTTTGATACAGCTCTTCAATTAGTTCTTATATCGGCTAATAAATTCGTACATTTTCTTTAACATCCTTTTCCATATGATTCAACATCCATGGCTGAATAAATAAATACTGTCCACACAGCAAACAAGCAGGAATTCTGCGTAGATTTTGGCTATAAGTATCAGCTGAAAGTGCTAAGCTGGAATCCAGCTGAATTCAGTTCGGTTCCGCGCTGAATGTTAGCCTTGAGGGGAATGTGGTGATAGAAACTCTAGAGATGTAGATACATAGTTTTCTACTGGTTCGGGTCGTTTTTGATGGAGCGCAATCTAATCTTCTTTGCATTGAATTCATGTATGGGCTCCATCCATATTCCATTTTTCTTTCCAATTTGGCATATTTCCTACGCCTCTTATCGCTAACTGCAATAATGGTTCTCTTCCCTTCTCACCCCCAGTCATCAAGAATTCTGCCTTCAACTTTCAGCACTCCATTACCTTTCAACACCTCTTCCATCCACCCATTCTGTTTTCCTCAAAGTTGTTGCAAACTTCTTCTCTCCTTCAATTTTTTTTCAAAATTTAAGTTTTTTGGCCTTTCCAATCAACCGACTTCTTTGATTTCTCTCCACACCCACATTTCTAAGGGTAACACAAAAATCGTCCATCAAGCGCCCATTTGGTTTGAATTTTCAAATTGGTAAATCACTTCGACTGGCCATGCCATGATAATGTTACGGCTAGGGATACGTGTGTCATTCCTAAGTTAGTTAAAAAGGCCTAATTTCACTAAATATGAAAGGCCAATGAGTGTGAATACTGATTGTTAAACTATCATCGATTATGTATGTGTTTTGTCATGCATAAATCAAAATACATATTAAAATAAATAATTATACCAATGATAGGATAAGGAATATGGATAGACAACACAAAGAAGGACGAACACAAAGGTGGTGAAGTATATTTTTAATTAAATAATGGCATTTAAAAATATATCTCCACGACAGCCCTTAAAACGAGAAGAGCCATAACCTTTATAAATATTAATTTATAGTTTTCTACCATCTATGGTAGGATTTAATGCAATTTTTCTACTCTACTCCGCATTTAATTCAGATGTAGTCTCAACCCCTACGCCATTTCTCTCTTCAAGTCAGTGTAACTCTTAACCCTCTTCATATTATCCCGCTCAACCTATTAGTTTTCATCCTCATCCTCTAATACCCAGATAGGTATCCCGGTCGTTATCGTTCAGTGGACTGGAATGACCTTCAGAATTCAATTTCTCCTTAATACTGGTTCCATTCACCTCTTCTACCTTACGAGTTCCTGCCAGCAATCTTCCCTTTTCTCAATCATGATAAATGCCTTCATTCTTCTTCCTTTACGTCCATTGTATTTTCACATTTCTCCTCCACCTCCACATTTCTAATGCTTACAGTATTTTCACGTCCTTCTTCCCTTTTTCCAGGTATCAAATATAGACACAGTCACCCTCCATATCAAGCTCCTCACTAACCATCTCTGTATATCCCTGTTAAAGGTTTTCGTCCTTAACTCTTTTTGCTGGTAAACGCCTGGTTACCCAAAGCAATTGTTCTCCTAATATTATCATTATCATACCTACAGCTTTTAAAAAATTAAGCTGCGTTGTGCTACAAGCCATAAAGTGATCGCTATTCTTGACTCTAATGCTTTGTGGTGGGGTTTTGGTGTATATCTCATTGGCTGTTCTTGAGATCATCCTGGGATTATATGTGGTACATCATCAAGTAAATGCATTATTAAGAGTGGAAATAGTGTCATATAATATTTGAATAAGCAGCCATTTTTTGTGTAAAACCATATCCAACAACCGTGTGGAAACCAAACTGTAAATTAGCAATGTGATTTCAAGAAACAATGGACACTCACGAATCTAGCACTAGCGAGCTCTGTTTACAGTTCCAATGGACCAAACCATGATTCCTGGTGTTCGAGTTGCTCCTATGAGTTAATATTAGGACCTCTAAGTCTGGAATATCCTGAACAGTCAGATACTCAGTAATTTTGTGTCTTTGAAATATGCTGAGCGTATTTCAATACCGGATTTGCCATGACCCCTCTTATAACAGGCTTTGACAAGGCAATTCAGAGTCGGGGTCCTATGTAGAAGTCTTGCATACATGGCGGTTAAGGTGTTTTGGAGAATGCGTGGTGAAAAATGTTTATTGTGTAACACTTTTACGTTACTCTTGGCATTCGCGTGTCTTTAATATGTGAATGAATGTGAGTGGTATAGAGTCATATAATATTTTATGAGTTGAAATGATAGTTCATAGCTTATTTCCGTATCTCAAAAGTGCAATATGGTCATGCGGCTGGCTATTATCGTAGGATAATTTTAGGTGAAGTATGTTGATAAATACTTAGGGTCTAAAATTTCTTTTCAAAATTGTTGCTTGCGATTTATACCTATTTCAACATCAAATTTGTGGATGACATTTTAATTCAGCTCAAAATGTTTGGAATCAACTCCGTCTTATTTCTTGTTTCTTTATTATTTTATATATACATTTTTTATCTTTCATATTCTTTTGTTTATCTATTATAAACTTCTTTTTTCTATTATTCCGTATTTCTGAAATACCGTTGACCTCTGTATCATTGTTGCTTATCAATCTAACAAGATGTCATTTTTTTACATTTTAAGATGCCCTGATGTCATTATGCGAGAGGTTGCAGGAGCAATTATTGTTTCTAAATGGGTAACGGATGCATGCATCACTGTATTATATTCTCCCAAGACGAACTCTGTTTAGGACGGTGTCTTGGAAATATTCCTAGTGAGTACCGGAATCCTGCATATTCAGAAGATTGTATCAAGCCCATTGCTGAAATTGTTGTTTCCCAGTGTAGTTATCAATCTCATTGACCATAATGATACAAGGAATGGACTTCAGGAAGGTAATAATTTAATTTTTTTATTCTTGATTTAATACTTTTGCATATGCTGTAAATAGCATATGCGTTGCATGGGCTCGTGAATCTTTGTAGTGCTGCATGAAGATGGTACGCCTCAATACTGATTACCGCGATGATTTCACACACTTGCACCAAAATGTCTAGGACTATGAGAGTCAGTGTGATAACTTAAATGAAATCCGACTCTACTCTTTGGAATCCTGGCATGTTGGGAGAATTGAATTACTTTGTAATGTTCCATGACTTTTTATTTAAAGTAAACAGCTTTCAACGCTAAAATGTCATTCTCAGACTCCAATGGACAGTGTTTGGAAGAGCACATAATATTTCATTGGCAAAGTCCATCACAGGTATGTAAACATATTGCTACAATAGTACTCTTGGATTATTTTATATCTTCACTATTGCTAGTAAAGACCCTTGATAATAACGCTGTAGCGTTGAAACCAATGGGTTTCAATAAAAATTCGTTCGAGTTACAGAGTGATTCAATTCTCCCAAGCATTGTGATACAGAGAGGTAAGTACCCAAACTGTATCGTATGGCAGTTATACGTCAGCCCAATGTCAATTTGACGTCACCAATGTCGTTTTTACATCGGGTGAGAATGCCGATATAAAAATGACAAATAAATGATATATTTCTCCGATGTAAAAGTGATATCGGCGATCCTATATTAAAGTGATAATTAATAGATATCGTTTTCCAATTTAAAAATGATATCAGCTGAGCTGACTAACAAAGGACATAAAAATGATTATAGTTTTCTGGGCTGTGAGTTTTATGATTTTGAGTATTCACATTTTTGCCTCCGACAAGAAAAAGTCAAAAATTCAGGATTGGTCAAAACGAGAAAACCACAACCAAATGCCCATCACATGGAAGCCTGAATACAAAATAAAAAATACGGTGTATCATGGACTCGATGTTTGCTCTTCCATGCAAGAAAGGCTTCCTGAGCGATTAGCGTACCCAGCTATCCGACTCTTCCCTACAAATTGCGTCCTAACGACATTCAATGGTACCTGTTCCCTGATGCCCAAGGCTTGGACAACCCACGCCACCTACGCATTTATGGGGTTACCTGACCAATATGCCTTCATTCCTTCTATATTTCGGTGTTCATGCGATTGTGTTTGAAGTATATGGCGTGTACTGTGTGGTGAAAAAGTGATTCATAGACTTTTCAGTTAATCTTCTACTTTGATACCAGTTTCAACTGTTTTTGGCTCTGGTTTCTCATCGTCCCTCGCAGTTTCAGATAGAGGTAAGTTATAAATATCTACAGTGTCTTAGTTTTCATAATTCAAGCCGACTGTTTCATCTCACACCGGGTCTCTCCGTGTTTGCGTCGATGTTTATTGCTTTGAAAAATATTTTATCATCTTAAAAGTTTTACGTGAAACCACGGCCTTCATCCCATATCGTTAACAGTCCTATAAGTGGAGTATCGATTGAGATACACAAGTGAAATATCCCCTTTCATAAATGTTTTATATAGATCACACATCGTACCGAGTTGGCTGAGATTTTCCCTCATCTACATTTTTTACTATCAAGTGGTGGAAATAATGTTGCTCCCGTCACGTGTTTTTAAAAGTGCCTTAAAGATGAAAGCTTAAGTAGTACCCGTAGGAGGAACTACAGGTGTCCCTTTCGGCCAGAATTGTTTTATCTTTAGCTTTAATGCCAATTACATTTGTACAGAGGCCTATCAAGACCTATCATCACTTTTTTCTGTTAATAATCAACACGTAATCATGTCCAATTATCGGAGAGTCGCTAAGTCTAGAGCCATTAAGAGGATCTTTCTCCGGTATCTTAATGATTCACATGGCGTTTCTTTCCCTTCTGCCACATCGGTAGTTGCGGAAAGTGGTGAAGTTGGTGGTGACAGTGTAGCAGATATAGATTCATTTTCTGACTCAGAAGAGTGTGAAGAGGAGACAAGTAAAGAATAAAGTTAAACATTGTAAATGAAACGACTTTGCACTATCCACTTTCAGCTTTATATCAGCTCACCACTAATTGTGACCCCACCGCTGTCCTTGACGGTACCCAACTCCCTCTCTCCCTCACTCACACTACCACCCCCCTCACTCCCATCCAATACTCTCCCTCCCCCTCAGTTTGAGTCCTTCCCCCACTCCTCAGTGTACTATACCTTGGTTTGAAATGTCTTGGTTTGAAATGTTCTGACAGTTGCCCCCCCCCCCCCCTTGAAAATGACGCTGAGTCGTCGAAATCGATCGGGGAAGTTATAAAGCTGAAAGTATATAGTACAAAGTCGTTTCATTTACAATGTTTAACGTTCGAAACTTCCACAAAGTATCGCCTTCATCCATTAATTCAAGAATAAAGTTCTTTTTCCTTTACGAGTGCCTCGGGAAGTGATTTAGTATTTGTGGTACAAGTGATCGAGTAGAAGGGAGTACAGGAGACTTGCAGTCAAGATTGGCCATTTGGCCCATGGAACAGAATATAACGCACGCAGCATTGAATTATTTACTGTCTCTGGACGCCTTTAAGATACCATTGCCTAAGGATGCTCGGACTCTGCTTCATACTAATGCAGTTACTCGTAGTTTGAGATATAAGTCAATGCAAGGGACCAGTAGAGAGGGGAAATATTGTTATTATGGCCTTGGAAATGGTCTTAGTAAATTATTTCATAAGAATAACTTGGAATTTGAAAAGGAGACATGCATACGATTATCATTTAATGTTGATAGTTTGCCTTTGTATAAAAGTTATTCAAACCAACTTTGGCCAATATTGTTTAGAGTTGTAGATTACAGTTTTCACCCCTTTGTGGTTGCTATTGTTAATGGTAATTCCAAGCCCCAGTCATCTTTTATATTTTTGAAAGATTTCATTCATGAAAGGATTGTTCTCTTGCGTGAAGGATTTCGGTCGGTGAGAAAGTGCATCGTTAGGGTGGTCCATATCCGCAAAGTGGGTAAAAATGTGAGGGGCGGACTCGTCAAAAGTTTCGTTTTTACATAGAAATCTCAAATCAAAAACCGGAAGTCCGTGCGATAATTTTTATTGGTCGCGCCGGGCGCGGGAAATTTGAAATACTGGATTTGCCTAAAATGGCACCTTTTTGCACTTCAGAGCTCTGTTATTGACCGTACAAAAATGTATTGAACTAAAGTGACATCGTTTGATGTCAGTTGTCACACGGAACCATTCTGGACCACGCAGTTGCACTTTCAGAACATCCGGTTGCCTACCTTCCAGGAATAGGTAATTTTTTTTCGTATTTTTAAGCGTTAATCGCTTGTAATCTGGGTGTTTAGGAATGAAAGGCACAAATTTAAGAAAAATGTATAGGCTTCGTTATTCTTGTTTCACTGCTTTCCTCATAATCATCATATATCGGCCATAATCGGCCATATCTTAAAACAAGATGGCCTAATGAAGACAATCGTCCAAGGAAAAGTGAACGGGAAAATGGAAAAGGCAGGCCTCGTAAGAGTTACATGGAACAGGTCGTAAAGGACGTGAAAAAGAGGAACTACGATAATATGAAGAGGTTGGCCGATAGAAGAATCGAGTGGAGGGCTGCGTCAAACCAATCCTAGGATTATAGACCGATGATGATGAGTATCTAGTTTATCTATTTTTGTTAGCTGTTGCATACATGGTTTGCATCCAATGGATGTTCTGTGCGTGGTAATTTTACAGATGAGGGGATGTCTGCTACAAATGTTTTAAAATGCACCACGTATCAACGCATGCATTATATTGTAAAACTTAATTTAACAAAGCATGTAGGAGCGCATGGCCTCAATGGCAGTAACACTCGACAAAAGCAAAAAGGGAAATAACAAATTAAAAATAAAAGGAGAAAATTACAATCATGGAAGGCAGGAATGGGTAGAAGTGGAATGGATAATGGGAGGAGCGCTTACCAGACCGAAAAATTAACATCTTCACACAGCTCCGAAGGACCTCCGAGCCGCCGATGCAATCTTGAAAAGAGGCTATAGCGTACTGTCCACCGGCCGAGTAAACGCCAGTCTCCACCTCTTGTCTCCCGAGAATTCAAGGTAATGGAGATAGGGGAGGATTGAGGAGGGAAATTTGAACAAAAAACAAAAACATTCGCACCGCGCAAACATACCGCCCCCGTGAATTTCCCACGACCATCATTGCTATCAGAGAAGCCATAGGTGAAGAGGCTAAGTATATGGGAGAATTGGCGAGGTAAAAGAAAACTATACTAGAAAATTATTGCTAAACTAAAACAATATTTGTTCTGAATTGGATGCTCTCGTGGCTGAAATAAGCCCTGAACAAATGTGAGGTAAAGCAACTAAACTAGCCTTTACTCTTAGAGGCTCATCAGAAAGACTAAAAGTGAATATGGGTAGGTTGGGTCATGGAAAGGGCAAATAAAGACGAGAAATGGAAAAGAATAAAAGCGCAAAAGAAAATTGGTCAACCTTGAACACGTAAGCGAGCGCGGCTCAAGCAATTAAAGAAATCTAATAAAAAATAACATAGCTTGAAATTGGTAACGACACAAACTTCACAATCGGTCTCGTTAACGGACCTGATGAATTTTTTGATTCTACGGTCCTAACAACTCCTGCCGAATCAGAAAATACTGGCAGTTCGCGATCATTCAATTGGTTATATAGAAAAAACTTGTTCAATTATCAAAAAGTTCCAAAAACATGGGGGAAGATTGGAATCTCGCAGAAGAACTGAATCCCCAATTTTAATGTTACCAACTTCTCGCGTCCGTTTAGTCCACTGTTGTAAATTATGCAAGTATTCTTGTGACCACCGCCTCCAGAAATGTTGGCACAATTGCTCAATGAGTTTTTATCGAGTATGAAAATGCATTGAGTCTTCTGAAATGGTCTGAGGTAAAGCTATCAAAGGTCGACAAATAAGAAATTGATCAGGAGTTAAACAAATGGTATTTCAAGGTCTGATGATTTTGCTGTCAGGGGTTGGGAACTTAATACAGCACAATATTACAGTATGTTACAGGAAGTTATACTATTCAGTTCAATTTCCTGAAGGGGCTCAGAGGGATTGGGACCGTCTCGTCACAAAACACGTTGAAAGCCAGTGTTCATGAGTTATCAAAATTTGGTGATTAATTTTAGAAATGGCCGTGATGAAGGCAATGAAGTGAGTTTGGAATGCCACTAGAAGGCCGAAAATATCATTTTTCAGCTCGGAACCCGTAGGCAATGCATAGTGAATCACTTTTCGGAGAGGGAGAGAAAGCATCGAAGACAACCCTTAACTTTGGGCTTTTTGGGATGGATTTATGAACTCCATGAGGAGGTAGATAATATAATCCCGGTGATGTAGCTATTGACATAAGGCCAAGACTCACATTCATTCGAAAGTTGACAATAACTAGTTATTAAACGTGATTGCTGTAACCATTTACGTTCAATATTAATACACCACTTGCATTCTGGGAATAAGTCTCCCAGAGAAGGTAGCGCACTTCTAAATGGCAAAAAAATAATATACCTTCTCTAAGCATTCATTTGATGAATTTTAGTTTAAAAAAATCTTGACATTTAACTTACTCAGGATTTTAAGTGCTTCATGGTAGTTTTCTGGGGGGTGAGCAATTAGACGGTAATTAGCGAGGGTCTCTGCTCGCGATCGGCCTAATCCGTATCCTCGCTAGGCTTCGACCCTCATCAGCGACCGGACTCTCGCGGCAAGGGGCCACGCGGACGAAACTGACCGCGTGCAAAACGATGTTGAAAGTTATGAACCTTTTGAGCAACTTGACCCGTGGATTTCGTCAATTCTGAAAACCTTTTCATCTGAAGGACTAGCAGAATCTCCTTTACGACACAAAGAAGTTTCTTAGGAAGGAAGTTTTAACGAGCGATTCAAAATATTGCTCATCAAAATCCATAAAAAAATGGAATACATTAGAATTAAATTACAGGTTCTTAAAGTTTTCTGCCCACCCCGGAATATCTTAGGGAATAAATCCACTCCCAATATGAAATCTAACGAATCTGGTTTATCGAATTAAGCATCGGCCACGGTAAGATGACAGGTACTGCTTCGAATAAAAGGCGGAAGTGGAACTGGCGGACGCTTAAAGGTTAACTGAGGAAGGCCTTGGTAGTCAACACCGGCACTGAATTTTGAATCGGCGAAAGCGACAAAGCAATGCAACCCTCTGGCCGCCTTATGCCCCGTTTACATTACTAGGGTAGAATGATGGTTAATATGGCGGCAAAAACTATCCTGCGTTTACACGGCCTACCCAGAACAATCATAAAGACTAGTGACATCTATTGGAGAGTAAAATTAAGTCAAAATAACAATGGAGGGTAGGGTAGCAAAAGGTCTTGCAAGGATTCCAAAAATTGGCAGCGTATTTTAACTTACGTGCAAATTAGATGCAGTTACTTTATCGAACGTTATCAATGCAGTTTCCCAGATCCCTTTACATAAATCCCAACCAATAATATTCTTCTTAAATTATTTCCTCGTGATTAACTGTGGGTCTTATCTTCGAGATACTCAATGGATTCTGTGTTAGTTACCTCGCTGAACTTTAATTTTAATTCTGAAATTGAATGCTACGGCCATCAGCTATGAATCGCTCCAGAGTAAAACGTTAAAAACTACATAACGTCTGTACAACGATGAACTCCAACTGTGACTTCCTGCTATTTCCAGATATTTAACTCATTCAACCTTTACCTCTTTCCTCCCATATTTCAACCAATATCTTAACTATTTAAAAGTATAAACGTTACTTTGCCTATTTGTTTTTCATCTAACTTATGTATGGGGATAACGAAACAAGAAATTCAGTCAGCCATGATTAATTGTCCACCTCTGATTAAGTAATCGCTCATGTTAGCCTATTTCGTAGACAAGTTCATGCGTCCAAATAGAATATAAAAGTATGCATAATGAATTTCATGTTCTTATCAAAATTCAGTATTTTTAACTTCGGATATCCAAGGTTTACCATTTTCTGCTGTTTGTAAAAGGCGTTATTTAATGGTATGATGCTGAAAACACTTTTAAACGCCGTCCTAAGGAGCAAATACGTATATCGTAACGCGAGTCAAATTCCCTGCGAATGTTTGCAACTTTTTAATTACTTAATTTAGGAATGCATATTTTCGGCACGGCAAGATAAAAACATACAATAAAGACAAAAGCGTACGTACTTAGGATTGAGGGGTAAAGCAAACTAATTAGTTATTGAACAACCGAATCAGTGGAACGTGGCCATACAATTACTAAAATATATTACAGTGTGAGAAATATCGTTGTAATTACGAATCATTTCCGATACATATAGCGCGATCCGGTCTCTTCGCCTTCAAACACTACGTTCTTTTCCAATTCCATTTTCTAAACAAACCTTCTTTCCACTAGCTTGCGTTATACATGCACTTAAAATGCCAGTACCTAGCGCCAACCATAGTAACTTGATCGTGGTAGAAAAGTTTACCACGATCGGCGGCAACTTGTTTTCACACGGCCAATTTCCAACCATGTTTAGCCTTACCATCGCAAAAAGCTAGTAGTGTAAACGGGGAATTAGAGGGGTTTGAGACGACCTATAAAGTGAACTGCGTTAAGGAGACATTGGGCGATTCAAGCGCGTAGTAGCTGCCGATGAAATAGCAGACACTTGAATAGTGAAATCGACCACTATCCGAAGAGGCACCCATTACTATTATACACGTGAATTAATGCCGTTCCGAGAACAGCCAAGTGCGACGGATGGCAGTTCACACAAGGCAAAAGAGCACTACGAAGTGATCGGCGACTGAGACCACCCCGGGGACCCGGGCGTTTGACTTGGCGAGGATGATGCCTGAATAGAAGAACAATTCGATTGCCTAGAATTATGTCCAGAACGTAACGTTATGCTATGGTTTCTTTTGAAAATAGTACAACACATGTCCATCTGCTAGCACCTAAGAGCCCAGTGACCCGGCTTATAATAATTATAACGAAGTTTTGTCGAGCGTATAAAATTCGAACGATCAATAACACTCATCTCAAGATATTTTGGGCATTTACCTAGAGAATGAAGGGACTCACACAAAGGTTAATGTTGACTAACTCGTTCGCCTTTATCCTTTACCGGGTGGGTATTGCCAACAGAAACTGGCGTAACAACATAAAAAACTGAATCCTTCAGATCAGGGCCAAGCTATTTGAAACCTTGGTCCTTTTCTTAAGGAAATTCAAAAGCTGAGTAAGAGGGGAAAATGGCTAATCAATCAGGTTCTCTTCAAAGGGGGAAGGAGTCTAAGCGTCTACTACTCGATCAGATACTCTGAATAAAATAATTTCCCCCAAATCAGGAATTTTTAGAGTAGATACTCAGGGTAGTGTGAATTTCAGAACACGTATTCACGAACAACTACATTGAAGACAATGACCCAGGAGAAGAAACGGGAAATCGTGTAATTTAATGCAGGTGGTCGAATCTTAGGATTCCAGGATTGTCATAGTGCTTACATGCTCACATGCTCATAGTGCTCCTTCAAGCAGCATTATAGCGTGCATCGCCGAAAGAGACGGACCCGATAAGTGAAGCAATTTTTCCTTGGAGAGCCGCCTTTAATTAAATAGGTGAACTTCTCCACCGAGGCAATATCCGTTCTTTCATGCACCACATACTTAAATAGATCGCAGAATCCTACCCAATCAGAAAATGCCCCTGAAAATCGAGACAACTAGATAGTAGGAAGACGAGATTTGTCACCCTGTGTTGATCCATTGTCCTCACGAGCGAAATCATTTGTGGTGGAAGGATTAAATGCTTGTCGGGAAATGGAAAAAATTAATATTATTTCTCGTTCAATAACTCGCCAACGTGTCTGTCAACCGAGAAGGCATTGCCTTGATTACACTCGAGGCAATACCCGAAAATTTCGGTCTGAGCATCGCAAAATCCTGAATATACAGTTTCCAATAGACAACAGTGCACAAGAAATATTTACCACTTGGAATGACTTAAAATATCAAATCTGGAACCATTCAACTTCTCAACAATTGAAAATTCTTTACAAATAGTATCTAGAAACTGATCACGCTTTGAAACGCAACAACTTCAGGTGCGAATCAAATCGTTTACCTGTTATCGCTCACCCGCTGTAATCGCTGCCTTACTTTTATCCCTTCATCTGGTGGCACGGATGAACGAAGTTATCCAAAGTCCACTGAAAGTGAAATAAAAATTTCTCAAAACAGTTCCCGGCTTTTGGCACCAACAAATGCAGGCGCGCGTATCCTCGTTGGCCGTGGCACACGACAAATGCAACAAAGGAAAATAACTTATTAAAAATAAAGGAAGAAAGTTATAATCAGGGAAGGTAGGAACGGGAAGAGGAGGAATAATGATTGGTAGGAGTGCTTACCAGACCAAAAAATTACCATCTTCGCATAGCTCCGAGCTACGAGTCGCCAACGCACACTTAAAAAAAGGCGTACCAAGGATAGCAGGGTACTCTTTGAGGCGTATTGTCCACCGGCCTTGTAAAACGCCAGGTTTCTCCTCTCGTCTTCCCAGAATTCAAGGTAACTGAGGTAGGGGAAGGTTGAGGAGGGAAATTCGAACCAAAAACAAAAACATGCGCAACGCGCGAACAAAGCATATCTTCATATTCTCCGTATACCGGCCAGTGTTCTACTGACATCGGTACCTCTACAATTTACCATATTTTACACTTTCTTCTTTTGCTTTGCGGACTTTACACTTTCTTCCTACCCTAAAATTTACCATCTTTATCACATTCACCATTTTACCATCATTTAAGAGAAGGATGGAAAGAGGGTGATTGAGGTCTCAGATACAGCTAACTTCAGTGCCCCATTCAAGTGGCACTATCCCTCGCCCATCATTGTCTTCGTATTTTGATCACGGCCCGGCTCCATTCAAACTAAGTCCTTAATAACTGCTTACCATTCAGAAGGGTATAGAACTTTCATTTCAGAAAGAAAATTATGGTTTACTCCCATAATTCGAGATATTTTGTCCAATATCATACTAACTTAGCTTTACGTGCTGAAGGGTAAAAATAAGTAAGTGACAAATTGAGTGGTTTACTATGCTACTAATTTCAACGGTAGAGCTAACATTTTATGCTGACAGCAGATGTTGTATACTCCAGAACCTAGGCTTTACGAACGCTATTTCCAAGATTCGCCAACTCATTAACTTTTAGGATGGTGTTCAGTGTGATTTTATGGAAGTAGTTTATTTGAGAATTTGATTTTTTAATTTTAGCACTTATTCAATAGATGACTATTTCATTAACCGGAAATATACTGGAGGAGAGGAATGCGGTTATCAGTGGCGTGCTTTGGGGTCAACTAGGTAAGCTGCGCTTGCCCAGGCAGCGATGGAAAAATATGCACATCGTCTTCACTCAAATATCCATTTGGTCTTCTCCGTTATTTTTCGTTAAGAGAGGTTATTCTGGCATTATAAGCCGCATTCAATGCACGGCATTGCGTCGCGCCATCCAGTTTGCTGCAAGTTTTCGCCGTGGGCACGGTCGACTGCAGCCGTACGAGGCCGTAAGTAAGCTCAGCGGAACGAGATCCCCTAAGCACTCTCTTTCTATTTCTCGCACTCAATGCTAATGCCTGTGACTCGGCCGGGGGTAGAAGAGGACAGCGACGTGAGCGCCGCCAGCTATCATGTACCATACCATGGGAAATACGGAGCGGTAGGCTACGACACCAAGCGCTCACGAATTTTTATGTATATTATTTCTGTCGTCAAAATCCATTTTTCTCAACTAATTCAAAGCTCAAAGCGATGAATAAGGTATCAATGGATAGGATTTTTACTGACTTCTGGCATAGCATACTCAGGTTACGTTAGAACACATTGCCTACAATTTAAGTTTACAATATCTTTTCGGTAAACGCGTAAAGAAAAAGGAAGGCCTCATAGAGATTGTTTGAAAATATTCAACGAATAAAAGGCATTATTGTCAGTAGGAGACGACGTTTTTTTATTTTTTTATTTTGCAAATAAATAACTAGTAAGAGGTACAGTAAAATGTAATTATGTTCATATTAATTAACTGTCTTTAATTTTTTATACACACACTTCCTAACTATTTCATTTCAACAACCCAACAGAAGACTAAATATTTTTTAGATAAAAGCAGTAAATGCAAAAGTTTCGCTCAGTTATGATAGAAAAAAACAACCTTAATGTTATACATACAAAACAGTGAATAAAGTACGATTTCGGAATGCCTGAATTACTGGAAATAATAAGTCTAAAGTGCAAACACAAAGAGTGTAATCGTGAGTACTTTCGACATTTTTGCGTCTCCCTGTATGTGAAAACTCGTTGCCTGATTATGAGTTCTACTCTCGGGAAATTATGACTGATTGATTGGCGTTGCCGTTGCGCGGTGGTGCATGCGCATTTGCGCCGCATCGTTGTTGGCTGCCTGTCGGCGTGACCAGTCGAGTCGAGTGTAAAGATGTACACATAGAGAGCTGCAATAGGGAAGTGAATGTCCAACAGGTGCGAGTTAGTTAAAACCCGTTTCTAAACTTAAATGTCACCAGAGAGCGCAACAGCCCATATAACCTGTCCCAAACCTCTGGTCATACATATGGGAAACACGTCTTGGTCCTTACTCCATGGCCTACTGCTCCCTAAACAGATTCTCCAAAATGTCTCGTTAACTGTGCTCCTCGTGTCACTCTTGAGTTTTGAATAAGTCATCTCATCCTTCTGATCCAACCCTACTTCACGAATTGTATGCATCAAATTCTGGGAGATATGAAATTTACTTCAGCAACCAGGATGTAGAACTCTAAGCAATATTTGGTCTAAATATTCGGTATAAACCAGTTTCACGCTATTGAATCCCAACAAGATAGTACGAACGGAAATTCATAATGGATGTAATATATATATCAAATTAATAATAGAGCTATGTGAATATGAATACATTAAATCCTTAAGCTGCATGTTTTGGAATAGCTTACCACCCATCGGCTTCCCTTCAAATCATTAAGGGGTTTGGAAAATTATGCTTGAGTATGCAGCAGCTTGGACTTACTCTTTGGAGAGAGAGAGGAAAAAAACAGTCGGGTCAAGCATCCTCGAAGGGAGGTGCTCGTTACACGCGAGACTTCGACGTGGTCGGGAGGGAAGGGCGAAGGATGCTGGGTCGAACTTAAGTACGCTCGATGGGGCCGGTACTCATTTTTTGCAACCGAGCCCATACCTAACGAGTATCACATAGACCTGTTTGGATTAATTTGGGACAGAATTTGCAAATCCATGCCCTCCTCCCACTTGCGGCAAGGTTGGTAAAGGGACGGTATGATAACTATATTAGTGTAACCAGGCTATTAAAGGAATTTAAATGGGGAGCATTGCCAGATCGTAGGTTGAAATTTAGACTAAACCTCTTAAATAAATTCCAAGATAAGATTTTCACTGATGACGTTAAATATATATTTTGCGAACCCAACTTACTATGGTAGACTGGGCTATAATCACAAAATTAGAGGAATTGATTGCCGAACAGACAGATTCAAAATGTCCTTTTTTCCTCGTTCAGTTAGAGATATGAATAGCGGTAAATATATCATATACGAGTGTATCAGTGTAGGCAGTTGCATGTGAATATAAGGCTTTATGCTAACCCAGCTATCAGCATGATATTACATGCTTGCTTTGCTATTTTTATCTTTTTTTAAAATTGATGTTTAGACTGGTCTGACAACTGGTCCGATATATTTTGGTTGTCACTTTCAAAGTAGAGTAGCTAAAATGCTGACTTAATTTTCATACTATTTGTGCAATTTTCTTGATTCCATATTTCTCTCTTTAGCATATAAAGATATCGGGATTGATATCAGCAGTAGCTTAAGTACATACCCTAACCTGCTTTGCACTATAAAATCAAATGTTTTTACGATGAGATGCAATTCTCAGACACTTTAATCATCGACCTCATTAAGAGATTATTTATTTCCGGCGTATATACGCCCGTGAGTTCCAGTTAGAAAATATATGAGTATCTGTAGTAACATAATTTGGGCTCGCGGCTTTACGAGGACCCTTAAACTTTATTGCATTTGTCTTCGATTGCAACAAGCATTGATTCATATTAACTCAAGAATGGCCTTACTCTATCATAGCGGCTTGTAGAAACATGAGGAATCGCGTTATTTACTGTGACCTGCTAAATATATTACACCCTAACTGGAGGAACATAACGTTCGATACTTCCAAATAATTCCAGAAAACATGGTCATAGCATTCAAAAATGCGTCCCATTTCAATAAATATAGGAAAAAATTAGGGATGGGTCGGTTCCACTTTTTTTCGGTTCCGGTTCGGTTCTTAACTTCGGTTCTCGGTTCCGATTCTCGGTTCCGGTTCTTCATTTACCACTTACTTTGCATTGCTCAATGATAAGATAAGGTAATCAATAATCATTTTCAGAGACTGCATTAGAATAATTCGCGACTTTGAAGCATCTAAGTACACTATTTTACCAGGTTTTAATGTGAAGCCTCCACTTTCGGAGTGTGAGTAGGTTTCAAACTCGTTTTCGCGCCAATTATTTCGGTACCGATTATTTTTGGCCTCGGTTCCGGTTCTAAGCTCAAGAACCGGTGGAACCGAGAACCGAAGAACCGAACCGGCCCATCCCTAGAAAAAATCATAATTCACCACACGTGTTCGACAATTTGCTCCGCCAATTACAATCATTCTTAACTTAGCCGTGCCAAACCATCTCGCACTATTCACTTTTTCGTTTTATAGCATTAAAACTCTCTGAAATTCCCGAACACGGTGTCATTTTAGTAATTGCTCCGCCATCGCATACAGGTTCCAGAGAAGAATAATTATGTTCCCTGTGTCGCGGTTCACTCTGCATGGGAAGAGTCAAGAGTCGGAGGGTCGAATATTCACCTTGCACATCCTACGGCCACAACACTGATGAGTGACGAGAGTGAGTGAGATTTTCAGGCTGACTGCCTCGACAACTACATTGAAACCGTTTGAAGGTGTCGAGGGGGGAGAAATAAAAGTGAGAATGGGGTCTGAGGAAGGAAACTCTTGCTGATCAGGACGACAAGAAAAGACGACTGCAATTATAAGAGATTATCTGTCCATTAGAAGCGTACTCTGGGTGAGATATCCATGGGATCAGTCGATGGGCACGTCTGGGATTAATTCGCTTCCCCCCTGACACGTGTGCCAACGCCCGCCATGGGGCGGTCGTGCGGTGAGACAGATTTGGCACGGATGGCGCTGGTACTCCTCGTGGAAGGTTCCGCTCCCCTCACCCAAGCACTCCAGCCCAGCGGCCAGCAAGCCTCAGGTTGCACTTCTTTGGCTGACTGCGTCCCAGCGCTAGCTCCCGCTCGCTCTGCTGCTCCTTATTAAAGCGGAAAATGCTCTACTTCCACCAAGAATGTATCCGCACCTCCCTCCATTCTGGACATTAAATTTTTTCATGGCTCATAGGTGTGAAGTACCTTCCTTTTGCGGGCTTTCATTAAATTTGTATATAATTCCAACTATTGATCAGCCTCAGTGTGAGCTGGAGGTACACAATGCACATAAATTCGGTGAGATTTAAGACATATCGCCTCGCACGGTAAATGTAAGGTTTCAATAGGAGCGGCCACCCCCAAGTGTGAGTCTTACGGATTGACGTCTAGCATTTTGATTCGATCAACAATTTCAATTGAATAATTGCTTATTGTAAGGGAAATTATATTAATTATTGAGTGCTATTGATTTTAAATGCACTTCAACTAAAAACTTGATTTTCCATTGCATTCATTTATTTTCAATCAATTTTGTGCCTAATTTAATACTTATATCATTTGATGAGTATTTGAATTCAAAAGATTCGCATTGTGGATTTGATCCACAGTGAAAAACGCCATGAGATGGTAAACCTAGATTTTAACGCATTGGTATGAACGTGCATAAAAACAAATATTATTTTCCAAGGTCTTAATTATAATGGGCTAACTGGAATGGGAGAGAATGGTATGGGCGGAAAACATTAGAAGAGAAAGCTAATCATGGATTGATATTTATATTTCAAGCAGTTACTGACACATACGTCTATGCGCAAGCGGTGGCCGCTCTCACATTCTGAGACTGCCGAAGGGAAATTCTCTCATTCTGTAGATCATCAGACGATATTTCTAGAAAAATTATGGTTTTTAACATGTTATGTTGCATCCGAGGAATCTTCAGCAAACATGAAGCTCTGGACAAAGATAAGAATAGGTAAAGTCAGTTTTGCCGACAATCATCCTTACTATTCCATAAGAAATGCTGGAAAAATTAGCTAGATTCCTCTAACTTTCATAATAATAAGCTACATATTCTGCTAAATCTGTTCAATGCAGAGTTTTGAATAATTGTACGTCCTTAGTTGCAGCTGTCATGGGAGAGAATGGTAGGTATCCATATCTTCCTAATTCCTGTACTAACCTGCTAAAAATAATTATTAGTAAATGATCAACTTTTACGAATTATTATCCTTATGAATCAATATTTAAAAATATGAGAGTGAATAAAACCCAGATGATTCAATAGTATACATTTATCTAACCCATATAATCATTGTAAATATTTTTGTCGAGCCCATAGGATTTTGAATGGTTAGCAATTAGAATTAGAATTGGTCCCTTAGAGACTTTTAATATCATCGTTGATTTTACCGCTTTTGATTACGACGATGTAGCGATCAAGACCGATCACTAAAACTGCCATTAGAAGTTCAAGTTTTGTGGAGGTAATACTTCATTTAAGGAAAAAAAATAACGGCCCTCGAGCCCGGGCGGCGTAAAGCTGGTCGCCCGGGCTCGGGGGCCGACCGCACTCTACTCTGGTATCTTCAGGTCACAGCAAACTGTTCCTTTCATCCTCTTCTCGCCAATTTCAATCGTATGCTAACTCATAAAACCCCTTCGTCCAAGCCATCCGCTATTTGCTTCCCGCAGACGTGAACACCGCCCTATAATCCACTACAATATTTTCTATAATATTCAGGATTGAGAAAAAGCCACTATAGTGGACTGTGAAATATGCTCACAGATGTGAATAATAAATAGGAAACACAAACATGTGCAAGGTCTGAATATTTCGGGGGTTAAAGTCACTTTTTTCGACAAGGAAAGTAATGCTAAGGAAAGGAGAGGGCAAGAGACCGTTGGAGTGTAGGGGGATGGGGAGAGGTGGAGAGTGGGAGAGACCGTGGGGTGGGGGACAAATTATCTTCAAAAAAGTTTCTGCGCGTATTAGCCTAGACAATTCGGCATTTGTTTAAGAAATATGCCTTCTGTTTAGTTATTTACAAAGCTCATAGAAACTTGGCCACTTTTGCATAAGATAAGAAGAAAGGAGTATTATTACTATGCAGGATATAATATGAAATTACAAGGTATGTTGTCACTGATAAGTAACGCTCACGCAATAGGTGGGCAAAGATGAGCTCCCATTTATTTTTAATATATTTTTAGGCAAATCACTTAGTTACCTGTTTCCAGGTTCCTACAACTGAGGCCCCGAAGAGCCATGAAGAGAATACATACCTGACGAAAGAACGCCTTCAGTGAAAATTGGAGACGACACTAAAAGGCAATCAGTGAGGGGAAAACATAGCTTATTATTTGCACTTATAACTATTTACATTTTGTATATTTCCGTGATTATAAATTACAGTTCCGTAATGATGATTTATTTTTCCTCTCACTCAAAACATGTTATGACACTTAAAACAAGAGCACCTCTGACAATCTGCACTCAGGCAATGAGATGAGTTATTATGCATCGCTCACATAAGTTTCATGTTCGTGGATGCATCTTCCTCCACACACCAAGTTACAGCACAGTAGTTTTCGATGTGGAAACGTGCGAAGGGTACGTTAGGAAGAAATAGAATTAATATCCCTCTCTTGAAATTCATACAAATTTATTGACACATAAAAGTAGTAACTACATAAAAGATTTTTTTAATTTTATAGATAACAAAATTTTATTTTGCTTAACTACATAAAATCAATGAAGTGAATGGATCCTTTTCTATTCACCCCTATTTATTAAGGATAAATTAACCTCTTTGGATTATCTTTGGAAACTTACAATATGCCCATCTAAACATTCTTAATATATGCAAATAACAGGCCGCATGTAAAAGACGGCCGTACACTATGAATTTACCTATGATCTACAAAAGATCTTATGCTGTTGGTTTCACGTAAAAAGTAGAATTATTCTTTTAATTAGAAGCAATGTTGTGCGAAGAAACCATCGTTTTTAAATTTAAAATTTTTTCACACGTTTTATAACTCAGGGACGCCTTTACATTGCATTTCGGTGAAAAAAATATGCATTTCCTATCCGTGAATTCTTGCAAAATATTTGTAATTGCAAGCTGTAAAATAAAAACAAACTTTGAAGGAATAAAAACCATATGGTTTAGACGAGTACAACTGCACAAAATTATATTTTCAGCAACTCTTTTTTAAAATTTCTTTTGCTTGTGTAAATTAACACTATGATTATTCTTTTTACGTGGAACTAAGGTGTCGATGATTGCTTATATTATTAACGTTCTGACCACAAAAGCTTTAATATCTGCTATTATTAGTAGCCAGGCATTAAAAACACCCTCATACATGGTAATAATTTGGGAAGAGAGCAAATTAATGGAAAATTCATAAACTTGGGGAAATAATTCGATAATAACATCTTATCGAAGACGATGAAAACTTTTTAAATTGAGTTTTGTCTAGCTTAAGTGTATTCTTCATTTCCAAATGATTCTGGAATAATCGAGTTTTTTACCAAATGTCTAGTCGATTACCTTTGCATACCTGCTTAACTTAACGAGGCTTATGTATCAAAGTTTCGATATATATCTCGTTGGAAATTTAAAATTTAACACGGAAAAATTGAAGATTGCGATCGATTAACGAAAGTATGAATTGGAACTCTGATTTGACCATCGAGCACACTTATTTCAATACTGACAACCGGACATGGAAAATAGTCAAATGACCACTAAGCATATGATTAGGAAATGAATGCTATCTGCCTCACTTTAATGATTAATATTAGAGAATCAAAAATAAAACATATTTTAAAAATAAAACCGGGTTTCATGATTTGATGAAACAATTTTAAGCTACTTAAAAGAAAGGACATGTTTCAGAAACCCAATGATATGATACTATCTAAGTTTCTGAAAAGTAGGTTTATTTGGCACAATTTTGTCAGATAAGATTTCGATAGACACAATATTAGAGCTTCATATTACGATGACAGTCATTGAATCTCATTTGACTAGAGCGTAACGCCATTACCTGTATTTCACATGTTGATGTTTTCTACTATCATTACCTTATTCGGATTACTTTTACAAAGCACCCTTCCAAATATTATGGACCTATAAATGGCATAAAGAGACTGAGAATCAAGTTCCTCATGCTCGCGAAAAGTATTGCCTTACACATTAGAAATATTGATGGGAAGGCTCGGTATGATTTTAGCATATAGGTACTGAATTCTGAGAGTTTGTCTCATGAATATGTACACACTGCCTTCAATAACTAATTCGTAATAAGTATCTGTCTTTCTAAAAAAATGATTAAATATGAATGATAAGGCTTTGACGAATGATTGTTTTTCATAAAATTTACGGTAGAAGCACTTCACCCCAACGCTCCAGTCTTAGTTGAAGCATTATTTTATTTAAATAATTAAAGCATAGATTACAGTCAATGATGCTTCTTAGTTATGAAAATGATATGTTGCTTTGCCTTAGGGGCCAAAAGGATTTCCATATCGAAATGGCAAAAACATAAAACCATTAAATCACTGTAGAATCAAATCAGTGAGTAGAATATCTTTACAGTGAAATATATAAGCAACCTTCAATCAATGACCATATTTTTCTGCATTTCTCACCCATGCGATTCAAATAAAAAAATGAATGGTAGTTGAAAAATTAAATCCATGTGTGAAAGTAACTTTCAGTGCGGAGGGAAAAGAAAATAATGGATGGAAAATAACTTTGTAACTCACACAAAATTAAAGATAGCTCATTATTTGTGAGTGGATAATTTTAATATTAGTCGTAGATTTAAATGTTATTCTGACGTCCTGTTCTTTGCAAGAAAGAATTGCTTTGTTTATTATGCAACCCCTTCCATGTTCACTAAATTAAAAAGAAATGCATTTGGTTGTCACAGGGACTATCTAATATTGCGTAATTTAAATCATTGCGAAAAGGTTTAGGTGGGATGAAATACGTCAATGATTGTGATTGGCAACCTCGTCTCAAGTAAGAAATGGCGAATTGACGGCGTAAAGGTGCCGATAAGCGTTGTTTTTCTGCCATCTTGTCAGCTGTAAAATGCTTAATGGTGGATTTGCGCATGGTGTGACAAGTATCCGTCGCCATTTGTACGCCATTATAATGTAACCGAAACAGTGATGATATAAAACCACCAAACAATTTGGTTATATGATGAATTAACGTTAACACAGATTTATAAACAAGAACAGTTCTAATACAACTTTAATATTAACATAAAAAAGATATCATTCTCGAAGGATGCACAAGATAGTAACGAGGAAATATATCCTGACAAACGAAGGCAAAAAAATAATATCTATCGTTGTATATTAAACCTTAACGTTAAAATACTTTAGTCAAAATTCAATTGACTAGATGGACAACATCAACGTTGGCTGAACTAAGGTCGGTGCTTCCAACAGACACTTCAACCGCATTACCCTCTGCTCTAGGCGTCATCATCAAATGTAAGAGTTCATTTGAATACTCCTTCAGAATTATGTGGACGAATGCTTTCTCCGTAAAAGAAATAACTCACGTTCACCTCAGAACAGCGCTTCCCAGGAGGCCCTTCGTACCATTATAGAGAGCACACTGTCAGAGGTTTGGAGTACATTAACTTTAACACTAGTTGGCTGAATGAAGGGTAGCTCCGGGTAACCGAAGCCGTAGCGGTTTATTGGTCAACCCAACTGCCGCCAATAAGTTTCAGCGCTCCTCTCTTTCCAGAGTATTAAATACTCAAAGTCAGTCCGGATGTTGATTAAGCACATACTTCTCCATTTCCGTCAATTCAGGTACTCATTGGGCTCTCTACTAAGTCATCTGGCGCACACAGGCATTTCGACGAAGGCTTAGATACAGGCGCAGCTAATAACCTTGAGGCTCGGGAACAGTCTCAGGACAAAATCTTCATTCTCATCCGCGTAGAGCATGATCAAGGGAGCAAATGCTTTGGGGACACAACACGGATCCTGGGATTGGATCCGAAGAAGGCCACGACGGTCCTTTAAAAAGGATGCCGCCATATCCCAATCCTTGGAAAATTCTCCGGGCTGGTCCTTCAAGCCGTCCCACCAGCGCAGTGCGCTCAGCAAGCCTTGGATCTTAGCCAGATTGGTGGAATAAAAGTCCTGCGAAAAAATAGGAACATTTTAAACCAAAAGTTATTGTTTATCATTAGCTCTGATTTTTCATAACTATACATTTTTACAAAGCACAGGACAAATAACAACTAAATATTTTTGTTAAGTTTTCTATCTGAAAAAATACATAATTATGGAAAGCTGTGGAGATTTTAAACCAATTTCTTGAGTCCTTCAAGAAATTTCTTCCTCAAAAATTCCCGAGAAAGACACAAAGGTCGTTGCTCCACCAAAAAAGTTTCTGTCTCAAGCTTCCGAAAAAGGGACAGTAAAAAACAAGTTTTTCGTAAACCATATACTGCAACGATTTTTTAAGGGGAAAAAAGACTGAAATTGAAGAAATCAGCTATCGATATATAGCAAATCGTTCACTTTGCTCATGATTTCAATTTTCTGCAATCCTTAATTACTTCTTCGCCTATTTACATCTCTGTATCACATGATGGGCGCTGACAGGTTAACCTTAAATGACGTCTGTCCATCAGATGACTACGCTAGCGTATCTCCTAAGATCTTCAGGCGTAACACATTCTGCGATATGTATCTAACCATATCAATTTTGTCACCAAGTTTTAGCTCTTAAATGGTAATTTACGTGGACATTAGGGCTGATAAACATCTTTATCTTCAAAATAAATCCCAGAAAACAACCTAAATTATAATTATGTTTAAAAAATGAAATAGGAGATTTGACATTGAATAATTATCTACGTTAGCGTATCTCCTTAGATCTTCAGGCGTAGCAAATTCTCCGATATATATCTAACCATATAAATTTTTTCACCAATTTTTAGCTCTTAAATGTTAGTTTACGTGGACATTAGGGCTGATAAACATCTTTATCTTCAAAATAAATCCCAGAAAACAACCTAAATTACAATTATGTTAAAAAAAATGAAATAGGAGATTTGACATTGAATAATTATCGATGAACATTGAGAGAAATACAATTAACATAAAAAATTACCGTCTACTAATACATGCCAAACAGAAGGCAGCTTTCGGGAAGAGTTAATATTAAGTAATTTTGGGCAAAACCAACAGATATATAGCCAATCAAAACTGGGGAGAAAAGCTGCCTATACACTAACTAAGCCACTTGGAAACATCTAAATCTTTAGTCTTAGGACAATTAATGTGGAAAAAACAGACACTTATGGACATTTGTTCATGTACTTACGCAATTTTCATCTTGAGCTTTGCCTCCTCCATCTTCACGCTGCATGCAGTTAAACAAATGAAGATATAGATTTATCAGAAATAATTAAAAATGGGTCGTAAACAGACCTGAATTTATATGAAGTCAATCAAAAATGAATTGAGAATTCAGACTAAGATATCTCTATAAAAATGAAATAGCAATATGCAGATCGCTTTTCTTATGTTGTTTGTGTTAGCCAAGCAACATATTAATAATTATGCACCGTAAATAATTTTCAAATAAAACTTTAATATTTTATTTTATGTGGAACTAGATATTTCCATTCTCAGCAAATCCGTATTGATCGGTTGTATTGTGTAATTGGTTAGCAAAGAAAACAGCTAAACATGCTTTGTTCCTCGGGTTTCTATGCACTACAGCACGACATTCACCGTAAACGAAAACTGACGGTATTTTTATCAAGGAGTAGTCACACAAATTATAATAGCTACCAGAACTTTCAATTTTGATTGAACCTTCAGTCAAAGAGCCAGTCTTTAGACATCAAATAATCTCCTGAGCACCTCGTTTAATCAGAACATCAAAAAGTAATGCCCTAAATTAATATCTTATAGTAACTTTAGCAGTAAATCATTGTTCCAGTTCCCTCACGCATGATAGAATGACGTAATAACACATCACGCAATAATATTGGAGGGCCAAAAAAAGAATCGAATCTAAACCCTTCAAATTATCTTCATACCTTGGCACATTTTTTTAGACCCGATAATTTAATTGTTCCTTAAGAGTACTTCACTAAGAAATACAAGCTAAAGCTTGTTTGTCATGATGCCGAAGCCGATCCAGTGAGGTATCGGCTTCGTTTGCCATCCTACTGATGGCCACTGGGAAAATATCAAGTAGCGGCAGCTTACCTTTAAGTTAGGGTGTGGGCACATTCCAGTGCAGAAGCCAGACTGGAAGAGCCTAGGTCCGTAAAGCCAGTTCCCCCAACCGAAGTCATGGAAGTCTATGGAGTAGCTTCGCAAGGAACAGTTTCCAGACGAGAGGCCCCGGCCAGCCACCGCTTTGCGGCCACCACCCACCGTGTCTTTGGGATTTTTCGAAAGAACTTTTCCATTCGCCGCCTGATATCTGGTCACTTTGCGGCGGGGATTCTTGCCCTGAAAACAACGAACAACATACTTTTGGTCAAATGAATCTAAGCCAAAACACCTAGTGTTGAATTAAATGGTTGATAGTCTTACACAATAGGTTTAACTTGGAAGAGAGGCGCAAATTATTTGTTTAAAAACTCGAAATTTGTCACCATTTATCTGACAACAGTTGATACCATCGTACATACGTTCCAAAGAACCATTATTCTCTTTTCAATACCGTAACTTAAATAAATTCTATGATTTCTGTACACATATTTTATTGCGTGGTCAGTGAAACCATAAAACCTCATTGAGGAAAAGGTAAATTGGAAAAAAATTTTCAGAACGCATTCTCGATACCCACTGGCCTTCGCGTATTAACAGCGAAAAGCTTTATAAATACGACCTATGTTCTCACAACTTCATTTTTGAAGGTTTTAAGGCTATTTATTATGCCCTTCTGTGCTGCTTTGACGCAGTAGATGGCACACCATAGGACGTATAGTTTTGAAATAAATGAGCCGATCTAATCAAATATCTTCCAAATATACACTGACCGGAGGCTATAAGAATAGAGAAATAATCGCCCAAGGGCCCACACATTTTGACATATTAGTTCTCGGGTAAAATAATCACATTACTGTGAAATACACCTGATAAACACTAACACAACTAAGAAAGTTCAATGTACTTTAGCTATCATATCCGGGGCTCAGCTTAAAGTGTTTAAGATAATGTCTTGTGGATGCTGGAATCACTTCTAGATATGTTAGCAGCAAGCTAAGTCTTCTACTGCTCTTTGAGTAAGCCATGGACAAAACGCGACAGCTTTTCGAGGTAGCGACGGTATCCCGAGGACAAGAAAATGCATTCTAGAATTTGATTCAAGAATTCAAGATTTGTATTCAAGAACATTTTTCTTCACAACTACAAGGGAGCTGTTACCACACGTTATTAGATTTTGGAATACATTGAAGACAAACTATAAGCTACTTCATTATTAATACCTACGTCTACCAATTGTGTCGTCATGACTTTAGTACGATTACATGGTATACAGTAGAAGAGCGGAGGGAATATTATACTTGAAGTGCGTATGTCTTAAAGAGGTGTATTTACCGTCTTTTGGGAAGCGAAACAACCAGAAATGGAACATCATTGGTAGGATAGCAGAAGTAAAGAGGGAATTATACAAAAAGAATAATCTATAACCAGATGAAAATGTTAGCTCGGAAGTAAGGAAACACTTGATTTAAACGAACGTATAGATAGATGCAGAATGGGCCTGCCCCTCACATACAGTGAGGCATGGATAAAACAGTCAGAAAATTAGGAGTGAAAGCACTTGAAACATGGTTATACAGAAGATTGATGAGCATATTATGGTAACAGGGAGTAGCTGACGAAGATAGTCTAAGCGGAGTGGCATTAATATAAATCCCAGGAAATTTTGGAAATATGTCACCAATATATTGGACGCAACTTGATATTTTATTAAATAACGATTACAGTCAAAGATGAGAAATTTGTGGCCAATAAATAATAATAAAAAACGACTTATAATTTGTGGACACGGATTTATGAAGCAGACTGTAAAGGTGGTAAAGGAGGAGATCTTTCGTGAAATTAAGAGTTTAGCGGACAGGAGGTTCAGTTGAATTTAAGTACTCCGATCCATACACCCTGAAGTGTTGGTGAATAGTTTATCATTCGGACGGAAGCGAAGCATCGTCACTTAACTGACCTTTGGATGCCTGCTGCAACGCAGACGAAAATGTTGTCTGAACAAATGGACAAACACGGCAGGACACACGAAAGACAAGCATCCTAAATCTCGCTTTCTTTCGCGCTAGAGTCAAGAACATAGTCCACTATTTCATATCCCATCAACTTTTGTTCAGATTCCATCGATGGGTCGCAAAAAAAGAATATACAATGGGTAAATAAAGGAAGTAACATTGAAAATTAATCAAATAATTTCGAATAGGTCCGGCATACTGACTCCTTAGGCCAGTTCTACCATATGAGATTAACTTCATCTATTCGTTTCTGGACTAAAAACCTTAGTCACCTTAAAACAAAAGTTGAAATAATTTTTTCTTTATCCATTAGAACGATTTAAAGCTGTCACATTTAATCTTTGGAAGCGTGCTTGCAAAAGTTTTAGTGTAAAATCAACGCTACATATTTATCGGAAATACGTTATTGCCAGTATTTTCATCACGATGACAAAGGTCTTCACCACTGGGAGGACTAGATTCCCAATTATTTTTAAAATAGCCGGTTGCGTTAACCAGGCCGGTGACACACCGATCTGGCAACTTAAATTCTACAGGTTCAAATCCCATCTAATGCATGGAATTGGTGCTTGTCGTTCGATAGAGACCTTAGATTTGTCGGTGCGAAATAACATAAGCCATTGTAATAAGCCATGCCAAAATACTCAAGACTACAACTGAAAAATGTTTACTATGCGGCAAGTGCTAAAATACCGTTTGTCTGCCGACTAATATGGCGAGGTGTTTTTGGCGTATGTTCCGCCATAAAAGCCCTCTTTATCCCGCCTGGGGAGGATGTTTGTGACGTCCAATCTGTTATTTGTAATGGATGATTTTTAGTCCTAATTCGCAGATTAAATAAAGGCATGTTTCACTGGTGGCGTCACGGTGCTTAAAAAAGTCCTCGTAAAATACAAGGCTACCTGTTGATACTCTGAACTCGGGGATAAAGTGTACTTTTGCTAAAATTGCAAAAATACCAACGTTTTTGTGCATCAAAATCCAGAAGTCATCATATGGGACAGTTTTATTTTCAGACACTCATGATTATTGTGTACACTTAGAGATACTTTTTAATTAGCTATATATATTTGGACTCTTTAAGGGTAACTATTATTTGAGAGTTATTTCTATTGACCCGAACCTTATCGGTGATGATTTATCAATGGAGGAATTATTTGTATGCTTAGGTTTATTTTTGATGTCCTAAATATTTTAACTCTAGAGGAAACATTGGAGCATACGAATAACTCTATAAGTCCGAACAATCTTTCCTCTTCCTTAACGAGACCATTGTTTTAATTCAACGCACCGTGGGCCCATCCCGTTTATGAAAAATATATATTTTTCTGTAAACAGGACGAGACTCCAGTCTTGAACGAGACTGAAACGAAACTAAACTCCACGAGACGAGACTGAAGATACCGAGACTAGACCCCAAGTCTCATCTCGCGGTGGCACTAGCAAAAACTGATATAAAACGGACGAGGAAATCTTTCCCTGAAATCAATCATTCTTCAACAAAAATATGCATAGTAAATATGATTGAAACAGCAGGTACACAAAGTGAAGAACTTGGGTGTTAGTAAATCAATAGAAAATAGTATAGAGCATGGAAAATTGAAAAATCATCAATGGCTACCATGCCAACAGCCGCAAAAATTCATAAAACATAAAATATCTAAAAGATTAGACAAAAAATTCTCTCACGATTTTTTCACCATTTTTACATTTAAATTCTCGGAGAAGAGCTAAAAAATCTGAAAGTATTCTACTGATACAAAAGGGAAGCAGAGGAAAATAAAATAATTCACAGCATAATTTATAGGAAACAACCGGAATGAAGAGACATCTTCCAGTTTATATCCAACAAAGTCATTCGTTTTCAGGCCAAATATATTTTAAGCTGTGTTAAAGAGGCTTTAAGGGATCGCGTACTATAGAATTTTAGATACTGCCGAGTTCATAACAGAAGCCTAATATACCAATTTACATTTTTTATATGCTCCTACGGAATGAAAACTGTAGCCCACAGAAAGAAGATCGAATCAAGCAATGATATCTAATAACATGATGAGTTGCTTTTTCAAAGGAAAAATATACTAATAAACAATCCCAGCGCCAGAAAGGCTATATTTCCTGCAAATTAAAAAAGCACGCTTCCTACAAAGGATCTCTTCATTCCACCATTGCACAGATTCAAAAGAGTAGAGCAGAAAATACCACTTTGTTTTTCATTTATTAAGTTTATAAGAAGATGCTTCCAAGAAACCTTTTCGGAGGTCTCGTCAACCGTTGCGTTGCAGAGAGAAATTGAGAATCTTCTCAAACTACCACTCGCTTTCATTCGCAGTTCAAAACTAAGGTCCTTCACACAGTAACAACGGGGCCATCAACCACTTGTTGAATTTGGAATAAGAGCACAACAAATAGAAGACATGAGGAGCGGGAATTTTCAGCATTGAACCCTTAGAAGTCTAAAAGACCGAATTGATCGGTTTAACCGCATTAATTTAACTACGGCCATCATTGTTTTTCTCTTCTTTTCTGTACCTTATTTTTAAACCTTTTTCTACCATCTGGCTAAATATTAGGACTACCTGCGCATGAAATGCGGTGTAGTTATTTTTTTATTACTGCTGTCGTTACCTTTGAGCTGTGATTGGGAGATGTCGCCACTGTTTCATTCATCTTGGCACGATATCTTACTGGTAATCTTTCGCATAGGATTTGCAACCAGACGATTTTATCTTGTCACGTAGATGTGATAAAAATTTATGTGAAATTTTAAATTGTAATTAAAATTAAATGTTATTTTATATATAATTACATTTTATTTCCTATTAGTTACACAAGCACTTTTCTCTAAGTTTTTGGTAGCTTTGAGGTCATATTTATTTTGTAATTAAAATTAAATTTAAAATATGTTAAAATACTTTTGCACAACAAATTGTAAGTTGATACGTTATTAAATATAATTAAGTTGAAATAATATTTAACTGTGGATTAAAAGAACGTACATTGCCACCTTTAGTAGAGACGACCTTTAAGACCGTGCGCAACTACTCTCATTCCAATAAACCGCGCGACCTCTTAATGATTATATCAGTAAGAATAACTGTAATTAGTGAAGGTATGCTTTGATTTCGAGTTAAGTAAGTACTTTATGATTGAAATGGAAGATAAATGTGGCATAACGCAGACTTCCAAGACGAAATTCTTCCTAGCGTTCACTTTGTTTCAAAAGTAGAATACCAGCTATACTTTTCATTTCATATCAGGCGTTTTCAGCTCAACGAATACTAATTTACCTTAAGGCTTCCGTCCACAACAACCTCTAGAACCCTCTCGGTGAAATAGAAGCAGGTGAAGGGCGACACATAACATATCAACGCAGGAGTACCATAGGACTCGTTCTTGGGCCCGGTTCCATTCAGTCTATAAATGGCTGACTTCCTCAGCCGACGTAACTACTGGTTAATGCCAACTTCCCAGTTCACAAGCATCAGAAGGATTACTTTTTGCATGGTCTCTCTCTCTTCCTCTCGTGGTTACTTAAGCACCCGGACTAAGTAGAAGCATTTAAAAAAATATATATACGAAATTTACATCTATTCGAAAATAATTCATGCAGCGCATGGACTGACCAAATGAACCATGCATGGGCTGCCCTAATGAACGTTAGCATAAGGAAAATAAACAGAAGTCCTAGAGAGGATATGCTTACAACTCCGTGCAAATATAAAAGACGACTCCAAATTTGCGGGAATTGCACTTATTATGACAGCCATCAAGGAGGTAAGGAAACAATACCAAGTTAAGCAAACAAAAAGCAGTAATATTACAACATTGTTAACCGAAGACAAAGAGACACCATACATAAACAAAGAAGACCCTGTAGTGAACTGTAAAATAGAAAAAAATAGGATAAGTGGTATGACAAGCCGTCAAAGGACACGAGGACACCTTTAAAAATAAAGCACCCATGAAAAACAGCTGCAATGCAGCAGGCATGGACCAGGCATGCTTTAAATCTTGACCATTTTTTATAAATGGCTGAAATAAATAAATAAATAAATAAATAGACTTATACCTTATATTTAAAAGTGCAAGAGACAATGCCAGAGGCAAACAGTGGCAATTCCAAATAGATATGAACTAAAGCTGAGCAAGTTTACCAGCCGCTCCACAGAAGATAATTTTGACGCATTGTCGCATGTTATGTTACAAAGATGCTTACATGAAATGATAAATATAGGATCGATATGGAAGAGATAGAAGGTAGAGATGATTTGATGCTAATGTTTGCTGCTTCCCATCCTGAGTGTCACGGTATGAATTCTGGCAGTGGTTTAATTATTCATCAGTATTCTGGTCCTCACCTGAGTGCTGTTGGAGAGCACTTCAAGCTCAGTAATCCGTTGGCAATGCTGTAAGTAACTTCACAAGGGCGTTGAACTGTGGTATTTTGGTTGAATGCGACACCGAATTTCACTCCGCCTTCCTTCCGTTCTCTCAAAAATTATTGCACCTATCCAAGTGCTTACCTGTTGTAAATAGCACAAGCGACCTTGATAGGTTACCCCAAATGAAATGAAGTTTTGAGGCTGGAAGACTTATCCTAAACGCACGATTAAATAAGGCTATCATCAACATTTTAGAAGGAAAGTCTTATTAATACTATCAGTAAAGTTGTCTTCTGACTGATACAATTATTTCTTGGCGTTTAGTATAATAAATAACCGGTTAAGCTTACGTTTGGCGTCAAAATTTAATGCAGACTTATTGGCTATCAACCTGAGAATGATAGACCAAATATGGGGAGGAATAGAGGAACGTTTTTCAATTGTTTGTTTCTCGAGCATTATATGTTTTACTTATAGTTGAGAACCAGCTGAGGGTGACTTTGAGAATAGCATTTCATTCTCCAAAACCACAAGGAATGGAGCTTACTCAACTTACTACGACTCGTCAGCTACTTACGTGAGTAATTTTCCGAAGACGAAAATTATATCATATTTTTACGTTTTCCCGGGTGACAACAGAGTATTTTTTGAGAAAGCGGCATCTGATGAGCATATTAAATTTACTGCAAGACGGTTCCACTATGGTTGAGACGCCCGAGCTTTCAGATAACCAAACATCGTCAGTCAACTATAGAAGGGTGACCGGCAGCCATGGCATTTTTACTGTTAAGATTTAGAGGGTGGTTGGTACGTAAGAAATTTTTGAGGGACTACTTGGGCCTTATCGATTACTTTTTGCCTCCGAAATTCCTATTAATCTATAGTGCAACGTCCCATTTCATAGTCAGAGAGCTGTTCTCTTATTTATACGAATGAAAATACTAGTTACTTCAGGATAAAAGCAACATGGCTTAAAGATCATGATAGTCGTAGTAGTAGTGTTAGGTTTAAGGTGCGTCGACGGCCATGGTCATTCGCACCATACGCAACCTAAAATGTCCACAGGATCAAAATAACTAAACAGGCGTATTTACGAATTGTTATAAAAAAATTTATTAAAACCATAAGAGGGCTGGCCGAATCAAATTTTGTTTAAAAGGCAATCTTTGAAGAATAAAATCACCCGGCTCAGGCGAGCAGGGTCGTCTCCGAGAACGTGTTCTAGGCCTCCCCTGATATCTAACTTATTACGCACTGCCTGGTGCTTAACACACTCCGTCAGGAGGTGCCGAACAGTGAGAGGTGAGTCGCAATCTTCACAGCGCGGTGGAATTTTCTCTTCCGTGGAGAGAAAGGAGTGGGTCAGGGAGCAGTGCCCTATCCGCAAGCGTGTAACTACGACTTCCTCTCTCCGATCACTCCTAACGGAAGAGGCCATGCCGATGCAACCGGTTTTACGCACCGCAATTTATTGTTGGCTGTGTTTGCCCACGCATTGTACCACTGCTGTTTTACTACTGTACTTAACGTACATCGGAGGTCTTCGCATGGTACCAGGGTATGCGCTAGTTCTGGGAGAAGCAAGGCATCCTTTGCCAATTTATCTGCCCTCTCGTTTCCGGCAATTCCCACAAGCCCAAAAGATCATGATCGTCAGCTTGAATATCTAGGTCTTCTCGTACACTTTGCCTTAACATGAGTATCAAGATATTCGTTGGATTTCTCCTTAATGAGTCGTGTACTACTTTTCTACTCCAGCCCAATATTTTCCCACTGCTCCTAGGGTTTAAGTAATTCAAAGTGCCAGTAGGTCCTCGCCTGCTACTAGCGCTAATGTGTGCTCCGCGGCGTTGAAAACTGTTTAATCTTACATCATCGTTCCAATTTAGCAATAGCCAATTATTTATTTCTATAATTTGTCTACTGGGATTGCACTCATTTTAATTGTTTCGAATCACTCCAAGGGAGAAGTAACCATTCTGATTCAGAATTTCCTGATATCTTTATACTAGGACACTATTCAAGTTATCATGAAATATTAAATGTCCTTCTGATGATAAGAGCAAGAAAATACTCAAGAATTGATTTCATAATATGTTGGATTCACCGGATATTAGCACAATATCCAATTTATTTTCCAACATCTAGGAAATAGTATGTTTGATGCGCAATCATCTTCGTTCGAAAGAATCTTTTGGTTGCACAAACTGTATTTCTCCATTCAACAACATGTATTCAATTAAATTGCTTATTCAGTTAGTTTTTTATTTAACAAATATATATTACTAAATTTAGTGAAATATACTATTTTTCCTCGTAATAACGCCTGATTTTAATGGTTTCTTTCCAATAATAATCTTGTAAATATCCATTGAAGTTCTCTCCATTTATTACTTCCTAAATATAGGCTTAATGTAATTTTTAAAGTTCTTTGAGTACTTTGTTAGAAAACAGTTACTCGAGTTAAGCAGATTAAGTAAAAATGACACGTTGATTAACATGGCCACGTACTTCTAATTCAAACTGAATCAGGTGTGTGATTTAGTTTGTCAAACTTGTAAATTTAAGTACTCAAACTTTATCAATCAACCCGCTGGCTCAAGAGGGCCGTGGGTATAAATTAATTCCTTTGTTGAAAGAGAAACAAAGGACGATTTAATGAGACAAAACAGCAAAAATGTCTCATCAAAGACTATAGCTTATACCTTGCAACAACATTTTTGCCTTGTTCCAAAATATTCAGATGCAATAAAGATGAACAAGGCATGCATTTTACGCTCATCATATTTCGTGAAACTTCTGCCGAGTTTATTTCCTACTTTGACTTGCTAATCGTTTGGAATTCTTTCCGAGAAATTTTTTCTATGAAATCCTTCATCATTGGCTAATTCCGCTCTCGTAGACCTCGAACGCATTATTTTTCATACCAACGGAACACATGCCGCAACGACCCCCGAAATCACTCCTCGAAATCACTTCAACCCCCGAGATCGTAATCGCACTCGGCGGAGTTTCAACGCCGGCGGAATGAAAACATCGGCTAGTGAAGTTTTCATTCCGCCGGCGGGATACACCCCTCAATACGTCAATGCGTAATTAACCCCCAAAGGTGGGACTAAATACTGACTGCATACCTTGTTTAATAGGATTCACTTGGAAAAATACTCAATTGGATATCAGTACACATGAAATACAAGCAAATTACTCTAACGACTGAAAGTAACCTACCTCAGGATACGCCGACTGGCTATCTCGTCAACTAGGCTGTAGGTAAACACTAAACTGTGGACTAAGCCTTGTCTAGGTGTCAAAAAGTATAAAGTAAGTCCTTTATATAATTGAAATCGTCACCAAGGGATTAGGTGAAGGGATCGTTACATACAAGGGCAAGGCCAGATGGCAAATATCCTCCAATTGACCTTAGCTAAAAAGACAAGAGGTGCAAAACAACGTTAAAACAAGGGCCGTTCAGCAAGGCTTAACGTCAGGTGACTAGACCAGACAACAATTAAACATTGAAATGTATCTGAAAGAAAATTTGAATTCATCCTAAATAAAATCAGGTTAAATCATAACATCTCGTATCCTATAAACCACGATGAAATGGAAAAGTCCGTTAGTGAAAACTTTTCGCAGGTGATTATGACGAACGGGAAATGACGGAACTGTAGTCCCATTCCGAGAGAACAAATGCATGTTGCAGTAGCAGAAACATGTGTACTTTGGCCTGCATATTTTGAGATTTAAGATTTATTAACTGTTCTTTTTGCCTGATGACATCTATTTCAGCTTTTTATTGTGCTGGCTCCAGTTTATTCTTTAATAAAAAGTATTGGCCAGAAAAGGAATCAACTCCACTCATGAAACATGTCGCCAAGTGCTATCGGTTGGGTAATTCATTCACTTCCACGTGGTAGAGGTATACGCTCTCCGTTTTGCGCGAGCAAAGTTTAAAGCCATTCCTTGGAAATCATTCTTTGAGTATGTTAAATATATGCCGTTAACGAACAATGATGAGGTTTTTGGGATGGATGAGCATCGGTAGAAATAGTTAGGGGCATGATGTATACTAGCAGTATGAAACTCGGGGGTATTCTACTGTCTTGCCCAAGAAATGCTGATAAGTTTTCTGTCACATTGACTATAAATAAAAAGACCATTTAGAATTACGACTAAAAGTGGACTTAGTTAAACACTCTCTCTATCACTATCTCTCTTAAAACACCACTCTTTCAACCTCCTTCTACAAATGAAAGAAGATTCCTACTGCGTGCTGTTGGAGAAGCAATGTGCACAGGATGACGTAAGCCGCACCATTTAGATGGACAGAGTCGAACGGCCCAGTTGAAAACCATATTTGACCCTTAAAAGTTACGCTCTAGCGTACAACCGATTCATCATCCCTTTTACTGCCTTAACGCAGAGCTATTCAACGCCAGCGGAATGAAAACTCCACATAGAGGAGTTTTAATTCCACCGCACTCCCAGCGCAAAACTCCCCATACCTTCCTTGGCAATAGCCACTTGAACTCGAAATGCTAAGGGAGGCGATTGAATGAAAGTGGCGAGAATTTGGTCGCCCGTTTACAGCCACTTCGAGGCCGAAGTACGTTTTTGTTCCCTAGGGACAGAAAATATTAAACTGGGTTGGGTGCCGAAGCACCCGTTCACCAGAATCCCCAAACACCTGGGTGGATCATTGGCCAGCTTATATGGCCTGCCTCAGACCGTTGCCCGAGGAGACTGGTCGAGCATTACGGGTTTCTGCGTTATATATCCTTCGGATGAGTGCAGACTTAAAACCACTAAATATATATGTATAATATATCTAATAGTACATATATATTAATGGCTCTCCTATACAGAAAAGCATAAAATATATCCCAGAAAAAATACAGCGGGTGTTGAAGACTGGAATTCGAAAGAAACTCAAACCTCACCCTTCCCAATTTTCCCTACTTTCAACAAGTCTACTTAATTGCCAAACTTCGAATTTTCGACGAGGATGTCAAAGAAGTAAGTACTAATCTGAATTGCGACATTTACTTGGCTTCACACCTTTACTGGCGAAATCAATGCAAAATGCTTACGTACGCTGAGAAAATAATCCATTCAAAATATTTATATCGGTCATTTTGGTAGTAAATAGCACTGAACATTTTCAGTTTTTATCTGTAGTATTTCGATATCGATAGAGGTTTATAAAAACAAATTTTTCTCCTAAACTCGATTGTTCAGAGTCTGAAATGTTATTGTTCACCACAATGCCTCAGAAATTATTCTGGACCGCCTGTAAGTTTAATGTATTTAAAATATTCATTAACATCATTTAAACTAATACGTAATCTAAGTATCTAAGTCAATATGGGCAAATAAAAAATAATTTAACAAATTACCTGAAAAGGTGAGAGTTGTAGAAATTACTTGTTGTTCTCATAACTACTTTCACTCTCATCACTCCGATACATTCTGGTGTTTATGTAGCACTAAACAATGTTAGACTTGAAAATTCAACTTCACAATACCAAAGTCATTAGAAGCTAACCGTACCAAAATCTTTCGACATTCGACGCTTTTAAATTTCGTAGTAGGAACCCACACATTGCTTGAAGAAATATTTCTGAAGTGAATTAAAATGTTGCGACGGAAATTAGACGAAGAGAACTCTTACCATTTTTGACTATATTTAGGTCGCTACTTACTTTAATATTGATGTTATAAAGCGTTAATTTTACAGGTATTCACGCTAATTGTGTAAACATTTGGCCAACCATAATTTATAATGAGTAAATGGATCATTGTTTAGCGTCCATTGTTTATGATCCCTCAACAAGAAGAGCCGCAATTTATTTTACCGTTTCACTCCCACTTTCAGCCGTATCTCCCATACCTATGCTCATTAAGCCATTTGGACTCACCCATTTAGAAAGAGGGGCAACGCTGCTTTCAAATTTAAATAACGTCATCCTTAGGCCTAATGAAGGAATTGCCAAAGAAAACTAAAAGAACCCCTACGGAATTTGGATGGAAACCGTTAAGATTATCTAAGGAATTTCTTGGAAATATACCGTCTTGATGTTTTCATAGAATATCTTGAGGAATTCTTTACAACAATTTCATGGCATCAGTAAAGGAATGTCCAATAGGAACGTATAAAGTGGCAGTTTTCCTGATGGAATTTTCCCTCAGCCTAACACTGATTATTAGTCTAATCAACTGGATACAAATTCCTCATCTTTCTACCAAGGAGACGGCTGATGTAATTTTGATTAATCCTCACAAAGAATAGAGAGATTATTTTTGCTAGGCACATCTATACAACACATTTCATTCTCTTTTCTTTCATGTTATTAGTTGTGTGGTGTGAATATATTGGTGAATGAAATAAAAATGTTAAATAAAATGGTTGTGATTGAGAATAATATAATAATAATAACTAACTCCTATATTATTGGGAGTCATTCCGTTATTCTCCATCCCAGCCACCTAGCGGATATGGATTGTCCCACCTCAGTCACAGAAAGTGATGTGAAGAAGGCCTTCTCTGGCAAGCAGAACTTCACTGCTCCCGTAGTAGACGCAGTGAATAACTTCTGGTGGAAAAATTTCCCTTCCACGCACAAACACCTTGCCAGAATCTTCACATCATTCCTTTCAGGGATGGAGCCAATTCCGTCCTGGCTGACTGAGGGGGCGAACGGTTTTAATACCAAAAAAGGGAGACCTGTCCAATCCGAAGAATTACCGACCTATAACCTGTCTTAACACTGTATATAAGGCGTTCACTTCCATCTTGAACGACCTTATCCTCCGCCACGTCCAACCGATATGGTAGGAAGTGTACGAGCAGAGGGACTCGAAGAAAGGCATCGGAGGACGCAAGGACAACCTTTTCATTGATTTCGTAAGGTAGGGCGCTTTTCAATACAAGCCTTACCTGTAAATGGGCTGAGTGGACTACAAGAACGCTTTTGATACCACCTCTCATGAGCTGATTATAGTCATGCTGAAGTACATGAAAGTCCACCAAGAGGATGTGTCCTGCATCGAACGCCTGTTACCACCCACCTTGCAAGAAGACCGACTACACGGATTTGGTAACATACCGCTGTGGCGTTTTTCAAGGTCCCCTCCTGTTCGGTTTATCTCTCCTCCCACTGTCCGTTCAGTTGAAACGAGGCAGGGGATATATGTGCGGTGTCCCGTCAAAAAGGGAGCATAAGTTTACCCATCTTTTCTCTATGGATGACCTGAAGCTTCATGCTTCAAGCGCGAAAGACCTGCGCTTGGCGTTTGACACCGTACGCAGATACAGTGAGGATATAGGGATGGAATTCGGATTGGACAAGTGCACGACCAACCATTTGGCGAATGGAAAATTTCGGAAGACCAGGGAGACGTGCAGCTTGTTGACGGAAACGCTATTCATCATCTTGATGATGACGAAGCGTATGAATATCTCGGCGTCCCCCAGCGCCGGATGCAGGAGGTGAGAGCAGTGATCAAATGGAATATCAACGAGCTGCAGAACCTCGACAGGTGAACGAGGAAAATGAGGACCATCTATCGTAGTCTTTATCCGAAGTTTTCCGTCACCAGTTCGTATCTCCCGAGAAAGCTAGGTGGTAGGGGGCTGATAAGACTGGAGTGCCTTCATGACAGAGTAGTCCTCAATACGGCTTGTAGCGTGTTCCACAGCACGGACCCCATTATGCTACTCGTAAAGAAACACGAGAGTGTCGGCAAAGGGGCGTTCCTATTCCAGGCGTCGAAAAGGGCAGCAGACGGCCTCGGTTTGAACTTGGACCTTACTTCCAGCGGAGAAGCGTGCAACAAATCAATCTTGTCGCTGAAAGCGGACTTGATAAAGCTCTAAATAAAGAATGCGGAGCAAAAGACCCTGCTCCGCAGGCATACTGCGAATCCCATGCATGGAAGTTTCCATCGAAACTTGGAAACGCATGGGCTATCGAAGGAGCTCACGTTCGCCTTCCTGCGCTCCGCATGTCTGAAGTCCTAAACCGAGGGATTCGTGCTCACGTGCCAAGATGGTGTCATCAACACCCTCGTGTACCGTCGCCTCATCTTTGGGATAACGTGCCGGACACGAGATCCAGAGCGTGCCGAAGGCAGCCGGAGACTTTAGGTCATCTACTCTCCGGCTGCAGCTTTCATGCGAAGAACGCATACATAAACCGGCACAACTCGGCTCTGCGGGTGTTGTACTACCTCCTAAGACACCATTATGGCATAGACGCGAATCCGGTGCTGCCTTACGCCCCTGGAGACATCGAGTCCGTCGTGGAGAACGATAAGTGTAAGATCTGGTGGAATTATTCCTTCTCCACCACCAGGCAGTTGGAGGCGATGAAGCCTGATATCGTTCTTCTCGACAATGTCTCGCATGCCATGTTCGTGATCGAGTTTTCGGCACCGGCCGAGACGAGCATGGCAGCGAAGGAGAGAGAAAAAAGGACTAAATATTAAGATCTGCTGTGTGAACTCCGGCAAATGTACGCGGGCTACTCTGTGAAACTGGTAGTCCTCATTGTGGGCGTGTTTGGTGGTGTCAAGAGCTTAACCCCCTGCCACACACCCTCGCGGTGGCTTGCAGGGTATCGTGTAGATGTGGATGCAGATGAAGAGCTCACTGGTTGAGAATCTCAAGTGCATCCCAGCGTGCAGGGCGTGAGCGGATGCTCTTGCAAGTGCAATGCAGAAGGCGGTCCCTTTCGGGTCTCTCCGCCTACTTCGTGCGCATAACCCTAATGCTGGGTAGCCACCTATCAGACGGTGGCGGACGTGGCTACACTTAGGCACGACCCCTCTCGAGTCTCTGGCAATTATTCCGGTAACGAAACCTGATGCTAGCCGGAGACTCGGAGGAGGAAGTTACGTTATAGTAACTAATCATTTAATAATAATAAAAGGATTATTGGGGCGAGATTGAGACAAAACTGTCCCTTCTGCCATCCAACCCTTAATATGGTAGTGATGGAGAGTAATAATATGGTAGTTGAAAGATCATTCAATGGATTACTTTAACGAGAGTACGATATTCAATGGCAGAGAAATATAACTGAAAAATAATAATTAATCGGTAACAACAAGAGCTTTCTAGAAGGCAGGTCACATCTACGCATTACTCAGATAGCTGCCACATCCACGTTGAGCACAGAATGGTAGGATTCAAGCCATGTCGCTGTGGGATAAGAGGTAAAGAATTAAAAAAAACATAATTTGTTGTATGTAATTTAGTAAACAGCCTCATTTCTTTCACAAAAAAATCTTAAATCATTCTATTCGACTTCACTCATTTTTCCGCTTCTGTGTAATCTGCTGTCACAATTGTGGGAGTAAATTCATATCCACACTATAAGTCTCAAATCCCCACCATTTGAATTCAGCCATTGTGTTCACTGGGCTTCTCACATTCAAACATCCATGGGATCCTAACCAAATCCTCCCAGTAGGCACTACTCACTCCACGGTATCTTTTGCAGCAATAGTGCCATCCAAGCCTGTCTTTCTTCGAAGTCAACGGGGTTCCATTAATACTGGAACCTATATTTATTCGTTTCCTCTCATTGGTCTTCTGTCTCCTACATATCTGCGAGGAATTCCGGACGTGAGAAAGGAGTAATATTTTAGCCAACACCGAGCCCTCAGAGTTAATACATGAACGTGCCGATTAGCAAATAGCTATTTTTAGGAGATAATGCTCTCTTAGGAGATAATGCAAGTGTCCCTGTTGATTTCCTCATTTTTTTCGTAAGAAATTCGAGAAGAAAAATTATGCTTATGTAAGTCTACTTTCTATCATAACATTATCAAATAAAACATAGGTAGATATATCGCAAGAGATTCTTGAATAGTTTGATGTGACCCAAGGGTGAAATCAACGTCAATTTCATTCGCAAATCCTCTGCAACTTCCGGAAAGTTAGAGCATAGATTTATCTTTTATAAGCTTTTCAATCCTTGATAAACCAGCTAATAATACTAAGTTTACTACTTGCAAAACCTTTTATAAATTATCATTTTTACAGCTTGATTCCCATGAATAATCAGGAATTCAAGACGTCTCTGATTTCTTATTTTTTAGTGTTTCAGTCTTAAGTTGTACCAGTGACCGGGCATTAATCAACGATGGGATCATATCTTTCGAAGCACTTATATTTCAGGCAATTAAGTGAAAAAAAACTAATGAAATAAGTTTATTACGGTTTGGAGTGTTATACCGAGATACACAGTAATCTTGGAGTGTCTGTGACGGTAAAATCCGTACAAAAATTACTATGTGTGACCTATACTCTAGTATAGGTCACACATAGTATAGGTATAGTATAGAAATTTTACCGTCTCTGCTGTGTAATTATGTTAAAAATAGAATTTTACGATTTCCAAAGGTAAACCTGAGGCAACAAGTCGTCGCACAATAAAAACCGCATTATAAGAGTAAAAACAGCATCTGTTGTGTTACCGTCAGATAAGGTGGAAATGCGGAGAATGGATCTCAACATGTAGGGAATCAGTGAAATGAAATGGTCTGATGAAGGAGACTTTTGGAATGGAAGTTATAGAATTATTGAAACCGGATCACTGAATGGTAACGCTGGAGTAGGCATAATGCTCAGGAAGTGTGCAGGACTGCGTATGAAGAGCTTCCCGCAGAACAGTGAGAGGATTTTAATGTTGAAGATTGAGGCCAAGCATGCAGATACCATTATGGCGCAAGTTTACGTGCCTACGTCGGACTACGAAGATGAAGAAGTGGAAGATGTCAATGAGGATATCACGGAAGTAATGAAGCATGTAAAATGAGAGGAAAACTTAATTAATTACGAAATTGAAATGCTGCCGTTTACGAAGGTAAAGATGGAAGAACAACAGGAAAACATGGCTTGGGAAATCCAAATTAGATAGGAGAAAGACTAATAGAATTCTGCACGCAACACAAACGTGTGGAGGCAAACACATTGTTTAAAAACCATAAACGGAGAAGATATACCTACATAATGCCCGGAGACCAAAGAAGATTTCAAATTGATTACAGTTTACTGAAACAGGGGTTCAGGAGGTCCCGGGTGCAAATATCGACAGTGAACTCAACATAGTGATGATGAATTGCCACTTTAAAATCAAGAAATCGAAGAAATCGATCAAGAACGCATGGCAAGTAGAAAAAATAAAAGAGCCTCAAACACGACTATCCTTTCAGAGGGCAGGGGTAAACAAGATAGAAGAGGATCTAACTGTGAAATCAGAGGACAAGAGATGGGATAACATCAAAATCGGGCAAATAAAACCAGATCGCTGTTGGCTTGGTGGTAGGACATATTTATCAATAAAATGAATAACTTGACCTGAAGATGGTGCTTATGCACTGAAACCCGGGTTGTGGTAGTGTTACTTTAAATTGTGGTTTGTAGAAGTTATTTATTTTATTGACCAAAATCGGGCTACAGGAAGCAACAAAAGAAGGTCTGGGGAGAAGAAGAGTTGTCAAGAAGAAGCCATGGATTACAGGTGAAGCCTTAGACTTGATTGAAGAGAGAAGAAAATATATAAATGTGAAAATTGATGAAGGGAAACTTCGCTACAAAAGAATTAGGAATGAAATAAACCGTAAAGCGAGAAGAGCAAGGGGAATGTGGATGAAGGATATATGCGAAGATGCACAAAACCACCTCGCATATGGAAATGTGGAAGTTGCCTACAGGATGGTGAGGAATCACTTCAAGGAATGGGGTGCAAGATGCAATTTCATTTGGGACAAGAATGGAAAACTCTTAATTGAATATGAGGATAAAGTAAAGAGATGGAAGAAATACTTAGAAGAGCTGCACAATGGAAGAAATCTTAGACCGAAATTAATCAAAGAGGAAAATGATGTCGATAAGAATGATTTGGGAGCCCCAATCGGCATTCAACGCAGCTCTATGGCACCTGAGGATAAATAGGGCTTCAGGAATAGATGATGTTACTGTCGAACTGATTGAAAATGTGGGAAAAAAACATTTACTAATCACTAGACCATCTGCGACATTTACTCTACAGGAGAGAAACCCACGGACTTTGAGAAGAACGTCATCAATTCCATTACCAAAAAAAGAGGGCTGAAAACTGATCATTTTCGGACCATAAGCCTGAAGAGACATGCCTCAAAGAGACTGACAGGAATCATCTACATTAGAATAGAACGAAAAGCTGAGAAGTTCCTGGATGAGGACCAATTTGGGTTCAGAAAATACAAGGGCACAAGAGAAACGATTTTGCCCTCAGGCTACTTATAGAGAAGAGAATAGAGAAGAATATTCCGAATTTTGTTGCATTTATAGATTTAGAGAAGGCATTTGACGTGGATTGGAATTTGATGTTTAAGGTTCTGAAATAAATTGGAGTATCACACAATGACCGAAGAGTTATCCATAGCTTGTATTAAAACCCGGTGGCCGTAAACAAATCAGGACCCAGCAGTACAGAATCAAGCATAAAGAAAGGAGAGAAACAAGGTTGCGCGCTGACTCCAAAATTATTCATTGTCTACATCAAGAAAGCCATCGAAGAAGTCAAAGAAAAGTCTCCGAAAGTGAATATCCAAGGGGATAAAATCAGTATGCTGCTGCGATTCCCCGACGACATAGCAGTCATGGCAGAAACGGAAGGAGATTTATAGATGACACTAGGAATTATGGAAAGGACAATGGCCAGATACCACCTGAAGATCAATAAAAAGAATCACCCAAGAGAAAAGGGCATTTTACCAACTGAAGATCCTGCTTACAACTGCAAATAGAAGCATGGAATTGACGAAACATTTCATTAGAACTTACATATGGAGCATTCTACTATATGGAAGCGAAGCATGTACGATAACAGCAACAGAGAAGTCAAGGCTGGAAGCATTTGAAATATGGTGCTTTCGAAGAATTTGATGAAAATTAAATGGATCGACGGAGTGACAAATGGTCTTAAGAAGAGTGGAAGAAAAGAGATGTCTACTGAAAGCCCTAAAACGAAGACGGGGCAACTTAATTGGCCACATCTTAAGACATGATGGCCTGTTGAAGACAATCCTCGAGGGAAAAGTGAACGAGAAGAATGGAAAAGACCGGCCTCGTATGAGTTACATGGAACAGGTTGAAGGGTGTAAAAGAGTGGAATTACTTTAATATAAAGAGGTTGGCTGAAAGAAGAATTGGAGGGCTGCGTCAAACCAATCCAACGATTGTTGACCGATGATGATGATGAGCTTGCCTCTCGCGGGGCCGAATATTTTGAAAATAAAAGTAATGATGATGAATGATTTCCAACTGTTGGACTGCAAGAATAAATTATTTGACAGCAAAGTACTGGACGCGTGACCAATATCATGCGTTGGGCAAGAAGGGCTAAGTGTACGTTCGTCTATCATCCATCATTAATGGTTTTAAGCATCAAAATATATCCAGAAGCCAACTTTTTCTTAAACTGGAAATTATGTGACGGAGTTAAAAGGCGTCAAATTCTAGTGAACATTGAAGCCCGAAAATATCAATTTCATTTCTGTACAGTTATAATACAATATTAATAAAATATTGGCAGCATCGAGGCAACTTTTAGACCGAAAGAAGGAAAAATATTACCACGTACTATATACACCACTATATATTGGCAGGAGCATAAATCCTTGAGATTACCATGCTCATATTTTTAGACAAACGAGGCAAAGGTAAAAAAATGCATTAAAAATACACAAGATTCAAGTTCTTAAGGTGAAAATACTATTGGAAAAATGGAGGCCGATTCGTTTTCACGTTTAAGTTTCACAGTTTAAGTCCTCAAGCCCTTCAACTTTTATTATTCCTTTTTCCTATTTTCATCGGGCTCTCCCTCAAGGGTTATCAATGCTCTTTGGAGCTCCATTATTTATTGATTTGGAGCTCCATTTTTTGACTGGATAAGGTAGTTGTGGTTGGTAGAATACCGGTCGTTGACTCCGAGAGCTGGGGTTTGTATCCCGGAAATAGCAGATAATATCATTAGGATACCGGTCCCTACTAGTGCTGTGTGGAGGACTTTTTTAGTTCAGTGCTACGACCAATGGATGGGAGGTTAAACAGTGGACCCTTTGGCTCCTTTTAGTGTTAACGCCTGGTATCTCTCCACACTTCCACTGTTCCCTGAAAAATTCACATCTCTATCCAAACACCCACCAATCCTAAATGGCGCACATTATCTTAGCTGTAGATTGCCCTTACCCAATTACTCACCACTCAGTAATTAATGTATATGGCCAGCAAGATGCAGCTCAAATATCCACCAGAAAGATCGTTTTCAGCAAATAATCTGTAGGAAGAAAAACTGACGCGCTACGCATGGGATTGACAACCGCACAAAAAGGAAAAGAGAGACATCTAAGAAGGACCTTAGAAAATTCTCATTGAGAAGACCTAATGCTTTTGGGATAAAACTGTAATTTATCAATGCGACACATAATAATGAAGGAATAGGATAAATTATAAAATAATACCATAGGAAAAAAACAAAACGGATTAATTGCCAAAAATCTCGGGCCATTACGTACGTGGACGGAGGGAAGCTAAACGACACTCTTGGAACATGGAATGATGGGTGCCACTCCAGTTGAGTTTAATAGAGAGTCTTAGGTATGTCTCTGCTTTGAGGCAGTTTCAAAATAACATTAATCGTTCGCCAACACGTTCCCGCATTTCAAAAGTAAACAAATATTACATTTCAATACCAATATGTTTTTAACCAACTTGGGCAACTAGACTTACACCATATGTGGGATGAATTACCATGGAAAAGATTCATCCCCTTGAAAAATATATCTATTTCTGTACTCACATCTCCGAAGCTGTGCCACGCGCCAACTTCATCTTGATCTCCACCCTTAGTGCGACTTGCTCTCTCAGAGCCATCCTTTCCTGCCTTAGAATTCAGCTGACCACGTTGAGACGTCTTAGCTAACCCCTTGAACTCCTTCCGAGGAAGTTCAAAAATTTTGCCATCTGGTGTTTTGCTCGTCTCCTCCATCGCCCTTTCACTCCTTTCTCCGCTCTTCATCTTCTCTGAGGCAGCCTTCCATGAATCACCTTTTCCAGCAATCTCGCCTCGCCCTGTATCTTCCCACAATCCCTCCCTTTGCCTTCTCACCTCCTCTTTCTTCCACGCAACTGGCAAAGACGAGTAAGGCGGTGTGGTCTCCTCTGAGTAAACCTCTAGCTGTGCCGACAAACCAGTCTGATTGGTTTCCTCGCGCACGTGGCCACTAACAATGATTGAGGGAACGGCAGGACTCATCGGCCCTCTGATGGGGCCATCGTCATCCCCAGGAAGCTCATTGTCACTAACGTCTCTTCCTTTCCTTTGCTTCCTCTCTTTCTTATAATATTGGCCGTTGCGACCTTGCTTGCCCATTTCCAACCGATTAGGCCTCGTTATATCTCCACCAGACTCGTGGATCTTGTTGTTGTCGGCATCATACCCTGAGTCTAAGTAATCTTCCAAGGTTGGTAGCTTCCGTGGTAGCCCGATGTCATTAGTGGCCATCACCTTCAGCTCGTTGTCGTTCCCAGGACCATCATCAAATTTTCCGACCTTGAATTCATTCAGCGATGATGGAGATTCGCGGTAGTCCACCTCCTCTTCGTCCGGGTCCACACTTTCCTCCGTTTCCTTGGAGTACAGAACCAAGTACGCCACGTGCTCGTCCGCGCACCTTGCTTGAAGGAAGTCATCGATGGGCACGGTGACGAACCTTCTGGCCCTTCTACGCTCCGAGCGGGTCGGCTCCTCGAAACGGATGCCAAGGTACGCCTGCTTTGAAGATCCGGGCATGGCCGTCGACTCCCTCACCGCAGCAGTCACATCCAACACGCGCCAGCCGCGCTCTCCTCTGGCGACTGGGTACGAAGCAATGTTCGTGGGTCGCCTGTGGCTGTGCGGATTCACGCGGACGAGTCTCACGTGCATTGGTGGGTCCAGGGTCTTGCGCATGCGTCTTTGGTGACGCGTACTGCCTTGCCTCATCATTCGGCGTCTCCTCAGGTGAAGGTGGGCCGTGAATACGTCCTCATTCGGGAGCAGGGAGCTCATGTTGAACACAACCATGTTCTTGCGGTGGGGTTCTGCAAGGGAAAAAAATACTGTTTTCAGTATAGGCACAATTGGGCATTTGGATGCTACAACGTATAAGGTCACTACGTACCGTCTAACATAAACTTTTAATGCTCACTAAAACAAAATTTACGCCAAAGACGTCATTGGAAATGTTTAGGTTGCCATGCTAGCAAACTTCCGGCATGGCTAATACAGGTAGTATTTATTGTGTTATTTTGAGACTGGGATATCAAGCGACGGGGTTTCACATAGTCATAGAAAATCAGCAAGGATAAATTTTTCCATGATTTCATTCAGATTCATCACTTTCCGCTTGTAGAGAGCATTGGTTCGTTCCTTGGTTTTGAAAGTACACGGAAATTGGAAATATTTCACTAAAAATACGGCATATTCTACTAAATCAAAAATCCCCTAAGACATGCCCCGAGGCAACCCAAATTTTCTCTTGATGGACTTGGCGTAAAACGGGGTCAAACAGTGGGTACAATATTGCACCACACACTTTTTAAGAGACTTTTAATTCCAGCAAAGGTCTGTGATTTTCCAGGCCTCAGATCATACCGGACATTGGAACCGCAGGTAGCACAGGACAATGTCCTGCCCTACACCCTAGCGAGTGATTCAAGCACACCCTTCCTCTCATAATGCTAGGTGAGCTTTGCCTATTCCTAGCAGACCATGGTCGAGCGCTGGTGGTACATGGCGTCCAGAAAGCTAGTTACACGAAACTAAAGGACGACAAATTTTGAATAAGCATACCACCATTTGTAATGAAAATTATTCCAATTTTCCGTGGTCAACCGAAACAAGATTATAACCGATATTGCAATAAAAATGCAAGATCTGACAGGAATACGGCTTTACCATATTTTTCTTATTTCCTTTCGCAAGAATGTGTTCTCTGCGTTCATACCGATATTAGGGACTACCTTTTGCGGTCCTTTAATGATAACTTATGAAATAATGGAATAAATATGGAAAATGGAAGTAAGCATTCAGTATGAATGATAACTTCAGTTTTTTTCGGAGGCGAAGTTTGGCATCTAATTAATCGGATAGTGAAATGCATTGAAAACTTAATGCATATTTTTTCTTTTACGATTTGAATATCGTTTATACCTTTATATATACCTTTATCTCTGAATGAAAATTACCATTGCCAGTAACTTAAACTATACTTAATGTTTAGTTTTTCACTGACTCGCAAGTTTTAGAGCAGAATAGTTTTAGGTGAGGAACTACTTTCGGCCTTATATGGTCTTTGGGCATCAAGTCATAGTTTCTTCTTTATTTTTATATTTACAAGCAATACCCGATTCTGCCTTCCATAGGGAATCATGTTCCAACATTTTGGAGCTAAGTACTTACAACACTTTTTTTCTGCCTTCCTTTCAGCCCTAAATTCTTCAAGTTTGTTCTTTCCAAGGAGTGTACACTGGAATCTTAGCACTTTAATCATAAGCAAAACATCGTATCCATAAAAGAGGAATTTCTCGGAAGAATATCAACCAAATGGATTTCAGAGTTTTCTATGAAGTCTACATTATACTTGTGACAAAGGCAGAAATGTAGATAATAAAGAAAACACTTACGTTGGGGAATTATATAAAGTGTATCAAAGTAAATTTTTGAACGAAGTCGTTCCCCATGAATAACACTCGTTATTTTTTTCGATTGTTCCCTCCCCACGCCAATTTTTCTTTAAGACCTTGGTCCTGCTGTTGTCCCAGCTACGTAAACACTCCTCTGGTCCTCCATTTTCTTCGATTCTTTATCTATGTACAATAAAGTTTACACTCTAATCTACGATCCTCTTAAAATTACTTGAATTCATTTAAACCGGTAGAGGTGAAATAAATAAGCTTTTTCACGTTAATAAAATTTTCACGTTTATCGGTGATGAATTTGCTCCATAAAGCTAGTTCTTCAACGAATGACCGTAAATGCTGAGAATGTTCTATTGCTTCAAGTATATTTTTACACCCTAAAACATTTTCTATAGCATAACATGCATAATTTACTTATCGCAATTTTCGTATTCCGAGTATTTTCAAAATCATACACCGTCCTCGCATCTTAAAATAAAATACACCTTACCATGCTAAATTCTTTTCCATAGAGGAGCCAAAAACACCTTCCTTAATTTTGCGAGGAAAACACAGGAAATTCCGCAGAGACTGAAAATAGAATGTTCGTGTCGTATCTTTATCGTAAAATTTAATTTGGCGCAAAGGTAAAAAGGGTATAACAGGTATTAATATATATATATATATATATATATATTAATATCCTAAACCCACTTAAATTCATCCAGTATTTATCATCGCTTCCTAAAATGTTTCCAAATAACTGATGATTGTAGTTTCCTGCCAAATTCTTAACTGCGGTGATACTAAATTTCAAGAATCAGGCTAAGTACACTAAAGGGATTCGTTTGAGACTTCTTAATGATCCAATTTAAGCGAAGTCTTCAACTTTAGAAAATTTCCTGACATCAGGAAGAACTAGAAGCATATTTTGCTTTTTTAAGCGTCGGGAATCGTGGATCGAGGAACACCGTATATACGAATACACATTTCAGAAAACGATTGTAACTAACATTAATCTATCTTCACTCATACCGATAATCTAATCATTACGATTAACATATACTTTGCTATTTTTTTCGGAAAAACTAAGATGTTGAATCTAAGCGTGAACGCGTAAGAGCCTTAGAGTACTTCCATTCCTACGCACCAATAAAAATATAATGACTTGGATGGACATGGATAAATCACATTAAAACATACTTTAGCATGAATGAAACTGGTAAAAAATGTAAACATGAAATTCAAAGCATGATTTAGCTAGTCCTTACATCCCCGAATGTTTCTGTGTTTTATTTCTAAAGAAAAGTTCACTGTGACAAGTAACCTGATGATATCAATTAACTCTAGAAAAACTTACGAGAAGAGAAATTTGATAGTATTTTTGACCTTCTTTATTAAAAATTAACAACAAGCGTAATAGCGCTATGTTTGAGCTTTTGGGAGGATTTTGGTCACTTCTAGGTAAAATTTAGCTGTGAAATTTTCTTACTACCACATTTTTCTAGGAAAGCCCAGGAATCATGGAGAAAGGGACTGGTCTCCATACCCTGGCATGGGAAATTCACCCGATGGTATTTGTACTAAAGCAAGTCAAAAAACAGAGAGGCATTCAGATTGACCATTATAATTCACACAAAAAAGACAAATTCAGTCGATAATTTTGACTGCTGCACATTCCGAGAGCGAAAAAATTCTAATTTACTCTTTATTCCAATGCATTGTTCGCATCAACTCACAAAAAGAAATGCACTAGAGTGAGGAATTTAAGTGGCGAGTGTTCTGGTTTCCCACAGCGAGATATTTGAGATTGGAATCATGATAATGAAAACGATGTGATTTTCATGAAAAATTGGTAAAACGTATCCGCCAAACTCTTACCAGATTACTGCAGCTAGTCGGATAAGAGACTTTCTTTAGATTTCGTAACAATGTTTCAATTTACATTATCAAAAAAATACCGAAGTTTATTGCCTGGAAATTAACTACTATGTGCAGAGCCCACCATTACATTCAATGTAACAGGACAATGGCTGGGATTGACCGATTTTCCATGAAATGTTAACATATCCAAAACTCATGCTCTTAATTTTGATATTCCGTTCCCTTACGGTACACAAAGATAAGTTGAAGCTGAAAATATCTTACAAAGAAAACATCCATTTAAAAATCAACCCGTTTTTGCACGCGATTTCTTGAGGTAGGGTATGTCTTACAAACTTATCAGTAATTGCCTGATCATTAATAAGAATTTTGAGCGCTTACCAAGATTTTCCAACAACAATACCCATTGAGGGCGAGAATTTACCAACTCAAGCAAAGTGCGAGGCAAGAGCCCGCCGCCTAAGGAGAGGTTATTCCGCTCCCTCGCCCAAACTTGGACAAAGTGGGTTTGAATTTTATTCCACGAGGGAGGCATTTCGGAGAGCGGAAGACGTCAGGGGTTCGCGTTGAAGGGGAGGCCGTGCTGGGGCAAGGCCCGGCAGGGATGGGGAACATTAAGCACAATCCAATCTTAATATGAGTGGCATGCCTTTTTCCTTCATTAGCCACCACCCGCGCCTCAAGCGATCCGCCAGTCCCCCCTCCCTGCGACATGGCTCGTCCTTAATTTGGCTAATTGCAACCGCCACTCGGCTCCAACCACCGCCGCGCGTCTCCTAATGATCCCGCCACACGACGCACCCTCACCTCGCACCCTCCCCCCCGTGGTGCGTGGCGGGGAGCAAAGCCCCTCCCCCGCTGGGACGATGGCAGGGGGTGCACCAAACCGGATCGAGGGGCGAGGGGGGCGGGGCGGCGACTCGCGGCAGTTGGCGCCGCCCGTGGGGATTAGGGGGGCGGGAAAGGTGGTGGGTTTGTGGGCGGCCGCATTAAGGGCGATCCCGAGTGCTGCTCTGGTGGGCGGGAAGTATTTGGAAGGAGGAGGACAAATTGTTTTCTAACGAGGATCTGGGTAAGGGGCGAGGAACCGTCCGGCCGCATTGATTGGCGTCTCCTGTCGCCGCTGAGCGCACCCTTCCGAAGACCTGAAGGAGTTTCGCTGCTCAAGCCAAGTCGGGCGGAATCGGAAGCGGGCGTGATTAGTGTCCTTCAAGTGTGACAGCGAGAGAGAGAGAGAGTCAGCAGTCAAAGGAAGGATTTTGACGCCCCGCTGTTCGGCAGGGAGCGACTCAGGAGCAATTACAGCCAAATACACGGAAGTTCCATGAAAGGAGGGTCTTTGGGGGAAGAATTTCTCCACTCTCTACTCTCTCCCGGATGGATGTCTTGTGTTCATACAGGAAGTTATGCCTGCGATGCCGTGTCCTTATCTTCGCTCAACTTCCCTCGATCATTATTAGTTCGTATTCGAACAGAGGAAGCAAGGATAAGGAAAGGAGTGAGACAAGGCTGTGCACTGTCTCCCGTAATTTTCAAAGTTTACATCGAGAGAGCCAGCAATAAAATCAAGGAAAAGTGTTCTGGAGTGAACATCCACGAAGAAACAATCAGCATGCTACGATTCGAGGATGACATAGCTCTCATAGCAGAGACAGAGAAGGATCTGAAAAACCATGTGTAGCAAGAAAAAAGGCCAAAACCAACGTTATACTAGGAAAAGAGAAATTGGAAGAGGTGAAAGATTTCTGTTACCTGGGAAGCAGAGTAACCAGCGATGGACGAAGCAAGAAATAAATAGTCAGTAGAATAGCCCAGGCAAAGAGGACATTCTATCAAAAGAAGAATCTACTTAAAGCTGGAAACAAAAGCTTAGAAGTAAGGAAGCAATCCATTAGAACGTATGTCTGGAGCATATTTCCTTACGGCAGTGAAACATGGACGATGACAGCAGCGGAGAAGAAAAGGGTGGAAGCATTCGAAATATGGTGCTATCGAAGAATGATAAAGATAAAAATGGATCGACCGAGTGACAAATGAAGAAGTCTTAAGAAGAGTGGAGAACAGAGAAGTCTGCTGAAAATTATAAAACGAAGACGGGACAACCTAATCGGCCCTATCTTCACACACGATGGTCTGATGACGACAATCGTCGAGGGAAAAGTGAACGGGAAGAATGGAAAAGGCAGGCCTCCTATGAGTTGCATAGAACAGGTCGTCAAGGACGTGAAAGAGAGGAACTACGTTAATATGAAGAGGTTGGCCGATAGAAGAAATAGTGGAGGGCTGCGTCAAACCAATCCTAGGATTGTTGACCCATGATGATGATTCGAACAGAATAATTACTGGAACGAAAGCATAATTTAATCGAGCACAGATTCTTCCTAACCTTTGTTACATATTACCAAAAAATGAAAGTCTACTCATTCCATACTCTACATATATTTTACCCCACCAGTAAAACAGGGTAATCGGAAGATTTCGGCGATATTTTGCGATAGTTGAACTTCATTATGAAATGAGTAATGCAATTGCCCGCAAAAATGAAACTTGACAAGCCCGGCTTCAATGAGTAAATATTTTCATCAAGGAGTACAGTTTCATATATTTAAAAAAAATGCGCCATTTATTTTATTATTTCAAATTAGGAATTGGGGAAGGGGAGTTAGCCAAGTTGAAGGAGAGAAAAATGCAATTCCTTAGAGAAAATTACTTTTTCATTTCATGGGAAAAGGTCTTCTGGATTAGGAATGGGACCGCAGACAGTTGCTTCTCGTGCTCCTGAACAGACCTCGATGCTACCTAGCATTCCTGAATCCAGAGTCAAGCTTTGAAAGATTGTAGAAACGATTTATAAAGCGCTAATACAGTCTATCTAGGGCTGCACTACTAGAGTATAAGCAAGCATCAGTGATATACCGATTTAAAATTTTATTGAAGCGTATTGCCGCATGAGAACTAAGTTCTATAGATTCCACCGAGAATTCCTTGTAAAAATCTGTAATTTTTAATGTTTTGATGGTCTGCGCAATGGTTCAGAAGGTTCAGACTCAGATTCATTATTGGATCCCTGTATACGGAATATGCGAGATTAGAGTAAGGGCTATCACCTTAACATATTTTCATGAGAAGCATTTAGAAAAAAATTTCAAGTGCTCAGCTCCGCACCCCATAAAAATCTCGATTTTAGAACATTGAGTTGAACACTCAGAAATACCTGCAGTAGTCACCACCTCTTATAGGTCTACAGAAATAATTATTTCTGACCTGAGGTTCTTGAGTGGTTTTTATCGGTATAATTTATAAGCTTTTCTCAACTTCGTTCTATATTAGCAACTTACCGAATCTATCCCCAGAAGCTTCCAATGAGACCAATCTTTCTCGTCTACTTATATTTTATATCTTTTTAATCTATTTGAAAATAGTGTCCTAATAATATATTAGAAGGCTGGTAAAATAAGTGGCCGAAGTTATCCGAGAAGTCTTGCCAAAATGCTTTGAGCAAGTGTTTTATGCTGAGCTATTAATAAATAATTAAGATACCTAAGCGATGTTTTTCTGTCATTCATCATGGTGATCTGGCCATATGAGATAACAGCTGATTTCCTCGGGTCAGAGTGGCTGGTGTTTTCGGAATTTTTTAAATACGAATGCTGTGGTGTGTTTGCGCACACCACGACCAGCAATCGCATTACCATTACGAAGATTGGTTGATTCAGCAACTAATCCTTTATCCATTCCATTATTCTTGAAACTTGGGGGGAAATCTGGATTACCATTTGAAGCATTCGCATGTAATTTCATGTTGCCTGGCGAATCTCCATGTATTTCTCGTTTTCGTCAATGCTTCGGGCATTAGCTCTGTTCGTTCCCAAAAGGATGCCATCATATGTGCCGTATGAAACTACGCTCCTGGCTTAAATTCGTCCAGAAGTATTTTAAAATAGCTATTATTGCGTTTTTTTGTTATTTACTCCCTTCATATAAAATTCATGAAAACGAAGTGAAGAAAACTAAACCACCCAATTCCTCATGAATTGTGAAAATAGAGGCATTTACTGCACTAATGCTACACACCGTGTTTAAGCACGCGTACCATCATATTCAAATTCCATTCATCGAAGTAATGAACCCCCGATTTTTAAGATGATTGTATATAGACGTTTTGTTTAGTTTTGGAACAGTGTTTATGTAGCCATTGGGTCAGTAATATTCTATAGGCGCAGTTCTGGTTCAAAGTTGTTGATTTTTCCTGCGGGTAATGTGGTATTTGGTTAATTTAAATCCCACCAAGCGCCCTGTTTTTTTTCTTGCGGCTCAGATAATGTAGAAAAAATTGCCAGTCACGACCATAATTATATTTTTAGTTACCATGTACCAAATTTATTTTAAATGCTATTCCGACAGTCTCTCATATTTTTAATATTTGTCATGAAATGGATATTTCTTCTTCGAAGAATGGAGTAGATATGACGGTATGACTGATTACCCGCTCAAGTATCGATCGCTTTTTGTATTAAATAAGGAAAATTATGAATGCAACAACTATTTCTACGTGGGCGTAAGGCGTGTATCCCACAATAGTCATGGTTACGCAATTGTACATCCCGGCCATTTCACAGTTCGCACTCGGATACCAATTGCTATTCTGAAAAAAAAATCTTCTTCAGCATGAAGTTTGAGTACATTAAATACGTCTATTTCTATACTTAGGTTTTTTGGACAGTTCTGAAAATATTTCGGCCACAATAATAATAAATATTTTCACCGAATATTAATTTCTGTATTAATCTTTGAAATATCAGCGAAATAATAAGTGTGTTTCAGGTGTTGCTGGCAATTATGCCATTATCATGAAATAACCCTAGACAGTACCACAGGATAGGAATGCTTGGATTCTACTGAACACTTCAATTAAGTAGTTCCTTTTTTCCGCAGAAAATGCTCAGTATGGAATAAATGAGCAAAGTTGCCAATGATGGCAACATACTGTAACGCCACTTTAGTGTAACTAAGGCTTTTCTGCTTTTTTTTCGAGAAAATATTTATAAATATCAATTGAACAAGTGTGGAAAGCGAGTACTTTTTTAAAATGCTAAATTATATGTAAAAATTCGCATCTTATATTAGTTTTTCGTCAAAACGACATTTCTCTTTACATTATTAATCTTCAAATTTTACTGCAAGTGCCATGCTCTGCCGTATAACCACGTTTAAAATAGATGATTTCCAACGTCTTTTTCCTTCAAATATATGATGGAAAGGCCTTATTATTTTATTGCCAATCGATTTAAGAGCCAAAAAATGGTGTGTCCTGAAATTTCCACAAAAATGACATCTACTTCATAATTCGGTGGATCCTCCTTAAACAGTGGATGCAAAAATAGCAAAAAGGGTCGTCGTATATGCATCCAAGAGTGAATGCGTCGAGAATGTAAGAGGTTTGAAGACAGAAAGGTACCCACTTCAAAAAGAACAACGCTCATTTTCACCAATTTGATAACTTGCATCTACATCAAATTGATTACATCTCAGGAGACAATAACATTATTATAATGCATATGCATCAATCTAGAAAACGAGGGAAAGATAATGATTGATGGAAATTAAAAAAGTATATCATCATCATCAAGGGTCAACAATCCTAGGATTGGTTTGACGCAGCCCTCCACTCGATTCTTCTATCGGCCAACCTCTTCATACCAACATAGTTCCTCTCTTTCACGTCCTTTACGACCTGCTCCATGTAACTCATACGAGGCCTGCCTCTTCCATTTTTCCCGTTCACTTTTCCCTCGACGATTGTCTTCATCAGGCCATCGTGTCTTAAGATATGGCCGATTAGGTTGTCCCGTCTTCTTTTTATAGTTTTCAGTAGACTTCTCTTTTCTCCCACTCTTCTTAGGACTTCTTCATTTGTCACTCGGTCGATCCATTTAATCTTCATCATTCGTCGATAGCACCTAAAGGACCTTTTACTAATCTTCGTCAAAAAACAGGAATCCCCCATGAAGTCTATACTTGTCGCAATCTCATCCACACATTATCTGGCAAGCTGCCGCAATGTCACGGGGCAGGGAGTATTAGATATTGTCTTCAAGCTAGAGGATAATGTAGGCTTGTAATAAAATTGAATGGAGATTTTCAGGAGTCCTTAAGCCATTTGTAATTAAGTGGAGGGTGGTGTTTCTGAAAGCTAGTTCAAAAATATTTATTCTACAACAGCCTTTCCCGTGATATGTCAGCTATCTGGCAAGCTGAGGAAGAGAAAACATTGTTTAAACAGGTTTCATTTGAATGCATCTCTTAGATCACATCTTGCGTTTAATCTATGACACTCTGAAGGTTCCCAACCAACTCTTACCACTGACACTTTCAGGATTTTCATGCACGCGTTGCATTTCTTAGCATTTGCTCGTTTTCTGAATTACACTTTTTGGTCCTGAATGCCCTCATCGCAATTCATATAGGTACGACTTTTCGAGAGTGTAATAGCATAAGCACATATATTCGCTTTTGTTTGAATACCACCATTGATACGATTACTCCTTGTCTCTTTTAATTCAGTTCCACATAACATTTGGACATGGTTTCGCATCGCTAAGCTTCCATTAAGAGTGTCACTCAGGATTATATTTCATCATCACGCTTGTGTTGGCCACGCTATATATATAACTATGCTTTCATTTGACTGACAGAATCGCCGTACCGTATTCAGCGTAAGATTTATTATCAGTCCACAAGGTAACACCAAGATATGCCTTCTCATGATGAAATACACAAACGTTAGACAATTCTTTTGTCATTGTATGAGAGACTCCAAATTCCAAATTGTCAGGCATGGAATCTCAGTCAAAATTCGCAAAAGATTTTTCCAAATACAAAAACATAGAAACTTCGATCTGTTCTTCTTCATATTTTGTTCATAAGCCTTTGAGAAGTGGAAGCGTATATGCTGCCGTAAGAAGAATTGTTGCCCCTTTTCTGATTAAAACTTCGTCGGCCCTTCTACGACTTTCAATGCGGAAACTATGGATAGTCGTAATTCTTCTCGCATCACATTGCGTTGCGAAACAGCCTCAGGCAATTACGCCCTACAGAGGTTTACAGCCTATTGTCCATCCGAGGAAGGCGATTATAGCGATCACTAAAACTTTTCGAAAAGCTGAATGCCATAAAATGAATTGTGAAAGAAGACGATTTATTATTCATGAAAAATCGAAAACTAGGACAATAGTACGAAATAAAAACAGGTTACAACGTAAGAAACGATGTCTTTCTATAATGGAGTCCATGGAAAAATATATTGCCACAATTTATACCGTGAATGTGGGGGGGGGGGGGGGCAGCACTCTCCTTTACGGACACGATTTTATAGCCATTAAAAACAATGCAATAATTTTGGGTGCTCCAATCCGACTCCCCCGTGCACCACTTCAGCGGAATTAACTGATGGATTGTTCCACCTCACGGCTCCGTTCCGAGCACCGAAGCACTCCGCGGGTTCTCCTCGGAGTAATGAATCATTGTCCCTTCGAGAAGAGAGCACTTCCATCTCCCGAGTATGACCGCGGCAGGGAGCCGGTGTCATCATTTTCCCCGGAGCGTCCGTGCAAGTGACGTCCAAGGAGCCCCCCTCCCCCATGCCCAAGAGCGGCCGGCCCTACCGTTGAGGAGGCCCGCAGGGGCGGACAGCAGTCCCCGAGGAAGCAGCACGGCCGTTCCCCCCACCACCCCAAAAGTCCCTTCTTTGGGCGGAGAACCTTCGGAGTGAATCTTTGGGGCCGGCAGGGCGGGGAGGAGTGATAGGGAGTTCCCCAGGGGTGGTCGGGGAGCGCGAGAGCATGCGCGACAACGGCGCGGGAGCCTTTGCTTTCCCCCGGGGAGTAACCGATCATCAAAACAGTAGCAAGCGGAAGTAGGCCTCCGGTGGAGCTGCTTTCGGACTTGATGTGGGCGATGCTGGAGGCCGATACTTCGTGGGATTTCATCATAAACTCGAGGAAAGAAACGCTATGCGATTCCATACTAGAATTAATTTACGTCTTCGGCTACGCTATAGCATATTGGAGAATCTTCCGGAACAGACCGGCTGATTCTAAATTCCAGAATAAACAGGTTGATTGGATAATGTCAAAAATCTTAAGAGAGTAAAGCTTATGTTGAGTGCACTCGCTAAGTTCTTTTCTCCCTGTGTTTTCTATCTGCATCCATACCCCAATACAGCAGGAGAAAAGGACGGAGACATACTTTCTATTCACAAAAGCCACACAGCATATAGCCCCACGCATGAAGAATAAGAAAATTGTATTGCTGTGAAAAATAAAGAATTTTTTTGCTGAAAATGTAGCTCAATAAAGAGTGCTATGATTAAGACCATTGTCATAGTGAAATGTGGAGTTTAGATTGAAAATGAACAAGTCTTGAGACACAGCAAAGTACAGTAAAGTTAGTTTTGAAAGCGTTGTAACCTACTGAACTTCACTGGGCATGTTTCAAACATACCCGGAGAGAATTGAGACGGTGAGAGAAATACAAAATACTTCTTCCTTCAAATGCCTTTATTGCGACATATTCGAGTTGATTATCGCCTTAAACTGCTTGACATCTATTTCAAAATGTCAAATTTTGGCCATCCATGTGGTTCTGAAAGAGTTTTTTTACGTTTAGCCACGAATCGCACTGTTTAATTCTTTTCGATAACTGACGCAGAGATGCTTTTTATAAGAATTCCAATTTAAAAAATTCCACCTTAAGAAAATAACTTTCTTGGGTAGAAGAATAACGACAAAATAACTTAAAAATCTCGATCAATATTCCAAACATTTTAATTCGATCAACGATAAGAAAAATATTTTAGTATTTTTTAGTTAATACTTTAATAATAATTTAATACTCACCCTATAACTCTTCAACTAAGCATTATTATTGATTGATAAATCCATGCTTTCATTATTACACATTGTCACTGATGTATTTTGTATCGCATGAGAGGATTAGTGTACAAGGGTTCTGCCGAATGAAAATGATTTTAACCACTTCACGATCTCTATATAGCTCTAATAGTTACCTGAGAAAGGGAAACCCTGATTAACATTTTTTTACTACTATCAAATATAGCATTATTTCCTTCACGAGGGATGTAAACTACAAAGACAATAAGTATTCCATGTTCACTGCTGGAGATTGCAAATTTTAGACGAAGGGTTGTGAAACTTTCTATTCCATTACTTCGTTAACACTTTGTGACAGGACAACATATGATTTTGGTCAAAAATTTTCGTGAGGAATCAACGTGTGTTTTCAAAGCTATGAACCAAATCAAACGCATTATTCGCTTCTTCCGTCTCTGATTACTCGGTACTATTTGGGAAAATAAATGAGTCACGACATGACTCAATCAAGCATGTCAACACTGGTATCGCAGCACCGTTATTAATAAATGATCTCTACGGTAATGGAGACAGAACTTCAGCATCCCCTCGTCCAAAGCAGGTTCTTCTGATAGCGTAGAAATATGAGACCCGTAAGAAGATGGTCGTCCCTCTTGAATTGGTTATAAGGACGGAATGATTTATGCATGCAGGGTATTTGGACCCAAGAGGAAAAGGTAACCTGGCGTTTCCCTTCCTCCCATATCGTCCGACGTTCCACCTCGCTTTTTCGACTTGCTCTTACATGCACGTTGTCAAAGCACATCGGTTCAGGTAGCGAACGTTTCTCCTTTAATTCATTTTTTTCCATTCAATTACACTTCAAAATGAGGCTTTGCACAAATTTGAAGATATGAGCTAATACCCGACACTTAAGCCTTTATTACAGACAGGATTGGCTTCAAGCCGGATATTTGAGGTTTACTGAGTTACAGCTTCGCGTCGGAGTTACATTAAAAGGTGCAGCTCAAATTCGTGGAATTTGCTTTTACCAATAGAGAATAAAAAACGCAAGTACTCCTACAGCAAAGCAGCATATATGTAAAAACTGTACTTTGACCATGAAAATACTCCAACTTACAGCAAAATTCAATTGTGAAAAGCTTTCTAGTACCCGAGGATACAAAACTAATTGGTACGCTCACGCAGGTTAACGTGGAAAAAACCCTGACGGGTATATCCTTATGTTTGGAAAAAAAAGACTTCCCTAATTCATCATTCTGAATTGAACGGGTTCTGAGTTATTTATTCCACATTACTAAAATTTTAAAATAATTCATTGGCCATAATTCCAGTTAAATACATCTTTATAGACGAAGTATTCTCTATAAAAAGGCGTAAGGGCAGTAAAATGCAAAATAGAAATGTCTCTAATTTTCATATTTTTATAAGGTAATAGAAAAAGTAGATAATGTGTAGCTTTATAGCATCAGTGCTCAAACACCGTTTCAGTGAAGGGAGTAGAAAATCTAAATTACACTGGACGTAAAAATTACCAACCTAGAGAGAAAAGGAAAGGCTCGACCAAATGGTCCCATTCAGAGATAAAGGAAGGGAAACGAAGCAAAGAGGATAAAGGCTACCCTTGGGAATGTTTTCTACTGAAAGGAAAAACATCAACAACGAGGCAGTTTATGGAGCGGAGAAAGAGGCAGTTAAATCGTATCATGGAATTGCATACACATTTAACCTATCCATGAAAAGCCACTTTCTTGGAAACGCTGGACTAAATCGTTACATTATTTCCTTGCCAGAAGTAAGAGAATTGACAGGAAAAGAAAGCAATCTCGTGAGAGATCATGGTTGGGGAATTTGATGTGGCGCATGTTAACGCGAGTGAAAACTTTTTAAAGAAAGGGTTTAAAGAATTTTTCCGGTTGATAATACCCACAGTGAGAGATTACTATGAATTAATATAGCTATCGATCATTTACGCTATTACCAAGGAAAAATGTTTACTCTTTCCGGTCATGGACCAGGTCGATAAAGCAACCAAATGGCAACCCAAAAGTTGCGGGTTCAAATCTAATATTGGGCAAAGATATCTAATAATGAACCTTTAGCTATATTAGAAAGTACGAAAGAGCCATGGCCACTGGAGAACTAAGAGGCAAGAAAACATACTGTTAGAATATGGAAATAATGATTTACTTATTACTTTTGTGTGTATTTTTCACTCTTAGCACCTAATAATAACAATAATAATTTAATAATAAGTCAGCATAATATGCCATCATTAGTTTGTAAACTTCCTTAACTTTTGTTCCATGAATGCGTTTGTAAAAACATTATCAGGCCCATTCATCATAATCCCTTTATTCTTCAAGGTTCCATTTAGTTTTCAACTTAAACTCAGAACATAACCAAAAAAACCGGTGACAACCCGTAAAATTGGTTTAATCAGAGTAGACAGTTTGCAGCGTAGAGCAGCTAGGTTCGTTAAAAGGTGTCACGATAGGTTCAGTAGTGTATCAGAATTAATACAAGTATTAGGGTGGGAATCATTATCAGAGAGTAGGTTATAAATGCACATTAAAAAATCTATGACAGAAATTTAAATCGGATAGCTTCACTGAAGTTGTTACGTATATATTAAAGACACCAGCGAATTACGCTAGATTCGACCAGATAAATAAGATTAGAGAGATAGATTGTCGCAATGATAGATTCAAAATATCATTTTTCCCCCGTACTATAAGAAAACACAATTTGCAGTATAGCAAATGGATAGGTAGTGGAAATATTTTAGAGTAGTCTGTAGTGCATGATTCATGTGTTAACAACCAACCCCTAATTACTATGTAGATACTAATAATCTAGTTACATGAGACCCTATAGTAGCTTGTTTGTATGTCAATAGTGATCTTCACCCCCTGCCACACGCCCTCGTGGTGGCTTGCAGGCGTATCGCGTAGATGTAGATATAAAAATGCACGGACATAAGCAAAAAGTCCTGAATTTTGGCTTTTATCCATTCGTCATGTTTGGGTTTTCATTCAACGCTGGTGATGAAATTGACACTAATTTCGAGTTTGGGCCCCGCAGTTTTTTAGGCTGATAAAAATGATGGTCAATTGTCTCACTCCATATAGCAGCACGCTAAATTTAAGCCTTCGGACAAGTTTCTGATGGTCAGCAGCGAAGCACTGAGGCTAAATGTCATTATTGCCCAGCTCACGACTATCAAAGTCAAGACCACGGATATGAATTTGTTAGATCTTATAAAGCATCATTCATTTTCATTCAATATCAGTCTGAAATAGTTTCGCTACGATTAAGAAAGCATAGCGATAATGTGGACCAGGAAAATTTTCATTTAGCTCAAAACTAGGTCCAATGTAACATATGGAATAATATGGCATTCCAAGGACAACTCAGCAGCTTTGTACTAGCTGCTGGATCAAAATGCATGCGAAGTAATCAGGTAAAAAAAAGAAAGTAGGACTATCTGAACCAAAGTATAACGATGCTTTCATGAAGATGGTTCTGCAGTTTTGAATGCTCAATGAAGAAAATCAGGAAATATAGTTATAACCCTACACAAGAGAAGCCTGAACAGAGAGTCCTTTCGAACCATGGGATCCAGGGTATAAAGAAATCAATCACATCCATTCTTACATGATATGATATTAAACCTGCTTCCAAAGGTAAGTTATGAAAAAATTTTCCACACCAGCAACATAACATTCAATCACCCATTCAAAAATATGTACTTATGAGAGACAGGAAAATGACTGAAATGTTTTCAGCCTAGGTGATAAAATTAATTGCATATTGTAGAAGCTTTATCGTATACTTATCATTCAAATAAAAAGAAAAGCATGAAAAATTCATAAAATGTTCATGCTAGACGGGCTTAAGTGAAGTCACTCCTCAAAACATCATCGTTCAAACTTTGGGAAACCTCACCAGACATTTTTTATTCAACTCCCATTTTTTATGAATTCTGAGAAAAGAAACTTAATTATTCTGAGTTGGAAAACTCAATTATAGTCAAAGATGTACATGGTACCCACACCCAAGTCGGAAATCGCAGCCGTAATTTTTCTATATCCCACACCGGGGCGTAAAAAAACAATCTCGGCCGGCGATTTCAAATCAACGGATGAGAATAGCACAAACGATGATCCCCGATTCACCGTGTATAATAATCGGCTGCTTGATATTAAGCTAATTACGCTCGTTGACATACTGAAATAGGCGCAGGCATTCCAGACTTAAATCCGCGCCAATACTCCAGGCTAAGGTCACTAATCTCTCATGGCCTCGGAAACAAAAGGTAAGAGAAGATGGCTGCTGATAAAATGGCGAGAAAATGTTACCGGGCGGGTACGGCCGAGTACGGCCACTAGCAACCTATTCTTGAAAGGGAATCCCCAGCGTTAAACCCTACTAGAGCCCTTAACTTTAATGGCCCGCCAACCACACTGACGTCTTCAAATCCACCGATCCCTTGTTCGGGCTGTTAGACGCCTCCCCGATCACCCAGCGCACCTAAGCCACCCTTACTGCACACTCGCTTCCGTGTCCTTCCCCCAATCCCCCCTCCTCCCCGCGTTCACACTCTCAGTCATGCTTGGCTCAATACCCACGGCACCCACTGCTTCAAATAATTTTATCGCTCGTCGTTAATGTTCTTGGTGTTCTCAGAGGTCGTGTACACGCATCGCACGTACCCAGTTAATTTAACATCAAGGTTAAGCATAGTAATCCCAAATATGAAGAAAGATAGAAAGTTGTTTCACTAATTACTACAGCGCTAACTCGGGCACTGCAATCCTGCAGGTATTTAGGTATAAAATCTCCTCCACGCAGGACGAGGAAAAATTTCGGATTGACGTAAATACAATTTCCTCGACTTTCAAAGGTAATGTAGGTACTGCTTTTTTTATATGTAGTTCAGCTTTACACTTCCCTTTGTTATTAAAATAAATGTGACTAAAAACAGTCATTATACACATGATAAAAAAATGACCATTAAAATGGTCAATTTTTATTAATCATTTGCTAATGGATAAACTGAAGTTTTCTCAAGAGATGCTTTAATGAAATCAAATCAAATTAATTTAATCAAATTTAACTCTTTTACTGCCAGCCCCTTTAAAGTAGACTGTCCGAAAAATGCCAAGCCCATTATGCCCAGCCAATGGGCAAGCTCATTAAGATATATTATAAGCACTTAATATTGATATATGAATTTTTTTTTAATTTTGATCATATATTTTCACTTTTTAAGAGGATGAAAAAAATATTCATGGTGTCTCTGATTTGAATGAATTGCAACCATTACAAATACATGATGATGTAATGTAGGTGGGCCGATATATCGGCCCACTGGCAGTAAAAGGGTTAAGATATTTGGATATGAATTTCCACTCATATTGACTCCACTGACGCCCTTAGAATGACGAGGAATGCGCAAAAACTTATTTTAGATCGGTGAAAACATTGCTGGATTTCCACGCACGCATTTCCCCCGAGAGGGATCTCAGCAGGAAATCAGCATCCCGGAAACCTTCGTGAGAGCGCGCGTATCTTCGCGGAGATTCGCGTCTCTCGAGATGAAAAAATTTTATCTTTCAACGCGTTAGGAAGATGGCGGTCCCGGAGTGTCTCCCCTAAAGCATATCACACATTATGTTTGCAAATTAAAGTACAATTACAGTTTAAACGAGTTAAACAGTAACTCAGTTAGTAAATGATACAATGCGGAATATAATAATTGTAACAACAACTAAGCATCGTGATTACTGAGAACTAAATTATTATTAAAATATTTCAAGTGAGAATAATTCATGGCTGAGAAATCCAATTTCGCCACTGCTGTTTGCTTTTGATTTTAATGGAAATTGGCATAAGCCTTCCATTGTAATTGCGGCGAATGAGTAGTTGGAATAAAATGAGAGGTTGGAAATATACGGAACTAGACGAAAGAATCATACGAAGAAATGGGACTCGTAGGAAGAAATGTATACCCATCTAAACACTTCTCAATCTCTAGAGCAAGGATAATAGTTGGGTAGTACATTCAGGACGGCACTAAAATTGTCCATTACCCACTAATTTTGTCCGATGTACTATTAAAAAGCTCTTCTGTTACTCACCAGTGACTTAAGTTTTGGTAAGTTCCATACTCAAGTTAGGTTTTCATGCACGCATTACTTGGTGCGTAGACTTTTCGCGTGAACCGTTCTCATAAAAGCGCAGGCAACGCGAATGTCTGCTCGCTACCTGGAGGCCAGAAATGGAAATGAAGAAACGTGTAAAGATCTGTTTTTAGATAGAGTAAATACAGAGCTCTAGAAACGTGAGGGTTGCGATGTCCCTGAGAAATTTTTTAAGCATATTTAAATAGCCCGTGGTTTGTGCCCATCCCCACATATTGACGGTTTTCCCTCGTTATACTATCTTTAAACTTTTTAAACCACTTATTTCCCTTTCTTATACATTCTTCTCTTATTACTTCTCTTTTTTAATTATGCCCGTAAGTGAATTTAGCTGAAAAAATACGCTAGAGGTTCTACGTACAACTATTTTACAGCTTTTAGCCAACACACTGTGTACCATAAGTTTGGACCAAAATGTGGCTACGTTCCAATAATTTTCTTATAATCGATATCACGTTCATATCATATTTAAGTGGCCAAAAAGTTCAGCAATCGCTCAAATTTTTCATAACCTTCTGTCAATAAAATTGTGAGAAATAAATTGTTGATAAAAAAATAAATAAATGACATTTCAGATAGTTATACGTGAAAATTTTAGAAAAACTAAATTGCTCCTTTCATCATACAGAGGGTTAACACTGCTGATAATCTCGCATAATATTGGCTTCGCAAGCACAAGCCTAAAGGAATAGCATTAAAGAAATGTGATGGCTAGAAAATAAATTTTTAGGCGCGAGCTAAGTCCTGTTGGTTTTGTTTTTTAAGTTTTCATTTTATTTGGTTGGAAGCTAGTTTTACTGTACATGGGTTTAAATTCAATCACACACGTTAGTATGAATAAAACAACTGCCAATAGGCACTTAGGTATTAATTTAGAGTTTCCAACGGTATAAATATAGCCGATTAAATAGTGCGTTAGGATGCTAGTCCTTTCTCTAATTTTATATATTATTTGCCATTTTATTGTATTTTAGTTACCCGTCAGTTTTGTGTTCTCTATGCATTGCAATGATTTCTATGTATAATTTCCAATTACCTGGAATTCCTATGCATTAGAAGGGGAACTTTGCAATCAATGTCGTTAAAATTTCTGCAAAAGATTGAAATAAGGATATGAAGCAATAAAATGATAGTTCCAGTGGAAAGAGATGAAAAATAGTATCAATTTCTTCAAAAAAACTCTCACCTCTAATTATCTCAGTTGACAACTCAACATTTTTGCCATTATAATAGTGCAATCATCCAAAAACCCCTATTCAATACCGCTCCGCTGCAAAGAGCAGTTCTAGTAAAAAGGAGTAAAAATACTTAGTTTTGTCTCCACACGAGAGCGGAGCACTCTCGTCAGTTCATATCTCAAAGGGGTATTATATTATTCCATTAATTTTTTCTCCACTGAAATATTTTCCCTTGTCCTTCAACCTGCGTCCATTGCCCTACATTCCGGAATGGTGAAGGGATAAATAAATGATTAAAAATAAACTCACTTCGAATGTGCGTGTGAGAGAGAGAGAGACAAAGCAGAATATCAATGCGAGCACTCCCTCTCTCTCGGGATTGGAAGCCACTCGTGATGGAAGTGCGCCCCACCAATCCGCTCTCAAAATACCCCTTTTTCATTTTTTGATGCCGCACGGAAACAAAAAAAATAACTCACTCCTCACAGGACAATGCCTCGGGCCTTCAAACTCGATCAATTTAATCCGCGTCGCCATGGCTAGGGTTGCGGTCATTTGTCCTGCATAAACCACGGCACGCCCCCGTCGGATTGACGCACCAAATAGCCGGGCCGGGCGAAGAGAGAGGACATCCAGACTTGTGGTTCGAGAACGGTTGAAGTGCGGGGGTTGTGGGGCGTGGGGGAAGTAGATGGGGGGGGCAGCAGGGGATGGGGGGGGGGCCCGGGGGCCGGAGTGAGAGCCCCCCGGGCCGGAATGGAACGAGAGGCTGCGGAAGATGGAGGCACCCGTGCCTTGGTCGGATGATTCCCGGGGGCGAGGGGCTTATCGAGATGGCAGGATGAGAGAGGAAGCAGGTGTGCCGAGGCGATAATCCGGCGGTGCAATCCGCTTACCGAGGGACTGGAGTGCGGCAGGGGGGGGGGCGAGCGGGGTGCGGCGCTGTAATGAGCCCCAAGGACCAGACGCCGCTTTTCGGGTGCGAGGAGGGGCGGCTGGGTGCGGGGAGGAAGAGACGGCGGTGGGCAGCAACCCACGGGGGCCGATCTGATACTCTTTGGCTGAGTGATTTTTTTCCGGTGACGGCGGGGGTTGGGCTTGAATGGGTCTCTTTCCGGATGTAAAATTTGCAAATGCCGCCCTCGGGTGAGGGAGGAGAAATTTTCATTTCGTCTCAGAATTATGAGCCCAGTTCCTCACAGTATTGGGACGGAGGAAGAGATGGAGCGCAGAAGGCATTGGCTACGCTTCTGAGCCAATCTTTGGAAAGCCTGATCTGGTCCTGCGATGAAGGGAATGTGATTAAGCCCTGGTTGAACGGGAAATTTTGTCCCCATCTCCAGTCTGATAGCCGAGCGTAAAATCAGCATCAAGAACGGTCTTACAGATTTGGACAAACTGATTCCGCAAACTAGACGTATGTTATCCTTTTGCTGACTAAATAAATCAATAAAAACCTTATTTTTGTAGCTAATAAATAAATCAAATGAATGTATATCACAAGACTTGAGAGTATTCTTGAGGCCAAGAAAGAGGAAAATCTATATGGTATCAGGGCGAGACAAAAGATGTCGAAAACTACGACTACCGATGAAACCACACACAACTAAAAACCTAGCGAAGAATTTAAGGGGGATGTTATATTTTGAATCATCCCATTTAAATCAACTTTCAATTTATATAAAAGCATTCAGTTAATAAGCAACCAGTACTACTCACCGATATCTCACCATTTCCACTGATGAATTCGACATATGTACTTAATGAACACCATCAATTTCTCAAACATAGTTTTCTGCATATAATCTCAAAATGAATGCGCAAGGCTCTGACATTAGGCTCTAATGATTCGCTTCAGTCAAAATCATAGATTATTGTGTGCATAGTGAATGCAAGCTCTATATACCATCACTAATACACATCATGAATGCATGATAAACTGATATTTCATTTATGAAACAAAAGAATTCGAAGTAAAATATGAAAGTAGCGTTTGAAAGTCACACGCTACAAATCCATTAGGGCCCAGGAGCAATCACTTTGCTGCTATTCTTCCATTTTTTTCTCTTCAAGGTAATTGTCGGAGGTCGATGCATCCATCCTCCATTTCATCGCATTCGTTTATACCAGCACCGTTCCTTATAATTCTATTTATCTTACATGAAAAAGTCATAGTAGCATCCAAATGTGATTCTGGTAATGACGGAGCCATTTTCACGGTGCAAGAAAAAGTTAATTCCTACAGAAATAGCAGTGGAAAAACTGAAAGTATATGGGGGATTTTAAATAGGCAACTGACAGCTAAGGTCATACGTGCCGTTTAGGATAGGTGGGCTTTTTGGTAAAGGACTGATTTTTTTGGAGCCGAGGAAGGGGAGGGCGAATCCTTACGTAGGCACTAGCACTCTTACAGAAAGGCTGCAAGTGGTCCACGTTTAACGTTCGATCTGAAAGATGGAATAGTGCAATAAAGCGCTAACCTCACAGCTCTCGAGTATCGGCTATAAACGTGGCGTAGGTATATGATGTGTAAAGCATAAGTCTTCGTAAAAACTTCAATATATAAACCTTAAATAAAAATTAGTTTTAATTAAATTAAAATTATCACCCCTAAAGTTTCATTAAAAATCGCTACGTAATAATTTGTACCAAAAAGAAGGCTATGATATGCGTTTCGATGACGCAGATGCACCTTAATGGCAGGGACACAATGCAGCATCCAGTAAAGGAACTGGAAGCGCCAGTAACGTTGGCACATGCCACAACAATACATACTAAGCACAACTACACATAAGGTACTAATTATCCAATGTTGAGAGAAAGTGTTTATTGAATGCTTTATGCTTTGCCATTGTCATACGCGTGTGTAAACATACAAAATTTGCCTTTAGGGAGTATTCAATCCCGATCCGTGCAAGCTAAGTTGATTATTACTTCGAATACAAACACATCAAATGAAGTAAGTGACGATATTTTCCCGGCATTTGAGCTGACAAAGTTTTCACGGGTGTTCCACCGGGTCAAGTTTTCCATGTTGGCCGACGTTTCAATGCTCGGCTAACTTTTTCCACATCAAATGAAGCCTTATCAAATTATTGGTTCAAGGAAGAAGGAGCTAAAATTCTCAAACTTAATGTTCACTTCATTAAATGAGAGAGGGAATTATAAAGAAAAGTTTTCATATTTTTAAACGCTGGTAAATGACCTCTGGTATTTCTCAGGGAAAAGTAGTAAAAGCGTTATTATAGATGATGTTCATGACAAATGTCTTGACGAAAGCTGTTGATATTTTTATTTTTTTCCCTTCTTACCTTTATATTACATATTATATAATAATAATATATTATATTAATATATTATTATTATATTACATATAAAGGTAAGAAGGAGATAATTAATTCCTTCAGATCGATATTTCAGAGTAATCAAATCCCAGAGCGGAGACAATCGCGTTAGCATCGAGTGGTTTAACAGGCATGATAAATATTCATTAAAACTGGAGAAATTTCCATGTCATTAGAAGAAGACGCCAAAATTTCAAGGAATATTTTCCATTAGAACCGTCAATAGAACCAAACGCGCCAAAAATCAATTACTTTCATTTGCATTCGTCATAGTCCTTAGTATTCTTTCCTGTGGCTAACGAACTTGAGGTGGTGGCAGGGGTAGCTCGTTCCAAAATGTCCCAAAAGTTGAGAGGTGTATTAGTGGAAGTAATGACGATTTCTCTTGTCAGGGACGCAAATTAAAAGTAAACAGAAGAATCCAGAGGAAAAGAAAAATCCCACTGTTTCTCTGCCCCCGTAATGTGGCTGAAGAGACGTCGCGCGGCCAATTAAAAAACCGTGTAACAGTAGGAAATGAAGGAAGGAAGCGGAAAACTTATTCTCTCCCAAACTTTTAATGTAAAAAGCAAACAGCGCGAGGTATTGAGGCAAAAACACCACTAACCCCAATGGAAGGAGAGCAAGACGGCAGTGATCCTCCCACAGAGTAAAGGAATATGACATTTTAGAGTGATATTAATCACTGGTATGCCAGCATTATTATGGTTATGAATAGAGCCAGGAAATATCAGCTCAGTTAGGAGAACAAAGAAGAATATTGGAGCCAAATCAAATAAGAAATATTTAACAATCCAAAAAAGGACGAAAAACAGGAAGCGCAAAGGCTCTCCTAATTGATGATTAATTTAAAAAATGGAAAATTTAGCAAGTGTGTGGAAAAAATTAATTTCTTCACTGTAGCATAGCAGGAGATATTTAAGCTAGAGAGAATTTAGACGAGATGGGATACATTTGGAGACCACTCCTTGAATGCAAGCAGAAACCTCTCAATATAATTAAACCCTCCCTCCCACAACAATGAAGTGTAATCCGGTGAAAAACATTATTTATCAGCAGGAAAATAATTGGCAGGAATATTAAAAAGCATTTACAATGGTAGAGGTGGTGAACGTGGCTGGAATATATATTATCCTAGGGTATGTTCACCAAATTACACCAAACATTTCTTGGGATCCTCGCACCACTTATGAGAAAAGGTTTTTTTCGCAAGTCGAGAGTATTCTATGACCCTGGGCTCAATTCCCTGGTTATGAAGGAGGCGGAGAGGAGAAGCGTGGAGAGGGGAAGGGTTAAAGAACGATGAGATATAAGACGGGGTTTTGCAGCCGGCGAGGTGGAAAAGGGGTTCACATAATGGGGGAAATGGTGGCACAATATAATGCAACTACGAAGTTGGAAAGTCGAGCGTGAGGCCTGGATTGGAGGGAGCGGGCGGAGGAGGGGGCGAACCGGGGGCAAGATGTGAATGGGGGAGGGCGAGAAGGGGGAGGCTGAAGGGGAGGGAGGGATTTGGGTGAAAGGGATGAAGGCTTACGGGATGAGGGGACGGAGGAAGAGGAGTCGAGGTGTGGAGTCATCGGGAGAGGAATCCGGGAGAAGTCGGAGGAGAACTACGGAGAAGGGGTTTGAGGTCGAGATCGGAGGCAGACGGCATGTAATGAGAGCGTCAATTTATGTGGGCAGGTGGGAGGGCAAACGGGGGCAGGCGGCGGTATGAGCAAGATGAGGTTTGAAGGAGAATGGCTAGGATTGACGATGAAAGATTGCAAGAGATGCAACGGGATACATTCTGCAGCAGTTGTACTTTATTTGGGGGATGTAACTCATAGATTTGGTCAATTTTGCCATTTATGATACGTGCATTTACGAAGCCAATGGGGGGGGGGGGCAACCATAACGGCAGGTAACTTAATGTAGGGAACCAATATATAAACCAATGTAGGACGTTGCCTATGCCGCAAATGCTGCAATCAGGCACGTAGCCAGGGGGGGCTACTGGGACTTCGTAGCTTCTGGGGATTCAGCTCCACCCGAAATTTTTCCCAGTAATTTTGCTCCGATTTTAACTGGGCATAATAATCCGGATTACACTGATTATAAATCAAGTGTTATGTGTGGCTTGAAACGTGATAACTAGTTTGATACAAGTGTGTGGTTACTAATTGTTCTTTTCAATCATATATATATATGCATGCGCTGATGTTCTGGGGCAGTCTTAATACCTGCTTCATAACAAGTAAGCAGTGAACTTTAACATTGAGAAGAGATAGGAATGGGCACTGTGAAAGGATATACCAAGCACTGAAAACTAAGGGAAGAGATTTTTAACATGTCAGCACAGAACGGGCAAAGCTGATTTGTCCCAAGTTACGCTACATTAGACTTACCCCCCACCCTGAAGCAAATTTCTGCCTACGTGCCTGGATATGTGAGTCATAGAATAGGGGGAAATATTTCAGGGACTGGCGGAAGGTTGGAGAGAAAGCTGGCGTCGGCATTGTTCTGCTCTGAACGAAAGGCGCCGATAGGTACACGGGTTAACGTCCACGACCATTGTTTTAACGTCCCATCTGACGGACGAAGCACTAGCCTCGAGCTGTTTTCACAAAGCATTCGTGTGGGGACCGTTAACCAGTGAGAAATCTTCCTCAATCGGGATTCGAACCCGGGCCCTCGGGGTGGGAGATTAGTACTCTTGTCACCACACGAACCCGATCCCCGTTGGATACATCCTAGAGAGGACGGTGGCGAAATTGCAGGGTGGGGTCGGGGGGGCTGGCGATGGAGCCAGGGAACGGTTATATAGGGGTGGGAGGAGGAGGGCGAGGTGAGGGAGAGCGTGTTATGATGAGGGCGGGACGCCACGGAGACGAGAGGGGTGCAGAAAGGGGGGCTTGGGGAGGAGCGAGGCTTAACGGTGGGAGGGAGTTGTGATGAGGGGACAGCGAAAGGGAATAGGGGCGAGACAGGGTTTTGAGTCGAGGGAGCAGAGGAGGGTTGCCCGTGGGTGGGTATACACGGCGGAGCAGGACTGCGGAGAGAGGAAACGTGGGGTCTAAAAATAAGGGAAGATATCTAAAAATATGACGTAATAATCCCCTGAGAAAAATATCCATCTGTATCACAGTTCTATCCATGGATGGCTACACATTAAAATGGAGTGAGTGAAATACTACAGAAAACCCACCCAAAAACAAAACACAAGGCAAGAAAACTTATTGAAAATACGTGCAGGAGCTACGGTTTGTGGAAATTGACTGCCAAAAATGAGTGTGGAGAATATACTGGAATAAAAATTTTAATTAATGTTTAGCACAGTAAGTTATTATGCATTTCGTGCTCTTGAAGATCTACACCAAAATAGGCGGCCGAGCAAAAGAAAATTAAGATTTGTAAAAAGAGTACTTGGGAAATGTGATGAGAAGACAAAAGAGTGATGTTACTTTTCACAAGCTAGGCCCCACCCTGAATACGCAGCCAGTGTATGGGATCCGATGAATTAGGCTTGATCAGAGAGCTAGACAGCGTGCAGCGAGAGCATCTAGGTTGGTTAAAAGATGTCGCAATAGGTTTAGTAGCGTATCAGAATGTATAGAATAATTAGGTTGGGAATCATTATCAGATCGTAGGTTAAATACAGATTCTATTGCAGAAATTTAAATTAGATAGCTTTATTGAAGATGTTAGGTATGTATTAAAATCTCTACCGTATTATGTTAGATTCGACCGGATACATAAGATTAGAGAGATAGATTGTCTTGCTTGTAGTTTCAAAATATCATATTTCCCCCATACCATAAGGGAACTTAATAGGCATCATAGCAAAGGAATAAGAAGGGGAAATATTGCAGAGTAGTCTGCAGTGCATGACGCATGTTAACAACCAATCTCTTTACTATATATATGTAGATACAAACCATCTAGCAGCAGATGACCCTATTATGTAGCATGTGTCCATGTAGTATTCTAGTTGCATGTCAATAGTGCATGTTAGGTAATATTCACCCCCTGCCACACACACACCCTCGTGGTGGCTCGCAGGATATTATATGTAGATACCGGTGAAAATTTATAACTAAACTAAAACATTGTAGGATTGGCCGCAGCGAATAGGGAAATGCTGACCGTGATGTGATTATATGAAACTTTGTGGAAGTACGAACTTGAGTAGGGATTGCACACGTGGCTCCCTCCGGAGCAAAAACAAGAAACACAGGTGGATGGAAAAGAGATGGGGTGAAACGGAGGCGAGGGGTAAATACAATTATGGAGGAGAATAAATTACGGGATAAGAGTCACTCTCTCAAATTTATGATTGAAGATATGAAATGCACACGAGCCATGCTCGTTCACTTAAATTTCCCTGGTCTCCTTCACAAAGCGGCATTGATATGACATTATGAGCACATCGTACATACATTGCACAACTAGCAATGTGAACTGATGACAGGCAATCTCAATATCGTTGTTCTCTTCTCATATTGAATTAAATATTTTTAAGGTGGTAAAAAGTTTGCTTATGTCAATTTGAATGAATAAAAATTTAATTTAATAAGAAAGTGCGATTCACAATCAAGTTTTACGAGCACTTGAGAAAATGCCGATATAAGTATGCATGGCGGCAGTGGCAGGAAACTCTGCATTAGCCTGAAATTAAATAATATATAATATCAATATAATAATATCAATCTTTCTCTCTATTCATCTCCACCCCGGTGAACTGAGTCACTTTTTCCTTTCACCATATTTACCCCATGGTGAAAAGTGCCAACATGTTGGACTCATGAGCATGAATTCCGATAAAACGTTTCACAAACCTGTTGGTTAATCTTTAGTTATAATATATTATTAACTGGTTCCAGTTTCATTACAAAACTAAACATTCATTCGGGCCCTTAGCACCCGTTGTGAACGTTACCGTGATCTGCAGACAGGAGAAATTCGCATTCGTATTGTCATTCGTGAGTTACAATTCTAAGAAAAAGGGAGGTCTTTTGAAGTTGATGCCAGCTGTAGTTGGTTGAATGTAAATTAAATCAAATTTTGGTATGTGGCTGGTGGAATGTAAATGAAATAAGAAATTTCCGATTCAAAATTAGGGAAGTAGACTACAGGCGATATCCGCGAGAAGCGATTTATCCCGAACCCACAGAATAAGTCGTTAAAACGTGCGTTTCAGCAGTGAACGTCCAGCCCGGATGTGATTCTTGCGACTCTTCAATTACTGTGGGACATCTTTGGACGTAATGTAATTGACATCTGGCTGGACGTAAGAATTTTAATATTTGTGAGCAATAGGAGCAGGAGAATAAATGTATGCAATTTTTACGGGTTGTTGATGTTATCAGAAATACATTGGAGTTTTATAAAGTGAAGTATATTCTTAGAGATGCTATTTATCAATTATTTTCAAAAGCAAGAATGAAAGCTTGGTGTAGTATGACCTTTGCTTGTCAACATACACTATACACAAATCATACCTACCTATCAAGAAGTGCAGCAAAGCGAATGCCATAACACAGGAGACTGGACCGAAGCATCAAAAAAGTGAAATAAAAATTCACAAACAGAGCCCACCAGGGTTTCAAATTCATCCTAGGGCTATTGATGTTTCTCAAGACGACGAAGCGGAAAAAAGTTGGACAGTGTTGTCGGTAAAACCTGTTTTCACCAGATTCAGATCTTCCTCTGCACTTTCGATACACTCCCAGGATTTAAGTCCCAGCTCACTTTAAAATGCCACAACTAATTCAAGAAGGAGTTTGTATCGTTTATTGGTTTCATAAGTAAGTAGTTGTAGTAGTTATTCGGGGAAGGCGACCGACAGGCCTTTTAAAAGAGTTGAGTAATCGGATGTGCATGGAATTTTTTCTAGGAATTGAGGAAGGCTGGATTGAAACCTGAAGTTGGCATTAGCTTACTCTTAACGAAGGCGTACATGGTTTAACGTCTCATTCGACGGATGGAATTCTGAACTCGAATGCCTTCTTATCCAACACCCCAGTGGAGTTCAATATACCATTAAAATCTTCCATTGATGGGATTCGAACCCAGATTCTCGGGATGGGAAACCAGTGCTATAGCCAATACACCAACTTGATCCCCAGTGTTATCAATGAGCCGCGAAGATACGCAGGAAAGTATAAAAATGGCATGGGAGAAAGGAGTGGGAGAATGAGGTGATGACAACAGAAAGGAATTTGAGTCTGGGGGCACATAAAATTTTGATACCTAACTGAAGATGAGATCATAAAACTCAAATGGAAAGTCAGTCAGGAGATCAGGATTCGCTGATTTAAGTTTCAATACAGAGCGAGGCACTATTCAGTTTCATTACATACGGTTTCAGTACGTAATAAGGTAACGAGGATAATGTGACGGGTTACTGGCGCATTTGAAATATGATCTTACCATGGTGTTCTCTCCATTAATTTTAGTGATGCAGTCTCATTGAAAAGGAAATCCCAGCAGTAATTTCAGCATATTAGGCTCTCTATTTTGGTCTATACGTTCGCACAGCTGCTACTTATTTCATGCTGACAAATAAGCTGAAATCCTCAACACCGTTTTGAACTGAAATCCAAGGTCGATATAAGGCAACGAGCCAAACAACTATTTATTGACGTAGGTACATACTATTGAGGACAGGTATCGCGAATTCAGTGAACGTAGGATTCAATGAGTGACAATAGAGATTTAAATACGAAAAAGATAAATTTTTCAGGTATCAGAATGGAAGTCTCACCACTGTGAGTCAAACACATACTGCTTCTATTGAATGAATACTTTCTCCTCATGCAGTTTGCAGAGCCATTAGGACAAAGTATTTTGGTTGTTCAACTCTGGGTGCTGCATTGAAGAGGAGTTGGCATATTTTTCGATTGAAACAAGTAAAAAAAATGGGTCTTTGGCGCGTTAAATCAGTAATTCCGGTCATTGCGCACTACCTCTGATAGCGAAATGCCAAGCCTCGTCGTTGATAAATGATGATGACCCGATCAAACCAAAGCAGCATGTTGCGGATACTAAAACTAATGGCAAGTGTAAAAGTCAAATAAAGGACCGAAGCGAAATAACGCAGTTCATAAATCGTGAGGTGGGATATAGAACAGCTAATACCGCAGCTATTAGCTGCAAATACGCTCCAAAGACTAATGACAGAACAAAAGGCAAGGTTTAAAATGTGATATTTATTCAACTGAAGGGGACAAGAAACTAAGTAGGAGGGATAAAACACAGAAAAAAACAGCGTGAACTTCGACGCAATAGCAAATAAAAAAACTCGGCAAAGGATATTTTGACAACAATCACGTGACGGAAATCGAGGTCAAACATATATTCAAGGTCTTGTAAATGAGGAAATGCCGGCAGCGAGAGTCAAGCTTCTAAATCATAAACCACGTTTGCACTTGTTTTGAGGCAGCAAGTGAAGTCGGCCGCGGTAGTTAGCTCGGTGATGTGCCAGCCCGACATATCAAAGGTCACGGTTTCGAAACCCAAGCCAGGAATGGGCGTCCAAGGGTTGAGAACTACGGTTTAGATTGAGTGATGTAACCTCAAACATAGGAGCACACTATAGCCAAGAATATTGCTACTACTAATTCTGGAAGGCCAAAAAATACTACGGAGGTTCAAGAGAGACGTTTTAAGATAAAATGGAGAAAGTCTTCGAACACAATCCATGCAATTATTTCCCTTCACGAGGAGAAGTGCAAAATCAAGCGAACGAGTGGACCGTGATCAGTTGGGCTCACTCAAAGAAGAATACCTTCATAGTCAGTGTACTTTTCTGATCGCCATCATCACAGAACAACATTCTTAAGATTGGTTTGACACAGCTTTCCCCCGCGTCTCTTATCAGTTGAACTCTCCATGCTTGTATTACTATTCATTTTTACATACTTCACTACTTGCTTCATATATCTCATTCAAGACTCTCCTTTGCCATTCCTCCAATTCACTCTTCGCACGAAGACACTCTTCATCAGAAGAGTATACATATCAATGCATGACAAATGCATGACCACTGTTTTCTTTTTGGAGTGTTCAGCACTTCTTTTTTGCTATAGGTAGATTCTTTTTTCCAAACAAAATGGCCCCAATCATGTATCTTGAATCCTAAATCCACACCGAATTTGATTTTAACTATACAAAAACTACTGCAGATGTATTTTTCTTCATTTTGAACTTCATTTCTCTTTGAGAAAATGCCAAATTGAAAAGTAAACAGGGAAGAGAGAATGTCCATTCCGGGCTATTTACGCTGAATGTTTTCCACTACTTACTTTTAAATAAAAAATGCCCAATTTACTCGATGTAAGTAAATAAGACACGCTGAGAAATTTGCACAGCGTATTAAATTAATTACACAGTCATTACCATGGAGAAACCTTGGGCAACGTAAAGACAGATTATTCCTAAAAACTTTCACCCGCGTGAAAAACCACGGAGTAGCGGAAAACTGTTGGCCAGTCTTAAGTTTCCTCAACCAAAGCCGAGAGGAATACAAATTTTACGCGCGGAAGGCTACTAATTACTTTTCACGCGGAAAATGAAGGTTTTAATAAACGATCTTCCTTATGAATTGCGTGACTAGAAAAATGCTCGGAACTAGAAATCACGATATTTAGTTCTAGATGGTGGGAGGAGATCAAGAACAGGTGAAGGAGAACCCCCGACCCCCGAAACCATGGGCATCCACAATCCCACTTCCCGCCTCTCGTGGCGCCCATGCTCTATTTTATTTTTCCCCCACATTTTTCCAAAAGACTTTTTCCGGGAAGACTTAATTTACGAGAGCTCTCGAAAGGCCCGAGGTGGCAAATAAACCACACGGGTCAGGTAGCCGCCTTTTTGCTTTCCCTCGCGGGCGAAGTGGGCCGGCTGGCTGGCTCCTCGAGGGTGGAGTGGGCGAGGGGCCCCTGTCTGACGCCGCCGGCACTCCAGGCCCCCACGAGGGGCCGCGTCCGTCCGGAGCCACTCGTCGCCTCTCTCGAGTGCCGAGGGTGCGGTCCCAAGGGCCCCACAAGAGGCCCCTGCCCATTGTGACGCCCCCACTCGTCGAGACGGGGCGGCCCCTCCGCGGGCCGAAGTGCAAAAGGCCACAAACTCTCTCTGCACACGACCCGACGCTCGCGAGCCCTCAGTCACCGCGGCTCACCCTTCCCTCGCCCACGGAGAAATTTCGCCCCTGGGGCGTCTTAGGGATGCCCGCAAGAAACGTATTTACCATCTGTGGGTCCACGAATCCATTAACAACCGAAGAAACTCTCCGCTGAATTATTCTGCCGGCGTGAGCGTTCAAACGTCGAAGCAATTGCTGTCATTCGGCGAAGGTGACCGAAAGATGGGTCAATGGCGCCAGGGAACGTTAGGAGGGTGGAGAGAAATCTGGCAACGGCATCAGCCTACTCGAAGCAAAAGACGCCAAAGGGTGCACGGTTTAAGATCCCATTCGGCGTACACAGTACTGAACTCCAATTGACTCCCACACAGCAGTCGAGTGGGGACCTACATACTAATACAAAATCTCTGCTACTGCCGGCATTCGAGCCCGGGACCTCGAGATGAAAGCCACACCAATCCGACCACCTCGTATATCGGACGCCACGTCGCCTAAAATTCTTAAGTGTTGGACAGTAAAACGAGAAATTGTGGTGAGTGGTTTAAAAGTCTCCCGCCCCGAGAGCTCGGGTTCGTATCCAGGCAGTGGCCCACATTTTTCTATGAGTCACTTGACCCCACCTGAGAGTAATTAAGGAAACAATTTAAGGGCAGCACTCCGTCCGTAGGTCAGGGTGTAAAACGGTGGGTCTCTTGGTGACTTTCGTTAACAGTATGCTAATGCAGACGCTAGGCTTTTCTCCTCTCTTTATATGTTGCCAAAGTTACTACCTTAAACACAACCATTGCTTAAATTTACATAGAAACTGCGGTACGATAGTCTGCACTAAAAACTACGTCGGTTTAAACGCGCAAACAAGCGGATGGAATTTACCTCTGTCTTCCACCCACATTCCATTTACCCTAGCTTGGCTAAGCACTCGGATCCATAATAATACCCGGTAGAAGCTTTTTCGTGGAGGTAACCGACAGCTAAGGTCTTTTGCGCCTTCAAGGATAGGCGTGAAATTGGGTATAGGTTGGAGTATTTCAAGGGGCGGAGGAAGGGTAAAGAGAAACTCAGCAACGGCTCTAGTGCTATTAACGATAGGCGCCGAGGTTTCTGCAGTTTAACGTCCCATGCAGCTGCTTGAGCACTGACCTTGCCACCCTTTCTACACTTCACTAAGGAAAGGACAGAGAGGCAACTGTAACAGGCATTTGCCATAGCCAGGATTCAAATGATTGGAAATCATTGTTCTAGTCAATACCTATGAAGATCCCGCATATCACGGAGTAAATTTCTATTATTTTTAGAAAAAAAATGAAAATAAGAATTATTCAATAGCAATACTGAATGAACTTTACGAAATCCACAAAAAAAGCAAACTACTTCCGAAAAACAATTTACGCTATAAATATTCAAGGTTTATATTTTATACTGCAATATTTTAACTAATCTTGACTTACTAAGTGTAGCTTTTCCACAAAGATATCCATGCCAGAGGCGGAATTCGATCTCACAATCTATGGAATGCAAGGCCGGTATGCAGCCGACCTGAATACCCCAGCCAGCATTACTCTCGGATATTTCCAAAACCTGGGTCGAAAGATTTTGTTGGGGGCTTGGTAAATTGTTTTCACTGAGATCCTAAGAGAATTCCTACCTTGAGTTGCTGTAGCAATATAACTTAGATAAGCTTGAGGGTTATCTCCGCTCTCTGCGCCACCATCAAGAAAGTAATGGAACGCCTAGAGTCCCTCGGTGTGATGGAATAAGGAGGGAAGGGCCCATTAGGACGAATTCCTAAGCGTCTACGTGGAGGAACTTGAGCTCTGAAGCATATACATTGGAGAATATCAATCAAAAAGTGTTTTTTTTCTAGTGGAGTTCACACCAAAGGAAATAAATCTTTGATTGGACAATATATTTATGAATATATTTAAAGATTTATTGCCGAAAACTAGAGAGCTTTGCAGATAGACGCATTACAGAAATAATAACAATAACTCGAAAATGTCCACACTCCTGCAGTGTTCACCGAGTTACGATAAGTATTTCTAAACATAAGTCCACAATGTAACGCCAAAAAATGTAACGGCGATAGGCATAATCATGGAGTGCGATAGATAATTGTTTATTGAGGATTTTACAGGGGAAAAACACGAAACAATTGTCATAACTCCAGTTCTATCCACACCTAAGAGTGGGCGAGAGGCAGAAGTGTACACTGTTCGATTTTTATTTTTAAAGTGGTTCGTTCAAATACGTAAGAAATCAGGAATTTCATTAAAATCAGTCGATAGATGGTGATGTGGGTAAAGAGGAGGTATTGCACGAATATAGGAGATTACTCCTCACGCATCTGCCCCTTTTCTTTCCAGCACGAGTCTATTCTTGCCTCTCCACAGATTCAGCACTCAAATAACTTACAGTTAAACTTGAGTGCGTTTGACTCCTTGAGACCTTCTATTCTCCCCGGCTCAATGTGACTCACTAACTACGCCACATCCCCATTCCATTCTTCACTCCCTCCCCCTTACAGCCTCTAGTCACCCTAACCCTCTCTCTTTACCCGCCTATATCCGCTAAGAACCCTACAACCTAACGCAAGCCGTGAAGTCGAGTTTAGCTGTGAAATAGTAGTTGATTAGTAATGAAGTATAGTGGGCAGTGCGTTTGAAAAAACTATACTTGTTGGCATTTTAGACATGCATTTTGCGTGGGAAATACGAATTCTCGTATCGCTCGGTCCACCAGTTGATTTTTCTTAAAGTTTCACCCTTGTTTGTCTTACTGGTGTAGTGTGGGAGTTACAAATATGTATTCAGGATCGGAATCGAATTCATCTGATTTGTATTTTTCGAGAAACTTTAACTTTCTCAACAACCTTCTAGGTTATAAGGTTTCCCAACCAATCTCTTCAAACAGCCGAGAGAAACTTTCTGTAAGTTCATAGGAGTATTTAACTAAACACACTACTGTCCTTTGCATCTTATTCAGTTCCAGAATAAAATCTTGAGAATAAAGGTATTGTGACTAGATAGAGCAATGTATCTATTAATTATAAAGAGATCATAGTAAGAAAAACTTTTTGGTTGCACATACTCCAGTTTCAAGCAGCTCAATGATTTGCAATTGAGATGTATGATTTTTATTAAGTACCAAGTTATGAATTTTCATGAGTTGAATAGACTTTAATGCATGCAAAAATGCATTTAACGTAAGATTTTTTCAGATGAGATGCACTTAAGGCTACCCACGCCTTACCGATATATCTCGTAAATATGTTGCTTATCGTGATCTCCCATCGTTTATGAGAGAATAAGAATTTAGAATCCATCCGTCCGTCGGTGTTTCCCCTCTTCTTTTGTTTTCACAAGCGCAAGAGTGTAAGGTATGGAGTGAACCATCACCGGGTATGCATTACAAATCAGAGAGAATAAGTTCACAGTTACTACCATGGAGGAATGCAATGAATACTACTCCGGAAACAGAAAACTTATATGACACTGAGAGGCATAATGCTACCACCACGAGGAAAATTTTACACATGCAGTTACAAGACAAACGAAATGACCAATCCAATTACCCTATCGAAATATTTTGTAACCTCCTCCTCTCTAAGATTTCCAATCCCACCTTCATCAACTCCCTTAAACCTAAATCCAATCTCTCTCCCGCAGAAATCTCAGCCCTTCATAACATCACCTCTAATCCCAACGTTGTCATCACCCCCTCTGATAAAGGCTCCACCGTTGTGGTCCTTAATTCCTCCGATTGCACTAATGAGACCCTCAAACAACTTTCGGACACTACTTCCTATAACTCTGTACCCCATGATTCTAACCCACAATTCCTCAACGAAATTGTCACACTATTAAACGAGAAGGGAATGAAGGTCTCACCCAGCACGGCATTTCCCTTCTCACCCCTCCCCATCCCCGCTCCCCCCGTTTCTGCATCCTCCCAAAAATTCACAAGCCCAATAATCCTCGCCGTCCTATAGTCTCCTCCTATTACTCACCCATCGAACGCATCTCCGCCTTTGTAGATTTTTACCTTCAACCTCTAGTCCATGGCCTCTCCTCCTACATCAAATATACCTGCAACTCCCTCGACCGCCTCAATTCCACTCCACTTCCTAATGATCAAAATATCATTATGGCCACCATTGACGTTACCTCTCTCTATACCTCTATTCCTCACTCCGAAGGCCTCTCCTCTCTCCGCCATTTCTTAAACCAACGTTCTACTCCACACACTCCTAGCACTGACTTCCTTCTTGACCTTACCAACCTCATCCTTACTCAAAATCCTTTTCTTTTAACAACCAATTCTACCTTCAAACTAGGGGCTGTGCCATGGGAAGTAGGTTTAGTCTCTCTTATGACAACCTCTTCCTCGACCTCCTTGAAGAGTTTTCTATCCACATGTCCCCTCAAGCCGCTCCTATGGCTCCGCTATATTGATGATGTTTTTCTCCTTTGGCCACACGACACCGATTCATCATGCATTTTTATAGAAGCTTGAAATATTTACGAAGATTGGGTTCCGAACAAAATAACGCACGAGGTCCAAGCAGTGAAAAATGGGAACGGTGGATTTCTGAACAATGTGCCTAAAGTGAATTCTGTAGTGTTGCCAGCAGCAAAATACACTGTGCCAGGAGTTGAATATTTCTCATAAAGCTACTTTCTGTTTCATACTGCGCCACACGCAATAAATCAGGTGACTATTAGCTGCAAATATTTGGAAAGCTATAATTGGAGTCATTGAGCAAGTTTAGCAACTGTAACACGTCATTCAGGAAGTCGGATTGCTGGAATATCCGTTTTGTAGGAAGAATGTTAGTGGGACAATAATTCTTATTTTTACTCATGGGGAATCGGGCGTATTAAGCGGCTAGAGTACATCGGGGATAAATTCCGGCAGTGGCAGATTTTTAGAAGAATCTAGTACCAACCCCAATGACATGTGTAGATGACTTCAAGTTCAGTGTTCGTCAGTGAAATGGGACATCAAACTGTGAATCCCTTGGCCTCTTTCGTCAGATCCCGAGTATCTTCCACTCTTTCTCCTCCGCTTCCGAAAAATATTCTTTCTCTTGGCGAGACCTGTCCTCTACGACTCTTATAATCTGAGTTATCGATCTTTTCCTCTAGCAACTATAACTTTATTCGGTGAAAATTACTAAATAACGATGCGTTTTGCTTACGTTTACCAACAATTCCTATCGCCCTCAAATTTTGTAAGGCTTTCCGAGACTAATAATATATTTTTGAAACTAATCGTAAAGACATATTAAAAAGATATCTTTAACTGAATTTATAAATTTTCCAACAGGCAGGGTGCAATAAATTTCTTACAATCAGTTACGGCCGTGGGTCCCTGTTTAAGGCTTTTTCATGATAAGATGAATAAACTACCATTTTTATTTATAATAACAAGTCTAGAACCAATTTTATCTGATGATATTAAGATATAAAGAAGAGTGGATATTTGGATTATTGTTTACCAGTGTAGAATGATTAGCATAATTTAATTATGTAGTCAATAAAAAGGTTTTTGCACTTTAATGTTAATAAGTGCTCCGTTATAACATATTCTAGGAGCAAGAATGTGCTACGTAAACACTACTGAATGATCAAACAGATAATGGAGAGGAAAAGAGACAAAACATCTCTGGCATTATTTTTTAGCGTAAAATGGCCTTTTTTTGATAAAATATTGTAAATAACAAAGTCCGCTTATAACTACAAAGCCTATACCGTAAATAAAAGTATTTCAGGACTGAAATAAAGCTAACATTTTTGTATTTTTCTCTTGTAATGAGTACAATTCTATGGTTTGGAACCCTTACGCAAAAAATGATATTGAAATGAGTGAGAGATTTCATATAAAGTTTTTACGGTGTATGTGTTATATTCGGAATCATGTCCATCTCATCCTTAAAACTTATGTGAAGCATAAGGACCTCCTGATAATGTTCAATTGCCAAGAATTATGAGGCAGGAAAGTATTGAATTACCTGATATCTCTACATGATATCATATGTAAAGGAGAAAGTGGTAGGCTAATGAATAGACCTAATGAATTTTCATGTTCCAGCAAACAAATGTAGATATGAGTTGGTATGTTACAAAACGAATGTTAGCAGTGACTACTGCAAAAATTAAACCAAATACGTACAGAATATAATAAATTTTGTAATGATCTTTATTCGTATTAATATCGAATGAACTTATGCAAAGATATGATCTTTTTTAATCGTGACACCTATGCGTAAATTATAGTAACGCATGCATGCACTGGTTATGCCAGCTTTGACTGATGCATGTTACATTTGTATTTTCATTGGCTTGATTATTGTTCACCCTATAATTATATTTATAGGTAAATTGTTGTAAATTAAACTCTTTGATTGGAATGCTTTAAGCTCAGCAAATATAGGAAAACAATGATGACTATGACCAAGATAGCAGGTCTTATTACGAAAAAAAGTACAATTCACATTCATCAAAATAATAGCTGCTCAACAGTTCACAAACTATCTTCCAATTGCTGTCCGGTGGACTTTTACTTGGCCTAGGACAAAGGGCACATTTATTGCATACGCGTATTGCATTGAAAGAAACCACATATGTGTTCTTAAGAATTAGGGTTATGAATTGAACTCCAAAACATCTATGTTAGATAGATAACGGTGAAGTTAACTAGGAAAAAACTGGGAGAATATGACTTTCACTGGTTCCTCCAAACCACGAGGAAAAATTTGGCTATAATTTAAGAAATTGATAATAAACAATAAATGTGCCATAAAATCAAATCTATAAACAATTATTATTTTATGATATACATATATCATTACAATAAAAATTGAAAAAAATCAAATCAAACATTGGAGATAAATCAAAGAATATCCCATTTGAATAACCGATGCGCAACAAGAGTGGCATGGATCTCAGAATACTACCAGTCCCTTCGGACTGAAACCACTAAAACCCTCTTCACTTGCGCCACTCAGCTCAAATCCACAACCACTCCTCTCTGTAATCGCGCGGGATACAAAACGTGCCCTTGCCTCACCTCAGAACCTATCCCTCAAGAACACCTCGTTAATACTCTCTCTCTCTCTCTCTCTCGCGTCCCTTTCTCTCCGACAACCTCTGATAACATCTTCCACCTTTTTATCTTCAAACGGCCCCACCTTAAAAATCGTTCAGTGCATCGCACCTGCCGTGAACCTCTGAGGAAAAAAAATCACCGCACATTTTGGAAACCTTCCTTTCAGGCCTCAACATCATTTCAATTTGGATTTGTTTCACCATTTCTCGGTTCCGGTGCCAACCCACCCGTCCGAGCCGCGCCACTTAACTGACAACATGGTCCCCGGCTCGTACATCTATGGCTCTTCGGAGCCTTCAATCCACCAGGGCTCAGTGTCGCCGCCTAAAAGCTTCTCCCCTCCCCCCCGAGCGTGCTAATCCCCGCCCCTCAACCCTCCCCAACTCTTAACTCACGCTCTCCCAAAAATCGTCCCAGCCACCGCACCCTCGTCATCAGCGCTTACTTTCCCACCCTCGGGGTTCACAAAGGTGAGAGTACTAGAGTATATTTTTCGGTAAAACAACAAAAAATGCATTCGCGTCCTTTGTAACCCTTTTTATCCGCGACCGGACGCGACGACACTGGGCCGTACGTGGTCGCGCATGCAATCGCGCGCAAGCAGACCTAAATCCCCACATACAAATGCACATGCGTCGGCAAACTCGTTTATACCCTTCCGTGGACAGGTAAGCGTCGCCCTCTCATCTATGAGCGTTGGCATACGTGGTAGCGGAGGAAGCAGTAAAACAAAACCCGGAGGTAAACATAGCTGGGAATGCCCCGGTGGCCCAAGCACCTTCTTCCGCAGAAGGACAGGAATGACAGGACAGTTGGGAAGAGTGACAGGAGGGGAGGGGCGGGGAGAGAATAGTTTTGGGCAGGGAAATGGTCGGGTGGTCGAGGGAAGTGTGGCAGGGGGTGTGAGGAAGGCAGACAGGAAGGCGTTGGGAGGGCCGGCGAGGAGAAGAGTGCGCGATTGCTGGAGCGCTAGGTCCGGGAAAGCTCAAAGTTACTCAGCGGCGCATGACTACGCGACCATCTCGTCTTCATATGTGTCACTGTGGCTGAGAAGACAGTACCGCATTGTGCTAGATAGAAAACGCAGCACGGACAGTCTAATTACGGTGGCATTACAATACCAAAGGATATAAAACTGTTAGCGAGTCTTTGAAATATTAAGTTGTTACGACTACCTAAGACCTATTGCTGGGAAGGCATCCAGGAAATATGTATGCCAATCTAAGAGAAAGTAATGTTTGTTAACCTCCGTTGGATTGGTATTAATTACATTAAATTTATCTTTAATTAATCTGAAAAATTAGGACTATCGATTCCTCCCTTATGATTAACAGATTTGACTGCACAAACATCCATGAGCCAGGAAGCAAAAATCCTCCCCGGGAGGTACTCGAACCCACGACCCTGAGATAGACAGGCAAGGGATTTACCCCTTAGCCTCCGGGGCCGGTAGGGGCATTAGGAGCATCAATGGTATCAGGCTTCACCTTGTGAAAATTAGTTACATCCATGATGAGGAATGAACAAAGACCAGTTACTATTTTCACCATATTTAAAAATCGAAAATGGTATTAGATCGAAGATTCCACGGCGTTGGTTAGATGCTCTCTGCATGCTTCGACCTGAAGACGCTGACAGGATAGTCAGCGAAACTGTTGCCATCTTGCCATCCCACGCGGAAGGAAACCAGGAACCATGCAGAGAGCGCTAATGGTTTCGGCGACTGAGTGTCATTGTCCACGTATAACATCTCAGTACACGATACAGTATACACACCGAAGGTAAGGGGGGGGGAGTAAGGTAACGAAGGAGAGGGGAAGAAAAATCAAGCGAGGTGAATGGAATGGGTCAGATGGTAATGGGGATGTTTGCATCACAGGAGCACATCAACCAGTTTGTTTTGACGGATAAAAGATAGAGAATGCCGGTATTTACGACAGAGAAGGTTAAAAACAAATAAGCCAAAGGCACACAGTCAAATATTTAAAAGTGGTGACTGAGAATCATACATATGGTATTCGCACAGGTGGTTAAATACAGGATAATTTACAATTTCATATAGCTCTAGGAAATCCAATTCCATGCCTTTTGTCATAAAATGTAAAAATTTTGGTTCAGAGTCACTCCTATTTATTTAATCTTAATCTTTTATTAAGGATGTTAACACCATTGGAAAGGCAACGAGAAAACTGTGTTCGATATTACTTAAAAACCTATAACCAAACGAGAACGTACAACAAGTTACGGGATCCAGTTGATGTAGGTTATAATTCTAAATTATATAGCGTGCAGTGAAGAGCAGCTAGATTTGCAAAGTTATTATAGGTAATATATTGTGTCCAAAACGTTTGAAGATCTAGGTGGGAGTACACCATTTTATAATAGATTGATGTATAGAATAAATCCAGTACAGAATTAAGGAGTAAACTTTAATGAAAATGTACAAAAAATATATGACACACCCCAGTGAAATTCAGTGAGTTGCATGACTAATATGGAATAAGTGAGATACAATGCGAGCAGTAATGTATAAAATGTCATTCATTCGGCGTACAATAAGAGACAATAAAAGACTGCACTAATCGCTAGGATAAGTAATGGACACTCAAGGCTTTTTGTATCTCTGCAAAAATCTCTGAATGTACTATTCATGCTATTTTTTAGACATCTTCTTGCACGTTAGGCACGTAAACAAAATAATTTCAACATTTTATCAGTGCAAGTCTGGTGATGATTCTCTTTCTGCCAGGGTCTAACCATGGCAGGAGTTTAAATAATAACGGTAGATATTACTTTACCCGTATATAAGGGATTGAACTTCAGTCAATGCGAAGTAAAATTAATCAAGAAAGCACAGCTGTCGTATTTGAAAGATATCATGAGCCGATCCTCTCATGCCACCGTCTTGCAATTTTGTGCTTCTACGAAGCTGCCGACAGTCATTGAGTATACTTGATATAGGGTAACGATGTGTTACTTCAAATGCTTACTGCAGCAGATTCAAACCTATCAGGCTTGATTCCGTAGAGTGACTTCGTGACTATTGATTACTTCATCTACATCTCCTTAAAACCCAACTATCCACAGCGAGGTTTTGTGACAGGGGGTGAAAATCACTACACATGCACTACTGATATGCAACTAAGAGCTAAAGTGATACTAATACATGGAATCAAGTCAAGTATAGCAGTCACGTACAGCTAAATTGTTAGTGTCTACGCAATAACGAAGTGACCATGCTAAGCGATTCATTCCACAAAGGAAATCAGGTTAAAGTATGCTTCGATGATTTAGTGTAGCAAAACATGACTCATTAAAGCATAATTTAGCTCATGGAACGCTTAAGTTTTCGTTACGATTTCCTTTTTCATTATGGAATTCCACAAAGTCTCAATCAATAATCCACTGGATCACAATATTTACTTTTGAATCGATGTTTTTTACAGTTTATTAAAATGAAAATTAACATTGTATTCGATGGCACTATAACAAGTATAAAAAGGCGAAATACGTCAGGTATAATCAAGCCAAGTTGAAAATAAAGTAGACAATAACCCAATTTCAGTCAACATACATTCTAGTTCACAGCTAACATAATTTTCAAATGCACTTAATCATATTTTTCTTACAGCAAAAAAACCACCACCAAAATAGACATGATCAAAACAACCAGGTCATGAAAGTGTCATTCATAACATCGGCTTCTTGTATGCGTCATTTTGCTGAAATCGAACATGAGTGAACAGTCTCGATTTTCTAAGGTAATCTTAGCCTCAGAGCCATATGACATTTCTGTGCTTAGCATAAACATCTACAAATGGTGATAAAAGCAAACACATTAGCTTCGTATCACAATTGAATTCAATGAATACAGGTTAATTGTGAATCGGTTGAACCCATGATACAATTTTATGAAAATGTCGGGTACTCTGAGCTAATGAAAAGCACACCCAACGTGAATTTAATCCGTTACTAAGGTCGTTCTACACGGTCGAGGAAACTATACAGACTATTGCGAGAACAGTTGCGCTTGGATAATTACGACATGTAAAGCCATGTCTTACGAGGAAAAATTGTGCAAATGCGGGAACGTTTGCGAGTAAATTAGGACGTATACCAACTTCACCCATGCATCTGTGCAATCTTCACTTCTTATTCCCACTACGTGGGCCAGATTTAGCGGAACGAACTACCACTGGGGTGTTCTAATAACGTTGGATTCTCAACCCAGTATTATTATTCTTACTCTGATTGATTTTCTGCATAGTAGTTACATGACAGATTTAACACCAACATCAAATGAAAATACATCCTTCATTATAACATGTTTATAAGGGTCTACTATCTGTTAGATTAATGAATTGGGACAGTTTTTTTATCCAATTCCCCCAATTTATGAAAAAAAACTCCTAGAATATAGAATATATGAACATTTTAAGCAAGGGGGACTTTACGGAAGAAATGCCAGAATATTAACCCGGAAAGTCTCAGAAGAACACAAATCCAACTACGCTGAAAGCCCTTTGCTTAAATTAATTAGAAATTATCAGAAAACGTCCGTAAATATTCAAGGAAATTTACGAAAGGCTTAAAAAATTTACTCACGAAAGGCAATTTAACGATCAAATATTGACACATCAGCGATGGCCAATTTCTATGCAGATTCAACCAGGTTTTATATTCATCATTGCAACTTATAGTAAAAAGGGGCACGTTTGCTGAAACAATTTTTTTAACTCTGCCCTAGAAAACTGTGGCTTTAGCACTCCTCATATTTATTTATATTTCCTGTGATTACGAATTAAAATAATCAGTCGGAAATGAGAGAACGATGGTTACGCTACGTATGGTTGCTCATCAGCAACCATACGTAGCGAGGATATATAGCGAAGTTTAAAGCAGTTTCTTGCATCAAGTCTGAGTTCTTGGAATGACTTGATTCTCACAAAATATTCTCAAGGCCTAAAAACTTCTCTCTGTTTGAGAGATTATTCAATTTTATCCATCCATAATCATGGAAATGCCACAATTTTATCACCAACACAACATGCATAAGTTTTTTTTCGCTTTTTCAATGAGCTAAATAAACCCGTATTGAGGCTGTTACTGGAATCAATAAAAATATGGGTTTTTTTAGTTTTTTAGTTTAGTAGTTATTAGGAAGTATAGGAAGTTAGATAATGAGCACTCATAACAAGTTTAACGAAGGATACTCCGAGATTTGATAATGTTCATAGGCGATCATTAATGCATGTTTATCAGAGTATAGAGACTAAAATACCACTGTAAGATCAGGATAAAAATATTTCCCATGCCTTACAATGCATACTATGCACCTGCGTAGTCATGTCACCATGGTTTCCGCAGGCCCGACATTTCTAGGCTTTTTCATATAAGCTTAACATAAACATTTAATTTTCTTGTACTAAACTGGGATTTCTTAATCCAAATTATTTGAGCATGAGGATTATATTTATGGTGGGCCACGAATCTCAAAAAAATAATTCTATTTTCTCTGATGAAGGAAACCAACCTATTATATAGAAGCATAGCATTAAAAATAACATTATTATTATTATTATTCATTTTTATATTCCAAATCCCAGAGAAACATTCAGCTACGTAACAATGAATGCGACTGCCACGACCTTAACTCAACGAAAACAAATCCAATGACCAAGTATTTCATGATATCTTACGAATTCATCATGAAGAATTGTTTGATTCCGTTAGAAAACAATGTCACGGAATTAAAATAGGTAATGACCTACTGTTCGTGGGAATAGGTTGAATAAAAGTAAGTTGACATACAGCAATACTTGCGTTGTACTATCATGAGTAAAATGAGGGAAATCGTTCGACCATAAGCCAACCGAACTAGTATTTGGAATTCCAAACACCCACGCTGCGTATACCCGTGCGTTACTACCTACATGCTTCGATGCTTTCACAAAAATCGTATAGCGTCGTCGAAATTCACGAAAAACTTTCTCTCCCAACCGTCACTATCACTATCACGCTGGTTGGCAACAAATTATGCTCTAACTATGGTATGGAAACCGCACGTACGCCAATTTTCCGAGGTTAGGAATTGTATACGTACTTCCGCTAGTGAAAAATATCTCACTCAGCCGCAGTCACGTCCTCGCGACAGCCCCTGGAGTGGGAAGACGTGGACGTGAAAAATCATCCCTCCTACACCCTCCTCTCCTCTTTCACTCACCCCCTCTTCACCCCTCCCCTCGCTAGCCACCTTCCCGCCTCCCCTGCCCCTCCTCTACCCCCTCTTCCCTCCCCCGAGCCATATCCCCCCTCTCCACATCCACTCCCTTCCCCTCCCCTTTCCTGCCCGTCCCCATCAACCCCTTCCTTCCTCCCACACCCACCCCAATCTCTTCACCCTTCTTTCCCTGTCCAACCCTCACTCATTCTCTATCCCAAGCCACATTCCCGCCTCCTGTCACCCTCCTCTTAAAGCTTGCTAGCAGCAGCACTAGTTTTGGAGTGGTCCAGCATCTCAGATTCATCACACCATCCAACCCAAGCTCAACCTTACGCAAGAAATTCATCCTTTCCCGAGGTGGGATATGAACACCTGACCTTTCAGTAGCATTGTCGGATGGAGTGTTACCGATCAGGGAATTCCAAAACTCCAAACCCCTTCCATTTAATTTCCCTCCTTCTACTAATGCACCCCTCCGTATCCTCTCTCACTCTATTCTGGGGAGTTGGCATTCACCAAGTGACAGATAACCAGAATTGAATCGAAAAGTGACATCAAATTCCACGTGATACCTACAGGGGTTAAGCACAAAATCTGATCATAAATTCATTACAAATTTGCGGAAACCCCCAGAAACGAACACTTCGTGTAAGCAAAGCAAATGCTAAATGCGCAGAAAAAAATTTAGGCACAGATGTAACTTCATTATTTTTACTTTGACATAAAGTGGGAAAAATCATAAGTAAGGGATATAATCAAATGGGCCTTATTCCCTATTGCACTCATAATTATTCAAAAACTGATGACATTGGACTAATTTTTTTTGCGGCCACTGCTATGTTTATTAAAAATATATAAGTTCTCACACGAATTCTGTGATAAAACTGCTCATCCTTACGCCTTTTATAGCTAAGTTAACATAAAACCGTTGGCAACTAGCATCCGTTAAATAAGGATACAAAAATATTCTATTTCACCTTGTCAATGGAGTTATCTAAGGCACAAGCGGAGAATTTATTGCATTGTATACGAATATTGGCATTAAATGGCAAAAAAAACCACTGGTTAACTATTTTCATTGCAAGTTAATCCACTGCTAAGTAATTGACTCTCGAACCTCGAAAGTATTTCAGAGCAATCATAAGCTCGCGGGCACCCCCTAAGGAAATCGTGCATTGCCCCCTTCCACCACGAATCAAAAACAGTTCCCGATACCAAAACAATCCGTCACTTTCCCTCATTTGCCGCGACCAAGTGGTTCCAGCATTCAAAAGGCGATCGCGCGGTCACATCAACCGTGTCATTTCGCCAGAGCAACGCGGCCGACGGCGTGTCACGGACGCGGCTCACAATCCGACCCACTCAAAAGCCCATCTCGCGGTTTCGAGGGCGAAAGGGTGCGGCACCCCTCGTTCGGCAAGTACTCTCTCTCTCTCGACCGAAAAACTGACGGGAATTGGCGCTGCCCCCCGGATAGTGCTGCGTGGGGCGGGCGGCAAAGGGGCGATACTTGCGGAGAGAGAGAGGGAGGGCGGGCACGGAACCACCCCTCGGATCACTGACGGGTGCAAAGGGAGCCTGTGCAATTATTCAGGGCTTTTTTGGCCTCCCGTCGAAGGGTTTTCGGGGCTTCGCGGCGTTAAGGGCGCATGCCATTGGGCTGGGCGGAGGGCGGGGGCGAGGCTGGGGGAGGGGGTGTGGGAGAGACCCCACCGCAACCAGCCTCCACCGCACCTAAGTTAAACATCATCCTCCGCGCGAATGCATTATTCAATTTGAGTTTCTTCGGCGTCGCCTCTCCCGCCCCCACACCACCCGCCTCCCCCGTTGCTCCTCTCCCCCCGACAGCCCGGGGTTCGACCTTATCCCACCCACTCCCTCCCCTGGCGACGCCGTCGTCGTGAAATATTAAGCGGCCATTGTCGTCTCCGCGGTGGGAGGCGGCGGGCTCGCCCGTGGCTGTCGGCCGGGGAATGAGCGGCAGCAGGGGCGGAGGGGGGGCTTCGTCTTGGCCGGGACTCCGGAGGGAGGCATCCTCCCCACCACCTCCCCGCTCCACACAACCGCACATATTGCTCCAAGGACTTAAAATGTTCGCTCCGGAGACTTCCCCACTCCGCGGCTCAATTCCACATCCGCACAGCCCCTCCGAAGCTCTTTGACTTCCTTGTCATAATTTTCGTTCTAGGCCCCTTCAAACATTCCGATAGAATTCCCTCTCTCTCACCGGATCTCCTCGCCAGAGGCTATTGTTCCGCAAATTTGGGCTAAGCATGATGGCGTTATACCAGCCTGTGGTGAGTACAATACAACAATGGGAGCAACAGAAACTATTAAAAACCATTTTACAAGGAGGGGGAAATTAGAACGAGAGCACTTTCCACGGGAGGCCTTTTGAAGCAGTTCAGTCTCCACGGCCTATTCCACTCGCCGTCTTGATTCTATATATGCGATTGAATGGTATATCATAATTGATTTTAATACATCAAGGTCAACTTTATGTTATTTAGCGTTGATATTCCATTTTATTCGAACCTCTATAATGTTCCGTAACATTCTGTAAAAATCCTTCCAAATGGCGAAACGCAGCCAAGAAATCCACTCTTTCCTCTGAATGAAGAAACAAACCTAAATACCTAGGTTTTTCTCTATATAATTGTTTATATAGAGAATTTATCATTTATTTGCTTATTATTTCTTTAGCATTCCATTTATTCATTTATCATTTATTTAGACATTTGTTTGCTTATTATTATGTTCATCTCCATTATTATTTAAGCAAGGAATGAATTCATAATGTAACTTTATCCAGCGTAAGAGAAGCACCCTCCAGTTCGACAGTGCATCTTAAGCACCTGGCCTGACCTCTCCCCACTTTAGCGATACATAATTTACTATTATATTACTAGTACTACGATATTTTCAGCAGAAACTCCGTTTGTATCTTAGCAATTGTCGATCTAGGTTGCAGGTGCTTTAAATGCGAAGGTTAAACTATATCAGCCAACTTGAGTTCGTCCTTTTACAAGTAGATCCTTTAATGGGGTTCGAAACTGCGACCTTGGGTAGCAAGACCGGTGCGTTACCAGTCTGATTTCTGATTACCGAGCCCAGCCTTTGAGTATCTTCCGCGCGTGTAATACACGGAGCGGTCCAAAAAATATTCTGGTTTCCCCTAAGACGCACTGTATTTGACGGGTACAACTCTGATATCGCCTTAAAATTGCTGTGAACCACATAGTGAGCAAATTAATATGCCATGATTATTTATGTCGTACCATTCCTAATTAAATGTAGAAAAAATAAACTAAATTTTACTTTGATTTCAGAAACGAGCACCCTTTTTACATTTTCGTACACGTCTTCCGCCTCCACTGCCTCATATTTCAATTACTTCTCTTCATACGCACTTGCCCATTTCTGAAATGACTGGCATTAATCTTCAGAGTCACCACCTTCGAAATACCTTCTTACCTGTTGCCTCTATTTACGCACATTTCCAAGGTGAATTGTTGTATATTTTCCTAATCACTCACTCACCGTTCAAGATTGGTTTGGTAAGTGAAGGCAGAGTTCTCCTTGCGCGAAGCTACCCCCTTATCCTTAATGTGTGAAATTTGCACATTAAAGATTTTAAGTAGGGTTGTCCAGAAAGGACTCTGACCGGAATTTTAACTTGGGACCCTCACGTCTCTAACCCAGGACTTTATCCACTACGGTACCACGACTCCCAGTATTGTCGTGATACATTCAAACAAAAAAGCAATCATCTTTCATAATTGTCCTTAAATCACCAAATTCCACGTTTTTTCATGGGTTATTTGTAACCTATTACCCCAATGATAAGTTGAAGGACAAAATTTTTCTATTTTTCGTTAGTTTTCTTCGTATAATATTCTAAATATTCTCTTCGTATGATGTAAATAGCATATAGTTCGTACGATCGGATAAGCCATTCATTTACATCACACGTTCACGCCTGCCAGTAAAAACGTTCGACAAAAACGTTTTGCACGTTACGACTCTAATTCAAATCATAAATTTGTCACTCTCATTCTTCATAGACTAATGTGAACTCCCTCCTTACTAGACAGTATTTCAATCAGTAAGCAAAATCTCACGAGCACAGCACAACTTCACTTAAATTTTAAGAATTTTCTCTCAAAAGCATACCATAATTCAGAAAATACAAACTGTCATCTTCAAAAACGCCTGATATACTCTGATTATTGCAAATACAAATTGGTTAGAAGAAACATTTATAATATGGCCGTATTGAATGATCTCTATTTATTTCAATATAGTCCACCAACAATATTTAGATAATAATTCGCGAGTTAAACAAAGCGTATATCTGATATAACAGTTCACAGTACTCAAAGTATATCTTTTACTTCTTTCTATCCCTAAATATAAAATATTCACATAATTTATTTTGATATGATACTATTTTTCCTTAAGTTGTCGTCAATAGAACAAAAGCGTATTATCCTTGGCTCATGAACTTGAAATCAAATGGGTGACTTTCCCGATTTCTGATCGGGTTGACGAACTCTCAGAAGTTATCTTTCTCAGGAATAATCTTTCAAATTAGATTTTATCTCAGCATTAATCAACTGAGAAATGACTACCGCCACCGGAGCTTTGACAGCAATGAGTACGGGATCTCACAGAGGCCCTTTGCTGTTGAAGGCTACGCCGTTGAGTCCGTAAATTCCTCAGCGCTGAACAAGCTCACCACAGCGGATAGATTTAACGCACTATAGGTTCGCGCTGTTGATTTTTATGTGGGGAGTTTGTTCTGTTTATAAAACTATATATGATGCCAAATAAATCTTCAGAATTTCGGATGACTTTATCTGCTATTCTTGTGTACACAAACAATCCGCCATATTAGCCAATACTCGGGGCTGAGCTAAAAGCCGCCGAGTGTGTCAACCGGACTGCGATCGAACTCAATAGATAAAGAGGTTAGTTGCAAGGAAAGCAAGCTAACTCTTCGAATAGTCGTGGACAAAAAACGATGGTATTCCGAGGTGGTATTGAATTAACGAACAAGATGTAGCATACAAATTTCTGTGGAGAAGAAAAGTTGTCAAGAAGAAGCCATGGATCACAGAAGTCTTAGAACTGATTGAATGGAAAATAAAATACATGAACGCGAAAACGAAATAAGGACCACTCTCCTCCAAAAGAATAAGGGAAGAAATGTGTCGTACAGCGTGAAAAGAAAGAGAAATTTGGGTGAAGGATTTTTGCTAGGAGGTTCAAAATTGCCTTGCACGTGGAAAGGGGGATGTTGCTCTCAGCAAAGTAGAATCCACTTCAAGGATCGAGGCGCATAACATGCTATAACGGACAAGAATGGAGATTTTTCAAAAGACCATGAAGATAAAGTGAAGCGGCGAAAGGAACTTATCGTTGATTATTACCGAAAGGTAATTTTTGTGTGCAGAAATAAAAATCTGGTGGAAAAATTAAAGAAATCTGGAAGGATAGAATTTGAGCAGACATTTGAAACGCATGGGTTTACCATGGTAATTTCATACACACTGAACGATTACAAATCGAATTTGCAGCACTTATTCAACCTTATAATTAATTAATCATTTTTTCTTTTACCAAATAATTACTGGTATATTTCCTACAGTTCCAATCCTGTTTTACTACGTCCTTCAGTGAAACATTTTTATAGGGGTTAACTGTGTTACATAGTCTGCTGTGAAGACGTTGCCCTAGTGTGAAAGAGAATAGATCTTTTGAAAGAGCTTTTAAGCAGCCATGCCTCACTCTTCATGAGAGTGATCTATTTTTTAAGTTTTGTTTAAAGAAGGTTTATCTCAAGACCAATTGCCAAGTCTAAATCTCCCATCTATACAATCCATTGAAATGGCAAGGTCAGAATTTGGATGAAATAGTAATAATAACGTGCATTTATTCCCTTGCTACCGTACCAAATAGGCCTTTGTTATCCAATCAAACTTTTTATCACCAACGACATCCATAAAGTCTCCATGAAAGGACTCCTGATCGGTAACATAAAACAATTTGTATTATAACAACAAGCCGGAATTGTTGACATTTTCATTCGATATTTGCTATTTTCGGCTTCCGATAATCATGACTTAAAAATTTTCTATTCCTCATGTAAAAATCGTAGAATCCTTAAAGGTATCTTTAGATTTGATGCATCTTGTGAATTATCCTGACATCTTAAATGGAAGGAAGAGTATGTTTTCTTGTATTTGCGAAGCAACTAAGGCTTCATTTTTCTCAAGAGAAACACTCCCTCTAACAAACTTGTAATTCGGTCCACTCTCAGTCTTCGCCAACCTCGAGTTCTACACCACGGGTACTTGCATACATTTTTTTCTCTTTCAGATCCCATTAACCGGGGAATGGTAAGCCGAGGATATTCTGGAATTAACTGAGTGAACGTAATAATAAGAAGCGAAAAGTTTGTAAGTCCTAGTAAAAACAGATGGGAGGGAAAAATGGATAAATCCAAAGGCAAAAACCCCCACAGGGTTCAGATTTTCACGGAAAAAATGTGTTTTTCCAAGTCCCCTTCCCCTTGACTTCCGTCCTCGAGCGGATGGCTCTCGAGGAACTAACCGCCCGCCGCCCACGCACGTCCCCCAGCCACTCCACGGCGACCCACCGAAGGGTCTCCTCCCCCATCAGGTCCCCGCGGATCTCGAAAGCGCTTATGGGGTTCCGAAAATCGATGAATAATGTATCGAGTTACGGTTTCTCCGAGTGTACGAGCGAAGCGGGGGTGATCGGCCCTTGGCGCAGTCCCGTGCCCTCGTCCAACCACCCTCGGTTCACGCCCCTGTATCACCCCTTGCCCTCATTCCCCATCAACAGTCGCGGGATCGAGTTACTTCAACCGCCCAGGCCACAAAAGTATCCTAGGATCAAAAAATTCAATACGCATAGATATTTACCCTGTAACATTCCCCACAGAGGCATAAACGCTGTGATGCTCTAAGACTCGATTTTGGTTTCTCCCGATTGGCGAAAATCTCAGGAGAAGGAACAGCTTCAAGGAATATACGCAACTGGCGATAATTTAATACGGTGTTAGCATTTCTTGAACATTTTTATGGACGTTTAACCACAGGAACATTAACGGTACATGCGATCATCATGAGAGGGTGAAGTTTTGTGACAGGTACCATTTCATCCTTGATTCGAGACTTCCATTTCCGGCCCGAGAGAAAAGTTGAGACTCTGACCCAATGACACGCAATGTCATACTAAATCCCATTGGACAGGTTATGAAGTACGTTTAACAGCTGGAAGAGGGCATTCAGGATACAAAGGCAGCATATGATAATTTTTTCTCTGTGATAATCAGTTTTTCCACTTTCTCCTTTCAGGAAAAAATACCTTTTTTGAACGTAAAAGAAAATATTGTTAATACAATTCATCGCCATTATCAAAAGTCATCAACCGTAACATTGATAACTCATCTCTTCACTCGATTCTCATGTAAACTGCCCGCTTTATGATAATCTCAACGGTTTCAGGCTCAACATTGGGAAAAATTGAATAAATGAAAACTTGTCATTTTAATTAAGTTTGGTGAAAATTACAACGTGCACATCTATACAGTTACCTATTTATAATTAAGTAATCAATAAAACAAAAACTATGTATTAAATTGCATAAAATCTTCCAATTAAATATTTTTCTCAATGGGGTAGTTATAAGATAAGTTCCACGTTTCTCAAGCGAAAATGTGCACGTCGCTAAGGATCCGAAATAATAATTTCAGTTTACCTTGAAAGAAGTCTTTTCAAAGTTAACAAGAGCTAGAAATGATAAATTAAAACTGTAAAGCGATTTTTGCAGATACCAAATCCACCCAGGGGAAGGGCCAAGTAAATGAGCTGGATGATGGAATTGCTAATGACTGAGATAATAAATAACACTTTCGGGAAGTCACTATGTTTATCTCTGAGTACTGTGTTAAATTGTTATTAGTTAAACAATTATAAGTACCAATCACTGCCTAGAAATACGTAAATACGAAGAGATTAGCTGATAAGTAGAAAATTTCAGTGGAGAGCAGCGTCAAACCAATCTCAAGATTGCTGAATAATTATGATAATGATGATCACAGCCTATGGTGCAGCATTCCATTTATTAGCTGAAAATATAAAGTCAAAGTTCAGCAGTGATCATTGCAGTTTGAAATATTCTCCGGAGGAGTTTTTTAACGCCTAATCATTTTGACACTAGAAATATTACCACACTTCACCTTTTTATATAATAAACGGAAGTAAAAATAGATTTAGATTATATAATGCTTCTTTAAATAAATTTTCAAATATATGGCCTCCTTTAGTCTTTACAGTTCATGTTAATGCCGTCGATGTATTAACGAGAGGCAGATTGTGTGTAACAATCAAAACCCGTTTATCCGAGCATAAACTTTTTCATTAGGTATTTTTAATAATTACTCTCGTTAACTCTTCTCAATTTTAAAGGAACCCAAGATTTTACAGAAAAAGAAAAAATGCTTGCTCGCTTACCAAAGGGTCACGGACTAGAGTCCACGTGAAGTGTCGGAGAAACTTCGCCCTAAAATCCGAGCGGTGGGACTTTCAACACTTTGTTTGCAAAAAAAACTGTTATGGGCTACGAGAAGGCAACTGCCCTACACAAAAACTAATAAAAGCCCTAGGGATAATAAGTCCGAGAGATCACCATAAGTGGGCACCAATTGATTGTCTGAAGTGCTGGCATCCCATGCCCAAGGACCGGGGTTCAAATCCCGGCAGAGAGAGAAATTTTTCATTTGTATGATCCCTATTCATTTTTTTCAAAGCATCTCAATTTCAAAACCCGTCTACCGCACGGGTTGTCAAACAATAGACCGAACTCTCCAATCATCCTCCATTTTCATGAATGTTCTTCTTTCACCGTGCTTTATTCAGTGTATTTGGAGAAAAAGGATAAAATAAGATTATAGCAGTGAGTACTAAAATGCCACTTGATTGAATGAAAAAACTTAAACAATCTGCACAAAAATAATACCTTTTAAATACCGGCAGGCAATATCTACATGTGTACTCTCACCTATTCCCACATTTTTATGTTAAGTCTCACCATGCCTCTCATTTTACGCGATTCAAGGCTTAAGTTCACGCTTACAGTGATAAAAAATTTTCACAAGGAATTCCCCCTCAGAATGAATCTGTCCCCGACATTCTCACTGCAAGGATTTCTCTTTTCATTCGCCTTTCTACTTAGCTCTTCCCTTCTCGCAATGCCTTCCAGCAGAATGCCAAAAGAGGATCTTTTTTCGCTTAAATCATTCCGCATGTTCTCTGCCTCCGTCATATCAATTTCATCTTCCACGATGTTTCTGAACTTTCTTTTTCAGAGCACGCATTTTACATCGCCGTCTCCCCTTATTCATATCTAACAACAATAGGCACCTGAAATACCTTTCCTTTCGCCTGCAGTTTCTCACTTCTTCGATCCAGTGCCTTTCATTCTTCGACCATGTCCTGACTCTTTCACACACATTTTCAAGACATTCAAGCATTACTCTTTTCAATATTTCCCAACCACTTCTCAGTATTTTAATTCCAATACATGTCTTATATTTCGTCTACCTCAACGACAGAAAATCATCAAGAACGATTCCATACTTCATTCTTCTCTTCAGGAGCTATTTTGTTCCAACTCATTTTTTCATGAGTAAGGCTCACAGAGTCCAATTGATTTCTCACCAGACTTTTATATAATGCCTGTCCTACCAAGCATCAGCTTTTACTCGTCAGTCCAAAATATATCGCGGACATCTCAGGGCATTCAATCTCACGTTCATTCAACGCAGCTGTACAATTTTCAAAGGATTTAATGACTAACTTCCACCTCGATATCGCTCACGAGTTTGGAGAGGAATTTTAAGATATTCCAAGAGCGGAGGTTCTACTTTACCGACTAACTTAAGCTTTATTCGGATGTAAAATATCGGATGGGATTTGAATTCGGAACCATTTGGCAGTCGGTCCGTCACGACTCCAACCTATCTCCCATGTCCCTCAGGAAAGGTTCAACCATGATCAACACACCTCAGTCCTCGTCATGATAATGAGCAGTCACAACCAAATTATCGCGCGCTTTTTTATTCATAATATCATCACCTCAACATGGTCATTCTCTATGGCTGTCATCAATAATAATAAAAGATTAGTTAAGCAATTCCAGATTTTGAAAATAAACGTCCACATACCGTTTAGAAGGTATCCATAGTGAATCTTGGAATTCAGTCTCGTAGACCCATATTTACCATTATCTCCGATGACTACATTGCACTTTTCTTGTTGTAACAGAAAATTAAAGGAAAATTTAAAACAGCAGTAATGGAATGGGGTACAAGGTTTTGATTAAAATCATCGTCATGCCAATGTGACGACAACATCATTAAATTTTCTTTCAGCCTTTGATTTGAAGCATTTTGAAGAATGTTTTCTTGGCAAAATAAATATTTTCCTAAAATAATAGACCAAAACATTTTCTTTTCCAGTACCTGTGCTAGGTGCAACATTCATAAGTAACTTCTATCACACTGAAAATTCTGGATTTCGCGGTTTTAAATAAATAAGCCAAATATTTGTCGCAACCAAAAGTAGTAAAATCATTAAGCCAATACATTAAGCCAAATGGGTAACAGTGAAACGAAACTACATTACTTTGGTTAGAAATTTGAGTAATTTACTGAAAACATATCAATGGATAGCCATGAATATAGTACGGAAAATGGATTGATTCGAAAACGAAAATGTATTGAAAGGAAATGGAACCACGGGGCTAAGTAACCTAGATGGTGAATGAGTTTGAATCAACGTTCTTGCATTTTATGATCAATTGAATCATAGGATTTCAGTCACATTCCAAATTCCTCATGGGTTCACTCTTTTCGGTGTTGTCATTCACTCATCTCCTTCACTAACCTTAAAATAATCCACTTACTCTTCGTTTTTCATCATAAAACATAAATCTCTTCTAGAACATAAGCCACCCAATATACATAAAGGGGGCAAACATACTGCTGAAAAAAATAAAGAGCATGGTATTTCACAAATAAATTCCGATTCACCAAGCTCAGCAAATGTAAATAAGGCTTTAGCATTGATGAATAAATAACATGAATTATGGAGATAAAATATATTCACGGGAATTTTGTTTTCTCGGTTTATTATAGTCAAGGGGGTCGTGGTGGCCTAGTGGGTAGAGCGCTGAGCTACTGACTGGAGGGTCCGGGTTTATATCCCGTGCAACAGCCTTTCTGGACACCCCTACCTAAAACCTCATGATTAAATTTCCGGCTTGACAACTTTGTAGGAAATTGCAGGTGGCCCAGGGAAAGGAACTGGCCCCCCTACCATGAATGTGTGAATTTCACACGCCATTGGCTTAGTACGGGGTGAGCTCTACTATTAGCTATCAAAAATCAACCTTCGGGTTGAACGTAAGTTTTTTTATTAAAATCAATGTTTCAATTTAAGGAGCATGAATTAATTCCTAGGTGTCAACTAAATAATACCCGAATAAAATTGACTGAGGCAGACCGAGATGTAGTGGAAAGTATATATATTATTAATAAAACAAGATGGCACTTTTCCACAAGTTTTGTCGGTACGATGCATTTCAACCATCAGGTACATACATATGTGAAAGGTCTTAGAGCCGTATTTATATATCACTCAGATGGGATAGTGGGTGGTTGGAAAGGAAGAATTAGGATGGGGGAGGGGTAAAGTGGTTACTGAAAGGACGAACGCTTGGGAAATAGAATGGATAGGAGTAGGGAGTGACACGGAAACCTTTGCTCATTCATCAGGGTACTGCTTCCTCCCTGCACAATTTCCAGTCGATCCAATATGTAGTCTTTGACCTTTCCTCTCCACGTGGAGTACCTCCGGGTCAAATACAAAAGTATGGCGTTCATCGAGGAGGTGTTTCGCCACGAGAGCGGTGGAGCTTCCTTCCTCCCAACATTTCTTGTGCTCCGACTTGCGGGTGGCGAAGCTTCAATAGTCTGGCCAATATATATTTTGTCGTAATCACAGCACTTGATTTCGTACACTCCTAACTGGAGGGAGGGAAGTAGTTTATCTTTATTTCGGCAAAAAGTGTTCCAAAGTTCACAAGTGTTTTAGTTCTATAGTGATTGGGTTGTAAAAATAAGTTCTTAGTTCGTCGTTGGGGATCAATTTAGCAATTTTATACTAAAGTTCACCAATAAACTGTAATCTGCACCACTTTTTGGGCTTACTTGGGGGCATTAAGAGTGTACTCAAATTTCTTCATGCTACGTTCTGTTGTTTCTTATTCAGAATCCTATCGATAATACTGTATTTATAACCTTTAGTTGAGGCGATGCGTTTTATTATTCTAAGTTCCTTGTGGAATTCTGGGGGTTGAAGAGGCAAGCATTTTCTTTATGCAAGCATTATTTTGCTTTTTATTTTTAGTTCCGCATACTTGCTATATTCAACCACGATGTGCAAGCGCAAGAGGCTAGTCGCAGTCATCACAGCGTGGAGGCTGTCTAGGATAGGAGAAAACGTACGAGTGAGTGAGGGCACTATGGCCAAAACTCAGTCTCGTGATGGCCATTTCGTCCCTTTTGCAATTCTGCACTTATGTTCCAAACATAGAGGTTACTGGTTTAATACCACGCAACTTGTTTCCAGTGAGCGACTGCCATGAGTCTTCCCAGCGCTTGTGCAACAGTTTACTCAGAGTGGCTCTAATATCTTCATAAGTGACGTGATCAATATCCACACGGGGTTTGGTGAGAGAACTCGTTGCTTTTATCATCGGCCTCATTTCCCTCGATACCAACGTGGCTGGTAATTCACATAAACTTTACCCTCACTCCACGGTCCTTCAGCAGACGCAGAGATGCGTGGATATGCATATTGGAAGATCCTAACATAGCGAGAAATTGCATCAAGCGCGCTCTTAGAGTCACTACAGATTATCACGCGGTTGCTCCTGCTATACGCTGAATATCAATACCCTCTAAATCCAGCTAAATGGCAGTCCGTTCTGCTCTAAAAACACCACACATGTGAGACAGTCTCTGATGATGACTGCACTGGGAGAAACAGACGCACATGCACAGGTTGAGGATGACTTGGATCCGTCAGCATATATGATTACATAACCAGGATATCGTGAGGGCATTTCCAGAAATGCCGTTCGTTTTCAGTTTTTTCCAGGTCAGCCAAGTTTTAGACTACCTCGAGGCGTGATGGAGTCCATGGAGGATGCATTCCACCACTGATTTTGCTTACCGAAGGCATGGTGCATCTTATGTCCCTGAGTAAATTTAAAAGGCGGACTCCTATGGCTCTCGGAGGGTTAAAAGCTTGGCGTTAAACATCACTTTAAGACACGGATATTTCGGGAGTTCCGACATCTTAGTCGCAAGATTACACAACACAGCATTTATTACCTCTAATGGCGGTTCCCCGCAGTAAATACTCCGGATGAGTCTAATTTGTGGACCCAAAGGATTGATGTACGATCCGCACCCCATGAACGTCCTCCCAAAACACGCCAGATGCTTATCTTAAAGGCTTGTTAATTTGTTCTACAAATCAGTCATTCATCAAACCATAATCCAAGGAATTCGCCCGAGTCCTTAAATTGCAGAGCACTGTTCCCTAATCGAAGGTTGAACAGCGGGAAAATCCCTCGTTCCCGGTGAGATAAGTGATTTAAGTCCACTAATGTTTTACTACAATGCTGCTGATGCATAATTTCAATTAAATTTTTGTTTTTAATCCCATTTTTCTTGTATCCTGAAGGAAACACGCAATGTCATATTCGCTCATAGCAATAAAAGAGCTACGGTCCAGTTTCCAATGACTTAATTCTCTTTATACTCAGGCATTCTGTATGTACATTCGTATATATATTTTCGTTGATTCATTTCTCAAGTACCATCCCCTAATGCTTAAATTTCTTCCTTCAGTGACATCGCAGCCACGATAAATGAAAGCAGTGACCAAAACGCGAAGCTTTTATAAGGTAAAGAATTATCAATAACTTTGAGCCTAGTGCCATAAAAACCGGACCACACCGATATGTTTACGGGTTAATCACACCGTCTGCAAATGAATACGCCTACTTAACGGAGCAATAAGCACGATATTACAAGAAATAACTGTAGCTTAATATCGCCCGCTTCCTCAAACAATCAGGGCTTTATGCCCTTACCGGAATGCAAATTGTTTTGAAGCAGTCATTGAACTTTCCACTGAAGTTAGAGTGTACAAACGGGGACCAAATTATTTAGCTTCTTCTTCTTATCGAGATTATTAGTTGTGACAAATTTGTCACATTTATTCCGATTACTTAAGAGAGTTCACTAAAAAATCAGATATACCAATAAAATGCATTAATTTGTCTTTATTTCGAAATTGACGCATACTTACGATTTACTTTTCCATTGTTAATTATCGCCAGAAGCCCGCAAGTTTGTAATAAGAAACGCAGGACTGTTCAAGGACGAGATTGAAGGCGAGCAAAAATACAGAATAATCACCATCAATTTGGATCTCTGGATCAATTTGAGTCAAACAGACGAGATAAACAGAAATAATCAGTTACAATGTTCACATTTTTGCGGGCACACAAGATGGCCGGTGAGTGCACGGCGATTTGAACGGCCGCGATTGATGAACTTACCGGAGAATGTTTCAAGGACACCTTTCCACAACAAGTTTGATACTAAATGACATGTGGATTTACTTATAATCCCATCACCCATTAAAAAGCTGAAAATTACGAAAAACTAAAGAGAATTATGATGTCCAGGAAGATAGCACTTCATTCGTTATAGATGGAGGATGAGATCTGTAGTAGAATATTCATACCAACCAGATGTTAATTGTTTTGCATGACTGATTTCGTGACTTTCTGAGAAACATTTTCCTTATCTGACCTCTTGTCTTTTCGGCATTGTATATATTAAATTCCCTTCTGTAAGCAATTATGAATAGACGTGAACATGAATGCTAAAATCTGAATATACTATCTTTAATATTGTGGCATAAGTTCTGAACAACTCGATACAACTCGAGGATCGATTGAAGCAATTATAGGAGCACATCTTATAATTTTCATGACCAAATCATTTAATATATCCATTAATCGGACGAACTTTCCCCACTATAGCACTTTTGCGACAAACGTTTGTCAGAATGCCAACGATAAACCAAGGGTAATCAATTAAGCGGATTTAGGTCAGACCTAGCCTCTACCTACAGGTGTATTCTCAGTCCATATAAAAATTTAATATGATTAGATGAGCGTTTTTGGATAAGATTAAAGCACCCGGTAACTGAGTTAGGAAGCCCACATTTGAGCACCTAATTCATAAGGACAGGTATAAAATGAAATTCTTCAGCATGTTACACCAGAAAATTTGGCTAAATAACATTATTTCCCAGAGGGCAAAGATTTACTGACCGATAGAATGGATTTTATTTTAGACTCTACACTCAAACGGAAAATAGTTGTTTTACTTGACTTCATTTGACATGAATTTGAGAAAGAAAGTACCTACTCAATGAAGTGACAGCTCACTCATTATTATATTCAATATTTTATTTATCATTCAAACTGAGAGATCACAATATAATGGTATTTTTCTTAATAACCTTAGCACCTTAGCGTCTGCATCAGTATATAATGGCTGAGAAATTTTCTAATTTCGAATAGCCGAGGGATTTTCTAAAAGACACGAACACAGATTCCGTCTACTCTCACTTCACTCATAAAAAGAGAGCTTGTAAACCTCTCTTCGCATACCCAACTAACTAGTGCAAATAAAATATTGCAGAATGATTCATAGTTTACATGTTGTTAAGTTCTCAACAGCAAATGCCCTTGGGCGGAATTAAAGCCGAAGAAATATACTGTTATAAAATTTGGTAAAATAAAAATTCTCCCTTTATACTTATTAGAAACCGAAATTACCAAACGCAGAATCTACTAAATATCTTGGAATTAGACTTCACGTGATCTTTCGTGAGGAAAAAATACGCGGTAAAAAATCATAGGTCAAGGTAATTGTTGATCAAGATTTTTGAAAAGGGTACTAAGCAAATGGGACGATTATTTACGAGAAAAAAGCTACTTTTCTTTTATTAGACCTCATATAGAATACACTGCTATTATATGGGATTCTACGAAGTAGAAACTAAATAATGACCTGGAGAGTGTGCAGCGAACACCGTCAAGAATTATATTATTGACATCCAATACAGAACAATCTCTCAAATACATCCAAAAAATATACTTGAAAACGTGAAACTGAAGACGTGAAACCCATTTTCCGAAATTCTACTTAAAATGAAAGACTAAGACAATAACCTAAAGTTAGGGTAATTTATTTCCAAGTAGATTAGGTTAAAGATGTCATTCTTTCATCGTACTATTAGGGATCAAAATAGCCGTGGCTATACCAAATATTCATACGTTTATCAATACGCAGCCTAGATATAAATATATAGTTGTACAAACACTTAAGGCTAACCCAACTAACAGAGCGTTCATGTATTCTTCTTCTTCTGCACTTTAAATATGTTTTCAATTGTTATAATTCACCTAAAATGCAGCTAATATTCCTCTTTCAACATGACTGGAAGTGAATGAATTTTGAAGATTCAACTCCTGCCACATACCTTTATGGTTGCTTGCAGGGTACTATTTAGTAACACTGTGCAGGCGTTTCGAGGGCGGGACCTATTTCGTGACTTACTTTTTATGTTCAACCCTATTCAATTATGATACACATTTTTGCATACCATAAACGAAATTTTATAAATTATTTACGTTTCTACTCTGGGAGAGAATGAATTTAGCACCTAATGGCACGTTAAATGGCCGATAACTAATGGGCCCTGCTATAATATATCTTGGAGAGCAGCCAAGCGCCTATATGCCTCTTTTATTATACACTGTTATTAAACCGTCGCTTATGAAAAGCCATATTATTGAAATTTATGTCTTCAATGCCAAATAGACGACTAAGAGGGAATCGAAGAATGTCACAGGACCATACAAAAACTAAACTAAATAGTGAAATCGGTAGTGTAGTCACTAGCTTGTGTACTCCTAGATAGTGCATGCCACGCGTGGAGTCACCCTCTACTGTAGTGTAGTGCGTACACTAACGTGAGTGCTTAGCATTGTGGCGAACTTTTCGAGAGGCATTTTGCTTCCACATTTCACTGCCATCCGGGGCCGTTTCATTATTTTCGGGTGATTCGTCCACCATTAGGATATTTAACTCTCGAGCGGGGGCGTCATATTTTTTCACATGACCGGGCGCATGGCGTACTTTGTCCAAGGCAAATTTAAAAAGAAGTAAACCTTGTCATTGATTGCAGTATTGTTTTATTCTTAGTATTTCGACTTTTTCATGATAAATTGCAAATATATTGGCATTTGACCGATAAATGAATTATATTATATTCGTAATTAAATATTTTTTCAAAAATATTTTTTCGTAAAAGTTTATTCTTTATCACGCAAAGGTAAGTAATGCATCGCAAAGATTTCCTCTTCTACGTTAATTACTGTCCTTTACACGAATTTTGTCGAATATATTTGGTTTTTACACGCATATAGCAAAAAATCGATTGAATATTTACACTTAATTGTGATGTCAATTTTGGCACAACATAATTCACATCTTCAACGTTTATTTCTCGTTGGTTTGTAAATTCACATACTATTGGTTCCGGAAATATTGAAAGTAATAGGTTCACATCTGATGACAGTGAGATTACAATTTGCTCCTGTTAAGGCATAAGGATTTATCAGTTCGTATGATAATTCCACTAAAAGCTGTCTCCTCTCCTACATTGCCGCGGATTACCAGGGTTGAAATGAAAACAACGTGTTAACACAAAGTTCAGACATAAGTTACCGTGATGTTTATGTGATAAATTTTGCATTACAATGGGTTTTGACTCGTTTCTCATAGTGAAAAGACGGCAAAAGACGGTTTCTTCGGCATTCAATTTCATGTCCGCAGGGTCTGACAGGTGCCACTGTTACTGCTATATTCCTTCTCGACACGGGCGTCGTTGTTTTAGGTTTTTTGAAATACGTGACGTGAGTCAACAACACGATTTTAGCAAGATTTCCAAAGAATAATCTCGTTCACTTTGACCGGGCTTCAAACCTGAATCTACTGAAATTGCTTTTAGCACTTTTTTATTAGCTTGATAAATGACTCTCTTTTTCTGTTTTTCGACAGAATCCAATGGAAGTAATCATTTCCTCTAATAGAGGATTGACCAGAAGATGGCTCGTATTCTCCTTATCAAGGACAATAAGCCTATTTGTCCCTATGATTTCACAAATCAATCACATCACATTGTTCTTGGCTTCTAGGACACAAAATATGACGCTATATTTGTTTTCTGCGGTATATTTCTAGATTGCTGGTGGAAGTCATATAATCGAAATAAGGATATTTTTTCCCGTATTTCGCTAGCTTACTGGTAATGTATTATAGCTATATACACATTAACCACGAAAATGTCTCATTTTTCTTCGAGGGTTACAAATCACATAACATTGAGTGTTCAATGAACTCCTACATTCCTTCACGAAATTATCCTAATAGGGACTCTCAGCTGAAAATTTATTTTTATAATTATCATGAGTATACAGAGTTGCAAAATTTTATTTCATAAAATTGGAGTACTTTACACACTCGAGGGTTACGAAATGACCCACTTACAGATAGATTACGAATTAATAAATACTACGCTGAAATATACAGCAACGCTTGAACAATATTCGTCATATAGAGTCAAATTTACTTGAATGTCAAAACTTTTGCACTTATACCTGAAGTATTGCTTTGCTCAAAGCTGTATTTTGTTGAAATTTGCAGAAAATATGCACAAATTAATGTGTATATAACAATCATACTTCGCACAAAGTAAATAAAATGAATTTTGCTTAAAATTAAACGATCTATGTTCATACGAAGCACACATTTGTAGAAGCGGCTCAATGGAACAAGTTTTAGGAGATTGGTAGGAAGCCCATTCAACATTAACACATAGACAATTAAATATTCACCAAAATACAATAAATGAGTTACTAATTAATCCGGTAGTATTTTGAAATTTTCAAAAAGTAGCAAAATGAAAAAATGAAACATGCATGGAGGTTAATTGCTAGAAAATAATTAGGTAGATTTCCAGCAATATGTTTTAAATAAAACAAAAATATTAGACTTTCAGCACCCAGAAAACGATGGGATTCCATAATGAAGCATGGTACACTTTTCCATCTTTTGAATTGTTTTCAACTCTAAAGCAGCAGAAAAGCAAAAGTCATTTATGACGAAAAAATGTTCTACAAACGATGAGCAGTGTAATTTTAGCAATCAATCTTAATTTATTTTCTTGCCTGCATAAATGCGTCCATGAAGAGTACTGATGGTAAAAAGACAAAAAATTATGTATCTCTAATACACCTCGTATTCAAGCCCGGATAGTTAATACTGTCTTATAATTGAACTAATTGTTATTTAGGAAAGAAGTACAGGTACTCTACATAATACAAAATACTCTAAATTAGAACCTCGTACCGGTAGGACATTACACTTTAGCAACATGTAATACCGTCACCGAAGTAAAACCATTTTCCCATTAGGGTAAAGGACTTAGAAAAATATATCACTAACCAATTAAAGATTAAAGAATGCTTTGCAACAAAATATTTAGAAAGAGCTGAAGTATACTGAGGAATTAGGGATCAAATGTATCAAATACTTACCTTTTATGTGACAAATTAAACGACAGAGATTACCAATGTTCATGATGATAACTTAATGCACAACATGAGCTTTCCAACAAGCATATGCTTGTTGCAAGCAAACTTTCATGCAACAATACGCCGTTCGTGTTTCCATCATGGTGCTCATTAGAGTGAATACCTGATTAGGGGGCAGCTGAAGGCTAGATGAAAGCAATAATTTTAGCAATAATAATAGCAATAGTTTTAATATCCTAGCTCCACTTAGCCTTAAGTCTAGATGATTTGAGTGGCATTGCGGGCTACAAATAGCTATGAATTGGGTGTATTCATCGTGGATGCTGTTTGCTGCAAGGAGAGACTGCCTCCAATCATTGAGACAAAAATTGCCGCAGATGACCTAATTGTGCTAACTGAGACATCTGTGAATGGGGCCGCAGGAAGAAAAGAAAAATATCTTTACACAGTTCTTGATCCCCCATTTGCTCGCACGACCAAAAAGATAGTGACGAAAGCCTCACATTACTTGAGGATAGAAGTCATGATCAAGCAGCTACTAATGAACTCTTGTATATTCAGCTCTCCACTCTGTGGAGAATCTTTGCGGAAAACCTTGCTCCATTTCTCATTACATCTTCCACTACCTCCTTTGATTCCTTTTTTGATTTCCTTCACTAGCCTTCACTATTCCTTTCATCATTGCATTCGTCGTTCCGCCAAATATTTACTGCTTTACTCTTCTGATTCGCTGGCTTTCGTGTCCATGAACTGCCTAGAAACACCGAATGCCTATTGACTCTCTGAGAGATCGTTCACAACATCATTACAATTCTCACAATTTCAAGCGCCAATTTGAAATATGGACCGACATAAATAGTTTACGTGAAAGCGGTCCATGTTTTAACTGTCTCTTGAGGTATTTTGCAATATTAATGACTGAGCCTGAACCCAGCAGTAAACTATGCTCCATAAAGACGCATTAAGAATATCTGATCGATATGTGGTCCGAGGAAAGATCTGAGAAATATTTCAATAAAGCTTCGACTGATAAGATGTGATACTGTTTGTACAATCCTTAGTTTCAACACGTATTTGACATTTCGTAAATACGGATTACTCGTAGGCTTTGAATCAATTTCATGATAAAAATAATATTCTTTTTCTTCGTAATATCTTACAAGAAATACCACAACGTCCTCAAGTCATTGCTTCATACTATGAGCACGCTGAAGTTAAACCATAATTTTGTTCAGATACGTCTCGTTCAGATACGTCGTTGGAGTCAGTAGTGATATATTTTACTGCCCCAAGTCCGATTTCAATGGCCTCCCATTTGCACATCATCAGGGATCTCACATTACAGACCAATCGCTGGAAAACTACGGTAATTTCCGATAAAGACCTTAATATATCCAGGTTATTAACACCAAATGAAGACTACTGTAATTTCCCCATTTCCACCCCCTCACCACCCACAAACTCCCCCGCCCATTATACCAAAATCGAGCATCTACGTCTTCGATAATGAAAACTGAAGCATTGTCTCTCTTGGAAAGGATGCTATTAAAAGCACCAAAAAGCACATTCAGGGATCGCTGATTGAGGGTGCTGAAAGATTAGAGAGCTGGCGCATATAATACTTCAGGATTGGAAAACGTAAGCCCATTGAGGGAAAATGGGAAGAAATAAAAATGCTACGTGAACCTCCATTAGATGTTAGTTCTGGAAAGCAATATCGTTCACAAATAGTATTTTTAAAACCTATGAAAGCATCTAAACAGTCATTGCGAAATGGTGGTATGGACACTGTGCACAGCACAGTGCATTGCACAGTTAAAAGATCCAGTATTGGGGGCTTCTCAAACGACTGACATTAGTGCCATCTAAGTTGTTTTGACTTGGTTTAAACGAGATATTTTTTATGGGGATAAGAAATTTTACCATCCCAGTGAAATGTTTTCTCCTTCAGAGATGACGTCCAATCTTTAAGGAAATGAGACAAGACATGAATCACAGCGTCCATGACATACAGCTATGCCAGAACTGTTTTGAAAAACGAGACGCAGATGAAAGAGATATGAAAGAATATTACTGTCACTGCCAACGCCAAATGTCTCCATTCCATGGATCACCATCGTAATAGCGATTCATCCCCAAACACATCCAATGCTATGCATTTGCCTAATTACATGCTCCAGCCCGTTTGTGCGCTACTTAAACTGCGCGAAATAGGCAACAATTCATTTAAATGAGGGTGCTAGAAACTTCACCACACACTGAAGCAGGGTCCATTGGTAAGCATGATAGTGGCCGCTTCAAAATAATGAAAAAGAAACTGAGTTTACATTCACTGTCTAAAATGGTCTCAAATAAATGTTTTCTTTCGTATTTCAGCGAGGAAATATTTGGAGGCCTAAAAGCCTATTTCCTTGATGCTTAATTTAACGCTGAAAAATGAGGTAATACTATTTAGACATTCTATTTGAGTCCTAGTCATCACTTTATTTACAAGGTCTTCAGGAAATTACAGTGAAATGCTTTAAGTTAAATCCGTTTTTAAGAATTATTTTTACGTATAGTTTAGTATTATATTTAAGTATAATTTATGCTGAGAATATACATCGCCAAAATTGTAAAAACGTCAAAGTTTATATTCAGCCTCTTAACTATTATTATAAAACTATTTCTGGTTTATAGTTATGAGTAGTTAACAAAGGTTACTAAGGAAAATTAAAGCATGTGCAGTTACCGCCGATCACAAACGTTTATAGATTACAGATTACAGGAGTAGGAAGCTTTCTATGTAAACATTTATCGCGAGGAGAGAGGCAATCAATCTAGTCTTCATGAAAATAACGTTTTTTTACACATTAAGCTCATTTGCTGTAGTCACTTCTGATGCGTCGTATTTCTAGAAAACTTGACATATTAACACCCAAACGTAATGCTTATAACAGGTGAGTAGGGTGTACCTAGCGCAAAAGGTATCCTGAACCGAGAAATGAGCCAAAAATGCTATTTAAACGATGTATTCCTGAGCGGTGGGATCTCATCTGTTTCTTGGAGAGTAGCTGCTGTTTTAGAAGGGACAAAAAAAAGTCGATTAGAGAAAACTCATCCTCAGGAATAGGCAACTCCTAAAATACCTAACCTGCCGGAGAAATACCTAACTTATAATTGCCTCAGTTCGGTTTTTATAACGTGGGGCAGGATATAAAGTGCTCAGCACATACAAAGCTAAAGCTGTCTACAACCAGCAAAAACAGGATTTAATTATTCAGTGGAATATGATGAAGAGTTTAATGGCCATATACTTGAGGCATAAACCGCTCAACTAAGGCCAGCGCCAAACAGTGAAAAAAGCAATGGACCAGAGGCTATTTTCTGCAATGTCGCGATGCATTTGTGAATTGCTCCACGCAATATGTTGCTCTACGCACTTCAATTTTCACTGCGAATCTGTCCATGCATCAGACTTCACAACGACTCTTCTCGAGTAAAATGGCTTTGGCACCTCACTCCTCAGGGCAGAGAAGTAGGAAAATCAGAATAGGCAACATAAATTGCGCTGAAGTAATAGACTCTGCCGGAAAGATAAGTCAGCAATGGAACCTCCACATCGGCATTAAAGCCTGGGCATTTTTTGACTGGTGCTGCAGAGTCCAGACTGATCCACAAAGGCAATCGCGGAGAGTAAAACCTCATTTGCTGGCAATATCTTATGCACGAGCGCATCAGACGGCAGTTTGGCCCGTCCAATGACTGGCAATATGGTCACAAGCCAAGAATATGGCCCATGGAGCCATCTCCTCTACTTCTCGGATCTCCACAGCCTTTTCCTCACCCAATCATTTCCCGTTCAGTGAGAACCGCCTCGGCGTCAATACAATATTCAACAGACCCGCATACCCCAGGGCCCTCCCTTCTGACCAACCGCAGAACATTTCACCTGCTCCTCACATTGACGACGTTAACTCCTGGGATGCCGCAGTTGCCAAGAACTCTCAGCGACAACAGGGTGCCGACATATTTATGCGAACGGAGCTCAGTGCACGAATGACTCATACACGTGTTACGCGTGGTCATCACGAGCGTGCTTCTACCATTTTTAAGTTTGGGCTATCACGTTCGGTGATTTCCATCAGAAGAAAAAGATTAGAGGGATATACTGCCGTGTTGAAATTTTAAAATGTCAGTATTCCCGCGGAAAACAAGATATCATAATAGATGACACAGTAGGTGAAATTTAGCTAAAGTAGTTCACCTGTAATATTTTATTAACACTGCTAAATTACATTAACTGTGCTCTTGGATGCGTAATGTTAATTTTAAATTTATGCAGGTATTTTATAAATTCATCACCACATTTAGAATATTCCTAAATAACTGCAGATCATTTAGTTGTAAGTGCCCTAAGGACGCATCTCTGAAATGTTTCTTTAATGGAGTAGTATTGCACCCATTATTTGCATAAACCTAGTGCACGTTTTCTGGTTAGTCGCCCCTCGCATGACAAACTTTGCGTTATACGGGAAACTGCGTAAATGAAGTTTTCAGACCAGATGTGATTGCTTTGGAGCAACTAATTAGCACATAACCATAAAATGTCTAAGAACTACTAAATTCCTCCCGAAATAGTCATGTGCATTATTACAATATAGCGTATATTTCACTAGTCGTTGAGATCCACGCGACACATTAAAACATGCCGTGCCCTAACTAATGCCGGCTAATCAGGTGCACAAAACTTTAACCTGTATCGAATTATGGCGTTTTCTCAATTTTTATGGAACCTGGTGCATCCAAATAAATTAATTAGTTTGCGGAGTACAAAATGAAATTTTTTTCAACAAAATAATTAGGTTTGAACACCCTAGGTACAAGCACATACACTAGTTTTCTAGTTATTTGGGGGGGAGGGGGAAGATAACAGGTCATTTGCACAAGAAGGACATAAACTATCTTCAGCACAGTAGCTATAGCTCTGTCACACTAAATGTTTTACTCAGTAATAGTTCTCCTTTCCTGGTCATAGCAATTGCTATTACTCAGTTTCTCCGAAACAATCTCATTGGACCTTAATTCCGGTCGTATTCGGTAAGAAAATATAAAATCACCCCCGTAGAAAAAAACAACTATTGCACCAACCAACAGATAACAATCATCTTTTCCATTTCAAGTAGCAACTTTCCTCGCTCAGTTCCTCAGTTACATCCATGATTAGTATTTCCACATCCTTACATAAAATGAAGTAACGATACATGTACATACGGCCTTTCGTTCATTAACATGTCCTGCCAAAAAAGCACCATTTTCAAATACTTTAACCTACGCTAATTCCTCTCCCAACGGAATAAGTCCTTCACCGCTCTCTCTAGCCAAGTGACATACAAACCATAAGCGATTAATGCCTAGCAGCCTAAGTCCTTTCGACAGTCACCTTCCCTATCGTCTCTCCTTACAACTGCGCGTCCATTCGTCTACTACCCGCCACATTGAAATTTCTATCCCGCTTTTCAGATTGGCCAGTACTCCACGCTCCTCAGCATCTGAAAGAATAATCATGGATTCTCCTGCAATTAACCTCTCCATGCCCCTCTCCCCCGATTAAAAAACCACTCTTTTCGAAATGTTTCTTCAATGTCTCTCTGCTTCGGAGTCTAAATCTTCATTCTCTCCCTCCCACAGATTCATCACCGAAAAATACATGCCGTAGAACTTTCAAGCATTTGGCTCATTAAGGCCTTCATTTCACCTGGGATTAAAGTGCCCCACTAACCACCCCTGCCTAATCCCTTTCAGCCCCAACCCCTCACCTCTAATCCAACCGCCTTTTTGACCTTCCTCTTACCATTTGCCTCTCTAGTAGTTCCTTTCTTCTTGCTGACGAAGGCGGCTAGAGCTATCGAAATATTCGGAACTAACTTGAGCGTTTATCATTACGTTCCATTGTCAATCCCATGACCTCAGACTGCATTCACCATAGTGGCAAGAGATGGATTGAAATATAATGTCACTCATCATCTACAAGCAAGGAATAAACGATTGGGAAGGAAGTGAGCGAACACTAGCGATGACGACGCAGAAAGTTTAATGATTTCGGGAAAGTAGATGGGAACACTAGAACGGAATAGAGGATCTAAAACAGAACATATTATATCATCTGTTACCATCGCAACCTACCGGGTTAATAAGGTTCTTTTAAATTAACAATTTATCGACATATTCGTAACATTCCCCTCAATATTTCGAGATGCTCGCGGGAAACTGTCTGCCTCCTGTCTGTTGTGGCATAAACAAGAAAATCATATAAAAATAATAACTTTGTGGAACTAGGGAGGTTTTAAAAACGTTAACTCTGCTATTTCCACACATAACTTTATTTTTTCCGACTATATTTCGTTATGGTGTAACATTATTAGATGACAAAACTGTACAATAATAGCATATATATACAAGGGAGGTGATGGGAAAGGGATCCAAAGTTAATGACCCACCTTTTATACCACATCACTTTCAGCTTGTTAGCCTACCGCTAAAAAGCTGAAAGAACCTCTCACCATAAAGGAAATAGTCAGCGATCCAAAACATGAGTGGATACTCCTTGGGGGATAAAAATGGTCCAGATAGCAAAGAGGATTCAGATCACACATTAATTTGCACCAAAATGGAGCAGCATCTCCTTTATCCGGGATATGTCACCGAAAATAAAACGGCTGCTTCTCAAGGAGAAAATAAGCGTCGCATTCCATGTATTCAAAAAAGATATACACCCCATTCAATGGTCGGATTGAGACACCATTTACAGCCAACAAACGAAGAGTTCTAATCTCAGGAGCCGCGGAACACTCGACGTATTTTTCTCAATAGGAAACGAATTTCATATTTCGCCGAACCTTGACATGCGACGAAATAGTAAAATACTGATTTCAACCCAAATTTTTTGCACCTGGAGTGGAAGGGACGTAGATTCGACGCCATGGAGAAGTTATAAATATTAAGGTACACAGACTCAAAACGTAACCTATGAACATACATATCCCTAACTTTCCCCCTCCTACACTTACCTTCTTAAACCCAAACCTTCCCTACTCCCCACCCGCCGCAACGACTTCCCAAAGCACCTCCATTTCCCTCCACCACTTCATGCCTCCCAGCACGTAGGTATATACCATCTAAGCCTCAATATTCCCTTCCAAGACTGCTAAAATACTGCTCTATTTTACTGACTTATCACCTGATGATGTTACCCCGCAACGAAACCATGGTCAGAAAGAAATAAAGTTATATGTGGAAATAGCGGAGTTAAAATTTCTTCAAACGTCCCTAGGACATTTATATAATTATCATTAAAACGCTTTTGTACACCGAATGTAATTGATACTGAAAACCAAAGTTTTCAAAATTGATTTTATCGTGGCAAAAATTGAATTGTTTTTTTCTTAAATTTGTAAAGCACATGTCAAGGAACTACGGAGAACGTGAGCTAATTTGTTTAAAATATAAAAAAAATATTGCTAATCATTTATATAATTGTCTTGATGTCTGTCATGATTCGATATCTTTAGGTTTAAGGTATGATTTGTCGTTGTACTTATATCCCGTTTTGTATTTTCACTAAATTTGGTAAATCAGCTCACACTTTAAAATCTCCGTATGTACCTTACCGTATGTGCCCATTTATCATATTTAAAACTGAAACAATTATTCTGATTTCCTTATGTTGCATATTATGTATTATATTTCTACTTTGCAAACAAAATATTTTAGAATGTAAACTTCTGTCCCATAGGAGCAATCGCTCCTAGGACAACTATTTTTTTCTATTCTATTCTACGAGGAGTACGGGTTGATGGATGATCACTGGCATAAGATGCGGTGACAACCAAAGTAAATCGGGGAATCGACCTCCACTGCGGAGAGACCCAAGCGACTAATCGCCGTGCTCGGCCAAGCCAGCGGTGGCCGGACGCCAAATCGTCGCCCGAGCCCGCCAATCGCCGACACCACCACGCCCCGCCATCCTTTGCCGCCGCATCGCCTCTCTCCTGTCCCCCTCGCTCCACTCTGCCTCTCGTATAGCTTTCCGCGTGCTCCCGTGGTATCAAGTCACAAATCTTCTCCCTTCAATCAATCCAAATCGTAAAATCCGCTCCCCAGAACAAATACCACCATCAACACGAATAACCTTAAACATTGGACGACAAAAAACACTAACCATTTCCAAACTTCTTCGAACCCCACCATCAACAACACCCACTGTCATTGTAAATACCCATAGAATCAATTATGTTCAAAATGTAGAGGCATATGACTTGATACGGGAATAAAGGCAGGGAGAAAGACAAGTAAGTCGGCAAGCTTAGCGATAGTTAAGAACAAGTTAACCAGTCAGTCTAAGGCTTAAAAACGATACGAGATACCTCAAGACATCTTTTTACCTAGTAGATACACTAGAAGGATGTAGAAAGTGAGGTAAGTAGTGGCAAACGGTGAGCTACTGCAAAAACAAGGGAAACAGTTGATGCAAGGAATAAGGACTTAGAATGAGGGTTTGGATAAGGCTAAGGGAGGGGATGCTGTCCTGAAGGCCCTATTAAGGGGAGAATATGAGGTGGAGGGGGGAGAGGAAGAAAAGGCAGTTTGCAAAATATAATGGGAGGTAAGAATTAAGCGAAGCTGAAGAACAAAATGCGAAATATAGGCGCATACTATGGCTTGGAAATTATTTTATGTCCAATAAATCAACCCTAATCCCTATAAATAAAAACCCTTTTCACGGTCTTCATTGCTAAAGGAGTTACCGTACTCGTACGATGGAAAAGTTATTCTTATCTTGTAAACAACTCTAGAAATCTAGGTTGACAACTTCCAATCCTCTACGGTTCTCAACCCTTCTCACATTAAAATAAACTTTCACGACAATTTTTCATCCTATAGTCAGTTCTACTCAACACCATCACCTCTCCCTCCGAATTCTGATATATTTTGACCCTGTCGCGTTCTCTTCGCGCTTCCGGTCTTCAAGGACTTGCCAACTCTCCTCATAGATGCCAACCCCCTAAACTACTCAAACTCCTGTCCAACCCACTAAACAATTCCTTCCTCATCTGTAATTCCACTCCTAATCCTACTGACTGGTAATATAATCCATCCTCTTTCCCATCTCGTATGCAAGTTCACTCATTCCTGTGAAATTCCTTCACGACAACTCCACAGGACAAAATTCTAGTAAAAATTCTTTTAGCAATGTCTCTGTATAAAATAGACATCCATGACATTACTAATTGCCATGACCTGTCCAGATAATTTACGTTAAGGAGTAAAATGTTGGCCAGTAACCGATCAATTCATTTGATTGAGAATGCATGATTTCCATGGCTTAAACTGAACTTACTCCACGGACATCGCGTTCATGAGAGGGATTTTGGTGCGATGTAGTATTGCAGTATGTACCTGTACAGTTTCGTCTTCCAAGAGGGTTGCTGTTACCGCATCGCAGGGGGCAATGCACTTTCCTCTGTGCGTCTCACGCATGGTTTAGTGCGTGAAAATATTGAGAGAGAAAAAAGACCACTGGACTTCAAGCGAGACGGTGCCTCACGAGGTCGTAATACCGACCAGCCACTTAGTTCAAGGACAGAGGATGGAGCACTGAGTAATAGGAATGACCCATTGCCTTTCCGCAGGGTTATCCGAAAATCCCCATGATCCTCAATCCCATTCATAAATGACATTGCAATGAAGCCTCCGAGAATGACACAGCCATGGGAGCAAATTTAAACACCGCCAAACGCCAACACCGCTATCCGTCGCCTCAAACACACTTTAAGACGCAAACATGGAAGATAAATGGTTTTTGCTAACAGAAGCTCACAATTCTGCCTCTCCCATGTGCCCAGGTAAATGCCACAGATAAGCGCACTGATACCAAAGCAGCCGATATCAACAGTTTCTTCTCACCGCTACCTAGGTTTGGTCATCAATACGACACGCTCTTATCAGTACCACCTTGAGAATCGCAGGAAAGACGCTTATCGCACAGGGAGCAGTAGTCCGTCCTCCCAAGCTCTTTGTTAACTCGTGGTGCGGAACGTGAAGATTGTGCACAACCATCAACCGTTCAATATAGCTACAGAGCTTCGAAACCTCCTCAAACAAAATCGGAAAATCACAAAAAGATTTTTATGAAAAATGTAACATAATTCCTTCGGCGAGACCAGCCTAAATGAATGTTTCCTAATAACCGAAAAAATCTCCTCGTATTAATTCACACTCCAGCTATTTTTGACTCAACAATGGGAATATTTCCACACAAAAAATCGTCCACTTTGACCGGGAGTTGAACCCGGAACACTCAGTTTACGGCAGATTAACCAGTTAATTTACCACGGCATTAAGTTGAGATCCGACTTTTACTCCCATTCAAGGGGGATGATTTATTTCTCTATGTAAATCCTACTGTTCACACCTGAATGCAAAACCCTAACGTTTTTGGCTAGTTTGTAGCCGTGGAATTTTACTTCACGCCAGAATATCGGGCATAAACAATGACATCGTTCGTATAAATCTGGATACGGAATGGGGACCTATTATCATCTATGAACCGCAAAAGCACCGGAACCCTCTATAACATTTTCAAAACCGGATAGAAGGGAGTTATCATCCAGTGCATACGTTGTAAGTTGCCAGTCTTTTCCCACGCGTTCACGCCGAATCTGCGGCCGCGTGTTCCGTCACCTCCATCACAATCATAAGATTTCGCAGCATAATAGCCATAGTCTCCGAAGTAAACATTCACTCGCGCTCGAGAAAAATAGCTACGCCACTGCGCATAACGATTTTTTGGTAATTTCCGGACAGCCATAAAAGTGATCCAATCATACTTCTCTCTATCTTAGGACACTCACAAACAAGCAACTACTCGACATCGATAAATACGCTAGTGTTGTTACACCAGCACAAAATATCGGGAGAAAAATTTATCTCCATGGGGTTTTCATAATACCTGAGCCACTCAGTATTTAGGTAAAAATAAATAAAGTTAATCATGCTTATAAAAGCCAAGTACAGTACTTCTTAGTCATAAGTGGTGCATTACAAAGGATTCAGGGGGGGGGGAATAGACTTCATGCCACCAAGGTACATACTAAGCCTGTAAATGAAGAAAACCCATACTTACAGAGCCATTTCCACCCTATGAGGGTAAAAGTAAAATTTAAAATAAAGCATCGGCTCCCAGCCCGTGACGATTTAACGGTACTAGAAGAATGCTTGATAGTGTCGGAAGTAACAGTAAGAACATTCTTTCATCTGAACAACTTTCATGCTTTAACAAGTTGAGAGCGAACAGTCGCCATTGCATTATCGGTGTGTAAACAGTCATATCGTAACTGTAATAGAGATTCGACTGTAAATGATCAGCAGTAACATAGACTGTGAGCATGGCGAATGGATAAGGGATACACAATGAAAAATGGACGGCTGAGTGGTACGTAAAGTAAAACATTTGGAAACTGCTTGAACAGACCAAACTATCCAAATTATTGATACCCGATAATAGACGGTAAGAAGGCAGGCACGGAAACGGTACGAAGATGGTACGGATAACCATGATTTGATATCGTACTTTCGTACCGAGCCGTTATGAAGAAAACACACCGTACCGTAATTCCGTGCCTCCTTATCCCGAATTGTTTCGCACCTCCCACGCCCTCCGTCTCGGAGGAGGTGTTTGGGGGTGGCAGGGCGGAAGGGAACGCGCCCCCTACCCGACCTTCCCAAATGGAGGAGTCGCCCATATTTAGTTTCAGGCAAATAGTCTCTTTCAAATCCTCGGCAAGGCTTCCCCCGGCACGGCCCGCGTGCGCGGTGCCGCGACGCCGCGCGGGAAGCCCGCTAACGCCGCCGGCGTCGCCCACGCACGACGGCGACGCCCCGCACTCACACACTCCTCGGCTCCCATTCTCTCGCTGTGTCCCGCGCGGAAGCAATTGCCCGACAAAGGTGCTCTCACATTCGGTCACCCACCATGTTTCAATCGGGCCGGAACGAATGCTCACCACCTAACTAACACAATTTGATGCGGGGAACTTTTCCATCTTCTCTTTTCACTCGTGCCTTCCGACCGTCCGATGAAATGCCGAAGGGCCACGAGGAGCAATAATAAAAAATTAACGGAGAACATGGCGTATGCACTGCATAAAAATCGGAAACGTTTGGCCATGACGTCGACCAATTTCGCCATTTACTTTTATTACTGCTTCTGGGCCCAAAAGCTAAAGTACACATAGCCTCTCACTGAAATGAACAACTTTATTTTGAACATAAAGGATGGTATTAATGGATTGGATTCACGAATTCATTTAACAAACAAAACAATCACCAGTCTTGCGCATTTGACTGATTTCATTACGTGCTCAAACTATTTTATAGACAACCTGACAGTAATGGAATTTTGGCAAATTAATTTAGTTATTTTTCAGCAGACCACTAATATCCCTCTAAGGTTGATGGTTTCAGGCGTAACTTTATGAAATTTGCTTCTATTCATTATGAATGTAACGCCATAATTAGGTACAAATTACAGAAATGTTGTCACTTATACACAGTTGAGGTTGCAGGGGATAAGAGTCACTTTTTCGTGAGAATAGAGATGTCATGTCCTCTCTTGCGACAACATTTCCGTAATTTTTACCTGATGATGACGTTAACCGTCGAAACCATAGTAGTGGCGGTGTGAAATTAAATAATACTTGAATTACAAAGTTTACCCTAACATTCACAAATAATATCCCTCTACTTCTAAGATTCCGAAATGTTATTACGTTTCCGGAAATTTCTGCAAAGATTGCTCTTTGCAAATACTCAAGGCACGTGGGTGGTATTCAGACGAGGTGTACGTCGTTGATGCTATAGCTCCTTTCCTCGGCGGTGCCCGGCCCAAGCAAATCATCGCGGTAAGAACCTGTAAGGAAAGAAGCAGGCTCGCTCCACCCATGTCGGCCAATGCAACATTCATCCAACAAGGTGAGATCGTGAACCTGTCTCTAGCGCCTTATACGGAGCATCGTATCTACTTGGAATATATCATAAGGAGGTTGGTTTAAAGAATTACGAAAAAAAGGTAAGTACCCTTGTGATTAAGAAAGAGGAAATGAATTTCACTGGTCACTGGCAATGCGTACATCACGGATGAAAATTCATTCAAATGCATAACCTTGAGGTTTACAGTGCGTAATTTCTGAAGAAACAATTAACATCACAGCACCTTTGAAAACTGACCCAATTGAACTGTTCGCTTCTCCGTGATTGAATGGCATTAGTCCTCATATATATAAAGCAAAAGCATAATATTCAGTGTATATAATTATGCTTAAATAATTTTTACCATAACTTATCAGTCTACTAATGTTTTTTGTCAGAGAAATACTTACTGACCACCTATCACTCCCATATGAAATAACGTCATAAATCATGAAAAAAAATATTAAGACACTACAATTAAACTATTCATTCACATGGGTAGTAGCTGGAGAGTTTTCTCATTATTGGGATGTAAATTTACCTAACAGTGTGTTATAAAATCAGTGCAACACATCTCAGTCACTAATAGTCAACGCTATGTTTGGTTAATGCGTCGTATCCTATAGTGGGATAAACGTAATATCTATATAGCAACACTTTTTTGTAAGAATAGAGTTCATGTCCTCTCCTGATTCACCGATGATGAGAACCGAACCGATAATGGATTGATTTTCATCAAAAGTAACGTGGTGATACCATTTGCATTTGAATTCCATTACAAAGGGTCAATTTGGATTCTGAAGACGTTGCGTTCCGATGGTATGGCAACGGGGCAGTGGAAAAGCATTCATGGGAGCGTCAACGGTTCATGAAAAGAAAGGTACTGCTAGCAGCAATTAAAGCAAACTAAAGTGAACTAATAGGTGAATGGTAGCAGGATAGGAAAAGAAAACAATCTCAGCAAAGAATCCCGTCTTTCTATAGACCCGATAGCGTTGCAAAAATTATTGCAAAATATGTATCACTTCTTGCTGTAGAAGTTACCTTCTCTTCGAGGGTTCTTTCCCAAATCTATTAGCGGTCCCCTTCTTGCGTTTGCACTCAAAGCTGCCCTTTTCAATATTCTCGAGGGTGAATAATTAATTGGGAGGGAAAAAGGTCCGTCAGAAACCTGTAAAAGGGGACAATAATGGGGGAATGACACAAAAGGAAACCGTAGATGTAGATTCGGTTTGGGATTACATCGTTCAACATTCATTCAAAATTTCCCCTCGCAACTTTCAGCCCTACCCATTTTGGTGCCTCCAAAACCGCCCTCCTCCAAAACCGCCCTCCCCCAAATTGTCCCACTGCTCCGAACACTTCGGCAATAAACTAACTCTCTTCCACGAGCTCATAAGTTAAACTATCAACATAGAATAACTATTGAGCCAGAAACGCGCCGAGCATTCCAACACAATACGTTTCATTTCAATCCATGCACAATTCTACGGTATTGTTGGGAGTACACAGTACGGCTTCGAGGTGTATGAGAATAGAGTTCAATCCCAGCGTAAATAAAGTCCATCAAGAATTTCACTCGTCTTATCACATGAACAGCATTAATTCCTCGTAAAAGTACATTAGGTTTCACTAACACTAAAGAGTCAAGTGGTCATCTTATTTTTTTCCGGGAAGTGCAATGCGGAAAGGATATTTTTGCATCCTACAATGAGATCATAGGTATGAAAAATTGTGCTGGAATAGAGGTTATTATTAATGTATAACCTATTCAACTACCGAGGAAACGCCTATGTGAGGGAAAAAGGAAGAAAAATAACGGAATATAAGTATAATCACGAATGAATGTCCATGGTAGCAGAATTATAAGAGGAAGAGAGTTCATATTAACACAATTTTTTTACACTTCCCATGCTCAGATGAAGATATCTCTCACCTAAGTCACCTAAAAGTTCGAAGACCTTGTCGCAGAAGGGTATTCAATCTAACTATACTGAAGATATGGACAAAATTGGAAGCAAGAGATGATTATTCTCACAATCAGGTCACAAATTACTTTTAAGAAAATATCAATTACCGTTTATAAACACAACATTGTCAATCGACGTCGCCAAATCCTGAACGTAACAATTCCATTTGATTTAACAGCAGTAGATATTAGGGGGTGCGATGGAGAGCTGTAATCGAAAGTTGCGCCGTGAAAAATAAATAGATGACGACTAAATGAAATGGAGGAAGGGTGGAGAGAAATTTGGCGTCAGCCTCAGCGATTGAGCCACCAAGCAAAAGACAACCTGGGGTTTAGAGTTTGACCTCCCATAGTCAACGGACTATGCAATAAACTTTTAACGTAGCTCTAAATCAGGGGTCGGTATTCCGCTGAAACTTTCACCCACTGCTTGACTTTGATCCCGAGGTAACGTGATGGGGGTAATACACCAGCAACTCGATTCCTAAATATTTAATTCAATGTGACAAAAACGCCAGTAATGTCGGGTGTCACAGGAATACAACATTCTCTTACCGAAGGGATAGGAATATATTGCAATATGTGAGGAGGCGATTATATCAAATAGGCTGCTGTGACTAGAATCCGTCTTTTGAAATTACGCTTCCTTATTTGTGCAAATTGCAGACACTTATACAGGCAATAATAAGAAACAAAAGGGAATGTAAGGACACTATGTTAGCAATTTTTACAAAGGATCAGAAACAAAAGCCCCTCAAGACACGCACACTGATTAGAATACGTAGTTAAAAGGTTTCAGAGCCTTATATTCTTAGAGCCTAAGATACTTAGGATGTGGAAGTAATCAGAGTCCTTCGGTTTATCGACAAGTTCGGTCATATGAAGGGCAAAAATCAGTCATGAAGTTACAAATTCAAGGATTCAGTTTCCTTATACCACACTTATGGAAGCACTTCCTCACAGATTTATCTCCCTCGTAGGCTGTATTTCCTCATCCCTCACGTCCGTCGTCATAACAGTCGTCACCAAGTATCCAAATACCAGAATGTGCCATTGCATAATTTGTAGATTTGTTTTGAAAGGCTAAAACCTCCGTACTTCATAACAAAATCGTATATCTTAGGTGTAATTTTTGTTCAAGCAGTCATTTGAACCTTAAAAACATTTTTTCGGGAGAATAACGATCATTGTCAAAAACAGTTTACGCAAAGACATCGTTTCGGATAATAATATATTATGAGGCGATCAATTAAAAAAAGCGCAAAACCTTACCTCGATGGGATACGCTGTTTCCTCGATTGTACAAATATATCCCGAAAGTAGCCGCAATAGGAGTACTCTTCAACTCAATTCCCATGCACATTCAATTGAGTAGACAAGTCGAGTTAGGTTTTAAATAGCGTCGACAGCCATGGTCATTCACACCAAACGCAAACTAAGATGTACACAGCAGTAGTATTACTAAACACTAATCGTAGGAGCATTAACGAATTATTACCAATTTTTGACGAACTTAATGTTTACGAAAGTTTACGATTTCAACCGAGGATATAGTATATATTATGTATTTTTTGCGAATAAACCGATTGACTCTCCTTGTTTTCTAAGCTTCGACACGCGCTAACCGTAAACTCTTTCTGCGCGGAAGGCAATAATAATTTTTAGGGTCTGGGAGGTATTTGACTGAGGCCACTTCGCATCAGGCAACAGAATAGCATACGACATATCACATGCGTGGAGATATGTGCCACATTTCGAGCGAGCTCTACGGACGAGCGGATGAGCCCAGCGCCCGTCCCCGCACGCACCTAATCCGATTTGGAGGGGGCCGCTGGAAGAATTTGGGGGGTGGGGCGGGGGTGGGCGCCAAGCGGCCTCCTCCGCCAAAGAACGAAAAGCGGGCGGGGCGGGGGAGGGAACGGTCCGGCCGCCGCACGGAGCCACGACTCCGTTCGCGCCACTCCAAGCGCGAAGGCAGCAGATGCCTCAAGGGACGCGGATGTGGGAGGCGGCGGAGAGTGAAGACGACGCCAACAAGTAGACAATCACTCGCGGGTGCACTGAAACGGCGAGCGCCTATCGCGACTCGCACACACTTCCTATCGACATCCATTGTTCTTTCACATTAACTCCTTTATGCTGTGCACCTCAGCCTTACGGCTATTTATTGGCTACCAGGCTAAAAATGGAAGAGGAATCAGTACAGAGCTATGAAAAGAAACAACGAATAGATACAACAAGGGAAATGAAAAAAACAACTTTTGAAATGGTCTCCTATAAAATGCAAAAGAAAAACGGTTACCCCATAAACTTGGCGATTTTTACAGTATCTCAAATTTCAAGTCATTTACACTACCAAGAGCATACATCCGCGCTGTATCGTACAGTTATGTTATGCTATTCAGGGGAGGCGACCGACAGCTGAGGTCATTTGCGCCATTTAGGGTAGGTGGGTAAACGGGTAATGGTAGGAGTTTTCAGGGAAAGAAGGAAGGGTGGAGAGAATCCCGGCGTCGGCATTAGCCTACTCTTAACGACAGGCGCCAAGGGGACCCCGGCTTAACGTCCCATCCGACGGACAGAGTACTGAACCTAAAATCCCCTCCACTATGCAATCAAGTAGGGACCAGTTTTCCACCGAAAAATCCGCCACTGCCGGGAATCCAGTGGGAGGCCAGTACTCTCACACTCTCGGGATGGGAGGCCAGTACTCTAGCCACCACACCAACCCACACACCCCCTCGTACAGTTAAGCTAGTTTTTCAGGCCACAGGGTCGGAATTCCTCTCGCAGCTGCTCCCACACACAAGACCACATTGGGAACAAATATTACCGTCAATCTCCAGTAGAAGTGAGGTATTCTCATTAGCACGGTTTCGTTTTTACGCTTCCGGCGCAGCCAATGACTTGTCGCACCATATCGTTCGTCCGTGTTCGTCTCTCTCCACGACGAAAAACGTTGGGCCATTCAAAAATACGCTCCATTTCCCATCACATGTTTACAAAACACGCAGTTTTTATCAGACAAATCCCAGACGGTAAAGACTCATTAAGGATACAGTGACTTTGAGAGAACAATTTCAGGTGAGGTTTTCAATTCCCATTTAAAATATTCAGAAGGGCAGAAAAATAATTTCCATTTACGTACACTCTGTAATAATTTTTGAGAGATTTATAATGCATGCAATTAGTAGACTGAGTCAGCATTTGGTTCCATCATACTCGTGCTGAAAATAAACGTTTCATATCACACTTCTATTGAATACGGTGACTTCATAAAGCTAGCTAGGAATTGCTACCTGAATTACATGCTGAAACCGTGGTCGGCTTTTGGAATACGTATGTGTGGATTCGATACCTGTGGATAGCCATTGTCGCAAAATGTCCATTTCCACATGTCCACCACAATACCTAGTTTTCTTTAACAGCTTATTGGTTGATTTGTTATGAATAAAAAATTATTAATAAGTATATCACTAAAGAACTATGAATGGTTAACCTAAATCAAGATACCGTAAGCTTGTCTGGTTGCTCGAACGTGAAAATCCTATGTAATCACACCTTAGAGTTGAATTATGTTGATTACTCGACTTTGCTGTCAAATAATATACCTACGAGTCCCCTCTTACGTGATGGCTGTTGACTGAACAGCCATAAACTGTCATAGATATTTCAGCTTCTTACTTTCCAATTTAATTTCCTGGAGGCTTGGAATTATGATTGAAATCTTGGGATAACAACGTATTTGGATATTAATGATACAACACGATTTATATAATACTAAAATTCAATTTGCAATGCAATTTGCAATAGCAATTCAATTTCTACCATGCATTCAATATTTATCGACACAGAGAAAAAAGTTGGCTGAAAATTTAACTTCAAACCTACGTATCGAGTATTAACACTTCGAAATAATGCTTGATAGAAAAAGTCAAATTTATGTGATAATACCGTTATTTACAAGGAAAATGAATCTGTATTTTGTGCCAATTTCTTTCAAAATGAGATATTAAACATAACTTCCGCATTGATTTTGGATACTAATAATGGCCAATTACAAGTTGACAGGTACTAAGGCGATGATCGGTAATCATGCTTGTAGCTGAATTCTTCCTCCGTTATGCTCAGTGCTGCTTTTCTAATGAGTGCACTTCTTATTGCACCCAAATATTCCCAATAATAAAGTTAACAGTGGTAAGCAATTGCTACACAAATGTATACACCAATTCCAATAAAATTAGCACAACATTGTTTTCAATGAGATATTCATCTCTCTACTCCTTATCGTGAAACGATGACCCGTTAAGTGATGACATTCAACTTATCTGACTTGAGGTGAAGATTAATACCGGTCTCACACAAAAATGGCCGAAACACACAAGACGATGAAAAATCTTGGGAATAATCTCCATTTTCTGAGTGGCCAAAAACATTCTGGCTGAAGATAATTCCACATATACTGAGGAATCTTTATCGAGGCCAATTTTGCCTCAACTACAACAATAATATTCGGCGTTATCATCCATGAGAAAGTCAAAGGCACGCTGGGGATGGGCAACTCACCGGCAAGGGGCGCAGTGCTCCGGATGGCGACGGGGGCGTCGGGCCCACCGTGGGCTGCCTCGGTCCGGCCCGCCACCAGCCCCTCGTACAGCTCCCGCATGTGCCTCGGCGGAGAGGCGGGGCGGCTCGAGGCGCTGGGCCGGATCTTGAGCACGTCCAACAGGGCTCGGGCCGGAGGCCAGGAGCTCCCGGGGCCTTCGACGACCGCGGCCAGCGGAGGCGGCGGCGGCCCTCGGCAAGGGGCCCCCGGCGCCAGGGCAAGCGTGGCCACGGCGAGTAGGACCACGCGCAGAGGCATGGCGAGCGGTGAACGTCCGAGCGCGGCACCGACGTCCGGCTCCTCGTCAGTCAGCTTGCGCTTCGTGTCAGTGACGTCCCTGGGCAGCGTGCGTTTCCCGCGCGAACTTCCCCCGGCAGCGGCGCGGCGGCATCTGACTGCCTGCCTCCTCGTTCGGTGGGGCGATCGCCCCCTCCGCCCCTCCCCGGCCCAACCCTCTCCACTCGGCCACCTGGGGGCGGGGAGGGGGCGGCGACTGGGGGCGGGCGGCGGTGGTGCGACTGGGGGGCAGCGAGACGCCGCCCTGTCCTCTCCCGACGTGCCAAGCAAGGGCGAGGAAGTGAAGTTGGGGTGAGTGGCAGCGTCTACGGGGCCGCACTTCCAATGGCCGAGCCACTATTGGCCAGGATAGGTTTCACAAAGGGTTGATGGTAGTACCCTCTTTACTCCCTAAATCCGAGTTCCCTCACGCCAATCCTCACATCCCCGCGATAGGAAATGTTTCTCCTCTGCTGGAAGACCTAAATAATAAAGCTTTAGCAGATTTTTACAACACTTTCTTCCCAGCTGCGATATAATAGCTAAACTTGCTGTCTAGCCTAAATATAACTAATGGTTATTAATAATTAATGAAAGAATTTATCTTTATTATTTACATAGCTTAAAAATTAACTTTTTGTAAGGATTAGTATGGTGAGGATACATTTTTCGTTGCCATCTAGCGCGAAGCTAAAGAAACTTATTAATCAAAGATTTCACCTTAGTTGAACTTCTACATTCATGACTACATGCTAAGGAAATGATTACATCATGGCTTTGACAGCCATGATAGCTGAGCGGGTTAAGGCGTTGATATAATCATTGGAACCGAAAGTTGGTCAACAAGAAAATTTGCAGTTAATGAAATTTTCCTCCTGAAATTTTAGTGTATACAGGAGAGATCGAGAAGGTCGACCGGGAGAGTGAGCATTTATCGCAGTAAAGAACACAATAGTCAGCAAAACAGAAGCGAATACCGATAATATAATAGAAAGGGTATGATGTTCAATTCAATGCGCTAAATCAAAAGTAATATATGCTTGTGCGTACCATAGACCGACCCCATTCCGATGTACACTCAGTATTGGAACTAGAGAAACCGATCAGTCCTTGAAGTCCCATAACAACGAACGCCAGATTACTGAAGGTGGCGATTTCAATACACCATCTCTAGGTTGGAAGACATTTAGCCATAAGTCTGGGTTTAGGGACAAAAAAATCTGTGAGTCATTGCTGAAGCTGTTAGCATCATACGCATTGCATCAAATAGTAACTTTGCCTAATAGAGGAAAGAACGTTCATGATTTACTAGGCACAAACATCCCTGAAAAATTTATTTAAGTTGAAAATATCGATGTAATAGGTGACCACAAGGTGTTATACGTAAAAGCTTTTCTGAAAAAAATATTAAAGTAAAAAGAAAGATTTTCCATTTTAGCAAACAGTTTTTAACACATTTGGGGGTGACTAAAATATTTCTTTTGAAAATTGCGAGAACTTCAGTAAAAATAGTGATACCGAGAGTACTTATACGGAAAGGATTCCTTCAAATTACGCGGTAATTTATGAAAAAATATTTACCCCATAAGTATAAGAGTGGGAATAAGGATCCAAGTTGGTACAACGCGTAGGCTGGAAAATACTTGAAACTCCAACGAATAGGTCTCTGGACACATATTCCAATAAAGGCATTTTCGTAGAGTTTAAACAAAAAAATTACTTGCTGCGAAAGCAGTTTTGACAGAAAGTATTTTATTTTTAAAATATAAGCATTTGAATCGCCACGAGCTGGTCCCTCGCAAAAACGTAATTCGCATCGCTGCCATCTTGAATGACGTCAGGTCCTGCAACAGCGGTCGCGGTGCGTATATTTCTATGCGAAGTTTGAAGCGTTTAGGAGATCACTATTGAAATGTCTTTCATGAACGCACTTTATTTTAATATGCCAAAGCGTTGTTTTAAATGTTGTCTTGTGCCAAAATATAATGACACCAACGGAAATGCCTCCCAACAAGTATTTTTTTTAATTACCCGAAACAGGATAATATGGGTGAAGAAAGAGGTGCAAGCGAAATGAAACTTTGCCTATGCGATCAAACGTGTGCATTTTTGAACGTTTACTCTGTCTATATTCATTTTACCAATTCTGGAAGCTAAATTAAACTTAATTGTATCTTAATTGTGCAGAAACTGGGTCAAAACAAAGCGCCGCCAGTAGTACTATTGATGCGATTGACATATGGGCTCAATATTATTCGGTAAAGTTTTTTCATTGATTGAAAAACTGCTAGGAAATTTAGTACATGCACAAGTCAGTAATTAGAGCACGAGGGAAATGTGCTGCACATATGTCACGTAAAATCTTTTCCATATCAGGCAATATGCCATGTTTGAAAAAGTTCGCTAAGCAACTTTCAATTATGATTAAAAGACTGAACCCACTGAAACTATCGATGCTTACTTTTCAAGATTAGACGTCCTAACTTTTATTAATCACAAGCAGTAATTTTCACCGGTCAATTTCAATTTTCGAAGGTCAGCGTGAACGATGGACGCGTGAATGGCTACTTGTGAACATAAAAACAATTTATTAAACCAAAGTAGTTGTAGACGGGAATATTTATTTCTTTGCATTACCTTCACGATTTAACACATTAGATTCACGTTTCAACATACCGCGTCTGCGTCGAGATCAGCTAATATGCCAAATACACCAATATTACACCACACAACATTAGAATCTAGGATCACGATCGCACTTGCTTGCTGCGACACAGGTTGAATTTTGAAGTTCCTCGGTATATTCGGTAATCAAGGGTTTTTTAATCCCCCTTTGTCTCAATAGCCCAATATATATTTTCCCAAAAGGAAGTTCTTGGAAATCGTATCAAAACTCATAACTGCACCATAAGGTTATGCCACTACAAACAAAAGATTTTCATGTTCATTGTATTTTTTATTTAGGCCTTTAAAGCCTGGTTACACGATACATTAACACGTACGGGTTAATGTACATTTGCGTGAATGGTTTCTGCTCAACTTGTGCGTTAGTGCATGAACCAAATAGAACAGGTTCTATTTTCTGTTCACGCATTCATTCATTTGTACATTTTGGTGTGGTTACACGGGGCATTTTCGCGTTCATGCATTTACACATTAACTCGTACGGGTTAATGTATCGTGTAACCAGGTCTTAAACCGAATCCTTGAAAACATCCCAAATGATACAATGTGCCTGAAAATAGAGAGATGTCGACACATATTGGAGCAGTAATTCAAAGTAAACAAATGGATAAAGTAGATGCCCATAATACATCTTATTTTTGTGGTCCCGAACTTGACTTACCTACGCAATCCCTGCAAGAAATGCTCACTGTAGTCTATAGCGAAGACAAGTAGGTATACCTACTTGTCTTCGCCATCCATCAAAATATGTGCTTCCACGACATATTAGTTTATGCTCGGGGCATACACGAGTACGAACAACATTTTATCGAGCTTAACCTGCACATAGCCCATGGCATCATCGTCGTGTTCCTCACGAACGACCCTAACACCAAAACATTCATCATCGCCATATTATGAATATTACAAAATTCAAATGTGAACATTCATTTTCAAACATTGACATGCTTTTACCTCGCCATCTTAACTTTTTGGATTTCCGTTTGAATCATGTTTTCTTCGAAGATTGAACGAAGTTGATGGTAAACACTGTGTTGATACGTATGAAAACATTGCTAATGTTGAGATTTTCGGAAGATTTCTTGCCTCAGCTTTGACAAACTCAGACTCCATACCTTCTAAAGAAATCATATATGTTCGCAGCCTTCCTTAACCACACCAAAGATATCTAAATCCGACAACAAATGTTGAAAACAACGTCCACAGGTACAGTACGTCCCGCCGTTTTCCTCTCCATTGCAGGAGCTGACGTCACTTTCAGCCGGCCAATCACAATACGTTTTAGAGTGGGCGTGTTTTCTGGGCATTTCTTTTGCTTATTTCTCGAAAAATACATTAAATAAATGCATTCTTTTCATCGCTAAGGTGTTTTAGTATAATTAACAATTTTTTAAGTAGCATTTCAAGGAGATTTAAAAAATTGTCCAGAGGTCTATTAGCCACACGAAACTAAGAAAAATCAAGAAAATGTAGCAAATATAACATTACAAAATTTGTAAAGCAACCACGAACACAGCCCTTGGAAATGCGTTTAGTGAGTTCACGAGAAAAGTTCTCGAAGAACAACTAGAGGGAAATCCGAAAGCATTAGTTTCATTTGATAGGGAAGTACTGGGAACTAAAAAGTCAACGCCTTGAAAAACGTTAGGGGTGAAGCAGTAACTTCCAGTTTGGAAAAGGCTAATTTGTTGAATTCCTTTTTTCAGGGAGTTTTTAGTCAATCTATGCGTGGTTTGGACGAAACCATACCAGACCGATTTCAGCTACCAATGCCCTCGATCGATATATCCTCTAGCGGAATCGAATCCTAACTAAAAAACATAAGCCCGAACAAGTACTCAGCTCCCAATGAAATTTCAGCACGTGTGTATATAGAATTAGCTCTCGAAGCAGCTTCATATTTTACAGTAGTATTTAACGAATCCCTAAAAGAATATGTAGTTTCCAAGGACTGGAAGATAGCAAACATAAACCCAATTTAAAAAAGCAGCGATATGGAACAGCCATGAACTTAGGCCAATATCACTAACGTCACTATTACGTACAATTATGGAGAATATACTAGTTACATAAATAATGGGACACCCCGATAGCCAGGATTTATTGATTAAAAAACATAGGTTCCGAAAGGATTGGCCTTGTGAAACTCAACTAGGTCTTTTCGTTCATGACATTTTAGTTTCTGGAGAAGGTAACGTTCAGGTAGACACAGAGTTTCTTGACTTCAGAAAAGTGTTTGATACGGTGCCCCACTTCAAGTTAGTCTCGACCACGGTCTTAGAGAAGAGAAGGTCTGGAAACTTGCCGTCCCGGCATGTTCACTTAAAGAAGTCGTTTCCCGCGGAGGTCGATAGAGGCGCCACCAGTCTAGTAGTGCAAGTTCACTATGGACTTTTATACGTAACAGCAGTAATTCCGTATTAATTTACGGTGATAATGAAGTTAATCACCAAGAACCTCTTAGCGTTAGGTCTCGATGTTAACATCATACGGGGTAGACAGTGACATAGTAGGCTGGGTAGGAGACTTCTTACGTGAACGCGTTCAAAGGGTGGTATTAGATGGTGTTAGCTTAGGCAAAGCAATAGTTATATTAGGTGTTCCCCCGGGTAGCGTGATAGGCCCAACATTATTTCTTCTTTATGTAAAGGACTTCAAAACAATAGTTAAAACTAGCAAGCTCCCTCTTTGTGCCGATGATGCTATAGTGTATAAGGAAATTAGGAATGAAGATGACAGTCAATCATTATGATGATTACAATACTAAAGCAAAGAATGTAGAAGCGATTGACGATTGGTGTGTTAGATGGCTGCTATAATTAAATTTGAAGAAATGTGCGATAAAGAATATTTGGAAAAAGAAGAACTTTCCCCAGTGTTTCCGCCGTAGAATAGCAGCGAAAACCATTTACAGCACTCTGACGTATGAATTAAAAGATGTTAATATTATCTTTGGAAAAAAAAGTGGACTGTATCCATTTAACATGTGTTCAAAAACTTATTTTAGTATCCAACATAAGTGGTATTTTTTCTAGGTTGGCATGCAGATAAATAAATTAGATTTCTTAAGCAAGGCACATACGAAATTTGTAATTATTAACAACATAAGAGTGCAATTAACCCTTTACAAACCGAATTCATTTCTGAACCGATTTTAATAATAAATTGTATTTTATTTTGTAGTTCAATGGCTAATTAAGATATATTACGCAAACAAAACAATTTTAACGTGTTTTTGAGCATCTTCCAAAAGGGAACATTGGACATTCGAGTGCATAAAATGCTGAATATTTATCTTTTGATAATGATCACTTCCGAAGGTGATTTCTATCTTAAAGTGGACTGTATAATTTGCATTTACGAAAATTATTAGAGACAAAAGATTGAGCCACGACAATCTGCCACTCACCGATCGCGTGCCCGACCGACCGATGGCTCTTCGGCAAGCAGCTGGACTCCACAGGGTTGCTTCTTTCACTTGATCCTCACTGCTCAGCGTTCACAGGTAGACTCACTTACACACTCATTCAACATCCACTCACTAGGCACACAAACAAATGATAATCGAAAACCGAAGTCCAGTGGCACCGCCAAGTGGTGGCGCGGCTCAACCTTGACAAACCATTTGAAAACACAACTGAACATCCCCCCGCCCTTGGAACAACGTTCCAAAAAAACCAACTGGACAATAATTAAATTGATTGAGAAATAGAAAATCAAACAATTAGGGTACTTCCCCCTTCGATGTGATCATATGATCCAAACTAACTAAATCACACAATGGGAAAGGGAAAAACATGGAAAACAAAAACCAAAAAGGGGAAAGGATTTATCTTCACTCCAAGGGGGCTATCAAGGAGATTTATTAGGAAGGGGAAGCCCACGGAAAGGTTCACAAATACTAATAACCAACAGTCAACTAAATAAACAAACCTAACTTTACTACACTACCGAATCCTACTCACTAACATTAATTATCTTTTATTGGTAATGGACATAAGTCCTTCACTGACCGTCTATACACCCCCTGCTTGGTTTTAACCTCAGCGACTCTAACTAGGCCATCCGTTCCCAGGAAACAATTGCTAATTCGACCAAGTCGCCACCTACAAGTGCTACATTTCGGGTCCTTCAATATTACTAGGTCACCCTCCTTGATATTACTACTTTTGGCAGTCCATTTCTCTCGCCTCTGGAGAGTAGTTAGATAATCGTCCTGCCATCGCCTCCAGAATGTCGCCACTACTTGTTGCAGTAAACTCCATCGCCTTCTATATCCTCCTGGACCATGCTCCGGTTCTTCAGGAAGTGTGTAAATTGGCTCTTGCAGGAGGAAGTGGCCGGGAGTAAGAGCCTCGACATCGGTAGGATCCGTACTAACTGGAGTAATAGGTCTCGAGTTCAATACAGCTTCTATCTGAACGAGTACTGTGTAGAATTCTTCGTACGTTAGTACTTGATCGCCAAGTGATGCTGCCAGATGTCTTTTCACCGACTTTACACCGGCTTCCCATAGTCCTCCCATGTGGGGGCTGCCAGGAGGTATGAATCTCCATGCGATTCCTCTATCACCCAGATACCGTTCGGCTCTACTATTGAAGTCAGCTGATGACGTTACTTTCCTCCAAGTCGCCATCTTTCTCTGCGCCCCTACAAAATTCGTTCCATTGTCGCTATGAATTTCGGTCACGGCGCCTCTTCGCGAAATAAACCGCCTTAATGCGGCTAAGAAACAATTGGAACTCAAATCCGAGACAAGTTCCAAATGTATTGCCCTTGTTGCGAAACAAACAAACAAGCAAATATATCCATTTAATATCTTTGCTTTGCGTATTTTTCCCATTTTTAGTGCATACGGCCCGCCAAAGTCCACGCCTGTTATGCAAAATGCATAAATTTTCTCCAATCGAGAGGGAGGTAGATTAGAATAGATTAGAATAGATAGATAAACTGCTCTTTCGGTTTGGGGTTTGCACGAAAGCATTTCATGCAGTGCAATATTCTCCGACGAATAACCTCTCTAGCATTTATGATCCAAAATTTCACCTGGATAAGGCAGTGCAAATGAAGTGACCCAGGGTGTAGGTGAACCTCATGATAATAATCAATAATCAAAGTCGTTAAATGATGAGACTTCGGAAGCAGCATTGGGTGTTTCTGGTTGAATGCAATCTTGGCATGCTTCAATCGGCCTCCAACCCTTAGGACTCCTTCCTTATCTACAAATGGGTTCAAATTTCTCAACCGACTGGGCACTACTTCTTTTCTTAATAAATCTAATTCCTTTTGAAATTCAATTCGTTGCACTAAAATTACCAAACGCACCTCTGCCTGTGCTAATTCTTCCGTAGTGAGATAACCACTATGTTTCTCCTTGGGGTGCTTACAATTATGAATGAACCGCAGGCAATATGCAGTAATTCTCTTCAAGCGTGAAAACGAGGAAAACTTCAACAACCAAGCTAGTGTATCCTGTTCTAGTACCGTATGGAGATTAATTGTTCGAGGTTCCACTTCAAGGGCATCACACTCCGTGTGGTTAGCTAGTTTTGGAGCCCTCGGCCACCCCTCCAATGGTTGACTCAGCCATAACTGGCCCGTCACCCAAGTCGCGTCCTCGATAAATTGACGAGGAAGGGCTCCTCTCGATGCTATGTCACTAGGGTTAGAGTCTGATGGCACATACCGAAATTTGTTTGGAGATAATTTCTCTTGAATCAGCGTCACTCTATTTGCAATAAAGGATTTCCAGCGGTGAGGGGACGACTTTACCCACTGAAGAGCAACCATAGAATCACTCCATACGACAACATCTGAAATTATGCAGTGATGGTGCAATATATCTCTGGCATACTCAATAAGGTTAGTAGCTAAAACCAGGCCTAACAATTCTAATCGAGGCAGTGATATCCGCTTGATCGGTGCTACCTTTGACTTAGCTATCAGCAATGAGGTAGCAACAGTCTGATCGGCCTTCACAACTCGTAAATAAACCACCGCAGCATAGCCCCTCTCTGAACTATCCGCAAAAGCATGCAATTGCAGGTCGATTGCCGAGTCGAAATTCAAGCAACGACGTAATTCAAATTTCGAAATGAGTGGCAACTCACTGCGGAATTGCCTCCATTTGGCAACTACTTCCTCTGGAAGAGCGTCATCCCAATCAAGTCCGCTATGCCAAAGATACTGGATGAGCCATTTTCCATAAAATGTGACGGGACTAATAAAACCAAGCGGATCGAACAAGCGGGCAACCTCCGACAATATGGTTTTTTTCGTAATATCACCAAACCCAGCATCAAACTTATACGAAAAGTTATCCTTTCTAGGATTCCAAGTCAAACCCAAAATTTCCGCGGCAGGTTGGTTATCATATTGAAAAGTAAATACCTCCGGTTTCAGAATGCAAAACTCTGAGGGTACATTTTTTAGCAGTTCGACCTTATTGCTCAACCATTTGCGCAACTCTAAAGCCTCCACGATCCAAAAGCTTTAATTGACACTGCAATTTTAACCCTTCGTCGATGGTTCGAACTGAGGAAACTATGTCGTCCATATACGTATTTTCTCTAATTATTCGAGATGCAACTGGATATTTTACACCTTCATCGCATACCAATTGATGAAGTGTACGAATTGCCAAAAACGGGGCCGATTTCAGTCCATAAGTTACGGTGGTCAAGCAGTACTCTCGCAAATCCTCCTCGGGACTAAATCTCCAAAATATCCGTTGCATATCGTAATTGTCCGGATGCAGTTTAATGTTTCTATACATTTGGCGGATATCTGCGATCACCACAACCTCATGCAATCTAAATCGCGTTAATATATCGATTAGATCCACTTGCAATTTGGGACCCTTATATAACGCATCGTTCAATGATATGCCATTAGTGGTTTTCATTGAACAATCGAAAACCACCCTAAATCGAGAGAATTCCTCCCTCGAGCGATAAATACAATGGTGCGGAATGTAGTAAGACAGTACCGATGGGGGACCAGATGCCTCAATCATATGGCCTTGCGTAATGTAATCCTTCATAAATTCATTATACTTGGCTCGTAAAGCGGCGTTTTTCTTCAATCTATTTTCTAGCATATAAAATCTTTGCAGAGCTAAACCATAACTTTGCCCCAATTCTGGTATATCTGTAATAAAAGGTAGCCGAACAACATATTGTTTAAATTCACGAGCTACATTTTTCTGATAGTGTTGTTCACAAGCATCATCTTCCGGACTGCACTGGTATCTCCTCGGAGGTTCCTCATATTCCCAGAACTTTCGCACTAAACTTTCAATGCTCTCACCTAGCGTTGAGCAAAACACCTGGATTTTATTATCGATATTTTCGATTTTCCCTATCAGGCAATGACCAAAAACTGTAGGTAAAATGTCAGGTGTCCCTGCCGGCCCAATTATTGGCGCGTCAACTACCACGCGCGCAAACCATTCGGCGCCTAATAGTACATCTATCGTTTCCTCATCGTAATACCTCGGGTCCGCAAGTTTCAATCCCACAATATGCGGCCATGTTCTATTAACGACCGATATTTTTGGACACTGAGCAATATGAGGGACCACCATAGCGTTGATATCATATTTCAACGTGCTTTGGGAGGAAGGCTTTATTTTCAATCTGACCATTCCAGAGGATACTACGGCGTTATTATTTCCAAACCCGAAGATGGCCGTTCTAATTTTATTGGAATTTAGCCCTAACCGCCGAACGCAGGATTCAGTGATAAAGGTTCCCTGACTTGCGGTGTCAAGCAAGAGTTTAATGGCACGACCTTTGCCATTAGTATCCAATACGATTGCCCTAGCAGTTGCAAGCATCACTACGGACCCCGACCGATGAGTGCAAGTTTGAAGTGTGGAAACCTCGTTAACCGGATTTTTTTTCGTCTCGCCTGATCCGCGCTCGCTAATTGAGGGTTATGCTGTCGATACTCTGCCGTAGCATTACCTTTAGCCTCAAATTTCGAACTTGAGTTCCCACGATTGGCAAAGCAAAGCAATTCATTATGTCGCATTTTACAGTTGGGGCATGGCTGTTTGACTTCACAATCTTTTAAAAAGTGTTCTTGGCTAAAACAAACTAGACAACAACCTTTTGCTTTTACTACCCTCAGCCGAGAACCCACAGGTAATTTCAAAAACTTCCTGCATTTCTCCAATGAGTGCGACAATGAACAATTTGGGCACGATTTCTGGCTGTCCGTGTTAACAACCATACTCGTAGATTTTCTAAACGATTGTGCTGGCTTATGGGTCCTTTTATGCAATCCAGTTTCCACCGGTAACGATGAAGATGCCTCCAAAACTTTGGCTTCCTCATTCAAAAAATCCAAAAAGGTTTGTAAAGACGGCTCTACAACGTTCAATGCTATCATTTCCCATCGCTCTCGCAACACGGAATTGAGTTTTCGACGCAACAGAAAAAGCAATGGTACAGACCAACTTTCGACATTGTGGCCCACAGCGCTTAACGCACCAACATACTCAGTGATTAACGTGCAAAATTTACGAATAGCTTGAGCTTCCCTGCTGATTGGGGTCATATCAAACAGAGCCTCCAGATAGGCATTTGTCAGCCTATTAGGATCCATATAGCGTGATTTCAAACTCTCCCACACGACCGAAGGACACAGGTAGGAATGAAACACACGACAATGCTTCCCCTTTGAGAACAGATTTGAGGTACAAAAATTTCTGCACGTCACTCAATGAAGGATTATCATGCACCGCGGATAGGTATAAATCATAAAATGCCTGCCATTGCATTAAATTACCGTTAAACTCTATGAAATCGAGTTTAGGGAGCGCTACTGCATGACTAACATTACTCTCCACGGCAGCATGATGTCCCGTTGACCTTAAGCGAGGCTCCACATCGGGGAAGTGAGTGAGGAGGATTGCCTTCGTATTGTAGAACATCGCCTCGAACTCCTCAGTCGACTTACGCAATTCTTTGTCCTTTTCAATCGGAGGGGACTGTTTCGCGTACAACGCAGCTAATTTTGGAATGCCCTCATTAAAATCGTCCGCAATTTTATCAAACTGGTATGTCATAGCTAGTAATAAATTCCTCTGTTTTACATCACTCGCATTCTTTTCGAACTCTTTAGCGACATTATCGATACGAACCATCTTCGCAAGGAGAGATGCAATACGAAACTCTAAATCATCGATCGCCGGCATTTTCAGCTACCTGTTAAACCATGCAAGGGTGAGCAACCGACCAAATCCTATCGATATCTACACTGATATTTAACGATATCCGGCCCGAAGGACCATATGATCACTTCCGAAGGTGATTTATATCTTAAAGTGGACTGTATAATTTGCATTTACGAAAATTATTAGAGACAAAAGGTTGAGCCACGACAATCTGCCACTCACCGATCGCGTGCCCGACCGACCGATGGCTCTTCGGCAAGCAGCTGGACTCCACAGGGTTGCTTCTTTCACTTGATCCTCACTGCTCAGCGTTCACAGGTAGACTCACTTACACACTCATTCAACATCCACTCACTAGGCACACAAACAAATGATAATCGAAAACCGAAGTCCAGTGCCACCGCCAAGTGGTGGCGCGGCTCAACCTTGACAAACCATTTGAAAACACAACTGAACAGATAAGGTTAACACATTTTTCAAAATAGCATGTGCGTGGTAAATAACAAATGATTTCATGCTTATAGAGAAACAAGTCAATGGTTTCAAAGAATTTAATTGCGTAATTTGGATAAATAATGACTAGTGATACATTGGAAAACAATGAAGATGTATATTTTCTCTCTCTCGTAACACTGGAGTCTAGTATTTTTATGCATACTACCCTACCATGGGATGCTTTATCTAAAATGTGCCCCCTTCATACCGAAATATCTTAGGCCCTGGACGAGTCAATATTTTGGTGTGTAGTGACATGACACTCGTCACTACATCATGTAGAAATTCTAAGTGAGTTTTTGCCCCCTTCCCATGGATTTGCCCCCTTCCCATGGATTGTCCCCCTTCCCATGGTCCCTATGTACAAGACATAACCTACAACACTCATATTTACGGCATTAGAAAATTGATTCAACCACCATTTCTTGCTTCAAAGTTTTGGTCTGTAACTACTTAGAAGTCTATTCATTGCATCAGCTCACCCCATTCCCATATCATATTTTTTTTACCAAATGCGGTTGCACTTTTGTTGCAGTTTTCTTCTTCAACTTATTCAACTTTAATCAACTTACAATCCCTCAAACCACTTCTCTGGCTCCGTTTTATTGACGACTTATCATCTGGACACATGGTCATGATTCTCTTAACTCCTTCCTTCTCGCCCTCAGCTCCTCTTCCTCTGTTTCCTTCTCTCACTTCATTTCAGATTCCTCCATAACCTTTTTAGATGTCAATATTAATCTATCCAACGGCAGAATCACCACATCTGTGCACATGAAACCTACAAATAAACAACAATAACTACATTTCAATAGTTGTTACCCTCACATTAAAAGGTTACTAGACATTAGACATTAAAAGGTCTATACCAGTGGTTCCCAACCGTATGCCCGCGGGCACCATTGCGCCCGCAATCAGTTTTATGTGTGCCCGCCGCTCTTATAAGCCGCGCTGCGCCGTGCGATTGTACGCTTTTACATTTCGGTCTCGACATTAGTGGTGGCGGTGACGTGTGAGTAGTGGATGCCAGTTTATGCTGTGTAAGTTAAACATGCATTCAACATATCTAGCTCATCATTTATTCCCAGTTACATGCTCATATTTGGTGTCTCCTACTTCGTTGTTTTTAAATGCTTTGTTATTTTAACCCCAAAATGATTGGTTCAAGTAAAAGAAGACGAACCTATAATTTTAACAGTGATTGGGAGGAATCGTATTGTTTCGTCAATGCTAAGGATAAATACGTTTGTCTGTCGTGCAGCTGTAGTGTTGCAGTGGCAATAAACACAATGCGGAACGTCACTTCAAGACAAACCATGCCACTTTTAATACCAATTATCAACTTAAATCTGAATTAAGAAAGAAGAAAATAGCTCAGCTAAAATTGAATCTGTCTGCCCAACAATCGGGTTTTACTAGGCCTGTCGTAAAATCTAAAAAAGTCACTGTTGCTTCTTTGAAAATTTGTCACATGCTCGCAAAGATAAAACCTTTCCAGAATGGTGAATTTTTAAAAGAAGTATTTCTGACTGGTGCCGATTGTTTATTTGAGGGATTCTCCAACAAAAGTGAGATTTTGTCAGCAATACAAGACTTACAGTACTCAGATAATACCGTCACAAGAAGAATACATGACATTTCAAAGGACATGCAAAATCAATGAAACAGTGATTTGGAAATGTGTGACTATTTCTCACTACAGTTTGACGAGTCTAATGATATAACAGTCACAGCACAGCTAGCAGTTATGGTGAGAATGGTATTTAGTAACTTTACTGTAAAAGAAAATATACTGAAATTATTACCCATGAAAGCACATATAACAGGTGAGGATATCTATAACACATTTTTAACACATACAAAATCGATAGATATGCCTTTGCACAAGCTTTCTGCAATAACCACAGATAGAGCACCATCAATGATTGGCAATATCAATGGATTTATTGCTCTCTGCAAGAAAGATAAATCATTTCCAAATTTCCTTTCATTTCACTGTATTATACACCAGGAGGTCTTGTGTGGTAGCATACTACCCTTTGAACACGTCATAAAAATAGTCAAGAAAATAGTCAACTTTATTAGAAGCCCCTTTGCAACAGTCTTTTCAAAGCTCTATTAGAAAATTCAGAAGAACCTAATCTTATTCTTCATAGTAAATCATATTCTTCTCATGGCTCAGTAAGGGCAAAACTCTGTCTAGATTTGTCAACTTACTTGAAGAAATAAAAAATATCTTAATTCTCAAGATAAAATTTTGTTGAATTAACGGAGTCTTGCTGGATGGTGGATTTGGGTTTCATCACAGATGTAATGGAAAAATTGAACAATTTAAACTTGGAGCTGCAGGGTAAAGGCTTACACATAGCTTCAATGACAGGGTCTGTAAACTCATTTAAAGCCAAACTGGGTTTGTGGATATTACATCTGCAGATAAACTCACTTGTACATTTCCCAAATATGAAAAAATGATATGCGACACTGAAATGGACTTGTCATCATTTGTTATGAATCTTCAATCACTTCAAAATGAGTTTGAAAAGCAATTTCAACAGTTTACCACCATTGAGCCAAAGGTCACCTTTTTTGTCAATCGTTTTACTTGCCAAGTTAATGTAACGAAAATAGCTGCACACATTGCAGAGCTTGTTCAAGCTAAGGCAGAAGAACTGGAGCTAGAAATTTTGTATCTTCAGAACGACATTATCCTACAATCCAATACATCAGATGATAACTTCTGGAAAATAGTTGACAAAAATAAATTTCCAATATTGAAAAGAGCATCATACTAAATGAAATAGTTTTTTGAGATGTAGAGACCCAGCTAGAATAGGGGAAATCGTATCCCAGATATGAAAGAGATATCCATCGGAAAAGATGCACTTTGGAAATCTGTGACGGATACTACACAGAAAACACGTCAACGAATTATCCGTGATTATGATAATCGATCCGCGCGGACTGTTTAAGGGCCAGTTTCACCAACGACGGTAAAATTTCCCATTATCGCAGTTTACATTATCTCCGTTAATATTATTATTTCGATAATCTCTTGCTTGCGTTCCACCACTGTTATTATTATCTCGGTTTTTGTAAACCGAGATTTCTCTGAGAATGTTTAGGTTGGTAAATGTCTCATACTCCTGACGTCAGCAAACAAATAAAAGCGCCTAACCGATTTGTAATGCAGCTGACATGAACATGGATACATGTTCGTGGCAGCTGATTTAACTTCGTGCTTATTGTAACTAAAGGCATTTCCAATGTACCCATGAAGGACAAAATATTAACTAAACGTCCACGAAACATCTATATTATCTTCTACGTATATCTAGAAAACATCTATAATCACTTTCAAAAATCGTCTATATGTTTATAAGATATTTCAAACCCCGCTTTTCCTAATTCTACTAAACATTTCCCCTAAGATATCACTTATTGTCTTCACTGTTACGTTTGGGAGATAGAGAAATAAAATACTGGAATGAACTTAAATTACATTGCCTTTATTTATAGCGTCTCGAAAACGAACAGTAACTGCTATTATAGGTACCTTTCGATCACTTAAAACTTAGCATTTCCTTCGTCGTTGTCATTGGTGTCAAGGTGAATTATCATGCGAATGAATTTAAGTGATGACCTGAAATTGCTTCTGCTTAGGGCGTTTAACACGGCGAATGATCTTTTTAATTAATTCCTTGAAACCCTGTTACGTGCAGAAAGTATGTGTAGGCGTATCGATAGCACATATCGATTCACGGGAGATTTCCGACCAACGCAGCGGTATCGATGGTTTGTTTACGAATGTGTCTTCTGCCTTGTTTAGAAGTGATGCGTGATAGGTGAAATAAAGAATGGTGTATATTTAGTAATTATAATATTCATTATACAAAGCTTTCTAGATATTCAGGTTTGAGGCCATCGGAAGTGAAGTAGAGCTATTAATAATGAATCGGTATGGTTTAATTTTCGCATCTACTGCTAGTGTCCATGCAACGGTGGCAGCCACAAGTCTTCCGGAGAAAGCTACGAGAGAGGAGAAATAGTGGTCGAGGTACGTTAGGCGTGATTCAAAATAAACTTTTTATAGGAATGTGAGGCCTATCGTCATTTATTAAGAAAGACATTGGAGCAATTTCGTACTGCATTAAATCTCGCCAGACGTGATTATGAAAGATCGGACACGACGACGAGAGAAGCAATTTCGGTGACAAGAGATACTTGATCAACCTTAGGTATACATGTTTATAATTATATTGATATTTTACAATCCGATTCCGGCTGGCTGTCACGCTAAGATTTTATAGCGACGGGCAAATCGTTTCCATGACCGTATGCGGCTATGACGTTCCCTGATTACTCAGCAAGAATTCATGAGGGTTATAAAATATGTTTAATTATGGTTGAAGTGTGTAGCAGTGTCTATTGTGAGAAGTGTACTATTTACATTTAAATAAGATAGAGTTTTAGAGGTTAGATACGTGCTATCTGCTTTTATTTATCCTTTATATAACACCGTTTCCACGGACGACTTGTCCATCGTCTTCAGGGTGAGTGAAGTTGGTGTTATATAAATATTTAACCCGGTGGAAATCTCAAGAAGACCTCACCTGAATTGTTGCTAAGTGCTTTTCGTAGCGTTTATTAACTCGGGATAAATCAAATCTCAAGTTTTAGGTTCAACTAAATTGCGCGTTCCTTAATCAACCTAGTAATTGCCTTAAATAACGATAATTGAACTCAAATGTCTCGACTAATATCTAAAAGGAGCTGACAAAATCGCCTGCGCGCCATGTTGCTTTTACAGTATTAACTCGGATAATATCCTTTCACCTCGCGAAAACGGCCGGTAAAAATATTAACCGAGATAATGCACCAAAACCGAGTTAATGGTACTGGTGAAACAGAGAAGTCACATTAACTCGGTTAATCCCAAAATTAACCGAGTTAAAAAGATTATCTTCGTTGGTGAAACTGGCCCTAAGAGTGGTAAAATATTAATTTAATAATATTGTTAAAAATTCATCGAGAGATTGCTATCAGGTAGGACTAAATTCTCTCTGGTGCATCATATATGTAGCGGGTTGGAGAGGCAAGATTGCAGAACAGTTTGACTGCATTCAGCTCACTCTTTCGGCCAATTCCAGAAGCAGAAAAAAATGCGAAAAAGCTCTTGCTCTTAAAAATTGCCATCTTTGGATTCCGCCTTGCTGTGTTAACACGCCCGGCTTGCTCGTTTGAGTATCTTCAATATCTCTGCTGCATCTGTAAATTTCCACGCGCTGATCACCAGCTAAACAACCTTTTTTCAACGAACCGTCAACTTGTATTGGCCAATTAGGTAAGATAATATTTATTATTCTTATTTTTTTAAATGCATTATAACTTTCATACCTTGTCACGTGTACTTCAGTCAGAACTCGAGTACGACTACTAATGTGTTAATTTACTTTTAATACATTCTGGCGTCTTTATTTGGTATTTGTATCTCCTTGTTCATATTAATACGAAATGGGAAAAAGTGCTTGATTTACACTTATTGCTCTTCGATTTTAGGACAAGGCTTGCTAACTTAGTTGGGAAGCAACATTTTTGACGCAGTTTTCTGTTTGAAAACTCATGATTGGCCGCATTTATTGTGGATAATCATAAACACTTACTAGCCAATAAGGTAAGATAACATTCTCATTTTTTAAAGTGTGTTGTGATTTCCATACCTTGTGCCGTGTACTGCAATCAGAACTGTAGTATGACTACTAATGTGTTATTTAAGTTACTTTTTATGCATTCTGGCGTCTTTTTATTTGATATTTGTCTCTTTGTTCATATTAATACGAAATGGGAAAAAGTTCTCGATTTAAACTTATTGCTCTTCGATTTTAGGACGAGGCTTGTTAACTTAGTTGGGAAGTAATATTTAAGGCGCAGTTTTCTGTTTGAAAACTCATGATTGGCCGCTTGTATTGTGGATAACCATAAACATTCACTAGCCAATAAGGTAAGATAACATTCTCATTTTTTAAAGTGTGTTGTGATTTCCATACCTTGTGCCGTGTACTGCAATCAGAACTGTAGTATGACTACTAATGTGTTATTTAAGTTACTTTTTATGCATTCTGGCGTCTTTTTATTTGATATTTGTCTCTTTGTTCATATTAATACGAAATGGGAAAAAGTTCTCGATTTAAACTTATTGCTCTTCGATTTTAGGACGAGGCTTGTTAACTTAGTTGGGAAGTAATATTTAAGGCGCAGTTTTCTGTTTGAAAACTCATGATTGGCCGCTTGTATTGTGGATAACCATAAACATTCACTAGCCAATAAGGTAGGGATAACATTTATTATTCTCATTTTTAAAAGTGTATTGTGATTTCCATACCTTGTGCCGTGTACTGCAATCAGAACTGTAGTATGACTACCAATGTGTTATTTAAGTTACTTTTTATGCATTCTTGCGTCTTTTTATTAGGTAGTTTGTCTCCTTGTTCATATTAATACGAAATGGGAAAAAGTTCTTGATTTAAACTTATTGCTCTTTTTTTAGGACGAGGCTTGTTAACTTAGTTGGGAAGTAATATTTTTGATGCAGTTTTCTATCTGATAACTCATGTTTAGCCCCAGGTACTTAGGGGAATGAACCTGTGGAGTTATCAGTGATCAGTAATTGTCGCCACTAGTTGCCTGCTCCTTAAAAGGCAAAATTGAATGAGGCAATTCATGCAGTTTTTTAATATTAATTCCTAAAATTAACTACTCAACTTTTCCTCTAATGATTAAATAATTGCAACAGGTTGGGACTAAGTGCTATGTGTGGTAACTGAAAAAAGTAAGCTCCTCTGTTATCTCTCATAATCCCATACCTGGGTCTTAAAGGGTGCGAAATTGAATCTCTGTTGACCAAAGGTTTTCTATATCGTAGGTGTGTAGGTAGTAAGTCAGTCCTTCCCAGGTTTTTTATGAACCTATCTTTCCCATACGTTTTTCAAGAGAGCTGAGTTTAACAACATATTTGGAATGATGTACATTTTGTTTTTGTACCACAATTTTCATGACCATCTTATCAAGCATTGTGTTGAAGTAATTTTCATTAATTTCCACAATGTATTTCGTATATAGTTACAGTGTAGAGAGATAAATAAATATTAAAATCATCTTGGTTATTATAATGGATCCCTGCTTCTAAATTGGGAGGTTTACAAGTCTTGATGCGTTGATTAATTAGTTGGTTGTGTTAATTTTAATTGGATGGTTTCTAATGATATGTCGTGGACCATCAGCTGGTAAAGTTAGTTCCTATCAGTATTTCCATTCCACCACCAAAAAACTGCCAAAAGTCAATTAGTAGTGTGTACATACTAAGAATAATTAATTGTAATGCAAGAACAGTTCAAGGAAAAACTAATGTAAATGAATTACTATTAATCCTTAAGATTTTCTGGTTATTACTTGTTTTAAGTTCCTTCTACTTAAGGACTACATTTCTTATATTTAAGTGCTTGAATTTCAAAGTATTTTCTGCAATTCAATAATTATGTAATTGCTCTCTCAATGTTAAATATTACTTTGGGTAGTTAAAATGCCAACTTGTATTTCATTTTTGTATTATTGGTGTCTTGCAGGCAGAACCTCACTGTGGTCAAAGCACCAAACTTAAGTACCCTGCAATAATTTTACTGGCTTTATATTTTCGGACTGTCTCAGATGTCTAGTAATAGGTATCCATTATCGTCTCTGTCGGAAAGACGAATGCGTCAAATTAGGGCAAATAAGTTTCCCGCTAATGTGCAAGGAGTATTTACCCGAATTGATGTATCGATTGCTGTTCCTGATGAACAAACTGATATCACATTAGCTCAGATTGAAAATGAAACCATGGAGGGTATTGAAGAAGTTGCACATGAAAGTGATGGCAATGTGTCTCCGAATTCAGTTTTATCAACCCTTGATAGTGAGGACTCTGGGGATGACAGTAAGGACTCTGGGGATGACAGTGAGGATGGCAATGAGACGTTTGAGCTGGCCCTTGCTCATTGGGCCTGTGAGGGTGTTTCAATGAGAAAGGTCAATGAGCTACTTCACCTTCTCAAGGGGCATAACTCCTTCAAGCATTTACCTTCGAACTCCAGAACTCTGCTTAATACACCACGCAGTGTTAATGTATCAAAAATAGGTGGTGGTTCATATTTTCATATAGGTGTAGAAAGGGAGTTAATATCTTTGGCAGCTGGTAATCCTTGCATTATGGAGGTAGAAACTCTGACATTGCAGTGCAACATTGATGGTATGCCTTTGGCCAAAAGCTCATCTAGTCAGGTGTGGCCAATTCTGATGTCCCTGCAAGATTTTCCTTCAATTTCACCCTTTGCTGTTGGCATAATTCATGGAAATGGGAAGCCTCAGTCCTGCTCTGAGTACTGAGTAGGCAGAGTATGTGAGGGAAATCACAATCCTTAAAACAAGGGGCCTTGTGCACAATGGATTGAGAGTCAAAGTAATAGTGACTTGTTATGTCTGTGATGCACCTGCCCGTGCCTTTGCTGCCCAAATTAAGTCACACACAGGCTATTTTAGATGTGGAAAATATTGTGTGCAGGGGGAATATATCAACCTCAGGGTCATTTTTGATGAATTGAATGCACCATTGAGGACAGATGAGAGTTTCAGCCAGGCTTTAGATGAGGACCACCATGTTGGTTATTCTCCTTTGTTAGCCATTCCTGACACCAAGATGGTGACTGATTTTCCCAACGAATACATGCATCTTGTTTGCCTCGGTGTGATGAGGAAGCTACTTCTGGGTTGGCTGAAGGGCAGTCTTAATGTTAGATTGCAGGCAAGGAAAGTTGCACAGCTAAATACTCTAATACGAAGCATTGTGAAGAATATCCCATGGGAATTTTCAAGGATGCCTAGGGTTTTAAATGAGTTCTGAGATGGAAGGCTAGGGAATTCAGGATGTTCCTAGTTTACACAGGCCCTTTCCTTCTTAAAGGCATACTATCAAAATCTGCATTCAAGCATTTCGTATCACTACACTATGCTATTCGCATATTACTATCAAAGGATTACTTGAGACGTGGAGATTATGCAAGGGCAATGTTGGAGTACTTCGTAAAAAACTTTGAGGTGCTTCATGGCCGGGAGGGCTTGACATATAATGTTCATGGTCTTCTTCATTTGGCTAGTGATGCGGAGATTCATGGACCCCTTGACAAATATAGTGCATTCAAATTTGAAAACAAGCTTCCAAAATTAAAAGGCTTGTAAGAAAGCCAAATCTCCCACTGCCTCAAATTGTGAAACGGTTGCATGAAATGTCACAATTCCATCAACCAGAAGCAGCAGCTAACAAGACACGCCAATATAAATGCCATCAGGGGAGATTACCTTTTGCCCTAGAGGATCCTCAGTACTCAAAGTATGCTATGACTGAACAACTGACGATTTGCGATAAAGCCCCGAACAATTGTGTGATCACTGTATCGGGAGAGATAGTCGTAGTTGAGACTATTGCACCCAGGGATGGGCAGACATTCATCGTCGGGATGCCTTTTGAAAACATTTCTTCATTTTATTCAAGTCCAGCTCCTTCAGAGGATGTCGGAATATATATAGCCAGTCATTTGCTGGAGCACAAATTATGGCCTGTTTCTGATTTTAGAAGTAAGGCATTGATGATTCCATTAGGTGCTCCTAACAATCAGTGTTACATTGCTGAACTTCTTCATCACTAAATTCCTTAAACAACGAGTAAGTTCATCTGTAAATTGCTTTAAGTATTTGCTAAGGTTTTCCAATTCCAATTATTCCTTAGTAATTTCAGGATTTATTGTAATTAATCTTTATTTGTCTTACTTTCAGTATGTCGTGGGTGGTTGTGGAATTTTTTTCCCCACAGGACGTTTTCGGAAATCACAGTCCAGGCCATTCCTGAGAGTTGAGTATTAAAAAATGGATCCCAGTCATATGCCCTTTACCCACCTGAGGCATTTCCTGCTCCTGTAGCGCATCGGATGACAAGAAGGGAACAGAATCCATGCAACTCATGGGAACGAATAAAATTGAAGTTCGTCACTTCTGCATTTGGTATGATATTCTTTGTAAGCTCTTGATGTTACTTTTTCATAGCCCAATGGTTATAATATTCATATTCCATTCTTAATATTATTCAGATGACTTAATTGCTGCTACACAGCTTGAGATCCAGTTGGCAGACTGCGATGACTCTGATCTGGAAAGGTTTTTTATGTAACGAGGGGGGGTGACAAAGAGAAAAAGGAAAGTTAAGGATTTTCATTATCCTAATGAGCCACAGACCGAGAGTGACAATTCCGAGGAAGATTGTTTAAGTAATCCTCCTTCACCTCCAGGTATTGATCAAGAATATGCAATCATAATTCCTGCTGTAGATGTTGATTGAACATGATCAGTTTTTTCTTTACAGCGACAGCATTAGTAAGTCCAGTTCCGTTGAAAGTGCTACCCAGGACCCCAATACCCAAGCCTAGGACTGCTGTTGTTGCTGGAGTGAGTATCTCATTATCGAAACCAGGTGCCCAAGGGATTAACAATACTTGTCTTGTCCCTTTAGTGCATTGGTTTGCATATTCCATCCTGTTTTTCCTCAGCCATAGCTATAAAGGAAGCTGTTTTGAGTACTCTACTTTTTTTTCTTTCAGGAGTTTGGGGATGCAACAAACAAAAGTGTTGGGCGGAAGGTGATGGCAGTGGCTGAGAGACTAAATTCAACTGTCTCTGAGAGCAGGACAAAAGATTCTGCTTTGGATGGTAAGAAATGCCATAATTTGTCATCTATAGTGGCTGAATTTTTTTTATATTTTTTAAATTGATGGTGGCTAGTAGCAGATGGTAGCTTTCATTGTTATTTCTTCCCTTTCATTACAGAAATAAAGTCGCTCATTCGGAGTGAAATTGCGGAGTTCCAGAGAGAAATCAAACGGCAGATGAGCCAGGATAAGGCGGAGATATTGGAGGCCATTTAAGCAGTAGCTTTTCACTTGAAGTCACAAGCTGAGGCAAACCGAGAAACATTTTCTCCAGAAATGGAGCTTAGACATAGTCTTCCAATGGAGACGATGGAGGAAATTATTGATTTTGAGGCAGTGATTTCCTGTGATAAGGATTATAGAAAATTTTTGGTGAGTATTGGTTAATTGTGCTTAGTATGAACATTGGAAGAAGGTGATTTTGTCCACCATAACCCTTGCAATACTGAATATTAGTAATGTCTTAGGCTGCTGCTTTGCATGGAACTGCTTCTTTCCATAATATGAGCAATTCATTCACTTTATGAGTTGTAATAATATTTTCTTAATCACAGGTGAAGCACCTGATGGAGCGTCCATCAAATTTGCTGTACCGTAGCATAACAGAAAAGTTGTTCTCAGCTGCGGTCAACAAGACTGTAAATGACATCTGCTCCATGATCATGAGCAACGAGAAGGGGAAGCAATTTTGTATGAAGAGAAGGACCCTACATAAGGTGCCATTTGAAAGTACCTTCCCTCAGATAATAAATTTAATATTTGGTAAGTTAAGCTTTAAATAGTTTATAGGAAATTAGTATAAATGCTGAAATGACTACCTACTACAAGTTTTCATTTTAAGTGACTGGTTATAATTATATATTATTGTACTTAAATAATTGATTGTTCATTTATTTACCCAGATGTAGTGAGGACCAAGGGAACAAATGGTCCACAGCTTGACCTCACGACAGTAAGAAGAAGCATCGGAGAATGGCTCCGTTTGGCAAGATTAAGAGGAGGATCGGCAAAAATAACATCGGAATTTCGATAGAAAGAGACTATTAAATTGTTATTACGATAGTTTTCACATTAATTCTTTCGCCTAAATCTTTTTTATCCCTTACTTCCACCATTTATTTGGGGTTTACTGTATGTTTGTTTTTATGAGGCCTTCATTATATATGAAAAAAGTTGTGGGTTATGTTGTACGTATCCTGTTGATGGATGGTTTGCTAAGGTGCAGTAAGGACCAATACTTTTCAGCTTTACCTTATAGCCAGTAGCAGAGTGTGTGGATTAGGAGTTTGGTTCTGGTTGGCGATGTAACGGGGAGAATCCAGGAAAAAATTGCAGTACAATAAAAATTGCTGTCACATCTTCTTAAATAAATGTTCATATTACGTTAAATTTCAATTTTTTTACCTGTCTTCATTAAATTTGTGTATTTATATTATTATGGGAACTTATGGGTATTCTCGTAATTTTATCTCATTTAGTGGGAGGGTTTGTTCACTATTTCTTTAATAGGTGATTACGTAGTTTATGACGGGCATTTAGTAAATGTAAAAGAACTTCGTGTCCATTGTATAAACAGCGGATAGCACCCATATCGATAGTTACTAGTGCGATATCGCAGTCGATAGACGTTCGATACGATTGCTCCTACGGGAAGGTAATCGATATATATGGTTTTCGTCGATCATTTGTTACGTTTTTTGCCGCTAGGTGGCGCATATGCTCTGCTACGGAAACCATATCTCTTCAAAGGCGGAAACTCATCCCATATTTTTCCGTTGGATCTCCACTTCATATCCGGATATCTTTTCCCTTGTGGGAAATGATATCCCTCGAATACTGGGATAGTATTATGAAATAGATAGGATATATATCCCCTTGTGCTAGCTGGGGAGTATGAGGTGAGAGTATGTTGTGCTTATAGCTCCGACCAGGCTCAGGTTAACGGTATGCGAAGGAATAAGCCAGCGCTGCAAAGTACATTAGATGACATCCAACGTCGTCTCATTATCGTTGAAAAACAAATTAACCTCGAAAGACTTCAACACCAGCAAAATACTGTTAAGAATTAAAATCTAAATCTCGGGGTCATGGTCCACGTTCATTTCCCTTGTCGAATCGCGGACCGGGTCACCAATCGACTACTTCGATATCGGAAGTCGACGTTCTGTGCCCGAAGGAATTATCCGGTAACTGTTTGAAACAGGCAACCCGTGCTCCTGAATCAGTTTGTCAAGCAGATTCTATGCAGCATCCTCTTCAAATATTGCTGCGAAATCAGATGACAAAGCTCAGACCCCAAGTACAAAATCGTCTCAGCAAGTCGATTCTACGAGAGACACTTCTGGAAACGATGGATTATTTGACGTTCGGCGTAAAAAAACATCGGCGCACCTTTGTAGCCGGATCTGCTGACCCCTTGGAGTGCCCCATCAAAGCTGTGAAATCCCAGGCGCACTTTCATGTCTGGAACTTGGAAGCTTCCACTACGTCGGAAGACCTCAAAGCTCACCTTTCTAACAACGGTATTCAAGTAGTGGATATAGAGAAACAACAGGTCAAACGTGTACCTACTCCGAAACTTACTCGGAACTCATAGTTCCAAGTAAGTGTTTATTCAACTTGTGTTACAGCGATCACTGACCGCAAAATATGGCCTCCTGCGGTGAATGTGAACAAATTCAAATTTTTAAAATATCCTATAAACAAACCCTCTTGTACTTCTGCTGCTAATACCGGAGGAATTAATAGTTTAGTGTGAACTTCAGATTTCGATGTAAGTGTTCAGAGCTCAGAAATCAGTTCTTAGTTTATCTCAGTCTATCAGTCCTAATACCCACCTAAGTGACTTGAGTTGCCAACCACCTCCCACCTATCCAACAAATACTTTGATTCCAGGAAAAGTGCCTCTTTCTGCAAGCATATAAACATTGCTGGTCGAGGATTCGGCAAATCAGTCGGGTGTAACCACCAGAAGCCAAGTTGGCATAGCAAAGCCAAAGCTGAAGTGACTAGCTAATGCCTGGGATAACAAGGAAAGTGACCTGGTTGTTTTTTGTGTAACTTAACATTGGTTAAGCCAAGAAGACAAACTTTTATACAATTTGGATGGCCTGACTCTAGCATACATTCACTGCCGTAAACGAGTAATGAATGAATGGTGGAACAGCCATCTATGTCTCTAACAATGCTGCTTTTAAAGTGTTTGACATCAGTAGGTTTTGCATCGATGTACATTTTGAAGCTTCTGCAGTTACAATGAAGGACCTAAATGTCATAGTTATATCAGTCCATTGTTCGCCAAATGGGGACCTCTCCATTTTCTGTGACCAACTCGAGTGCTTACTAAAATAACTTTAAGTCTTGAAACCAACGTTATTATAACTGATGATTTTAACTTAGAAATGTATCAATCTACGAATAATTCTATTGCTTTTAACCTGTTAATTGAATCTTTCAACATGCACTGTGCTAATCTCAAACCCACAAGAGGCATCTCTTGCCTTGATAATGTTATTACCAACATATCGAAAAATAATTATTGCATTGATGTTGTTGACCCTTGTTTGTCTGATCATTGTGCCCTGGCATTCCACACTAGGATCAAAAGGCTCCTTACTGACGTTAGAGGCACAACTACGAGTTGGCTGAGACCCATCACTCCAACAGGAATCGAAAGTCTAAACCATCTCATTGCAAATGTCACATGATTCTCCATCCTCATTAGACAAGATGGAAATGAAATGTTTTCATTATTCTTTGACTATTTCATACAATCTTTTGAACATTGTTTTCCTAAGAAGCTACTTAGTTGCAACAAATATAAGAAGTTAAATGGTACACCCCCGAAATTAATAATTTAAGAAATGAAGTCATCAAGTCTCACAAACTATATAAAGTAACAATGAATAAACATGATGAAGTTAGTTATAGAATCATTAACTAGAATTACAGAGAAACTTAAAAATGCCAAAAAAAACGCCAACAGTTCCCTAATAATAAATTCACAGAATAATATTAAGACGGCATGGAGGGTTATCAATGGTGAATTGGGGAAAGTACACTGTTCTCAAAATGTGCCTTTCTCTCCAGACGATATTAATAATTGCTTTATTAACTCTGTCGAAGCCCTTATATCTCATATTTCAACCCCATACGAAGCTTCTACCTTCACAATTACAAAGTTAAAAGGTGGACACTCAAATGGACTTGGGTAACGCCAGGGGATATTAAGAGATCTCTTATTCTCATTAGGCGTTTGAAGAAGTCAAAAACCCCAGATATACGGTTTGTCAAATTATCTTATTTCCAAAGCCATTGACTGTATCACCGAACCTATCTCCATAATATTTAATTCCTGCCTGCAGTCTGGCACTTTTCCTAAAGCACTTAAGGTATCTAAAACCATACCAATCTACAAGAAGGGAGATAAGGACTCCTTTTCAAACTATCGTCCAATTTCCATTGTGCCAACTTTTGCTAAAATTTTTGAGTATGCTATAAAGGACCAATTGTATGATTACTTCGAGAAGAATAAACTATTTTTCACATCTCAGTTTGGTTGCCCAAGAGTCACTCAACTGCTTCTGCAGGCAAACATCTTGTTGACATAATAAGCAGCTCATTTGAAGACAGATCTTCAATTTCCTCGACAGCCTTTGATCTTTCGAAAGCTTTCGATTGCGTTTCACATTCAATCCTATTGGAGAAGCTCACATATTATGGGCTTCAACACACCGAATTAAAACTCTTGGAATCCTATTTATCTGACAGACAATAGAGCGTAACGATCGATGGGGTGAAATCTCAGACCTTACAGGTTAAAAAAGGGGTCCCTCAAGGGTCTGTATAAGGCCCCCTATTATTCCTGATCATGGTCAATGACTTACCCTCAAACATCCCCTGTATCTCCTTACTGTATGCGGTTGATACTTCTTTCATCAATAAAATTAATAACAAGGACAGTGCCCATACTGCTTCTAGGACATTAATGAAAGAAGCTTCTAATTGTTTTCCGCAAAAAAACTTGATTTAAATGAAAAAAAACTCATGTTATGTCCTTCTCACTTAGTTTGGCCGCAAATCCACCTGTTACCATGAAATTGCTTGGTTTTTAACTAGACAATAAACTACTATGGGATGCTCATAGCTTATCTGTAGCTGGGAAACTTTCAAAGACTACTTTTATGTTAAGGAAACTAAGGACATGGGTACCTCAAGAATACCTTTTATCTGCCTACTATGCTTTTTTTCCCAGCCATATAAACTATGGCCTTGAAATATGGGGGCATGCTACTGCCACCAAGGAGATTCTTATTCTCCAAAGAATGCAATAAGGTTATTCACCAACTCCTCTCCACTTGAACATTGTAAGCCCCTCTTCAAACAACTGGAAGTCATGACTGAGTATGGTCTATATATTTTTAAGTGTATTATGTTAAAAGAATTTTAAACACGTATAGTGTGCAAGGAGACTGTCACTCATACTATACTAGAATGTATGATACTCTTGACATTCATAGATGCCGTCTTAACAAAACATATAATTATTTAAATATAGCTAGTATTAGATACTTCAATGTGCTTTCTCAAGAGGCTAAACAGGTTACCATGGCTCATTTCAAAAGGGTACTTTAGCATTGGTTGGCAACTAATCCATTGTATTCTGTACAAGAATATTTTGACAGTATCCCTGGTGGTATAATATTTTGATTTGGTCAGTAGTGTGGTATTATTTTAATGTACTGTGTTTTTGACTTACCCACTTATTTGTAACTTGACGATGTCTATTTCATTGTAAAATGATCACCGACAAATAAATGTATCAATAAATCAATCAATTCTTGGCAATAGCAAAATTAACAAAAGCCTTTTTTCCAAACCCCCCTCCATAACATACCGTAGACCACTCACCCTTAAGATGCTTTTCAATCGGACACGCACACTTGAACCCCCTTCTACTTCGCCCTTACCCCCTGACACTTACCCTTGTAATCACCCTCGTGAATCTTGTCCGCTCCTTACTAATGATTCCCAATTCTCAAGCCCCTTTCACCTACCCTATTCGCTCCCATACCACTTGTACTTCTATCAATATAATTTATAAACTAACCTGTACTCATTGTTCCGCTTTTTACGTTGATGTTTTTACTAATCCCCTCGCCGTTTACATTAATAATCACCGTTGCACCACCAGTAACAGCAATTTGATTCTCCCAGGGCCCATTCATGCTTCCACCCATAATAGTAAGTTCGACAGTTGCTTCCGCATTACCATAATTACCTCCACCTAACTAACCTGACGTCATTCTTCGTACTCTTGAGATGAGTGTCTGTGATGGGGTTTACGTCGGACAGACATCCAGAAATTTTAACACGCGGACCAAGGAACATTTTAAAGGTTTTAATACAAAATTGACAAGAAAAGTAACTTCGCTAAATATTTTATTGATAATGACCACCAGAGTGATTTTAATGTTAAGATTTCATGCATGTGCCATCAGATACGAGAGCTCAATTCTCGCGAATAGGAAATTTTAAAGGAAATGGGTGACCCTGGGGCAACACTTATCAATTAGTATTTGTTTCCTGCCTCCTCCCCTATCCTGAACGAAGTTGCTTCCCTTTCCCTATCTCAGACCTCCCGTCGTCTTGAAATTCGCCAGTCAGTTCTACTTATAGTCCTCTCTAATTCACCAATACCCCTCCTCCTCCCTCCCATCCCAACCACTTCTGCCCCCCCTCCGACTGTTGGCTAGTATATAAAGAGAGTTCGCGCCACGTATTTTACCTGATGATGACGATAATTTGATCGAAACCCGGGTCGTGAAATTGTATAAAATATTTCTTTGCGGTATTTTTGTAAAAGTTTGTTTTATGAAATAATTGACTATGGAATACCACCAAGTGACAGAAGATAGTTTTATTTATTAGCGGATCCTAAATTTTTAGGTGACATTTTTCTGATGCCCAGTTGCACGCGTGCATCCCGGTGCTTGTCGCACTCTGTCAGGACGTGCCGAACGCTAACAGTACAGTCGCAGTCATCACACCGAGGTAGGTTCTTCTCTTCTGTGAAGAGATATGAGTGGGTTAGGGCACAATGCCCAACTCTCAGCCGGTGATGAATACTTCCTCTCTGCGACTGTTCCTGACGGAAATAAGCCACACTGACGTTACCGGTTTTATGCAACGCATCTGGTTGTTGGTCACATCTGCCCAACATTTGTTCCACCGTTCTAGGGCTACTTTCCTCAGGCGAGCCTGCAGTTCCTGATAAGGTACCAGAGTCGTAGTCTGTTCACGGATGTGTAGAGCTCTTTCGCAGCTGCGTCTGCTCTCTCATTCCCCGCGATTCCCATATGCCTACGCACCCAGATAAAGATAACTTTTATTCCCTTTTTTTTAGAGGTATAGAAGGGTACTGTTTATATTCTGGACAATGGTATGCACGGGAGAGAATACAGAAATAGATTGCGATGCGCTCATGGAGTGTCTATAGATGGCAAAGGACTCGGCAGCCTCCCCGAACCTATCAAGAGCCATCTTATTGGCCAGCAGCTCGGCATTGTAAATGCTACACAGCGAGCTGAGCCTAGCCTGGATGACACCATGATGGGACGAGGTAACCGCGCATGAACAACCTACATCCGACTTCGATCCATCCGTGAATACGGGGATGAAGCCGGGGTGGCGAAAGATAAATTCATTGTAAAGACACTGGTACTCCTGAGCAGTAGTATAAGCTTTATGTCCTGAGAAAATTTTCATATAGAGTTCAGGGGGCGGATTTATCCAAGGTGGGTTACTGGAGTACCCTACAGAATAAACGTCTGGGAGCATAAGTCCACTGCACCGACTAAAAGTTTAAAACGAACGCTGAGCGGCTTGGTGGCTCTTGACCATCTGTTAAAAATATCTAAAAATCTAGGGTTAAAAATTACTTTAAAACAAGGGTGGCTCCTCGAAGATAAAACCTTGCCCACATATAGGCACATTAAAATATTTTTGCGGCACGACAATGGAGGCTACCCGGCATCAGCATAGATGCTGAGAACCGGACGGGTCCTGAAGGCACCAGTGGATATGCGGAGCCCTCCGATGTGTGCCGTAGTCAAAGGATTCATGTACGAATCGCGCGTAGATGCTTAAACAAATGACCCGTAGTCCAGTTTAAATCGCACGAGCGCGGTAAAATCACATTCAAGGTACGACTCTCGACCGGAAGAGGACACAAAGGAACCATAGTCAAGTTTGACCGTACTAAATCACGATTAAATAAAATTAGTGTGGAGCGATCAGCTCCCCATGCCGAGTGACTTATGTACTTAAAAATTTTTCACGTTTTGTGACATTTTAAAACTTTATGTGATCACGCCAGTTGAGGCGGCAGTCAAATGTCAGGCCTAAGAAAGGGATTAAGTCGACAAATGGAAGATTATTACCACCCAAGCGTAACGCTGGAGGGATCTGATGTTCCCTACACCGGCGAAAATGAACACATTTGGTTTTCTCTGAGGATAACTTAAAACCATTACACTGGGCCCACTTGTGCAATTCGTTCAGATTGAGTTGGAGTAGCCTGGCTGCGGTAGCAAGTTGGGATGACCTACAAAAAATTTCAAAGTCATCCACAAACAGTGATGATATTATTGGTGTGCCTACACAATTAGCGATATCGTTAACAGCTAGAGCGAAAAGCGTTACACTAAGGAAGAACCCCGAGGAACTTCATTTTCTTGGCTGTAAAACTGCAATTTATCCTGGCCTATTCTGACTTTAAAAACTCGGTTGGATGAAAAGTTTCGAATAAAAATGGATAGATTACCCCTAAAACCCCATTAATGCAAAGTTTTTAGAATTTTGTATCGCTAAGTTCGGTCATAAGCCTTCTCCATATCGAAAAATACGCCAATCACGTGTTGACGTAGAAGGAAGGCTTCCTGGATAAAATTGTCTATTCTTACTAGGTGACCAGTGGTGGAACGGCCCCTACGAAATCCACACTGAACACCAGAAAGAAGGTTGAGACGCTCTGGCCACTATACGAGCCGCCGATTCACCATTATTTCCATAATCTTGCACAGGTAGATAGTAAGAGATATCGGCCTGTAGTTGTTTGGGTCAGCTCGGTCTTTAACCTGTTTTAAGATAGGGACTACCACAGACTCCCGCCAGGACGATGGAAAGGAATCTTCAACCCATAGCTGATTTAAGGTGTGGAGGACCTCCAACAATGCCGATTCCGGAATATTCCGGAGAAAGGCATTGTGGACTTCATCGGGACCTGGAGAAGTCATGTGGGAGTCCGCAATGGCGGATTCAAGTTCCCGCAGGGAAAACGGAAGGTTATAATCTGCCAGTGATCGTCGCTCTTTAAAGTCGATACTCAATGCCTACTTTTCCTTCTTAATTTTTAAAAATCTATCATAGTAGCTTTTAATAGAGCTGGTTTTGGCTAGTTCCTGACCGAATATATCACCAATAGCAGATGGCGATGTAACTGTGTTGCCTCCAAAACGTAGAAAGGAGACGCCGAGCTGTTACCGGATATGCTCCTTAACTTACGCCAAACATGTGCAACCGGCGTCCAACTGTTGATGCCAGAGACAAATTCCAATCAGGAAGTCCTCTTCGCCCTCTTCACTACCTGACGTGCCTTCGCTCTTAAGCGTCGGAAGGCGGAAAGGTTCATGTTCGTGGGAATTTTTTTAAAAATTCGAAACGCCTACTTATGTTGACTAATGGCTTCTGCGGATTCATTGTTCCACCAAGGTACGGAAGGCCTCGAAGGGACGCGACGAGACCGTGGTACGCTTGCGTCTGCGTCTTCAATGATATGGCTGGTCAAATAGTTAATATTAGTAACACTATCTAGTGTCTTGTCGTGTTTAAAATTAAAATTACGCTTAAAATGAGACCAATCGGCCTTCCGCACAATCCAGTTGCCCGGCGGAATAAAAACAGGATTAAAACGTCCTCCCTTCTTTATAAAAAGAGGAGTGTGATCGCTACCACTTAAGTCCTCGTGTACCAACAAGTTAATTTTGTTCATTAAACTGCTAGATGCAATGCAGAGATCAATACATGAAAACTTACCGTTAAAAAAGTTGAAACGGGTTTCCTCTCTGTTGTTCACTAACTACAGGTTCAAATCCAAAATAAAATTGGCTATAACACGACCTCTGCGGTCGCACTGCACTTGAGAACTTCCCCACATTGTGTCGTGAGCGTTGAAGTCCCCAAGTAAGATGAATAGTCGTGGTAACTGACAGACAAGGGCTTCCAAATTAAATCGTGTGAACGGTGCAGCCTCAGGGAGATAGCCGTTACATATCGTAATCGGTTCGTGAGCATGCACCGTCACCGCTATAGCCTGAAATGGTGTGTGTAGATGCATTCGGGAAGTGTAAAGGGCCTCCCGAATATAGGTAGCCACTCTACCTTGGGCGTTGGCCGCTGGTGTCGTCCAATCTAAAAATTTTAAAATCCTTTAATATACCCTTGTCCGTCATTTTAAAATGTCTCTTGGGGACAAACACAATAGGGGTTAAAATCACGTAGTAAAACGGTTAGATCCTCTCTTGGGGGATAAAATCCGTTACAGTTCCACTTAAATATAAAATCTATTAAAATTTTAAAAAGATAATAAATAGAATAAATAAATATATAAATAAATTTAAAAGGCAAGAGCCAGACACTGAACACTAAGGGGTCAGCGTCTAAGGCGATTCTTCTTGCCTTTTTGCCTTGCTAATAGGACTTCCGTCTCTGAGATACTTTCGTCCTCCTCCACGACATCCAACTCCAGTTTGTTTTGAGCCGGAAGGGCCCGGGGATGGCGTTACCTCACGCGTTTTGCGTGTATCCCGGGTTTCATTTTTTGTTGGGATCTTCTTTGGGGAACCCATACAGGTGGCATTTGTCTTTTGCGCTGGTTTGGGAGCCTTAGCCAGCATGGCAGTTTCTTTTTGCGTGTTTTCCAAATTGACAGCATCGGTCTACGTACCTATGGTGCACTTTGATAGAGGTGGGGTTACAACGGCGGCAAATGACCTGGAAAAAGTGGGGGCGATCAAGGCTCTATACTTCTTCCTGGATTCGAAATAAGTTCATTTCTCCATTGTTTTAATTTCCATCACTTTCCGTTCTTCGAGGAGTTTGGGATATGTACGGGAGTACACTGGGTGATCGCCCTCACAGTTTACGCAGTGTAACTGTTTGGAGCACTCCGCACCCTCATGCTCCTCAGGGCCGCAGCGCGGGCAGATTGCCTTACCCTCACATCTTGTTGCGATGTGGCCAAAGCGCTGGCACTGGAGTAATAGTAGTAGATTTAAAACTTGTAGGGTGCGTCGACGGCTAGGTCATTCTGCACCACTACCCATTCTTAGTGGTAAAATGTATAAATGTAATAGTAATAATAATAAAAATTGTCTATTGCAGTTATGTCACTTATTAAAAAATTAAATACAGTGAATTAAAAAAGGTGCAGCTTATATTTTTCTGAATAGTCTCGTCTCTTTCAGAAACTTGATAACTCGGGTTATAACATTAGGGTCGTCTCCTAGGACGGATTTTAGGTCTCCCCCTAAGTTTAGCCGCCTTCGCGCTTCACGGTATTTGTCACACTCCGACATGATATGCCGAATGCTGAGAGGACAGTCGCAGTCATCACACTGAGGTGGTTGTTTCTCTTCCGTGAAGAGGAATGAGTGGTTCAGAGGCCAATGCCCTATCATCAAACGTGTGATGACGACTTCCTCTCTTCGGCTGTTCCTGACGGAAGAGGGCCACACTGACGTATCCGGCTTGATGTCCCGAAGTTTATTATTTTGTGTAGCGCGCCAATATTCCTTCCACTGCCCTAGGACTACCTGTCTGAGGCGAGATTTTAGGTCCTCGTGAGGTACCAGCGTGGACATAGACTCCGTCTCGTTCAAAGCCTCTTTGGCCAAAGCGTCTGCCTTTTCATTTCCGGCTATTCCCACATGCCCCGGGACCCAAAGGAACCAAAAAAGTACTCCCTTTCAGCTGAGAGACAGCAGGGACGAATGCATGTCCTGAATGATCAGGAGCATGGGCGAAAAACCGGAAATTGATTGTAAGGAACTCAGGGAGTCGGTGCATATAACAAAGGAGCAACCTCCGGCAGATAAACGTTGCATAAAGTTATCGCCTCCGGAGCGTGCACCGTAACCGCCACCGCTTGAAACGGTGTAGTTAGCTGTATTCGGGATGTGTATAGGGCCTCCCGAAAAGTAACTGCCACTCCACCCTGGGCTCGTTGGCCGCTGGTGGCGTCACGTCTAAAAACTTTAAAATGTTTTGAAATCTCATTGTCCGTGTCTTTAAAATGCGTTTCTTGAAGACAAACGCAAAAAGGGTTAAAATCTCGAATTAAAATGGCCAGCTCCTCCTTGTGCCCATAAAAACCGTTGCAGTTCCACTGCATTATAAAAGCCATAGTAAATAAATAAATAAAATGGGATTAAAACAATAAATATGAACAGTTAAAACTTTGGGAGGATCAGCGCTTTTTCGGTTTTTCTTCCCCTTATTGCCAAATTGGAGGATTTGGGTGTCTGATAGACACTCCTCCATTGGCTCTTTCGAACCTTACCAGATGGGCCAGGGGATTGGGAGATCCCACGCTTTGTTTGCGTGACCCCGGCGGTAGATTTGTTGGGGTTCTTCTTAGGAGAACCGTAACCGGTGGTTGCTGTATTATTTGCCGGATTTGTGGACTTAGCAGGCATGGCCGATTTCTGGACAGAGGATTTCGTTTTTGGGCTCTCATTATCTTCCGTCTGTGTCGAGATGGTGACCTTGGCTATGCGAGGGGAGGCGACATGGGCGTATGACTTGGAGAAAGTAGGAGCAACTACTGCTCTATACTTTTTCCGAGCCTCGATGTAGGGGATTTTATCAACCGTCTTCATCTCCATTATTTTGCGCTCTTCCATCATCTTTGGGCAATTACGAGAGTACACGGGATGTGCAACCTCGCAATTGACGCAAAGTGGGTCACCTGTGTACTCCGCACCCTCATGTTTCTCCAGGCCGCAGCGGGGGCAGGTGGCCTTGCCCTCGCACCGTGTGGCCATGTGGCCGAATCACTGGCACTGGCGGCATCGCATGGGTGCCGGTATGAATGGCCGCACTGGGACCAATTCATAACCGACAAACGCCTTGTCGGGGAGCGTGTCGCGCGCGAACGTGAGTACCACAGACGTGGTGTTTACCGTTTCTCCGTTACGCCTGGTTGTGAGTCGACGAGCGTCGGTGACCCCCTGAGAGGCCATCTACCGCTTAATCTGGTCGATCTCCACTTACAGAAGGTCGTAATGACTTATCACTCCCCGACAGGTGTTCAGAGTGCGGTGCACCTCGACCGTGACGGGAATATCATGCAGCTTTTCCATTTTCAATATTTTTTCACTTTAAGCCTTTGATGCCGTTTCGATGAGCAGTGTGCCATCGCGGAGTTTCTTAGCTAATTTTATTTCCACAGGAAGAGAACCCGACAAAACTCTGCGTATAAGGAAAGGAGACACCTTTTTCAGGCTCTCCCCTTCCTTCTGACATCTCATCACTAGATAGCGCTGAAAAGCGCCGGTAACATTAACACCCCCGCCTGTTTCCAGACGGGATCTTTTAGGTGGTGGAAGTCATTCATCCGCCATGCCTAAACTGTATTCATCCCCCGGGCTCCCCACCCACCATGGAGCCACACATTCGGGACGCCGCACCACAAACCGGTGCGGTCGCCAGGGCTACCCGAGGGGATATAGCACTCTAGAGGTGGTTGTCTGTTTCGGGTGGGATCTTCGATGAACAGGCCCACCAAACCCGTACATTTCTGACCGCCCTACGCAGACCCCCACCTCCCTGGCACTCGCCACCGTTAAGGAGAACGCAACGGAAGCCGATTGACCGGGAGAGGCGAGCTCCCGGCCGCCCGTTTACAGCGAATCCGGGGCCAAAGAGGGGTATTGGCCCCCAGTCCATACCGGGCATCCGACACCCGGCTGGGAACCACGGACCTCACCCTCCAGGATCCCCTTCTCATCCTTACGGGTCTCCGCACACGGCAAACATGCGGGTGGATCGCAGGCCAGGTGATATGGCCGCACACAGACTTGATCCACAAGACTGTCCGGGCTAAACCCTTGCTGGCTCTGGGTTTGTTATCGGGGTTTATCCCCCGCAATTTTAGTCGCATCTTACGACAAGCAGGGATACTGCGGGAGTATTTTCAATCCCCCTACCCGCAGGGGGATAATTGCTTCAAGAGCTGTGGAAGAAGAAGTCATCAGACGGAAAAATTGGACTGAAGTTCCTTTTGCTTTGCTTCCTGCATTAACGGTAAGTTTATATTTTGCATTGTCTGTGAACTTTGGTCTGGTGCCGCCTGCTAACATTTATGTGCTTATGCTTTGCTGTTGAGTTTGTGTTTTCATTAATTGAGCGAACAATTGACTTGCGCTATTTCATTGCGTGCTTACGCGTTAGGCCGGGATCAATATGAACGTGTTCTCACGTGACGGAAACGGACGGTGGCGTTGTTGAATTCAGGAGAATGGGATCGCTATGAAGCTAATCACGACGGACGGACGTGGGTGTGCCGCCAACGAACGTTGAGGAAAGATAGTCAAGGTCTAGCTTTCCCGTCGCGTTGTTTTCTGTCAGCCAATCACGAGTGACTTGATAATCAAGTGGGGGTAAATGCTCGGATGAGGGTGACACTTTTAAAACATTTTTTTTTCGACAACTCAAAATCGTCTTTTTTTGACGAAATTTTCACAACACAACCTGCAATGTGTACGCTTCACTAACGCTAGAAATATTTAGAAAAATGTAAGAACTTAAGGTTTTACAGCATTTCGAACTCAAGAGGTGACTGTTCGCCACCCCGCACCATGGTCGATTTCACTAATTTAGCGGGACAAAGGTATAAGATGCAAGTTCCTTGTATTCATGTGTAATTGTGTTTAGTACGTAGCCAATGAACCAACAAGGGCTACGGAGAAGAAATTATACTGAAAATGCTGGTTTTTTTACGGTAGCGGTACATTGAATTGGAAGACTTAATTTCTGGTCCTCTATTCACAATCCGTGGTCACAGCGCACTAGTCACATTCGGAGTGTATATTGGTTAGAGCTTACATGATATTTTGAAAACCTTCACGCTAGATAGAGAGGATATGATAAAGTGATTATTCGCAAATTCATATTTAAGAAAATTTGCAAGTTTGGGTGTGATAAGTATCGCTGAACAATTCGTTAAAAATATAATTAATTTTTGCACGATCGATTTTTAGAGCTGGCGTACAAAATAAGTTTCACAAGGTTTCAAGTAAAAATTTGGCACATTATTTTCCTTCATTGGGTATCTGTCAACCAGTAACAGCGGTATTTGCGCCCACTTGCGCCGAATGAAGTTATCCTCATTTTTCAGGAGCCGTGCACGCCATCTCGCAAAGAGATTTCTAATTCGAGAGTAGTATCTGTCATATAAAACATTCTTATTGTTGGTGATTCCTGGGATTTTTGGTTCGATGTTCGATCATGGTGGAAAACGATGTTTCAGGTAAATACTCAATATTAATTTTGCTAAAGTTTCCAATAAAATTTATGATACAATACTGTGCAAAGTGAGTTTAACTTAAGGTTCTTATGTTATGTAAAATGCTTTTAGAATTCGACCCACTAACAAGTCTTCTCGAGATAGCCCTCGTTAATATAATATGGTAGAATTGAAATTAACAAAATATCAATACATCTCTTTGCAAAAGGGAACTAAAGAAAGAAATTTTTATGTTTAGCTTTCGTACCACTCAGTTTTAAAGGCAAAAACTGATTGTTACACTATACAGGAATCGTTCATTGCATCAGAAACCTTAGCGGCAAAGATTTTCCGAAAATCGGCAATCTTCGGATTCCGACGTTCTTCTAACGTCAATCATTCCCTTACAACTTCAACTTGAGAAATGATAAATGAATCAAAAAGTAAATATATGGGAAAATCGTCCTCCACGAGATTTTTCAAACCTATTCATTATCAATTTGTGAATGAAACACCATATAAAATTAGAGAATAAATCCTCTAAATTGAGAAGCAAATAGCTAATTTCATGCCAACTAAATAAAACATTGGAAATGAAGTCATTGAGAGAATTTTTGAGCATTTGCTTTGAAATACAATTGTAGATGGCAAAGTCTACAGCCCGTTGACGAATAGTTCATCACCGCAAGTGTGCTGCATTTGTTGTGCTTCTCCTAAAGACATAGACAATTTAGAAACTATTATTATACTATAGAAAATTACCAATTGAATACTGTAGTCAACTGCCTAGTGCTGTGATAAGTATACTAAAAACTCCTGAACATGTGCTAAATGACGCCTCAACTGATACGGGGAAATAATGAATATTTTAGAATGAATTTTAATGAGATAAAATTGATTTAAATATTTTATGCATTAAACAATTTGCAAGAAAACATAATGTTACAAAAATATATTGAAATACCTGTATTCATATTTTGAATGCGTATAGTAACAAATTATTTTTTCTATTTGAACAAAAAGCAGAAACCTTTATTACTTCAACTTTTAGATGATAACACAGAAGCGAAACTTAAGGTTACAACGTAGAATTACTCATGGAGCCCACATTTAATGCTATATATTATCACGTTGTGCTGCTTTTCCGGTTCATAATTCCAGAATTTTGCACTCAAACAAAGCTATTCGATCGCTTAAACTCAAAAAATAATTTTGTCCCTCTAATACTCATAAATCGATCACTGTGCGCCGCCATACTGGAAAACGGCAGTGTTTTCCGGAGTAGGCACCCCCCCCCCTACCCCCCTCAATGCACGATTCGCATGTATCCGTGGTGATGAACATTGTTGATCAATTGGGAAGCCATCTTGATTGTGTGAAAAAGAGTACTTATAATTATTCTGGACAATATGAGGGAAGATATTCTCATTGAATTCGTAAGAAATCATCCGTTCCTTTACGATAAAACTAGCCATGATTTAAGAATGCCGTTAAAAAGGCCAGCGCATGAAAGAAGATTGCAGATACGTGAAACTGTAAGTACAAGAGTTTATTTAATTTATATCAATATATTCTTCAGTAAAACAAGAGACAACCCTAAAATACGCTCTTATTTCTTCTTAAATTCCATCGAGTTGCGAAATTTAGGATAAATGTGACATCTCCTAAAGTAAAACCTTTCTAAATACAACAATATATAAATACAATGGCCAAAATTCCAGTTAAAAGAATACTTTTGTAGCATAGAGTATTTTCAGATTACAATCAACATATAAATGTTTTCATAGTGGATGTCAAACGCTTAATCATGTGTTATATAATTTTACTGTATCAGGTTCATCTAAGGAATGCACTGTGCGATGGATCTCTCTAAGGGATCGATTTAAAAGGGAAATGCGATTTACTAAGTGTGTACGAATTGCTTTGAATAATGATTTTTCAGTTATAAGATTATTTCTTTTAATTTTTTATATTTTTCCTTTTACATCTTATTCAAATGTGAGAGGCAGTAATGAATTCATCGTCAATGAACACCCATTTCAAGTGGTACTGCAGGAGATAAGTGACCATCTATTCCCCCCATCACCATCCTCAAATCTATCACCCTCCTTATCATGAACTACACCTTCTCTTCTGCCCTCAGCTTCTCCTCACCCAACCCCAGAAGGCAAGAAGAATGCAAGGAGCTAAAAATGTGTGCTAAAAAATAGAGGAGAAGCTGTAAAATTTATCATCTACCATGGCTTTAGACAATGACCCTGACTACACACTGGCGATGTCCTTATTTTCTGCTCTCAAGATAGTAAAAAACATGAAAGAAGCTTTCGCCAACAGGAAAAAATTAGGGAAATTATAAATGAAGTAGAGGAGAGCATTCGAGAGTGATTATTTGTGCATACAGTGAAACCTCTGTTCACGGACACCTCTGTTCACGGACACCTCTGTTCACGGACACCTCTGTTCACGGACACCTCTAATTTACGTACACCTCTAACTTACGGACACCTCTGACTTAAGGACAGTTTTCCATTCCCCGGCACAAGTATATGCATTTGTGTAAGGATCGAACCGATAGTATAAAGACACTCCCTCTTACGGACACGGACACCTTGTTGGCTACAATTTTTCTCTTATACAGACACCATCGCCATGGGTTTTCTGACCCATCTCTCAAAAATGGAAAGTTCTTTCCCCTAAAAATACCGTTTAGCTGGGGAAACGAGGAGAGCAAAAATGGTCAAACCAGTGAAGATACAAAAATGCGCATGCGGGGGAATGAAAGAGTGTCCTGGAATACATTCTTAGAAATGCTAATCCCAAACGAAAGAGCACCTCGGCCAGACGCGCGTAGGATCCTCGAGCAAGTGGTTGCCTATGATTCCTACGCAGCAGTCTACAGATAACACAATTCGCGGAGGTCGAATAAACAAAAGGGTGTCCTCGATTGAATTCTTTGATACGCTAATCCCAAACGAAGGAGCACCCCACGGAGGCCCCGGCCCCGAGGGTAGAGGGACACGGCCACGAAGGAGGGCTTGGTGTGACGTACGAGACGTACTGCTGCCCTCGAGCAATCGGCTGCGTATGATTCATACGCAGCCAATTACCAGCCGTCTCCTTCTGCTGGATGTAGACCTCCAAGCTTTTGACAGATCATGCACTTTCAGTACCTTTCGAACCTCTCCAACTGTGCCACCTCGCCGTCATTTGCGCGTGGTGACATTTCATACAGTTTACGGTTCTAGGGGGCATCTCGATTTTAGTACGCGATGCCGAAAGGTAAAAGTCTTTCCTTACGAGAGAAAGTGCAGGTGTTGGAGCATGCAGTTAAAGAAAAGGGTGGTGTCCGTAAATTAACGGTTCATTTCGGTGCGAGTAAAACTCAAATCGCTGATATTCTTAAGCAGGAGACCATCATGAAGTTGTGGACGGAAAATCACAATGGAAACGCTAAAAAATTGATTCCATCGGGAAACAAATTGGACGCTGTTCTCTTCGAGTGGTTCACAAAAGTGAGGTCAAATAATTTGTCAAGTCTCCGGACCTCTTTTACAAGAAAAAGCGCTTGAAGTTGGAGTGGCACTGGGTATAGAGAACTTTAAGACCTCAAATGGGTGGCTGGAAAAATTCCGCTTAAGACATAATATCGTGATTAAAGCTTTGTGCGGGGAGGCTGCAGAGGTGTGCAAAGAAGGTGCTATGGAGTGGATTGAGAAGTTACCTGTGCTGCTCGATAACTTCAAACCCAGGGACATCTACAATGCAAAGGAAACGGGATTGTTTTTTTAGGGCCTTACCTAACAAAACCCTGGCCCTAAAATCAGAACAATGCTCCGGAGTGAAGTCGTCAAAGGAGAGACTGACAGTCTTACTTGGCACTAACATGGAAGTTGATTTCCTGAGACAGCTGGTGATAGGAAAAGCCGAGAATACGAGGTGCTTCAAAGGAGTGAGTAAAGATAAACTGCCCATTACGTGGAAATCAAATAAGAAGGCTTCTATGATTGCGGAGATAATGACAGAGTGGTTGCAAAATCTCGATAAAAAATGGGAAAGGAAAAAAGAAAGATTTTGCTATTTCTTGACAATTTTCCTTGCCACCCCGATTTAAAATTAAAAAATATTAAATTATTTTTTTCCCTCCTAACACTACCAGTATATCACAACCAATGGACCAAGGAATCATTAAAAATTTCAAAAACTTCTACAGACAGCTCATTTTAAAAAGCATGCTATCTAAAGTTGACTAAGGGCATTCCCACACTCGTTTGGGGAAGTCGATTACTGTTCTTGACGCAAAATTTTGATTGATCGAGCGATCAAAAACATAAAAGGTTCAACCGTGTGTAATTGTTTTGTAAAATCAGGGTTCACTAACATTGAATTATCACCAGAGCTGGAAGATGTCACAAATGACTTGCAATTAGACTCTTTGTTAAATGATGCTGGCGAAAGTGCTAAATATGTGAGCATTAATTCTAATTTATTGGCCGTGGACCACGAGGTTGACATGGAAGAAATTATTAAAAGTACTCTTGATGAAGGAGACGACGAAATCAGTGAAAGTGATGACAGTGAGTCTGAGCCTATTGTTGAAGAGATGCTTATGGTATCGTATGCCGGTACGTTGCATCAAATTGAACAGTTAAACAATTTTGCATTTCAAAAGGTAACAGCGAGGCATTAAGTAGCCTTTTGATGTACAGTTAAATTTTGAAAAAGAATTTGTTACAAAAAAATAAGCAAGCCAAAATCAATGATTTCTTTACGCTAAAGTGAGCTATATACATATTTGTATGTATGCATACATATTAAAGTGTGCAGATGCTTCGAGAATTTTGAATATACATACATATGTGAGTAAATGCATTACGTTGTTTTATTATTACCAATTTATTTTAAATTATTAAGAAGTGATATTTGAAATAAAAGGATTTCTTTCAGCTGCTTAAAATTCCTAAAGTATAATATTGGTGTGGTAAAATGATGACTTAAATGAGTTTCTTTGGGTCACCAACTTACGGCCACCTCTCACTTACAGACACATTTTCTCGGACCGTTAATGTCCGTAAGTGAGAGGTTTCACTGTATTTTTATGTTTTCTCATTCAGTAAATTAGAATAAATACCTGCCGGTGCACCTTGTTTCCTTACTGCGAGAATTATTTGCATTATTAATCATGTATAAGCACCCCAAATACTAGTTCTTAGCCTTTCTCCCTGCCAGGAAACAGCTCCTGCCCCATTCAGGTAGTCCCTCAGAATGTCTCTCTGACTGGCCACAGTTTGGTTTGGATAAATGATTTTCTGCATGATCGGGTGCAAAGGGTTGTTTTGGACGGTGTTACCTCACCGGCAATTAAAGTTACTTCGGGAGTACCACAAGGTAGTGTGATAGGTCCACTCCTATTCCTTTTGTACATTAATGATATCCATAAGGTGGTAAAAACTAATCTTCGTCTATTTGCCGATGACGCATTAGTGTACACGGAAACTCTATTCCAAAATGATAAAGAATATTTAAATATTGACCTACAAGCAATTGAAATTTGGTGTGATACATTGCAGTTAGAATTAAACTTTAAAAAATGTCTTGTAATGAATTTTTTGAAAAAGAATACCTCTCTTCCTCGCACTAACAAAATAAGTAATAATGATTTAACAAACGTGGAATCCATTAAATATCTTGGAATAAGACTGACACATGATCTTTCCTAGGGTAAACACATACGTGAAATAATGGGTCAAGCGAATGGTAAACTTGGATTCGTCAAAAGAGTACTGGGTAAATGTGACGATCATGTACGAGAAATCAGCTACTTTTCCCTTGTAAGACCTCATTTGGAATATGCTGCCAGTGTATGGGATCCCTACGAAATCGGTCTAAATAACGAACTTGAACGTGTGCAGCGAAGATCGGCAAGATTTGTAAAGGGACGATACGATAATTATATTAGCGTAACCAGTCTATTAAATGAATTGAAATGGGAATCATTGTCAGATCGCAGGTTGAAATTTAGACTAAATCTCTTAAGCAAATTCCAAGGCAATTTTTTCAGTGATGATGTTAAAAATATTTTACGGACCCCAACTTACTATAGTAGACTGGACCATAATCACAAAATTAGAGAAATTGATTGCCGAACTGACAGATTCAAAATGTCCTTTTTTCCTCGTACTATTAGGGATATGAATAACGTCAAATATATCCAGTACGAGTGTAGAAATGGATAACATGGGTAGCTGCATGTTGGTATAAGGACTTATAGCTAACCCAACTAACGGCATGTTTTTGCATGTATGTTTTGCTATTTTCTTTAAATAGCGTAGTTTTGAACAGTACCTATACAAGTACTAATCATTTTTTTATGCATGATATGTAGTGCATGTTTGGTGAGAGTTCACCCCCTGCCACACACCTTTATGGTGGCTTGCAGGGTATTATGTAGATGTAGATGTTTGTGCGTAATTTCTTACACCCATCCTTGGATCATCTTTAATGGCAGAGTCATTTGAAATATGACTCCTCCACTCTCCTTGCACAATGGAACCATTTTCTAACTCAGAGTCAATGAAATTTGGAGGGCAGTAACTATTAACTTTTTTCGTCACTATACGATTTCATATAATTGTGCAAAAAAACGACTATCCACACTACATTGATGCTATGGTTAAGTAAAGTCCTCTATTGACTATGGTAAAGTAAAGTCCTCTATTGACTAATGTTGTACAAGTTGGCTTTCTGAGGATACTCCATCTAGCAGCCGATATACCAAAGGCATTTTCAATCACTCCCCCCAGTCCTCGTTAATCTGTAATTAAAAATTGCTTCTTCATGGGTTAATTTTTTGACCGAATATGGCTTCATGAGGTACTGCCTAAGAGGAAAAGCATTCTCCCCCACAAAGTAATAGTTGAAGCTGATGTCACTTTCTGGTAGTCCTTGGAGGTGGTGATGATAACTTGTTGCTTTCCAAGGCCATACCAAAGCATGAATTTGAGAAAAAAGCACCATCACTTAAACTTCCCTCTGCACCCAAATCAATTATCTTGAAAATGTAATTTGAATCACATACCGCTAGCAGAACTACACTAAATGTTTTTTTGTAATTAAAAAACAAGCTCTCACTGGCATGAGGGGCATGTATTACAATATGCCTTCCATCCATTGCTCCTAAACAAAGCGGAATATTCCACTTAGCGGAAAATCCATCAGCTGAGCTATGCCATTACTAAAGGCTGCTAGGAGCCTTCAAATAAATAGGTTCCAAATGTGCTGCTATGATAGGAAGAGTCTCCGTGAGAAATTTCTGAAATTGCTCACGGATTAAGATCCACGACAATACGATGGAGACCTTCAGGTTACAAGTAAAACTTTTGCGTAAAATTGCGATTTCCTTCCTGAACTTTAAAAAGGAAGTATATGCTAAAATGACTAGAGGAGCTTGTGAGGTACGCACTGAGACATCAGACGAGTGGTGGAGTAAGTTGAATGGTGACCAGTTTCATGATCAGATCGAAAGAAGTTGATTTTTCGGACGATTATCTTAAAACTGGCTTCATGGAACAAGCTGAAGAAGTTTACTTGGATCAAAAGGAAGATTTTTAAGGAGTATTTAAATAATTTACTACGCAACGAGCTTTCTGTGACAAGAGAGAGTGTTGCATATGTAAATGTCGGCGAAAGTCATACTACCACTCAACCTTCTAATTTACCTCGTTTGGATTTGCCGAAATTTTCTGGTACCTTTTGCGACTGGTTGCCTTTTAAGGAACTTTTTCAATCCCTGATAGTTACAGAACGGAACATAGCCGACGTAGCTAACATGCAGTATCTACGAAGCTGTGTCGTTGGAGAAGCCGCAAATTACATCATCTCTATCCCAGTTGCAGGGAACGATTTTATCTTAGCCTGGGAACACTACTAAATGCATATAAGAATAAGCGTCGACTAGTCAATGCTCATGTTGACAGTTTCTTTTCTGTGCCACCAGCTGGAAGTGAGACATCCGCAGACTAAGACGCATTTTATCTTGTAAGCTGAACAGTGCGACCACTGAGTAATTTACGGCAGGTTTCTGGGCAAAGTTCTGGGCAAAGTTCTGAGCAAAGAGACGATTTGTTAATCTACCTTCCCGTTATCAAACTGTATCCTCAAACTCGGACGGAGTGGGAAATCTACCTAGGGAATTCGCAAACTCCAAGAGAACCTCCTACTCTTGATACTCGCGTTTTATTTCTTGAAAGTGCTATAATCAGCTCCGAAGTAGTTGAGAGCGGGACTCTTAAGGCTAGCAACTCGACTAGACATTGTTTGAGCAATGCGAAACCGAAAGTTAAAACTGACGCAAAGGCTTCGCGAGTATTTCATGTCAGCTGCGCTAGCAAACGGGCTGAAGACGAATATTCATTATGCAATCAATTGCATTTCATTATGTTTTGCGACCAATTTCGAGCGAAAACTCCACATCAGCGCCAAGAGATAGTAAAATCAAAGTACCTTTGCTTGAATTGTCTCTCACGCCATTTTCTAAAATGCTGTACATCTACTACGAGATGCAGGTTCTGCCAGGGAAGAAATCATTCGATGCTACATAAGCCGGAAGAATTCGTGAGACAGTGAACTCTAAGGACAGATTTTTCCCCCACTGATAACTGTTTTCCACCTGGAAGGGACTAAGATAAATCGACGTCCATGCATTTAATACCCGCCCCCAAAACAAGTTCAGGGCTTTTAGCAACAGTGCTAGTTAAAGTAATTGGACCCTATGTTACCATACTTTCTCGAAGGCTGGTGGACCAATGTGCCTTCCTCTATTCCTGAGTCGTTGTGCCAACGATCAAGACTTACGGGAAATATTACTAACGGGGAAATAACACCCATGCGGGTAGGGGGATTGAGAATACTCCCGCAGTATCCCTGCTTGTCGTAAGAGGCGACTAAAAGGGCGGGGAGAAAACCCCGAAAACAAACCCCCGTGTCAGCAAGGGATGCGTCCGAGCAACGTGTGGGTCCGTTGCTTGTGAGTGACCATACCAGCTGGTTCATGATCCACCCATGTGTTTGCCGTGCATGGAGACCCGTAAGGGGGAGGTAGGGATCCTGGAGGGTGAGTTTTTCGGTTCCCAGCCGGGTTTCGGATGCCCGGTATGGACCGAGAAACAATAACCCTCTTTGGCCCTGGATTTCCCGTAAACGGGAGGCCGGCAGCTAGCCACTCCCGGTCAATCGGCTCCAGTTTGCTCTGCGCTCTGGTGGCGAGTGCTGAGGTGGTGTGGGTCCGCGTAGGGCGGCCGGAGTTGCGCGGGTTTTTGGTGGGCTCGCGCAAGGAAGGTCTTCACCTTAAACGGACAACCACCACCAGAAGCGCTATATCCCTCGTGCTAGCCCTGGCGACCGCACCGGTTTGCGGTGCGGCGTCCCGAATGTGTGGCTCCGTGGTGGGTGGGGAGGCCGGGGGACGAAGTGTTCTTTTGGCATTGATAATACACCCACACCAAAACCAAAAAAATCCCGTTCGGATACGGACGGGGGAAATATAGTAAGGACGAGCAATAAATATCTCGTGATGAAGTGCAGTGGAGAAGGAGAGTCCCTGAAGAAACTCTCTCCTTTTCTGATAAAGAAATTATTCACCTCATTAGTGCCAGGAGAAATTAAAATGGCGAAATTTGAGAGATGGTTCCCTTCTTATAGAAACTGCAAACAATGCCCAAAGCGAAAAGCTGTTAAATGTAAAAACTTTTAACAATCTTCCGGTAGTGGTTGAGGCACACCGTTCCCTGAACTCAAGTCGGGGAGTTGTGAGCCATTACGACCTTCTATACGTCGACGATGCCGAGATCGCGAGAGAAATGGCCCCACAAGGTGTCACGGGTGCTCGTCACATCACCCGCAAACGGAACGGGGAAACCCAGCCTACCACATCCGTTCTCCTGACATTCGCTCTTGACCAGCTTCCTGACAGTCTTCATTGGGTACGAAGCGGTTCCAGTGAGGCCCTTCATTCCCAACCCTATGAGATGTTTCCAGTGTCAACGATTTGGGCATATCGCGACGAGATGCGAGGGCAAGGCCACATGCCCTCGCTGTGGCAAAGCAAAGCACGAGGATGATGTGTGTGAAGCAGAACCAATGTGCGTGAATTGCTATGGAGCTCACCCAGTGTTCTCTCGCGATTGCCCTAAAATGAAAGAAAAGAGGAAGATAATGGAAATTAAGACTTGATAAGTGATGCTCGCGGCTGAGCTCGCGCCTACTTTTTCCCGCTCCTTTGCGACCATAGCTGCAGTTAAAAAATGCAATGTGTCAACACAGACGGAACTACCTTAAAAGAGAGAAGAAAATATCAAGGCCGACAAAAGAAAGGCTGATAGTGTTGAAACGATCCAAAAACCGGGTTCTCCCAAGAAGAACCCAATAAAAACTGCATCGGGGGCCGCCCCCGTTAAGCGGGGAAAAACTCCCTCCTCCGAACCCTCCGGTACGGCGAAACAGCCAAGGCCGGAGGCAATGGACGAGGATGACAATTCTTCTGAGAGTGAAGCCCGCTCCATAAAAATAAAGGGGAAAAAGTACCGCATTAGACGAACATAAACGGACGTTTACCGCTCGATTTTAACTAAGTTATTATATATCTATTTATTTTATATATATATATATATTTATTTTATTTATTTATGGTTTTTATCCTGCAGTGGAACTGCAATGGTTTTTACAGGCATAAGGAGGAGATGGCGGTTTTAATTCACGATCTCAGACCCTCTTGCATGCGTCTACCGGAGACTCACCTTAAAGACACAGACAAGGGTGTGATAAAGGGATATACAGTTTTTAGATTTGACGACACCAGCGGGCAACGAGCCCAAGGTGGAGTTGCAATTGCGATTCGGGAGGCCCTTTACACCTCTCGAATTCAATTGAGGACACCGTTCCAAGCAGTTGCGGTGACTGTTTATATCCCGGAAAAAATAACTTTGTGCAATATTTACTTTCCTGAGGGTGCACCAGTAACTAGGTGCAATCTCGAAGCCCTTGTCCGACAGCTGCCTAGCCCATTCATCCTTATGGGCGATTTTAACGCCCACGACTCCCTATGGGGAAGTTCAAGGGCACAATGTAACAAGAGGGGACGTATTGTATCCGATTTTATAAATAGTTTCAACCTTTACTTATTAAACAACGGGGAAAACACCCGTTACAACAGTTTTAATGGGGAATTCTCCTCAATTGATCTATGCATTGGTTCGAGCAGTCTTACGAATAAGATGACAATGTCCGTTTATGCCGATCTTTGTGGTAGCGACCATTTCCCCATTTTAATTCATCGTGACCGTGATTTAATTACAAATTTAATCAGACCGAGCAACTGGGTCATCCAGAGAGCCGACTGGCCTCTTTTTAATAAGATGTTTTACTACAAACACGATGTCAGTAACGATTCCCTACGCAACATTGATAACCTCTCCAAGGCCATTGTCGAAGCAGCAAATTGCAGCGTTCCACGGACATCAGGCCGTACCACTCGACCGCCCGTGCCGTTGTGGAACGAGGAGTGCTCAAAAGCAAGGCTTCGGAAGAGAGCGTTGCGGATTTTCAACAAATACCCCACTGCACGTAATCTAGCATCTTTCAGACGCCTACGAGCCAAAGCTAGGCAGGTCGTAAAAGAAGCCAAAAGATCATCTTGGATGGAGTACGTGTCCAACATTAACCATAAGACACCCCTTACACAAGTTTGGAGTAAGGTGAGATGCATATCAGGAGCTGGTCAGCGATACGGAGTCTCATGCTTGAATATTGGAAACAGGGTGCTCACGTCCCCTCAGAAAATAAGTGAAGCTTTTGGCAGACAACTTGCCGAGATCTCCAGTAACGCGTCTTACGATGCTGCGTTTGCAGCCGTAAAAAAGCGTTGCGAAGAGACCGATGTCAGCTTTTGCGAGGCACGTGAAACCCATGACTACAACGAACCATTCTCGCTGTGGGAGCTGAAGGCCGCAATTGCGGACTCCCGGGATACCTCTCCAGGACTTGACCAAATACATAATGCCTTCCTCCGGAATCTACCGGAAGCAGCTTTGTCGGAGGCCCTTCAAACCTTCAACCAAGTATGGTCGGAGGGTTCTTTCCCTCAGTCCTGGAGGGAGTCGGTAGTGATACCCATCCATAAGCAGGGGAAAGATAGGTCAGATCCAAAGAGCTACCGACCGATCTCGCTAACAAGCTGCCTATGTAAGCTTACGGAGAGAATGGTAAATCGTCGCCTAGTCTGGTGCCTTGAGCGAAGAAATCTTTTCTCCAGCAGTCAGTGTGGCTTTAGGCGCGGTCGATCTACCGTCGACCATTTAGGGCGCGCGGACAATTTTTTCCAAGAAGCATTTCTTCTCCGCCAGCACGTCGTTGCCGTATTCTTTGACTTGGAGAAGGCATACGACTGGGTCTGGCGCCAGAAGGTTATAAAGGCTTTGTATGATTGGGGTTTTAAAGGGAATTTACCCATATTTATAAAAAAATTTTTAACTACCGTACGTTTAAAGTCAGAATTGGAAACTGCCTGTCCGACTCTTACGTCCAAGAGAACGGAGTACCACAGGGCTCCGTCTTGAGCGTAACACTCTTTGCCATCGCGATAAATGACGTAGCAGAATGTATCCAAGCACCATTGATGGGGTCCTTGTTTGTTGACGATCTAGCAATTTTTTGCCGATCGTCCAAGCTGGTCAGTGCTTCAAGGCAAATACAGATGACCTTGAACAAACTCCACACCTGGGCCTCGAATAATGGATTTCGCTTTTCGGCTGAAAAGACAAAATGCATGCATTTCTACCGCTTGAGAGGACTACACCTACCGCCGCCATTGCGTTTGGGGAACACGTACCTAACCTACGTCCCAGAAATAAAGTTCCTCGGCATGCTTTTAGACTACCAGTTGAATTGGCGAGAGCACATAAGATCTTTAAAGGACAGATGTATGAAGACTAAATATTTTAAGGTTTTTATCAAATACGACGTGGGGAGCCGACCGCTCAACCCTAACTTTACTGTACCGCGCCCTAGTACGGTCAAAATTGGACTATGGTTCCATAGTATATTCTTCTGCCCGGGAGTCATATTTACGACCATTGTCAACGGTGCATAATGGTGGGCTACGGATGGCAATTGGTGCCTTCCGTACCTCTCCAGTACTGAGTATTTATGCAGAGTCGGGCGAGCCTCCGCTGAATATCAGGAGAAATATACTCATGTGCAACTATGTCGCCAAGGTTTTAGCCTATAAGGATCATCCTTGTTTTAATATCGTTTTTAACCCCCGTTTTATTGATATTTTTAATAGAAGAACACGGTCCACAAGACCACTAAGTGTGCGATTTAAGTCTTTTAACGAGGACTACGGTATTTCGCTCCCTGAATTAAACCAAGTCGAGCATTTCAGAATACCTCCGTGGCAAGTAAATCAGCCAGTCTGTAACTTCAGCTTACAGAGATACTACAAGTCTTCCACCATTGTTGCCGAGTACCAGCGCTCTTTCCAAGAGATTATTAACGCACGGTCCGACATCACCGCCGTATACACGGACGGTTCGAAGACGGAGGAGGCATGTGCGTGCGCGGTGACCTCAGCCCACCACGGAGTCATTAGGGCAAGGTTGAATCCCATGTGTAGTATGTACACAGCGGAACTCCTTGCTATAAGGATGGCTCTGCGCGGGATTAAGGGACGTAATGCGTCCTTTCTGGTCTGCAGTGACTCCATGAGTGCACTGCAGGGCATTTCCCGCTTTTCCCCAATGCATCCTATTATCCAGGATATTCAGTGTAGCCTAATGTCCCTCGAGAAGAAAGGAATCCATATCGAGTTCTTATGGGTCCCCGGACATGTGGGGATAGCAGGGAATGAGGCAGCGGACTTCGCCGCTAAAGAGGCGTTGCGTGAGGCCAACACTGCCGTGGCACAAGTACCTGTGGAGGATCTGAGGGCTGCTTTGAGGAATGTATGTCTTCAGCAGTGGAGGGAAACTTGGAATCAACAAACCACAAACAAGTTACATGAAGTTAAGGCCGACATAGCAATGTGGCCCACTTCAGTTGGGAGGACCCGGAGGGAGGAAGTTGTCATCACACGGTTGAGGATAGGGCACAGTGCCCTGACCCACTCTTACCTCTTTACGGAGGAGAAGATCCCACCCCGTTGTGATCGGTGCGACTCCCCCCTCACTGTGAGACACCTCCTGACGGAGTGTTATGTCTATCGTGCCGCGAGAGAAAGATTGAACGTTGTGGGCAATCTAGGACAAATCCTAGGAAATGACTCCAAAATGATCGACCGTTTACTTTCCTTCTTGAAAGATACCTCTATATTTAAAAAAATTTAACTTTAACATTTTAGCATACCTATATTGTTACATTCTCACTTTTTAATGAGCATATGTACTCGTTCATAAAATATTTTGACAAGGTGCAAAATGACTTAAGCCGTCGACGCACCTTAAAAAACCAAAACTACTACTACGGGGAAATGGACCTGGTGGGAGGTAAGCAAGCCGTCTGTAAAAAGTCTCATTTTCCATACCATTTTGATTCTACATTTTCGTGCGAAGTAGACGCTTTGGTAGTTTCAAAAATTTCTTCATATATTTCAGACAATAACATTGCTTTATCCGACTAGAAACATCTCCAAGGACTACTCCTAGCAGACTCGCTGTGATATGAAAAAAGGGAGATAGACCTACTACTTAGCGCCGAATTTCACGCCAAGATTGTTAAGGACCAGGTAAAGAAAGGGGGTTCAGGTGAGCCAATAGCTACGCTGACTACACTTGGTTGGATGCTGTCTGGATATGTCAATACACATCAGCACGATCCTACTGATTCTACAACTGTTCTTCACTGCCTAGAGAGAAAGAACCTGAAGGAACTTCTCAGGAAATTCTGGGAACTAGAAGACTACCAACCTCCCAAGAATATACTCACTCCGGGTGAACAGGAAAGTGAAAACTTTATTTCTAATTACAATCTAAGTTTCAGATGGATCGTTCGTATTCCATTGATGGAAAACCTGAAATTTCAATTCCATTTGATGGATGGTGAAACTGCCGATAAAATCCGAATTGGCAGTTCCAATTCGTCAGCTACGAGGATGCGGAATCAGATGGGTAGAAGATTTCTGAATGATGACACTTTGCACGAGAAATATAAATCCTTCATGCATGAGTATATCAACCTGTAGCATATTAAGCTAGTACCTCAACAAAAAGAGTTAGATTACGGTTTTTATCTTACTCACCATGGAGTATGGAAACAATCCAGCTCATCAACTAAGTTACGAGTTGTCTTTTATGGTTCTCAAAGAACTGACAGAGGATTGATTATTCCTTAACGATAAGTTGCATATAGGTCCCAATTTATTACCTGACCTACCTGATGCTGTCCTACGTATGCGAAGTTATTGTTTTGCATTTACCGCAGACAATGAGAAAATGGTTCGCCAGGTATTAGTGGATGAACGTGACCAAAATTTACAGAAAATATTGTGGAGATTTAATACGAATGATCCTTTCCTACCAACGCAAAACTGTAACTTATTGTTTGGCGTGCTCACCTTACATAGTCAATCGATGTGTTACACAACTAGCCCATGAAGGCGCCCAATACCCCTCTACTGTTCCTGTATTTTATGAGGAGATCTATACGGAGAGTATACAGGATGCGGGCCGTCACAGTTAACACAATGCGAAGGAAACTTCCAAAAATCGTCCTCGTGTTATTTCTTCGCGTATTTTGGGAATGTGGGTTCACCCTTACATCTAGGAGCAATGTGACCACATTCCTGGCAATTAAAGCAAAGCAAGGGGCTGGGGATGAAGGGGCGTACCGACGCTCACCGCAAACAAGAGGAGCTGATCAACTTGCTGATGGTGGGCGGCTTTCCTCTGCGCAAATGGGCTGCTAACAACCCGGATCTTCTGGAGCGGTTGCCAAAGGATGTTATTGCAGCTGATTCTGGCATACTTCCGCTTCCGGAACCCAGGACGAAGGTTGTGCTTGGCTTATTCTGGGTCCCGCAGGATTATTTTTATTCCCGGATAAGTATTAATTCAGGCTTCACAAAATTGATAACCAAACGTTCTTTCCAATATTTATAAAATATACATGCAAGCATTGTGGCTGGTAAAAACTGATTGAGATTCTGAGCTTCCTGATTCGGCTGCAATATTATGGAAGAATTAATATTTTTCACTTCCAGATCTTTCAGTTTCTAGATTTTCTAGATGGATTAATTTTACTCCAAAGGCTACACTTGCTGAAATTCATGCTTTTTCAGATTCTCCATAAGAGCTTTTGGTGCTGCTGTTTACCTCAGAGTTGCTACTGATCAAAGTTGTATTTTAACGCCGATTTCTTCTAAAAGTAAGGTTGCTCCAATTAAAACTGTTAGCATTCCAAGACTAGTGCTTTGTGCAGCATTGCTAGCTGCTCGTTTAGCAAAACATTTCTCGAATATTCTCAATTTAACCCATGCTCCTGTACACATTTGGTCAGATTCGTTAGACGTATTGTATTGGTTGAGGGCTCAACCTTCAAGATGTCAAACATTTGTCGCCAACCGTTGCTCAGAAATCTTAAACGTCTTGCCCGATGCTATTTGGCATCATGTTCCCTCTGCAGTCAACCCGGAGGATGCAATTTCGAGAGACATCACTCCGTCTGAATTACTCAAATCAGAACTCTGGTGGAGAGGGCCCTCACGACTAACTGCTTCAAATAAACCTTTGCCGTCTTCCGATCCACTTTAAAAAAATGACAGAGGAACAAAAGTTATAAATGTCGCATATATCAGTACTGTCACGAAACCGGCAGTGTGGGATTTAATTGATAAATAATCATCGCTACACAAGTTTTGCGTGTATCTGTTTTCTGTTTTAGATTTCTGAGAAAGGAATTAGATACTCAAATAATGAACAGAATCATACTAAAATTCTTGTGGAAGCTTCCTATTTCTAATTTCTCCATGCAACACTGGATGAAATACTTCATACGTGCTTAGTGTGGATTCATTTTGTTCAGAAGACCTATTTTCTTAAGAGATGTATCTGGCATTGAAAAATAAACATTTACGCAATTGAAGCCCCTTAATATAATCGAGCGCTATATTTGATAGACTATGTATCCGTGTTGGAGGAAGGTTAAAGAACACTGTGTACAGTGAAGATGAGAAGCAGCCAATAATTTTACCTGCTAGTAGTAGTAGTAGTATACATATATTTTTGAGGTTCATCGACGGCTAGGGTTATTTTGAACCTTCCAATAGGTTACATAAAAAAGTACCTATTAAAGATTTATAGATAAAATCCAGGTGAACTAAGCATTAGAAAGACCAAAAAATAATAATAAATGAATAAATAATAAATAAATAAGGGGTCAAAAACGGACCACCGGCCTCCTCGTGGCGTCCCCGGTAACGGCTTCGGTCGGCTAGTGGTTGCCGTCTGCTTGTGGGCTAACCACCCCACTCGCGGCTCTACTGGTTCCTAAAGAGAGTACCAGGAAAGTCACCCACAACCGGCCCCTTCTCGGATGAGTGCCCTACTAAAGTTGGGTGTGGCAAATCTATGCCATGTAAGAAGGGAGCTCGCATGGAATGGACGGAGACCCTGAGGGGAGACCTTCTAGCTTGCCATGCTGCGAGTGAGCCAAGTCGCAGGGATACAAGGCGAGGATGTACTTTTTGTGGTGTGAGATTCACCCTGAATATAACTATCTATCGCAAAAAAAATCTGAGTGACTACGCCAATCACCTGCGTAATAAAGTGACACCCCAACCGCAAGGTCAGAGTAGTACACCACCGGCCAAGGCTCTATCTCCTACAAAGGCAGATGTACCTCCTCCTACTGCCGGTGCTTCCACCGATCTTTCGGTGAAGATAGACGAGCCGAAGGCCGATTCTGATCTACTCAAGCGGTTGGAAAGCACGATAAACTGCGATGAGACGACTACCAGGCAGAGAAATATTCGTCATAAAATTTCTCTGCGGGACGAACAGCTGTCCCAGTTGAATGGACCAGCCTCTGGGAAATAGACTGCGTGGTATATGCTGCCGCCACACTGTTGGCCTCTCCCCGAGTGTCTGCCACTTGGGAGGCTAAAGCAGCAAATCGGCTTAAACAGCTTAATGCCAAAATCACGCTGGCAAGACAACAGGTGTCAAGATTTCAGTGTGTGATGGATTACCTTTCATCCGGTCAGGCCTTTACGCCGAAGGTCAATCGCATTGCACGTGCAATCCGGAGAGACCACCACACACTAAAGAAAAGAGTGCTGCTTATCCTTAAGCAGCACGAGGTGGATAGAGTGCGGGCACTTAAAACGGCGAGGAAGAAGTTAGTCAAGAGGACCAACGCCAAGAAAGAGAACTTCACCTTCTCCTTTCAGCCGTCTCGCCTCTTCCGACCCCCTCCACCTGTTGTCCAAACACCACCAACTGTCCCGGAGGTGGAACGTTTCTGAAAGGTCATCTACGAGACTAGGAAGCCATTCAACGAAGGTACTCCAGCTATTGCCCAATTTAAAGAGTTTTGTGACCGCCACCTAGTGGATATGGTTCATCCCATCTCAGTCACGGAAAATGATGTGAAGAAGGCCTTCTCTGGCAAGAAGAACTTCTCTGCTCCAGGAATGGATGCAGTGAATAACTTCTGGTGGAAAAGTTCTCTTCCACGCACAAACACCTTACCAGAATCTTCACATCCTTCCTGTCAGAGACGGAGCCAATTCCGTCCTGGCTGACTGAGGGGCGAATGGTTTTAATACTGAAAAAGGGAGACTTGTCCGATCCGAAGAACTACGAACCTATAACCTGTCTCAACACCGTATATAAAGCCTTCACTTCCATCTTGAACGACCTTATCCTCCGCCACGTCCAACCGGTAGGGAAGGACGTGTACGAGCAGAGGGGCTCTAAGAAAGGCATCGCGGGATGCAAGGACACCTTCTCATTGATAGGTGTCAGCCAGGACGCTTGTCAATACAAGCGTAACCTGTCAATGGGCTGGGTGGACTACAAGAAGGCTTTTGATACCAACTCTCATGAGCTGATTATAGCCATCCTGAGGTACATGAAAGTCCACCCTGAGGTCGTGTCCTGCATCGAACGCCTGTTACCACTGTGGAAGACGAGCTTCGCCATACTATCTGGCAAGAAGACAGTCTACATGGATTAGGTAGGTACCACAGTGGCGTTTTTCAAGGCGATAGCCTTATTCCCCTCCTGTTCTGTTTATCTCTCTTCACACTGTCCGTTCAGTTGATACGAGGTAGGGGATATATATGCAGTGTCCTGTCAAAAAGGGAGCATAAGATCACCCATCTTTTCTATATGGATGCCCTGAAGCTTTTTGCTTCAAGCCCAAAAGACCTGCACTAGGCGTTGGATACAGTACGCAGATACAGTGAGGATATAGGGATAGTGTTCGCGCGTAAGCGCATTAGGTGTTTTTCTTCCGTTTAAATTCCCTTCCCTTGTTGCGCTAGTTTTTGGTGCCGAAAACCGGGACAATTATGACGAGAAAGTTTATTTTCTTTCCGGGAGTTTCACATGCATATTTCATTCAGCCATGTCTGAAGCTGAAGGGGTGAAAAAGAAGGGAGCGTTAACTCGGGAGCAATTTGATTCGCAGCTGAAGTTATTGCGTTTCAAACGCGATCAGTTTCGTTGCACTGTGTGCAGCTTTTTCTCTTGCTAATGAGCTCGTCGGCTCCGGATCGGACACGTTAAGTCATCCTTAGTTGGAGATGTTTCTAATACGCTGCTCGCAAGTGGAAACCGTTTGTTCAGGATTCCTCGAGGCTCAGGATAAGATTTTTGAATATTGCCATAATTGTAATCAAGGAAATGTCTGTGCGGAGGATATGTGCGTGGGCGAAGAGGTGGAAGAAAAGTTTTATTTTTATCTTTCCATTTCATTTCTCGTCGAGCAGTGAATCCTTCGGCCACAAATGAGCGTTCGCCTGCAGATAATGCATCCACGCAGAATAAAAGGTCGCGCCTTCCCACTATCGAATTGCGTCGATTTTCAGAGGCTTTCTCGGATTGGGTATATTCCGTGATTTATTCAAGTCTGTGGTAGACGATAGAACCGACATTGCAGCGGTGGAGAAATTCTCCTATTTGAAGGCCGCTCTTCAAGGAAAGGCCTCAGCGTTAAACGCTTCAGTCCCATTTGGCGAAACCCATTATGGCTCAGCACGCAAGGAGTTATGCCAGCATTATGACAACTCTGGGATTCGATTATCTAGACAAAGTTCTGGAATTTCCCATTTCTTCTTCGGGGTCAGTCGGTAATGCAACAATTCGTTTATCCTTTTTCTGAAATTCATGCTGCTCTGAGAATTCAGATATTCCTGACTTAGGGGAATTTATATTATTTAGATTAGCTGCTTGTGTGGTTGACGCAGAAACTCTTGCCCTCTTTGAAGAGACATTGAGTGACGAGCCTTTTTTTTCCCTCTGTTACTACTCTTTTCAGTTTCGTCAAGAAAAGGATCAAGGTTTTACAAGCGTCGTATGGCCCTAATCCGAAGGCCTCCGTTTCGTACATGCCTCTGCCAAAGGCAAGAGTTCTAATGCTGACCTCTGTTGGCGATACGCACTTCGTGAAGGAGAAAGACCAACGAGTTATTCAACGCTGTTCTCTACGCTCATCTAATCATTCTCTTGTTAGATGCCCTAAACACATCGAGCTGACCATTGCTAATCGTGCGGCTTTTGTACGATCGAGAAAACTTAATTAATCTTAATTGTTTGAAGCCAGTTCATTGGGCTCCGAGGTGTCAGCAGAGGAACATGTGATGTACTATTTGCAACAGATATCACAATACAACGTTGCACTCGGAACAAAATTCGGAGCAATTTAATCGTCCTTCCATTCCGTCGTCATCCTCGCTGAGTCAAACGGCCGAGTCTCTCCCGCCTTCACAGACGCAGATCCCCTCCTCTGCTCTTGCACCTTGTGTTAGCTGCCATCCGACGCACTTGACCGTTCTCGGAACGGCAGTAGTTCATGTCCATAATAACCATGGGCTAATCGTTCCTCGTCGAATAATGATTGATCCTGGAAGTCAAGTGTCTGCTATTTCCTCGGCAGCGGTTAGGCGGTTGAGTCTACCCGTGTTGCTTTATCATGGGTCTCTTTTTGGGTTGTCTCAAACCCCTCTGAGGCGGCCGGAAGGTTTCACTGCTTAATCGCTTTCGCCGACTCACACTTCTTTGCCGGTATTGAATACCAAGGCTCTAATCCTACTCCAGTTAACTTCGGAGCTTCCACCAATTCCACTTCCGCCTTTTATTCGAAGCAGCATTTCTCTTCTTCAATTAGCGGATCCGGAATTTGACAAACCGAATTTAGTAATTTTATTTTGGGAATGAATGTATTCCCTAAGGTTTTCCTTGGGGGCGGAAAACTTGAGAAAATTGTGAATTAATTCATTTTTGGATTGATCTTGATGGGAAATGTTTTTAATAGATCTCAAAACGCTCCTTCTTATGAAACCTCTTTATGTGTTTTAGAGGAAATTCTTCTGGTTAATCAACTAAAAGGGTTTTGGGGATTAGAGAAATCCACGGTTCAAGTCGCTCACAATACTGAGGAGGTTAAATACGAGGAGCTCTTTACGAAAACTCATCGAAAGAATGCCTCGGGAAGTTATATCGTTTCCTTGCCATTCAAAAGCAAGCCACTGTTTCTGGTAGAATCTTATTCCCAGGCTGCAAAGAGGTGTAAGAGCATGGAACTTCGACCAAGGTTAAAAGCCAGTTATTGTAAATTTTGAAAGAGTATGAAATTCTTGGCTACATGTCAATTGCTCCCTCATCGGGATTTTATTATCTTCCTTATCATGGAGTTCATACATTCACTGCTCAAATTTAGAAATTAAGGGTTGTTTTCGATGCTTTCTCTCGCTCTTGGAATGGCAATTCACTTAACGATGCATTGCTCACCGGTCCCAGGCTCCAAAATTATGTTTTTCATTTGTTACTGGCTTTCCGAACTCACTTAATTGCGTTCGTTACGGACATTTCCAAAATGTATCGCCAAATATTAATATCTCCAGAACACCGTGGCTTTCAGCACATTTTGTGGCGAGAAGATTCCTCTCAAGCACTTCAAGGGTTCGAATTAAATACCGTGACGTATGGAGTTGTCTCTGCTCCTAATCTTGCCATCCGCACTCATCAAATAGCTAGTGACAAAGGAGAAAAATTTCTTTTGGCCGCTCAATCTCTTCTTCGGCAAATGTATGTTGACGATGTTGTTACAGGAGCCAATTCAATTTCGGATGCTTTGGACTTGCAGCAACAGCTCATCGAATTACTTTCTTTAGGAGGATTCCCATTGGGCAAATGAGCAAGCAACTCTGATGAATTATTAATTAATTTTCCGAAAGAGGAGTGTGAAGTCACCATCCAATTTGAAGCATCAGAATTTGCATCACTGAAGGTATAAGGAATGTCTTGGGCCCCCAAATCTGATTTATTTTCTTATCATGTAGTTTGATCCTTCTGCCAATACTAAGAGGATGATTTTGTCAAGTATTGCGAGAATATTCGACCTAATTGGTAGTGCCGCTCGTAGTTTTTTTTGGCAAAATTCTTTTTGCAGTCTCTTTGGACATTGAAAATTGGTTGAAATAATCCACTTCCTGAATCCGTTAGATTCGGATGGACAGATTTCGTGTCTAAGATGCCATTGTTTACCAAAATCTGCATTCCTAGGTTTTTCTTTTTCCCGAGCGCGCAACAAAATCAGCTCGTTGGTTTTTGTGATGCGTCCGAAAAGGTTTATGCTACGGTAGTGTATGTACGCGTCTTAACTACTAGTGGCGAACTAAAAGCCAGTTTCTTAGCAGCTAAGACAAGAGTGGCTCCTATTAAACCAAGCACCATCTCAAAGTTAGAGCTTTTAGCTGCGCTGTTACCCGCTAAATTATTTAATCGTATCCTTAATATTCTAAAAGATCAAATTTACATTTCGCGTAGTTGCCTGGACGGATTCCAGCATTGTATTAGCTTGGCTGTAGACACCTTTATACGATTTGAAAATTTTTGTTGCCAACAATGTTTCAACTATCAATGATTATTTTCCATGCTCTATATGGCATCATATCAACTCCGCACAAAATCCAGCAGATTGTGCTTCGCGGGGTATTTCACCTCGTAAATTCCTAGACTCCATATTATTTCGGGAAGGGCTTTTCTACAGTAGTCGGAAGATCAATGGCCCGTAGAAACTGGCTTGGACCTAAAATTACCTTCATTACCAGAATTGAAACCATTCATTACCAGAATTGAAACCAATCAATTCTATAGTGAGTCTTGCCAGGCAAGAGATTTTCTGACCTGGATGAATAGATTCTCGTCTTACATTAAATTGGTTCGATCGTTCGCGTATGTTCTGAGATTCCTCGCTTCAGTTAAGGGGAAATCATCTCCTAATGGTTTTATTATATCGGGATCAGAATGGTCGCAGGCTCTGATTCGATTACTAAAATTGGATCAGCATCATCATTTGCAAAAGGTTATTGAATTAATCCAAAAGGGGGGGCAGCACATTCATCCCAGTTTGGCACGACTTCATCCATATTTAGAACCCCCTGGAATTCTTTAGGTGGGCGGTACACTCTCACATTCTTCTTTGTCATCATATATCAAACACCCTATTTTGCTCTCCAAATATAGTCATCTGTCATGTTTGATCGCACGACATCATTTGGTATCGCTCCATGGCGGTCATCGCGCTGTGGGGGCATTGGTTTCCAGACAATTTTGGGTACTGTCTGCAAGATCAGTCATTCGGTCGGAAATTCTGACATGTGATGTGAGTGAAAGCCTTCTCCAAGTCGAAGAAGACCCCGATCACATGCTGACGGAGGAGAAAGCCTTCTTGGAGGAAATTGTCGATCCTCACCAAATAGTCCATCGTAGAACGGCGCCGTTTAAATCCAAATTGGATGCTGGAGAGAAGGTTCCCGCGCTCTAACCACCAAACGAGCCGCCGGTTCACCATTCTCTCCATTAACCTGCACAGGCAGCTCGTGATAGATATTGCAGGCAAGAATTTGGGTCAGCTCTATCTTTCCCATGTTTGGGAATGTGAACAATGACAGACTGCTGCCAGGACGAAGGAAAGTTACCTTCTGCCCACAGCTGATTATACGTCTGCAGCACTTCCTGAAGCGGTGTCTCCGGAAGGTTGCGGATAAAATCATTGTGGACCCCGTCTGGTCCTGGAGAGGTGTCGTGGGAGTCATCGATGGAATATTTAAACTCCCACAAGGAAAAGTTGAGGTTGTAATCTGCCATTGTCCGCGTCTCCTTAAAGCCGATAGGAATGTTCTCCAGACGTTGCCTAAACGTTCGGAAGGCAGGATCCAGATTTTTATCGCTGCTCATCTTGGCGATTAGCCGTCCGAATATCTCGCCTATGGCAGCTGGAGATGTTGCCGCATTTCCTCTGAATTTTAAGAAGGAGACCCCGAGCTGCTGATGGTTTCCCGAAATGCTCTTCACCTTAAGCCACACCTGTGCAAGTGGTGTGCTGATATTGACGCCAGAAACAAAATTCACCCATGAGGTCCTCTTTGCATCCTTCATGACCTGACGGCTTTAGCTCTCAGACGCCAAAAGGAGGACAGATTGTTTTCAGTGGGATATTTGCGGAAGATTTGCAACGCCTTCTTACGTTGCCGAATAGCTTTGGCACAGTCATCATTCCACCATGGCACGGCAGCACTCGACCTGATGCGCCGAGACCGTGGTACGCACATGTCGGCGGCATTGATGATGCTGTTGCTCAATAATTTTTTACATCAAAAGCGCTATTGCGATTTCTATCGCACGTATAATTAAAATTACTTTTAAAACAAGACCAATCGGCTCTCCGGACAATCCAGTTGCCTGGACGGATAAAATCAGCGTTAAAATGCCGCTCCTTAAAAATTAAAAGGGGGAAGTGATTGCTCCCACAAAGATCTTCGTGTACAGACAAAGATATTTTACTAGTTTAACTGCTTGATAAAATGCATAAATAAATGGCGGAAAAATCACCATTGAAAGAGTTTAAACGGGTCTTCTCCCTGCGTCCGCATAAAATGCGTCCCTTGCGGTTGTACTGTCCCGTAGTGCTTCTTCATTGACGGTCATGAGCGTTAAAATCTCCGAGTAAAATTAAAAGGCCGAGGTAGCCGGTGGACAAGGGATTCGAGATTAAAACGGGTGACCGGTGCACCTTCCGGCAGATAAACGTTGCATAACTTAATCGCCTCCGGTGCGTGTACCATAACCGCCACCGCTTGAAACGGTGTATTTAGCTGTATTCAGGAGGTGTACAGGGCCTCCCGAATAGCAACTGCCACTCCACCCTGGGCTCGTTGGCCGCTGGTGTCGTCACGTCCAAAAACGTTAAAATGTCATAAAATCCTTTTGTCCGGGTCTTTGAAATGCGTTTATTGAAGACAAACGCAACAAGGGTTAAAATTTCGTATTAAAATGGCTTTCTTCTTGTGCCATTAAAATCCATTGCAGTACCACTGCATTATAAAACCCATAATAAATAAATATAAAAAGGTATTAAAAAAATGAATACGAGTAGTTAAAATTGTGGGAGGATTAGCGCCTAATGCTGTTTTTTTCCACTTACGGCCAAATTGGAGGATTTCGGTATCTGATAGACACTCCTCCATTTGTTCTGGTTGGCTCTTTCGAACCTTCCCGATGGGCCGGGGGATTGAGAGTTACCACGCTTTGTTTACGTGGCCCCGGGGGTAGTTATCTTGGGGTTCTTCATAGGAGAACCCGGACCGGTGGTTGCTATATTATTTGCCGAATTTGTGGCCTTAGCCGGCATGGCCGATTTTTGGACAGAGGCTTTTGTTTATGGGCTCGGGTTATCTTCCGTCTGCGTCGAGATGGTACCTTGACAATAGGATGGGAAGCGACTTGGGCGTATGACTTGGAGAAAGTAGGAGCAACTTGTGCTCTATACTTTTTCCGAGCCTCGAAATAGGGGCTTTCGTCAACCATCTTGATCTCCATTATTTTGCGCTCTTCCATCATCTTTGGGCAATTACGAGAGTACACGGGATGTGCACCCTCGCAATTGACGGAAAGTGAGTCACCTGTGCATTCCGCCCCCTCATGCTTCTCCAGGCCGCAGCGGGGGCAGGTGGCCTTGCCCTGGCACCGTGTGGCAATGTGGCCGAATTGCTGGCAATGGTAACATCGCATGGGTGCCGGTATGAATGACCGCACTGGGACTAATTCATAACTGACAAACACATTTTCGGGGAGCTGGTCACGCGCGAACGAGCGTACAATAGACGTCGTGTTTACCCTTTCTCCGTTGCGCTTTGTAGTGAGTCGACGAGCATCGGTGACTACCTGAGAGGCCATCTCCCACTTGATCTCGTCGATCTCCACATACAAAAGGTCAGTGACTAACCACTTCCTGACAGGTGTTCAAGGTGCGGTGCACCTCGACCTTAATGGGAATTTCGCTAGTCTTTTCCAATGCCAGTAGCTTTTCACTTTGAGCCATCGTAGCCGTTCCAATGAGCAGTGTGTCATCGCGAAGATCCTTAGCGGATTTTAGTTCCCCGGGGACAGACAAGAACTTCACGAATAAGGAAGGAAGACACCTTTTTCAGGCTCTCCCCTTCCTTCTGACACCTCATCACTAAATAGCGCAGACTAGCGCCGGGAACATTAACTCCCCGCCCGTTTTCGGAAGGTATCTTTTGGGTGGTGGAAGGGATTCATCCGTCATGCCCAAACTTGATTCATCCCCCGGGCTCCCCACCCAGCATGGAGCCACACCTTCTGGACGCCGCACAGTGGTCGGAAATCGAAAATACCTGGCCAAAATTCAAAAAGTGATTTTTTCAAGCCAGGAAGCTGAAACTTTGCATTAATATTCTCAAAAGACCTGGGCATGCAATGATGCAAAGCATTTTCCTTAGTACACAACACTTAACAATTAGCATGAGGTCAAAGTTGCACAAATTTCGCAAAAATTGCCTACACTCGATTTTCTCACGAAATCTTCAAAATCAAGCCCTTACCTAAGCATTATGTGTATAAAATTGGAGTAAAAAGTCATTTACTTAGATGAAACAGTTTTTTGTCTTTGTTTTTATGTAGTCTGCTTACATTTTTGTAATTATTTACCAAAGATATTAAACAAAATGGAGGACCTTAATTTTTGGTCATTTTTTTCATATAGCTAGAGAAATAGTTAATTGCATCACCGAGCATCACGAAGTAACTTATATGGGGAAACTCTACAAAGCTTCCACAGTGCGAATCCGATGAGTGATGCTGCGACCGTTTGCGACGCCGAATTTCACATCAGTTTTTCGATCGCGCGGTCGAGTCTGGTTGAACCCGCCTGCGCGGGGAGTAACGTGGCGCGGCAAGTGTGTGGACTGGATTGTAGTCGCATCCACTCCGCTTTGGAGATTTTCGAGATACAAACATTGACAAGATCCTCCATGCATTATATTTTGCAGAAATCGCGGAAAAAATTACGCATTTTAACACATGGGGTAAAGGTCTAGGGAGGTACTGAAAAACTTCTTTCTTCGGGTGCACCGCGGGAGTTTCTCTTCTTATCAACTTGACATCGCCTACCGACGAATACGTACACTTTTAACGGAGACAGCATGCATACCACACAGGATTATTGTCTCTTCGAGGCCACCAACTCACAGCTGGTGTCGCACGGCTGCAATTCCCCCGCCCCCTGCACGGAGGTTGGGCGTTCGGCGAAGGGTCCGTTTTATGACACCGCGGAACGTTGTCGGGGATTCTGGGGGGTTACGATCCCGATGCTTAATTATTTTTGTTATGTTAAATGTCAGTGTTATTTTTTATTCAGTGCCAGGGAGAAATGCTGTGAAGAGAAATAATTTGCAATACACTATTTCATCATGATTATGTATATATCCTTTTTCTTAAAATGTAACAAAATATGCACTACAAAATTCAGTTTTTGCTTGTATTTCTACTAATCGCTATCCGAATATTCACTGCCATCACACTCTGAACAAATCAGGTATTTTTCTTTTTCATTCGATAATGCAAATCAGGCCACTTGATATTGCCTGTAATATTACAGAGAATCTGTCAATCAAGTTTATGTCGATTCCTGTAATGAAATTAGAAATTTGTTAGAAGAAATCAAAGGTAACCTAAAGCAATGAAATTCCAATGTAGCATCAGAAGGTGCTAATGAAGAATTCAGAAAATTAGATGTCTCTCACACCTGTTATTTCTGAAGATAGTGAGGGATTATCAAAGAATCGTCTGGCAGTAGTACCATACCCGGGTCTAGGTACATCTACATTTAGCCCCATCTTCTCTTTGAATGACTTTTGCAGGTGAATCTTCCTGTCTTTAAGCATTTTTTTGTATTCTCCACGTGCCTATTGGAAGGTTCTGAGGGTGAGTTTCGCAATAAAATATTTTTGAATGAGAAAGTAATGTTTCGTTCACTTTTTTACCTACCTACCAGAGTTTGAAATCCATGCTATAAGATACATGCAACAGACACTCAAAAAATCTTATATGAAAATGCAGTGTAGATATGCCAAAATTGTTAGTGCCCTTATTAACTGATCTTTGGGCCAATTCATTAAATTTATTCATACTTGAAATTGTTGCCCCACAAATATAGCATTTCATGCTGCCACTCTCCGTCGATGCGTTGCATACCTAATTTGGACGTTTTCTTTTAGTTAACACATAAAAATTAAATTATGAAGTTTTTTGACAATTTTAAACGTTTTACCTTTCCGTTTATCATGGTGAGAAGCAGAGAAAAATTAATGGAGTAGTTTTTCCATTTGAATGCATTTAAAATATCACATTGCCTCTTTATATAAATTTCCTCTGCCTTCGCCACTTCTTTCGTCTCTTTGAACCATCGAAGGCGAATGGGGCGGCAGAATCTTGTTGACGATGGCCCAGGGTTCATCCAAATAATTGCACCTAAAGTATATGGAAATGTCTTTAAACATCAGAAAATATTATGAGTAATAATTAAATGTTTTTACAAGAGATTGCGGAAAACACCTATAATTCTTTGTCATTGTTACCTGTCTCGTCGTTCACTAAACGCAGTGGCACCAGGGAGCTGATGAACAAGAATTCATCCGACATCGATTCTTGATGCCATCTTTGCTTATACCAGGAATGGCCTGAGTTTCCGTCAAAACCATATTTACCAATTAATGTACAATTTATATTTTGCGCGGTTGTTGAATCTCTGGAAATGCATTCCAAGATACGCAATGCTGTATGATCTAGGAGACTTTGAAGTTTAACTTCACATGAGTCCTCTAAAATTAAAGATTAAAAAAACGCCAAAAAGGTTATTAAAAATAAAATATTTAAAAAGACATTAGCTTGTCCTAATAGAGTACACATACCTTGAAAAAATGAGGAATCTTGAAGTGGTTAGCAATGTATCCTCACCATTACGAGTTGTAGAGAGAATTTCGGGAGATCAATTCTGACACCAACGCGAGTGAATTCCGAGCTGAAGTTTCAAAATCTAATGCTTCGTACCACTACCAAAATGAAACTGAACGCTCCGGTACATTTCATTGGAGATTAGGAACGTTTTCCCCAAAAATATCCGCAAATAAAAGCGTAAAGGGATCCGCGGTGTCATAAAACGGACCCTTCGCCGAACGCCCAACCTCCGTGCAGGGGGCGGGGGAATTGCAGCCGTGCGACACCAGCTGTGGGTTGGTGGCCTCGAAGAGACAATAATCCTGTGTGGTATGCATGCTGTCTCCGTAAAAATGTACGTATTCGTTGGTAGGCGATGTCAAGTTGGTAAGAAGAGAAACTCCCGCGGTGCACCCGAAGAAAGAAGTTTTTCAGTACCTCCTAGACCTTTACCCCATGCGTTAAAATGCGTAATTTTTTCCGCGATTTCTGCAAAATATAATGCATGGAGGATCTTGTCAATGTTTGTATCTCGAAAATCTCCAAAGCGGAGTGGATGCGACTACAATCCAGTCCACACACTTGCCGCGCCACGTTACTCCCCGCGCAGGCGGGTTCAACCAGACTCGACCGCGCGATCGAAAAACTGATGTGAAATTCGGCGTCGCAAACGGTCGCAGCATCACTCATCGGATTCGCACTGTGGAAGCTTTGTAGAGTTTCCCCATATAAGTTACTTCGTGATGCTCGGTGATGCAATTAACTATTTCTCTAGCTATATGAAAAAAATGACCAAAAATTAAGGTCCTCCATTTTGTTTAATATCTTTGGTAAATAATTACAAAAATGTAAGCAGACTACATAAAAACAAAGACAAAAAACTGTTTCATCTAAGTAAATGACTTTTTACTCCAATTTTATACACATAATGCTTAGGTAAGGGCTTGATTTTGAAGATTTCGTGAGAAAATCGAGTGTAGGCAATTTTTGCGAAATTTGTGCAACTTTGACCTCATGCTAATTGTTAAGTGTTGTGTACTAAGGAAAATGCTTTGCATCATTGCATGCCCAGGTCTTTTGAGAATATTAATGCAAAGTTTCAGCTTCCTGGCTTGAAAAAATCACTTTTTGAATTTTGGCCAGGTATTTTCGATTTCCGACCACTGTGCGCCGTACCGCAAACCGATGCGGTCGCCAGGGCTACCCGAGGGGATATAGCACCCTAAAGGTGGTTCTGTTTCGGGGTAGAATCTTCGGTGCACAAGCCCACCAAAACCGTACACCTCCGACCACCCTACGCAGACCCCCATCCTCCTGGCACTCGCCAATTCTCTCCCTTACGGGTGTCCAGGCACAGCTAGCACATGGGTGGATCTATGGCGAGATGGTATCGCCACCCACAGAGCTGTCCGGATGCTACCCTAGCTGCACTGGGGTTAGTTTTCGGGGTAGTCTCCCCGCCCTTTTAGTCGCATCTTACGACAAGCAGGGAATCTGTGCAAGTATTCTAAATCCCCCTTCCCGCAGTGGGTATACAACTCAAAGATCCTGAAATAATATACATAAATATGGGAGAGAATACAGAAATAGATTGCAATGCGCTCATGGAGTCTATTCAGATGGCGAAGGACTCGGCAGCCTGCCCGATCCCATCAAAAGCAAACTTAATCGCCAGCAGCTCGGTAGTGTATATGATACACAGCGAGATAAGCCGAGCATGGATGACACCGTGATGGGACGAGGTAACCGCGCATGAACAACCTGCATCCAACTTCGATCCATCCGTGAATACGTCGACGAAGCCGGGGTGGCAAAAGATAAATTCATTGTAAAGACGCTGGTATTCCTGAGCAGTAGTATAAGCTTCGTGTCGTGAGGCAAGTTTCATATAGATTTCAGGGGGCGGATTTATCCAAGGTGGGTTATTGGAGTACCCTACAGAATAAACGTCTGGGAGCATAAGCACACTGTCCCGACTAAAAGTTTAAAACGAATGCTGAGCGACTTGATGGCTCTTGTCCGTCTGTTAAAGAGTACTAAAAATCTAGGGTTAAAAATTACTTTAAAAAAAGGGTGGCTCTTCGAAGATAAAACCTTGGCCACATTTAGGCACATTAAAATATTTCTGCGGCACGACAATGGCGGCTCCCCGGCATCAGCATAGATGCTGAGGACCGGACTGGTCCTGAAGGCGCCAGTGGATATCCGGAGAACACCACAGCTTGTTGAGTGAGTGAAGGACCTCCAACAATGCTCTCTCCGGAATATTTCGGAGAAGAGCATTATGGATTTCGTCATTTGAGCATGACAGGCTCAAGGTTTGCGCCGAGAGAGAGAGAAAGTGAGGGAGTGAGAGAACATGCGTCCCTTGGACGTAGGGAAATGGAACTGTCAACTGTCCCCCCGGAAGATGTTCGTCCGGGAAGAAAATGGGACAAACGGTATAAATATCCGGCACAAAGGGTGAGCGGGGGCTTTTTTCTTGGTGGTTCCCGTATCGGGAAGTTGGTGCCGCTCCAATCCTCGACGCCGCTTCTGCTTTGTTTCATCGCCTCCAGTCAGTAAGCTTGGAATCCTCCTTTCCCATTACCCCTAGTTCCACCATATTTGCTCCCTTCATCTCTCCCTTGTGACGCAGTGCGAGCTAAGCATCTTTTTGTTAATTAAAAGATTCTGTTTTGTTACTCCTAAATAATTATTTTCCTTCTTACTGCCCTTACCCTTTTGCCCTGATTGTTGGCGATAGTTTAAATGGTAGCAGAGCGTGGTTGTAATCAGTGGCGGAGAAGGATTCAGCAGTAACCATGGCGACTAAAGTACCCGAGAAAACAGCTTGGGTGAAAGAGTTAACTAAATCGGAGGGGATCGATTTATGCGTGCGCTTTAGCCTCCATAGCGAAGGGACCTTGGACGAGCTGAGAAAGCGTTTGCGGGAACATGTAATGACTCTTTCGAGAGATAGCGAAAAGGCGGGCGAAAATACGAGTGCTATTATAACCTGCCCAATTTCGGCTCAACCAACCAAAATTAACCTAAGTGAACTGGAACGTATTCTCCCTGCGGCCACACGGTGGGAACTTCGGTTCAAAGGGGAAGGTGAAGAACGCAATAGAAGTTTCCTAGAGCACTCGAAAACTCCGTACGCCATTTCGACGTAGACGAACAAATTGTGATGAAATTATTGCCTGAACTCCTCGGAGGGAGAGCCCGAACCTGGTTTTGGAACAATAAATTCAGTGATTTTAACCATTTCGCCAGGGAAGCAAAATGAAAGTTTGGACCTCCTAATTACGTGTGGTGGTTGAAAAGGGATTTATACAATGGAACACAAGGGCCTCAGGAGTCGATTGGAGGTAATTAATTTAAAAAATGAAAAATATAATACCAAAGATCTAAAGGCAGCTAAGAGGTTTCTCGGGATGTGGTTATTACGCCCGTTTTATTCCAGGTTTCTCAGAAATATCTGCCCCGTTAAACGCCTTAAAGGAAAAGAATTCGCAGTCGTCTGGGGGCGTACTCAGCAGAAGGTCTTTGAGCAGTTGCGGGAGAGGATAGCCTCACCCCCGGTTCTCCATATCCCGAATTTTGATGAGACATTTGTTCTGCATACCGACGCGTCCGCCAACGCCGTGGCAGCTGTTAATCCCAAAGAACCTACGGTCATTTGGCGCCGGTTATTTACGATAGTCGGACGCTTACTGAAGCGGAAAGAATATGAGGCCGAATGTTTAACGATTATATTCGCAGTCGAAAAATTTGACCAGTACTTGCGAAATCGTGAGTTTGAGCTTTATACCCATAATGAAGCACTCTCCTGGATGCTTCGGCATCCAAAGCAATTAGGGAAGGTTGGGAGATGGACGCTTCGTCTTTCAGGATACAAGTATAAGACAAAGCATGTCAGATGTAACGATAACGTCGTAACGGATTGCTAGTCGCGAATGTTTGGAGGAGAGTCTGAAAATTTAAGTAAAACCATCAGTACTGATACTTGCGTACTGAAAAATTTTCCCTTGTCGTTCATGTCACTGAAAGAACATCAGAATAGAGACCATAAATGTCAAGAATTAAAATCTCGTTTGCTCCGCGGAACGAAAATGAAAAACATACAACTCTTTAGACTTAAAGGTTTTTAGGAACTCTAAAGGTAATAGTAACCGCGTATATGTTCCGGACGAAGTGAGACAGATGATCATGGCATATTTTCATGATACAGAGATCGGAGGACATCTTGGATATCATAAGACGAAAGCAAAAATTAGAAGGGAGTTTTATTGGCCTAATATGCACAAAGAAATATTACAATGTGTTAGGTCATGCCCCGAATGCCAAATAGACAAGCCGGTAGCTAATTTACTAAGCGGTGAGCATTCGGCAGAGGTATCTACAGGGGTATGGGAACGCATTTTCATAGATTACTTTGGACCCATTACGCGCTCACGTTCAGGAAATAAGTGTATTTTGGCGGTGATCGACGCGTTTTCCAAGTTCGTTATACTTATCCCTATGAGAGACATGAGCGCGGCGGCGGCTACGATTAAGGCTCTGAATAATTGAATCTTTGCCATAACCGGGTTCCCTAAAACCTTGGTGTCCGATAACGCCACTACGTTTACCTCTGGAGATTTCAAAAATGTGTTTTTCATGGGTAATAAAACATATTACAACAACTCCTTATTACCCCCAGCTCTCGCATGTGGAACGATTTAATCGGAATCTAAAAACAGCGATAACTGTATATCACCGTGATGCTCAAAACCGTTGGGGCGAAAAATTACATGCACTAACAATAAGTGTCGCCTTCAATGCGGCGAGACATGAGAATACTGGATGCACTCCCGCTAGCTTGTTCTTCGGTCAGTTAAATCATCCCTTGTCCATGCAATGGGGGGGATGAAATGGGGGGATGAAATGGGGGGATGAAATACTCGACCCATTCGAAGACGGGAAAAAACTGGAGGAGAAATGGAGCCGGGCGCTGGAGCAATTAAGGAAATCCAATAGAAAGGTGGCGCAGCGTTATAATCTCGGGCGGAAAGGGCCTAGGTTCCGCGCGGGGGACATCGTTGCTTACAAGTTGCACCCATAGATGCATAGATTAGTTATAGTTGCTCGGCAGTAGATAAAACTTCCGCCAAATTGCAAGCTAAATGGTCGGAGCCGCACCGTATTGTGGAATTTACCTCTCCGGTCACAGTCCTATTAACCGATATAATTAGAAAGGAAGTGAACGACATATTAGTCGCTGCATTAGACGCAACTAAGGCAAAATATTTCGAAAAGATGGGTACTGCCATGGCCCTGTACCTTTTTCACGCCTCAAAGTACGGGACTTTATTTATTCTTTTTATTTCCATTACTTTGCGTTCTTCTACCATTTTGGGACACTTGCGAAAATACCCAGGATGCGTATCCTCGCAGTTCACGCAACGTGGTTCCTTGCTGCAGTCCGAACTCTCATGGTCTTCCAGGCCGCAGCGCGGGCAGGTGGCCTTGCCCTCACATCGCGGGGCGATGTGGCCGAAGCGCTGGCACTGGAAGCAGCGCATTGGCGCCGGTATGAATGGTCGCACTGGTACCGATTCATAGCCGACGAATACATTGCCAGGGAGACTATCATGCGTAAATGTTAAGACGACAGAAGTAGTGTTTACGGCTTCGCCATTGCGCTTAGTGTTAAACCGACGATCATAAGTGACTCCTGCAATGCCATTTCACTTTTTATCTCGTCGACTTCCACGTACAGTAGGTCGTAATGTGATATTACTCCCCGACAGGTATTAAGAGTACGGTGCAACTCCACTTTCACTGGAATGTCGTGCAGCTTCGTGAGTGACAAGAGCTTCACACTTTGAACATTATTTGCCACTTCGATAAGCAAGCTTCCGTTACGCAGCTTTTTAGCGGATTTCAGCTCTCCTGGTATTGCAGCCGACAGGACTTTACGAATGAGCAGGGGGAACACCCGCTTAAGCGTCTCCCCTTCTTTCACGCAATTCATTATCAAGAACCGCTTGCAAGCGGTTATACACTTATCTCCTCCACCCGTATCCGGGCGGGATCTTTTGGAAGGTGGAAGATTTGATTCCGCCATGCCAAATATTTCTTTATACCCCGGGCTCCCCACCCACCATGGAGCCACACATTCGGGACGCCGCACCGGTTTGCGGTGCGCCGACGGGTCGCCCGAGGGGATATAGCACCCTACTGTCCGTTGCAAAATTCCGTCACCCGAGTTTGAAGACTAATATCTAGAAAACGGCTCAATAGATTTTAAAATAAAATATATCAAATTAAAGCGTGTTTATTTTTGCGTTTCGTGATGGTGTACACATTTTTTCACCAATTATATTAATTTCAGTATGTGCTTAGAAACGGAATTTTAGCGCATTTCTCCGGGTACCGGACGGTTGCATCGCATTTACGGCTTCGTAGTAACAACACGGATCGAGATATTAAAATTTCCTTTTCACAGATTGTAGCAAAGATCTTCCTTAGTAGTCACTGTAAGTTTCATATTATTTAGTGCATTAGTATTTTGGTTGTTGTTGAAAAAGTAAGACCACGTTATTTTCCGTTCCGCGCATCCCTGAAGATCGCCGTTTGGACCCTCTTCTTGCTCTCGAACTAATCGCCACTAATCCACTAATAAAACCTTAAAGGAGTTCGTTGGTTAATCAGTATTGATTAACATTTATTTTGGAAAAAGAGCGCGCTGAGCAGCCAGGAATATGGCCCGGAAGAGAAAGTGAGAGGCGCGCAGTGTTGCCCAGTCAGAGGTTTGTCCGTAAGGCGCGCAAGGAATGGTGCACTGCAAGAGGGAAATAATTACATCGCATGTAAACATGTAACTATAGTAACATACTGTACTCACCAGAATAAAACCAAAGGCATTATTTCACCATTTCCCATCAATTAAAAATCCTTTTTCTCCGAAGTTGGCGAATTTTTCTTAAGAACTCGTGCCGCATTCCGGCAATACACACAGATTCCATGAACACGGGCTTTCGGCTTAGTTTCCTGAATCGGAAGCCCATGCTTAAAATCATCCTCCTTAAAGTCGCAGAAGACATTTCTGGGAAGTCGTCCAGGGACTCTTGCAACTTCAAATGCACCTTCTCCACAGTTGGAAACAGTTTTCTCAGGAAAAAATCGTGTACAGTCCTTCGAATTACCCCAAAGGTGAAGCGATCAACCTCAATCTTCTTGCGGCCTCTTCGATGAAGTTGCCGCTTCTTCGGCATCGGTGCGCTTCCCGTTGCATCGTCGGGGATATTTTCCTGATTTCTTGACCCTATTTTCACCACAGCGTCAAGGGTTATGCCAAGGCACTCAGAGACATAGCGATATGTGGGATATAGTTTGTCGTCAGATTTATCGGCTTCTCGACGAAAGAAACAAATAGCGCTTAAAATCATCCTCAACTCCATCTCCGAAAATTTGGCTCGAGGAGGCATCGGTTGGTTTCCACAGTTCTAAAATGACACTGATGACCATTCTTAAAAATGACCCTTTCTACCACTATTTATCAAGTTCTAACGACTCATACAAAGTAACAGGGCAACTGGTTTTCCCTTGCTGGAAAATGGGCAGTGGGCATATTCCCCAGTGGGCAAATCCTTGCGCGCCTTACGGACAAACCTTTGACTGGGCAACACTGCGCGCCTCTCACTTTCTCTTCCGGGCCATATTCCTGGCTGCTCAGCGCGCTCTTTTTCCAAAATAAATGTTAATCAATACTGATTAACCAACGAACTCCTTTAAGGTTTTATTAGTGGATTAGTGGCGATGAGTTCGAGAGCAAGAAGAGGGTCCAAACGGCGATCTTCAGGGATGCGCGGAACGGAAAATAACGTGGTCTTACTTTTTCAACAACAACCAAAATACTAATGCACTAAATAATATGAAACTTACAGTGACTACTAAGGAAGATCTTTGCTACAATCTGTGAAAAGGAAATTTTAATATCTCGATCCGTGTTGTTACTACGAAGCCGTAAATGCGATGCAACCGTCCGGTACCCATAGAAATGCGCTAAAATTCTGTTTCTAAGCACATACTGAAATTAATATAATTGGTGAAAAAATGTGTACACCATCACGAAACGCAAAAATAAACACGCTTTAACGTGATGTATTTTATTTTAAAATCCATTGAGCCGTTTTCTAGATATTAGTCTTCAAACTCGGGTGACAGAATTTTGCAACGGACAGTAGAGGTGGTTGTCTGTTTAGGGTTGGATCTTCGATGCACGGGCCCACCAAACCCGTACATCTCTGACCGCCCTACGCAGACCCCCACCTCCCTTGCACTCGCAACCGTTAAGCTTTCGACACGGAAGTCGATTGACCGGGAATGGCTAGGTCCCGGCCGCCCGTGTACACAGAATCCGGGGCCAAAGGGGGGTATTGGCCCGTAGTCCATACCGGGCATCCGACACCCGGCTGGGAACCACGGACCTCACCCTCCAGGATCCCCTTCTCCTCCTTACGGGTCTCCGCACATGGCAAACATGCGGGTGGATCGCAGGCCAGGTGGTATGGCCTCACACAGAGAGCTGACCTACAAGACTGTCCGGGCTCAACCCTTTTTGGCTAATGGTTTGTTTTCGGGGTTGTCTCCCCGCCCTTTTAGTCGCCTCTTACGACTATCAGGAATATTGCGGGAGTATTCTTAATCCCCACACCCGCAGGGGGGATAGACGAGGATAATAAACACAGACTTCAAGTAGCAATGAATGTTTCAGGACGATTTAGATGCGACCTTAAAAGTTGGGAGCATATAAGTGAGGCATACATATATCTCAAATGGCTAAAAGCACGTAAAAGACAAGTCTATTTTACCCTAATAACGGCATATAAAATTCTAGATGTCCGCCTTACTTGTTCAACAAATTTGTCTTTAAAATAAATGTACAACAACGTTCTACAAGACCTCATCTCTCCGATCTATTGATGCCACACCATCGTTCAGAGATGTATCATAGATCGTTCATTGTGTCTCATTCCCGCGTATCGAATTCACTGCCTGATGACGTTAAAGCTTGTATGAAAGCTTGTATGATGAATATTGATAGCAAGAACATGTAAACCACTGACATTTTATGGGAAGTAGTTTAATTTTTTTGTTGAAGAGGACAACAGAGGACAAATACAAAGGAATGCTAAAACGAAGGAGATGCAGAACCGCATGACTACAGGCGGGGGTCCAGCACATAAGGGGATGGAAATAGATCCTGATGTGGAGATAACTGACAAAGTTAATGGTCATGGCGCCTACGATATTCTCCGCAAACATGTCAGTTGAAGAGCTTACGGGTAAATATGAAAATAACTTGCTTTAAAAATGAGATTGTCTTCGAAGTTGCTTTCCAATTTTTCAATGTAATTAGTGGAAACGTGTTTCCTTGATTTCAGTCACATTCATCATACTTCAACAATATCTAATAATTTCCAGTTTTGCATTTGTATTTCATTCCCGAGCACGAAGAGGCAGTAATAAACGGATAATATTCCATTATCAAAGTGATGATGAAACCAGTGATAATAGTAATGTATGCCATGGTACGTCTTTAGAGACTGTGGATATTAAATTAATTTGCCTGTGCATTATGTTGGGAATTTTTGAACTGTGCATCATATGCAGTGAGTTGAGTGGTGGCGCTGGCGGCGAAGCTTCTCGTCCGTGACGAGTGCAGATGGGAGGCTAACGATCGCTCTGGATGGAAACTCGGCTCCTGCTCTTCAAGGCTGCTATTCACCTCGGCATGAAGTCGGGTCTTAGATGGCGGGCAACCACGAACGTTATAGTGATACCATAACTGTAACTAGCATCAATCAACTATGAAAGATATATTACTGCTACACTGAAAATTGGTCCTTCGACCCCGATCCAGTCGTATAGTCGGATTCGGTAGGATACGGTCAGATATGATCTGATCTCTTTCGAAACGTCACGAAAAAACTTAAGGCTTCATGCAGCTAAGGGGAGAAGAGACTACGGGAATGAGCTTGCAGCCAGGACTGAATTTGGCTTGCTTTCTTCGCAACAAAAAGAGAAGTTACTTTCACCTCATTCTTTACGCTGATGTTCCTTCAAGATAAAATCCTGAAAGTTTACTCGCTGACATATTTGCATTGAGTGCGTAGCAATTACGTTCTCATACGCCTGTGCATTATTGCGTGTGCCAATAAGTACGTAAGAGTAGGTACGTGTTTGAAGACGCAATGTACTGTTACTTCAATTTGTGCCTGAACTTGGTGGAATGCGTGCTAACGAGCCACTCGTATCGGCATTTGACGCCACTTCCGTATATTCCATTTTAAAGAACGTGGTGCCATCTACGACTCCTGCAGAGTGCTTTTCTTTCTAATGACTAATTTGCTAATCCGCTGCAGAGACATTTACTTAATTTGCTCGTGCTAGTTTCATCTCAACTTGGAAACGGAATATTTCAAGACGGAACAAGAGAAATTATCAAAGAGAATAAAGCCCGGTCCACGATTGCTTCAAGCGTCAGTCGCGGAAGTTCAACGCATGTATTTAAATGCGACCGTCCACGATAGATGCAGCGCCACAGCGATGCTTCAAAGGCCATCTTCAGTCACCAAAATAAATTTGCCGAGGTCCAACTTTGGCGTCTGGTGACTGAAGTTGCGCATTCGCGTGACTGAATAGGAGTACTTAGAATCGTAAACCAAGTGTTTATGGGAGTTTGCAAGATGGCTACAGTGAATATCGAGTTGCAAGCAGCGCAGCTGATTCAATCGTTCCCAATAATCTGGCTAAAATTGAAGGTGTACCAGCGAATACACGAAAAATAACATGCCTGGCGAGAAGAGGAGAATCAACTAAGTATGACCGGTAAGTCTTGATATTGATACACATAGTTTTTGTTGATAAATTTGGTGCATACCATGGCTATTATAAATATTATATATTCCAGTGGATGACTCTAAAGCTCTTTGGAAGACCAAAAGGGACAAATAAATTAAGGAGAAGAGACAGCGGACGTTATGTCGTAGTAGTAGTATTGGGTGTTTATTGGGTGCGTCGACGGCTTAAGGTCATTTTGCACCACCCACAGTCTAATTTGTACTGTCCTAGGTTTAATGTCAGTAGGAGTGTAATGCTGATATTATTATACTTACATGAATTGAATGACTAAATATGTACACAGACAGTGGTAACTTAGATTTTATTATAAAGGCCAGTTGCTTTCATAAACGATGTGACTCGGGATAGACATTCGGAGTTATTACCTAAGATATGCTCTAGGCCTCCTCTGATGCCTAGTTGCTCGCGTGCATCCCGATGCTTGTCGCACTCCGTCAGGACGTGTCGAATGCTAAGAAGACAGTCGCAGTCATCACACCGAGGTGGGTTCTTATCTTCTGAGAAGAGGTAAGAGTGGGTTAAGGCGCAATGCCCAATTCTCAGCCGGGTGATGACTACTTCCTCTCTGCGACTGTTCCTGACAGAAGTGGGCCACACTGACGTTACCGGTTTTATGCAACGCAGCTTATTGTCGGTCACATCTGCCCAACATTTGTTCCACTGCTCTAGGGCTACTCTCCGGAGGTGAGCCTGCAGATCCTGATAAGGTACCAGAGTCGTTGTCAATTCACGCATTTGGAGAGCTTCTTTCGCTGCTGCGTCTGCTCTCTCGTTCCCAGCGATTCCCATATGTCCAGGCACCCAGATGAAGATAACTTTGACTCCCTTCTTGTAGAGGGATAGAAGGGTATTGTGTATGTTCTGGACAATAGGATGCATGGGAGAGAATACAGAAATAGATTGCAATGCGCTCATGGAGTCTGTGCAGATGGCAAAGGACTTGGCAGCCTCCCCAATCCCATCAAGAGCCATCTTAATGGCCAGCAGCTCGGCAGTGTATATGCTACACAGCGAGCTGAGCCGAGCCCGAATGACACCATGATGGGACGATGTAACCGCGCATGAACAACCTACATCCGACTTCGATCCATCCGTGAATACGGGGATGAAGCCGGGGTGGCGAAAGATAAATTCATTGTATAGACACTTATACTCCTGAGCAGTAGTATAGGCTTTGTGTCGTGAGGCAAGTTTCATATAGATTTCAGGGGGCGGAATTATCCAAGGTGGGTTACTGGAGTACCTAACAGAATAAACGTCTGGGAGCATAAGTCCACTGTCCCGAATAAAAATTTGAAAACGAACGCTGAGCGGCTTGGTGGCTCTTGTCCGTCTGTTAAAAAGTTCTAAAAATCTAGGGTTAAAAATTACATTAAAACAAGGGTGGCTCTTCGAAGATAAAACCTTGGCCACATATGAGCACATTAAAATATTTCTGCGGTACGACAACGGCGGCTCCCCGGCCTCAGCGTAAATGCTGAGGACCGGACTTGTCCTGAAGGCGCCAGTGGATATCCGGAGCCCTGCGTTGTGTACTGTTGTCAGAGGCTTCACGTACGAATCCCGGGCGGACGCATAAACGAATGACCCGTAGTCCAGTTTAGATCGCACGAGTGCGCGGTACAAATTAAGCATGGATTTTCGATCAGCACCCCAAGATGAGTGGCTTAAATATTTTAAAATGTTTAGAGTCTGGAGACTTTTTTGCCTTAAAAGGCGAATATGCTCCCGCCAGTTTAGTCGGTAGTCCAGGGTCATACCGAGGAACCTGACCGACTCGACATATGGGAGGATTCTGCCATCAAGTGACAGCGCTGGCGGAACGTACTCTCCCCTCACCCGGTAAAAATGAATACATTTACACTTCTCTATTGAAAACTTAAACCCGTTCATCAGAGACCAATCCTCCAGTCTATTTAGAGCTAGCTGGATAACTCTGGTTGCGCTGGTAAGTTTCGCTGACCTGCAAAATATTGCAAGGTCGTCCACGAACAGCGATCCCAGAAGAGGAGGTTTGATACATTTTGCGATATCGTTTATGGCGATAGCAAAGAGTGTAACGCTTAAGACCGATCCTTGAGGTACTCCATTTTCCTGGGTGTAAAATTCCGATAGGTGTTTGCCTATCTTTACTCTAAAAACACGATTTGTTAAAAAGTTCTTGATAAATACTGGTAAGTTCCCCCTTAGTCCCCACTCATGCAACGTCATTAAAATCTTCTGCCGCCAGACACGATCGTATGCCTTCTCCATGTCGAAGAAGACACCCACGACGTGTTGGCGTAGAAGAAAGGCCTCCTGGATGAAGTTATCAACTCTGACCAGGTGGTCAACAGTCGAGCGACCACGTCTGAAACCGCATTGGATGGTGGAGAGAAGGTTTCGGCGCTCCAACCACCAAACGAGACGTTTATTCACCATCCTCTCCATTAGTTTACACAGGCAACTGGTGAGGGAGATGGGTCTGTAGTTTTTCGGGTCAGCTCTGTCCTTACCCTGTTTTGGAATAGGAACTACGAGAGACTCCCGCCAGGAAGATGGAAAGCTACCCTCACTCCACAGCTGGTTGAGGGAGCGAAGGACGTCCAACAATGCTCTCTCCGGAATATTCCGGAGAAAAGCATTATGGATTTCGTCCATTCCTGCGGCTGTGTCGCGAGAGTCGGCAATAGCAGAACGTAGTTCCCAAAGAGTGAACGGGACATTGTAGTCTGCCACCGTCTGTTTTTCGGAGAAGATAGGCGGATGCGATTCGGCTCGTCTCTTAATAGAAAGGAAGTGATCGGCGTATGAGTCGTCGCTGCATGTGCTGGCGAATAGCTCGCCGAAAACTTCGCCAATACCGGCTTGAGACGTCAAGACATTACCGTCAACATTTAGGAACGAGACGCCGGGCTGATGGTGAATTCCCGAGATACGTTTCACCTTGTTCCACACCTGTGCAACGGGTATTCTGGAGTTGATGCCAGATGCGTACTCCATCCAGGAGACCTTTTTAGCTTCCCTCACTATCTTTTGAGCTTTCGCTCGAAGGCGTCTAAATGCGGCCAGATTAGACGCTGTTGGGAATTTATTGAATATTCGTAATGCCTTCTTGCGTTGACGAATAGCGTTAGCACAGTCTTCATTCCACCATGGCACTGCAGGTCTGGGGGTGCTTCGCACTGATCGCGGTACACTGCCATTGGCGGATTCGAGAATACTTCTGGTCAGTTTTTCAATGTTAAAAATCCCGTCGCGGCTTTCGTCAAACGTAAAACTAAGTCTTCTTAAAATCTGGCCAATTGGCTCTCCGAATAATCCAATTACCCGGGCGAATAAAATCTATGCTAAAATTTTCCTCCCTACTAATTAATAGGGGAAAATGGTCGCTCCCACATAAATCATCATGTACGGACAATTGAAATTTACTAAGCAAGGTGCTCGATGCAATGCATAAGTCTATTGAGGAGAATTGACCACTAAAGGAGTTAAAACGTGTGTGTTCCCCGTTATTCATTAAAATAAGGTTGAAATCCGTGATAAAATTAGCTAAAATACGACCCCTTCGGTCGCTCTGTGCCCTAGAGCTACCCCAGAGGGTATCGTGGGCATTAAAATCACCTACTAAAAAGAAGGGCCCCGGTAGTTGACGGACAAGGGCTTCCAGATTAAAACGAGTCACCGGTGCCCCCTCAGGCAAGTATACGTTGCATAACGTCAATGCCTCTGGGGCATGCACCGTCACTGCGACCGCCTGAAAAGGCGTGTTCAGCTGCACTCGGGAGGTGTAAAGGGCCTCCCGAGTGGCAACTGCCACTCCACCCTGGGCACGTTGGCCACTGGTGTCGTCCAATCTAAAAACATTAAAACCTTTTAAAATGCCCTTGTCCGTTGTTTTAAAATGAGTTTCTTGCAGGCATATGCAAGACGGGTTAAAATCACGAATTAAAACGATCAGCTCCTCCTTACGCCGATAAAAACCATTGCAGTTCCACTGCAAGATAAAAGCCATAAATATATTTTAAAATAAATAAATAAATATATACGTTCGAATATATAAAAAGGGGGGTCAGCGCCGAATACGGTGCTTTTTCCCCTTTTGTTTCGCAGGGAGGACTTCAATCTCTGAGGGACTGTCGTCCTCCTCCATGGACTCCACCGGGGGAGCTAGCTTGGCTAGTCCGGCGGGGCCAGGGGATGGGGTTTTTTCGCGCTGTTTCAGCGCTGCCCCGGTAGTGGATTTCGTCTGGTTCTTCTTAGGAGAACTAGTAGTGTTGGTGGTGGTGGTGTTTTTAGGTGCCGGATTTGGTGCCTTAGCCGGCTTGGCTACTTCTTTTATTTCAACGATATCTCTATTTGCACTTAACTCGGTCTGCGTTGCTTGTGATGTCTTTGGTATATTTGGGGATGCAACAGAGGCAAAAGATTTCGAAAAGACGGGTGCTGCCATTGCCCTGTACCTTTTCCTCGCCTCGAAGTATGGGATTTTCTCTATTGTCTTAATTTCCATAACTTTGCGCTCTTCTACCATTTTTGGGCACTTGCGAGAATACGCCGGATGCGTACCCTCGCAGTTCACACAACGTGGTTCCTTGTTGCAGTCCGCACTCTCATGGTCTTCCAGGCCGCAGCGCGGGCAGGTGGCCTTGCCCCCTCATCGCGGGGCGATGTGACCGAAGCGCTGGCACTGGAAGCAGCGCATGGGCGCCGGTATGAATGGTCGCACTGGAACCGATTCATAGCCGACGAATACCTTGTCGGGGAGACTATCACGCGCAAATGTTAAAACGACAGAAGTTGAGTTTACGACTTCGCCATTGCGCTTAGTGGTAAGCCGACGAGCATCAGTGACGCCTTGAGATGCCATTTCACTCTTTATCTCATCGACTTCCACGTACAGTAGGTCGTAATGTGATATTACTCCCCGACAGGTATTAAGAGTACGGTGCAACTCCACTTTCACTGGAATGTCGTGCAGCTTCGTGAGTGACAAGAGTTTCACGCTCTGAACATTATTTGCCGCTTCGATTAACAGGCTTCCGTCACGCAGCTTTTTAGCGGATTTCAGCTCTCCTGGTATTGCAGACGACAGAACTTTACGAATGAGAAAGGGGGACACCCGCTTAAGCGTCTCCCCTTCTTTCACGCAATTCATTATCAAAAACCGCTTGCAAGCGGAAAAACACTTATCTCCCCCGCCCGTATCCGGGCGGGATCTTTTGGAGGGTGGAAGAATTGAATCTGCCATGCCAAATATTACTTCATCCCCCGGGCTCCCCACCCACCATGGAGCCACACATTCGGGACGCCGCACCGCAAACCGGTGCGGTCGCCAGGGCTACCCGAGGGGATATAGCACCCTAGAGGTGGTTGTCTGTTTCGGGTTGGGTCTTCGATGCACAGGCCCACCAAACCGGTACATCTCCGACCGCCCTACGCAGACCCCCACCTCCCTGGCACTCGCCACCGTTAAGCTAAACGCCACGGAAGCCGATTGACCGGGAGTGGCTAGCTCCCGGCCGCCCGTTTACAGCGAATCCGGGGCCGAAGAGGGGTATTGGCCCGTAGTCCATACCGGGCATCCGACACCCGGCTGGGAACGACGGACCTCACCCTCCAGGATCCCCTTCTCCTCCTTACGGGTCTCCGCACACGGCAAACATGCGGGTGGATCGCAGGCCAGGTGGTATGGCCGCACACAGACAGTTGACCCACAAGACTGTCCGGGCTCAACCCTTACCGGATCTGGGTTTGTTTTCGGGGTTGTCTCCCCGCCCTTTTAGTCGCCTCTTACGACAAGCAGGGTTACTGCGGGAGTATTCTCAATCCCCCTACCCGCAGGGGGGACGTTATGTCACGAAGCTGAGCCGGTACCCAAGATATAAAACCACCAAGCAGCTTGTTTACAGCCCTATCCTTCCTGGAGGGGAACACCAGGCAACCGAAAAGGTAATATTAATTCTGGATTTTTTGCGTGCAATAGAACTTGATAGTAGTGAGAAAGGAAATGGGTAAATGCGAGTTTTCGTGTTACGAGGTAAATTGTTTTCTTTTGCGAAATGCCCCCGAAATGTAAATGTGAAAGCGTGTTGTAAAATTGAGTGGTTGGAAGTGGATGAAAGAATAGGAAAAAGGTTGTGAGACGAAAGCTGTCTGTATTGATACGACGAACTGTATTGATATCTGATCCTTTTCATCTCAAATCAGGTACATTATGGAAAATAATGTCTCGATTGTCTGGAATGTAATTTTCTTAGGAAATCTGCGGATGGGCACCTAGCCCATCCGCAGTTTTCCTAAGAAGTACATATGTGAAAGCAAATTCGTATGACAGACCTTTATCTTATCACAGGACCTGACCGAAATAAAGTTAAGAATATTTGGGTACTGCTGTATCAGGGGAGGTTTACTCAGGGCGAGGGGGGAAGGACACGGCGGTGTGGGGCGATTGAAGTTTCTACCCTCGGCACAGAGCGTGGCAATCGTGATACGGAACGGGTAACAGCCAATGAACGGCTACCAGCAGACAACATTGTAACTACCACCATTTTGAATTGTTTGATGCTCGGTAACATGCCTTCATCAAGTCATGCCAGTCATGCGTTTGGCTGCGGCGAGCGGAAAACTCCCGAAAATCCTATAAAATTGCATTCATTTCCTCGGAATGAATGTCTGTAAGTACAAAATTATGGATGTCAATTAAGTCATTGAGAGAGATGAGTTCAGGTGATCGTTGCAAACAAACACCTCTATGTCTATCTTCCACCTCACTGAATACGCGACGAAACAATTCCTTTCGAAGTGACATGCCATGTAATCGAGCTAAAAGAGATCCAATACTCGTGGTATCCGCGCGTAGCATTCGTGTCTTCAATTTTCTGTTCCGTAAATGGTGTTACATTAGTGACATACGATATGGATGGCTGAAGTCAATTGCATACTTCGGACTGAATGACGGTCGTTTAAAACGAATGAGGAACATCGCGAGTGGAATACTAAGGGCGTTGATGCTCATTTGAATGAATAAAGTCGTTACTCTTTGGGAATGCTATGCAATATGAACTGTGGTCAATGTTCATATGTAGTCAGTCCATGGTTGGAATGATGTAGGTACCTATAGCCGCGATGTGCTGTTGGGCTCCTTATGATTTAATCGTACTACGCTTTTTAGGTGATTTATGACATTTTAAGCAAGTTTGCTTTCTAAGTATAGCAATTAACATGAACCTTTTGTTGAATATAGCTGCGCTGAATGGGTGAAAAGGACCAATAACCCTGCATTGATGGGCTAACCATTGCGCAAATTGAGCAATTATGCTTACGTGTGTGAGCGCCACTTCACAGTGGATCAATATCAGTATCCACTGGAGAAAAAACTTCACATGGATGCCATTCCTTCAGTTTTTCCTGATACCAATAGTTCACCTACACTGCCCTCTACATCAGAAGCCGTCCCTGTGCTAAGTAATTCTTTTGCTTCACCAATTTGTCCTGTTCCAACTGAAACAACTTCTGCAACTGCCTCATCTCCTTCAACATCACATTCTAACCGCCGTACCCCTTTCGTTATATTCAATGTTGCTGCCCCCACGGCAGATCTTCTCCCTGCAGATGATGATATTTCTCATGCGGACACCATCCTTGTGTCAAAATCATCCGAAGCAACCTCTAACGAGACTGCTTTCACTCCAGCTGCCTTGCCATCTCCATCGTGCTCTTCTGTGACTACACCTTCTCATCTTCTTTCATTTCCATCAACCCCACCATCTTCAAATGAACTCTTGGGTCAGAATGGGGTTTTAGAGAACCTGAGTATAAGGAAAGTGGCAGATTAACTCCTAGGAATAAATTTCTCCATCAAAAGTTTAGGAGAATTTCTAAAAAAAATGTCCGCTTTAAGTCAGAAACAACAGGCAGTTGGAAAGATGACTAAACTTTTAAAAAGGGGACCAGAGACTTTAGGAGAAATCCTACTTTCCAAAGGTACAGATGGTTCAGATATCATAATGTCATCTCTCTAACTGCAATCGTCACAGAAATGCGAGGAGATGGACCATGAAGGAGAAGCTTGTATTCTTATCTTTGTATAAAAGAAGTCCAAGGAACTATCTCTTCCTCTCTTCTTTATTAAATATCCCTTCTGCATTTACTTTAAAATCCTTCGACTTTTTCATTTCTCTACTGATATAAATTCCTATATTTTCAAGCACTTAAAGTATCAAGTGTCACAAATGCAAGAGAAAGACAAATACTGTGCCTTATTATTCGATGAGATGTCAATTAAACCAATCTTTCTCTCAATCAATTCAACCAATCATTTCTCTTGTTTACAATAACAATAAGGATATGATTGAAGGCTTCCAAGGCCATGGCTCTGGAGCTAGAACCAATGGAATTGCTTCTGAAGCCTTGGTCTTCATGGTGCGTGGGCTAAGAAAGAAATGGAAGCAGCCCATGGCAAACTTTTTCACCTGTGGGAGCCCACCTGGCCCTGTCATAGCAGAACTGTTGAAGCAAGTGTTAAATGCAGCCATAGATGATGGAGGTAGTTGCAACCGTGTGCGATATGGGTAGTAATAACTGCTCAGCACTATCTAGTAGTAGTAGATTTGGATTTATAGGGTGCGTCGACAGCTATGGTCATTTTGCACCACGCACAGTCCAATTTATAACAATAATTATGTATAAATATAAAGTAAAAATCAAAAAGCAGTATAAAAGGTCCAGATTTATGACACTATATTATATTTTATTAATGAGGTTTGTTTCTTTTAAAAAATTAATAACATGGCATAGGCGATCAGCATCGTTTCCTAGAACGTGTTCTAGGTCGCCGCTGATGCCTAGCCTGTTACGTGTGTCCCGGTATTTGTCAAATTCCGTCAGGATATGTCGCACACTGAGAGGACAGTCACAGTCATCACATCGAGGAGGATTTTTCTCTTCTCTGAAGAGGTACGAGTGGGTCAGGGCGCAATGCCCGATTCTTAATCGTGTGATGACCACTTCCTCTCTGCGACTACCCCTGACGGAAGTGGGCCATCCTGACGTTACCGGTTTAATTGTCCGTAACTTATTGTTTGGGACATCCCTCCAAAGTTCACTCCACTGCTCTAGGACTATTTTACGAAGAGAGGCTTGCAGATCCTGATAGGGTACTAGCGTCGTTGTCGGCTCAGGGATATTTAGAGCTTCTTTTGCAGCTGCATCTGCCTTCTCATTTTCAGCAATACCCATATGTCCTGGGACCCAGAGAAAAATAACTTTGATTCCCTTTCTATTAATGGATACCTGGGTAGTATGTATTTGCTGGACAATAGGGTGTGGTGAAGAGAAGACGGAGATGGATTGCAGTGCGCTCATAGAGTCCGTGCAAATGACAAAAGACCCCAGAAAACCCCCGATTCCATCGAGCGCCTCCTTAATGGCCAGCATCTCCGCAGTGTATACGCTACACAGCGTATTGAGCCTGGACTGGACTACACCGTGATGGGACGAGGTAACTGCGCACGAGCAAGCTGCATCCGACTTCGATCCATCCGTGTATACGGGGATGAAGTCGGAGTGACGACAGAGAAATTCATTGAATAAACGCTGGTACTCTGAGTCCGTGGTAGAGCACTTGGTGTACCTGCGTAGGTCAGAGAGGACTATCGGTTTCGATAGCGCCCATGGCGGATGACTAGCATTTGACACTGGATATACGTCAGGTAGAGTAAAATCATGCTCCCGTATAAAAGTTCTAAAACGGATACTAAAAGGCACAGTGGCTCGACGTCTTTGGTAAAAAAGATTTAAAAATCGAGGATTAAAAACGATTTAAAAACATGGGTGATCTCTCATCGCTTAGACCTTTGCTGCGTAATTACACATCAATATGTTCCAGCGGACGGCCATCGGAGGTTCTCCTGCGTCAGAGTAGACACTCACAACTGGAGACGTCCTGAAGGCCCCAGTGGCAAGCCGTAGTCCAGCATTGTGCACCGTTGATAGTGGTCTTAAGGACGATTCACGTCCTGATGCATATACTATGGACCCATAGTCTAGCTTAGAACGCACTGAAGCACGATATAGTAGAAGCATGGTTCTGCGATCCGCTCCCCAGTTCGAATTACTAAGGTAACGTAGAATGTTAATAACTTTAAAACATCTGTCCCTCAGGTTTAAAAGGTGCTCCCGCCAGTTGAGACGGTAATCAAAAATCATTCCAAGGAATCGCACAGAATTCACGTATGGCAGCTCATGATTTCCTAAATATAGGGTCGTTGGAATGTGGATGCCTCGCTTCCGATGGAAGTGAATACATGTCGTTTTCTCATGTGAGAAGCGCATGCCATTTTTCTGCGCCCACTCATGTAGGTTGTTCAATGTTAGCTGTAGTTGCCTTGTCGCATTCGTTAGCCTAGACGAACTGCAGAAAATAGCTAGATCATCGACATACAGCGATCCCATAACTGGCTCTCGGATGCAATCTGCCACGTCGTTTATGGCGATTGCGAAAAGCGTTACACTTAAAACAGAACCTTGAGGAATACCATTGTCTTGTGAATAACACTTGGAGATTTGCTTTCCTAGGCACATTCTGAAAGTCCTGTCTGTTAAAAAAATTTTGATGAAAATTGGCATGTTGCCCCTAAAACCCCACTCCTGCAATTGGTGTAAAATCTTCCATCGCCACACACGGTCGTAGGCTTTTTCCAAGTCGAAAAATACTCCAACGACGTGCTGGCGAAGAAGAAAGGCCTCCTGGATAAAACTTTCCAGTCGCACAAGATGATCGGTAGTGGATCACCACGTCGGAAGCCACATTGCACCCTCGTGAAAAGGTTGTGACTCTCTAGCCACCAAATTAGCCGTCGGTTGACCATTCGCTCCATCAGCTTGCACATGCAACTGGTGAGTGAAATTGGTCTGTACGAATTAGGATCAGACCTGTCTTTCCCTAATTTTGGTACAGGTATAATTGCCGACTGACGCCAGGATTGAGGGAATGAGCCTTCTGACCAAATCTGGTTGAATACTTGGGAGTAATTCCGGTAAAGTTTCGTCGGGAAGATTCCGGAGGAAAGCGTTATGGATCATATCCAACCCTGGGGAAGAGTTCTTCGTGTCCCCAATGGCAGATGTCAGTTCCCAGAGAGTGAAAAGGTCATTGTATGCTGTTGGTCTTGTGGCGCGAAAATTTGGCAAACGTGCCTCCATTCTCTGCTTATACAATTGGAACGATGGGTTGCAGTTTGCGTCACTACAGGTCTTCTGAAACAGCTCCCCAAAGACCTCGCCAATCTCCACAGGAGACATAACGACTCGACCATCTACCTTCAGCCCAGGAATTTGAGTGTTTTGGCAGGTGCCCGAGATACGTCTTACTTTCTGCCATATTTGGGTAATTGGCGTCCTGTGGGTCACGCTGGAGACGTAATGAATCCATGACGCTCTCTTTGCCTCCCTTATAACTTGCCTAGCCTTAGCGCGCAAGCGACGAAAGGAGGCCAAATTCCTTCCTGTGGGGTACTTATTAAAATACCTTAATGCTTTTTTCCTGAGCTGGATTGCTCTTTTGCACTCGTCATTCCACCACGGCACTGGTTGCCGTCGGCCCCTATCCGATGATTGTGGTACACTGATAGTGGCTGCTCTTATAATGGAGGTACTAAGTACCTCGGTGTTCTGTATCGCAGTGCGGTTATTGTCGTATTTAAAAACTATATTTTCTTTGAAAAGGGACCAGTTGGCTTTCTGAATTACCCGATGACTTCGGCGAGAGGAGTTAAAATTTACGTTACGGTCTAATCTAATGAATATAGGGAAATGGTCACTTCCACAAAGATCGTCATGCACGGACATTTTTACCTTGGTAATAAGACAATTGTGCTGATAAAAAGGTCAATAGTAGAAAACTCACCATTGGAGCTATTGAAACGGGTTTTTCCCCGTTATTTATTAAATATAGGTTAAAATTGTCAATAAAACCGGCTAAGATCCGACCTCTTGTTTTTTTGGGTACTCAAGCTTCCCCAAAGGATGTCATGGGCGTTAAAATCTCCTAGGAGTAAAAAAGGTCTTGGTAGTTGACGGGCGAGGTCTTCCAGGTTACTTCGCGTCACCGGAGCCTCTTCTGGTAGATAAATATTACACACCGTTATTGGTTCAGGGATATGAATTGTCACCGCGACAGCCAGAAAAGGTGTGCTAAGCGGTACCCGGGAGGTGTAAAGGGCCTCCCGAATAGCAACCGCGACTCCACCGCGGGCACGTTGACCACTCGTGTCATCTAATCTTAATACATTAAAACCATTTAGAGTGCCTCTATCCGTCGGTTTACAATGCGTCTCTTGTATACAGATACAAGACGGGTTAAAATCTCTTATAAGGATTGCCAATTCCTCTTTGTGTCTGTAAAAACCGTTACAGTTCCACTGTAAAAAGTCCATTAAAAGCAATAAATAAATAAAAATAAAAAAATTTATATATATATATAAATTTACAAATAAATATAAATATATAAATTTACAAATAAATTAATAGACCCTATCGCCGTAGGCGATTATTCTTCCCTTTCTTTCGGGCCAATAAGACTTCCAACTCACTAGGACACTCTTCGTCTTCCATCGCCTCAGGCTGGCCTGCGACGTTTGTTTCGGATGGCCCAGGTGAGGGAATCTTCTCACGTCTGTTAGGTGAGGGACTTTTTGGTTTCGTATTTTCTTTCTTGGGGGGACTTGATGGGGTCTTTGTTGCCTTTTTAATGGTGGGATTATCTTTACGTTCACTGTTTGGCTGTTTATTTTCCTTTACCGGTTGTTTCTTTTCACAGGGAGTTTTCTTATTTTCTGTTTGTATGGTGGGGTTCACGGCAGGAGCATTCTGTTGACTTTCCGTTTGCGTAGATGTGGTACGGACAGAAACAGATGATACCGCTGCAAAGGAGCGAGAAAAACTTGGAGCTTGTTGAGCACGGTACTTCTTCCTGCCTTCAAAATATGACAGCTTTTCCAGAGTTTTTATTTCCATTATCTTTTTCTCATCTTTGAGCCTTGGGCAATCGCGAGAATAAACTGGATGTTCACCCTCACAATTGACACAGCGCGCTTTAGAGGAGCAGTTCCCATTTTCATGTTTATCCTCACCACAGCGTGCGCAGGTGGCAGTTCCCTGGCATCTGCTAGAGATATGACCAAATTTCTGGCATTGGGTTGGGAACATAGGGTCGAACCAAGAACAATTCGTAGCCCACAAACACTTTATCTGGGAGTCTGTCGCAGGCAAACGTGAGGACAACTGATGTCGTGTTGATCACTTCACCGTTTTTCTTTGTTGTGAGGCGGCGGCAATCAATCACGCCTTGAGGGCCCATCTCTCTCTTTATTTCCTCCACCTCAACGTAAAGATGGTCATAACAGCTGACTACTCCTCGGCAGGTGTTAAGCGTTCTGTGTACGTCAACTTTCACAGGTATAGCGTGAAGCATTGTCTTTCCCAGTAATTTTGAACTTTGTTTTTCATTAGCCGTTTCTATCAAAAGTGACCCTTCTCTTAGCTTTTTAACAGATATGAGTTCGCCAGGAACGGCTGCAGAAAGCACTTCATGAATAAGAAAAGGAGATACCCTAGTAAGAGTTTCCCCTTCCTTAGTACATCTCATTACGAGGTACTTTTTACATTCTCTGAAGGTCGTACCTCTCCCGTTCGTATCCGGAAGGGATCTTTTAGGGTTAGGTGGAAGAGTTAAATCATCCATTCCATTCCCATAGCTTCATCCCCCGGGCACCCCTCCGACCACGGAGCCACACATTCGGGACGCCGCACAGTGGGGCCAAATCGCATTTTTCCGGTCAAAAGTCCAAAACTGCTATTTATGAGATAACGTCTTGAAATTTGGCACATATACACACAAATGATTGCTGATTATGGAATGGTAAGTCATTTTTCATAGGTATTACCCGTTACTTAGATGCAGAGGCTCAAACACGACCAAATTTCGAAAAAAGCGCCCGCTCCCATTTTTCTTCGAAAATCTTATAAGTTGAGCAGATACAGGAGTAATTAAGGGATTTTTATGAAATAAAAAACATTACCAATTGTGAACAGGGTACTTTGCCTATCCTATGCATATGTTTCAGACATTTTTGCCTATATTTGAGTGCTATTGCGTCACAAAATGGCGGACCCTTTTTTTTTAGATAAAATGTTACATAAAGTAGACAATATAGTCCTTATTCGGAAAATGGTCTCTGGGATACTTCATAAGAGTATAAATTGAAGATATTTCTAGGTTATTCCGTAAAAATACTTGAAAAAAGTTTGCGACGCCGAGAATAAACTCGATTTTTCGATCGCGCGTCGCGGCCCGGCTCCGCGCACCGGGACCTGGAAATACCGAGACTCCGTTGGATTGTTCATGTTGTGTGGATAATAACTCCTCGAATATAACTTTTTCAGGATTTGCATGCTGCCACTGAATTCTGAAGATTCTATACTGAAGAATTTTTGAGGATATTGGTTCGAAAGAATGGATTAGTGCACTCGTTACTGCGGTATTTTTTTTATTTCGATAATTTTCGGAATCATGCTGAAAATTATGAACGTCTTTCAGCTCTTGAGCAAGAATGCCGGTTCTCGGGGAACCATGCATATTCTCCATAAAAAAGCAACATTTGGGATTCCCTTCTTTCCCTTTACCCTCTCCTCCTCCACCCCGAACTAGAGGCACTGACAGTGCCTCTACCCCGAACTACATCCTACGCCTTTACTACCCGAGGAGGGTGGCGCAAAACGGAACGTTTATGACAATGCGCAGTCCTAAAAAAACATGCCTGCTTGGCAAATTACGACTTGTTGTTGCTCTTTGTTTTCTGACTCTGTGATGCGTCAGAAATAATATCAGTGGATACTCTCCTAGGAACTGACAATATATGAAAATTGATATTTAATTTTAAGGATTACCTAAAGGGAATCATTTTAACAATATCATTATTTATAGCTTCTTACAATGAAATTCAAAATTCTGTTTAAAATTATCATGATTTCATGAGTGTTTACAAAAAGCCCCTGCAACCCCTTTGGTTGCTCTGGGCCCGCGTACTTCCCCATCGAGGGTCATAGGCATTAAAATCACCCAGCAGAATGAAGGGTCTAGGCAATATATGAACAAGGGGTTCCAAGTTAAGGCGGGTAACAGGTGCACCCTCCGGTAGGTAGGTAGGTATTGATTTTTGGGGTGCTTCGACAGCCAAGGTCATTTCGCACCACCCATTCTCTAATTTATCCATAGGCAATATATTAAACTATATTTACGGTAGATCGAAATAAGACTAAAAATAAGAATAAAAACATGTCTGTATAGTATTATATTTTATTAAAGAGGTCAGTTTCCTTTAGCAGGGTTATGACACGGTTAAGACGATCAGGGTCATTGCCTAGAACATGCTCTAGGCTCCCCCTGATCCCTAACCGGAGGCGTGTATTCCGAAATAAGTTACAATCCGTCAGGATGTGTCGCACACTGAGTGGCATGTTGCACTCATTGCAGAGAGGCGGTTCCTTCTCTTCGGTGAAGAGATACGAGTGAGTCAGACGGCTATGACCGATTCGTAGTCGTGCAATGACGACTTCCTCTCTGCGACTACTCCTGACGGACGTTGGCCATGCTGCCGTTACCGGTTTTAAACTGCGTAATTTGTTATTTGGGAGATCGCTCCATTGCTCCTGCCACTGTTGGAAAACTGAACCCTTAAGATGGGACCGAAGGTCTTCGAAAGGTACCAGAGTTGATGTGCAATTTTCTTCTTTTAGGGCAGCCTTCGCGGTTGCATCGACACGCTCATTCCCGACAATTCCCATGTGGCTGGGGACCCAAAGAAAGATGATGGTGACTCCCTTCTTTTGAAGGGAGAGTAGCGACTCATGGATCTGCTGGCATAATGGGTTCATAGAAGTACAGTCGGAAATAGATTTTAGGGCACTTAGAGAGTCAGAGCTAATTGCGAAGGATCCTCCACTACTGTCTATTCTACACAGAGCAATCTTTATAGCGAACAGCTCGGGTGCACCCTCCGGGAGATACACGTTACACAACGTAACCGCCTCGGGGGCGTGCACAGTCACCGCCTGGAAAGGGGTGTTCAGCTGCACTCGGGAGCTGTAAAGGGACTCCGGAGTAGCAACTTCCACTCCACCTTGGGCTCGTTGGCCTATGGTGTCATCAAGTCTAAAAAAGTTAAAACATTTAAAATAACCCTTGTCAGTATGTTTAAAAATAGTCTCATGTAGACAAACGCATTCATGGTTAAAATCTCGAATTATAAGCATCAGTCTTCACGGTGTAGATAAAATCCGTTGCAATTCCATTGCAATAAAAATTGCATTCCAAATGAATTGAGGTTGAAAGATAAGGGTAGATTAGGTGGTATTAATGATTGCGATTCACGATTCTGTTTTTCTTTTTCCCCCTAAGTTAGAGGATTTCCGCCGCCGCACCGGTTCGCTGCGTACAGAATCGTACCTATGTTCCCTCTTCGTCGGTTTCCATCCAAGGTAGGTAGGTTTAAAACTTGTAGGGTGCGTCGACGGCTAGGTCATTTTGCACCTCTACCCATTCTTAGTAGTAAAATTTATAAATGTAACAGTAATAATAATAAAAATTGTCTATCATAGTTATGGCACTTATTAAAAAATTGAATACAGTGATTTATTATCAAAAAAAGTGAATTATATTTTTCTGTATAGTCCCGTCTCTTTCAGATATTTGATAACTCGGCTTATGACATTAGGGTCGTCTCCTAGGACGGATTTTAGGTCTCCCCCTAAGTTTAGCCGCCTTCGCGCGTCACGGTATTTGTCACACTCCGTCAGGATATGCCGAACGCTGAGAGGACAGTTGCAGTCATCACACTGAGGTCGTTGTTTCTCTTCCGTGAAGAGGAATGAGTGGGTCAGAGGACAATGCCCTATCCTCAAACGTGTGATGACGACTTCCTCTCTTCGGCTATTCCTGACGGAAGAGGGCCACACTGACGTAACCGGCTTGATGTCGCGGAGTTTATTATTATATGTAGTGCGCCAATATTCCTTCCACTGCCCTTGGACTACCTGTCTCAGGCAAGATTGTAGGTCCTCGTAAGGTACCAGCGTGGACTTACACTCCGTCTCGTTCAGAGCTTCTTTGGCCAAAGCGTCTGCCTTTTCATTTCCGGCTATTCCCACATGCCCCGGGACCCAAAGGAACCAAACAAGTACTCCCTTTCTGCTGAGAGACAGCAGGGACGAATGTATATCCTGAATGATCGGGTGCATGGGCGAAAAACCGGAAATTGATTGTAAGGAACTCAGGGAATCGGTGCATATAACAAAGGAGCCACCTCCGTCACATAGAGTTTCGAGTGCCATCTTCATGGCGAATAGTTCCGCTGTGTACACACTACACAGCGGATTTAATTTCGCTTTGACGGCTCCTTGGGTACTCGAGAACGCTGCGCAGGCACAGGCCAACTCCGATTTTGATCCGTCAGTGTACACAGGAAGAAAATCGGAGTGATTACTCAGAAACATTAAAAACTGACGTTGGTATTCCAAGGAAGTTGTAAAGGATTTTGGTAGTTTGCTTAGGACTGTATTAACCACAGGAGCGGGTGTTAACCAGGGAGGGTGGGTTGCGTAAGATACAGGGTACACTTCAGGTATACTGAAATCACACCCACGAATAAAATCGTTGAAACGTACGCAAACGGGCCTAGTGGCCTTCGTCCGTCGGTTAAAAATATCTAAAAAACGTGGTTTAAAGAGTATGTTAAAACATGGGTGTGCCGTCATGGATAAAACTTTGGAGGCGTAATTGCACATAAGCGCGTTTCTTCGGTGGCATAGAGGAGGCTCCCCTGCATCAGAATAGATGCTTATGACAGGGCTTGTCCGAAATGCCCCCGTACAGAGTCGCAACCCCGCGTTGTGCACGGGGGACAATGCTCGCAGGTATGACTCGCGGGCGGACGCATAGACAAAACAACCGTAGTCTAGTTTAGAACGAACCAATGTGCGGTACAATAAGAGCAATGTTGTGCGGTCTGCTCCCCACGATGTGTTGCTTAAAAACTTTAACACGTTTAACGATTTCAGACATTTTGTCTTTAAATTTTGAATGTGCTCTCGCCAATTGAGCCTGTAGTCGAGTGTCATACCGAGAAAGCGGGCCGACTGGACGAAAGTAAGATTTCTTCCTCCAAGGGATAGTGTGGGCAGCATTTGGGTTCCTATTCTCCTGTGGAAGTGGACGCACCTGGTCTTCTCAAAGGAGAACCGAAATCCGTTCCTTTGGGTCCATTGGTCCAGTTTGTTTAATGTCAATTGGACCATTCGGGACGCAGTTACAACCTTGGATGACCTGCAGAAAATTGCCAGGTCATCCACGAACAGTGTGCCTATCACCGGCGCCTTGATACAATTTACGACGTCATTAATCGCAATGGCGAAAAGCGTCACGCGTAAGACAGATCCCTGGGGAACTCCGTTGTCATGACGGTAAAAGTTGGATAAAAACTGGCCTATTCTAATTTTAAAAACTCGGTGCATTAAAAAATTTTGAATAAAAATCGGCAAATTGCCTCTAAAGCCCCACTCGTGCAAAGTCGTTAATACCTTCCGCCGCCACACCCGGTCGTAAGCCTTCTCCAAATCGAAGAAGACCCCGATCACATGCTGGCGGAGGAGAAAGCCTTCTTGGATGAAATTGTCGATCCTCACCAAATGATCCATTGTGGAACGGCCCCGTCTAAATCCACATTGGATGCTGGAGAGAAGGTTCCGGCGCTCTAACCACCAAACGAGCCGCCGGTTCACCATTCTCTCCATTAACTTGCACAGGCAGCTGGTGAGAGATATTGGCCGGTAAGAATTCGGGTCAGCTCTATTTTTCCCATGTTTGGGTATAGGGACAATGACAGACTCCCGCCAGGACGAAGGAAAGTTACCTTCTGCCCACAGTTGATTATACGTCTGCAGGACTTCCTGCAGCGCTGTCTCCGGGAGGTTGCGGAGAAAAGCATTGTGGACCCCGTCTGCTCCTGGAGAGGTGTCGTGGGAGTCATCGATGGCAGATTTCAACTCCCACAAGGAAAAGGGAAGGTTGTAGTCTGCCGTTGTCCGCGTCTCCTGGAAGCCGATAGGAATGTTCTCGAACCGTTGCTTAATCGTTCGGAAGGCAGGATCAAGATTTTCATCGCTGCTCGTCTTTGAGATTAACTGGCCGAATATCTCGCCGATGGCAGCTGGAGAAGTAACCACATTTCCTCTGACTTTTAAGAAGGAGACACCGAGCTGCTGATGATTTCCCGAAATGCTCTTCACCTTGCGCCAAACCTGTGCAAGTGGTGTGCTGATATTGACACCAGAAACAAAATTCATCCAAGAGGCCCTCTTTGCCTCCTTCACGACCTGACGGGCTTTAGCTCTCAGACGCCGGAAAGAGGACAGATTGTTTTGAGTGGGATATTTATTGAATATGTGCAACGCCTTCTTGCGTTGCCGGATGGCTTTAGCACAGTCATCATTCCACCATGGCACGGGAGCTCTCGGCATGATGCGCCGAGACCGTGGTACGCTCTTGTCGGCGGCGTTGATGATGCTGTTAGTCAGTGATTTTACATTAAAAGCGCTATCGCGATTTGCATCGCACGTGTATTTAAAATTACTTTTAAAACAAGGCCAGTCGGCTTTCCGGACAATCCAGTTGCCTGGTCGGATAAAATCAGAGTTAAAAAATCGCTCCTTAAAAATTAAAAGGGGAAAGTGATCGCTACCACAAAGATCTTCGTGTACAGACAAAGATATTTTATTGGTTAAACTGCTCGATAAGATGCATAAATCAATGGCGGAGAAATCACCATTGAAAGAGTTAAACCGGGTCTTCTCCCCGTTGTTCAATAGAACTAGGTTAAAATCTAAAATAAAACTTGATAAAATGCGTCCCCTGCGGTTGCACTGCACCGCAGTGCTTCCCCATAGACGATCATGAGCGTTAAAATCCCCGAGTAAAATAAAAGGCCGAGACAGCTGGTGCACAAGGGATTCTAGATTAAAACGGGTGACCGGTGCACCCTCCGGCAGATAAACGTTGCATACCGTAATCGCCTCCGGAGCGTGCACCGTAACTGCCACCGCTTGAAACGGTGTATTTAGCTGTATGCGGGAGGTGTATAGGGCCTCCCGAATAGCAACTGCCACTCCACCCTGGGCTCGTTGGCCGCTGGTGTCGTCATGTCTAAAAACGTTAAAATCTTTTAAAATCCCACTGTCCGTGTCTTTAAAATGTGTTTCTTGAAGACAAACGCAAAAAGGGTTAAAATCTCGAATTAAAATGGCCAGCTCCTCCTTGTGCTTATAAAAACCGTTGCAATTCCACTGCAAAATAAAAGTCATAATAAATAAATAAATAAATATATATATATAAATATAAAAGGGATTAAAACAATAAAAACGAGCAGTTAAAACTTTGGGAAGATCAGCGCTTAATGCGGTTTTTCTTCCCCTTACTGCCAAATTGGAGTATTTCTGTGTCTGATAGACACTCCTCCATTGGCTCTGGTTGGCTCTTTCGAACCTTACCAGATGGGGGAGGGGATTGGGAGTTCCCACGCTTTGTTTGCGTGGCCCCGGTGGTAGATTTGTTGGGGTTCTTCTTAGAAGAACCCGGACCGGTGGTTGCTGTATTGTTTGCCGGATATGTGGCCTTAGCCGGCGTGGCCGATTTTTGCGCAGAGGATTTTGTTTTTGGGCTCTGTGTCGAGATTGTGACCTTGGCTATTCGAGGGGAGGCGACATGAGCGTATGACTTGGAGAAAGTAGGAGCAACTTGTGCTCTATACTTTTTCCGAGCCTCAAAGTAGGGGATTTTATCGACCGTCTTTATCTCCATTATTTTTCCCTCTTCCATCATCTTTGGGCAATTACGAGAGTACACGGGATGTGCACCCTCGCAATTGACGCAAAGTGGGCCTCCAATGCACTCCGCACCCTCATGCTTCTCCAGGCCGCAGCGGGGGCAGGTGGCCTTGCCCTCGCACCGTGTGGCCATGTGTCCAAACCGCTGGCACTGGTAGCATCGCATGGGTGCCGGTATGAATGGCCGCACTGGGACCGATTCATAACCAACAAACACCTTGTCGGGGAGTTGGTCACGCGCGAACGTGAGTACAACAGACGTTGTGTTTACTCTTTCTCCGTTGCGCTTTGTAGTGAGTCGACGAGCATCGGTGACTCCCTGAGAGGCCATCTCTCGCTTGATCTCGTCGATCTCTACGTACAAAAGGTCATAGTGACTAATCACTCCCCGACAGGTGGTTAAGGTGCGGTGCACCTCGACCTTAACGGGAATTTCGCCAAGCTTTTCCATTTTCAAGAGCTTGTCGCTTTGACCCCTCGAAGCCGTTTCGAGGAGCAGTGTGCCATCGCGAAGTTTCTTGGCAGATTTTAGTTCCCCAGGAACAAAACCAGACAGAACTTTACGTATAAGGAAGGGAGACACCTTTTTCAGGCTCTCCCCTTCCTTCTGACACCTCATCACTAAATAGCGCTGACTAGCGCCGGGAACGTTAACTCCCCCGCCCGTTTCCGGACGGGATCTATTAGGTGGTGGAAGGGATTCATCCGCCATACCTAAACTTGATTCATCCCCCGGGCTCCCCACCCACCATGGAGCCACACATTTGGGACGCCGTACCGCAAACCGGTGCGGTCGCCAGGGCTACCCGAGGGGATATAGCACCCTAGAGGTGGTTGTCTGTTTCGGGTTGGGTCTTTAATGCACGGGCCCACCAAACCCGTACATCTCCGACCGCCTTACACAGACCCCCACCTCCCTGGCACTCGCCACCGTTAAGCTGAACGCCACGGAAGCCGATTGACCGGGAGTGGCTAGCTCCCGGCCGCCCGTTTACAGCGAATCCAGGGCCGAAGAGGGGTATTGGCCCGTAGTCCATACCGGGCATCCGACACCCGGCTGGGAACCACGGACCTCGCCCTCCAGGATCCCCTTCTCCTCCTTACGGGTCTCCGCACACGGCAAACATGCGGGTGGATCGCAGGCCAGGTGGTGTGGCCGCACACAGACAGTTGACCCACAAGACTGTCCGGGCTCAACCCTTGTTGGCTCAGGGTTTGTTTTCGGGGTTGTCTACCCGCCCTTTTAGTCGCCTCTTACGACAAGCAGAGATACTGCGGGAGTATTCTCAATCCCCCTACCCGCAGGCGGGTTTGCCATCCAAACCGACGGAAGGTCTCCCGTACCGATCGGTTTGGAAATACAGAATACCCGCCCTCACTCTGTCTACCCCCACCCTCACTCTGTCTACCCCCACCCTCACTCTGTCTACCCCCACCCTCACTCTGTCTACCCCCACCCTCACTCTCTGAGTCGTTCATTTCTTCTTCCTCATAGACTAGTAACCTGGAAGGTATTTGTAAACTATGGAAGGAAATTTGATTACCTTCTCAACTCTTTTCCTATTAACCATTCTGAAGGTGTTATCTTCTCGATGCACTTGGTTCCACTTCTGCAGATATCTGGCAAAAAAAATCTTTTGAAGGAAATTCGTAAAAAAGATTTTGCATCACTATCTCCATTTAGGTCTAATGTTTTCATCAAGCACTCGATGACGAAATGTTTCTTAACAGTTGTCGATAGTTCTTAGTTCTCGGTGAATTTTTCATGGAGCTGCAACCGAGTCACTTTTCTACTTTCCATGGCTTTTTTAATTTAAATGTATAAACTGGAAAGGAAAGGGAAATTTAATGGTAATTCACTACCCTCGGAGTTATATTAGCAGTAGAACATGTTTTATGAATAGTATAAATAAATTCGTTCTGAAAATAATCCGGAATAAGTTTATAACATTTTTAATTTCACGTACCATCAAGGCCACAAAGTACCTCTATAGTTTTCGGAGCAATAAATCTCCCCCGATGGATGCAATTTATTAGTCAGGGGAAACTGTTCCTCAAGGCGGGTTATTTTAGGAAAAGGCGAGAATACTAGTAATAGAGACGATGTACGACAAGAAAAGTTAGAGAATCCTTGAAATGAAGAAATGAAATGGAATAGAAATTGATGTACACCTACACCAATCCCTAAATACCAGTAAAGGTGTAATTAGCCACCATGACCTACTATACATCGGGGAGGAGGAATAAAAAGAGAGATGGCCTCCCAGGGCGTAATAAATTGTCGCGGTATTGCCACTAGACGTAATGGAGAACGAGTGAATACAGCATCCATCATCCTGACATTTAACCCCGATACGCTTCTCTAAAAGGTGAATGTGGGATACAACTGGTACCAGTGCAACCATACATCCAAAATACCTTGCGTTACTTTACCTGCCAGCGATTTGGACACATCTCCGCTCGATGTAAGGGCAAATGTACCTGCCCGCGCTGTGCCATGGACAGGCATAATGATGAGGAATGTAAGACTGATCCTAAGTGCGTCAAATGCGAAAAGCACAATCATTATATTCCCGAGACTGTCGAGTACTCAAGGACGAAAAGAAAATAATGGAAATTAAAACTGTACTAAAAATCCCTTAACAGCTCGCAAAAAGTATAAGACTAATCGCATTCAACTTTTAAAGGTCATTCGCGGCCGTTGCCACCATTAAAAAGTGCACTGTTTCGACTAAAACATGCAATGGAAATAACGCAAAAAAAGAATCTGGAAAAGAAAAAACCAAACCAGACAAGGTCAAAGATTTGGTCAAAGGGAAAATAGAAATCGCGGGTTCTCCTAAGAAGAATTGAAGGTAGATTCCAAGAAGAAGGTAGATTCCAAGGTCTGTGGACGGATAAGGTCGGAATTCTGGATCTTACTTCGTCAGGTACTCCGTTTCAACGGTCGTCAGACATGCTGTCACCCCTAATTAATTAATATAAGCAGTTCATCACCCATTGTACCAAGGAAAGCATCACCAGTGGATGCTGATTTTTTCTTATAAAGAGGTGTATGTAATGGGATTCAAAGAAATAATAACAAAATCCTGATCTGCTACATATTCTGAAAATCGGAGCAGCCAAGTCCGGACTCCGGCCGGATGAAACTTTTGGTCCGAAAGAAACCCGTAAAAGAAAATAACAAAAATCTTCGCGAACCTTTCCCGCGCTAGGTCCGCGGAGCCAAACTGCGTCACCTGGTACGAGGAAAAATAGACATACGCCTCACATACATGCACTAACTCATGCTGAGAATTGCTCTTACAGAGCTCTTATCCTTTGGCAGGTACAATTCTTTGGGAAGTAACCTGGTACGCCAACCGTTGGAGTGTGCGCTCACACTCATCAGCTGTGAAGCGGCTGAAAGACGGAAGTTCGAATGCTTTCTACATAGAAATATAACGGAACATGATATTTAAGACACTGGATCATATAAATATCAGTTCAGACTGTTCAGTTGGTATGCAATATCTCATGCTCAGAAATGCTCCTACAGAGCTCATACCCTTTGGCAGGTACAGGTCTTTGGGAAGTAACCTGGTACGCCAACCGTTGGGGTGTGCGCTCACACTCCCCTGCTGTGAAGCGGGTGAAAGACGGAAGTTCGAATGCCTTCTACTAAGAAATTTAACTGAACATGATATTTAAGACACTGGACAAGGGAAGCGAGCAAGGGGCTTACGAGGACGACAAGGGAAGCGAGCAAGGGGCTTACGAGGACGACAAGGGAAGCGAGCAAGGGGCTTACGACGACGACTAGAGGACGACGCTAGGTATTTTGCGAGAACCAACGCTAGCGCACGTCACAATAAGGTATTTAAATTATATATACTGTGATGGTCCACGAAAGGCTCGGTGAAATCCATCCCTTTATTTATTTATTTTTACAACGCGGAGGTTCGCGGTTTGGGCTACCCATTGGTAAATGTTTTTTCTTTAAGGGTTCGTATGTGTAAATTGATGTAAACGAGTGAATTGTCAGAATTGTGTGAATGGATGACTCAAACATACAATGGAAATAACGCAGAAAAAGAATCTGGAAAAGAAACTACCAAACCAGACAAGGTCAAAGATTTGGTCAAAGGGAAAATAGAAATAGCGGGTTCTCCTAAGTAGAATTGAAGGTAGATTCCAAGGTCTGTGGACGGATAAGGTCGGAATTCTGGATCTTACTTCGTCAGGAACTCCGTTTCAACGGACGTCAGACATGCTGTAACCGATAATTAATTAATATAAGCAGTTCATCATCCATTGTACCAAGGAAAGCATCACCAGTGGTTGCTGATTTTTTCTTACAAAGAGGTGTCTGTAATGGGATTCAAAGAAATACTAACAAAATCTTGATCTGCTACATATTCTGAAAATCGGACCAGCCAAGTCCGGACTCCGGCCGGATGAAACTTTTAAGCCGAAAGAAATACGTAAAAGAAAATAACAAAAAACTACGCGAACCTTTCTTTCGCTAGGTCCACGGAGCCAAACTGCGTCACCTGGTACGACGGAAAATAGACATACGCCTCACATACAAGCACTAACTCATGCTGAGAATTGCTCTTACAGAGCTCTTATCCTTTGGCAGGTACAATTCTTTGGGAAGTAACCTGTTACGCCAACCGTTGGAGTGTGCGCTCACACTCATCGGCTGTGAAGCGGCTGAAAGACGGAAGTTCGAATGCTTTCTACATAGAAATAGAGCGGAACATGACATTTAAGACGCTGAATCATATAAATATCAGTTCAGACTGTTCAGTTGGTATGCAATATCTCATGCTCAGAAATGCTCCTACACAGCTTACCCTTTGGCAGGTACAGGTCTTTGGGAAGTAACCTGTTACGCCAACCGTTGGAGTTTGCGCTCACACTCATCGGCTGTGAAGCGGCTGAAAGAATGATGTTCGAATGCTTCCTACATAGAAATATAACGGGACATGACATTTAGGACACTGGATCATATAAATATCAGTTCAGACTGTTCAGTTGGTATGCAATATCTCATGCTCAGAAATGCTCCTAAACAGCTTACCCTTTGGCAGGTACAGGTCTTTGGGAAGTAACCTGGTACGCCAACCGTTGGGGTGTGCGCCTACACTCCCCTGCTGTGAAGCGGGTGAAAGACGGAAGTTCGAATCCCTTCTACTTAGAAATGTAACTGAACATGATATTTAAGACACTGGATCATATAAATATCAGATCAGACTGTTCAGTTGGTATGCAATAACTTATGCTGAGAAACACTTTTACAGAGCTCTTATCCTATTTCTGGTACATGTCTTTGGGAAGTGACCTGGTACGCCAACCGTTGGAGTGTGCGCTCACACTCCCATGCTGTGAAGCGGGTGAAAGAAGGACGTTCGAATGCCTTCTACTAAGAAATTTAACTGAACATGATATTTAAGACACTGGATCGTATAAATATCAGTTCAGACTGTTCAGTTGGTGTGCAATATCTCATGCTGAGAAATGCTCTTACAGAGCACATACCCTTTGGCAGGTACAAGAGTTTGGGAAGTAGCCTGGTACGCCAACCGATGAAATGTACTCTTACACTCCTCAGCTGTGAAGAGGATGAAAGACGGAAGTTCGAATGCCTTCTACTAATAAATTTAACTGAACATGATATTTAAGACACTGGATCATATAAATATCAGTTCAGACTGTTCAGTTGGTATGCAATAAATCATGCTGAGAAATGCTCTTACAGAGCTCCTACCCTTTGTCTGGTACAGGTCTTTGGGAAGTGACCTGATACGCCATCCGTTGGAGTGTGCGCTCACACTCCCCTGCTGTGAAGCGGGTGAAAGACGGAAGTTCGAATGCCTTCTACTAAGAAATTTAACTGAACATCATATTTAAGACACTGGACAAGGGAAGCGAGCAAGGGGCTTACGACGACGACTGGAGGACGACGCTAGGTATTTTGTGAGAACCAACGCTAGCGCACGTCACAATTAGGTATTTAAATTATATATACTGTGATGGTCCACGATAGGCTCGGTGATATCCATCCCTTTATTTATTTATTTTTACTACGCGGAAGTTCGCGGTTTGGGCTACCCATTGGTAAATGTTTTTTCTTTAAGGGTTCGTGTGTGTAAATTGATGTAAACGAGTGAATGGTCAGAATTGTGTGAATGGATGACTCAAACATGCTATGGAAATAACGCAGAAAAAGAATCTGGAAAAGAAACAACCAAACCAGACAAGATCAACGATTTGGTCAAAAGGACAATAGAAATCGCGGGTTCTCCTAAGAAGAATTGAAGGTAGATTCCAAGGTCTGTGGACGGATAAGGTCGGAATTCTGGATCTTCCTTCGTCAGGTACTCCGTTTCAACGGTCGTCAGACATACTGTCACCCATAATTAATTAATATAAGCAGTTCATCACCCATTGTACCAAGGAAAACATCACCAGTGGTTGCAGATTTTTTCTTACAAAGAGGTGTCTGTAATGGGATTCAAAGAAATACTAACAAAATCTTGATCTGCTACATATTCTGAAAATCGGACCAGCGAAGTCCGGACTCCGGCCGGATGATACTTTTGGGCCGAAAGAAACACGTAAAAGAAAATAACAAATATCTTCGCGAACCTTTCCCGCGCTAGGTCCGCGGAGCCAAACTGCGTCACCTGGTACGACGAAAAATAGACATACGCCTCACACACATGCACTAACTCATGCTGAGAATTGCTCTTACAGAGCTCTTATCCTTCGGCAGGTACAGGCACTTCCAAAAAAAAGTTAACACTTCGGAGCCGCAATTTTTCCAAGTCCCGAGTTAACGGTGATTTGACAACGCTGCGTCACGGCTTCCCTCTGGCGGAGCCTCGCTAAGTTCTAACAGAAAACAAACCCCCTTCCCTCCTCCCCCGTCCTCGCCTTTCCCTGTTTAGCAGACGGGATTACTGCACGGTCGGTCTTATTATGCCCTAAAGAAGGGGGCTATGGTGGACACTCCTTGGTCGTTCATTCCGACTCGCGCTGCAAGACATTTGGAAGTCCTGAACACACTACGCTCGCCACCGTCGCGAAAAAAACAGGACAAATTTCCAAAATAGCTTTCTTTGAGATATAGACTTTAAACGTCGCAAAAATACTCAGGAAAGATTGCTAATTAAGGAGTAATGCATCATTTGACATGATTCTCATCTGTTAGCCAGATACAGGGGCTCAAGCATAACCAAATTTCCAAATAAACACATTTGCCTATTAACACAATGCCTTTAAATTGCCTGAGCTACAAATACTTTTTTAATAATTTAATTGATATTCCATTACTTAGAAAAACTAGAATATATCTATTTCACATGGGCCCTAGAAAGACTCCACTCTTTTCAAGGACTAAAGGGCGTGAATAAGAAGTATGTTCCCGGAGCGTACGCAAAGAAAAATAACTCGATTCCGCGTAATCTTATCCCGTCGCACGGCTCAATATTCTCGCGATTTCATCAAATAAGAGTGATGAAGGTTACTGACAATGGGTACAGCTCAAAAACAACGAATTGGAAGCCTTAGGGTCCATGTCACTTCAGCAATGTAAGCGAGTCACGTCAATTCCGGTCCCCGACGCGTGGATCCAAACCCCAAACGCGCGGTGGAAAATCATGTATTTTTGGGTGTCGCAAACTTACTTTTAATTTCTCTTCACTTTCGTGAAAATGAGTTGTCAACGAATGCTCAGATATGAGTGACTTGACAAGTGTCTCTCTAAAACGTTAGATATACTCTACTTGATGTAAAAGTTTTTTCTGAGAACAGTGTCCGCCATTAAGTAATGGAATAGCAAATCAACGGTTCGAAAAATATTTGTAGCTCAGGCAATTAAAAGCAAACCATTGTGTTAATAAAAGATCATGCTATTTTTATTTGATCAAATTCCTCCCAAAACGTCATCATCAACTTGTAAGATATTAGGGTAAATATTATTACAGGATTTTTTTTAAACTTCGTGATGTTTGAGACCTTGTGTCTCACTAACGAATGAAAATCATGACAAATGATGCATTATTCCTTAAGTAGCAAACTTTTCTAAGAATCTGTGTAAAGTTTCAAGTGTGTATCTAAAAAAAAAGTTATTTTAGGTTTTTGTCCAGCTTTTTTCGATTTCCGACTATCTGGGTCGGTCCTGGGTCCCGAGATTGTCATTTTCTTCGACTCGACCTGCACGACGTCTGAAATCCCGAACATATCTCTATGCTCGCCACCATTGTCGCAGAAAAAACCGTCGTCACGCATTGGAATAAAATTAAAAATCGACATTTTCCTTTGAAGAGGAAATCACATATCATCATTGGTTGTTATCACCCTCCAATTTGTATGTGTCCCTTATATAATTAATTCCTTGGTTAATTGGTGTTGTTTCACGTTCGTGCCATTTCAGAACGAGTTCATAGGCATATTTAATTCTCACATCGATGTGGTCAGAAGCTTTGAAAATAAGCGATCCCAAATTTTAAGACTAGGAGCAGGCTGATAAGAAGAACATTTTAACGTTTTCGCCGTATTGGCGCAGTAAAATGCTCGATTTTCAGGATGAAGTAAATAACGTTTCCAATTGTGGTGGCATTTCCACGAGTTAACCTTAGCATTTATAGTTTAGGAGTCCTAATTTGAATAATAATAATAATGCCCATGAGATTATTATTTGTATAATACCAATTCAAATCTGTTACTGACCACGCAGTCGTTTCCCTAAAATCTGGTCCAATGTCTAATCTAACCCTTTGTAAGAAGGTTTTAAAGAATTGGCTTTTTCTACACTGCTGGTGACTCTAATTCCTTTATCGTTTTTAAGTGTGTGCACTGTGGACCTATTTGCCCGAAGCTCTCTCACATATGACCAAAACGCTTTAGGATTAGGATCCAAATATTCTCGTAACATCTTGCTCTTGAAATGTGATAACGCTTGCCGACATGATTTCCTTTCTAGTGCTCTCGATTTTTTATTGTTTTGAACTAACTTATTTTTTTCCTCTACCGATAGACCCCATCCTGCATTTTTCATCCTAGCGTGGCATACCCTTTGTCGCTTTAGTGATTTCCTAACCTCCGCATTATACCACCTTGGCTCTTTATTATCACTAATGAATTTACTTGGTATGTATTCATTAACTGCTTTAAGGGTGTCCTCAAGAAATTCTCTCCACGAATCCTCTGTATCGAATCCTTTGCTTTGGTCGCTAAATATATTAAAAGATTCCCTTAATTCCTCTTTCATACCGTCGTAATTAGCCTTGCCAAAGAAGTATACCCTCTTCCTTGGTTTATAATGTCTTTCAACGCCTACAATAAATTTCGCATTTACTATTTTATAATCACTAAAGGTTACAGGTCCTAATGCAGCTAATTGCGCGCGCATGCGACTACAACTAAATAATTATTCGTATGAGATTTAACTGATTGCATGAGCTCTGTAAGCATGTGAAGACATTTCCGTTGGTCAAACTGTAACTATTGTTACGCTCTAATTGGTTATTCAATGCCTTTTTCCGTTCTTCAAAGGATGAGGACTGTGACAACATACGAATATTCCCGAATACCCATTGTTTATAGGACACCTGCCGGTGGTCGTAAAATACCCCCTACTCTCGCCTCACTCTTATTCCCGACCGAGGCGTTGAGCTGCGTGTCCTCCTAACCCTGCCGAAGGATCGCCACCCACTATTCTCCTCCTACCGAAGGGGAGGGGCGGCGAGGAATCATTGCTAGCTGGGAATTCCCTCTCAGAAAGGGTTTGCACACGTGACGCGCGGGCACCCGGCCGCCATACGGTGATCTCCTCTCAAGGGGCCAATTGCTCGGATTGCGAAGTGGGTGGACGGCAGTTAGTAAATTTCTTAAGAACCTATATCGCAACTGAGAATAGTAATTGCAAATTGATAAGCTGTTCCTATATTTCCTTCTGATGGAAAGGTGCTCTATTATTCGACCATATTGCATGCTAAACAATACCGCCAAAAGCTTTGGATATATTTCTTTAATGGACGGAATTAATTCATTTTTGTGAATGAATTGTTACTTCCTTCACATCACATATGAAATTAATAAGAGACTATCAAACCTAAATTATGAAACCATGTTGATAAACGTGTTCACTCTTGGGCATGTAAATGTTTTTGAAATATTCGCCCGGTAATGTGAGTAGAAACAAACCTAAAAGCGCTCAGGTGGAAGAGTGGATGGGCAGACGCCTGCGATATTTTACCTGCTTCCGGATCATCCCTTATGAATAGGCACTGGGCTGCAAGGGCATAAACACGGCGGATGTAGACCCACGGCATACAGCATGGAAGGGGTCGTGGGTGCAATAAAACGTATGGAGTAAGGTTTTTGGGCAGTGGAAAATTATTCCTAGCGGAGACCGGTCCTCCCCATCCCCATTGTCTCAGTACAGGGACTGAACAGAGTGGTCAGAGGGAACATGCCGCCCCCCATTTAGCATTCCTCAGATCTCCTCTGAGGAAAGCGGAAAAGGTGGCTGGGAAAACGAAGACCAAGGCTCTGAAATCGTCGGTGCATCTCTTACCGCGTGAATAAAAAGAAGTGGGCAAAAGGAATTCAAAAGAAAAACCAGTGTATTTCTGGAATGTTACATGGGCCCTAGAAAGACTACACTCTTTTCAAGGGCGTGAATAAGAAGTATGTTCCCAAAGCGCACGCGAAGAAAAATAAAGTGATTCCGCGTAAACTTATCCGGTCGCACGATTCAATATTCTCACGATTTCATCAGCATAGATCAGTGAAGGTTAGTGACAATGAGTGCAGCTGAAAAACAACGAAATGGAAGCCTTGGGTCCATGTCACTTGAGTAAAGTAAGCGAGTCACGGCACTTCCAGCCCCAGCCGCGCGGAGCCATGCCCCGGACGCGCGATCGGAAAATCATATGTATTTTTCGGTGTCATAGACTTATTTTTAATTTTTTTTCAATTTCGTGTTTATGAGTCTTCAACGAGTGCTCTTATATAAGTCACGTGACAGGTCTCTCCCAAAAACGCTAGATATTCTCTATATTATGTAAACATTTTATTTGAGAACAGCGTCTGACATTTTTTAACGGAATTGCGCTAAAATGCTTCACAAATATTTGAAGCTTTGGTAATTAAAAGGCAAAGACTTGTGTTAATAGATCATGCTATTCTTTATTCAATCAAATTCCTCACATAACGTTACGTTCAACTTAACTTGGAAGACATTCGGAGAAAAATTAGTTCAGGCATGTTTATTTGGAAATTTGGTCATGTTTGAGCTCCTGTATGACTAATAGATGAAAAGCATGTCAACTGATGTATTATTCCTTAATTGTCTTTTGTGAGTATTTGTGTGAAGCATTAAGTTATATTTCAAAGAAAGCTATTTTTGAATTTTGTCCAGCTTTTTCAGATTTCCGACCACTATGCGACGGTAGAAATATGTTCAGGACTTCAAATGTCGTTCAGCGCGAGTCGGAAAAAACGACCAAGGAGTGCCCACCCTTCTTTAGGGCATAATAAGACCGACCGTGCAGTAATCCCTTCTGCTAAACAGGGAAAGGCGAGGACGGGGGAGGAGGGAAGGGGGTTTGTTTTCGGTCAGAGCTTCTCGAGGCTCCACCAGAGGGAAGCCGTGACGCAGCGTTGTCAAATCACCGTCAACTCGAGACTTAGAAAAATTTCGGCTCTGAAGTGTTAACTTTTTTTTGGAAGTGCCTGTACAATTCTTTGGAAAGAAACCTGTTACGCCAACCGTTGGAGTGTGCGCTCACACTCATCGGCTGTGAAGCGACTGAAAGAAAGAATTTCGAATGCTTTCTACATAGAAATATAACGGAACATGACATTTAAGACACTGGATCATATAAATATCAGTTCAGACTGTTCAGTTGGTATGCAATATCTCATGCTCAGAAATGCTCCCACAGGGCTTACCCTTTGGCAGGTACAGGTCTTTGGGAAGTAACCTGGTACGCCAACCGTTGGGGTGTGCGCTCACACTCTTCTGCTGTGAAGCGGGTGAAAGACGGAAGTTCGAATGCCTTCTACTAAGAAATGTAACTGAACATGATACTTAAGACACTGGATCATATAAATATCAGTTCAGACTGTTCAGTTGGTGTGCAATATCTCATGCTGAGAAATGCTCTTACAGAGCACATACCCTTTGGCAGGTACAAGAGTTTGGGAAGTAACCTGGTACGCCAACTGTTGGAATGTACTTTTACACTCCTCAGCTGTGAAGAGGATGAAAGACGGAAGTTCGAATGCCTTCTACTAAGAAATTTAACTAAACATGATATTTAAGACACTGGATCATATAAATATCAGTTCAGACTGTTCAGTTGGTATGCAATAAATCATGCTGAGAAATGCTCTTACAGAGCTCTTACCCTTTGTCTGGTACAGGTCTTTGGGAAGTGACCTGGTACGCCAACCGTTGGAGTGTGCGCTCACACTCCCATGCTGTGAAGCGGGTGAAAGACGGAAGTTCGAATGCCTTCTACTAAGAAATGTATCTGAACATGATATGTAAGACACTGGATCATATAAATATCAGTTCAGACTGTTCAGTTGGTGTGCAATATCTCATGCTGAGAAATGCTCTTACAGAGCTCATACCCTTTGGCAGGTACAAGAGTTTGGGAAGTAACCTGGTACGCCAACCGTTAGAATGTACTCTTACACTCCTCAGCTGTGAAGAGGATGAAAGACGGAAGTTCGAATGCCTTCTACTAAGAAATTTAACTGAACTTGATATTTAAGACACTGGGTCATATAAATATCAGTTCAGACTGTTCAGTTGGTATGCAATAACTTATGCTGAGAAACACTTTTACAGAGCTCTTACCCTTTGTCTGGTACATGTCTTTGGGAAGTGACCTGGTACGCCAACCGTTGGAGTGTGCGCTCACACTCCCATGCTGTGAAGCGGGTGAAAGACGGAAGTTCGAATGCCTTCTACTAAGAAATTTAACTGAACATGATATTTAAGACACTGGACAAGGGAAGCGAGCAAGGGGCATACGTCGACGACTGGAGGACGACGCTAGGTATTTTGTGAGAACCAACGCTAGCGCACGTCACAATAAGGTATTTAAATTATATATACTGTGATGGTCCACGAAAGGCTCGGTGATATCCATCCCTTTATTTATTTATTTTTACTACGCGGAAGTTCGCGGTTTGGGCAACCCATTGGTAAATATTTATTCTTTAAGGGTTTGTGTGTGTAAATTGATGTAAACGAGTGAATTGTCAGAATTGTGTGAATGGATGACTCAAACATGCTATGGAAATAACGCAGAAAAAGAATCTGGAAAAGAAACAACCAAACCAGACAAGATCAAAGATTTGGTCAAAGGGAAAATAGAAATCGCGGGTTCTCCTAAGAAGAATTGAAGGTAGATTCCAAGAAGAAGGTAGATTCCAAGGTCTGTGGACGGATAAGGTCGGAATTCTGGATCTTACTTCGGCGGGTACTCCGTTTCAACGGTCGTCAGACATGCTGTCACCCATAATTAATTAATATAAGCAGTTCATCACCCATTGTACCAAGGAAAGCATCACCAGTGGTTGCTGATTTTTTCTTACAAAGAGGTGTTAGTAATGGGATTCATAGATATACTAACAAAATCTTGATCTGCTACATATTCTGAAAATCGGACCAGCCAAGTCCGGACTCCGGCCGGATGCAACTTTTGGGCCGAAAGAAACACGTAAAAGAAAATAACAAAAATCTTCGCGAACCTTTCCCGCGCTAGGTCCGCGGAGCCAAACTGCGTCACCTGGTACGACGAAAAATATACATACGCCTCACATACATGCACTAACTCATGCTGAGAATTGCTCTTACATAGCTCTTATCCTTTGGCAGGTACAATTCTTTGGGAAGTAACCTGTTACGCCAACCGTTGGAGTGTGCGCTCACACTCATCGGAATTGAAGCGGCTGAAAGAAAGAAGTTCGAATGCTTTCTACATAGAAATATAACGGAACATGACATTTAAGACACTGGATCATATAAATATCAGTTCAGACTGTTCAGTTGGTATGCAATATCTCATGCTCAGAAGTGCTCCTACAGAGCTTACCCTTTGGCAGGTACAGGTCTTTGGGAAGTAACCTGGTACGCCAACCGCTGGGGTGTGCGCCTACACTCCCCTGCTGTGAAGCGGGTGAAAGACGGAAGTTCGAATGCCTTCTACTAAGAAATGTAACTTAACATGATATTTAAGACACTGGATCATATAAATATCAGTTCAGACTGTTCAGGGTAGTAGCAGTGCTTTGTTTAAGGGTGCGTCGACGTCCAGGTCATTTTGCACCCTTGTCTCTTCAACTAACGTTATTGTGTATCTAATTACCACTACTATTTCTTAAAGAACTTATTTCCATTTCATCTCGTAGTAGTAGTATTTTGTTTTAAGGGTGCGTCGACATCAAAGGTCATTTTGCACCACTACTAAATTGGTTGGAAACATATTTACTTCGACACCTATTAACGGTTACATACACGAAAATAGATGGACTTTTTATTGAAAACAATTATATGAAAGCAGTGAATATTAAATATTATATTCTATTTAAGATACCAATTTCTTTTAAAAACTTTATAATTTTGTTGACATTCGCCACTTCGTCGCCTAATACCTCTCTTAGGTCTCCACGGATATTAAGACTTTCACGTACTGCCCGATACTTAACACACTCCGTAAAGATGTGTTCCACACTGAGGGGGGAGTCGCAGACATCACACCTGGGTTGTGTTTTCTCTTCAGAAAAGAGATAAGAGTGCGTGAGGGCACAATGCCCTATCCTCAGCCGAGTGATGGCGACCTCTTCACCTCGAGACATTCTTCTGGACGTGGGCCACTCCGATGTTACGGGCTTAATCGAGCGGAGTTTATTTCTTGTGATGCTTGCCCATGCATCCCCCCATTCCTTCAGGGCCATTTTCCGTAACGTGTGTCTCATATCGTCAGCGGGCACTAAAACTGAGGTAATAGTAGAAAGACCTAGAGCTTTTTTGGCTTCTAAATCAGCCTTCTCATTACCAGGAATGCCAACATGTCCTGGTATCCATACGAAGGATACACTTACTCCCCGATTTTCAAGGTGAAGTAGTAGCGATTGTATCTCTTGGACTATTGGATGGACTGGGAGGTATTTAGAAATTGAAAGCAGAGCACTTGAAGAATCTGTGCATATAATGAATGAGTCGTTCCGTCGTTTAATATTTTTTAGCGCCACCTTAATAGCCGTTATTTCTGCTGTGAAGATGTTACAGAAAGACATTAATTTTGTTTTTATTACTCCATGATGAGTGGAGACAACTGCGCACGCGCAACCCGAGGTCGATTTCGACCCATCCGTAAAAACGGGGGTTATGCCTGGGTGGTTCGCCAAGACTTCATTAAATAGATTCAGGTACTCTGCTGGAGTGGTGGAGGATTTACGGCATCTATGTAGATGAAATATGATCTTTGGCCGCGGTATTAACCACGGAGGGTGTTTGGATAGCCCCGTAGGGTACACGTCCGGAAAATTAAAATTGTTTACGTTGATAAAATGGCGAAAGCGAATGCTGATAGGCTGCGTTGCCTTTGTCCTTCGAGGGTTAAAAACACTGCCAAAAAATGGATGGTCCCTCTGAGATAAGATTCTCACCACATAATTACACATTAAAATTTTCCGGCGAGTTGTCAGAGGCGGTTCTCCGGCTTCGGCATATATACTAGGTACTGGAGAGGTCCGGAAGGCTCCAGTAGCCAATCGTAATCCACTATTGTGGACCGAAGAGAGAGGTTTTAGGTAGCTATCTCGACTAGGGTGATCCCCTAGGAGATTTTCTAGGCCTCCCCTAATTTTTAGCCGCCTTCGAACGTCCCGGTTTTTATCACACTCTGTCAGGATATGCCTAATGCTGAGAGGAGAGTCGCATTCTTCACACCGAGGTGGAGTTCTCTCTTCAGTGAAGAGGTAGGAGTGAGTCAGGGGACTGTGCCCTATCCTCAGACGTGTGATGATGACCTCCTCCCGGCGGCTATTCCTGACAGACGTGGGCCACGCTGACGTTACCTGTTTGATGTTGCGTAACTTATTATTATCTACGGCATTCCATTCCTCCTTCCACCTCTTAAAGACTGAAGTCCTCAGTTGTGCCTGAAGGTCTTCATATGGTACCAGGGTCAACGCGGGATTGTCTTCATTCAGAGCATCCTTCGCAGTTGTATCAGCTAACTCATTCCCGACAATTCCCATGTGGCTGGGAACCCAAAGAAAAAGGACAGTAACTCCCTTCCCTTGAAGGGTGAACAGCGACGCGTGTATCTCCTGACAAATTGGGTGCACAGAAGTGTAATCGGAAATGGAATTGAGGGCACTTAGAGAATCTGTGCAGATTGCGAAGGACCCTCTGCTGCCGTCTATCCCACACAGAGCCATCTTGATTGCAGAAAGCTCCGCCGTGTACACACTGCAGAGTGGGCTAAGTTTTGCTTTGAGCGCTCCGTGATGAGACGAAACGACAGCGCAGGCACATGACGTAGAAGACTTCGACCCATCTGTAAACACGGGGACACCTTGGGGTGGCTGCTCAGGAACATTGTGAAAGCGCTCTGGCACTCAGCAGCAGTGATGGATGACTTAGGCCGATCGCTAATGAGCATCTTGATTTTAGGAGTAGGAGTGAGCCATGGTGGGTGGTTAGAGCACCCGATAGGGTATAAATCCGGTAAACCAACTCCTCGCTCTCGTATAAAATAATTAAAACGCACATTGGCTGGCCGAGTGGCCTTTGTTTTACGATTAAAAATATCTAAAAACCTTGGTTTTAAAAACAAGTTAAAAACATGGGTGCGTCTTCATCGCTAAAACCTTCGCAGCGTAGTTACGCATAAGCAAGTTCCTTCGGTGGTACAATGGTGGTTCCCCTGCATCGCAGTATATGCTCAGGACTGGGCTGGTCCGAAAAGCCCCCGTACATAGCCGTAGACCGGCATTGTGTACTACGGTCAGTGGTCGAAGATACGACTCCCTACCGGAGGAATATACAAATGATCCGTAGTCTATTTTTGAGCGCACAAGTTAGCGGTACAGAAGGAGTAACGTTTTTCGATCTGCGCCCCACGAAACGTGACTTAAAAACTTAAAAATGTTTAACGTCCGTAGACAGTTATCTTTTAAGACCCTGACATGTTCCCGCCAATTTAGTTTGCTATCAAAGATAATACCTAAGAAGCGGACTGAGTCAACAAATGGTATAATTCTGCTCCTAGTCGTAATGCAGGGGGAATATGAAGCCCCCGTAGCCGCGTGAAGTGCACACATTTGGTTTTTTCATTTGAGAATCGAAAGCCGTTGCTTTTGGCTCAGTAAGTCAATTTGTTTAAGGTCAGCTGGATTTGTCTAGAGACAGGACTAATTTAGATGACCTGCAGAATATCGCCAGGTCATCAACAAATAGTGAGCCTATCACTGGCGATATCAGTCAAAAATTGCTTGTACTTTGGTCCAGACCATTGCAATAGGAGTTCTCGAGTTTATGCTGGAGACGTACTTTCTCCAGGAAGTCTTTTTGGCTTCCCTAACAACTTTTCGAGCCTTGGCCCTAAGTCGTCTAAAAGCAGCTAAGTTAGTCGAGGTTGGATATCTGTTAAAAATACGCAGGGCCTTTTTCCGCTTGCGAATAGCTTCTGCACACTCCTCACTCCACCACGGAACTGGAGGACGGCGGGGAATGCCGGATGCTTTAGGGATGCTGAGTTCCGCGGCTTCGCATATTGCGTTCGTAAGCATCTCGATATTTTTCAACGCTGACAGGCTGCAGTCAAAATTATATTTAAAACTACTTCTAAAATCAGCCCAATTGGCTTTCCTAATAAGCCACGTTTTTGGTAAAATGGAATTACAAACATTCCCAGCTTTTTAAATAATAAGGGGGAAGTGATCACTTCCGCAGAGATCGTCATGGGTTTCCATGGTGAAAATAGGAGCTATGGCTTCAGTGGTAATCCATAGGTCTATGGAAGAGTACTCTCCACTAAAAACATTAAAACGGGTTTTTTCTTGGTCGTTTAGTAAAATCAGGTTAAAATCATCGATAAAAGCTTCTAAAAGACGCCCTCGACCGTTAAAATCACGCATTTGGTCACCCCATAGGGTGTTGTGAGCATTAAAATCTCCCAGTAACACAAACGGCCTTGGAAGCTGATTAATCAAATCTTAGGATAGGATAGGATAGGATTTGATGTTAAGGGTGCGTCGACGGCAGTGGGCATTTCGCACCACGATCTATAATTGAAATGAAATCATAATGACTTTATCCACCCTAAAATACTAATGCGATTTTTCTTGTATCTTTTCTTGTATCTAATGCTATAACTTTCCGTTGCAAAAGATTTATACAGAGTCGATCATATCTATATCTTTTAGAAACGATATAACACGGTTGAGTCGGTCAGCGTTATCTCCCAGATCTAATTTTAGATTCCCACTCAGTTTAAAGCGAATCCGTGCCTCTTGGTACTTAGAACACTCCGACAAAATGTGTTTAACAGTTAGAGACTTATCGCATTCATCGCAGTGAGGAGGTATCTTATTTTCTGTGAATAAGAAAGAGTGTGTCAATGCGCAATGGCCTATCCGCAGCCGGGCAATGACAACCTCTTCCCTTCGATTACCTCGGACAGAAGATGGCCATGCCGAGATAACCGATTTTATCTCGCGTAGCTTGTTACTTTGCGCGCTACCCCAAGATCTACTCCATTGCTCAATGGCATCTTTCGAAGCATGGACTTGGCATCCGCTGGTAGAACCCAGTCAATGACCGGATCCGGGTCTTCCAAAGCCTCTTTTGCCGCTCTATCTGCTCTTTCGTTACCCGAAATGCCGACGTGGCCAGGGATCCAAACAAAAGTGATTTTTAATCCCTTATTTGTAAGGGATGAGAGGAGATAGTAGTAGAGTTGATTTAGAGGTGCATCGACGGCAGTGGTCATGTCGCACCTTCATAAGCCATTATTACTATAAAACTGATATTTTACACGCTTTCGGAGTTTTATGCAGGTAGGTAGGTAGGTAGAATTATTTTAAGGTGCTTCGACTGCTAAGGTCATTTTGCACCTTTACTTTTCCAGATTACAAGCAAGTGCTAGAAAACCAATACCGTGTAAGTATGAAGCAATACTTATGAATGATATTAACTATCATAGGGCTCGATAAGTATAAGTCTATATTAGTCATAGTCATGTGTCAAAAGAGATTTAGAGTTTTAGGGCAATTTAAAATTAGTCTTCCTGGGCCTCAAATTTTGGGTAGTAGATTCACTTCATGGAGAAATTTAAGAACGCAATCGATAAGATTGCGATTGTCACCCAACACCTTACTCAGATCCCCACATATTTTGTGGCGTTCGCGTTGTACCCGATACTTGACGCAGTCGACAAGCAGGTGTTTCACAGTCAAACGGCAATTACAGCTATCGCAATATGGTGCGTCCTTTTCGGGGGTAAAGAGATACGAGTGAGTCAGGGCTGTGTGTCCTATTCTTAGTCTGGTGACAATAACCTCTTCCCGTCTGCTATCCCTGACCGAGGACGTCCAAGCTCTTACACGTTCTTTGATTTCCCTCAGTTTGTTCGACGTTGCGTCGCACCATGACTTAGCCCAAGAAGCGAGAAGTAATTTCTTCAGGTGAGCTCTTAAATCTTGGCTTGGGACTTCACCAATGTAATTCTCGCAGCTGTTGGTGGCCGCTCGTGCAGAAGCGTCTGCTGCTTCATTACCAGTAACACCCACGTGGCCAGGTACCCACCGGAATTTTATGTGAATGCCCTTAGCGTAGAGGCTGTTAATGCATGTTACTATGTCTTGGGCCACAGGATGTGAAGGAGAGAGGCTACAAATACTTTGAAGTGAGCTTTGGGAGTCTGAGCATATTAAATAAGACATACTGCTACATTCAGCCTCTTCAAAGGCTTCAATGGCATCTAGCGAGGATTTTATGGCCAAGAGTTCCGCCGTATACACGGTGCATATGGGGTGTAATGTAAAGGCCGCGGAGCCTATATCCGCAGAAAAGTAGGCGCAACCGCACGCGATGTCTGTTTTAGAGCCGTCAGTGTATATTTTTCGACTGTCACAACTGTTTATTGCTTCTAGGGCTCGACGTTTAAGCTCGATTGGGGTACTGTTAGCCTTGGCCTCCATGTAGGTTATAGAGCAGTCTATCTTAGGGATCTCCCACGGCGCAAGCTTAAACGTATTTAAAGTGCATACCTTTGGCAGGTTTACGCCCAAGTCTGCCAATAAAATTTTAAAACGTATAGCCAAGGGTTGCGTGGCCCTTGGTCGTCTGTTAAAAATATCTAAGAACCGCGGGTTAAAAATCAAATTAAAACATGGGTGCGTCGGTGAGGATAAAATTTTGCAAATATAGTTACACATTAAAATATTTCTGCGGACCTCTAAGGGAGGTTCGCCTGCGTCAATATAAATGCTTTGTACAGGACTGGTTCTAAAAGCCCCTGTAGAAAGCCTCAAACCAGCGTTGTGTACCGAGGCTAGAGCTTTTAACTGGCTATTCCTCGCTGATGCGTACACAAAACACCCATATTCTATTTTGGAACGCACAAGTGCTCTATATATACGGAGCATTGTTGTTCTGTCAGCGCCCCAAGATGTTCTACTCAAAACTTTTAATATATTTAAAACTTTAGAACAAGCATTCCTTGTATGCCGTATGTGTTCCCGCCAGTTAAGTTTTCTATCAAGAACAAGGCCAAGAAAACGATAGGACTCGGTCAGCGACAGTAGACAATTCCCCAACTTTAGTGTGGGTTCCTGTACATTGCCTCTTAGCCTGTGGATATGCATACATTTGGTTTTATCGTTAGAGAAACGAAACCCATTCTCTTGAGACCACTGATGTAAACGATTCAAAGTTATTTGTATCTGACGTTCACCTGTAGAAAGATTTGATGACTTGCAAAATATTGCTAAGTCATCTACAAACAGAGAGGCCATTACAGGCGTCTGGATACAGTTTACAACGCTGTTAATGGCAACAGCAAAAAGAGTTACACTCAGAACGGAGCCTTGAGGTACCCCGTTTTCCAATATGTGAGGCTGGGATAGAATATTTCCAACTCTAACTCTAAAGGTACGCCTGGTTAAAAAATTATTTATAAATATGGGCAAGTTACCCCTAAAGCCCCATTCATGCAACGACTGTAGAATTTTATACCTCCAGGCAGTGTCGTACGCTTTCTCAATGTCAAAAAAGACAGCAATGACATGTTGCCGGAAAAGAAATCCCTCTTGGACGAAGTTCTCGATTCTCACCAGGTGGTCGATCGTAGATCGACCGCGTCGAAACCCACACTGTATATTGGAGAGGAGATTGCGGCTCTCGAGGCACCAAATTAGCCGTGTGTTAACCAACTTTTCCATCAGTTTACACAGACAGCTAGTTAAGGAAATAGGTCGGTAGTGAGATGGGTGAGATTTATCCTGGCCATGTTTTGGAATTGGAACAATAATAGATTCTCGCCATCTCTCAGGGAATACTTGTTCAGAAACGACTGTAGAATTTTATACCTCCAGGCAGTGTCGTACGCTTTCTCAATGTCAAAAAAGACAGCAATGACATGTTGCCGGAAAAGAAATCCCTCTTGGACGAAGTTCTCGATTCTCACCAGGTGGTCGATCGTAGATCGACCGCGTCGAAACCCACACTGTATATTGGAGAGGAGATTGCGGCTCTCGAGGCACCAAATTAGCCGTGTGTTAACCAACTTTTCCATCAGTTTACACAGACAGCTAGTTAAGGAAATAGGTCGGTAGTGAGATGGGTGAGATTTATCCTGGCCATGTTTTGGAATTGGAACAATAATAGATTCTCGCCATCTCTCAGGGAATACTTGTTCAGACCACAATTGATTTAGTGTAGCGAGCAGATCTCGCAGTGCTCGAGGCGGAATATTTCTCAAGAAGGCGTTATGTATCAAATCATTGCCAGGTGAGGTGTCTTTTAAATCTTCCAGGGCTGACTTCAGCTCCCGCATAGAAAAGGGCTTATTATAGGAGGTAGGTAGGTAGTATTAGTTTGTAGGGTGCGTCGACGGCATGGTCATTTTGCACCTCTACTCTTCAAAGTTATGTATATACTTTCGATATTCGGATAAGGCAGGTTGTCAGGTAGCTAGATATATTGCTTATCTATAATAGGGTTCAGGTTAAAACCATTTACATTTCCTAAACTGTTGCTTATATTTTATTAAAAAGCGCCGTTTCCTTTAGAAATAAAATTACGCGGCCAATAGCATTGGGGTCGTCACCCAGAATGGACCCTAGGTCACCCCCAATGCCCAGTCGGCTACGCATGTCCCGGTATCTGCCACATTCCGTCAGGATATGCCGAATTCCGAGAGGACAGTCACAGTCATCGCACCGCGGTGGGATTTTCTCTTCAGTGAAGAGAAAGGAGTGGGTCAGATGACTGTGCCCTATCCTCATACGGGTGATGACCACCTCCTCCCTTCTACTATCCCTAACGGTGGACAACCAGGCTTTGGTGGAACTTTTTATCTCGCGCAGTTTATTATTAGTCACCGATTTCCATTCCGTATCCCATTTATTCAGGATTCTGCGTCTGAGTGTGTTCTGGAGATCTTCTACGGTTACTGCGTCTAGGTCAACTCTATGGTTACCGAGGGCCTTTTTCGCAGCATCATCGGCTGCCTCATTTCCCGGGATTCCCACGTGGCTAGGGACCCACGCAAACTTAATAGAGATGCCTCCGCTCTGAAGGCTTCTCAGAGATTCTTGTATATCTCTTATGATTGGGTGCGCAGCATTATAATTTGAGATGGCTTTCAAGGCGCTCATGGAGTCGGAACATAGCAAACATGATATACCTCGAGTCTCAACGTCCCTAAGGGCAAGTTTAATAGCAGTCAACTCTGCAGTGTACACGCTGCATTCGGGGTTGAGCTTTGTGCTCACGGTTTTGTACAAGCTCACATAGGCACAGGCACATTCTGACTCAGACTTAGAGCCGTCCGTGTAAATGGGTGTTAGATCGTGGCATTGAGATAGGAACTCTGAAAACAAGGACCTATTTTCCTCAGGAAGTGAGTCAGACTTTGCCCGGCTTGCTAGCTTCCACCAGATGTCCGGCTGAGGAATAAGCCATGGAGGAGTTTTAGCCACTCGTATCCTTTCTATCCGGGGAACGGTAATAGAATATCTCTCTAAAATATAGGCAAAACGCACATAAAAAGGTTTAGTAGCCCGTGGTTTTCTGTTAAAAATGTGAGTCATCGGTTCGTTAATGGTTAATTTAAAACACGGATGCGATGGCATGGCTAAAATTTTACTAGCGTAGTTACACATCAAAAGATCTCTACGGATGTCAAGCGGTGGTTCACCTGCATCACACAGAAGGCTATTGATCGGACTCGTTCGAAAGGCACCCGTTGCTAGCCGGAGTCCAAGGTTGTGTATACTTGCTAGCGGCTTTAAGTATGATGCGCGGGTAGCACCATAGATAAAAGAACCGTAGTCCATCTTGGATCGAACCAGTGCCCTATATAGTCGCAGCATTGTAGATCGGTCCGCGCCCCATGAACATCTTGTCAATATTTTTAAAATATTAAGGGATGGGCTAACTCTCATTTTCAGATCAGTAATGTGGGGTCTCCAGGTTAGCCTTTGGTCCAAGATCATTCCCAAAAAATGGGCTGAATTCACAAACTCCAGTGGTCGATCTCCTAGGCGTAGGGTTGGTAGAAACAGCCCTCTTTTTCTGTGAAAATGGACGCATCGCGTCTTCTCTGGGGAGAAGCGTAGCCCATTTTTGCATGACCAGTGGTGAAGTCTGTTTAGCGTTATCTGTAATTGTCGCTCAGCCGTTGATAACTTGGATGCCCTGCAGAAAATTGCCAAGTCATCCACAAAGAGGGATGCCTCGACGGGTGGTAGGATGGAGGATACCACGTCGTTGATAGCAATGGCGAACAGGGTGACACTGAGTACTGACCCTTGGGGAATTCCATTTTCTTGGATCTTCAATCTGGAAAATGAGTTACCCACCCTAACCTTAAAAACTCTATGGCTTAAAAAATTTTCGATAAAAACTGGCAAGTTGCCCTTAAAATTCCAGTCTCTCAGAGTCTTTAGAATTTTAAAACGCCATGTTGTGTCATATGCTTTCTCCAGATCGAAGAACACGCTCAGAACGTGTTGTCGTCGAACGAAAGCTTCCTGAATGAACGTGTCAATTCGGATAAGATGGTCAGTGGTGCTTCGGTGTCTTCGGAAACCGCACTGAAGATTGGAGAGAAGGTTGCGGCTCTCGAGACACCACACGAGTCTGCGATTTACCATTCTCTCCATTAACTTGCACAAGCAAGAGGTTAAAGATATGGGCCGGTAATTCCCTATAATTGACTTCTCTTTACCCTTTTTGGGAATTGGGATAATTACCGATTCACGCCATGCATGAGGGAAGCTTCCCGTTTCCCAAACACTGTTGAAGGTGTTCAGAATGTGTTCATTTGCCTCCTTCGGTATACGCCTGAGGAAAGCATTGTGGACACGGTCCGCCCCTGGGGCGCTATCCTTCAGCTCATCGATTGCGGACGTGAGTTCCCATTGAGTGAATGGAGCATTGTAGTTCGCCATGAAGTGCCCAGTCGTAAAAGACTTTTTTTCTTCTCTTGCTGACATTTAAGAGTCAGGAATGTCTTGTCATAATTCGCGGTACTACTGATAGAGGTGTAGTAATCCCCAAACGCCTCGGCCACAGCTTCTGGTTGGGATTTTATGATTCCATTCACCATCACAGATGGAATTGAGAGGTGATGATACCTCCCGCTTATGCTTTTAATTTTTCTCCAGACCTCCGAATTTGCCGTGCGATGGTTGATCGTTTTTACGTATTCATTCCAGCATTTTCTTTTAGATTCAATAACTATTTGACGTGCCTTCGCTCGTAGACGGCGGAACGCTTCGAGATTCCGTGCCGTGGGGTATTTTTTTAAAAATACGCAGGGCTTTCTTTCTCTTCGCGATAGCTTCAGCGCAGTCCTTGTTCCACCATGGCACTGGAGCGCGCTTCAACCTACCAGATGAAAGTGGAACACTTTGCTCGGCAGCAGTTAGTATAGCGACTGTGAGTGTGTCCACGTTTTCCGGTCCGCTACGTGTGCCATCGAAAGTAAATTTGAAACTATTTCCAAAAGTTTCCCAGTCAGCCTTCCGTAAAATCCAATTCCTGGGTACGTTAATATTTGGGTTAAACCCATTTTTACTGATTAAAATCGGGAAGTGGTCACTTCCGCAAAGGTCGCTGTGAACACTTAGTTTAAAACGTGGGGCCAAGCTTGCACTACACATGAACAGGTCTATTGCAGAAAAAGTGCCGTTAAAAGAGTTAAAATGTGTCTTTTCGTTCTTGTTAATTAAAACAAGGTTAAAATCATTTAAAAACCTTTCTAAAATCCTTCCACGGCGGTTAAAAACACCACTGTTATCTCCCCAGAAAGCGTTGTGGGCATTGAAGTCACCTAGAAGGACAAACGGACGTGGCAGCTGCCTCACCAAATCCTCCAGGGATCTCCTAGTTAACGGAGACCTTTCTGGGAGATACAAATTACAAAAGGTTATCTCCTCTGGTGAGGCTACCCTCACAGCGATAGCCTGGAGAGGAGTCGTAATGTCGATTCGGGATGTGTAGAGGGTATCCCGAATAATTACAGCGACTCCTCCCTGAGCCCGTGTCCCAGTTGTGTCATCGTGGCGGAGTACCACATACCCTTTAATTTGTGGTGCGTCTCTTTCCTTAAAATGGGTCTCCTGAAGAAATACGCAGGTGGGGTTCAGGTCATGCATCAGGAGTTTGAATTCCTCTAATCTCCTGTAAAAACCATTTTGGTTCCATTGTATGGCAAAAAGAGCCATATTGTAAAAATTTAGTTAAAAATTAAAACAATAAATAAATAAATATGTAGTCTTAAAAAAAAATATATAAAATATAAGGCTATCTGCTTAGCTTGAGCTTCCTTCCTTTTGTACTTTGAAGGAGAGTTCGCAGTTGGCTTTCGTCTAATATTTCCTCTTCCATGTCCTCCTCCCGGACTTCGCGGGGAGGAGAGGCGGAGGGTGAACGCGAGGCTACGCGTTCTTTCTCTTTGCGTTTGGGAGAGGTAGATAGTGAGCGGTTTGGAGGGAGCTTTTTATTACTCAGGGCCTCAGAAACCACGGAGGTTTCATTTTTGGAATCCTTCTTCTGTGTGCTCTTAGGGTTTCCTGTTGAGGGCAATTTTTTAGTGGAGATATTCTCCTTACTTTTCGTTTCTTGCTTCTTTGGTTCCTGACTCTCAGTCTGTGTGCTTGCCGACACTTTTTTAATCGTGGCTACAGATGCGAATGATCTAGAAAATGTTGGGGCTATCACCGTTCTAAACTTTTTCCTAGCTTCTAGGAAAGGGATTTTCTCAAGCACCTTTATCTCCATTATCTTCTTTTCCTCCTGCATCCTTGGGCAATCCCGTGAATACACGGGATGCGCTCCTTGGCAGTTAACGCAGCGCGCCGGGCTGTCACAGACATCTCCATCGTGCTTGTCTTTTGCACATTTGGGGCAGGTAGGCTTCCCTTTGCATTTGGACACTATGTGACCAAAGCATTGGCATTGGGTAGGTAGGTAGGTTTAAAACTTGTAGGGTGCGTCGACGACTAGGTCATTTTGCACCACTACCCATTCTTAGTAGTAAAATTTATAAATGTAACAGTAATAATAATAAAAATTGTCTATCATAGTTATGGCACTTATTAAAAAAAGTGAATTATATTTTTCTGTATAGTCCCGTCTCTTTCAGATATTTGATAACTCGGCTTATAACATTAGGGTCGTCTCCTAGGACGGATTTTAGGTCTCCCCCTAAGTTTAGCCGCCTTCGCGCGTCACGGTATTTGTCACACTCCGTCAGGATATGCCGAACGCTGAGAGGACAGTTGCAGTCTTCACACTGAGGTCGTTGTTTCTCTTCCGTGAAGAGGAATGAGTGGGTCAGAGGACAATGCCCTATCCTCAAACGTGTGATGACGACTTCCTCTCTTCGGCTATTCCTGACGGAAGAGGGCCACACTGACGTAACCGGCTTGATGTCGCGGAGTTTATTATTATGTGTAGTGCGCCAATATTCCTTCCACTGCCCTTGGACTACCTGTCTCAGGCAAGATTGTAGGTCCTCGTAAGGTACCAGCGTGGACTTACACTCCGTCTCGTTCAGAGCTTCTTTGGCCAAAGCGTCTGCCTTTTCATTTCCGGCTATTCCCACATGCCCCGGGACCCAAAGGAACCAAACAAGTACTCCCTTTCTGCTGAGAGACAGCAGGGACGAATGTATATCCTGAATGATCGGGTGCATGGGCGAAAAACCGGAAATTGATTGTAAGGAACTCAGGGAATCGGTGCATATAACAAAGGAGCCACCTCCGTCACATAGAGTTTCGAGTGCCATCTTCATGGCGAATAGTTCCGCTGTGTACACACTACACAGCGGATTTAATTTCGCTTTGACGGCTCCTTGGGTACTCGAGAACGCTGCGCAGGCACAGGCCAACTCCGATTTTGATCCGTCAGTGTACACAGGAAGAAAATCGGAGTGATTACTCAGAAACATTAAAAACTGACGTTGGTATTCCAAGGAAGTTGTAAAGGATTTTGGTAGTTTGCTTAGGACTGTATTAACCACAGGAGCGGGTGTTAACCAGGGAGGGTGGGTTGCGTAAGATACAGGGTACACTTCAGGCATACTGAAATCACACCCACGAATAAAATCGTTGAAACGTACGCAAACGGGCCTAGTGGCCTTCGTCCGTCGGTTAAAAATATCTAAAAACCGTGGTTTAAAGAGTATGTTAAAACATGGGTGTGCCGTCATGGATAAAACTTTGGAGGCGTAATTGCACATAAGCGCGTTTCTTCGGTGGCATAGAGGAGGCTCCCCTGCATCAGAATAGATGCTTATGACAGGGCTTGTCCGAAATGCCCCCGTACAGAGTCGCAACCCCGCGTTGTGCACGGGGGACAATGCTCGCAGGTATGACTCGCGGGCGGACGCATAGACAAAACAACCGTAGTCTAGTTTAGAACGAACCAATGTGCGGTACAATAAGAGCAATGTTGTGCGGTCTGCTCCCCACGATGTGTTGCTTAAAAACTTTAACACGTTTAACGATTTCAGACATTTTGTCTTTAAATTTTGAATGTGCTCTCGCCAATTGAGCCTGTAGTCGAGTGTCATACCGAGAAAGCGGGCCGACTGGACGAAAGGAAGATTTCTTCCTCCAAGGGATAGTGTGGGCAGCATTTGGATTCCTATTCTCCTGTGGAAGTGGACGCACCTGGTCTTCTCAAAGGAGAACCGAAATCCGTTCCTTTGGGTCCATTGGTCCAGTTTGTTTAATGTCAGTTGGACCATTCGGGACGCAGTTACAACCTTGGATGACCTGCAGAAAATTGCCAGGTCATCCACGAACAGTGTGCCTATCACCGGCGCCTTGATACTATTTACGACGTCATTAATCGCAATGGCGAAAAGCGTCACGCTTAAGACAGATCCCTGGGGAACTCCGTTGTCAAGACGGTAAAAGTTGGATAAAAACTGGCCTATTCTAATTTTAAAAACTCGGTGCATTAAAAAATTTTGAATAAAAATCGGCAAATTGCCTCTAAAGCCCCACTCGTGCAAAGTCGTTAATACCTTCCGCCGCCACACCCGGTCGTAAGCCTTCTCCAAATCGAAGAAGACCCCGATCACATGCTGGCGGAGGAGAAAGCCTTCTTGGATGAAATTGTCGATCCTCACCAAATGGTCCATTGTGGAACGGCCCCGTCTAAATCCACATTGGATGCTGGAGAGAAGGTTCCGGCGCTCTAACCACCAAACGAGCCGCCGGTTCACCATTCTCTCCATTAACTTGCACAGGCAGCTGGTGAGAGATATTGGCCGGTAAGAATTCGGGTCAGCTCTATTTTTCCCATGTTTGGGTATAGGGACAATGACAGACTCCCGCCAGGACGAAGGAAAGTTACCTTTTGCCCACAGTTGATTATACGTCTGCAGGACTTCCTGCAGCGCTGTCTCCGGGAGGTTGCGGAGAAAAGCATTGTGGACCCCGTCTGGTCCTGGAGAGGTGTCGTGGGAGTCATCGATGGCAGATTTCAACTCCCACAAGGAAAAGGGGAGGTTGTAATCTGCCGTTGTCCGCGTCTCCTGGAAGCCGATAGGAATGTTCTCGAACCGTTGCTTAATCGTTCGGAAGGCAGGATCAAGATTTTCATCGCTGCTCGTCTTTGAGATTAACTTGCCGAATATCTCGCCGATGGCAGCTGGAGAAGTAACCACATTTCCTCTGACTTTTAAGAAGGAGACACCGAGCTGCTGATGATTTCCCGAAATGCTCTTCACCTTGCGCCAAACCTGTGCAAGTGGTGTGCTGATATTGACACCAGAAACAAAATTCATCCAAGAGGCCCTCTTTGCCTCCTTCACGACCTGACGGGCTTTAGCTCTCAGACGCCGGAAAGAGGACAGATTGTTTTGAGTGGGATATTTATTGAATATGTGCAACGCCTTCTTGCGTTGCCGGATGGCTTTAGCACAGTCGTCATTCCACCATGGAACGGGAGCTCTCGACATGATGCGCCGAGACCGTGGTACACTCTTGTCGGCGGCGTTGATGATGCTGTTAGTCAGTGATTTTACATTAAAAGCGCTATCGCGATTTGCATCGCACGTGTATTTAAAATTACTTTTAAAACAAGGCCAGTCGGCTTTCCGGACAATCCAGTTGCCTGGTCGGATAAAATCAGAGTTAAAAAATCGTTCCTTAAAAATTAAAAGGGGAAAGTGATCGCTACCACATAGATCTTCGTGTACAGACAAAGATATTTTATTGGTTAAACTGCTCGATAAGATGCATAAATCAATGGCGGAGAAATCACCATTGAAAGAGTTAAACCGGGTCTTCTCCCCGTTGTTCAATAGAACTAGGTTAAAATCTAAAATAAAACTTGATAAAATGCGTCCCCTGCGGTTGCACTGTCCCGCAGTGCTTCCCCATAGACGGTCGTGAGCGTTAAAATCCCCTAGTAAAATAAAAGGCCGAGGAAGCTGGTGGACAAGGGATTCTAGATTAAAACGGGTGACCGGTGCACCCTCCGGCAGATAAACGTTGCATAACGTAATCGCCTCCGTAGCGTGCACCGTAACCGCCACCGCTTGAAACGGTGTATTCAGCTGTATGCGGGAGGTGTATAGGGCCTCCCGAATAGCAACTGCCACTCCACCCTGGGCTCGTTGGCCGCTGGTGTCGTCATGTCTAAAAACGTTAAAATCTTTTAAAATCCCACTGTCCGTGTGTTTAAAATGCGTTTCTTGAAGACAAACGCAAAAAGGGTTAAAATCTCGAATTAAAATGCCCAGCTCCTCCTTGTGCCTATAAAAACCGTTGCAGTTCCACTGCAAAATAAAAGCCATAATAAATAAATAAATAAATATATATATAAATATAAAAAGGGATTAAAACAATAAAAACGAGCAGTTAAAACTTTGGGAGGATCAGCGCTTAATTCGGTTTTTCTTCCCCTTACTGCCAAATTGGAGGATTTCAGTGTCTGATAGACACTCCTCCATTGGCTCTGGTTGGCTCTTTCGAACCTTACCAGATGGGGGAGGGGATTGGGAGTTCCCACGCTTTGTTTGCGTGGCCCCGGTGGTAGATTTGTTGGGGTTCTTCTTAGAAGAACCCGGACCGGTGGTTGCTGTATTGTTTGCCGGATATGTGGCCTTAGCCGGCGTGGCCGATTTTTGCACAGAGGATTTTGTTTTCGGGCTCTCATTATATTCCGTCTGTGTCGAGATTGTGACCTTGGCGATTCGAGGGGAGGCGACATGAGCGTATGACTTGGAGAAAGTAGGAGCAACTTGTGCTCTATACTTTTTCCGAGCCTCAATGTAGGGGATTTTATCGACCGTCTTTATCTCCATTATTTTTCGCTCTTCCATCATCTTTGGGCAATTACGAGAGTACACGGGATGTGCACCCTCGCAATTGACGCAAAGTGGGTCTCCTATGCACTCCGCACCCTCATGCTTCTCCAGGCCGCAGCGGGGGCAGGTGGCCTTGCCCTCGCACCGTGTGGCCATGTGGCCGAATCGCTGGCACTGGTAGCATCGCATGGGTGCCGGTATGAATGGCCGCACTGGGACCGATTCATAACCAACAAACACCTTGTCGGGGAGTTGGTCACGCGCGAACGTGAGTACAACAGACGTTGTGTTTACTCTTTCTCCGTTGCGCTTTGTAGTGAGTCGATGAGCATCGGTGACTCCCTGAGAGGCCATCTCTCGCTTGATCTCGTCGATCTCTACGTACAAAAGGTCATAGTGACTAATCACTCCCCGACAGGTGTTTAAGGTGCGGTGCACCTCGACCTTTACGGGAATTTCGCCTAGCTTTTCCATTTTTAAGAGCTTGTCGCTTTGACCCCTCGAAGCCGTTTCGATGAGCAGTGTGCCATCGCGAAGTTTCTTGGCAGATTTTAGTTCCCCAGGAACAAAACCAGACAGAACTTTACGTATAAGGAAGGGAGACACCTTTTTCAGGCTCTCCCCTTCCTTCTGACACCTCATCACTAAATAGCGCTGACTAGCGCCGGGAACGTTAACTCCCCCGCCCGTTTCCGGACGGGATCTATTAGGTGGTGGAAGGGATTCATCCGCCATACCTAAACTTGATTCATCCCCCGGGCTCCCCACCCACCATGGAGCCACACATTTGGGACGCCGCACCGCAAACCGGTGCGGTCGCCAGGGCTACCCGAGGGGATATAGCACCCTAGAGGTGGTTGTCTGTTTCGGGTTGGGTCTTTAATGCACGGGCCCACCAAACCCGTACATCTCCGACCGCCCTACGCAGACCCCCACCTCCCTGGCACTCGCCACCGAACGTATCGGAAGCCGATTGACCGGGAGTGGCTAGCTCCCGGCCGCCCGTTTGCAGCGAATCCGGGGCCGAAGAGGGGTATACGCCCGTAGTCCATACCGAGCATCCGACACCCGGCTGGGAACCACGGACTTCACCCTCCAGGATCCCCTTCTCCTCCTTACGGGTCTCCGCACACGGCAAACATGCAGGTGGATCGCAGGCCAGGTGGTATGGCCGCACACAGACAGTTGACCCACTAGACTGTCCGGGCTCAACCCTTGTTGGCTCTGGGTTTGTTTTCGGGGTTGTCTCCCCGCCCTTTTAGTCGCCTCTTACGACAAGCAGGGCTACTGCGGGAGTATTCTCAATCCCCCTACCCGCAGGGGGGCATTGGCATTGGAAACACCGTAAAGGACTGGGTATAAAGGGCCTTACAGAGCACGAGTTGTAGCCAACATTCACTCGGCTTGGAAGTTTATCCAGCGAGAATGTAAGGACTACAGATGTTGAGTCGACGAATTCCCCATTTCGCTTAGTCTTGAGTCTACGACAGGAGATGACGCCCTGGGGAGCCATCTCCTTCGTTATCTCCTCGACAGAGGTGTATAACAGATCGTAGCACGATATAACGCCACTGCATGTATTTAGGGTTCTGTGTGCCTCAACCTTTACGGGGATATTTAGAAAACTTTTCATGCTAAGGAGCTTTTCGCTTTGCTTATCATTTGACGTCTGTATAAGCAGTGATCCGTCGCGTAGCTTCTTTACGTATTCCAAGGAACCAGGAACATCATTGCTGAGGGCTTTATGGATTAGGAAGGGGGATACCTTCGAGAGGTTCTCCCCTTCGACCGAACATTTCATTATTAAATATTTCCTGCATATCATTACAGGGTCTCCACCGCCCGTATCAGGGCAGTGTCTCTTAAGTGGAGGAAATGAATTCGTCTCAATAAGAGTGTGTGTTTCATCCCCTGGCCTCCCCACCCACCACGGAGCCACACATTTGGGACGCCGCACCGCAAACCGGTGCGGTCGCCAGGGCTAACCAAGGGGATATAGCACTATCGATATGGGAGCCTGCGTCGAGTTAGAACCTCCAACGCGCAGGCCCTCCTAACCCACGCGCCTTCGGCCGCCCTAAGCAGACCCCCGTCTCTCCAGCACTCGCCATCGAACGCAAGCGTGTCGAAAGCCGATTGACCGGGGGTGGCTAGCCCCCGGCCGCCCGTTTACAGGGAATCCGGGGCCGAAGTGGGGTGTTGAACTCCGGCCCATACCGAGCATCCGACACCCGGCTGGGTGCCAGAGATCTCACCCACCAGGATCCCCTTCTCCCCCTTACGGGTCACCGCACACGGCCAACATGCGGGTGGATCGCAGGCCAGCTGGTATGGCCGCTCACAGACAGTTGATCCACACGACTGTCCGGACGCATCCCTTGCTGGACTGGGGGTTTGTTTTCGGGGTTGTCTCCCCGCCCTTTTAGTCGCCTCTTACGACAAGCAGAGATACTGCGGGAGTATTCTCAATCCCCCTACCCGCAGGGGGAGCTTATTATAGGAGGCAGTAGTTCTACCCTCACCGAAATTTAGGTGAGTTCTTTCGGCCTGACACTTGATTATCTTAAATGAAGAATGGTAAGAGTCACTTGCACTAATGGTGGCATAATGCTTGGCAAAGGCGTCTGCTATATCTTCGGGAGTAGAGAGAATTTTTCCATCATTCTTTATCCCCGAGGCTGGTGAAAAATTACGCTTACCCATCACGGACTTAATTTTATTCCAAACTTGTGTAGGAGGCGTTCGGTGGTTGATGCACGATACGTAATTTGTCCAAGATGATTTCTTTGCCTCTCTAATGACCTGTCGAGCCTTGGCTCGCAGTCGACGGAAGGCCGCAAGGTTAGTGGAGGTAGGGAATTTGTTAAAAATACGCAGCGCTCTTTTTCGTCTGCGGATGGCCTCTGCGCACTCCTCGTTCCACCACGGAACTGGAGGGCGACGAGGAGTACCTGAGGTAGTAGCAACGCTACTTCCCGCGGCTTCCAGGATAGCTTCCGTAAGAGCCTTTACATTATCCAGACCTTGGCTGCTGCTGGAAAATTTAAAACCGAATTTTCGTTTAAAATCCGTCCAGTTGGCTTTCTTAACAAGCCACGTTTTTGGCGAATTAAAAATGCAGGTATTTCCCGTTTTATAAATAATCAAAGGGAAGTGGTCGCTCCCACAAAGATCATCATGGACCATCATTTTAAAAAAAGGGGCTATGGATTCCGTGCTAACCCACAGATCAATGGAGGAATACCCTCCGTTAAAAGCATTAAAACGAGTCTTCTCCTGGTCATTTAATAAAACTAAGTTAAAATCGTTAAAAAACCTTTCTAAAAGACGCCCTCGGCCATTAAAATCACGCATCTCATCGCCCCAAAGGCTACTGTGCGCATTAAAATCGCCCAATAAGACGAATGGCCTCGGAAGCTGAGTAACTAGATTTTCAAGGTTTCTTCTGTTGACTGGAGCCCATTCCGGCAAGTATATATTGCAGAATGTAATACTTTCCGGAATAGCAATGGTAATTGCCTGGGCCAGTAGCGGAGTCTGCAGGTCCACTCGGGAGGTGTAAATGGTCTCGCGTATGAATGCAGCAACACCGCCACGTGCCCTATCACCATCGACGTCGTCAACTCTAAAAACTTTAAAACCATTCAACGTTACATTGTCTGTCGCTTTAAAATGGGTTTCTTGAAGAAAAAAGCATAAAGGGTTAAAATTACTCAATAGGAGCTTAAAATCCTCTAAATGTTTAAAAAAGCCGTTGCAATTCCACTGGAGTATCGTGGCCATACAGGTTAAAGGATTAAAAAAAATATATATATATATATAAAATACTAAAAGCTCTGCTGGGTTGTGAAAGGATTACCGCTTTATCCTGCGAGCCTTTTTATTTTTCGCCTTGGCAAGGTGGATTTCAGTCTCAGAAAGAGACTCGTCCTCCTCCATCGACTCCGGTTGGTTAGTTTTTAAAGTACCAGATGGCCCCTGAGGCGGTGTATTTACACGACCACAGGGTGGTGTATTTACACGTCCGTTGGGTGGTGAATTTTCACGACCATTGGACACGGCCTCGCGATCAGGCTTCGTGGTCATCTTGGTGGTCATGGAGCCATTTTTGTTAGGGGCATTCGTCCCTACAGCCGGTTTAGACGCCTTATCCGGTTTGGCTGAGTTGTCTTGTGTCTTACTCTCCAATTCGGTCTTGTCTGTCTGTGTAGAGAAACTGATCTTTGGAATAGGAGTGTGCATTACAGCAGCGTATGAACGGGAGAAGGTAGGGGCAGCTAGCGCCCGGTGCTTCTTACGCGCTTCAAAATAAGTGATCTTTTCCACCGTTTTAATTTCCATTATTTTTCGTTCCTCCTGTAGCTTGGGACACTTCCGGGAGTACGCCGGATGTGCGCCCTCGCAGTTGACACAATTTGGATCAGATTCACAGGCTTTCTCTTCATGTTTTTCTTTTCCACAGGTTGGACAGATTTCATTGTTGACGCATCTTGATGCGATGTGGCCAAAACGTTGGCATTTAAAACACCGCATTGGGTTGGGAATAAATGGTCGCACTGGGCACGATTCATATCCCACAGAAACCCTGTCTGGCAGCTTGTCCAGGGAGAAGGTAAGAATGACGGAAGTGGTGTTAATTATCTCGCCATTCCGCTTTGTCTTTAAGCGACGACAGTCAGTAACCCCTTGAGGCGCCATCTCTCCCTTAATTTCATCCGTCTCGACATAGAGAAGGTCGTAGTTAGTAATAACTCCACGGCAGGTATTTAATGTGGAGTGTACCTCTACTTTAACGGGGATATCGTGGAGTTTCTCCATCTTCAGAAGCTTCGCACTTTGAGCGTTGTTCGCCGTTTCAATAAGTAACGTGCCATCCCTAAGCTTTTTGACCGAATTCAAATTCCCTGGTATGGTTGACGACAGGACTTTGTTTATTAAAAACGGAGACACCTTTCTCAGTGACTCACCTTCTGTTTCACACCTCATTACCAAAAACCGCTGACACGCGGCAAGGACTTTATCTCCTCCACCCTTATCAGGGTGGAATCTTTTAGGTGGTGGTAGATGTTTGTCTGCCATGCCCCTAATATCTTCGTCCCCCGGGCTCCCCACCCGCCACGGAGCCACACATTCGGGACGCCGCACCGCAAACCGGTGCGGTCGCCAGGGCTACCCGAGGGGATATAGCACCCTAGAGGTGGTTGTCTGTTTCGGGTTGGGTCTTCAATGCACGAGGCCACCAAACCCGTACATCTCCGACCGCCCTACGCAGACCCCCACCTCCCTGGCACTCGCCACCGTTAAGCTAAACGCCACGGAAGCCGATTGACCGGGAGTGGCTAGCTCCCGGCCGCCCGTTTGCAGCGAATCCGGGGCCGAAGAGGGGTATTGGCCCGTGGTCCATACCGGGCATCCGACACCCGGCTGGGAACCACGGACCTCACCCTCCAGGATCCCCTTCTCCTCCTTACGGGTCTCCGCACACGGCAAACATGCGGGTGGATCGCAGGCCAGGTGGCATGGCCGCACACAGACAGTTGACCCACAAGACTGTCCGGGCTCAACCCTTGCTGGCACGGGGTTTGTTTTCGGGGTTATCTCCCCGCCCTTTTAGTCGCCTCTTACGACAAGCAGGGATACTGCGGGAGTATTCTCAATCCCCCTACCCGCAGGGGGCAATTTTATGCAAATGTTAAAAATGTGCTGATAAAAGCTATTCACATTTTAGAAAAAAGATTGGTCTCACGGAGAAACATAAAAAGATTGTCTATGTTTACAGAGTTATCGCCCAATATATTTCTGAGATCCGCGGGGATTCTAAATTTGTCACGGAGCGCTTGATATGCAATGCAGGTGGTTAAGAGATGAGCTACAGTGAGTCTGAGGTTGCAGTCAGTGCAGGTTGGCGGCTCCTTCTCAGGAGAGAAAAGATATGAGTGAGTTAGGACCGTATGGCCAATTCTCAGCCTCGTTAATACAGCTTCCTCTCGTCTGCTATCCCGCATTGATGACTTCCAAATTCTCACGTCACTTTTAACTTGGCGTAGTTTATTGGAAGCTATGTTACGCCATGACAGATCCCAATTTTTGATGATAGCTGCTCGTAAATATAGTTTCAGGTCATCTACAGGGACTATTTCTACATCAATCTTGTCTTTATTAAGAGCCGCTTTTGCAGATGCATCGGCTGCTTCGTTCCCAGGAACCCCTACGTGACCTGGGACCCATAGAAATTTTATATCTACACCCTTAACAGTAAGTGACATTATTAAGGAAGATATTTCTTTAACAATCGGATGTGCTGGGGAACCAGTACGAATAGCCTGAAGCGCACTCTTAGAATCGGAACAGATTAAAAATGATTTGTTCCTACCCTTGATCGCAGCAAGAGCGGATTTTATAGCAAATAACTCCGCTGTGTAAACGCTACACATGGGGTGTAACTTATAGGTCGCTGACCCTGCCTCTGATGATACATAGGCACACCCACATACGGAGGCTGTTCTAGAGCCATCAGTATATATTTTGGCGGATTCCTTGAAATTGTGTAACGCCTCTAGTGCTGCATGTTTCAACACTAGGGGTCCTTCAGTATCTTTCGAACCACTATAGTTTGAATCACAGAAGATCTGAGGGGCCTCCCACGGAGGTCGATTAAAATGGTCTGCCGGGTATACCGTAGGTATATCGAAACCTAAGTCATCAATTAAAATTTTAAAACGTATCCCAAGTGGCTGAGTCGCTCTTGGTCGTCGGTTAAAAATATCTAAAAACTTAGGGTTAAAAATAATTTCGTAACATGGGTGGCGTCGCATAGATAAAATCTTACTTATATAGTTGCAAGCTAAAATCTTCATGCGCGCTTCCAGGGGGGGTTCCCCGGAATCGCAGTAGATGCTGGGAATTGGGCTGGTTCTGAATGCCCCAGTTGATAGTCTCAAACCCATGTTATGAACAGAGGAAAGAGGCTTTAGATAGCTCTTTCTTGCAGAGAAGTAAATGAAGCATCCGTAATCCAGTTTGGGCCTCACTAGTGCTCGGTAGAGGAGAAGTAGCGTTTTCCGGTCGGCACCCCAGGATGACTTGCTTAAAAACTTAAACATGTTTAGGATCTTATGACACGCTATTTTTGTTCGCTCTATGTGCTCTCGCCAGTTTAGCTTTCTGTCCAGATGTAACCCTAGGAAGCAAGTAGATTCCACAAATGACAGAGCGTGGTCGCCTAGCCTTAAATTTGGCTGTTGAAAAATGCCCCTTAACCTATGGAAATGCATACACTTCGTTTTATCTTCACTGAACCTCATTCCATTCTCACGAGACCATCTATGGAGGCGGTTTAAAGTCATTTGGACTTGCCTCTCAGCGAAAGAAAGTTTTGAAGATCTACAAAATATAGCTAGGTCGTCTACGAAAAGAGTGGCCATGGTGGGCGCTTTTATGCAGTTCACAATGCTATTTATAGCAATAGCAAACAAGGTAACACTTAAAACGGAGCCTTGTGGGACTCCGTTCTGCAAGATATGATATTTAGAAAGAGAATTTCCTATTCGGACTCTAAACGTACGCAAATTAAGAAAATTTTTAATAAATTCAGGTAGGTTGCCTCTAAAACCCCATGTGTACAGAGACTGTAGGACTGCGTGTCTCCAAGTGGTGTCGTACGCTTTTTCAATGTCAAAGAATACTGCTATGACATAGGTAGGTAGGTATTGTAGATTTTAGGTGCTTCGACAACTAATGGTCATTTCGCACCTTCGCTGCCATGTTCTTGTCATATGTTTGGGTAACATGATACGGTTTCCATGACGTGACACTGTATTATGCCATCGAAATAATACACCTGTTATTATATGGCTGAAAATATATTGGCTTCTTATAAAAACTTAATAACTCCAGAAACTTTCTCGGGGTCGTCCCCAAGAATATCTCTCAGTTCACCCTCTATGCTATACTTCGTGCGTACATTTTCATATCTTTTGCATTCCAGTAGGAGGTGTTTTACTGAGGCCGGACACCTGCACTCGTCACAGATAGGTGGGTCTTTCTCCACTGAGAATAAGTAAGAATGGGAATACGCGGTGTGCCCGATTCTGAGACGGGTAATTACAACCTCTTCCCTTCTACTGTCGCGGATGGAAGATTCCCATGCAGAGACATCTCTCTTTATGCGCCTTAGTTTGTTTGAGGCGGTATTTTCCCACGTTGATCTCCAACGATTGCATATTACTTTTCGAAAAATTGCCTTAATGTCTGCAGACAGTACAGTGTCAACATCTATCCGCGGTTTATTTAAAGCTTCTTTGGCAGCTAGATCGGCCATTTCATTACCTTTCACTCCTATATGACCAGGTACCCATGAGAAAGATATTTGTATATCCTGCTGGAATAGGAGAGCCAATCGGCTGTGTATGTCTTGGACAATAGGATGTGACGGTGAGTAGATCCCTATCGACTGGAGAGCGCTTGTTGAGTCCGAACATATTAGGTAGGATCGGGAAACCGTTTCTATGCTCTCCAGAGCCATTTTGATCGCCATTAGCTCAGCTGAGTAGACGCTGAAACAAGGATCTAGCTTAAAACTGAACGAGCATGAGTTACGGACGAAGGCACATCCGCAAGCTACGGAGCTTTTAGAGCCATCGGTGTATATCACCTCATGACCGTCATACTGATGTAGACTTTCGAGGAACAGGGCTTTTAGCTCGCAGGAAGGGGTTTGGCCCTTTATGTGCCTTGCCAAGTCTAAGTTTATGGATGGCCGAGGGATTCTCCAAGGTGGGGACTCCCCAATACAAGTTGTTCGTGCTCTTGGGATACGGACGTCTGCATCTCTGGTAAATTCCAGAAATCGGACACCTAGGGGTCGAGTTGCCTTAGGTCTCCGGGTGAATATATCAATAAAGCGAGGGTTGAATATCAGGGAGTGACATGGATGGGTTTTGAGACTCATTGTTGAATATCAGGGAGTGACATGGATGGGTTTTGAGACTCATTATTTTCCTGGCGTAATTGCACATAAGTAGGTTCCTTCGTGTCTCTAGCGGAGTCTCACCTGCATCACAGTAAACGCTTAAAATTGGGCTGGTGCGATAAGCACCTGTGGCCAAGCGTAAGCCCAAATTATGCAAAGATGTCAGCGGCCGTAGGTATGATTTTCTCGTCCCTGAGTAAATAAAACATCCATAGTCTAACCTCGAGAGTACCAAAGCCTTATAAAGGATGAGCATAGATTGCCTGTGAGCACCCCAAGAGGAGTTTGTCAAGGATTTTAAAACGTTGAGCACTCTAGAGCAATTGTTTCTCAGTGACGTTATGTGGCTACGCCAGTTCAACCTCTGATCCAGGTTTAATCCTAAAAAACGAGTGGTTTCCACAAACTCCAGAATTCTTCCGTCCAATTTCACCGTGGGAATCGGAAATACTCCTCTTTTACGGTGAAAGTGCATACACTTGGTCTTTTCTGCGGAAAACCTAAAACCGTTGTTTTTGGCCCAATTTTCCAGTCGTTTGACCGTGACTTGTATTTGTCTTTCCGCAAGACGGAGTTTAGTTGATCTGCAAAAGATTGCTAAGTCGTTTACGAAAAGTGAGGCTTGTACTGGATCCAAAACGTTGCTTGCTATGTCATTGATAGCGATGGCAAAGAGGGTTACGCTTAGAACGGAGCCTTGCGGAACACCATTTTCCTGCGTGAGGGTCTGAGAATAGGTATTTCCTATCCTGACTTTAAAAAACCTGCTTGATAAAAAATTCTTTATAAAAGTAGGCAGGTTGCCTCTAAGACCCCACTTATGTAGGCTTAGTAGAATTTTGTGTCTCCACGTCCGATCATATGCTTTCTCTAGGTCGAAAAATATACCTATCACATGTTGTCGCAAAATAAAAGCTTCCTGGATGAAGTTGTCTATACGGACTAAATGATCAGCCGTGCATCTATTCCGTCTGAAACCGCACTGAATGTTATGTAAAAGGTTGTGTCTTTCCAAGTACCAGACCAGTCTTTTATTTACCATTCTCTCCAATAGCTTGCAAGTGCAACTTGTAAGCGATATTGGTCGATAGTTTTCCGGGGACGATTGGCCATTCACGTGTTTGATGATAGGAATAACTACGGATTCCCTCCAGATATCGGGAAAAGTTTCCTCGGTCCACAGCTTATTGAACGTTTTCAGGAGTTCTATTAGAGTCGTCTCCGGAAGGTGTTTAAGGAAGGAGTTGTGCACCCCATCACCACCCGGCGCGTTATCCTTCGACTCCTGCAGAGCAGACTTCAATTCCCAGAGTGAGAAAGGGTCGTTGTACTCGTGATTTCTATTTGCCCTGAAATTTAGAGGAGTCCTTTCGGTTTCTCTTTTCCTGCGGCGGAATGTAACATGGTAATTATCGGAGCTGCTTGCGATGCAGAAGTGTTGCGCGAAGACATTGGCAACTTCTGACGCCGCAGTTACTGTGTGACCGTTATGAAGGATAGTAGGCGTGGAGTTCGGATGGTGATTACCGGTGATGCTCCTTACCTTCTTCCATATTTGTGACAACGGTGTTCTTTGATTGCTTGTCGACACGTATGATATCCATGATTCTCTCTTTGCTTTCTTCACTACTTGACGTGCCTTAGCACGCAAGCGTTTAAAGGCCGTTAGGTTAACGCTCGTAGGGTATTTCTGAAAAATGCGGAGGGCTCGTTTCCTCCTCTTGATTGCATCCGCACACTCTTCATTCCACCATGGAACAAGACGGTGAGGAGCTCGGCCCGCTGTCTTAGGGATGTTGTTATTTGCTGCGGCAACTATTTCTTCCGTAAAACGTTCCACATTTTCCACAGCCTTTAAGTTGTCGTTGAAAGTAAACCTGCAGCTGTCTTTGAAACCCGCCCAGTCTGCCTTCTTAAAACTCCACCGCTGAGGTTGGCACCAGCTCGCTCGATTATCCAGCTTACTGATTAGGATGGGGAAGTGATCACTACCACACAAATCATTATGTACGGTCAGATTGAACAGATTAGCAACGTTACTCGAACATATGAACAAATCAATGACGGAGGATTCTCTGCTGTAAGGGTTAAAGCGTGTCGTTTCTCCGTTGTTAATAATTATCAAGTTGTGGTTGTTCAAAATTCTTTCCAACATGCCTCCTCGCCCATTATTATCCCTCATATTGTCCCCCCATACACAACTATGGGCATTAAAATCCCCAAGTAATACAAATGGTCTAGGTAGCTGTCCTATCAAGTTCTCAAGAGTTTCATAAGTTACCGGGGCCCATTCCGGGAGGTACACATTGCAGAAAGTAATCCTCCCCGAAGCGGTTATCGTGGTGGCAACAGCCTGCAAAGGCGTGTTGAGATCCACCCGAGAGGTGTATAGGGCCTCCCGGATGGCTATGGCCACACCACCTTGTGCTCTTCGGCCGCTTAAATCGTCTACGCGTATCAATTTGTTACCCTTTATGCTGGCCGCATCAGTGGCTTTAAAGTGGGTTTCCTGTATAAAAATACACTGTGGGTTCATATCAGATATCAGCATATCTATCTCTTCTCTGTGAGAATAGAAACCGTTACAGTTCCACTGAATTGCAAAGTGCATTTTAGGCATACTATCGCGAAGGAGATATTATCTCTTTCGATGCCTTCTCCTTTCCTTCTGCCTGACAAGGCGTATCTCTGTCTCGGACAGAGATTCGTCCATTCCCTCGACACAAGAAGAGTTGTTTCTTGTAGGGCTTGAGGAAGGCGCGTTTTCACGCGCCCCGGTATTAAAAGACTGTCTATTTATTTTTGGTGCCGAGTTTTTTTTCATAGCTGAGGTGATATGTTGTTCTGGTTGCGGTGAGGGTTTTGCGGTGTCTTCCTGCTCTGCAATTTTCGGACAGTCGTTCAAGTGTTTTTTTTGTTTTCCACTCTGGTCTTCCGTCTGCGTGGATGAAGTGGTCTTCTGCACTGGCTTTGAAGCAACAACGGCGAAAGATCGGGAAAAGGTTGGTGCTACCGTTTCTCTGTACTTCTTGCGAGCCTCTAGATAAGGTATTTTGTTAACAGTTTTTATTTCCATTATCTTTTTTTCCTCGACCATTTTAGGACATTCTCGGTAAAATACAGGGTGCTTGCCCCCGCAGTTGACACAGTGAGGTTCATTCTCGCATGCATCCGTTTCGTGTTGCCCTTGACCACATCGTGGGCAAATAGTATTGCCCTCACATCTTTGGGAGATGTGGCCAAATCGTTGGCATTTAAAACAGCGAAGGGGACTTGGTATGAATTCCCTTACTGGGACGCATTCGAATCCCAGGAATACCTTCTCTGGGGGTCTTTCATAAGAGAATGTAAGAATGACGGACGTTGTGTTGATCGTTTCGCCATTCTTCTTTTTTGTCAATCGCCGGCAGTCGATTACACCTTGCGCAGACATTTCTTCTTTTATTTCCTCAGCGCTGACGTGGAGTAGGTCAAAATGAGAGATGACTCCTTTGCTGGTGTTGAGATTTTTATGGGATTCTACAAGTATCGGGGTATTCTGAAACAAAGTCATGTTAAGTAGCACCTCACTTTGTTGGTCATTTGCAGTCTCGATTAGGAGAGTACCGTTTCGTAATTTCTTTACAGACTTTAGCTCGCCGGTGACTGAACTCGATAAAACTCTGTGTATTAGAAAAGGGGAGACCTTAGTGAAAGTTTCACCGTCATTTGTACATCTCATTATCAGGTATTTCTTACACACACAATTAACTTTTGCTCTACCACCCGCGTCAGGGCGGTATCTTTTAGGTGGAGGAAGGCTGTTTTCTTCCATACTAAGAGTAGATTTGTCCCCCGGGCTCCCCACCCACCACGGAGCCACACATTCGGGACGCCACACCGCCAACCGGTGTGGTCGCCAGGGCTACCCGAGGGATATAGTACTTCTGGCATGGTTGTCTGCTTCCGGGTTGGTCTCTGGCTACGCGGGTCCTCCAAACCCTCGTGCCTTCGACGCCCTTCCGCCAGACCCCCAATGCCGTCCGCACTCGCCTGCTGAACGCCGATACGAAACAGCTAGCCGATTGATCAGAGGCGGCTACTCCCTGACCTCCCGTTTCGGTGGAGTCCAAGGCCAAAGTGGTGTGTTGCAACCCGGCTTTCAGGGGATCCGACCCCCATCCAGACCGGGAAGCTCAACCACCAGGATCCTCTTTCCCCACCTTACGGGTCTCCACGCACGGCAAACACGCGGGTGAGTCAGTTGGCCAGATGTCGTGGCTGTACTCAGCACAGTAGACTCACATACTGTCCGGAACTGCCCAATCGCACTGTGGGTTTTTTAACGAGGTTGTCTCCTCGGTGGGCTCGGGTCCGTGGGGGCGCTACTCCCCTTAGGAAGAGATCATCCTCTTCCCCCCGTGCGGGGTGCTATGACATGTTGCTTAAGAAGGAAAGCCTCTTGAATAAAGTTTTCAATCCTCACCAAGTGATCGATAGTGGACCTGCCCCGTCGAAAGCCACACTGGATGTTGGATATTAAATTTTGATTCTCTAAACACCAAACAAGTCGCCTATTGATCATTCTTTCCATTAATTTGCATAGACAACTTGTTAAAGAAATCGGACGAAAATTAGAAGGGTTGGATCTATCCTTGCCCGTTTTAGGAATAGGGACAACAATGTGTTCTATCCACACTTGGTTAAAGGTGGCGAGCACTTCCGCCAAGGAGGACATAGGTAGGTTCTTCAGAAAAGCATTATGAATCAAGTCTCCTCCAGGAGACGTGTCCTTAGAATCGCCAATGACCGATATAAGCTCCCGCATGGTGAAGGGAGAGTTGTAAGGAGCAGTGGGTATCGGTTCATTGAAATTGGGATTAACCTTCTCCTGGCGATTTTTAATGACCTTGAATGACGGGTGATAATGGTCAGTGCTACTAATTGATTCATAAAGCTCGCCGAAAACCTCCGCAATATCGGTTGGGGCCGAAAGAATTTGTCCATTAATTTTTAACCCTGAGACTGAGGAGATTCTATGCTGGCCCATTATTGCTTGTACTTTGGTCCAGACCATTGCAATAGGAGTTCTCGAGTTTATGCTGGAGACGTACTTTCTCCAGGAAGTCTTTTTGGCTTCCCTAACAACTTTTCGAGCCTTGGCCCTAAGTCGTCTAAAAGCAGCTAAGTTAGTCGAGGTTGGATATCTGTTAAAAATACGCAGGGCCTTTTTCCGCTTGCGAATAGCTTCTGCACACTCCTCACTCCACCACGGAACTGGAGGACGGCGGGGAATGCCGGATGCTTTAGGGATGCTGAGTTCCGCGGCTTCGCATATTGCGTTCGTAAGCATCTCGATATTTTTCAACGCTGACAGGCTGCAGTCAAAATTATATTTAACCCTTTCGCTACGAACGCCGTTTATAAACGCCGCTGATTTTTCACTCCTGTGAACGAAGGCCGTTTATAAACGCCGCAGATTTTTCTACGCAAGAGAACGAAGGGCGTGTTAAAACGTCGCTAGGGCCAGGTAGGCAGAAAAGGTCCAAGGTGTCATAAAGGACCCTTCCTCGCGGCTCTGAAGACCCTTCCTCGGCTTAGAGGCGGGGATTATCTCGACCCTTCTTTGCAGCGCGAGCCTCACACTCGGCAGTTGTTCGCGGTCACTTGTTTGTTTATGCAATGGGAAAACCAAAATAATATTTGTTTCTAAATCGCATTATTGAGTTCCAGAAGTTAATTCCTTATGTTTTTTTGAATCTCTAGAAATTTTAAACGGAACTCTAACGTTATTATTAACAGAGTTCACCTGTCAATGAGATTCAAACCGATTTGGGAGAATTTTTCATTGCAGTGAGGAGCTAAGATGTATGCTTTTTTATGATTTGACGATAAGGTAGTACCGATATTTTTCTCTCCGTTTTACTTGTTTATGAACATATATTGGAAAACAACTGTAATAGTAATACCACGCAACATACCGCGAAATCTATTATATCTACATTATAGGTTGAAAATCCCGCAGAGGGCATGGTTTATGCTAATTTATTAGCAGTCAATAAACTTTACTTTCTTGTAACTGAATCTTTTTGGTGTAACTGCCATTCAGCTATAAAAAGTATCTTTCAAGCTGAAAAGCATTCAAATTTGTTCTGTGTAATGCGGCTAAGAGTGATCATTATGTTGTAATCATTTATGTTGTAATCATTTATGTTAAAACTAGAAGAAAACCGCATGCGTGCGTGATGGAATATTGGGAGGTACAATAAATAATTGCTAGGCAGAAAAATCTATCTCGCGCTACCAATGCGAATATATTTACATAAAAATGTTTCCTGATGAAGCTATAGCACCAAAAAAAGTGCATGTGCTTTTATATAAAACACGGGTATGGTTGGATTATGCGCGGACGTCTTCTATTGCGAAGCAACAGAAATAATTATTATTGTAACCATTGCTATTATGTCTATTGTGCTAAATATCTTAATATTAACATTAGAATTTCGTTTAAAATTTCTAAATGGTATTTATAACAACAGGAATTTATTTGTGTGTTAACCGCCACTTAAAGTCTTACTATTACTTATTTAACAAAAATCACTGAATTAAAAATAGTTGACCGCGGACAGAGGCCGAGGTGGGTTCTCATTTGGAAAAGGGCGAAGATAATCTCTGGTCAGTGGCCGAGGAAAGGGTCGGGAACCCCACTTGGTCCGGTCCCAAAGCGGGGGAAAGACATACCTGCTCGATGCCTTGCTTCAAGAGAGCTCCGTACACGGAGTGGAAAAATATTCTAGAGGAACCCGTGAGAAGGAAAGCATTTTCCTGCGTAGGACTCCGGCGCGAAAGGGTTAAAACTACTTCTAAAATCAGCCCAATTGGCTTTCCTAATAAGCCACGTTTTTGGTAAAATGGAATTACAAACATACCCAGCTTTTTTAATAATAAGGGGGAAGTGATCACTTCCGCAGAGATCGTCATGGGTTTCCATGGTGAAAATAGGAGCTATGGCTTCAGTGGTAATCCATAGGTCTATGGAAGAGTACTCTCCACTAAAAACATTAAAACGGGTTTTTTCTTGGTCGTTTAGTAAAATCAGGTTAAAATCATCGATAAAAGCTTCTAAAAGACGCCCTCGACCGTTAAAATCACGCATTTGGTCACCCCATAGGGTGTTGTGTGCATTAAAATCTCCCAGTAACACAAACGGCCTTGGAAGCTGATTAATCAAGTCTTCCAGGTTTCGTCTGGTAACTGGAGCCCACTCTGGAAGATACAGATTGCAAAACGTAATTATTTCTGGAGTGGATATTGTGACTGCAACAGCCTGGAATGGCGTCCGCAAGTCCACCAGGGAGGTGTAAAGGTTCTCCCGGATGGCCACGGCGACTCCACCCTGCGCCCTCCGTCCGCTAAGGTCGTCTTCTCGGTACATTGAGTAACCCTTGAGTACAGCTTTGTCATTTTCCTTAAAGTGCGTTTCCTGTAGAAAAACACAGAGTGAGTTAAAATTATTGAGTAGGGTTTGCAGTTCTCCAATGTGTTTAAAATAGCCGTTGATGTTCCATTGAAGAGCGAACATATTTTTATTATTTTTTTCCATTAAAGGGTTGAAAATGTGGATCTCTGCGAGAAGAACTTATCGCTTGAGAAATGCTTTCTTCCCCTTACTCCTATTCGCGAGGAGGGCTTTTATTTGTTCTTCGTCTTCCTCATCTTCTTCCATTTCTTCTTCGTTGAGGGCTATACATACGTGAGAGCGTTCCGTTAAAGGCACACTCTCCGAGGATTGGGATTGTTGTTTCCCTTGAACATGAGAAGCCTGTGAGACTGAGGTTCCGTTTTTTTTAGTCTGCTCGATATTTTTTTTTGGTGGCTCCAATGTCTTAGAAGTAGTTTTTGATATTTTAGGCTCTTCCGGTTTATTTTTTGTTTCTTTTCCTTCGTTCGTCGTTACTTTAACTTCCTTTTTCGTTAGCTTCGGTTCGTTATTATATGTTTGTGTGCCAGTGCTGGCGGTTTTTGGAGGTCCAACCGTTTTCGCAAAAGATTTTGAAAAGGTTGGAGCTATAAGTGTGCGGTACTTTTTCCTGGCCTCGCTATAGGGAATCTTTTCTGTTACTTTGATTTCGGTAATTTTGCGTTCCTCCTGCATCCTAGGGCATACTCTAGAATAGACCGGATGGGGGCCCTCGCAGTTGCTGCATAAAACAGGTGAGGTGCATGTTTCCTCGCCATGTTCTGCTTTCGCGCATTTTGGGCATAAACCTTCTCCCCTGCATCTTGTTGCCGTATGGCCAAATTTCTGACATTTGAAACAGCGGAGTGGGTAAGGGATGTATGGCCGCACAGAACAAGGTTGATATCCCACTTTGACCTTTTCCGGAAGTCTATCTAAAGCGAAGGTCAGGACTACTGATGTTGAGTTCACCCATTCATTATTTCGTTTTGTTTTAAGTCGGCGACATCCGATAACCCCTTGAGAGGCCATATCCTTAACTATTTCTTCCGATTCGACGTAAAGAAGATCGTAACATGAAATAACTCCGGAACATGTATTCAGTGTTTTGTGTTTTTCCACAGCGACAGGGATACCATTAAAGGATGTCATTTCGAGTAATTTCTCACTTTGCTTATCATCAAACGTTTGAATTAGCAACGTGCCATCACGAAGTTTCTTCACATTCTCAAGACACCCTGGGACGGAAGCCGAGAAGATGCGCTCTATAAGAAAGGGGGAGACCTTGGTCAGGTTTTCGCCTTCGTTCACACATCTCATAATTAAATACTTGCGACATGGATGTTTATACTTTGCTCCACCATCCGAATCCGGACGGTATCTTTTCAAAGGAGGAAATAGGTTATTTTCCATCTAAAGAAATTGTTCATCCCCCGGGCTCCCCACCCACCACGGAGCCACACATTCGGGACGCCGCACCGCAAGCCGGTGCGGTCGCCAGGGCTACCCGAGGGATATAGCACTTCTGGCATGGTTGTCTGCTTCTGGGTTGGTCTCCGGCTACGCGGGTCCTCCAAACCCGCGCACCTTCGACGCCCTTCCGCCAGACCCCCATGCCGTCCGCACTCGCCTGCTGAACGCCGATACGAAACAGCTAGCCGATTGATCAGAGGCGGCTACTCCCTGACCTCCCGTTTCGGTGGAGTCCAAGGCCAAAGTGGTGTGTTGCAACCCGACTTTCAGGGGATCCGACCCCCATCCAGACCGGGAAGCTCAACCACCAGGATCCTCTTTCCCCACCTTACGGGTCTCCACGCACGGCAAACACGCGGGTGAGTCAGTTGGCCAGATGTTGTGGCTCTACTCAGCACAGTAGACTCACATACTGCCCGGAAACTGCCCCGACGCACTGTGGGTTTTTTAACGAGGTTGTCTCCTCGGTGGGCTCGGGTCCGTGGGGGCGCTACTCCCCTTAGGAAGAGATAAATCTCTTCCCCCCGTGCGGGGATGAGAGGAGAGAATGTATTTTCTGTATGATAGGATGGTCTGAGTAGAGACATGATAACGCTTTCAGAGAGCTCAGAGAGTCGGAGCAGATTAGGAAAGATCCTTCATTGTCCCTGATATTACACAAAGCCATTTGAATTGCAAAGAGCTCTGCGTTAAATACACTAAAGAGTGGATTTAACTTCGCCTTAAGGACACCGTGATGTGAGGATGCCACTACAGCTCCACACGCAGAATCTGACTTGGACCCATCTGTATATACTGGTATGCAGTTTGGATGAGCTTCTAGAAGTTCCATGAACATCTGTCTGTATTCAATCGGTGACGTAGAATGCTTGTGGTATTTTTTAAGCAGAGGTTTACATTAGGTAGGGGCATTAACCAAGGTGGATGATTATGGTCATTAACTTGACACACCGTCGGCAGAGAGATGCCCGCTTCGTCAATAAAATCTCTTAAACGTATTCCGAGTGGGCGAGTGGCCCGTTCCCTTCGATAAAAAATATTTAAAAACCTGGGTTTAAAAACTATACCAAAACAAGGGTGCGTCTTCATCGATAAAATCTTTGCAACATAGTTGCACATTAAAATTTGTCTTCGCGTGGCCAAGGGTGGTTCTCCTGAGTCTGAATAGATGCTCATTATGGGTGATGTCCTGAAGGCCCCAATGGCTAATCGGAGCCCAGTGTTGTGGACTGTGTTCAAGGGTTTCAAATACGAGTCTCTTCCAGCAGAGTATACCAGAGATCCGTAGTCCAGTTTCGACCTCACTAACGACCGGTATAATAAAAGCATCGTGGAGCGGTCTGCGCCCCATGTCGAACGGCTTAGGAATTTTAGTATGTTTAAAACTTTGAAACATCTGTCTTTCAGGGTTCGGATATGTTCCCGCCAATTAAGTCGACTGTCGAAAGTCATCCCTAGGAAACGGATGGAATCAGCGTACGAGAGGTTTACATTCCCCAAACGAAGGGTAGGTGGAGTGTAAAATCCTCTCATCCTGTGGAAGTGGATGCATTTAGTCTTCTCTGCTGAGAATTGAAAGCCATTTCTACGTGACCATTCACTCAGCTTGTTTAGTGTAATTTGGGTCTGCCTAGTCGCGCTTACTATTTTGGAGGATCGGCAGAAGATAGCCAAATCATCCACAAATAAGGATCCCATCACTGGCGGTTGAATGCATCTTGTAACATCGTCTACGGCGATTGCAAAAAGCGTAACGCTTAATACTGATCCCTGAGGTATACCATTGTTCTGAGCGTAGGAGTGAGAGAGATGGTTCCCAATTCTTACTTTAAAGGTGCGGTTTGACAGAAAATTTTGGATAAAAATTGGCAAGTTTCCCCTGAAACCCCAGTCATATAACGTGTTCAAAATTTTTCTCCGCCAGACTCGATCATAAGCCTTTTCGAGATCAAAAAATACAGCTAGGACATGCTGCTTGAGAACAAAGGCTTCTTAGATAAAGTTATCCGCTCGTACGAGATGATCTACACTAGACCTTCCCCGCCGGAATCCGCATTGAATATTTGAAAGGCGATTCTGTGTTTCCAAACACCACACCAGCCGACGGTTCACCATTCTTTCCAGTATTTTACATAGGCAGCTAGTTAAAGAGATGGGCCTGTAGTTACTGGGGTTGTTTTTTTCCTTTCCTTGCTTCAAAATCGGGATAATCATGGACTCCCGCCAAGACTGAGGAAATGTTCCTTCCTTCCATAATTGGTTGAATGTTTCGAGGACTTCAGAGAGCGATGATTCTTGGAGGTTCTTCAGGAAGGCGTTGTGGACGTCGTCGTTCCCTGGGGACGTATTTCTAGAATCATCTATGGCTGACTTTAGTTCATCCATGGAGAAAGGTATATTATACTCTTCGTGGCCTCGCACACTTGTAAAATTTAGTGTCCTGGCCTCAGAGCGTTCCTTAATGGCCATGAAGAATTAGTCGTAGTTGGCATTGCTCCAAGTTTTAGAGAGCATATCGCCAAACACAGTTGCTATTTCGGAAGGTGAGGAGACTAAGGCTCCATCGATCTGGATGGATGATATACCGTATTTTTGGTTTGATCCACAGAAGTTTCTTATTTTCTGCCAAACTTGGGTAATAGGGGTTCTGTTGTTAATTCCGGATGTGTATTCGATCCACGAAGCCTTTTTGGCTTCTTTCACCACGAGTCTCGCCTTAGCTCGCAAACGCCGATAAGACGCAAGGTATCTTTCTGTTGGAAATTTCTGAAATATTCGCAAAGCTTTCTTTCGTAATTTAATAGCATCGGCGCATTTCTCATTCCACCAAGGTACGGTTTTATGGCCAATATTCCCATTAGATCGAGGTACACTCCCTGTAGCTGCATTTAAAATCGAGCGTTGTAGTTTTGCAATATTATCGCTGCCATCTGCATTATTGTCGTGTTTAAAGGTAAATTTACTCCTAAAGAGATTCCAGTCAGCTTTTTTGATGAGCCAAGTTACAGGTCTGGGATTACCCATGCATAATATGTGGTCGAGGGTTATGAATATGGGGAAATGGTCACTTCCGCAAAGGTCGGAGTGAACGGACATAGATATTTTGGTCGCTAGACTGCTTGAGCATATACACAGATCTATGGTAGAGAATACCCCATTATATGAGTTAAACCGTGTCGTTTCGCCGTTGTTTACTACAAAGAGGTTAAAATCTTCAACAAAATTGGATATTATCCGTCCTCTTCTATCCCACTGATTCCGTATGCTACCCCACAGGGAGTTGTGGGCATTGAAATCCCCCAGTAGAATGAAGGGCCGTGGTAACTGTTCCACAAGGGCTTCGAGGTTACCCCGGGTGACAGGAGCACCCTCAGGGAGATATACGTTGCACAACGTTATTGTTTCCCGGGAACCGACTCTTAATGCGACCGCCTGGAAAGGCGTGTTAAGCTGTATTCGGGAGGTGTATATGGCCTCCCGAATAGCAACAGCAACTCCTCCCTGGGCACGTTGGCCACTAGTGTCGTCAAATCTGTAAACATTAAAACCCCTTAAAATACCTTTGTCAGACAATTTAAAATGGGTCTCCTGTATGCATATACATGACGGGTTAAAATCACGTATTAAAACCTCGAGTTCCTCCTTGCGGCGATAAAAACCGTTACAGTTCCATTGTAGTAAAAATGTCATGATGGGTAAAATATATAAATAAATAAATAAAAAGGGGATTACCGCTTTATACGGTTTTTCTTTCCCGATTGTCTGGCTAGAAGGATTTCGGTCTCGGATAGGAAGTCGTCATCCTCCATCGGTTCTGGTAGTTTTGAAGAGCCAGGTGGGACCGGGGGTGACGTCTTTTCATTCTTTCCCTTCGTGCAGGTGGTGATTTCAGGGTTCTTCTTTGGAGAACCTGGAGTAGAAGCACTCACTTTGGGTGCCGGTTTTTTTGTATTATCTACGGCTGTTCCATTCGTTTTCACTGTTTTGGGCAATCGCTCAGTAGTTTCCCTGATATTACCGTCAGTTTGGATAGCAACGGACGCTTTTTTAACTGGATTAACAGTGACAGCAGCAAAGGATCTTGAGAAAGTAGGAGCAGTCTGAGCCCTATATTTCTTTCTAGCTTCACCATATGTTATTTTGTCAATCGTTTTAATTTCAATTACCTTACGCTCTTCCACTAATACGGGGCAGTTTCTTGAATACACCGGGTGGCCGCCATCACAATTCACGCAGCGCGGTTCTGACGAGCACTCATCTTCCTCGTGTTTATCTTGGCCGCAGCGTGGGCAGGTGGCCTTGCCCCTACATCGGCTGGCAATGTGACCAAACCGCTGGCACAAGAAACAACGCATTGGACTTGGAATATAAGGCCGCACAGGAACGGACTCATACCCCACAAAAACCTTCTTCGGAAGTGTGTCAAGCGAAAAGGTGAGGACAACGGAGGTCGTGTTAATAACCTCCCCATTTCGTCTAGATTTTAGGCGACGACAGTCAATAACTCCCTGGCTGGCCATCTCACGCTTGATTTCTTCTTCCTCAACATATAGCAAGTCGTAACAGCTTACGACACCACGACAGGTATTTAGAGTTCTGTGGATGTCGACTTTAACAGGAATATCATGAAGTTTATTCATGGCTAGTAGCTCCTGACTCTCACTGGAGGATTCAATTAGCAATCCCGAAGTTTTTTTGCTGAAATCACGTCACCGTGAATAGCTGTCGACAGAACTCTTCTAATTAGAAAGGGTGACACTTTTTGAAGTGTTTCTCCTTCTACAGCACATTTCATGACTAGATACCGCTTACAAGCGGGAAAACTACTCTCTCCCCCGCCGTTATTTGGGCGGGATCTTTTTATTGGTGGTAGGTCGATACCCTCCATGCCAACATGACTTTCATCTCCCGGGCTCCCCAACCACCACGGAGCCACACATACGGGACGCCGCACCGCAAACCGGTGCGGTCGCCAGGGCTACCCAGGGAGATATAGCACCCTAGAGGTGGTTGTCTGTTTCGGGTTGGGTCTTCGATGCACGGGCCCACCAAACCCATACATCTCCGACCGCCCTACGCAGACCCCCACCTCCCTGGCACTCGCCACCGTTAAGCAAAATGCCACGGAAGCCGATTGACCGGGAGTGGCTAGCTCCCGGCCGCCCGTTTACGCAGAATTCGGGGCCGAAGAGGGGTAATGGTCCATAGTCCATACCGGGCATCCGACACCCGGCTGGGATCCACGGACCTCACCCTCCAGGATCCCCTTCTCCTCCTTACGGGTCTCCGCACACGGCAAACATGCGGGTGGATCGCAGGCCAGGTGGTGTGGCCGCACACAGACAGTTGACCCACAAGACTGTCCGGACTCAACCCTTGCTGGCTCTGGGTTTGTTATCGGGGTTGTCTCCCCGCCCTTTTAGTCGTAGTAGTAGTAGTAGTATTTGGTGTTTTGGGTGCGTCGACAGCTGAGGTCATTTTGCACCACTCTCAACCATGGGTGAATAAAATGTAAGTAATATAGTATTTCCCTATATTTCTATTTATGTGATAACATGTGAGGGTCATGATCTAATATAAAGATTTTATAATTTGTTGAAAACATTAATGTCTTTTAAAAAAGCAATTATCCGCGTCAGACTCTCCGGAGAATCGCCTAGAATAGTTTCTAAGGTCCCGTTAACCTTGTGTTTCTCCCTAGAAGAATGGTATTTATCACACTCTATAAGTATGTGCTGCACACTAAGAGCGGAGTCGCAATCATCACAGCGGGGTAGTGCCTTCTCTTCTGTGAAGAGGTATGAGTGAGTCAGTGCAGTGTGCCCTATTCTCAGGCGAGTAATTGCGACTTCTTCCCTCCGGGTACTCCTTACGGAGGAGGGCCACGCTGATATTACCGGTTTGATAGCCCGAAGTTTATTATTCATTAGCCCCTGCCACGATTGCTGCCATCTGCCTATAACCATATTTCGAAACAGACTTAAGGTCATCTACGGTTATCAAGGTCGTTGATATTTCTGGCATGTGTAGTGCTTCCTTTGCTGCTTTGTCCGCACGTTCATTGCCAGCTATTCCCACATGTCCAGGGACCCAAATAAAGGAAATTTTGATTCCCTTGCTGAGAAGGGATTGGAGGGTGCATTGTATATCCTGGACAAGAGGATGGAGTGGGTAGTAGGACGAAATGGACTTTAAAGCGCTTAAGGAGTCCGTGCAAATGAGGAAAGAGCCAGAGTTGGAATTAATATTTCTTAGGGCCATTTTAATAGCCGTTAATTCCGCTGTATATACGCTACACAGCGGATTGAGTCTGGTCTTGATATAATTGTGATGAGTGGAGTACACGGCGCATGCACATGCTGAATCACACTTCGATCCATCCGTATACACGGGGATCGAGGCCGGGTTGTTACTTAGAAGTTCTAAAAACAGACTCTGGTACTCCGACGACGTGGAAGTGGATTTCTGGCGACTATGCAGACCAGTATAACACTCTGGTCGCGGTAGTAACCAAGGTGGGTCTTTCGAATACCCGACGACGTACACATCCGGTAGCGAAATCTGAAATTCGTCAATAAAATCTTTAAAACGAATGCTTAGTGGTCTGGTAGCCCTTGTCCTTCTGTTAAAAATATCTAAAAATCTTGGTTTAAAAACGATTTCAAAACATGGGTGTTTCGACATAGATAAAATTTTTGACACATAGTTGCATGTCAGCATTAGCCTGCGAGTAGCCAACGGCGGCTCTCCGGCGTCGGAATATAAGCTTGGGATAGGAGAGGTCCTAAATGCACCAGTAGCTAACCGTAGTCCTGCGTTGTGGACCGTTGTTAACGGTCGCAGGTATGACTCTCGTCCAGACGAGTACACGAAACACCCATAGTCCATTTTAGACCTAATCAGCGCACGGTATAATAAAATCGAGGTCGTGCGATCTGCACCCCACGTTGTGTTGTTTAAAATTCGTAAAATATTTAGGCTCCGGCGACACTTTTCCGCTAGCTTGCGGACGTGTTCCTGCCATGTCAATCTACGGTCTAAAACCATGCCAAGAAATCGAACAGTTTCTCCGTAAGGAAGATTACGACGTCGTAAACGTAACGGTGGAGCTATGTGGATACCTCGTAATCTGTGAAAATGCATACACACAGTTTTCTCCTTAGAGAAACGAAGCCCGTTTCTATTAGCCCAGTTGTTCAGTTTGGTAACGGTCAACTGTGTCAGCCTTGCAGCGCTAGCTATTGTAGACGACCTGCAAAAAATTGCAAGGTCGTCTACAAATAAGGATCCCATCACTGGTGCTTTTATGCAGTCGACAATGTCATTAATGGCGATTGCAAACAACGTTACGCTTAGAACAGAACCTTGTGGGACGCCGTTATCCTGAGGGTAGAGCTGCGAGAAGTTTTTACCAACTCTCACTCTAAAACCACGGTTTGTTAAAAAGTTTCGGATAAAAATGGGTAGATTACCCCTGAAACCCCAGCTGTGCATCGTTTGCAGGATCTTCCGGCGCCACAGCATGTCGTAGGCCTTCTCTAAGTCAAAGAAAACTCCGATGACATGTTGACGTAGAAGGAAGGCCTCCTGGATAAAATTATCTGTCCGGACAAGATGGTCGATAGTAGATCTACCCCTACGAAAACCACATTGTATGTTGGAGAGAAGGTTTCGCCGCTCCAACCACCAAACGAGCCTGCGATTGACCATTCTCTCCATAACCTTGCACAGGCAACTGGTTAGTGAGATGGGCCTATAGTTGCTAGGGTTACTGTTGTCCTTTCCCTGCTTTGGTATGGGAACCACGATAGATTCTCGCCAGGATTGCGGAAAATTACCCTCCAACCATATTTGGTTGAAGGTATGAAGAACTTCCAGCAACGCATATTCCGGTAGATTCCGGAGAAATGCGTTGTGGACACCGTCCATTCCTGGGGACGTGTTCCGGCAGTCAGCAATTGCAGAGGTCAGCTCCCATAGCGAAAAGCATTCGTTGTAGTCGGCAGTGTCGTGCCTTACACGGAATGTGAGGGATGTTGCTTCGCAGCGTTGTTTTATTTCCCTAAAGTAGGCATTATAATTTTCGTCACTACAAATATTAGTGAACGTGCGACCAAACACCTCACATAATTCCGAGGGAGATGTAACCACCCGGTCATCGACTTTTAGTCCGGATACGCCACATTGCTGACTGGAGCCCAAGATGCTTCGCACCTTCCTCCAGACCTGAGTGAGAGGTGTCCTGTGATTTACGCCAGAGATGAATTCTGTCCAGGAGGCCTTCTTCGCCTCTTTAACGATTTGCCGAGCTTTCGCTCGAAGACGTCGGAAGGAGGCAAGATTTGTTTCCGTGGGGTACTTCTGGAAAATACGCAGGGCTCGCTTCCGCAGTTTTATCGCATTCGCGCATTCTTCTGTCCACCATGGCACTGCAGGTCGATGGACGATACCCTTAGACCGTGGGACGCTAATATTTGCAGCCTCGATGATAGCACCCGTAAGTACCTCGACGTTGGTTATTGCGTCACGGTTGCCATCATGTTTAAATGTAAAATTCTCTCTGAAAATTGACCAGTCAGATTTTTGAATAAGCCAATTTCCAGGAGTTACATAAAGTGGGTTAAAACTGGTATCCTTCCGTATTAAAAGCGGAAAGTGATCACTACCACAGAGGTCATTATGGACAGACATGGTAAATCTGTTGCCCGCACTACTTGTACACAGAAATAAATCAATAGTTGAGAACTCCCCATTAAAACTGTTGAAGCGAGTGTATTCACCGTTGTTTAGTACAAATAGATTACAGTCATCAATAAAACGTAGTAAAAGGCGACCTCTTCGGTTTGTTTGGGCCTCAGGGCCTCCCCATACTGAGTTATGAGCGTTAAAATCCCCGAAAAGAGCATAAGGTTTCGGTAGTTGGCGTACGAGGGCGTCAAGGTTATGTCTGGTCACGGGTGCCCACTCTGGGAAGTACACATTGCAGAGTGTGATTAAGTCTGGCGTTGCCACAGTTACAGCAACTGCCTGTAGCGGCGTGATTAGGTCAACTCGAGAGGTGTAAAGGGCCTCCCGAATCGCCAAGGCTACTCCTCCCTGGGCTCTATTGCCGCTTGTGTCGTCGTGGCGAAAAACCTTGTAGCCTCTTATGTCACCTGTATGGGATGGTTTGAAGTGAGTCTCCTCGAGGCCTATGCAGTCAGGATTGAAATCTCTAATCAAAAGGTCAATCTCTTCTCTGTGACGATGGAATCCGTTACAGTTCCATTGAAGTATATTAAAGGCCATTGAGGTTATGTTAAGAGGGGATCTAGTAGAAAGTGTGAGCTTTAAAACTGTAAAAAAAATAAAATAAAAAGGATAAACGAGTGCCTGACCTGGGTGGTAGTTTCAGCGTTTAATTTTCTGTCTATGTTTTTCCTTCTGTCTCGCTTGCTTTATTTCAGTCTCGGAGAGACTGTCCTCGGCTTCCATGTCCTCCGTGGCTAGTGCTGTAGCCTTTTGAGAGGATACAGGTTTGCCTTCCAATGGACTTGCCGAGGGTTTTTTGTTGGAGGTTTTGGTCTTGCCCCCCTCCGATTTTTGGGGTGTGTTGGTGGATCTGTTGCTATCGCTTTTGCTTGACTTATCCTCTACTTGACACAATGTCTTCACTAATACCATTTCCGTTTGCGTGGAAATGTCTTCCTTTTTGGGTTCGGCCTTCGCTACACTAGCAAATGATCTTGAGAAAGTAGGACATATTAATGTCCGGTACTTTTTTCTTGCTTCAAAGTAAGACAGTTTTTCGGTCACCTTAATTTCCATTATTTGCTTTTCTTCTTTCATTTTCGGGCATTTCCGAGAGTATGCAGGATGGGATTCTTCACAGTTGACGCATTTAGGTTCTGTTTCACAGGCATTTTCATGTTTCTTTTGGCCGCAGCTTGGGCATGTGGCCTCACCTTTGCATCGCGGGGCTATGTGCCCGAACCGTTGACAGTGATAACAGCGCATAGGGCTGGGTATAAATGGCCGCACTGTGACCGTCTCGTACCCAACTTTCACTTTATCTGGAAGCTTGTCACAGGAAAAGGTAAGAACTACTGACGTGGTATCGATCATTTCGCCATTGCGTTTGGTCTTCAGCCGCCGGCAGTCGGTTACACCCTGAGGAGCCATTTCTCTTTTAATCTCTTCCTCATCTACGTACAGAAGGTCATAGTGCGAAATGACCCCCCTACATGAGTTAAGGGTATGGTGTAGTTCTACCTTAACCTGGTAGTTATGTAACATAGTCATCGTCAGTAGCTTTTCCCCTTGTTGGTCAGTCGATGATTCAATGAGCAAGGTTCCGTCTCGGAGTTTCTTTGCTGACCTTAATTCCCCGGGAACATAGGAGGATAAGGTTTTTTTAATTAGGAAAGGGGAAACCTTCAAGAGGTTCTCTTCCGGCTTTACGCATTTCATAATCAGATATCTTTTACATACTCTGTCTTTAAAGTCTCCCCCGCCCAGGTCAGGGCGGGGTTTTTTAAGTGGTGGAGGTTTAGTTCCATCCATCCTTTTGAGATGTTCATCCCCCGGGCTCCCCACCCACCATGGAGCCACACATTTGGGACGCCGCACCGCAAGCCGGTGCGGTCGCCAGGGCTACCCGAGGGGATATAGCACCCTAGAGGTGGTTGCCTGTTTCGGGTTGGGTCTTTAATGCACGGGCCCACCAAACCCGTACATCTCCGACCGCCCTACGCAGACCCCCACCTCCCTGGCACTCGCCACCGTTAAGCAAAACGCCACGGAAGCCGATTGACCGGGAGTGGCTAGCTCCCGGCCGCCCGTTTACACAGAATCCGGGGCCGAAGAGGGGCATCAGCCCGTAGTCCATACCGGGCATCCGACACCCGGCTGGGAACCACGGGCCTCGCCCTCCAGGATCCCCTTCTCCTCCTTACGGGTCTCCGCACACGGCAAACATGCGGGTGGATCGCAGGCCAGGTGGTATGGCCGCACACAGACAGTTGACCCACAAGACTGTCCGGGCTCAACCCTTGTTGGCTCTGGGTTTGTTTTCGGGGTTTTCTCCCCGCCCTTTTAGTCGCCTCTTACGACAAGCAGGGATACTGCGTGAGTATTCTCTATCCCCCTACCCGCAGGGGGCCCTTTTAGTCGCCTCTTACGACAAGCAGGGATACTGCGGGAGTATTCTCAATCCCCCTACCCGCAGGGGGGTTAATCAAGTCTTCCAGGTTTCGTCTGGTAACTGGAGCCCACTCTGGAAGATACAGATTGCAAAACGTAATTACTTCTGGAGTGGATATTGTGACTGCAACAGCCTGGAATGGCGTCCGCAAGTCCACCAGGGAGGTGTAAAGGGTCTCCCTAATGAACGTTGCAACTCCCCCTCGTGCCCTGTTGCCTATTGTGTCGTCTACTCTGAATACATTATATCCTTTAAGAGTAAAATTGTCGGTGGCCTTTAGATGTGTTTCTTGTAAAAAGATGCACGATGGGTTAAAAGTATGGGTAAGAAGTTTCACTTCTTCTAAGTGGCGATACAAACCATTGCAGTTCCATTGTATGGTTAAAAACATAGTAAATAGAGAAATATAAGGAAGACTAGAGAAGATTGCTTCGAGCTAAGGGTGTCCCTAGGATCGCTTGATCCTAGGCTTTACCCCTTTCTTACGAAGTGTGCGGAATTTTTCCACTTCACTCTCGGATACAATCTCCTCCTCTGAATTTGAGCGACTCTGGTGATTAGGTGACTGCGTCCTCGTACTCTTCGCTTCCGCCATTTTTATTGCGGACCCGTTCTTCTTCGGTGAAGAAGTACGGCTTGAAGCAGCACCATCGTATTTTATGTCAATTTCCATTGACTCAGAGTCGCAGGGTTTGGGATGTTTTACCTTTTTACCATTTGTGCCTTGTACCTGGTTATTTGATGTTTTTGCTTTGGGGGTTGCAGATTCTGCTGGCTTAATAGGAGATTGCTGTGGAAGAGGGTCTTCGGTTTGAGTACCTATACTCGACGTTTCTACTGCATGGGAGGTAACAGCAGCAAAGGAGCGAGAGAACGTCGGGCACATAAGGGATCTATATTTTTTCCGGGCTTCTCCGTAAGCTATTTTGTCTATTGTTTTAATTTCCATAATTTTCCTTTCCTGTTGAACTATCTTGCAGTCTCGAGAGTAGACTGGATGCGGCCCCTCACAGTTGACACAAGTAACTGGGGAAGAACAAGGACTATCGCTATGCTGCTTCTGAGCGCATTTGGGGCAGGTTGCCTCCCCTCTACATTTTGTAGCTATGTGGCCGAATCTTCGGCATACAAAACAGCGCATAGGACTTGGTATGAACGGCCGGACAGGGCAGAAAGGTAGCCAACCATAACCTTCGTCGGGAGAGTAGGAAGAGCAAAGGTGAGTACCACAGACGTGGTATCAATTCTCTCTCCATTCCTTTTGGTTGTTAGTCGACGGGCAGCTGTAACGACTTGAGGAGCCATTTCACGGGTAAGTTCTTCGAGATCCACGTACAACAGGTCATAGTCTGAGATTATGCCTTTGCTGGTGTTAAGTGTCCTATGCGGGAAAACCTCGACTTGAATATTTCCGACATTCTTCATTCGTAATAATTTTGCACTTTGTTTTTCTGTTTTTGTTTGGATCATAATTGTGCCGTCTCGTAATTTCTTAATAGCTTCTACTCCATCGGGTACTATTTGATTAATCACTTTATGGATTAGGAAAGGTGAAGCCTTAGTTAGGCTTTCGCCTTCTTTTACACATTTCACAGTTATGTACTTCACACCACGCGCACCCTCATCGGGGACTAAGCTGATATCTCCCCCGCCCACATCGGAGCGGGATTTTTTATTTGGAGGGAGTGTATCGTTCTCCATGTATACTATCCAATTCATCCCCCGGGCTCCCCACCCACCACGGAGCCACACATTTGGGACGCCACACCGCAAACCGGTGTGGTCGCCAGGGCTACCCGAGGGATATAGCACTTCTGGCATGGTTGTCTGCTTCTGGGTTGGTCTCTGGCTACGCGGGTCCTCCAAACCCACGCGCCTTCGACGCCCTTCCGCCAGACCCCCATGCCGTCCGCACTCGCCTGCTGAACGCCAATACGAAACAGCTAGCCGATTGATCAGAGGCGGCTACTCCCTGACCTCCCGTTTCGGTGGAGTCCAAGGCCAAAGTGGTGTGTTGCAACTCGGCTTTCAGAGGATCCGACCCCCATCCAGACCGGGAAGCTCAACCACCAGGATCCTCTTTCCCCACCTTACGGGTCTCCACGCACGGCAAACACGCGGGTGAGTCAATTGGCCAGATGTCGTGGCTGTACTCAGCACAGTAGACTCACATACTGTCCGGAACTGCCCAATTGCACTGTGGGTTTTTTCACGAGGTTGACTCCCCTTAGGAAGAGATCATCCTCTTCCCCCCGTGCGGGGCATAGGTTTAAAAGGGGGCCATGGTCGATAGAGTGGCCATCAAATCACTCTTGTCATTCCTTGACCTTAAAGGGTTACTCAGGGGTCAAAGGTCACAGGGGTACAAAAAGTGATTGGGGACTACAAACCTGTGGAATCATAGGTTTAAAAAGATGCCATGGTTGATAGTAAGGTCTTCAGATCCTTCTGGTCATCCCTTGACCTTCAAGGGTAACTTACGGGTCAAAGGTCACAGGGGTGAAAATATCGAATTGGGCCTCAACAGTGTCGAATCATATGTTTCAAAGAGTGCCCTATACGATAGTAAAGTCCCTTCTGGAATACTCTTACGTTGAACGTTTACCCAGGCCTCAAAGTTCACCTTAAGAAATCAAGGAAAGAGACGCGTCGAATTGTAGCTTCGAAAGGATCAAGAATTAAACAATGAAATCCTGATCCTGCTCGTCGTCTCCTTACATCCATGGGGCCATGCGGTGGTCAAATATGAAACCTCTCTCAACATTGTATTAGTATGTTATTATTTCAATTTGGTCAGTGACATTTACTGAGGTGCTTCAAACACATTCCTATTTTCCTCGCTGAATGGGTGGACGTAGATCGACATTTTCATCCGCAACAAATTAGTTGCATATTTTGAAGGCCATGCCCATCCATTTCTGCCTGTCTTGTGTTCCGGGTTAGTCGCACTGGTTAGATCCACCATGGAGTACCTTACTTGTGATATGAGGGCTGACATCATCGAGATTTATATCTTAAATGGGAAGTCAATTTCTGTGACTTTACGGAAAATTGCTTTGAAACACGGAGTCCGCCTTCACAGAACGCAAGTTCAGCGCTTGTATGAGGAGTTTAGAGAGAAAAATTGCTTCAACATTGATCACCTCATGAAGAGGGACCATAACAGACGCCCTTTAGAAGTATCTACCTCACCGGAGCAGAGGCAGGCAGTAGTGGCTTCGGTCTTGGCATCTCCATCGCGCTCTATCCGCCGCCGCGCGCTTTCATTGAACATCCCCAGGTCGACCTTGCAACGAATATTGAGGATGCTGAAATTGAAGCCGTACAAAGTCAGAATGGTGCAGGAGCTTCGTGAGGGAGACTATGGAGAACGCGTCCACTTCTGCAACTGGATGGTCGACAAACTGAACAAAAATCCCATGTTCACATTTCAGGTACTTATTTGATGTTCTTTATGGTTCGTGATGATATTTTCTGCTTTATTCGAGTTTTGATATAAAAATATATTGCTTGTTTCAGCTTATGGTTTCCGATGAAGCCAAATTCTGTTTAAATGGGGCTGTTTCTTCCACTCATGCTCGGTATTGGGCTGCAAGCAACCCCGAGGTGCGGAGTGAGCGGTCCCTCGACAAGCGTGGCGTGATGGTCTTCATGGCTATGACGGCTACTCACGTTTTTGGACCGTACTTTTTTGAGGAGAATGTGAGAAAGGAAACGTACCAAGCTATGCTGGAGGAAAACCTGTTCCGGGACATGGAGAGGCATAATTACGGCACCACCGAGGAAGTGTGGTTCCAGCAGGATGGAGCACCTGCCCATAGGTCCCGGGCGGTCATTCATGTACTCCAACAGAGGTTTGGCGAGCGGCTTATTACGATGGGGACGCAAGTCACATGGCCACCAAGAAGCCCTGACCTCACGCCTTGTAATTTTTTTCTTTGGGGATTCTTAAAGCAGTTGGTGTACAAGAAAACATTTCCGTGCATCGTAGAACTGAAGAAAGAAATTACAAGGTGTGAAGAGTTCATATCCCCAAATATGCTGGAAGACGCATTCACTACGCATTCCAAGAGTCTTTGTTAGTTTTTTATATTTCCAAGAATGTCAGAAAAAGTGGCCCTATTGAATTTTTTTAGAATTATTTTGAGGATTGCTTATCGGGTATATTTTAAGAAGTCTCATATTTTGTAAGTTTATAGATATGTATTTCATGTTGGTTTTGGTGTGCAGTGTATTTTGTTACTTTCCAGCCTGAAAAATTGTAGTTTCTTTGATGCCTGACCGTTTCGCGATTTTTGATACTTATTTGCACATCCCCTATATCTATAAATATATGTCTACTCAATTTTGTTCCTTTTTTAGACCTTGTGAATGTCGAATTGAATAAAAAAGTTTCAATAATACCTTAATATGGAAAATAGAATGAAATGTACCTATCCCATTGAATGATTCCATATCCTGGGTAAATGATTATATTACTGATACTGATATCTCAAACAATTATTATATATTTCGATATTCATTATATTATATCAGGCAATCCAGGATCTTGACCATGAAGGAGTCCATCATGTATAAATACGGTTTAGGTTTTGTAATTTTTCTTTATTTTTTTCTTGTTAGTCATGATTGAGAAAGACCAATTTCGCTAAGACATTTTTAAATTCTTAACTTGTGTTAAGTTCTGCATTGTAAATTTGTATCTCGTGTAATTTCATAGTGTGTATGCGAGCTTACATCATATGACCTATTATTTTAATATATGTATAAATGATTGAGAAAGGCAATCTTTTGTCATGCCATTTTTAACTTAGTGAGCAATTAAACGGCTCCTTTTGGATTCGGATTGCAATGGACTTATGACATTTCCCCCAGTCCAAATTCGTCCTGCAGTGTGGACGTTACCTGATCCACCTTTTCTAGGTTCCTGCATATTTATGTATTTTCTCTGAGAATGTTTTATTTGCAATGTATGACACTCGTGGCCATATCCTGTAGTATTGGCATTACTTTTTCTTGAACATTTAGTTCTTTCATATTAGGAGTAATATCCAAAGCGAGCTACTTGCCGCAAATTAACATCTCGTTGACTAGTCTGTTAACTCTTTTTATGTGGTTTAAACTTGCACCCTTTTTGTGATACCAAGGATTAACCGATGCCAAAAGTCTGATGAGAAGAAGGTAGATTCTTAGAAGAAGGTTGATTCCAAGAAGAAGGTAGATTCCAAGGTCTGTGGACGGATAAGGTCGGAACTCTGGATCTTACTTCGTCAGGTACTCCGTTTCAACGGTCGTCAGACATGCTGTCACCCATAATTAATTAATATAAGCAGTTCATCACCCATTGTACCAAGGAAAGCATCACCAGTGGTTGCTGATTTTTTCTTACAATCCGTAATGGGATTCAAAGAAATACTAACAAAATCTTGATCTGCTACATATTCTGAAAATCGTAGTAGTAGTATTTTTATTTGGGGTGCGTCGACGGCTGAGGTCATTTTGCACCACTCAAAGTCTTATTATTGCTAATAATATGATATAAAAAAACAGCATAAAGGAATAGTCTCGTAGGAATAATAACTATATTTTATTGTAAAATCCGTATTTTTTTTAAAAAGTTTAAAACCTTGGTGATGTTATCGGCGTCGTTTCCTAGGACTTGCCTTATTCCGCCCCGGATGCCTAGCCTCTCCCGTGCTACCCGATACACATCACACTCCGTCAGGAGATGCCGCACAGTCAAGAGAGTCGCAGTCGTCACAGCGTGGCGGGGTCTTCTCTTCAGTAAAAAGATAGGAGTGTGTCAAGGCACAATGTCCTATTCTCAAGCGAGCGACGGCGACCTCATCCCTGCGACTTCGCCCGGCGGAAGTGGCCCACGCTGATGTCTCGGGTTTTATTTCACGGAGCTTATTATTACGTTGGTCTGTCCAAAGCTCCTTCCACTTTTCCAAGGCAAAGTGCCGGAGCTTGGTCCTGAGATCATCTGCGGATACCAGAGGTACTGTCATATCTGGGGCGCTTAGTGCTTCTTTAGCAGCTGCGTCGGCTTTTTCGTTCCCTCCTATCCCCATGTGCCCAGGAATCCACAAGAAGGATATTATCACTCCCTCCCTATTGAGGGATAGTATGGAAGTGTGGATGTCTTGCACAATTGGGTTAGAGGGTGAAAACTCAGAAATTGACTTCAACGCACTCGCAGAATCTGTACAAATTAGGAAGGAGGCATTTCTGCATTTTATATTGACCAGAGCCAATTTGATGGCAGTCAATTCTGCCGTAAAAACGGAACACATCGGATTGAGTCTTGCTTTGATTATTCCGTGGTACGTTGATACCACTGCATATCCGCAAGAGGTTCCAGACTTTGAGCCATCTGTAAAGACGATGGTGAAGTCGCGGTGATGACTGAGGATTTCTCTGAATAGATGTCCGTACTCCGTAGAAGTGGTACAGGATTTCCGACATAGAAGTAGCCGCCAAATAAAATTCGGCCGAGGAATCGACCACGGAGGTTCTGTCATGTACCTGGTCGGATACACGTCTGGTAGGTTAAAACCGCGCTCTTCGATAAAAATTTTAAAACGTACACTTAAAGGCTTCGTAGCCCTTGTCCTTCTATTAAAAATGTCTAAAAACCTTGGGTTAAAAATAATGTTGTAGCACGGGTGATTCTTTGCTGATAAAATCTTGGCAACATAGTTGCAAGTCAACATGTCTCTTCGAGTATCAAGCGGCGGCTCCCCCGCTTCCGCGTAAATACTCAGGACAGGTGAAGTTCTGAAGGCCCCAGTGGCTAGCCGTAGTCCAGAATTATGCACGGTAACAAGGATTTCATGTGTGAATCACGTGCAGAAGAGTACCCTACGCATCCGTAGTCCAACCGAGAGCGCACTAAAGATCGGTACAATAAAAGCATTGTAGTGCGATCCGCACCCCATGATGAATGCGTTAGAAACCGCAGAATATTTAAAACCTTGAGGGATAGTTGGATAAGCCTGGAAGCATTTGCTAATTTTGACGATCGGCAGAAAATAGCCAGGTCGTCAACGAACAGGGAAGCCATTACAGGAAAACGGATACATTCTGTGATATCATTGATTGCTATAGCAAATAGTGTCACACTTAGTACGGAACCCTGGGGTACTCCACTCTCTAGTGGATAGGGTCTAGATAGACATTTACCTATTTTAACTTCAAAAACCCGCCCGCATAAAAAATTTTTGATAAAAATGGGTAGGTTTCCCCTAAAGCCCCAATTGTGCAACGTCGTTAAAATTTTGTGACGCCAAACGCGATCGTACGCTTTTTCTATATCGAAAAAAACGCCGATCACGTGCTGGCGTAAAAGGAAAGCTTCTTGCATGAAATTATCTGTTCGGACCAGGTGGTCGAGAGTTGACCTACCTTTGCGAAAGCCACACTGTACATCTGAAAGAAGGTTTCGTCGTTCCAACCACCACACGAGTCGGCGGTTAACCATTCTTTCCATTATCTTATAGACACAACTTGTAAGCGAGATGGGTCTGTAGTTATTTGGGTCTGATCTATTCTTTCCCTGCTTGGGGATGGGCACCACAGCGGATTCTCGCCAGATTTCCGGAAAGCTCCCATCAGACCAGATTTTATTGAAACATCGCAGAATTTCCGGTAGGGCTGCCTGCGGAAGATTGCGGATGAAGGCGTTATGGACTTGATCCATTCCTGGTGCGCTGTCATGGGAGTCTGCGATTGCGGACGTCAATTCCCACATTGAGAATGAGTCATTGTAGGCTATATTGGGACCTATGGTTTTAAAGTTAAGCGGCGCTGACTCGACTTGTTCTTTCATACGAATGAATGCAGCGTCAAAGTTTGAGTTACTGCTGGTGTTGGCAAGTAACTGTCCAAAAACCTCGCATTTATCGAGGGAGGAGGTAACCACCTGATCAGCGACCTTTAAGTACGAGACAGTGAGGGTTTCACTAGAGCCCGAAATGCTTCTCACCTTTCTCCAAACATCCGATATGGGCGTTCTGCTATTTAGTGTGGAGACATACTCAATCCAGGATGCCTTCTTTGCCTCCTTCACCACCTTCCGGGCTTTAGCTCGTAAACGTCGCAAAGAGGCAAGATTTGTCGCGGTGGGAAACTTGTTAAAAATTCGTAAGGCTCTTTTCCGGGCTTTAATTGCGTTTGCACATTCTTCGTTCCACCAGGGAACGGCTGGCCTACGAATGTTGCCCTTGGTACGAGGTACTGCGGATTTAGCTGCATCGATAATTGTTGCTGTAAGCTTCTGAATATTCGCCACGCCATCTTCGTTTTCTCCATAGATGAATTTAAAATTTTGCTGAAAACGTGGCCAGTTGGCTTTCCGAATTAACCAACTGTCTGGGCGAATGGGGTTTTGTCTGAAACCTCGGTCTCTCTTTATTAAAATTGGAAAATGGTCACTTCCGCATGGGTCATTGTGTACGTTTAAGCTTAATTTTGTCATGAGACTGCTCGATGACATGCACAAATCAATGGTGGAATAATCCCCATTAAAACTATTAAAACGTGTCCTTTCACCGTTGTTCAATAAAAATAAGTTAAAATCATCGATAAATTTGGCTAAAATACGGCCTCTTTGGTTACACTGTGCTCTTGTGCTTCCCCATAGGGAATCATGGGCATTAAAATCACCCGTTAAAATGAAGGGCCGAGGTAGTTGACAGACAAGGGCTTCTAGATTAAAAGCGGTTACTGGTGCACCCTCAGGCAGATAAACGTTGCAAAACGTCACCTCCTCTGGGGCATGCACTGTAACGGCTACGGCTTGAAAAGGTGTGGTCAGCTGCAATCGGGAGGTGTAAAGGGCCTCCCGAACTGCGATTGCCACTCCACCTTGGGCACGTTGGCCACTGGTGTCGTCGAATCTAAAAACGTTAAAACCTTTTAAAATACCCTTGTCTGACGTTTTAAAATGTGTCTCTTGGAGACATATACATGACGGATTAAAATCTCTAATTAAAATAGTCAGCTCCTCCTTATGCCGATAAAAACCATTACAGTTCCACTGTAGAATGAATGCCATAAAAAGATAAAATATAAATAAATAAATAAAACTATGATTAAAATCCGGCACTCGGTCACGAGCGCCGAAGACGGTGCCTTCGACCCTGCTGTTTGTACCGGAGGATTTCAGTTTCTGAAAGGCTTTCGTCTTCCTCCATAGATTCCGGGTCGGTCGGTTTTGCCGATCCGGATGGGCGAGGGGGTGGCGTTTTTTCACGCCTGTTTTGCGTGACGCTGGTGGTAGTAGTTGGCGGGTTTTTCTTAGGAAAGCCCGCAGTATTTTTATTTATTTTTTGTGTCGGTTTGGATGCCTTTTCCGACTTGGCCGAATCTTTTGAGTTCTGTGGTGTTATACTTTTAAATTCTTCAGTCTGTGTTTCGATACTTACTTTGCTCACATTTGGTGAAACGGTTTTAGCATAAGACTTCGAAAAGGTAGGGGCAACCATTGCACGATATTTTTTTCGGGCCTCAAAATAGGGAATTTTTTCCACGGTCTTTATTTCCATTATTTTTCGCTCTTCGATATTCTTAGGGCACTTGCGGGAGTACACAGGATGTGTACCCTCGCAGTTAATGCAATGTGGTTCGTTCTGGCACTCAGTATCACCATGCGCTTCCAGGCCGCATTTAGGGCAGGTGGGCTTGCCCTCGCAACGTGTGGCCATGTGGCCGAACCGCTGGCACTGGAAACAGCGCATGGGGGCCGGTACAAAGGGCCGCACTGGGACGGATTCGTACCCAATAAAAACTTTATCCGGGAGCCGATCCAGCGAGAAACTCAAGACAACTGATGTTGTGTTTACAATTTTTCCATCACGCTTCGAGGTTAGTCGACGAGCGTCGACAACTCCCTGAGAGGCCATTTCCCGTTTTATTTCATCGACATCGACGTAAAGGAGATCATAGTGGCTTACCACTCCCCGGCAAGAGTTTAAAGTGCGGTGCACCTCCAATTTGACCGGAATATCGTGCAGCTGATTCATTTTTAGAAGCTTCTCACTTTGGCTGTAATTGCTGGTCTCTATCAATAACGTACCGTCTCTTAGATTTTTTGTAGTAGTAGTAGTGTTGTTGTTTAAGGGTGCGTCGACGTCCAGGTCATTTTGCACCCTTGTCTCTTCAACTAACGTTATTGTGTATCTAATTACCACTACTATTTCTTAAAGAACTTATTTCCATTTTATCCTTACAATTTAGGGAAGAGCCCAATAACTTGTAGAAATAATATTATGCTATCAAGTTCATTAGGGTGATCCCCTAGGAGATTTTCTAGGCCTCCCCTAATTTTTAGCCGCCTTCGAACGTCCCGGTATTTATCACACTCTGTCAGGATATGCCTAATGCTGAGAGGAGAGTCGCATTCTTCACACCGAGGTGGAGTTCTCTCTTCAGTGAAGAGGTAGGAGTGAGTCAGGGGACTGTGCCCTATCCTCAGACGTGTGATGATGACCTCCTCCCGGCGCCTATTCCTGACGGACGTGGGCCACGCTGACGTTACCTGTTTGATGTTGCGTAACTTATTATTATCTACGGCATTCCATTCCTCCTTCCACCTCTTAAAGACTGAAGTCCTCAGTTGTGCCTGAAGGTCTTCATATGGTACCAGGGTCAACGCGGGATTGTCTTCATTCAGAGCATCCTTCGCAGTTGTATCAGCTAACTCATTCCCGACAATTCCCATGTGGCTGGGAACCCAAAGAAAAAGGACAGTAACTCCCTTCCCTTGAAGGGTGAACAGCGACGCGTGTATCTCCTGACAAATTGGGTGCACAGAAGTGTAATCGGAAATGGAATTGAGGGCACTTAGAGAATCTGTGCAGATTGCGAAGGACCCTCTGCTGCCGTCTATCCCACACAGAGCCATCTTGATTGCAGAAAGCTCCGCCGTGTACACACTGCAGAGTGGGCTAAGTTTTGCTTTGAGCGCTCCGTGATGAGACGAAACGACAGCACAGGCACATGACGTAGAAGACTTCGACCCGTCTGTAAACACGGGGACAACATTGGGGTGGCTGCTCAGGAACATTGTGAAAGCGCTCTGGCACTCAGCAGCAGTGATGGATGACTTAGGCCGATTGCAGATGAGCATCTTGATTTTAGGAGTAGGAGTGAGCCATGGTGGGTGGTTAGAGCACCCGATAGGGTATAAATCCGGTAAACCAACTCCTCGCTCTCGTATAAAATAATTAAAACGCACATTGGCTGGCCGAGTGGCCTTTGTCTCACGATTAAAAATATCTAAAAACCTGGGTTTTAAAAACAAGTTAAAACATGGGTGCGTCTTCATAGCTAAAACCTTCGCAGCGTAGTTACACATAAGCAGGTTCCTTCGGTGGTACAATGGTGGTTCCCCTGCATCGCAGTATATGCTCAGGACTGGGCTGGTCCGAAAAGCCCCCGTACATAGCCGTAGACCGGCATTGTGTATTACGGTCAGTGGTCGAAGATACGACTCTCTACCGGAGGAATATACAAATGATCCGTAGTCTATTTTTGAGCGCACAAGTGAGCGGTACAAAAGGAGTAACGTCTTTCGATCTGCGCCCCACGAAGCGTGGCTTAAAAACTTAAAAATGTTTAACGTCCGTAGACAGTTATCTTTTAAGACCCTGACATGTTCCCGCCAATTTAGTTTGCTATCAAAGATAATACCTAAGAAGCGGACTGAGTCAACAAATGGTATAATTCTGCTACCTAGTCGTAATGCAGGGGGAATATGAAGCCCCCGTAGCCGCGTGAAGTGCACACATTTGGTTTTTTCATTTGAGAATCGAAAGCCGTTGCTTTTGGCTCAGTAAGTCAATTTGTTTAAGGTCAGCTGGATTTGTCTAGAGACAGGACTAATTTAGATGACCTGCAGAATATCGCCAGGTCATCAACAAATAGTGAGCCTATCACTGGCGATTGTATGCATTTTACGACGTCATTGATAGCGATTGCAAACAGCGTTACACTCAGAACGGAGCCCTGGGGAACTCCGTTATCTTGTTTGTAGGGGCCAGAAAGATGCTTGCCTACTCTCACTTTGAAAACTCTATCGTGCAATGTTTTTAAAATCTTCCTCCGCCACACCCGATCATAAGCTTTCTCCAAATCAAAAAAGACGCCCACAACATGTTGGCGAAGGATAAAGGCTTCCTGAATAAAATTATCTATTCGGACCAAGTGATCAGAGGTGGAGCGGCCCCGTCGAAATCCACATTGGATGTTGGAAAGTAGGTTTTTGCGCTCCAGCCACCAAATGAGACGCCGATTCACCATCCTTTCCATCACCTTACAGAGGCAGCTTGTGAGGGATATAGGTCTGTAACTACTTGGGTCAGCTCTGTCTTTTCCTTGCTTATGAATAGGAACGATAACCGCCTCCCGCCAGGATGGTGGGAAGGTGCCCTCAGCCCATAGTTGATTAAGGGTCTGGAGCACATCCGTCAAGGCCATCTCCGGAAGATTCCGAAGAAAGGCGTTGTGGACTCTGTCCAGTCCTGGGGAAGTGTTCCGGGAGTCAGCTATGGCCGACATTAGTTCCCATTTTGAAAAAGGGATATTATAATCAGCCAATATCCGCGTTTCATTAAAGCATAGACGGCAGGAGTCTTGCCGTCTTTTTATCCCTAGGAAAATATCATTATAGCTGGCGTCGCTGCTGGTGTGCGCTAGTGATTTCCCATACACATCCGCGATTGCAGGTGGAGATGTTATTATATTGCTTCCCACTTTAAGAAATGTGATGCCGAGATTTTGGTGGCTGCCCATTATACTTCTCACTTTGTTCCACACTTGTGCTATAGGGGTCCTACTATTCACACTTGTTACGAATTCCCTCCAGGAAGTCCTTTTGGCTTCTTTCACCGCCCTGCGAGCTTTCGCTCGAAGTCGCCGGAAAGAAGACAGGTTGGTAGCGGTGGGGTATTTATTAAAAATACGCAAGGCTCTTTTGCGTGCTCGAATTGCCATGGCGCATTCATTGTTCCACCACGGAACTGCAGGCCTCTTGGTGATGCGCACTGATTGAGGAACGCTTAAAGTTGCCGCTTCAATAATGCTTCTTGTCAGAGCCTCGCAGTTAAAAATGCCGTCACGATTTTGATCATGAGTATACGTCTTAGCTTTTTTGCTGACTTTGCTGAAGTTCTCCGGGTATAGCATTACTCAAAACCTTCCTAATAAGAAAAGGGGAAACCGTCTGAAAAGTCTCGCCATCCCTAATGACACTCATGACTACAAAGCGCTTGCACGCGCGAAAAGACGTTTCTCCCCCGCCCGTGTCAGGGCAGGTTCTCTTGGGTGGTGGAAATATACCATCCGCCATGCCACCTGAGGTATTCATCCCCCGGGCTCCCCACCCACCATGGAGCCACACATTTGGGACGCCGCACCGCAAACCGGTGCGGTCGCCAGGGCTACCCGAGGGGATATAGCACCCTATAGGTGGTTGCCTGTTTCGGGTTGGATCTTCGGTGCACGGGCCCATCAAAACCCGTACACTTCCGACCGCCCTACACAGACCCCCACCTCCCTAGGACTCGCCACCGAACTTATCGGAAAGCAGATTGACCGGGGGTGGCTAGCCCCCGGCCTCCCGTTTACAGGGAATCCAGGGCCAAAGAGGGTTATTGTTTCTCGGGCCATACCGGGCATCCGACACCCGGCTGGGAACCGAAAAACTCACCGTCCAGGATCCCCATCTCCCCCTTACGGTTCTCCATGCACGGCAAACACATGGGTGGATCGTGAACCAGCTGGTATGGTCACTCACAAGCAACAGACCCACACGTTGCTCGGACGATACCCTATCTCAACTGGGGGTTTGTTTTCGAGGTTTTCTCCCCGCCCTTTTAGTCGCCTCTTACGACAAGCAGGGATACTGCGGGAGTATTCTCAATCCCGCTACCCGCAGGGGGATTCTGAAAATCGGACCACCCAAGTCCGGACTCCGGCCGGATGACACTTTGGGGCCGAAAGAAACACGTAAAAGAAAATAACAAAAATCTTCGCGAATCTTTCCCGCGCTAGGTCCGCGGAGCCAAAATGCGTCACCTGGTACGAGGAAAAATAGACACACGCCTCACATACATGCACTAACAGATGCTGAGAATTGCTCTTACAGAGCTCTTATCCTTTGGCAGGTACAATTCTTTCGGAAGTGACCTGGTACGCCAACCGTTGGAGTGTGCGCTCACACTCCTCAGCTGTGAAGCGGCTGAAAGACGGAAGTTCGAATGCTTTATACATAGAAATATAATAGAACATGATACTTAAGACACTGGATCATATAGATATCAGTTCAGACTGTTCAGTTGGTATGCAATCGCGGGTTCTCCTAAGAAGTATTGAAGGTAGATTCCAAGGTCTGTGGACGGATAAGGTCGGAATTCTGGATCTTACATCGTCAGTTACTCCGTTTCAACGGTCGTCAGACATGCTGTCACCCATAATTAATTAATATAAGCAGTTCATCACCCATTGCACCAAGGAAAGCATCACCAGTGGTTGCTGATTTTTTCTTAAGGTCTGTGGACGGATAAGGTCGGAATTCTGGATCTTAATTCGTCAGGAACTCCGTTTCAACGGTCGTCAGACATGCTGTCACCCATAATTAATTAATATAAGCAGTTCATCACCCATTGTACCAAGGAAAGCATCACCAGTGGTTGCTGATTTTTTCTTACAAAGAGGTGTCTGTAATGGGATTCAAAGAAATACTAACAAAATCTTGATCTGCTACACATTCTGAAAATCGGACCAGCCAAGTCCGGACTCCGGCCGCATGAAACTTTTGGGCCGAAAGAAACACGTAAAAGAAAATACCAAAATCTTCGCGAACCTTTCCCCCTCGCTAGGTCCGCGGAGCCAAACTGCGTCACCTGATACGAGGAAAAATAGACATACGCCTCACATACATGCACTAACTCATGCTGAGAATTGCTCTTACAGAGCTCTTATCCTTTGGCAGGTACAATTCTTAGGGAAGTAACCTGGTACGCCAACCGTTGGGGTGTGCGCTCACACTCCACAGCTGTGACGCGTGTGAAAGACGGAAGTTCGAATGCCTTCTACTAAGGAATGTAACTGAACATGATATTTAAGGCACTGGATCATATAAATATCAGTTCAGACTGTTCAGTTGGTGTGCAATATCTAATGCTGAGAAATGCTCTTACAGAGCTCCTACCCTTTGTCTGGTACAGGTCTTTGGGAAGAGACCTGGTACGCCAACCGTTGGAGTGTGCGCTCACACTCCCCTGCTGTGAAGCGGGTGAAAGACGGAAGTTCGAATGCCTTCTACTAAGAATTTTAACTGAACATCATATTTAAGACACTGGACAAGGGAAGCGAGCAAGGGGCTTACGACGACGACTAGAGGACGACGCTAGGTATTCTGTAAGAACCAACGCTAGCGCACGTCACAATAAGGTATTTAAATTATATATACTGTGATGGTCCAGGAAAGGCTCGGTGATATCCATCCCTTTATTTATTTATTTTTACTACGCGGAAGTTCACGGTTTGGGCAACCCATTGGTAAATGTTTTTTCTTCAAAGGTTTGTGTGTGTAAATTGATGTATACGAGTGAATTGTCAGAATTGTGTGAATGGATGACTCAAACATGCAATGGAAATAACGCATAAAAAGTATCTGGAAAAGAAACAACCAAACCAGACAAGGTCAAAGATTTGGTCAAAGGGAAAATAGAAATCGCGGGTTCGCCTAAGAAGAATTGAAGGTAGATTCCAAGGTCTGTGGACGGATAAGGTCGGAATTCTGGATCTTACTTCGTCAGGTACTCCGTTTCAACGGACGTCAGACATGCTGTCACCGATAATTAATTAATATAAGCAGTTCATCATCCATTGTACCAAGGAAAGCATCACCAGTGGTTGCTCATTTTTTCTTACTAAGAGGTGTCTGTAATGGGATTCGCTCACACTCCTCAGCTGTGATGCGGCTGAAAGACGGAAGTTCGAATGCTTTATACATAGAAATATAACAGAACATGATACTTAAGACACTGGATCATATAGATATCAGTTCAGACTGTTCAGTTGGTATGCAATCGCGGGTTCTCCTAAGAAGGATTTAAGGGAATTTCCAAGAAGAAGGTAGATTCCAAGGTCTGTGGACGGATAAGGTCGGAATTCTGGATCTTAATTCGTCAGGAACTCCGTTTCAACGGTCGTCAGACATGCTGTCACCCATAATTAATTAATATAAGCAGTTCATCACCCATTGTACCAAGGAAAGCATCACCAGTGGTTGCTGATTTTTTCTTACAAAGAGGTGTCTGTAATGGGATTCAAAGAAATACTAACAAAATCTTGATCTGCTACACATTCTGAAAATCGGACCAGCCAAGTCCGGACTCCGGCCGCATGAAACTTTTGGGCCGAAAGAAACACGTAAAAGAAAATACCAAAATCTTCGCGAACCTTTCCCCCTCGCTAGGTCCGCGGAGCCAAACTGCGTCACCTGATACGAGGAAAAATAGACATACGCCTCACATACATGCACTAACTCATGCTGAGAATTGCTCTTACAGAGCTCTTATCCTTTGGCAGGTACAATTCTTAGGGAAGTAACCTGGTACGCCAACCGTTGGAGTGTCCGCTCACACTCATCAGCTGTGAAGCGGCTGAAAGACGGAAGTTCGAATGCTTTCTACATAGAAATATAACGGAACATGACATTTAAGACACTGGATCATATAAATATCAGTTCAGACTTCAGTTGGTATGCAATATCTCCTGCTCAAAAATGCCTTACAGAGCTTACCCTTTGGCAGGTACAGGTCTTAAGGGAAGTAACCTGGTACGCCAACCGTTGGGGTGTGCGCTCACACTCCACAGCTGATCGCGTGTGAAAGACGGAAGTTCGAATGCCTTCTACTAAGGAATGTAACTGAACATGATATTTAAGGCACTGGATCATATAAATATCAGTTCAGACTGTTCAGTTGGTGTGCAATATCTAATGCTGAGAAATGCTCTTACAGAGCTCCTACCCTTTGTCTGGTACAGGTCTTTGGGAAGTGACCTGGTACGCCAACCGTTGGAGTGTGCGCTCACACTCCCCTGCTGTGAAGCGGGTGAAAGACGGAAGTTCGAATGCCTTCTACTAAGAATTTTAACTGAACATCATATTTAAGACACTGGACAAGGGAAGCGAGCAAGGGGCTTACGACGACGACTAGAGGACGACGCTAGGTATTCTGTGAGAACCAACGCTAGCGCACGTCACAATAAGGTATTTAAATTATATATACTGTGATGGTCCAGGAAAGGCTCGGTGATATCCATCCCTTTATTTATTTATTTTTACTACGCGGAAGTTCGCGGTTTGGGCAACCCATTGGTAAATGTTTTTTCTTCAAAGGTTTGTGTGTGTAAATTGATGTATACGAGTGAATTGTCAGAATTGTGTGAATGGATGACTCAAACATGCAATGGAAATAACGCATAAAAAGTATCTGGAAAAGAAACAACCAAACCAGACAAGGTCAAAGATTTGGTCAAAGGGAAAATAGAAATCGCGGGTTCTCCTAAGAAGAATTGAAGGTAGATTCCAAGGTCTGTGGACGGATAAGGTCGGAATTCTGGATCTTACTTCGTCAGGTACTCCGTTTCAACGGACGTCAGACATGCTGTCACCGATAATTAATTAATATAAGCAGTTCATCATCCATTGTACCAAGGAAAGCATCACCAGTGGTTGCTCATTTTTTCTTACTAAGAGGTGTCTGTAATGGGATTCAAAAAAATACTAACCAAATCTTGATCTGCTACACATTCTGAAAATCGGACCAGCCAAGTCCGGACTCCGGCCGGATGAAATTTTTGGGCCGAAAGAAACACGTACAAAGAAAATAACAAAAATCTTCGCGAACCTTTCCCGCGCTAGGTCCGCGGGGCCAAACTGCGTCACCTGGTACGAGAAAAAATTGACATACGCCTCACATACATGCACTAACTCATGCTGCGAATTGTTCTTACAGAGCTTTTATCCTTTGGCAGGTACAATTCTTTGGGAAGTAACCTGGTACTCCAACCGTTGGAGTGTGCGCTAACACTCCTCAGCTGTGATGCGGCTGAAAGACGGAAGTTCGAATGCTTTATACATAGAAATATAACAGAACATGATACTTAAGACACTGGATCATATAGATATCAGTTCAGACTGTTCAGTTGGTATGCAATCGCGGGTTCTCCTAAGAAGAATTTAAGGGAATTTCCAAGAAGAAGGTAGATTCCAAGGTCTGTGGACGGATAAGGCCGGAATTCTGGATCTTAATTCGTGAGGAATTCCGTTTCAACGGTCGTCAGACATGCTGTCACCCATAATTAATTAATATAAGCAGTTCATCACCCATTGTACCAAGGAAAGCATCACCAGTGGTTGCTGATTTTTTCTTACAAAGAGGTGTCTGTAATGGGATTCAAAGAAATACTAACAAAATCTTGATCTGCTACACATTCTGAAAATCGGACCAGCCAAGTTCGGACTCCGGCCGCATGAAACTTTTGGGCCGAAAGAAACACATACATGCACTAACTCATGCTGAGAATTGCTCTTACAGAGCTCTTATCCTTTGGCAGGTACAATTCTTAGGGAAGTAACCTGGTACGCCAACCGTTGGAGTGTCCGCTCACACTCATCAGCTGTGAAGCGGCTGAAAGACGGAAGTTCGAATGCTTTCTACATAGAAATATAACGGAACATGACATTTAAGACACTGGATCATATAAATATCAGTTCAGACTTCAGTTGGTATGCAATCGCGGGTTCTCCTAAGAAGAATTTAAGGGAATTTCCAAGAAGAAGGTAGATTCCAAGGTCTGTGGACGGATAAGGTCGGAATTCTGGATCTTAATTCGTCAGGAACTCCGTTTCAACGGTCGTCAGACATGCTGTCACCCATAATTAATTAATATAAGCAGTTCATCACCCATTGTACCAAGGAAAGCATCACCAGTGGTTGCTGATTTTTTCTTACAAAGAGGTGTCTGTAATGGGATTCAAAGAAATACTAACAAAATCTTGATCTGCTACACATTCTGAAAATCGGACCAGCCAAGTCCGGACTCCGGCCGCATGAAACTTTTGGGCCGAAAGAAACACGTAAAAGAAAATACCAAAATCTACGCGAACCTTTCCCCCTCGCTAGGTCCGCGGAGCCAAACTGCGTCACCTGATACGAGGAAAAATAGACATACGCCTCACATACATGCACTAACTCATGCTGAGAATTGTTCTTACAGAGCTCTTATCCTTTGGCAGGTACAATTCTTAGGGAAGTAACCTGGTACGCCAACCGTTGGAGTGTCCGCTCACACTCATCAGCTGTGAAGCGGCTGAAAGACGGAAGTTCGAATGCTTTCTACATAGAAATATAACGGAACATGACATTTAAGACACTGGGTCATATAAATATCAGTTCAGACTTCAGTTGGTATGCAATATCTCCTGCTCAAAAATGCCTTACAGAGCTTACCCTTTGGCAGGTACAGGTCTTAAGGGAAGTAACCTGGTACGCCAACCGTTGGGGTGTGCGCTCACACTCCACAGCTGTGACGCGTGTGAAAGACGGAAGTTCGAATGCCTTCTACTAAGGAATGTAACTGAACATGATATTTAAGGCACTGCATCATATAAATATCAGTTCAGACTGTTCAGTTGGTGTGCAATATCTAATGCTGAGAAATGCTCTTACAGAGCTCCTACCCTTTGTCTGGTACAGGTCTTTGGGAAGTGACCTGGTACGCCAACCGTTGGAGTGTGCGCTCACACTCCCCTGCTGTGAAGCGGGTGAAAGACGGAAGTTCGAATGCCTTCTACTAAGAATTTTAACTGAACATCATATTTAAGACACTGGACAAGGGAAGCGAGCAAGGGGCTTACGACGACGACTAGAGGACGACGCTAGGTATTCTGTGAGAACCAACGCTAGCGCACGTCACAATAAGGTATTTAAATTATATATACTGTGATGGTCCAGGAAAGGCTCGGTGATATCCATCCCTTTATTTATTTATTTTTACTACGCGGAAGTTCGCGGTTTGGGCAACCCATTGGTAAATGTTTTTTTCTATAAGGGTTTGGGTGTGTAAATTGATGTATACGAGTGAATTGTCAGAATTGTGTGAATGGATGACTCAAACATGCAATGGAAATAACGCATAAAAAGTATCTGGAAAAGAAACAACCAAACCAGACAAGGTGGAGCCAAACTGCGTCACCTGATACGAGGAAAAATAGACATACGCCTCACATACATGCACTAACTCATGCTGAGAATTGCTCTTACAGAGCTCTTATCCTTTGGCAGGTACAATTCTTAGGGAAGTAACCTGGTACGCCAACCGTTGGAGTGTCCGCTCACACTCATCAGCTGTGAAGCGGCTGAAAGACGGAAGTTCGAATGCTTTCTACATAGAAATATAACGGAACATGACATTTAAGACACTGGGTCATATAAATATCAGTTCAGACTTCAGTTGGTATGCAATATCTCCTGCTCAAAAATGCCTTACAGAGCTTACCCTTTGGCAGGTACAGGTCTTAAGGGAAGTAACCTGGTACGCCAACCGTTGGGGTGTGCGCTCACACTCCACAGCTGTGACGCGTGTGAAAGACGGAAGTTCGAATGCCTTCTACTAAGGAATGTAACTGAACATGATATTTAAGGCACTGCATCATATAAATATCAGTTCAGACTGTTCAGTTGGTGTGCAATATCTAATGCTGAGAAATGCTCTTACAGAGCTCCTACCCTTTGTCTGGTACAGGTCTTTGGGAAGTGACCTGGTACGCCAACCGTTGGAGTGTGCGCTCACACTCCCCTGCTGTGAAGCGGGTGAAAGACGGAAGTTCGAATGCCTTCTACTAAGAATTTTAACTGAACCTCATATTTAAGACACTGGACAAGGGAAGCGAGCAAGGGGCTTACGACGACGACTAGAGGACGACGCTAGGTATTCTGTGAGAACCAACGCTAGCGCACGTCACAATAAGGTATTTAAATTATATATACTGTGATGGTCCAGGAAAGGCTCGGTGATATCCATCCCTTTATTTATTTATTTTTACTACGCGGAAGTTCGCGGTTTGGGCAACCCATTGGTAAATGTTTTTTTCTATAAGGGTTTGGGTGTGTAAATTGATGTATACGAGTGAATTGTCAGAATTGTGTGAATGGATGACTCAAACATGCAATGGAAATAACGCATAAAAAGTATCTGGAAAAGAAACAACCAAACCAGACAAGGTCAAAGATTTGGTCAAAGGGAAAATAGAAATCGCGGGTTCTCCTAAAAAGAATTGAAGGTAGATTCCAAGGTCTGTGGACGGATAAGGTCGGAATTCTGGATCTTACTTCGTCAGGTACTCCGTTTCAACGGACGTCAGACATGCTGTCACCGATAATTAATTAATATAAGCAGTTCATTATCCATTGTACCAAGGAAAGCATCACCAGTGGTTGCTCATTTTTTCTTGCTAAGAGGTGTCTGTAATGGGATTCAAAAAAATACTAACCAAATCTTGATCTGCTACACATTCTGAAAATCGGACCAGCCAAGTCCGGACTCCGGCCGGATGAAATTTTTGGGCCGAAAGAAACACGTACAAAGAAAATAACAAAAATCTTCGCGAACCTTTCCCGCGCTAGGTCCGCGGGGCCAAACTGCGTCACCTGGTACGAGAAAAAATTGACATACGCCTCACATACATGCACTAACTCATGCTGCGAATTGTTCTTACAGAGCTTTTATCCTTTGGCAGGTACAATTCTTTGGGAAGTAACCTGGTACTCCAACCGTTGGAGTGTGCGCTAACACTCCTCAGCTGTGATGCGGCTGAAAGAAGGAAGTTCGAATGCTTTATATATAGAAATATAACAGAACATGATACTTAAGACACTGGATCATATAGATATCAGTTCAGACTGTTCAGTTGGTATGCAATCGCGGGTTCTCCTAAGAAGAATTTAAGGGAATTTCCAAGAAGAAGGTAGATTCCAAGGTCTGTGGACGGATAAGGTCGGAATTCTGGATCTTAATTCGTCAGGAACTCCGTTTCAACGGTCGTCAGACATGCTGTCACCCATAATTAATTAATATAAGCAGTTCATCACCCATTGTACCAAGGAAAGCATCACCAGTGGTTGCTGATTTTTTCTTACAAAGAGGTGTCTGTAATGGGATTCAAAGAAATACTAACAAAATCTTGATCTGCTACACATTCTGAAAATCGGACCAGCCAAGTCCGGACTCCGGCCGCATGAAACTTTTGGGCCGAAAGAAACACATACATGCACTAACTCATGCTGAGAATTGCTCTTACAGAGCTCTTATCCTTTGGCAGGTACAATTCTTAGGGAAGTAACCTGGTACGCCAACCGTTGGAGTGTGCGCTCACACTCATCAGCTGTGAAGCGGCTGAAAGACGGAAGTTCGAATGCTTTCTACATAGAAATATAACGGAACATGACATTTAAGACACTGGATCATATAAATATCAGTTCAGACTTCAGTTGGTATGCAATCGCGGGTTCTCCTAAGAAGAATTTAAGGGAATTTCCAAGAAGGTAGATTCCAAGGTCTGTGGACGGATAAGGTCGGAATTCTGGATCTTAATTCGTCAGGAACTCCGTTTCAACGGTCGTCAGACATGCTGTCACCCATAATTAATTCTATAAGCAGTTCATCACCCATTGTACCAAGGAAAGCATCACCAGTGGTTGCTGATTTTTTCTTACAAAGAGGTGTCTGTAATGGGATTCAAAGAAATACTAACAAAATCTTGATCTGCTACACATTCTGAAAATCGGACCAGCCAAGTCCGGACTCCGGCCGCATGAAACTTTTGGGCCGAAAGAAACACGTAAAAGAAAATACCAAAATCTACGCGAACCTTTCCCCCTCGCTAGGTCCGCGGAGCCAAACTGCGTCACCTGATACGAGGAAAAATAGACATACGCCTCACATACATGCACTAACTCATGCTGAGAATTGCTCTTACAGAGCTCTTATCCTTTGGCAGGTACAATTCTTAGGGAAGTAACCTGGTACGCCAACCGTTGGAGTGTCCGCTCACACTCATCAGCTGTGAAGCGGCTGAAAGACGGAAGTTCGAATGCTTTCTACATAGAAATATAACGGAACATGACATTTAAGACACTGGGTCATATAAATATCAGTTCAGACTTCAGTTGGTATGCAATATCTCCTGCTCAAAAATGCCTTACAGAGCTTACCCTTTGGCAGGTACAGGTCTTAAGGGAAGTAACCTGGTACGCCAACCGTTGGGGTGTGCGCTCACACTCCACAGCTGTGACGCGTGTGAAAGACGGAAGTTCGAATGCCTTCTACTAAGGAATGTAACTGAACATGATATTTAAGGCACTGCATCATATAAATATCAGTTCAGACTGTTCAGTTGGTGTGCAATATCTAATGCTGAGAAATGCTCTTACAGAGCTCCTACCCTTTGTCTGGTACAGGTCTTTGGGAAGTGACCTGGTACGCCAACCGTTGGAGTGTGCGCTCACACTCCCCTGCTGTGAAGCGGGTGAAAGACGGAAGTTCGAATGCCTTCTACTAAGAATTTTAACTGAACATCATATTTAAGACACTGGACAAGGGAAGCGAGCAAGGGGCTTACGACGACGACTAGAGGACGACGCTAGGTATTCTGTGAGAACCAACGCTAGCGCACGTCACAATAAGGTATTTAAATTATATATACTGTGATGGTCCAGGAAAGGCTCGGTGATATCCATCCCTTTATTTATTTATTTTTACTACGCGGAAGTTCGCGGTTTGGGCAACCCATTGGTAAATGTTTTTTTCTATAAGGGTTTGGGTGTGTAAATTGATGTATACGAGTGAATTGTCAGAATTGTGTGAATGGATGACTCAAACATGCAATGGAAATAACGCATAAAAAGTATCTGGAAAAGAAACAACCAAACCAGACAAGGTGGAGCCAAACTGCGTCACCTGATACGAGGAAAAATAGACATACGCCTCACATACATGCACTAACTCATGCTGAGAATTGCTCTTACAGAGCTCTTATCCTTTGGCAGGTACAATTCTTAGGGAAGTAACCTGGTACGCCAACCGTTGGAGTGTCCGCTCACACTCATCAGCTGTGAAGCGGCTGAAAGACGGAAGTTCGAATGCTTTCTACATAGAAATATAACGGAACATGACATTTAAGACACTGGGTCATATAAATATCAGTTCAGACTTCAGTTGGTATGTAATAACTCCTGCTCAAAAATGCCTTACAGAGCTTACCCTTTGGCAGGTACAGGTCTTAAGGGAAGTAACCTGGTACGCCAACCGTTGGGGTGTGGGCTCACACTCCACAGCTGTGACGCGTGTGAAAGACGGAAGTTCGAATGCCTTCTACTAAGGAATGTAACTGAACATGATATTTAAGGCACTGGATCATATAAATATCAGTTCAGACTGTTCAGTTGGTGTGCAATATCTAATGCTGAGAAATGCTCTTACAGAGCTCCTACCCTTTGTCTGGTACAGGTCTTTGGGAAGTGACCTGGTACGCCAACCGTTGGAGTGTGCGCTCACACTCCCCTGCTGTGAAGCGGGTGAAAGACGGAAGTTCGAATGCCTTCTACTAAGAATTTTAACTGAACATCATATTTAAGACACTGGACAAGGGAAGCGAGCAAGGGGCTTACGACGACGACTAGAGGACGACGCTAGGTATTCTGTGAGAACCAACGCTAGCGCACGTCACAATAAGGTATTTAAATTATATATACTGTGATGGTCCAGGAAAGGCTTGGTGATATCCATCCCTTTATTTATTTATTTTTACTACGCGGAAGTTCGCGGTTTGGGCAACCCATTGGTAAATGTTTTTTCTTCAAAGGTTTGTGTGTGTAAATTGATGTATACGAGTGAATTGTCAGAATTGTGTGAATGGATGACTCAAACATGCAATGGAAATAACGCATAAAAAGTATCTGGAAAAGAAACAACCAAACCAGACAAGGTCAAAGATTTGGTCAAAGGGAAAATAGAAATCGCGGGTTCTCCTAAGAAGAATTGAAGGTAGATTCCAAGGTCTGTGGACGGATAAGGTCGGAATTCTGGATCTTACTTCGTCAGGTACTCCGTTTCAACGGACGTCAGACATGCTGTCACCGATAATTAATTAATATAAGCAGTTCATTATCCATTGTACCAAGGAAAGCATCACCAGTGGTTGCTCATTTTTTCTTACTAAGAGGTGTCTGTAATGGGATTCAAAAAAATACTAACCAAATCTTGATCTGCTACACATTCTGAAAATCGGACCAGCCAAGTCCGGACTCCGGCCGGATGAAATTTTTGGGCCGAAAGAAACACGTACAAAGAAAATAACAAAAATCTTCGCGAACCTTTCCCGCGCTAGGTCCGCGGGGCCAAACTGCGTCACCTGGTACGAGAAAAAATTGACATACGCCTCACATACATGCACTAACTCATGCTGCGAATTGTTCTTACAGAGCTTTTATCCTTTGGCAGGTACAATTCTTTGGGAAGTAACCTGGTACTCCAACCGTTGGATAGATAGATAGAATTTCGTTTTCAGGGTGCGTCGACGGCTATTGGTCATTTCGCACCTCGCGCAAGTGATAAAGTGATAAATTACATTTGGGAAAAGTATGTTAAATTTCAGTGCTGTCAAAAAGCATGACATAAAAATAATTGTCAAATCAAATTTAAAATGCCTATTTGTTTAAGATATGAAATTACTTGGGTTAGGCGGTCTGGGTCATTCCCCAGAACGTGGCTTATATCGCCTCTGATCCTTAGAGAGTCGCGCAATCTCCGGTATTTTTCGCACTCTGTCAAAATATGCTTTACGGAGAGAAGAGATCCACAGTCATCACATCGAGGTGGTATTTTCTCTTCGGTGAAGAGGAATGAGTGCGTCAGAGCGCAATGTCCGATTCTCAAACGTGTGACGACTACCTCCTCCCTCCGGCATCCCCTGACGGATGAAGGCCATGCAGATGTTGTATGTTTAATTTCACGGAGTTTGTTGCTCGGGACGTTAAACCAAGATTCCCGCCAATACTCCAGAGCTTCGTTACGTAACGTTAGTCTCAAATCCTCGTGTGGTACCAGTTTAGAGGCAAGGACAGAATTTTTCAGCGCCTTCTTAGCGGCAGAATCAGCCTTTTCATTACCTCTTATTCCCACATGTCCAGGGATCCATATGAAGGTAATTGACACCCCTTTCTCCCTCAGGCATATTATGGCCGACTGAATTTCCTGGACAATCGGATGAGTCGGGTACATTGTGGAGATAGACTGCAGAGCGCTTAGGGAGTCCGAGCAGATGAGAAATTTCTCATCCGAGCATTTTATACCACAGAGGGCCATTTTAATGGCGAAGAGCTCCGATGTATAAACACTGCATAATGGGTTTAATTTAGCTGTTGCTATTCCATGATAGGATGATACGACTGCGCACGCACAAGCTCTACTGGACTTTGACCCGTCCGTATAGACGGGAATTAGTTCAGGATGATTGTAGAGAAATTCATTAAATGCATGCTGGTGTTCTGTGGCCAGGGTAACTGTTTTGGGGTACCTGTGTAGGTCAAGAATAAAATCTGACTGGGGAAAAAGCCAAGGGGGGCGGCTTGAGTAGCCTACTACGTAAACCTCGGCTAGAGTAAAATTTCGCTCGGCAATAAAATCATTAAAACGGACACCGAATGGTCTGGTGACCTTCGTCTTTCTGTTAAAAACATCTATAAATCTTGGCTTAAAAACGATATTAAAACAAGGGTGAGATGGCAAAGACAAAAGCTTTGCGGCATAGCTACACATAAGCATAATCCTGCGGGTGTGCAAAGGTGGTTCACCAGAGTCTGAGTATAGGCTCAAAACTGGGCTGGTTCTGAATGCTCCAGTCGCTAACCGCAATCCTGAATTGTGTAGCGATGCCAATGGCTTTAGGTATGTTTCCCTCGCGGATGAGTAAACAAGGCACCCGTAGTCTATTTTAGATCTTACAAGCGCTCTATACAACATTAACATAGATGTGCGATCGGCTCCCCAAGAAGAGTGGCTCAGAACCCTTAGGACGTTAAAGACCTTCATGCATTTTTCCTTTAGCGTTCGGATATGCATTCGCCAGTCTAGTCGTCTGTCAAAAACCAAGCCAAGAAATACTGCTGAATCCTTGAATGGCAGATTTTTCCCATCCAGTTCTATCTTAGGCTGTGGGTATATTCCGCGAAGCCTATTAAAATGTACACATTTCGTTTTCTCATGAGAGAAACGGAACCCGTTATCATTAGACCATCTTTTCAGTTTATTGACAGTAATTTGTACCTGTCTTTCTGCTGCCTTTAATCTTCGTGACCTGCAGAAAATGGCGAGGTCGTCTACGAAGAGTGAGCCCATCACTGATGGTTGTATGCAGTTTACTATATCATTTACAGCAACTGCGAAAAGTGTCACACTTAGCACAGAGCCTTGGGGTACCCCGTTTTCCTGTAAATGTACATCCGAAAGGCTCCTTCCGATGCGTACTCTAAAAACACGATTAGTTAGGAAATTTTTAATGAAAATTGGCAGGTTTCCTTTAAAGCCCCATTTATGTATGGTCTGAAGAATCTTGTGTCGCCACACTCTATCGTATGCTTTTTCTAGATCAAAAAACACTCCAATAACATGATGGCGTAAAAGGAATGCTTCTTGAATAAAGTTGTCGGCTCGTACTAAGTGGTCGGTTGTCGACCTATTTCTTCGAAAACCACATTGGATATTTGAAATAAGGTTCCACCTCTCAAGGCACCAGACTAGGCGGCGGTTTACCAATTTTTCCATTACCTTACACAGACAACTTGTTAGTGATATTGGTCGGTAGCTATTGGGGTCTGTTTTTTCTTTGCCAGATTTTGGAATAGGTATGATGACAGCTTCCCTCCAGGTGTGTGGGAATTTACCTTCCTCCCAGAGTTGATTGAACGTAAGCAGGATTTCCCTCAACGCTTCCTCAGGTAGGTGTTTAAGGAAGGCATTATGGACGTCATCCAAACCAGGTGATGTGTTCTTTGTCTCCGCAATGGCGGCCTTTAGTTCATTTTGGGTAAATGGAATATTATAATTCGCTTGAGTCCCCTTCTCCGAGAAATCAAGTCGGTCTCTTTCGGCCCTCTCTTTTGCTGCCATAAAGGTAGCGTCAAAGTTAGCATTACTGCTGGTATTTGCAAGTAGTTGACCAAATACCTCGCTTACATCGTGCTGGGAAGATACAATATTAGAGCCTACTTTGAGGGAACTAGCCTGTGAGTAGTGACATGTACCGGTGATTTGCTTTATCTTGCGCCAAACTTGTGAAATGGGCGTTCTATTGTTGATACTGTTGACGTATTCTGTCCAAGAGGCCTTTTTTGCCGCCTGAATCGTTTGGCGAGCCTTAGCCCTCAGTTTCCTAAATGCTGAGAGATTCGAGGTGGTTGGATATTTTTTAAATATCCTCAGGGCACGGTTCCTGATACGAATTGATTTCGCACATTCGGAGGTCCACCACGGCACCGGTATACGCCTAGCGTTGCCGGATGACTTAGGCACACTGGCATTTGCTGCATCTATGATACAAGTAGTTAGTGCCTCAGTATTTTCTAGGCATCCGCGATTTCTGTCATAGGTAAAGTTAAAACACTGATTGAAAAGGGCCCAGTTAGCTTTACGGAGAACCCAGTGCCCTGGTCCGTTATAATTAAAACACCGACTCCCTTCTTTTTTAATTATAATAGGGAAGTGATCACTGCCACATAAATCACTGTGGACCGACATATGGAACTTCGTGCCAATATTACCCGAGCACATAGAAAGGTCTATGGAGGAAAAACCTCCGTTAAAACTATTAAATCGGGTACTGTCCCCGTTGTTAAGTAAAAAGAGGTTAAAATCTTCTATAAAATTTGCCAAAATTCGGCCTCTCCTGTTACATTGATCTCTGTTACTACCCCAAAGAGTGTGATGTGCATTAAAATCCCCTAGTAAAACAAAAGGTTTAGGGAGTTGTCGCACTAAATTATCCAGATTTTCCTTGTTTACCGGGGCCCCTTCAGGCAGGTATACGTTACAAAAGGTAATCAGTTCAGGGCACGCAACGGTCACAGCAATAGCCTGAAAAGGAGTTTGCAGTCTGACCTGGGAGGTATAGAAACCCTCTTGAACTGCAGTAATTACTCCACCTTGCGCTCTATTTCCGCTCTCATCGTCAAACCGGAAAATCTTAAAGCCTCTTAAAACGATTTTATCAGAAGGCTTAAAATGTGTTTCTTGTATGCAGATACAGAGAGGGCTAAAATTTCTCATTAAAACCTACAACTCCTCTTTGCGGCGGTAAAATCCACAGCAATTCCACTGTAGGATTGAAAACATTTTGGGGTGATTAAGATGTGCGCACTTATCTTTTAATGCGATTTTTCTTCTTCCCTTGACTCCTAGCTTGGAGGATTTCAGTTTCCGACAAACTGTCGTCCTCCTCCATAGCCACCACATCGGATGTTGTAGACGAGGGGCCGGGAGGGTTAGGAGGTCCAGGGGAAAACGATTTAGTCCGCTGCAGTCCTTGCATTTTCTTCCCAGCATTAGGTTGGTTCTTCTTGGAAGGACCAGCGATTTTTGTATCTTTATGTAGTTCCTGCGTCTTTTTCATTTCTGCCACATTGGCTATTCCTTTTTGGGTCCCTTCTTTGTCATTTTCCTTCATCGGATTAAATTTGGGTGTTTGAGTTTGTACGGAGCATTTCCTTACCGGTGCAGAGGCCACGGTGGCAAAAGACCGAGAAAAGGTGGGGGCTACTAGGGCCCGATACTTCCTGCGTGCTTCTAAGTAAGTTAACTTTTCGATAGTTTTTATCTCTACCACTTTTCTTTCCTCTTGTTGCTTGGGGCACTTATTCGAGTATGCAGGGTGTGCACCTTCGCAGTTCACGCAGCTCGGTTCAGATGTACATTCATCAGTTTCGTGCTTAGCTTTGCCACAGCGGGGACAGGTGGCCTCGCCCTCACATCTGGTTGCGATATGGCCAAAACGTTGGCAGTTAAAGCAACGCATGGGACGAGGTATGAAAGGCCGCACAGGTACGGATTCATACCCCACATACACCTTCTCTGCAAGTTTATCGCAGGCGAAGGTCAGAACTATAGACGTTGTATCTCTTAGCGTCCCATTTCGTTTAGTTTTCAAGCGTCGACAGTCGATCACTCCCTGATGCTCCATTTCTCTTTTTATTTCATCTTCCTCAACATACAGAAGATCGAAGTGTGAAATAACCCCCTTAGATGTATTCAAGGATCCGTGTTTCTCCACTATAACAGGTATGTTTTGAAGCATCTCCATTCGTAGTAGTTCCACACTCTGCGCTTCAGTGGTTGTTTCAATTAGTAGCGTTCCGTCTCTAAGTTTCTTCGCAGATTTAAGCTCTCCTGAGACAAAGCTCGACAGGACCCTTCTTATAAGGAAGGGAGAAACTTTTTTAAGAGTCTCGCCTTCTTCCTTGCATTTCATTATTAGATAGCGCTGAGATGCGCGAAAACTATTGGCTCCCCCGCCCATATCTGAGCGAGGTCTTTTGGGTGGAGGAAGATTTAAGTCTGCCATGCCACTTATAAGTTCGTCCCTCGAGCTCCCCACCCGCCACGGAGCCACACATTTGGGACGCCACGCTGCAAACCAGCGTGGTCGCCAGGGCTACCCGAGGAATATAGCACTATTGATGTGGGGGCCTGTTTCAGGTTAGAACCTCCAGCGCATGAGTCCTCCACACCCATACGCCTTTGGCCGCCCTACGCAGACCCCCGTCTCTCCAGCACTCGCCACCGAACATATCGGAAAGCCGATTGATCAGGATTGGCTAGATCCTGACCGCCCGTTTACAGGGAATCCGGGGCCAAAGCGGGGTATTGAACTCCGGCCCATACCGGGCATCCGACACCCGGCTGGGTGCCGGAGAACTCACCAACCAGGATCCCCTTCTCCCCCTTACGGGTCACCGCACACGGCAAACATGCGGGTGGATCGCAGGCCAGCTGGTATGGCCGCACACAGACAGTTGACCCACAAGACTGTCCGGACTCAACCCTTGCTGACTCAGTGGTTTGTTTTCGGGGTTGTCTCCCCGCCCTTTTAGTCGCCTCTTACGACAAGCAGGGTTGCTGCGGGAGTATTCTCAATCCCCCTACCCGCAGGGGGGTCCAACCGTTGGAGTGTGCGCTAACACTCCTCAGCTGTGATGCGGCTGAAAGACGGAAGTTCGAATGCTTTATACATAGAAATATAACAGAACATGATACTTAAGACACTGGATCATATAGATATCAGTTCAGACTGTTCAGTTGGTATGCAATCGCGGGTTCTCCTAAGAAGAATTTAAGGGAATTTCCAAGAAGAAGGTAGATTCCAAGGTCTGTGGACGGATAAGGTCGGAATTCTGGATCTTAATTCGTCAGGAACTCCGTTTCAACGGTCGTCAGACATGCTGTCACCCATAATTAATTAATATAAGCAGTTCATCACCCATTGTACCAAGGAAAGCATCACCAGTGGTTGCTGATTTTTTCTTACAAAGAGGTGTCTGTAATGGGATTCAAAGAAATACTAACAAAATCTTGATCTGCTACACATTCTGAAAATCGGACCAGCCAAGTCCGGACTCCGGCCGCATGAAACTTTTGGGCCGAAAGAAACACATACATGCACTAACTCATGCTGAGAATTGCTCTTACAGAGCTCTTATCCTTTGGCAGGTACAATTCTTAGGGAAGTAACCTGGTACGCCAACCGTTGGAGTGTCCGCTCACACTCATCAGCTGTGAAGCGGCTGAAAGACGGAAGTTCGAATGCTTTCTACATAGAAATATAACGGAACATGACATTTAAGACACTGGATCATATAAATATCAGTTCAGACTTCAGTTGGTATGCAATCGCGGGTTCTCCTAAGAAGAATTTAAGGGAATTTCCAAGAAGAAGGTAGATTCCAAGGTCTGTGGACGGATAAGGTCGGAATTCTGGATCTTAATTCGTCAGGAACTCCGTTTCAACGGTCGTCAGACATGCTGTCACCCATAATTAATTAATATAAGCAGTTCATCACCCATTGTACCAAGGAAAGCATCACCAGTGGTTGCTGATTTTTTCTTACAAAGAGGTGTCTGTAATGGGATTCAAAGAAATACTAACAAAATCTTGATCTGCTACACATTCTGAAAATCGGACCAGCCAAGTCCGGACTCCGGCCGCATGAAACTTTTGGGCCGAAAGAAACACGTAAAAGAAAATACCAAAATCTACGCGAACCTTTCCCCCTCGCTAGGTCCGCGGAGCCAAACTGCGTCACCTGATACGAGGAAAAATAGACATACGCCTCACATACATGCACTAACTCATGCTGAGAATTGCTCTTACAGAGCTCTTATCCTTTGGCAGGTACAATTCTTAGGGAAGTAACCTGGTACGCCAACCGTTGGAGTGTCCGCTCACACTCATCAGCTGTGAAGCGGCTGAAAGACGGAAGTTCGAATGCTTTCTACATAGAAATATAACGGAACATGACATTTAAGACACTGGGTCATATAAATATCAGTTCAGACTTCAGTTGGTATGCAATATCTCCTGCTCAAAAATGCCTTACAGAGCTTACCCTTTGGCAGGTACAGGTCTTAAGGGAAGTAACCTGGTACGCCAACCGTTGGGGTGTGCGCTCACACTCCACAGCTGTGACGCGTGTGAAAGACGGAAGTTCGAATGCCTTCTACTAAGGAATGTAACTGAACATGATATTTAAGGCACTGGATCATATAAATATCAGTTCAGACTGTTCAGTTGGTGTGCAATATCTAATGCTGAGAAATGCTCTTACAGAGCTCCTACCCTTTGTCTGGTACAGGTCTTTGGGAAGTGACCTGGTACGCCAACCGTTGGAGTGTGCGCTCACACTCCCCTGCTGTGAAGCGGGTGAAAGACGGAAGTTCGAATGCCTTCTACTAAGAATTTTAACTGAACATCATATTTAAGACACTGGACAAGGGAAGCGAGCAAGGGGCTTACGACGACGACTAGAGGACGACGCTAGGTATTCTGTGAGAACCAACGCTAGCGCACGTCACAATAAGGTATTTAAATTATATATACTGTGATGGTCCAGGAAAGGCTCGGTGATATCCATCCCTTTATTTACTTATTTTTACTACGCGGAAGTTCGCGGTTTGGGCAACCCATTGGTAAATGTTTTTTCTTCAAAGGATTGTGTGTGTAAATTGATGTATACGAGTGAATTGTCAGAATTGTGTGAATGGATGACTCAAACATGCAATGGAAATAACGCATAAAAAGTATCTGGAAAAGAAACAACCAAACCAGACAAGGTCAAAGATTTGGTCAAAGGGAAAATAGAAATCGCGGGTTCTCCTAAGAAGAATTGAAGGTAGATTCCAAGGTCTGTGGACGGATAAGGTCGGAATTCTGGATCTTACTTCGTCAGGTACTCCGTTTCAACGGACGTCAGACATGCTGTCACCGATAATTAATTAATATAAGCAGTTCATCATCCATTGTACCAAGGAAAGCATCACCAGTGGTTGCTCATTTTTTCTTACTAAGAGGTGTCTGTAATGGGATTCAAAAAAATACTAACCAAATCTTGATCTGCTACACATTCTGAAAATCGGACCAGCCAAGTCCGGACTCCGGCCGGATGAAATTTTTGGGCCGAAAGAAACACGTACAAAGAAAATAACAAAAATCTTCGCGAACCTTTCCCGCGCTAGGTCCGCGGGGCCAAACTGCGTCACCTGGTACGAGAAAAAATTGACATACGCCTCACATACATGCACTAACCTATGCTGCGAATTGTTCTTACAGAGCTTTTATCCTTTGGCAGGTACAATTCTTTGGGAAGTAACCTGGTACTCCAACCGTTGGAGTGTGCGCTAACACTCCTCAGCTGTGATGCGGCTGAAAGACGGAAGTTCGAATGCTTTATACATAGAAATATAACAGAACATGATACTTAAGACACTGGATCATATAGATATCAGTTCAGACTGTTCAGTTGGTATGCAATCGCGGGTTCTCCTAAGAAGAATTTAAGGGAATTTCCAAGAAGAAGGTAGATTCCAAGGTCTGTGGACGGATAAGGTCGGAATTCTGGATCTTAATTCGTCAGGAACTCCGTTTCAACGGTCGTCAGACATGCTGTCACCCATAATTAATTAATATAAGCAGTTCATCACCCATTGTACCAAGGAAAGCATCACCAGTGGTTGCTGATTTTTTCTTACAAAGAGGTGTCTGTAATGGGATTCAAAGAAATACTAACAAAATCTTGATCTGCTACACATTCTGAAAATCGGACCAGCCAAGTCCGGACTCCGGCCGCATGAAACTTTTGGGCCGAAAGAAACACATACATGCACTAACTCATGCTGAGAATTGCTCTTACAGAGCTCTTATCCTTTGGCAGGTACAATTCTTAGGGAAGTAACCTGGTACGCCAACCGTTGGAGTGTCCGCTCACACTCATCAGCTGTGAAGCGGCTGAAAGACGGAAGTTCGAATGCTTTCTACATAGAAATATAACGGAACATGACATTTAAGACACTGGATCATATAAATATCAGTTCAGACTTCAGTTGGTATGCAATCGCGGGTTCTCCTAAGAAGAATTTAAGGGAATTTCCAAGAAGAAGGTAGATTCCAAGGTCTGTGGACGGATAAGGTCGGAATTCTGGATATTAATTCGTCAGGAACTCCGTTTCAACGGTCGTCAGACATGCTGTCACCCATAATTAATTAATATAAGCAGTTCATCACCCATTGTACCAAGGAAAGCATCACCAGTGGTTGCTGATTTTTTCTTACAAAGAGGTGTCTGTAATGGGATTCAAAGAAATACTAACAAAATCTTGATCTGCTACATATTCTCAAAATCGGACCAGCCAAGTCCGGACTCCGGCCGCATGAAACTTTTGGGCCGAAAGGGATACGTAAAAGAAAATACCAAAAATCTTCGCGAACCTTACCCCCTCGCTAGGTCCGCGGAGCCAAACTGCGTCACCTGGTCTGAGGAAAAATAGACATACGCCTCACATACATGCACTAACTCATGCTGAGAATTGCTCTTACAGAGCTCTTATCCTTTGGCAGGTACAATTCTTTGGGAAGTAACCTGGTACGCCAACCGTTGGAATGTCCGCTCACACTCATCAGCTGTGAAGCGGCTGAAGGACGGAAGTTCGAATGCTTTCTACATAGAAATATAACGGAACATAACATTTAAGACACTGGATCATATAAATATCAGTTCAGACTGTTCAGTTGGTATGCAATATCTCATGCACAAAAATTCCCTACAGAGCTTACCCTTTGGCAGGTACAGGTGTTTGGGAAGTAACCTGGTACGCCAACCGTTGGGGTGTGCGCTCACACTCCACAGCTGTGACGCGTGTGAAAGACGGAAGTTCGAATGCCTTCTACTAAGAAATTTAACTGAACATGATATTTAAGACACTGTATCATATAAATATCAGTTCAGACTGTTCAGTTGGTGTGCAATATCTCATGCTGAGAAATGCTCTTACAGAGCTCCTACCCTTTGTCTGGTACAGGTCCTTGGGAAGTGACCTGGTACGCCAACCGTTGGAGTGTGCGCTCACACTCCCCTGCTGTGAAGCGGGTGAAAGACGGAAGTTCGAATGCCTTCTACTAAGAAATTTAACTGAACATCATATTTAAGACACTGGACAAAAGAAGCGAGCAAGGGGCTTACGACGACGACTATAGGACGACGCTAGGTATTTTGTGAGAACCAACGCTAGCGCACGTCACAATAAGGTATTTAAATTATATATATTGTGATGGTCCACGAAAGGCTCGGTGATATCCATCCCTTTATTTATTTATATTTGCTACGCGGAAGTTCGCGGTTTGGGCAACCCATTGGTAAATGTTTTTTTCTATAAGGGTTTGGGTGTGTAAATTGATGTAAACGAGTGAATTGTCAGAATTGTGTGAATGGATGACTCAAACATGCAATGGACATAACGCAGAAAAAGTATCTGGAAAAGAAACAACCAAACCAGACAAGGTCAAAGATTTGGTCAAAGGGAAAATAGAAATCGCGGGTTCTCCTAAGAAGAATTGAAGGTAGATTCCAAGGTCTGTGGACGGTAAGGTCGGAATTCTGGATCTTACTTCGTCAGGTACTCCGTTTCAACGGTCGTCAGACATGCTGTCACCCATAATTAATTAATATAAGCAGTTCATCATCCATTGTACCAAGGAAAGCATCACCAGTGGTTGCTCATTTTTTCTTACTAAGAGGTGTCTGTAATGGGATTCGCTCACACTCCTCAGCTGTGAAGCGGCTGAAGGACGGAAGTTCGAATGCTTTCTACATAGAAATATAACGGAACATAACATTTAAGACACTGGATCATATAAATATCAGTTCAGACTGTTCAGTTGGTGTGCAATATCTCATGCTGAGAAAGGCTCTTACAGAGCTCATAGCCTTTGGCAGGTACAAGCGTTTGGGAAGTAACCTGGTACGGCAACCGTTGGAATGTGCTCTCACACTCCTCAGCTGTGAAGAGGATGAAAGACGGAAGTTCGAATGCCTTCTACTTAGAAATTTAACTGAACATGGTATTTAAGACACTGGATCATATAAATATCAGTTCAGACTGTTCAGTTGGTATGCAATAACTCATGCTGAGAAATGCTCTTACAGAGCTCTTACCCTTTGTCTGGTACAGGTCTTTGGGAAGTGACCTGGTACGCCAACCGTTGGAGTGTGCGCTCACACTCCTCAGCTGTGAAGAGGATGAAAGACGGATGTTCGAATGCCTTCCACATATATCCTACAGGCCAGAAGTGAAGAAGTGGCAAGTAAGGGGAAATGAAGAAAAGAATTAATATGCGAAAGTTTCAGACAGGAGATGGGTCTCATTGTGGACCAGCGGACCCCCTGAGGAAGTGGTAATTCCAACGATGGGGATACTGCGATAAGTGTTTTCCGGAATCCTGATTTTTCGTCAGCTATTTCTGGAATCGACAAGGAATTGATTAAAAGATTTGGGACCCTTTGGTGTTCATTGTCCTGTGGTTTCTCCATTAATATCCCCGAATTTCACAATATACACACAAAACTAGAGACATTTATCTGAGGTTATATTCATGGTTTTACATGCCCGTCACCGTGCATAAGATACTAATTTATGATGACGAAGTAATAGAGCATGCAGTTAGTAATCTCCGATCCTTTAGGTTCCGGCAATAGATCTTCTCACCAAAAGCAGCAGTATTCCCTCTCATTGAAAGTGAAACAGCTCCTCAATGAACCAAACATACCAGAACCAAGGGAAGACTGCCATGGCCTTGGCCGTGACTGTGAGCTCGTCCATCGAAGGAGAGAATTACTGCCACATAGGGGTATTGAAGAATTTAAAACTTACCCTCTGTAACTTACGGTACTTAATGAGCGAACATACACTTGAACTGCAATGCAATGTTGATGGACTGAGCATATCTCGTAGTAGTGGTAGTCAGCTTTGGCCTATTTTATTGAGTTTGAATAATCACAGAGAAATTCCTCCCTTTGCTGTGGGCATTTTTCACGGGTATTCAAAACCAAAGAACATTTGGGACTATTTAGGTGACTATGTCAACGAAATCACAAAGTTAATTAATGACGGATTTGAGTATGAAGTGTCCAGATTTAATGTTGTTGTGCCAGCATACGTTTGTGATGCACCAGCTCGTGCATACCTGTCACAAGTGAAATCACATTCAGGATACTCCGCATGCAGCAAGTGTACTGTAATTGGGAAATCAGTAGCCAATACAGTTGTTCTTGACGAATTCGAGGCCCCACTGCGGATTAATGAAAGCTTTAGAAACAGAACTGATCTATATCATCATGTTGGGGACTCCCCTTTGGAATCAATTCCAGGTATTAAAATGGTTAGTCATTTTCCCCTGGATTACATGCACTTGGTGGTTCTGTGAGTGATCCGCAAAATATTACTGGAATTCATCAGAGGGGATTTCAAGTGCAGGTTGCCAGCCCAACAAGTTGAATTGTTGAGTGAAAAATTGGAAAGTATTGAGAAATTATACCAGTGGAATTTGCCCGCAAGTCAAGGTCACTTAAGGAGCTACTTCGTTGGAAAGCCACTGAATATAGGTTGTTTTTAATTGTACACTGGACCTTTTGTCTTGCAAAATGTCTTATCACCATCCATCTTTAAACACTTCATGACATTGCATTGTGCAGTCCGCATTTTCATTAGCCCCAAGTATTTAAATGATCATCTTGACTATGCAAGACAACTGCTGCAGTACTTCGTCAAAAATATCCCTGCGTTGTATGGAAGGAAAAAGCTGTCATAGAATGTGCACTGCTTGTTGCATTTAGCTGGTGATTGTGTTAACTTTTGGCCCCTTGATGCATTTAGTGCATTTAAATTTGAAAATAAGCTTCAAAGCATTAAAAAGTTAATAAGAAAACATGATTGACCTCTTCCACAAGTTATAAGACGATTACATGAACAATCCATGCCTGTTACAAGTGAAGTGAAGAAAACAGAAATTAAGTACTGCCCTAGAAACAGAGGTCCAGATAAACCAACCTTTGGAGTTCATGCACCATATTTTTCTTCCATCCAATTTCCTGATTTTAAAGTGTCATGCCAAACACCTAACAATTGTGTTTTGCTGGAGACTGGTGAGTTATTGTTTTGTACATCGGAACAAAGGATGATGCAAAATATTTTGCTGGGCAGAAATTTGCAATTATGACAAATTTTTGATATGCCTTGCACTTCAGACACTGTTGGAGTGGACACTTCAGACACTGTTGGAGTGGACACTTCAGACACTGTTGGAGTGGACACTTCAGACACATTATGCTTGGGATCTGCAGGTCATCATGCTGGCCCGACAGTAGCATATGTAATAAAGCTGTTATGATTTCAACAAGAGAGGATGATGGGCATTTTGTAGCTGAGCTACTTCACATTCTCTAAAAAAAAGTCTTTACGTGAACAGTATGTAAATTTGTGAATAATGTAGTCTGATTTTGTTGTCACTTGATTATCATTTCCTTTGTTATATATTTTCTGTAACAAATGATTTTTTCTATTTTTTCTTTCAGCTCAGCATCAGGTTGGAGAGTGGCTGAGTTCCAGCCTCATCGTACATTTAGTGAGATCACGATTTCCACAATACCAGCATCATGGGTGATAAAATCACCCAAGAAAAGTTCCTGTGGGAAGTCATTTATAAATGGAGTGGTAGTGTACCCGCCGGAATATTGGGGAATGTCTCTCGTGAATTGGGCCTTCCTAATGAGTCTCACCAGATTCATCATGGGACAAATTGTTTGTGAGGTTTATCTCCCCAGTTATAGGTTGGGAATGTTTTTTGATACTTTTTCATGTACTTTATACCTCTTGCATGCTAAATAAAGAGCATAATTATTTTCTGATCCTTGAAGATTGTTGCATGAATGGCTAACATGAGGCATGTAAGTAACCATTTTTCTTTTTCAATTCAGTAGATTATGCCAATGCAAAAAAACTTGAAATGGATGCAAGTTTGTGTGAGGAGTCGGATTTAGAGGCAGTCATTTCTGCCAATTTGTCCAGGAAGAGGCTTCGTGTGGCTACGAAACTGCGCTACCCAAATGAACCCTCATAGTAGTAGTAGTAGTATTTGGTGTTTTGGGTGCGTCGACAGCTGAGGTCATTTTGCACCACTCTCGTCCATGGGTGAATAAAATGTAAGTAATATAGTATTTCCCTATATTTCTATTTATGTAATAACATGTGAGGGTCATGATCTAATACAAAGATTTTATAATTTGTTGAAAACATTAAAGTCTTTTAAAAAAGCAATTATCCGGGTCAGGCTCTCCGGAGAATCGCCTAGAATAGTTTCTAAGGTCCCGTTAACCTTGTGTTTCTCCCTTGAAGAATGGTATTTATCACACTCTATAAGGATGTGTCGCACACTAAGAGGGGAGTCGCAATCATCACACCGAGGTAGTGCCTTCTCTTCTGTGAAGAGGTATGAGTGAGTCAGTGCAGTGTGCCCTATTCTCAGGCGAGTAATTGCGACTTCTTCCCTCCGGGTACTCCTCACGGAGGAGGGCCACGCTGATACTACCGGTTTGATAGCCCGAAGTTTATTATTCATTAGCCCCTGCCATGATTGCTGCCATCTGCCTATAACCATATTTCGAAACATAGACTTAAGGTCATCTACGGTTATCAAGGTCGTTGATATTTCTGGCATGTGTAGTGCTTCCTTTGCTGCTTTGTCCGCACGTGCATTGCCAGCTATTCCCGCATGTCCAGGGACCCAAATAAAGGAAATTTTGATTCCCTTGCTGAGAAGGGATTGGAGGGTGTATTGTATATCCTGGACAAGAGGATGGAGTGGGTAATAGGACGAAATGGACTTTAAAGCGCTTAAGGAGTCCGTGCAAATGAGGAAAGAGCCAGAGTTGGAATTAATATTTCTTAGGGCCATTTTAATAGCCGTTAATTCCGCTGTATATACGCTACACAGCGGATTGAGTCTGGTCTTGATATAATTGTGATGAGTGGAGTACACGGCGCATGCGCATGCTGAATCACACTTCGATCCATCCGTATACACGGGGATCGAGGCCGGGTTGTTACTTAGAAGTTCTAAAAACAGGCTCTGGTACTCCGACGACGTGGAAGTGGATTTCTGGCGACTATGCAGACTAGTATAACACTCTGGTCGCGGTAGTAACCAAGGTGGGTATTTCGAATACCCGACGACGTACACATCCGGTAGCGAAATCTGAAATTCCTCAATAAAATCTTTAAAACGAATGCTTAGTGGTCTGGTAGCCCTTGTCCTTCTGTTAAAAATATCTAAAAATCTTGGTTTAAAAACGATTTCAAAACATGGGTGTTTCGACATAGATAAAATTTTTGACGCATAGTTGCATGTCAGCATTAGCCTGCGAGTAGCCAACGGCGGCTCTCCGGCGTCGGAATATAAACTTGGGATAGGAGAGGTCCTAAATGCACCAGTAGCTAACCGTAGTCCTGCGTTGTGGACCGTTGTTAACGGTCGCAGGTATGACTCTCGTCCAGACGAGTACACGAAACACCCATAGTCCATTTTAGACCTAATCAGCGCACGGTATAATAAAATCGAGGTCGTGCGATCTGCACCCCACGTTGTGTTGTTTAAAATTCTTAAAATATTTAGGCTCCGGCGACACTTTTCCGCTAGCTTGCGGACGTGTTCCTGCCATGTCAATCTACGGTCTAAAACCATGCCAAGAAATCGAACAGTTTCTACGTAAGGAAGATTACGACGTCGTAAGCGTAACGGTGGAGCTATGTGGATACCTCGTAATCTGTGAAAATGCATACACACAGTTTTCTCCTTAGAGAAACGAAGCCCGTTTCTATTAGCCCAGTTGTTCAGTTTGGTAACGGTCAACTGTGTCAGCCTTCCAGCGCTAGCTATTGTAGACGACCTGCAAAAAATTGCAAGGTCGTCTACAAATAAGGATCCCATCACTGGTGCTTTTATGCAGTCGACAATGTCATTAATGGCGATTGCAAACAACGTTACGCTTAGAACAGAACCTTGTGGGACGCCGTTATCCTGAGGGTAGAGCTGCGAGAAGTTTATACCAACTCTCACTCTAAAACCACGGTTTGTTAAAAAGTTTCGGATAAAAATGGGTAGATTACCCCTAAAACCCCAGCTGTGCATCGTTTGCAGGATCTTCCGGCGCCACAGCATGTCGTAGGCCTTCTCTAAGTCAAAGAAAACTCCGATGACATGTTGACGTAGAAGGAAGACCTCCTGGATAAAATTATCTGTCCGGACAAGATGGTCGATAGTAGATCTACCCCTACGAAAACCACATTGTATGTTGGAGAGAAGGTTTCGCCGCTCCACCCACCAAACGAGCCTGCGATTGACCATTCTCTCCATAACCTTGCACAGGCAACTGGTTAGTGAGATGGGCCTATAGTTGCTAGGGTTACTGTTGTCCTTTCCCTGCTTTGGTATTGGAACCACGATAGATTCTCGCCAGGATTGCGGAAAATTACCCTCCAACCATATTTGGTTGAAGGTATGAAGAACTTCCAGCAACGCATATTCCGGTAGATTCCGGAGAAATACGTTGTGGACACCGTCCATTCCTGGGGACGTGTTCCGGCAGTCAGCAATTGCAGAGGTCAGCTCCCATAGCGAAAAGCATTCGTTGTAGTCGGCAGTGCCGTGCCTTACACGGAATGTGATGGGTGTTGCTTCGCAGCGTTGTTTTATTTCCCTAAAGTAGGCATTATAATTTCCGTCACTACAAATATTAGTGAACGTGCGACCAAACACCTCACATAATTCCGAGGGAGATGTAACCACCCGGTCATCGACTTTTAGTCCGGATACGCCACATTGCTGACTGGATCCCGAGATGCTTCGCACCTTCCTCCAGACCTGTGTGAGAGGTGTCCTGTGATTTACGCCAGAGATGAATTCTGTCCAGGAGGCCTTCTTCGCCTCTTTAACGATTTGTCGAGCTTTCGCTCGAAGACGTCGGAAGGAGGCAAGATTTGTTTCCGTGGGGTACTTCTGGAAAATACGAAGGGCTCGCTTCCGCAGTTTTATCGCATTTGCGCATTCTTCTGTCCACCATGGCACTACAGGTCGATGGACGATACCCTTAGGCCGTGGGACGCTAATATTTGCAGCCTCGATGATAGCACACGTAAGTACCTCGACGTTGGTTATTGCGTCACGGTTGCCATCATGTTTAAATGTAAAATTCTCTCTGAAAATTGACCAGTCAGATTTTTGAATAAGCCAATTTCCAGGAGTTACATGAAGTGGGTTAAAACTGGTATTCTTCCGTATTAAAAGCGGAAAATGATCACTGCCACATAGGTCTGAATGGACGGCCAAGTTTATTTTTGTGGAAAGGCTGCTCGAGCAGATAGCGAGGTCAATGGATGAAAATTCTCCATTAAAACTATTAAAGCGGGTTTTCTCAGTACTATTCAGTAAAAAAAGGTTAAAAGCTTGGATAAAATGCGATAAAATCCGTCCTCTTCTATTGCGCTGTCTCCGAGAGCTACCCCACAAAGGGTCATGTGCATTGAAGTCTCCCAAGATTATCAAGGGTTTCGGTAATTGTAAGATAAGGTCTTCCAGGTTGCGTTCAGTGACAGGTGCGCACTCTGGTAAGTAAACGTTGCACAACGTTATGGTCTCTGGGGCGTGCAGGGTCACCGCAATCGCTTGGAAAGGTGTGTTCAGTTGTACCCGAGAGGTGTAAAGGGCCTCTCGGATAGCAACCGCCACTCCACCTTGGGCCCTTCGGCCGCTGGTATCGTCCAATCTAAAAACATTAAAATTTCTTAGAATTCCCTGGTCTGTGGTTTTAAAATGTGTTTCTTGGAGACAAATACAGAACGGATTAAAATCTTCAATTCCTCCCTGTGGCGATTAAAACCATTACAATTCCACTGTAGAATAGTGTCCATAGGATAAAAGGATATATAGTATATAACTATTGACAGCCAGAAGTGTCCGTCCGTCGAGAGGATTATCGCTTAATGCGATGTTTTTTCTTTTGCCTGGCTATGCGGATGTCTGTCTCAGACAGATCATCCTCTTCCATAGCCTCCACTGGGCATGGAGCGCTTGTCCCGGAGGGGCCGGGGGATGGTGATTTTTCACGCCCCGGTAATTTCGGCGAATTCTTTTTATGAGATTCCCCGCTGGCGGCATTAGTCGTTTTCGCCGGCTTTGTAGCCTTATCCGGCTTGGCTTGTTCTTCTTTTTTAGGCGTGTTCTTCATTTTATCCACATCGTTTTTTTAGTACTATTTGTTGCATTTTTATTATCTGGGGTTTCTACAACTGCGGCGAAAGATCTTGAAAATGTAGGGGCTATTAGCGTGCGATACTTTCTCCGGGCATCTAAATATGACAATTTTTCCACTGTTTTAATCTCTATTATTTTCTTTTCCTCCTTCATCTTCGGACAATCGCGAGAGTAAGCTGGGTGCGCACCCTCGCAATTGACGCAAAAAGGTTCCGAGGTGCATGCGTCATCCTCATGCTTTTCCTTACCACACCGCGGGCAGGTGGCCTTGCCCTGGCATCTAGTGGCGATATGGCCAAAGCGCTGGCATTGGAAACATCGCATGGGGCTTGGGATGTATGGGCGAACAGGAACTGATTCATACCCTACAAACACCTTGTCAGGGAGCGTGTCGCGCGAGAAGGTGAGGATAACAGACGTGCTGTTTATCAGCTCACCGTTCCGCTTTATTTTCAATAAACGACAGTCTGTGACACCCTGAGGGGCCATCTCCCTCTTTATTTCGTCGTCGTCGACGTACAGCAGGTGGTAGCAGCTAATTACTCCCCGACTGGTGTTCAGGGTGCGATGCACCTCGACCTTGACTGCGATTTCATGAAGACAGGTTAACTTCAGTAGTTTCGCGCTTTGAGCATCATTGGCAGTTTCTATTAATAAAGTGCCGTCACGCAGCTTCTTGGCTGATATCAGGTCACCAGTAACTGTTGCTGAAAGGACTCTACGTATTAGGAAGGGAGGCACCTTAGTGAGGGTCTCACCATCCTTTGCGCACCTCATTATCAAGTACCGCCTAGAGGCAGTCACTGAATTTACTCCCCCGACCGTTTCCGGACGGGATCTTTTTGATGGAGGAAGGGTGTCTGGATCCATTGAGACATGGGATTCATCCCCTGGGCTCCCCACCCACCACGGAGCCACACATTTGGGACGCCACACCGCAAACCGGTGTGGTCGCCAGGGCTACCCAAGGGATATAGCGCCATCGTGTAGGAGATCTGCTTCGAGTTGGACCTACAGTGCATGGGCCCTCCAAACCCATACACCTTTGGCCGCTCTACACAGACCCCCATCACTCCAGCACTCGCCATCGATACGTGTCGATAAGCCGATTGATCAAGACTGGCTAGATCTTGACCGCCCGTTTACAGGGGATCCAGGGCCAAAGTGGGGTATTGAACTTCGGACCATACCGGGTATCCGACACCCGGCTGGGTTCCGGAGAACTCACCCACCAGGATCCCCTTCTCCCCCTTGCGGGTCTCCGCACACGGCAAACATGCGGGTGGATCGCAGGCCAGGTGGTGTGGCCGCACACAGACAGTTGACCCACAACACTGTCCAGGCTCAACCCTTGTTGGCTCTGGGTTTGTTTTCGGGGTGATCTCCCCGCCCTTTTAGTCGCCTCTTACGACAAGCAGGGATACTGCGGGAGTATTCTCAATCCCCCTACCCGCAGGGGGGATGAACCCTCATCTGATATGGATTCATCTGATGTGGATGACATTACTATTGATGACCCACCAGTAATGGCTAAAAGATCAAATAAAGAGAACTCATCCATTGGAATTATCGAACAACCTACTACATCGAAATCAGGGGGACCAAATGTACCTGAAACCGGTGGACCTAATACAACAACATTAGGAACACAAAATTTGTCTGCATCGAAACCTAGAGTGGTTGAGAATAATAACGGTAAATATTTTAAGTAGTTTTGGGTTGTTTGTTACCTAATCCTGAAGACATTCTGACTTCTGGAAAGAAATCATAGAATTTGGGTTTTAATACTTTTAAGTTCTATAGTTTCTTTCTGTGAGAAACAATTTCTATTGTAGTGCCGTCTTAAAGAAGTGTATGTAATATTCCTGTTGGTTCCAGGTATACTGTGTGAAACACTAAGGGAGCTAAGAGAGATAAAGGCTACACTGAAAGGTGATATGGTAGACATCAAGGAGAGAGTGGATGCCTTGGCTACCAAAATAGGTAGAGTAAACCATACTTCCCATGAAGTTGATTGAGAAAAAGATGTCGTTTGAGGAGAAGTATAACTTTGCCCAGAATGATGAGCAAGGTTTGCTCAAGGATCAGAAGGATTTAAAAGAAAAAGTGGACTTCAAGAGATTCTTGGTAGGCTGTTTGTGTAACCACTCCTGATTACTGCTCTTACTGTTATGTGAACCTCTTTAAAGTAGCCCATTTGTGTGTGTTTGTAATCTCATGTAATTGCAATTACAAATGGTAGTCATAATAAGTTTATCTCGTTTTAAGGTCAGATATCTGCTTAACAGGTCCATGTCACCTGCTCTCGGTGACTAAGCTGAGAAGCAGAAGAGTCCTGCTCAACGAAGCAGTGAACAACATGTGCTCTGCGTTGATGACGGATGAACTAGCGGTGCACTATAGCATGAAGGGACGATCCAATCGCAGGTCTTTGGAGGAGCTTTTCCCTCACTTTATTAGTGTTGTGCATGGTGTGGTATTGATATTTCGGGGGCGTCCAGAGAGCGTGTGAACGGAGTGACGGACTGCGAGGCCCTGGCCGCACGTGGGCCGGCCATCGGTACGGTGCACACGCCGTTGGACGTCCTAGGGAGCCACCACCCCTCTCCACCCCTTTCGGGACTCCGAGGTTGGAGTGACCGATTTCCTTGGGTGACGGAGAGGCGTTGAGACAAAGGAGTGAAGCTACCGGCCAGGATGGGTAATTCTGGACCGCGGGCCAGTGTCTCAACGCCGTCCGTCCTCCTTTGACACCCGGGAAGGTCGCCACCCTTTCACCACCCTCTGCCCCTCCACTACTCCCTGCCACCCGCTCTCACCACCCCCTGCTCACCCATTTCCATCTGCTGCACCCCCATTTTTCCACCCATGCACCCCATTTCGCCACCCCCTGCACCTAAAAATCGGGTATATAAGGAGAAGACGGAAAGGCCCAAGGGAGTTCATCCTTACCCTGCACCCCGGCTCTGTCGGCCTCGAGCACGACAAGCCTTCCCCGCTCCTCGGCTAGTCGGCAATAACGCAAGACTGCCATCCGCCTGCACCCAGGAAGTCCTCTCACAAAGCTGATTCGGAAATGTGCACAATATCTTTGGGGAGAAGAACAAGACCAAAGTTTTGAACATTTAAGGCATTGTCTGATCACCAAACCAATTTCAAGTTCCCTGATTTTTCCAAATTGTTCATTTTAACTACGGATGCCTCAAATTGCGCTCTTGGCGGAGTACTATCGCAAGAATTCGAGGATGGAGATCATCCTATTGCTTATGCAAGTAGACAATTGCATAAACCCAAGAAGTCATATTCAGCTACGGAATTAGAATGCTTAGCCGCGGTCTACATGATTAGAAAATTTCGCGTGTACTTATTAGGCCGTCATTTCCTCCTGTGTCTAGACCATAAACCTTTAAATGGTTGCTTGGACTCCGGGAACCAAAACCGAGATTAGCTAGGTGGGTTTTGAAATTAAGTGAATATTCGTTTGATGTCAAATACCGCGCGGGGAAGGAAATTCCGCACAGTGATGCGCTTTCAAGGGTGCCGATAACGGTGAACGCCGCCGAGTGCGAAAACATGGAGCTCATTTGGGATAAAGATAGGATAGTTAAAGAGCAAGCCATCTGTCCAGAGCTCGAAAAATTTCACGTCTTGGCGAAGCAACATGATCTTAATTATTTCTAAGATGCGTTTGGAATTCTGTATAAAGTGATCATACAAAGTGGCCCTCAGCCTGTCATTTGCGCTCCTCGCTCGATGAGAAGTCACATTTTAAAGCGTTGTGATGATGCGCCGTTAGCTGGACATTGTGGACTAGACAAGACTTTAGACGTCGTTCAAAGACACTTCCATTGGAACGGATGTTATTCTGACACACGTCTGTATGTGCAAAGGTGCCTAGAATGCAAGAAGCGCAAGGCTCCACCACAGTCAATTCCTATTCAACCAGTTTCCGAAGCCACTTACGCTTGGGAGAAGCTAGCATTGGATGTAATCGGACCCCTGCGTACATCCAGGCTCGGAAATACTTCCATACTGACATGTCAAGATTATTTTACACGCTACCCCGAAGCTGTTGCCATTCCAGATCAGTCCGCAAAGACAGTTGCGCGTGCATTTGTGGAGAATGTGATTTGCCGCCATAGACTGCCTAGATACTTACTTACAGATAGAGGGTCAAATTTTACTTCCAATCTTATGAAAACTGTCTGCCAAATTTTGCAAATAACATCCATTATTACTTCCCCGTATAATCCGTCCGCGAATGGGAGATAAGAAAGTGCCCATCAATCTTTCGCTAATGTAATTTCACACTATGTTTCCCAGGACCACAGCGACTGGGATGAGCACCTGAGCTTTGCCCCATTTGTCTTTCGCAACACGAAGCACCGGATTACTGGTTACAGTCCCGCATATTTACTTTACGGGCGGGAATGGACTATGCCATGGGATTTCATTCTTTCACCCAACCTCGCACAGTTCGAAGATTATCCCACCTATGAGCATGAATTGCTATACCGTTTAAAAATGGCGCATGCACAGGCTACGGAGCTTAACACATATAATATAGAGAGGGAACGCAGCCGCCATAATAAAGGCCTATCTCTTCCTCAACTCGAAGTTGACCAATTGGTCCTACTGCGCAATATGGCTCCATCTCCTGGTCGTTCCCGAAAACTACTTTCCAAGTAGATTGGTCCTTATAAGGTCGTCAGAATTCGCAGCCCAGTAACCGTGGATATTGAAAACCTACAGAATGGCAAGTTCACTGCCCACTTACGAAAGGTTTTGCCACTCCCTCCTGATCCCCCTCCCAACCCTTCCCCAGCATTCATTTCCGATTTTCCTTCTCAGTTTCCGCCCGACTCTGATCCTGAGGCGACTACGACCTCGCCACCCCCTCCCTCTCCCGCCCAAGATTCCCGAGTTGGCCATCAGTACAATCTCAGGCCTCTCCCCGGACGTCTTAACCACCACCCTTAAATCATTCTTTAGATGGAGCCGAGTCGCTCCGTGAAGCGCTTCCTGGAGCTCTTTGGGGACACCCTGGAGGACCTCGAGGAGCCGAGTGCCCAGGAACGACCGCCCACCCCGGGGCGAGATATGGACATATGTTGGCGAGCGGGCAACACCCCCGTCTCGGATCGATGCGACGACACGCTGGATTGGGACCAGTTACTGGAAGACCCAATCTGGGAACTGGAGCCCTATCCAGTAACTACGTCTTTTCGTTTCCGTCTCCGTAACTCGGAAGCTCTTTTACGCGATCCACTATGGCTTTCGGGATATATTCCGAGCCCTCCCCCCTTCATCGGAAAGAGAAGCGGAGATTGCCGAAGTTACTCCGAGCTACGTCACGGAATTCATGACGTATCTTCCCGGAGCCAATGGCTGAATATCATCCGGCAATTGTTAATAGTATATGACAGCCACATCAGAAAGATTATCTTTCCAGGGATCGAAGTTGTGAGTTCTGAGTGCGGTAATGTAAGTATATACTGGATTATGTTGTACATCATGTTTATGTTGTGTCACTCCTAGAATATGAAGTATATGACAGCCACATTAGAAAGATTATCTTTCCAGGGATCGAAGTTGTGAGTTCTGAGTGCGGTACTGTAAGTATATACTGGATTATGTTGTACATCATGTTTATGTTGTGTCACTCCTAGAATATGTATCATGTTTACATTAGATATGGAGCGCGGAGGAGGTAAGTGATAAAATGTTAATTTTAATAAATATTGTTGTTTTAGGTCGCAGAAAACTAAATTGGCCATTTCTCTCAGCATTGTTTTCATCCGTAAGTAGCGATATCGCAATATTTAACCTTGGTATAGCGTAATTCCACCTTTAACAACTGACAGGTATGCATGAAAATCGAAGGTAAACATGGTAATATAAGCATTAATTATAAAATCCACAGATTCAGGCTCTACTTTAAAGAAACTTTTAATATTCATTATTTAATATTCATAATAAAGTTGTTCTTTTCTACACTTTTTTTTTTTTAAGCACACTACGCGTTTCACCAATTTTATGTCATCGGCAGGTGTAGTAGTTCGTTTACATATTTTACAGTTTTCGTTGTTAGATAGATTGTTGTCGTTGTTTTACCCTCACTTACATTTTTGTTTCATTGCATTTTTGAAATTTACCAAATTCACTACAGATACTGGCCCAAGTGGTGCTTCAGTACGGGTGACACCCAGAGTGTCACAGGAGCAGAAGGAAGAGCTCCTCAATTTCATGTTAGAAAATCCGGGGTTGGCCACCAACAAAATCATTGGCCCACAAGCTACTGCCCAGAAACAGCGGCTATGGGCACTAATTGCCCGAAAGCTGAACACCTCCAGTGGTGCTATTAAAACACCAGAAAAGTGGGCTAAGGTAATATTGTGCTTAAACTAATCTTATAACATTGTTTTTACCTTGCTTTTATTAACAGTATCAGGGAAATATGTATTGGCAGATTTGGCAGGACTGGCGCAGTGACACTAAAAAAAAGCTGCCAGAAGCACAGCGCATGCCAGAGGGATAGAAGGAGAACCATCCCTCAAGGTTACAACCCTCACCCCTCTCGAGGAGACTTTGCTGGGGTTATTGGGCCAAGTGGCAGTGGAGGGTCACTTGGATGTACCTGAGTCCATGCAGGTAGTACTATTTGCTGAATAGTGATACACCTATACAATTGAGTATGTAGGCCAAAATTTGTTTTAATTGAGCAGTCACAATAAATGAAAACAGAATGCAGACAGAACAACATAGATAGAGATAATAGTATTTAATCCTTTTTCATCAACTCTTTCATCCAAAACCAAACCATAGCAGAACTGACAGCCTATTTACATGATAAAGTATTTCAATTTAAATGGTCAAAATTAGGGGAATGGACAATATCTTTTCATACCTATGAGGAATTGAATTGCGTTCGACCAAAAATAAGTAAAATTTAAATGGCAATACTTGTCAGATTACTGTATTGGCTACAGCATTAAGAACAGCAATTAACTATTTATAAAGAGAAGATAGGTATGACTTTTAATGACAAATGGCATCCAGTATATTATCAAGTATGTCTATGAGATTTTTGGAAGTAAAAACCATGATCATTAGATGAAAAGATTTTATCACTATTTCGTATGAAGTTCAGACATGGGCTGTATTTTGTACCTTATCCAATGTCTATCAAATTTTGTGACCCCAAATGCAACAAACACTTTATAATGAACTACCAGTTATCTCGTAGTAGTAGTAGTATTGTTGTTTAAGGGTGCGTCGACGTCCAGGTCATTTTGCACCCTGGTCCCTTCAACTAACGTTATTGTGTATATAATTACCAGTACTATTTTTTAAAGAACTTATTTTCATTTTATCTTGTACTTACACTTTAGAGAAGACCCCAATAACTTTTAGGAATAATATGATGCTATCAAGTTCATTAGGGTGATCCCCTAGGAGATTTCCTACGCCTCCCCTAATTTTTAGCCGCCTTCGAACGTCCCGGTATTTATCACTCTGTCAGGATATGCCTAATGCTGAGAGGAGAGTCGCATTCTTCACACCGAGGTGGAGTTCTCTCTTCAGTGAAGAGGTAGGAGTGAGTCAGGGGACTGTGCCCTATCCTCAGACGTGTGATTATGACCTCCTCCCAGCGGCTATTCCTGACGGACGTGGGCCACGCTGACGTTACCTGTTTGATGTTGCGTAACTTGTTATTATCCACGGCATTCCATTCCTCCTCCCACCGCTTAAAGACTGAAGTCCTCAGTTGTGCCTGAAGGTCTTCATATGGTACCAGGGTCAACGCGGGATTGTCTTCATTCAGAGCATCCTTCGCAGTTGTATCAGCTAACTCATTCCCGACAATTCCCATGTGGCTGGGAACCCAAAGAAAAAGGACAGTAACTCCCTTCCCTTGAAGGGTGAGCAGCGACGCGTGTATCTCCTGACAAATTGGGTGCATAGAAGTGTAATCGGAAATGGAATTGAGGGCACTTAGGGAATCTGTGCCGATTGCGAAGGACCCTCTGCTGCCGTCTATCCCACACAGAGCCATCTTGATTGCAGAAAGCTCCGCCGTGTACACACTGCAGAGTGGGCTAAGTTTTGCTTTGAGCGCTCCGTGATGAGACGAAACGACAGCGCAAGCACATGACGTAGTAGACTTAGACCCGTCTGTAAACACGGGGACAACATTGGGGTGGCTGCTCAGGAACATTGTGAAGGCGCTCTGGCACTCAGCAGCAGTGATGGAAGACTTATACCGATCGCTAATGAGCATCTTGATTTTAGGAGTAGGAGTGAGCCATGGTGGGTGGTTAGAGCACCCGATAGAGTGTAAATCCGGTAAATCGACTCCTCGCTCTCGTATAAAATAATTAAAACGCACATTGGCTGGCCGAGTGGCCTTTGTCTTACGATTAAAAATATCTAAAAACCTTGGTTTTAAAAACAAGTTAAAAACATGGGTGCGTCTTCATCGCTAAAACCTTCGCGGCGTAGTTACACATAAGCAGGTTCCTTCGGTGGTACAATGGTGGTTCCCCTGCATCACAGTATATGCTCAGGACTGGACTGGTCCGATAAGCCCCCGTACATAGCCGTAGACCGGCATTGTGTATTACGGTCAGTGGTCGAAGATACGACTCTCTACCGGAGGAATATACAAATGATCCATAGTCCATTTTTGAGCGCACAAGTGAGCGGTACAGAAGGAGTAACGTTTTTCGATCTGCGCCCCACGAAACGTGACTTAAAAACTTAAAAATGTTTAACGTCCGTAGACAGTATCTTGTAAGACCCTGACATGTTCCCGCCAATTTAGTTTGCTGTCAAAGATAATACCTAAGAAGCGGACTGAGTCAACAAATGGTATAATTCTGCTACCTAGTCGTAATGCAGGAGGAATATGAGCCCCCGTAGCCGCTTGAAGTGCACACATTTGGTTTTTTCATTTGAGAATCGAAAGCCGTTGCTTTTGGCTCAGTAAGTCAATTTGTTTAAGGTCAGCTGGATTTGTCTAGAGACAGGACTAATTTAGATGACCTGCAGAATATCGCCAGGTCATCAACAAATAGTGAGCCTATCACTGGCGATTGTATGCATTTTACGACGTCATTGATAGCGATTGCAAACAGCGTTACACTCAGAACGGAGCCCTGGGGAACTCCGTTATCTTGTTTGTAGGGGCCAGAAAGATGCTTGCCTACTCTCACTTTGAAAACTCTATCAGTCAAAAAGTTTTTAATAAAAATGGGTAAATTACCCCTAAAACCCCATTCGTGCAATGTTTTTAAAATCTTCCTCCGCCACACCCGATCATAAGCTTTCTCCAAATCAAAAAAGACGCCCACAACATGTTGGCGAAGGATAAAGGCTTCCTGAATAAAATTATCTATTCGGACCAAGTGATCAGAGGTGGAGCGGCCCCGTCGAAATCCACATTGGATGTTGGAAAGTAGGTTTTTGCGCTCCAGCCACCAGATGAGACGCCGATTCACCATTCTTTCCATCACCTTACAGAGGCAGCTTGTGAGAGATATAGGTCTGTAATTACTTGGGTCAGCTCTGTCTTTTCCTTACTTATGGATAGGAACGATAACCGCCTCCCGCCAGGATGGTGGGAAGGTGCCCTCAGACCATAGCTGATTAAGGGTTTGGAGCACATCCGTCAAGGCCATCTCCGGAAGATTCCGAAGAAAAGCGTTGTGGACCCTGTCCAGTCCTGGGGAAGCGTTCCGGGACTCAGCTATGGCCGTCCTTAGTTCCCATTTTGAAAACGGGATATTATAATCAGCCACTATCCGCGTTTCATTAAAGCATAGACGGCAGGAGTCTTGCCGTCTTTTTATCCCAAGGAAAAAATCATTATAGCTGGCGTCGCTGCTGGTGTGCGCAAGTAATTTCCCATACACGTCCGCAATAGCAGGTGGAGATGTTATAATGTTGCTTCCTACTTTGAAAAATGTGACGCCGAGATTTTGGTGGCTGCCCATTATACTTTTGACTTTGTTCCAGACTTGAGCTATAGGGGTCCTACTATTCACACTTGTCACGAATTCCCTCCAGGAAGTCCTTTTAGCTTCTTTCACCACCCTGCGAGCTTTCGCTCGAAGTCGCCGGAAAGAAGACAGGTTGGTAGCGGTGGGGAATTTATTAAAAATACGCAAGGCTCTCTTGCGTGCTCTGATTGCCATGGCGCATTCATTGTTCCACCACGGACTGCAGGCCTCTTGGTGACGCGTACTGATTGAGGAACGCTTTAAGTTGCCGCTTCAATAATGCTCCTTGTCAGAGCCTCGCAGTTAAAAATCCCGTCACGATTTTGAACATGAGTATACGTAAAATTTGTTTTAAAAAGAGGCCAGTCTCCTTTCTTGATAATCCAGGTACCTGACTGGATTAAATCAGGATTAAATCCATCGTCTCTGTTGATAAAAAGAGGAAAGTGATCGCTGCCGCAAAGATCGTTGTGCACAGACAACTGAATCGTATTCAGCAAAGAGCTCGACGCAATGCATAGGTCAATGCTTGAAAATTGACCGTTAAAAGAATTGAAACGGGTTTTCTCCCCACTATTTAATAAAAACAAATTAAAATCTAAAATAAAATTGGCTAAAATACTGCCCCTGCGGTCGCACTGTGCCCTGGAACTCCCCCATAGGGTGTTGTGAGCATTAAAGTCACCAACTAAAATAAATGGCTGAGGTAGTTGACGGACAAGAGATTCTAAATGAGGGCGGGTAACCGGAGCACCCTCCTGGAGATAGACGTTGCATAGAGTCATCGGCTGTGGGACGTGCACGGTTACGGCCACCGCTTGAAACGGTGTGTTTAAATGCACTCGGGAGGTGTAAAGGGCCTCCCGAGTTGCGACCACCACTCCAACCTGGGCTCGTTGGCCGCTGGTGTCATCGAATCTAAAACAGTTAAAACCTTTTAGAACTCCCTTGTCCGTTCCTTTAAAATGCGTCCCTTGAAGACAAATACAACACGGGTTAAAATTACGTATTAAAATATCTAACTCCTCTTTATGTCTATAAAAACCGTTGCAGTTCCACTGCAAAATAAAAGCCATTAAAATATAAATAAATATGCTAAAAAATAAAAAGCCGAGCGATCTGTATTTAAATTAGCGGCGAATGCGATTCTTCTTTCCCTTTTCTTTTTTTGTGAGGGTGACTTCAGCCTTGGAGAGACTTCCGTCCTCCTCCATAGACTCCGGTTGGCAAGTTTTTGCCAAACCAGAGGGGCGGGTGGAGGCGTTTTTTCACGCCTGCCGAGCGTCGCCCCGGATATTTTTTTGGACGGGCTTTTGTTAGAGCCCGTGGTGGGATTAGCAGTTTTTTGCTCTACGTTATTTACTTTTTCCGGCTTTGCTAGTGAGCTAACAGGAATTTTACTGCTACACTCAGTTTGAGTGGATATCGAGACTTTGGGTATTGGCGGAGAAACTACTTTGGCGAAGGATTTCGAGAAAGTTGGAGCTAACAGGGTCCTATACTTTTTCCTTGCTTCAAAACATGTCACTTTTTCTACCGTCTTTATCTCCATAATCTTTCGTTCTTCAACTACTCTTGGACACTTGCGAGCATACACGGGATGTGCACCCTCGCAGTTGACACAGTGTGGCTCGTTGGTGCACTCAGTGTCCTCATGTTTGTCCAGGCCGCAGCGCGGGCAGGTGGCCTTGCCCTCACACCGCGTTGCGATGTGGCCGAAGCGCTGGCACTGAAAACAACGCATGGGAGATGGAATGAACGGCCTCACAGGTACCGATTCATAACCTATGAAAACCTTGTCCGGGAGCTTGTCATTCGCGAACGTCAGTACCACGGAGGTGGTCTTTTTGACCACACCGTCACGTTTTGTGGTAAGACGGCGAACATCGGTCACCTCTTGGGATGCCATCTCCTTCTTGATTTCGTCGTCTTCCACATACAGCAGGTCGAAGTGACTTACTACTCCCCGACTCGTGTTAAGACTGCGGTGCACATCCACACAGACCGGAATATCGTGGAGAAAGTTCATTTTCAACAATTTCTCGCTTTGGACTACGTTGGCTGCCTCTATAAGCGGTATGGGTCAGGGCTGGTAAGGTTTTATGTCGGAAGGAAGATAAAGCACCTGTGGTGGTTATAAACCACGCAGATGATCTCAAGGTTTTTTCTTAGCAAGTAGCCAAGTTATCTCAGGACACATTGAATCATGTTTCAGTATTAATTTGTATTGAAAGTTGTAAATACTTGCTATTTTTTTAAATGGTAAATCAATAACCGCCTAAAATGAATATCAACGAGCTTAAAATATGCCATGTCAATGCTCAGTCGATATGTGCACACTACGATGAGTTTTCTGAATACTTTCAAAGGGTATTTTTCCATGTCATTGCTATATCAGAAACTTGGCTTAAACCAAATGACCAATCTGAATCAGTCGGCCTAAAACACTACTCACTGTATAGATGGGATAGAGATGGGAAGAGAGGCGGAGGTGTGGGAGCTTATATTCACAATAGCTTGCTTGCCAAGCAAGTATGTGCCTCCTCACGCGACCAGTTTTCGTTAGTAGAATACTTGTTTCTCGATATCTCTTCCAAGATAAGTAAATTGCTGCTGGTTATAGTGTATCGACCTCCCAAAGTTGGATTCTCAAATAAGTTGGATTCTCAAATAAGTTGGATTCTCAAATAAGTTGGATTCTCAAATAAGTTGGATTCTCAAATAAGTTGGATTCTCAAATAAGTTGGATTCTCAAATAAGTTGGATTCTCAAATAAGTTGGATTCTCAAATAAGTTGGATTCTCAAATAAGTTGGATTCTCAAATAAGTTGGATTCTCAAATAAGTTGGATTCTCAAATAAGTTGGATTCTCAAATAAGTTGGATTCTCAAATGAGTTGGAAAATGATTTATTCACACATATTCCATTTTATCAGGACGTCGTCGTCCTCGGAGATTTTAACGCTGACTTCAAGAGCAGTCATCCGGACAAAGTTAACCAATTTATTTTTCTCACTTAACCTATCAGTGGTAAAATTTAATCCAACTCACCATTATGTCAACAGCCATACATGGCTCGACCTAATTGTTGTCTCCGAGGTGAGCAACGTCCGAAGGTCAGACCAACATCCAATATCTTTTCTTTCCCATCATGACCTCATATCGGTCCTTTATAACTTCGAAATGCAATCATTCACGCAATCTCAATTCGCGTACCGAGCCATAAATAAAATTAACCAAGAAAATTTGTTAAGTCAAATGGACTCTGTGAACTGGGGTGAAGCCCTCAAAAAGATAACAATGGACGAGAAAGTCAGTGCCTTCTCATCGATGCTACTCGACTTCTTAAATGACTTTGCACCCTTGAAGACCTTCTCTCCCAGACACCGTCCCGCCCCATGGATTACGCCCGAGCTTAGGGCTATAATGCGGAAAAGAGATCGAATACGCAAAATATTTGTAAGAACGGGAAATACCAAAGCGCACAAGGCCTTCAAAATGTTACGTAACGAAGCACAAACTGGTTTCCGGAAGGCAAAAAAAGCGTATTTATTGAAACCCTGTCAAAGGTTAAAGATTCCTCGTCATTGTGGGCCGAACTGCGTCGACTACAAATTGTCCTTCCCAAAAATCTAACGCACAAATATCCCTCTGTCGAGAAATTGAATGACTTTTTCGCATCTCGCCCTATCCCTATTACATCTACCGTACTGCCCCCTCCGCCGCTCAATTTGGAGGTGCCTTTCCATTCTGGAAATTTTTACTTAAAAATACCTCTCACGGATGTTGTCTTTAAGGAAATAAGACGTGTTAAGTCGAAATCCACCGGCCCGGATGACTTACCCGTACAATTCATTCATCTTTGCTTGCCGGTAATCCTTCCTACAATAATTCAACTATATGAATATTCCCTGCTTCATTCGTCCTTCCCTTCTCAATGGAAAAAAGCCTACGTCCGTCCAATCCCCAAGGTATCTAACCCGGTCATACCCGAGGATTTCAGACCAATATCATTACTATGCGCCCTAACAAAACCTCTCGAGAGGATAGTTTTCTCACAAGTGTCTGATCACTTACATACTCAAAATTTTCTTGACCCTCTCCAATCCGGTTTTCGGGCTATGAATAGCACGCAGTCAGCCCTAACAAAAATCGTTGAGGATATCAAAATCAATATCGACGCAAAAAAATTGACTATATTGGTACTCTTTGACTTTTAAAAAGCCTTCGATATGGTTGACCACGAGCTTTTATTGCTCAAGATGAAACACCTTAGATTCTCAACCAGCGCATTACATTGGTTTCAATCATATCTATCGGACCGCAAACAAGCTGTAAAAACTGGGCACGGAGATTCTTCCGATTGGAAAACTGTTAAATCTGGACTCCCTGAAGGGTCTGTACTCTCCCCTCTTTTGTTCACCATTTTCATTCGTGATCTTCCGACTTGCACTGGACACTATAACTACCATTTCTATGCGGATGATCTTCAAATATTCTACTCTTTCAAACCCAATGAGCTGACTCAAGCCGTCCAGTTAGTCAATGAGGATATTGAAAATATATGTTCGTGGGTCTCAAAAAATAAACTTATAATCAACCAAACTAAAACAAAGACTATTATTCTCGGAAGTCCAAGAAGCATCAAAATTATCCCTGACAGCATCCCAAAAATTAACGTACTCGGCTCGGAGATCGAATATTCCTCTTCAGTGCTGAACTTGGGTGTTATCATAAACCAAACCTTAACGTGGACTGAACAAGTTTCTTTAGTATCTCGTAAAGTTTTTAAGGTACTTCACCAGATAAAGCGAAACAAGGAATTACCCACCCAAATTCGCCTGAAACTTGTAAGTTCTGTTATATTACCAATATTTGACTATTGCTGTGTGACATATTTGACTATTGCTGTGTGACATATTTGACTATTGCTGTGTGACATATTTGACTATTGCTGTGTGACATATTTGACTATTGCTGTGTGACATATTTGACTATTGCTGTGTGACGTATTTTAACATTCGAGAGGACCTAAATTTGAAACTACAAAGGACATTAAACGCTTGTGTGCGCTTCATTTACAGCATCCCAAAATACGACCACATATCACATGCACGCAAACAAGCTAAGTTCCTCACTGTTCAAAACCGTAGGAAGTACTTCCTTGGATGCTTCATATACAAAATTCTCAAATATAAAAAACCGGAATATTTACTACAGCTCCTCTCATTCACGTCAACCGTCCGACAAAGATCTTTGCGCACTCCTGATGATACTCTTTACATCCCATTCCATCGAACTACAATTTTGCATAATTCGTTCTCAGTAGAAGCAGTAAATTTCTGGAACTCTCTCCCCCAAAATATTCGTCAAATGCCATCCATAAATTCTTTCCGAGCAAAACTTTTTACACATCTTTTCAACCTTGGTTAAGGCACTTTGTATTTCCAGCTTTGCTAAGGATTTGAAAGTTAACTAAGCTCATTCACAAAAGATGTGACTCTAGTTAGGAACATATCTCAAGCTTTTTTCCCTTCCTCTTCATTGCTTTCGGTAATCTTATATTTTTACTCAAAGTGCATAAGTATTTAGCTAAAACTTGTTAAAATACTTCCAAATTGTCTTGTTTTTCTTGCTAGTGTGATTGGGGATGTAATCCCGACATCTTTTTGTTCCTAACATAATGTCTTTGATTTGTTACATATATGGTTGGGAAAGTAATCCCAGCCGGATTTTGTACTAAGTCATCAAAATTTAAAAGGGTATTATCTTGAAATCCGGTGTGTTAGAAATTTTGTGATTGATTATGTCTCTGCCATACAAAGGATTTAAAATGGTACTTAGTTTCAAATATTATCCTTTATGTAATAATAATGAAGTTCTTTTGTTTGTGTTTTAAACCTGCTGGTAAAGTTCTTTTTTGTAAGCTTAGTTACGTTTGCACCTCCACGGATTTCGCATGAAATCTTTGAAATTTTAAAGGGTAGTGGTGCATGATAATATGTTTTAAAAATCAATATTCTGGTACAGTACACACTCTGAGGCTTTTTGTTAAAGAAACTTTTTTTTATTTATTTGTTCTACTCCTGGCCAAAGCTTTGTACAAACTAATAAATGCTCACATTGCAATTGCAAATGTTATATGTACTCCACTAGAACCTAGGGGACATAGATCCCAGGTTCTCAATAAAGTTATTATTATTATTATTATAAGAAGACTACCGTCTCTTAATTTTTTAGCTGAAATTAGTTCCCCTGGGACGTTACTACTTACAACTTTTCTTCTTAGGAAAGGAGATACCTTTGTCAATGTCTTTCCTTCCCTTGCACATTTCATTACCACAAACCGCTTGCTTACGCAGGATACAAAATCTCTCCCTCCCGTGTCCGGGCGGGATCTTTTGGGTGGTGGAAGTTGACACTCTTCCATACCTATTACTACTTCATCCCTCGGGCTCCCCACCCACCATGGAGCCATACATTCGGGACGCCGCACCGCAAACCGGTGCGGTCGCCAGGGCTACCCGAGGGATATAGCACCCTAGAGGTGGTTGCCTGTTTCGGATTGGATCTTCGATGCACGGGCCCACCAAACCCATGCATCTCCGACCGTCCTACGCAGACCCCCACCTCCCTGGCACTCGCCACCGTAAAGCATAACGCCACGGAAGCCGATTGACCGGGAGTGGCTAGCTCCCGGCCGCCCGTTTACACAGAATCCGGGGCCAAAGAGGGGTATCGGCCCGTAGTCCATACCGGGCATCCGACATCCGGCTGGGATCCACGGACCTCACCCTCCAGGATCCCCTTCTCCTCCTTACGGGTCTCCGCACACGGCAAACATGCGGGTGGATCGCAGGCCAGGTGGTATGGCCGCACACAGACAGTTGACCCACAAGACTGTCCGGGCTCAACTCTTGTTGGCTCGGGGTTTGTTTTCGGGGTTTTCTCCCCGCCCTTTTAGTCGCCTCTTACGACAAGCAGGGATACTGCGGGAGTATTCTCACTCCCCCTACCCGAAGGGGGAATGAATTGTCTCCTCTTATTTACAACAAATAAATATATTGTCACAGATGACAATTCAGCAATTACAAAAATAAGCCTCTTTTACGTAGGCATGACTGTAGGGAACTTGTATATCCTAGCAAATAGGGGTTAAGGTACATTTACCACAAAACTATTACTTAAGTTTACCTGAGCCTGCAGTGAAGTATCAAATTAATTATTACAATGTAATATAGGCCAATTGACAGGTCAATTTTCTTTATATCTAAAGGCACCCAAGTGGATGTTTATGGGAAGCTATGGGTGATTCTGTCATATTATGATCAGTTAATCATTCAGAATTGTAGATTTTGCAGTTTGTTGCTCTATATGGAGACAGAAAAGTTATGCCTTACATTTTTCACATCATTGTGTATGGAACTAACATGTTTCTATGTACAACACCCATATGCCATTCTATTACCAGATCCACATATAAGTTATCTTGTACCGTTTCAGATGCAATGCAGAAAAAGTGTAAAATGACAAATAATGTTGAAGTAGATATGCTGACGGTGAAAAGGTCGATGGCAGAATGGTTCCGCCTCCAAGTACAGAACCGATGAGGGAAAGGCCAAACGGCGCTCAAAGAACCAGAATGCCAGCACTGGACACAAGGATTAAGTTTTATCCCTTCCAGTGAAAACGTGAAATAAATCGATAATCGAAGCATTTTTTTCTCATAGCCTTCTTGGTTCCTGTTTTATTATTATTGTAATCAATCATTTCTTCAATATTTTGATCCATTAAATAAAGAATTTCTATTGATTAATGAGTGTCTTTGAGTAAAGTTCTTTTACTGACATAACCGCTAACCATGTGTGTGTAATTAATTTTGGTTGAAAATTACGTATTCTAAATAATTACGTTTTCCTGGGGAACAGGTCCATTTGTGCAGGCACCGTAGTGAATAACATGTGCTGCTTGATGTACTTTTCATTTGGCTCTTACAGTTCGTCCTATCATGGGGTCCCTTAACAAGCATTATTGATTTTTTGGCAATTAACTTGCCTACATATAGTTAATTTTGTATTTATACATTCTGTAAACATTATACATTCTGTCTCCTATATTCATATATTTTTTGTATACTGTATATAGGATATATCTATATACAGTATACGCATCGTGCTAGGACATTTGCTGTCAAATATACGCATTGCTGCTACAATGTTGCTAGGTTTTATACGTGGATTTCCAATACACAGTATACTGGTATCTTCTGCAGTATAAATGGTATATACCAATTTTATACGTATATTTTGCGTATGCTGTAGAATATGTGTTGTCTGGGATAATACCACCTTCACCTCTAGTCATAACATGGTGATGAAGTTATGATGTTTATCATTCTGCCGCAGAGCAAATAACTTGCATGACAAATTGTTTATTCATGATTTAATTTTAATTGAACTTTTTGCAACCTTTTAAATTTATTTCAAATGGGTATTTTGTTATTTTTTAGCGCTTGGATGAATTGATAGTATACTTTTACACCCATTTTGTTTAGTTGAATTTTTTTAAAATAATGCTGTAACCTCTAAATGTAATAAGACTTTTTTGGTTTTTTCTCGGGCGGATGATTTCAAGATCTGCGGGCATAAATGAAAATACTTTCAAATCTGTATTGTTATTTCTTCTCCACCTCAGTCAAAACCAACGAACTTACTTTGAGCGGCTATAATTCGTGGAGACCGGTGTTAGCGGTAAGTTCCTTTGGCGGTCGCACGTACCGCCATAAAATGCCTCCCTCCCGAAAACTAAAGACTTCACTTTTCGGATTTTGGAAGACATATTTTGGATACATGCACAATGTCTGGGTAAGCAAAAGGAAGTTCCGTTTTCCAGCGTAGAACGATGCCATCGCCAAACCATGAGTTTTGGCCGTGTCCGATACTACCGTAAAATATCAATAATTAGCTAAAGTGGAGGTTTTAGCGAATTTATGCTTTACATTTAAGTGTTAGATAATGCCTTTTACTTATGATTTGACATGACTGATGAAATGGTGTATATTGTGCACAAAAATAGAAAATAATATTTTTTCCGGCTAGATTGGGCATTCCGCCCACTGTGCTAATCCACTTGACTGTTGGATGTAGTCGTGAACATGCATACGGACTGTTATCGGCCTAAGGCGCTGCATGTATTGCGTTGATTCCGGAACTTCCGCTTTTTAACTTTTCCCTGGTGATGTCGCTAGCGTGCCAAGTGATAGGTATTTTTCTGTGAAAATACATGACGGCAGTAGGGAGTTTTGTGACGGCAAGCCACTTATCTTCTAATTTTTCAGCTGAAAAGCCACCCTCAGATATACCTATTACATCATTTATTCTTTGATGTTAAGAATTGCGTGTGAGACTGTTGGAGGGTCAATATCATTCCTTGGGAGTGAATACTTAAATAGTAAAAAAATCTCCAGACCACGGAACTCTCTGCAGGCATTTGTGCATTGTCGTTTCTAGCGTTGAACGTTTTCTAAGCACATCGGCCATCACTACGAAGAGCAGGACTTGTTTCGTGCAAGGATGCAAGACGGGATGTAGTAAAACGGGGGAAGAAATGCCAAGCTGGATATGAAGAACAAGTCATTGTTCAAAGCCACTGTAAGTACACATTCTGTTGTTAATGCTCTGCATTTGTAGTACTCTGATTCTTTTGTTATCAAGTGCAATATCATAACAATAGTGCTCATTTGTGGCTCAGAATAGTACGAAAATCCGTAAACGTTTAGTATTTCCGCTTTCTCGTCCACGTAGCGGTAGAAAATGGGAGGTAGGTACTTGTTATTGCTGACGCGCTAAGAGATATTTCTGGGTGTTGTTTCGTTGGAAATGAAAGAATCCGAAATTGGGTTGAAGTTACTTACTGAGGTAAATTACAGATTTCTTCGAAGATAAGTAGTGAAGATTGATCAGCACATTTTGCATATTTAATGTCACTGGGACTATATCTAACCTTTTACTGATAATGCTTTGTGTTTGGAAAATGTAACTGCGATTATTATGAAGAGCCAAAGTCAGCAGCCCACACGGATGCTTTCAGTCTCAAGCACGAACTGAAAATTTGAAGAAATTAATTTTCCACCGGAAACCCTCTAATTTTTTTAAATTGTAGAACATGCCCAGCATCTGATCTTGGTTTTACCGTCATCAAAGACGTCTTGGCGGGAGTAAACTCCGTAAATGAGTAGTCAGGCGGACAGTTGGTTGGGAAAGCATAGCGGATTTTTATTGAAGCAGTAATGGTGTACAGTAGGGTTTTATCGAATCGCCAGATTTGGTCTGATGGTCACCTAACTTAGGATTTATGGACCATGGATTTATTCATTATTTCACATTCTAAACAGTGGCGGATCTATGGGGTGGGCTAAGGGGGCTATAGCCCCCCCCATTGGGTCGAAACATACACTAGATAAAATCGCAATTTTTGGAGGTTACCACTTTGTACAAAAGTATTTAGTTATATTTTATAAGTATTTAGTTATATTAGTTATATTTAGTTACAATGGAAAAAGCTCTACGTTTCAAGTCTATGGAATCTGCTCCTGGAATATCAACCAAACATGATAATCTTCGTGAAGAAGACTAAGAAATTGCTCTTCAAGGAAAACAGAGGGTTTTCAAAGTCTCTTGTCATTTAGAATAGATGCAGGCGACGAAGACTTAAAATGGCATCTTTCGACATGCAGACGCAATAACACACTTATTAGCAAAACCATCCAAAATGATGTGATAGAATGCATTGGTGATTTTTTTACGTTAGAAAATTGTTGAAGTTGTAAAAAAAGCCAAAGATTTCTTCATAATATGTGACGAGACTACCGATTTTATTAGGAAGGAGCAACTTACATTCTGTGTACGATACATTGATATGAACAAATCCATAGTAAAGGAGGAATTTATTGGCTTCATTGAGCTCAAATCAACAACGAGCTTGCCTATAAAATCAACGATAGACGAAGAGATGTCAAAACTTGGCTTGTCATATGATTACCTGTGTGGTAAAAGGTACGACGGAGGATCAAATATGGCGGGACATTTACACGGCGTGCAAGCCCTAATATCGCAGCAACAGCCACTCGCAATTAACACTCATTGCTTCAGTCACTCCTTGAACTCGTGCATCACAAAATGCTGCAAAATCCCAGCAATAAGAAATGTTATGGGAACGGTTGGAAAGGTTTCTGTATTCCTATCGGCCTCCACTCATCGAGTAAATGCTGTTATCGATGTTCTAGAAAAGATGAATTTCTCCGAATCAAAGAAACAGAGACTGAAGGCACTTTACTCTACACGATGGGTCAAGAGTCATGACAGCATCACCTTTAAAGAGTTAATTGTTCCTGTTGTTACAGTGCTGGAAGATTTGATTGACAACAAAACGCCAGAAGTGTCGTCTGAAGCGTACATTATCCTGCGCCATAAAAAAAAGGGAATTTGTTGTTGGCCTTGAAGTTGCAGCCTACTGCCTTGGTTTAACTTTAAGGCTAAGTCAACGGTTGCAAAGCCCCAAGCAGGATATCTTGTTTGCTCTAGTTAACGCAACTGACATTTTGGAGAACTTCACAAATATTCGGCCCGAAGCCGAACTTGAGTTCAAAAGTCTGTACGAAAACTCCCTTCAAGTTGCAGATGAGCTGGGGTTTTAAATATCAACACCGAGAACATGCATACGACAAAGAACCAGAAGCAACGCGCCCGCAGAAAATCCTGAAGAATAATTCAGGAGATCAGTCTTTCTGCCTCTTTTGGATCATTTTATTTCAGAGATAGATGCAAGATTCAGCATAGGTTTCTGTGGAGTCCTTCCTCTTGAAGGCCTCATCCCCTCCAACCTATCAAGATTCACGGACAAGGAAATTCTAGCTGCTGCTGAAAAACATCAAACCTATACTGAAGAGATTAGAAGTACCACCTTGATGGTGGGAGAAATCAAGATGTGGAGAAACAAATGGAGAACATATGCAATCCACCTGAAACAGTCTTTGATACAATCAAATAATTGGACATTTCTTTTTTCCCAATGATCAGTATTCTCCTTCAAATTTTGGGAAAGATCCCTGTTACAACTGCAACAGCGGAACGTTCATTTTCAACGCTAAGAAAATAATTATAATCATGTATTATAACGTTTCTAAATCAGTCATGTTATCAAACACTTTTTTGTTTGTTGTTTCAAAGATCTTTTTTGTTGTACTACTTTTTAATAATGTATGTAAAATATTTGTGTACTTTTTCTAATTACATATTTATAACATGTAAAATGGATTTTATGTTTGGTTTTAGGTTGAAGACTTATTTGATTAGTACTATGGGAGATATACGTTTAAATGGACTGGCACTCGCAAACGTGTCAAAAGAAAGGGAGATACCAGTAGACGAAATAATCAGTATATTTAGCAAGGCTAAGAATAGACAGATGAGTGTAGAGAACTGGAAAAATGATTCATAACGCAGCTTCCACAACAACTAGGCGAAGAATGTCATTATTGCTTAAAATTAAACCGCTGTATTCAATCGGAAGTAATTTTTTACCATTTTATAGAACCCATTGTAAATTCCCCCTTTTATTGTTAAGTATCTCTAGTTCAAAGATCAACAAGCAGTCAAATTTAAATGAATTATAATTACATTTTGAATGTTTTTTCCTATTTTAACTTCCTGACAGTTGTTTAACGTAAAAATTTAGTAATAAAAACAAATGAACTTATCTAATCATAAAATTGACTTATCTATATTTGCGTTCCTTATCATTAAGTCATACTTTAAAAACTAGATAAAGCATCATCATAAGTTTTTATTATTAATATTACCGGTATTTCAATCTAGGCCCATAATGACCACCATAAACCTTTTACTAATAAAACTACCTACTACATGTGCATAGTAGTGTCTTTTTTTATCAAAGAATTAGCCTAAAACCGCCGTTTTTGAACCTTGAAAATTCCAAATTTCCAGAATCCGCGAACCCCCCTTCGGCTGGGGGGAATTACCCAGACCCCCGGTTAGCCCCCCCCTTGGTCAAAACCTAGATCCGCCACTGATTCTAAACGATACTAAATTGGGCTAAAGCACTGCGACAACAATTAAAATATGATGAAGCTTCAACTGCCTTGCAAGCTATAGAACAGGATGAATCAGTGCTAATTATAAACGAAACTTCCCGTGGTAATGTTTGTGTAATTGTATGACTTTATTTCATGGATTGGGAAATTTTATCTGACCTGAAGTTGACTTTTGACTTGGTACTTAACTAAATTCCTAGAAAATATTTTCACTGATGACGATATATATATTTCGCGTCTAACTTTCTATGGTAGACTGGAGCATAATCATATAAAATTAGAGAAATTGATTGCCGAACTGAGACAAAATGTCCTTCCCTCGTACAATTTGCGATATGAATAGGTGTTATTACGGATATGGAAATGCAAAAATTGATAATACTTCTTAAGGTGATCTGGTGATATTCACGCTTCTCTAAGTTCTCTGTGGTCATGTCTAAATTATGTTATGTTTACCCTTCTCATGTTTTCAGATGAATATGTCGTTTGCGGTTGGTATCAATCCATACTATTTCGACAATCCCCGTCTACCCAATGCTCGGTTGCTGAAGGAAAGAATGTCAACTGATTTCAATGCCCTGTGATATTTTACCCGAGATTATTTTGAGAATCTTCTTGAGAGATTATAAGCATGTCTTTTGCTGTTGATATGAAAAGGATATGCTATTGCATGTTATGTAATTATTATGTGTTGTATTAGTCCTTGGGTGTTGTACTTCATTGTTAATAAAATGTCTGCCAAGGAAGGTTTCAGTGATTATTCCACAAACCTAATCTCTCTCCTATGAGATGAAGTATCGTCGGCCACCTTTTCCTAATGTTTCTCTGGTAATTTACCGCGACTGAAGGCTATATTTTAATTGGACATTAGATATATAACGAGTTAAAAGGACCTTTTTTGAGCCCGTTGATTGTGAATTTTTCCATGGGACCTGATTTAATGCCATTCAAAATAAGCAAGGATTATCTGAAATTTCAATGTTAAAATCTTGTATGTGTGTGTATATATATATATATGTTTAATAGTCAAGTCACTAGTTGCGACGACATAAAAAATATAGAAAAAACAAAAAAGGACACTCACAAACGAATAAAAACAGGAGCTTTCGAACAGCGTTGCTGTCTTTCTCAACCAGAAGGGAATACTGAGAGGATAGGGAGGCAGGGTATTTAGGAGTGGAAGGGGAATGGAGGGGAAAAAAGGAGAGGCGGGGAAGGGAAGAAGGCTGCATGTTTGCGATGTCTACAAACCAGACATTTAAGAGCCGTTGGTTAGTAATAAGGTGATATTAAGCATACGAAACTTTTCGTCATTTGATCAGCCACCTCCGATATTTACTTGCTGTTACTTTAATATGATGTTCCCAAGGGAATATGTGTGTATGCGGTATGTATGCGGGACACGAGGTATCCCCTTGGGAATATGGGGTGTTTCATAGGAGATATAGGGTTTCTGAGGGGTGTCCCCAAGTGGACATGTGTACCCAATGGGATATGATGTGTTCCAAAGTGGACACGATGTGTCCCTAAGGTGACATGGAATGTCCTACAGGAGACTCAATTGACTCATCGAAAAGGCTAATATTTCCAACATAGCACAAATGTTGTGGGTTCAAAGATAAATCTCATTTTTGAAATTGTATTGATTGAGGCATTACTAAATCGCTCCTTAAAGGATAAAATAAAAGCTGTAACTACCAGTTTGGCAGGTAGAGGAGAATTTTTAAAGAAACATTTTTCTTGTAATCTTGTGTTATTCTAATCTGTTCTACCTATCTGATCCCCTTGTCCCCATAGGGACAGGCAGTGGGGACACCAATTGTCACCGTGGGGACATTTTCTTTTGCACCCATGGAGACATTTCCAGCAGAGTGCCCCCCCCCCTCCTTTTACCTGATGTATATAAGCGCGCAACAATCGTTTATATTTGTCATTTACGCACCTGAAGATGATGCTTAAGCATTGAAACCCAGATGTTGCCTATGTATTTTTGACCCTGTAGATTGTAAAAGTGAATTTATTCATATTCACAGCAATAGCCATACCCAAGCCCAAGTAGATGACATCGCTCCGTCCCACAGGCAGCTCGAACCTTCAGTTTGTTTCTTAAGAGATATTAGACTCCTGTGAGGCACCGATAGAGGAAGGTTTTTAGACGAAGCTCCTTCATTATGCTCTTAATTGTATTACATACTACACATATTGTTTGGTAGGTAGACTGCATTTTTGGACCAATACTTCCTATCACCCCTTATTCCAACGCTATTATAACAAGTTTAATTCAAACTTCTACACCTCTCCACCACTTTCAGTATTACGTTGACGTGGGGTTTGGATTTGGGTTTGTCTACCCACCCTTTTAGTCGCCTCTTACGACAAGCAGGGATACTGCAGGAGTATTCTGACCCCCCACCCGCAGGGGTATAGTCTTCGTTCTCAACACCACACAAACATGGTGACCTCTGACGACTGATGGCAAACTTAGTGCGTCTTGGTTTAACATTTAATGCATAACAAAATATCATTAAATGATAAATCATACTCGAGTGTTTTTTCACAAATCCTCACAGGACATATCTAACGTATTACTTCAAAAATAATTGCTTACGGGTAACATATCAGGATATTTAACTGTTGCTTATATAGCAGTGGCATCATGTTATTAAGTGCAAAGCATTAAAAGAGACGAGTAAACATGTAGCCGGGTGATGCATGAACCCTTGCAGTGAAAATAACCTTGTTTCCTCCAACTAAGTCTCAAAAAATGTCTTCCCATCCCCAACTGGCAAAAGCGTGGAGAGACAAGCTAAGAGGTCCAGTTTAGGCAACAGATGTAGTAGTACCCAAACAAATTTCCAGCCACAGTACGCAACCAACTGTTTATCTTCAGTCTTTGTTTATGAGAGGAATGACTCCACCCACACTACATCCATCTGGTCAAGGACCGTTTGATGGCCCCCAGAGGCGGGACAAGTTTCACAAAAAAATAGCAAACTTGTCCACCTACAGACAAACTATTGTTCAGTGCAGAGGTCATCCCTCTTGCAGCTCAGACCTCACCACCCATGGGCACTACAGGGTGATTTCATACTGAGTCGCCGATGACCACATAGGACCACGCCTGAGGAGAATATGCTTGTGTGTGGGACTTGCTTAATAGGAGGTAGAGCATCAAATGAGCAAATAACACACAGAGGAAGGAGTGTCCGCTGCTCTGCACACTTAGGAGTATTCATGAAGAATAAAACTTTCTTTTTGCTAAAGTTTTCACCCTTCCCTTTTTTCTGCTTTCCCAGATTGCCTATGTCACATTGATGTCTGGTGTAGCACTGTGTGGACATCACATTTCCATTACTGGATGATAAGGACAGCTGATACATGGCTAGCAGCATAGATATAATTGGAGGCTCAAAATGGGAGACCTTATTTCAGAGTCAAAGCTTCAAATGCACAACAAAAGCACTATGCAGTACACTTCTTCACTCCTTTCAACTTTATACTTCTCTTAAACAGGAAATGAAAATATCTTAAAAACTTGAATAAAAAATATATGGGATTCATAACAATGTAACATTTGACCAGAATACAATTACCACAGAATAACATGAGTTGCACATTAACCTTGATAAAATTAGGCATTGAATTGAAATAATATAATGTGAAGAAAGATAAAAATTTAACTACATCATGAAAATACCTAAAACGATGACCAACTGATGGCTAAATTAACTGCAGTAAAAGCCCAACATAGCAAGACGAAGGGGAAAATTTTGATGGCACACAATTTTTTTCAAAAGTATAATACTTAGCTTGAAGCATAAATATATTCACAGGCAATAACTAATCATTACTTCTGCCATAATTCAAATTAAGTACGGGTTTTGGTTGAATTTATCTTCTCCTGATCCCAAAACCCTCAAATTTTTAAGATAAATTGGGGTACAGTGACCCCCAAATTTCCTTTTCCTTCATCTTCCTTCCATCAATGACCCCTTGATGTCCTGTTAACAGGCAATTACAATACTCACATAAACAGTATAATTCAAACAAAACAGGACTTTGATGATATAATGTACCAGCAACTGACTATTAGAGACCTACACATGGGCACAAAATATGGACGACCCTCGCCCAGCTGTGAGAGGGGAACAATCCAAAGACATTCGACAAACTTTTCCAAAGTGTCACGAATCTGGCTTATCGGAGAACTTGCCAAGTAGAGGTGGTCACACTGTGGCTGGGCAGGCGACTGCCACTATGCAGGGCAACCTCCCTAAGATCCTTACTACCGAGAATATTTCTCTTAGGGCCTGGGTGTTTCCAATATTTTCCGCTCACTCTTCTAACACCCTACCATCAATTTGGGTGAGTGCTGTCCAGGACCCGGACACCCACCTAGGATATAGGCACCCAGGGTGAACGGCCACGGTTGGGTGCCTACAGAGGCGAGCATGGGTGAGGGCACCTGGCATAGGCAGGTGAGGGTCGCCAATATTCTGTACCCGTGTGCAGGCCTCTACTAACTATGCACCATAGTTTCATAACTTTAGGCCACAAGCACCAACAGATTTGGATGCTATTATATACAATGCAATTCAATATCCACTTTGGTACATGAATTTTCAGGCCTTTTGAGGTTTCACCCATAACATACATCATGACAGAATGACAACTGAAATTCTGGAAGATGGACTACTACTTGCAAGCCCCACAGAAACCACCAAAATATTAACCTTTCACAAGTCTTTGTTAACTTGGCACCACAATGACATACAGTAGGTGAGGAAGACATGACATGTAACAGCAATGACTCACTCACCTGCCCACAGCCTTCCCATGAGAGGTATTAAAATACCAAGTGCAATTTAAAAAAATTTACTCAGGAGTTCTTTCATGAGTAGGGTCCTTTCTTGCAGTGACTTTTACCATTTATCAAATTAGCAATAACAATATTTCACGTCTGGTCCAAATGATTAATGTATGGCAGATATGCATACTGATATACAATTAATATATATGCATACATAAACATGAATTTTAAAGAAATCATGTGTTTTCCCATCAATCACTATTATGGACATAAATGTATCACTGAAAACCTTGAAAATCTTTAAGCTATATCCAAAGTATTAAATGGACTCTTTCAAGAGGGTTTCAAATATTGTAACTAAATTCTGTAAACCTTCTACATAATTTGAATCAACACTACATTCACTAGAAATAAGCGTGTGAGCGAAGTCAATCATCTTGACATCAGCTAACTTTTCATGACCATCACACGCCAGAGGAATGGACTTTTGACACTGATCACAGCATTTAAAGCAACCATCTTTCCATGCATTCCACTCTTCATCCACACCACCACCAGATGAAGGGAGAGCATCAATTTTCACAGGTAACTCATTCACTTCACATGCCTGACTGCTTAGAAATGAGGAATCTTGGTGGGCAGCCTCATTAAAAACTGCCTGTGGAGAACTGCAATTTCTCAATGGATATGCATCATAGACAAAAAGTACAGAGCTTGAGTAAAACAAAAACTGTCTCTGCGACTGAAACCACCTCATTATTTTCCAAAGTTTACACAAAAACTGCACAATAATGGGATGACTGATGGAGGAACTCCAATTTAAAAACAGTTTTAAGGCTGCAAAAGAATGAAGAACATTCAGTGTCATCATTTAGTTAAAATTATATTCCAAGCATTAGCATGTATACGAATAACTGACAAATAGGTACAATCATTAAATTATATTTACCACTTTTAATTCCATTTCGATCCAAAGTCTTTCCATATTCCTTACCATACCTCACAAGTTCATGACTAGCAATATCGTAAAACTGCATTCCTGGAATACAAAATCCATATTCCCGCTTTGACTCTGCATATTTGGCCTAAAATATAAAAATACCAATGATTACCATGAGGATAATTAAAATCTTTCCAAATTAAGATAAAATCAATAAACTGATATTATCAATGCCATTCAACTGTTCATGGAGAGAAATTCAGATAGATAGATTTGTGTTTTTGGGGTTCTTCGACAGCAGTGGTCATTTCGAACCTCCTACATACACTATAAAACATAAGTTATTAGAATGCTGAGAAGGTATGTTATTGTTTGCCGAATTTTTACACCTTAGATAGTACTTAGCTTTATAATAATTTCATCAAGTCTCTTTCATCCAGAAATTTAATTAAATTATTCATCCTTTCGATACAGTTACCTAAAATATCAGGCACTTCTCATATGTTACAGATTTCCCGTGTTTCCCAATAATTGTTGCACTCCATCAGGAGTTGCCTTATGCTCAGAGGATGGTCACAATCGCAGAATGGGGGAATTTTTTCCTCTGTAAAATGGAATGAGTGCATCAGGGTACAGTGACCTATCCTCAAGCATGCAATTGAGACCTCCTCCCTGTAGTGGGCTCTGACGGAGGTTGGCCATTCTTATATGTCGGCCTTAATGGACCTGAGTTTATTATTGTTAGTAGTGTGCCATTCTTCATGCCACTGGCTCAGGCTGTTTCTCTGGGTACATTTTAAGTCCTTGATGGGGATGAGTGCAGACACTATATCAGCATCTTTGAGGGATTCTCTAGATGCCACATCCACTTCCTCATTTCCTGCTATATTAAACCTTTAAACACCTAGCGTCCCCTTACTGTAACCCAATTGTCCCTCCTCCGGGGGATATTTAAACTCCCCGGGGGGGAGATGGGGGGGGGGGGGTTGGTCGAGTGTGTTCTACATCAGTTTTTTTTAAATTTTGTGTTGTGCCAAGTTATCGGTCAAACTATTGGACTGAGTGAGTACTTTTGTAATTCTGGCATTCCGATCATGCCAGTCCTCTGGTGTTCAAGTGAGAATCCATTATTTATGTTATGTTCTCGCTAGTGGCTCGAGTAGGACTGAATGACGTTTCATTCAGGCCAGTTTTTTATTGTGTGTTTGATTGGCAATGTTACTACGTAAACTATTCGTGCTAATTTATGTTATGTTCCCGCTAGTGGCTCGAGTAGGACTGAATGACGTTTCGTTCAGGCCAGTTTTTTTTTGTTGTGTGTCTGATTAAAAATGCTTTTTCACAAATTATTCGTGCCAATTTATGTACTGAAGTATCTCCTCGCAGCTGTGTTTCCTGTCTACAATAAATCCTATAGTTCAATTTTAAGTGATCCTTGCTTCCTCGCACGCACGTGCACACCCCAAACGACATCGGGAACCCTAGTTTAGATGGGATTTCTTCCCGTTTGTTGGCTATTGCCCAAGTGAGGATAGCCGCGATAGTTTCATTACAATGGCACCCAACGTGGGGCTGATATTCGTTGGAGGAGCACGCATATTCCATCTTCACAGCCATTTCAAATTGAACTTGGTGGGATTTGCTTGGATCGATCTTTGGTTTTAGGTTTTCGGCAGATTGTGTCAGGCGGTTGTGACGATGGCGGAGGGGGCAGCTTTTACTACTCACCGCGAAAAATTAGGTTCGGCCGAGGAGGGCGACCTTAGCAGTTTGTTTCACTCTGCGGTCACGTTAGAGTCAAGTCGGGAGCAAGACGGGGACAAAAAATTGGATGAGAGAGGTACTGCTCCTGAAAATACCGACTTGATGCGGTTTATGATAATGATGAGGGACGATTTATTACAGTCCCAGAATGAACAACTCAATAATTTTAGGAGGGAGATGGGTTCGAAAATTACTCAGCTACTAGATAGTTTAGACCAACATGTAAGCGATCTGGAGCAGTTGACGAAAACTCGCTTCTGCGAAGTGCAGGAACAATTACTCGGTATTGAGCAGACTACAAAACACAAGATTAGTTCGAGACTTATGGGTACTCGTAAGGAAGTTAACGAGGCATTACGCTGCATTGACGATGCAAATCAGAACCTAGAGACGCATTGTCAATCCACCGAAAGACACATGGCTTTGTTGGATCAACGTTTTGAAAATGATTCTTGCAAATTCGATGAAAACGTTTTAAAATTGAGAGTTAAAACGGGATGTTGATCGGTCTGTTCAGGAGGTGAATAAGGACCTGAAGGATCCGGTACCTTCGGCTTGTCATCTAACAGTTCCCAACAATTGCGCTGTTAAACCAAGGTATGGTGGGCGTGACTTTGAACATCCGGTGCAATTTCTTAAGCAAATGGATATCTATTTCCAAGTTTATGCAATACCGCCGTCCCTACAAGTAATAGTGGCGATGCAGATATTGGAAGGGGAGCCGGGATTATGGGGACTAACTTTGCTACCAGTTCCCAATAATTTCGATGAGTTCCGCGACTCATTTCTAAATGCCTTTTGGAGAATTGAAAAGAGGTTTCAACACCGATGGCGCATTACAACGGGGGCCTACATACAGTTTAAACACGGGACCATGAATAGATATTTCCTCGAGATGGTAGGGATCGCTCGTTTGGCTGAGCCACCTATGCCCGATCAAGAGGTTATCTACTCTCTTATCAGGCACTTCCCGCCCAACATCCAAAACCTCCTATACAGCGCAATGCCCACCGAAGTTGCAGAAATGTCTCGTCTATTGGGTCAATTTAGTATTCCCGTGTCTCGGCAGGAACAAGGGAGAAATTCTGTTGCGGCAAATAGCAATTCAATGACACATGTGCAAAATTCTGGGCCGACCTACCCGGAGAATGCCCATCAAAGGCGAAGGGACATGCGAGAGTTGAATTCCCGAAACTCACCATTTCATTTTCCACCTCTAGTGATGCAGGCCACTCGTCCGAGTGTAATTTCGACAGTGCCTGTGCCTCATCCCCCCGAAGTTTCTTTCAACCTCCCCGAAGGTCCTAGCGCCACCAGAGATTCTACAACGTGAAACCATCGACCTTGGGTTTGACTAGGTTCCCTTGCCCAATGTCGAATACTGAACAAGTGAACCTAAAATTGTCGGAATCGTCCACTTAGAAGGGAATCCTTACAAGGATTTAATTAGTCAAAGTCCAGAAGCTCCCATGAAACGTTGTATGTGCCCAGAGATAAAACTAAATTGTAAAAATATAGAATGTCGCGCATTGTTAGATTCCGGGAGTCGGATATCTGCTGTGTCCTCCGATTTCTTTGATGAATTAAGGAGAGCCAATCCTACCCTCCCCGTGCTCCCGATAAATAAGTCTCATGTCGTTTGTGCTGACAGTAGGATATCAGCAAGGACACTAAACAAATTTTAGTAACTTTAAATATTGATGAGATAACTGTGGATGTTGTGCGTTTGGTAATTAAAAATTTGGAGACACCCCTGATTTTGGGTCAAGATTTTATGTTTGAGAATCATGCAATCCTTGATTTTGCCAATAATTGTACTATGTTATTTATTGATAAGGGTAAAGTAAGAGTGAAAAGATTTGATTCTGATCCTTGTGGTGAAGCAGCTAGTTGTAATTATGTGAAGGGTTTGAGTAATGGATCCAGTGAAATCGAGCTCTCGTTTGACGATCAGAAGGTGGACAAAGAGAAAATGGTAGAGACTACTACGGAACTGACCAAGGAACAAGTACGTAGACTACGTGCGGTGTTAGAAGAATTTGAGTGTTTTCGGATCATCCCGGACTTGTGAGGCACTATGTGCATTGTATCCAGTTGACTAACTATACCCCCTTCGAACAAAGATTTTATCCAATTCCTTTTGCTCATAACCAAGCTGTGGAGGAGCAAATTAAAGCCATGTTAGAAATGGGAGTGATCAAGAGAGCACAAAGCCCTCTAGTAATCCGTTGGTGGTGGTAGTGAAGAAAGACCGGTCGGTGCGGTTGTGTTTAGATGCACTTAAACTTAACTCTCCAACTATTCCGGACCGAGATGAACCCCCACCTATAGACGAGGTCATCCAAATGGGTAGTGTCGTCGCAGCAGTGGCTCTGACAACAGAGAACGGATGCCCCCCCCCACCATTTCCCCTATTCCTCGGAGCAACGTCTTCACAACGGTGACCCCGACAACTGCGAAGCGACGCCCCCCCCCCCCCCTTGCCCCTATTCTTCTGAGCAGCGTCCACCCCCATTTATGCCTGTTAAGAGGAGGCGTCATCCAACGATGGACCGACAACTCAGGAGCCGCTACCGTTGAAGATGAAGGCAAGCTGCCTGTCCCCTTTCCTTTTTTTTTCTCTCACTGGGAGACGACACCAATTATTGAAAAAAAAATCTTCCGGTGATACTCGATTTCATTTTTTTTCCAGTGGGGGGCTATGTAACCCAATTGTCCCTCCTCCGGGGGATATTTAAAATCCCCAGGGGAGGGGGGGGGGGGCCGATGTGAATTATGACAGTAGACTGTTTGGGTGTGCGGCACCACTAGTCCGAGCCGGGAGAAGAGATTTTAAAAGGGTGTGCATGAGAGACTCTCACTCTCTCTCTTTTTACTCGGGCCCTCGCTTGTCCCCTGCTCGGATCGAGTGTGTTCCACTTCAGTTTTTTTTATTTTGTGTTGTGCCAAGAAATCGGTCACACTATTGGACTGAGTGAGCACTTTTGTAATTCTGGCATTCCGATCATGCCAGTTCTTTGGTGTTCAAGTGAGAATCCATTATTTATGTATTGTTCCCACTAGTGGCTCGAGTAGGACTGAATGATGTTTCGTTCAGGACATTTTTTTTTGTTGTGTGTTTGATTCGCAATGTTTCTTCGTAAACTATTCATGCTAATTTATGTTTTGCTCCCGCTAGTGGCTCGAGTAGGACTGAATGACGTTTCGTTCAGGCCAGTTTTTTTTTGTTGTGTGTTTGACTGGCAATGTTTCTTCATAAACTATTTGTCCTAATTTATGTTATGTTCCCGCTAGTAGCTCGAGTAGGACTGAATGACGATTCGTTCAGGCCATTTTTTTTTGTTGTGTGTTTGATTCGCAATGTTTCTTTGTAAACTATTCATGCTAATTTATGTTTTGCTCCCGCTAGTGGCTCGAGTAGGACTGAATACAGTTTCGTTCAGGCCAGTTTTTTTTTTGTGTCTGATTAAAAATGTTTTTTCACAAATTATTCGTGCCAATTTATGTTCTGAAGTATCTCCTCACAGCTGTGTTTCCTGTCTACAATAAATCCTACTGTTCAATTTTAAGTGATCCTTACTTTCTCGCATGCACATGCACACCCCAAACGACATTAGGAACCCTAGTTTAGATGGGATTTCTTCTCATTTGTTGGCTATCGCCCAAGTGAGGTTCGCGGCGATAGTTTCATTACAGTACGGGCACGCAAACAAAGCTCCACTCGGTGTCTGGTGTGCCCATACGGGCACGCTCACTTTGATCAGCTCTAACTTAAATGATTTTCAATTTAGTGAATCCAAATTTTTCATGCTTGTTAAAAGATACCTTTGAAATGCAACAGCGTTGAGTTTAAATTTTTTTAAACAATATTTTTTATTATTTTGATATTTAACCTATTGCACTCTGGTGCTTCTCCCTTAGTCTACTCGGGATTTAAATTTTAAATACCCCATATTTTACAGAAGGTGGCTTCGTTAGCAGAGGTAATGAAAAACTAAATTTTCCTTTCATATAAACTTATTTATTTGGATTTTTTTACACATCGTTTGTAAGAAAACCCTGTGTCATCAAAACATCAGCAATATGCTTCTAGAAACGTATGCAAACGTCCGAGAGAAAGATAAGCATGGGTTTTTATAACGGGAAGATAATGCAAGCTCAAAAGAGCATGACTCAAGGTCCCATGATACAGACCAACGGACCCTACGACTCAAGGTCCATGATGGACCCTCCTAATCAAATAGTCGAATATACTATAGAAAATAAAAGAATAGGTAGAAACTTTGGTTAGTGAGTGGTGGAGGATAATCCTAAGCAATAAAAAGAAATGAAAAAAGAGATAGAAACTAGAAGCCAATAAATGACGGAACAGCTGATCGGGCAAACTTTATATTCTGGCGATCTTTTTTTCAGACAAAAATGATCTTTCAAATGCATTTTTTCACATCTGGTAAACCATTTACTAAAGTAAACATAACTTCAAAGTAAAGAATAACAGCTAATGCAAATAAAAAAGAACTTCAGAGTAAATAGATAAAGACAAACATCTGCAATGGGAACGGTAACGGCTGGAAACAGCATTTATAGATAAGACTTTAGATCGACATTATTACTTTATAAAATAATCCATGTTGCTTAATTAAGTTATTGTTTACTCATCCTTTCATGCTGATGATTTTAAATTATTGGAAAAATAAACATAAATCCCCCATTCCCTTGTGGTGAAACTCCATGTTGAATGTGGCTCCACACGCGAGCTATTATAGATGCCAAGCGTGTCGAGTCACACTCGACATCTGAGTGCAAAGGGTTAAATGATGGTGCATGGTGCTAATATTTTCAAAACGCAACATTGTGTCAAGTCACCTTCCGATCTTCAATCTGCTATTTACTTCGCATATTTCAATTATTACTTCCACCATTTGTTTTACAAGCAGACTGGAAACGAAAAAATAATATTTTTCGTCTTTTTTTTACATAAAATGTTCAAACCTACATAAGAATCAGCGGTGGCTCAAGTGCCGACGTCTTGCTGCAACCTTTCTTTTCTCTTTCCAAGAAAACACTTTCCATGGGGGCAATAATACTATTGTTATCTAGATACTGAGGAAGGGTCCGCGTTTTGGGAGGGGAACAGGGCCTTCGAAGGCCAAAGCCCACATCCCGGGCCGGCTCGGACCCCCTGCACGTGTGCAATAAAGGAAGGGACTGCAAGACGCACAACTTCCTAGTTCTGTTATGTTCCTCCACCATATATCGGATGGACTCAAACTTCATTCCCTCTCGGCTTCCTGGTGAGTGTGCTTTCTTGTCTGTTTGTCTGCTCTGTTGACTAGGAAAAATAGAATTTTTTTAGAGGAATTGTAGAATTTTTCGTAAGAACTCATTCACTCGTCGCACCATTCACTTCACACATTATTGTGCTTTTCAAAGACTGGATGATATTCCGGCAGTATATACCAAAAAATTATAAATGTTTTGAAATAAAAAATCATAAACTGTGCGACAAAATTGAATACTCTTGTGACATGAAAGTCTACTTAGGAAAGGATAGACTGACTGCGGCACAAGGCACGTCAGCAATGCACGCAACAGTGAGGGCACTGACAGGGACAGTGGAATGTGTTGGCCATATACTGTGTATGGAGAACACTTTTCCTTCTCCAGCCCTTTTTGATGACCTACAAAATGAGGAAATTTTATGTTGTGTTACTGTAAGACAAAACCACAAAGGCATGCCATGAAATCTCGACTGTCAGGGAGCTTTATTGAAGCGAGGAGATTTTACAGGTGTGCATGAGAAATGACTCGACAGCCATAGTATGGAAAAATAAAAGGGAGGTATTCATGCCGACAAACATACACTGTCCACCATGAGAGGGTAATTTTTACAATGAAAAAGTATAAGCTTTTAAGCTGGACATTGTTGCGGAGTACAATGCCCACATGGGCTACATAGATAATTGGGATGGGAACGAGCTACAATGCCAGTCAACGTAGCTGAAAGTGAACGAAAATGCTCCTCGCTCACCTATTGAACGTAACCATCCTCAAAAACTTAGTTTTGTTTACGTCTTGCAGGGGCCAGATGACACATCGGCAGTTTCGGCTTTCGCTGATAAGCCAAATGATTGAGAAAGGGGCCTCTGCCCTTCCCCCTCACAGTTCACGGAGGGGGAGATCCAGTAACACGGTTGGAAAAGAACTGTGTCGCTTGGAGGCGAAGGAAAATACAAACTGGCCAGCAAAAGGGACCCGCCTAAGTTGCCGAGTGTGTTCTGAAAAGGGATTGTACACGCGTAACAATACAAAGTGCGGGGTATGCTAATTAGTTAAAGTTTTCGTGGCTAGCTCGCGAGCTTTGAATTTGTTGCATGCTAATTAGGACTATGCACCTAAAAATGTTTTTAGGAATACCATACCTAGATATAAATTTAACGAAAGATGCATACATTCAATAAAATCATATATCCATTATTGCATTCACCTATATGGATAAATAATTATTTATTTCAACTTAGTTCCCGAAAAAATTATTTTAAAAATCCTTTGTAGTTTGATGTCAGCTACAAAATTATAAATATGTTTACAACGAACATTAAGCTATAAAACTCCTTTTATTTCAACAATTTATCTTCAGTAATTGTTGAGATATTGACGTTTTTCGTATCAAGAACAAGAAAAACTTAGAGAGGCAGAATTAAATCTGGCCGTGAAGGTCAACTTTTGGGCATTTAAATCCGGCTCTTAAAGGCTAAATCTATATACCTACCTTTTCGATATTTTTCTTTTCCTCCGAAGCACTGGGCTCCCACGTCTGCTTGCCAATCTTCACATCCATAACACATGGCTCAAGCATTCCCTCAGTCACGTTTTGCAGAGCTATACACAGTACATCTAAAATAAAGTAGACATTCAATCATTAACCACAACAATCTTCTTACAAACACAGGATAACAAGGACTAAGTCTTAAGCATATGATTATTTATATAATAAAATAAACTTCCAGAGACAGTGCTATTTTATAATGCTACGAAAAGTGGCGTTGACTGTTTAGATCAAATGTCGCCTAAGTACACTGTGTGAGCTTGTACATGCCTTAGGCCAGTATAAATGTTTTACAATTTGTTGGATCACTCAGCCGTAATCCCAAGGGTGCTTTACCGTGAAATTACACGAATAGAAATATCTCGGCACAAATTTCTTCTACAATGGCCTCTGAACTATGCGAGGATTACAAACAGTCAAGGGTATAGCGCAATAGTTCGCTCAATATTGTAGATTCAAATTCCCCTCATGAAAAAAGAAGAAAGTGTAGAATATCTATGAGCAAGAGGAATCAAAAGAAGACAATGGATTCATGCTACAGCTACAAGAGACCGGTGTGTGGTAAATATACTGCATCGTTGTCATTCATATGCAGTGACTGTGATATCAATTATTCTCATGATGTTCAATAAAATGTTCAAAAATATTGATCACATTATAATTGGTTGTATGCAGTGTTATAACTTCTATTGATAACGGTTAACATTAGAATAGAAAGAAAAACTCCCAAACGGGCAAAAGAGTAACTTCTGGTCAAAAATACCCGTGCAGGCTTTCTAGGAGGTAAAAAAATCTGGGCCTCCACGTGTTAAACTGAAATTTTTGAAAAATCAAGAAGTTTAAAATTTTTTTATTAAAAAACCACTAAAGTCCATAGCTTAACATTCTGCATACTTAAAGCATGTATGTATGCCTTTCAAATAAAAAAAATTACAAGCATTATATCTCTTTCCTTCCTATAGAAAAAAAGTCGTAAAAATTGATATTTTTAGTTATTTGATGATAACTTTGAAGCAATATTTGGACCTTAGGACATAATTTTAGGTCAATATTTCTACTTACCATTATTTAAGTTTATTATTTACTGTCATGGTCCCCACCATCTGGCATACTGTAAGGCTTATTTATGTTAATATGTGTTCTTTTGTATGGTTACTTAAGTGAGTGCGCCCGGAGACGGGTGATCTTAGTGCCAAGGGTATACACCATGTCGCTGCCGTCGGGGCGTCTAGCAGGCGACCCCGCGCGGTACATCATGGGCATTTTCTGAAGAGAATAAAAGGCCGAGCAGTGGCTCAACGAGGAGCATAATCGGAGCATAATCGGAGCATAATCGGTCATAATCGGGCAGAATCGAGCAGAACCTGTGAGTTCCCAGTGAAGCAGACCAAGGAAGCACGTCGAACAAAAGGAGACGGAGGGTGCACGAACATGGGAGTGATAGCAAGGAAAGACGCCGTCCGAGATTGTATCGGGCCACCGAAAGAGAAGTTCCTGCCGCTGCATAAGCTAATTGCCGTCGGCCCGGCTACGAACTGTCATCGCCTGATACCCCCTCTCAGGAAGACTGCGTAAGCTATCCCTGGGAAGTGATCCCGCCCCCCTTTTTTTGCTCACATACGCTCGTCCCGATTATTAACTCTAGTGCTTTGGGAGAAAGTCGCGTTCGTATTCCCGTGATTGTGAACGGGGAGAGAGACGAACATCCCACATGACTTTTCCCCAGGGAACTTTTTAACTGAAGAGACAAGTGCTAATGATTATAATTTCACTGTATGGTAACTGAGTAACTGCATTTCAACATATTAACTATTATTGCATAAGGTTTCGCATCTATTGTATTAGGGTATTTGAAGTTGGTGTTTGACTACAAGGTGAATTCTGTTATTTAGTCCTGTCTGAATGTCGTGTTTTTCAATTGGTGTGATTGAAATTGTTAAACCCCTTCAGGGTCAAGTCAGAAAAAGGGTATTTATTTAATTTGTAGGGTTTATTTGGTATTTGTGTTCTTTTTGTTGAATTAAATTGTTTGTGTAAAATCATAAGACTGCCTTGCACGCTGTCATTGGTAGGGGGGCCACGTCACCTCTCCCGACGATCCTTCTTCGTTACCTCAATCTTTACAGGATCTTTTGGCGGACTTAAACGGCGCTGGACGCCAGAAATCACACGAGCCCTCCTCTGGTCTTGGGGGTTGATGGTGGTAAGTTCTATTAGGGCCTCTAAGCCAGAGAAACCAAAATTACGTGTGCGCCGGACCTCATCAATTTACCCTCATCCGCGCGTGTCATTGTGGGGACGGTGGGAGGGGGGTAACAAGCCAGGCAGGTGGGACCGGCACATTACCGAATACATTGATTTTTGTTTGATTGTTCTAGGATACACAGAATTGGAGATACATATTTGCTTTTCTGCAGAACACCGAAATCACCCAAAATCGGTGTTTTGTCAACATAAAAATGGCCACTATCAGGAAAATAACATTTTTTTAAATAAAATATTGACATTTTTGTATTCATAATAAATGGTAGTTTATATGGTAAAAATATAAAAAATATTTGAAATGTTGCAGCAACCACCACTGGACCACTACATATGGATTGACCCTCTAATGATTTCACATTGCATTCAAGATTATTCTGTACAGCAATGAATCTGAAACGATTCAAGTATACTCCCACAAGTCAAGTCGAGAAGTGAATTTTTGGCGTTTAGGCAAGGAAGCAGAAGTGGCACAAATCAGACTGAGGTCAATGGGGTCATTTACTGTATTTTTTATTGCCGAATCTCATAGCAGCCAGTGCCGGTGCCAGCAGATCTTCCACCCCCACCTACACTACCCTCCCTTTCCCTCAACACATTCAAGGACGGGAGGTGGATGACATAGATATCCTTGACAAGGCTCGTTCAGTTGGCGTCATCTTTTGCTTATTTTAACTTTTAATTTATGAGTGAATGGCTCTGGTTAGAAGATTAATTTTTTCACTAAAATTCATTTTTCTTTTCCATCTAATGATTTTGTGTACAAAATTGCAATTTCAGTTCCTAATAAACGCCCCTCGTCATTGCCATCACACTTACAAACAGAAATTGCAACAACTAAAGTATTTATGTAAAATTCATCAATGACTGCTCCATAATTTTTTTCACACTTTCACTGCGGGCCCCAACCATGAAATATGTTCGCCGTGAGCAGCAGTAATTTTTGTTCATGAATAGAGGATGCACGGGTTGCATTCTCCGCTTAAGCCACTACATTTAGATGGATGCACCGGTGTGTCCTCCGCAGCAAAAGTGTTGAAAACAAATCCAAAATGACTTTCGTCATCTGGCAAAAATTCTAAATTTTGCATCACCAATGACAGTGATGCTGATATTTTCCATGTACTAAACCAGCAATTAAAAATTAAACCAAAGAAGAAGCTCATTTCTTTCTCATACTGATTTTGATGGAAAAGGCAGGCCTTGTATGAGGTATATGGAGCAGGTTGTGAAGGATGTAAAAGAGAGGAATTAAGTCAATATGAAGAGGTTGGCCAATAGAAGAATCAAGTGGAGGGCTGCGTCAAACCAATCCTAGGGTTGTTGACCGATCATGATGATGACTGATTTGATGCAGCATTAAAATGACTAACCACTAATAATAGCATGATACAATTAGCAGGTATTATAAATGTTCCTTACCTTTTCCATTTATTGTTACATTCCTAGTCCCATAAAATTTTGGCACATATTCCCGTAGTTCTTGAGAAACTGGATCAACAGCTGCATTCAAATGTTCATAAAATCTTATTTCATTTTCTCCTCTGGCACTTTTCTCCACAGGTTTTAACACATATCCATCTGGATGCAGGAGCATGCCTTTTAAAATAACATATTGTTGGGTAAGTATCTTAAATTCAACTTTAAAAAATACTTTTGCTTGACTCAGCAAAAGCTATCCCTCCACTATAATATTTTTGAGCCGCATCATTAAATTTACTAGATGCAAAATTAAGTTAAGATCATTTTATATTTAAATAAATTGCATAAATACAAAATAGATGAACTCTGTACACACGATTCAGATCATAAAGGTGGAGTAGGATACACAGTTAAGCCTCTTTTGCTCAGCATCCACGGGACCTGACAAGAGCCAGATCCAGGAAATACTGGTTCATTGATGATATAAGTCAGTAAAAAGTGCTTAATACCTTAATTTATATTGCCACACTATAAATTTCATGCCATGCCATTAAAACAATACCCTATGCACAGTAACTTATACGTAGTGTCCGAATGAACTTTTGAATGAATACCTACATAGTTGATTTTAGCCACATGTGTTGAATGTTATCTGCGCAAAATTTATAATACTCTCCGAAGTTATGCATTAACCATCTTAACTTACTGAGGGAATTAGTGTCACAGAAATAATCTCAAACATTAATTCGTAGTAAATGGTAACAAAATGTATCAGTATACAAAAAGTGAACTGCTTGAAACTTTCACAGTTTACACGAAACAGCAGTCTATAAAAAACACCATCTTGAGAGAATTATTTTTACACCCTTAAGATTTTTCTGGTATGGATTGACTGTGCTGGAAAGCCTGAATCAGATTTTGTTTTGTCCTCTTCCATTAAATTATATTATTGATACCCGTCAGTACCAACCAGAGGCAGTAAGCAGAAACCTGCTCTCTCTGCATTCACTAACCACTCATTGCAGCACCTGTGCTGGAAGGCCTGAATCTGATTTTATGGTGTCCGCTTCCATTTGATCACACAGTTCCATCCTTGATGCCTGTCAGTGCTGGCAAATAGGAAACCTGCTATCTTTGAGGGCCATAAGAAATCCAAGTTAACAGATTCCGGGATACTCATTGCCTGAAGTGCTATGGGCAAACCGTGAACTATAAACAAGTATTAAAATTTGCCAGATATTGGAGTTGCCACATCAGGGTTACCACAAAGATTTGAGTCTGAAATTCCCTGAGTTTCCCCTGATTTCCAGACCAAAACTTCGTTTTCTTAGAGGATTTCAAACAACAAGTTGCATTATTTCATGGGTGTTATGCAATGAACTAAGGACACTTTTGAGGTAATCCTGTCAAAATATAGACTAACTTCAAAACAAAACAAATTTCCGAACAGAAATTAGGAAAAAAACTGCATTTTCAAAAAATCTTTCAAATTTTTGTTAGGAGCATGTCAAATTGTACATCAGTAGACTAAAACACAACAAATGAATCACAAGTTATACGTGAGAAGCCACTTAAGGATCAACTCAAATTATTATTAAAAGTAACTGGACACAAAAGAAATAAAAGCTTTCACAATCTTTACTGAAATCACAAGCGAGATGTCAGGGCTGAGATTTCCTCATCAATAATTGATATTTCCTCAGTCTTCTTGCTGAGTGTTTTACCTTTTTTTGCCTTTAACTCTAAGATCTTAGTATTCAAGCTGAATTTTTCAGCTGGTTCTTTGGTTTTGAAGTCTGCATCCAGCCACTGTCTTTTCAAGTAGGCCTCTTACTCCTGCCGAGCTCCCCTGATTAAATGAATGATAATTTCAATTTTTAACAAGCCACCAAAACTCTTGAGACCATCATAGACTTGCCTCTGAGCTATCGACGAAGACTGAATTTCCCCTGCCACACACCCTCGAGGTTGCTCGCAGGGTATGTCGTAGATATAGATATAAAGAAATGGAGCTTTGGTTTTCAACTGGGCATTCTTTGTTAACCGAGAATCCCCTTTTCACAAAAGGTTATCCATGACTTAAAATAAGGCACTTCTTGATAAAGGATTACAAGTCCTCAAAAGCCTTCTTCCCTTCCAGACAATACCTCCAGAAGTGGTCTACTCTTGGATCACTCCTATTGTAGCCCTTGCAAAGTTCAATAAAGCCTTTCTTTGAAGTTAGATTTTTGAACTGTTTCTCAACCTTATCACATTCCTGAAAACCTTCCCAATTCTTGTTTGAAAAGGAGGGTGAGATCAGAAGAAAGTCTAACAATACTTGCAGGTAAGTGACTACCAATTAAATTAGGATCACCGAATTTTATTGCCTTACGAACCTTATACTTAATGGGGTATTTGTCAATTTAAAAGATTATACATTTTAATGGCTGATTGAAGATGTTCAGAGTTCCACAGGGGACATGGTAGCCTCGGTAGCTTAAATGATAGAGTACCTGGCAGGAAATCACAGGGTCTGCGTTCTAATCCCGGTCAACGTGGACTTTTTCTTCATGGACATCAGCTATTGTGCTTTATATAGCACTTAAAAAAAAGTATTCTAGATTTTATTTCTTAATCACTGCAGAGTTTTTTACTTCACAAAGAACTCAGCAATGATTAGCACTACAGGTAATTGTTTCAATTGTTACAATAATGTAATTAACCCTTTGAGTGCCACATGGCAATATATCATCATTTAGGTTTGCTTCAACAATGAATAACAGTAATAATTTTTTTTAACCGAGTATGTACAATATCTTCCTCATGTGGGTTAATGAATGATGCCTCCTTGGCATAAAACTTGACCTGAAACGTACCCTACCCAGAACAAGACGCTGGGGTGCCTGGGACACCCCGCACGAGTCACGGTGGGTTAATGAATGAATGATGATGGTTAATGTTCTAGGCATGGTACGTTTCAGGTCAAGTTTTATTGTCCCATCTTCTCAGTAGCTGGATTTAGGGATATTTTCGAGCTCTCCTTCAAAAATGGTTAGTTTCTTTCTGTTCTCGGCCGAGATCAGATGCTTTTGTGAAGACAGTGCGCATCTCTTCGGAGCGAAATTTTCGAGTGTGGGTTTCATGCTTGCATACGTGCCTAAAAGTGCATACGTAAACGTTTTCTGGTCTTTGTGTTCATTGCATCCTCTACAGAATACTGTCGCAAAGTATTTATCTTTCTTTTATTTGATAAGTCTTTTTACTTAACATTATAACATTTATCTTGTTTTGACAATCGGTGATTCAATATTATTCAGATTTCTAAAACTTCATTTAGTTTTATAAATTTTCAATGTTTATTTCACCATTATTTTTCATTTCTTCATTACTAAAAAAGAAACCATACAAAATTATTATTTTATTTTACCATTTTAGGGAAGAATTTCATCACACAGTTCTTATAACTCTTTCTATCAGAAGTTGTTGCTGGTGAGAAGGCTACGAATTCTACAAATAACTCAAGGTAGGTTAGGGTTAATGTTATTTCTACTTTCTGATAAATGATAAATTGAAATTTTAGGAATCACAAAAAATCTTTCAGAAACTTACATAAACTATATTTGCCCTTAGATGACCTAATTACGATCAGTTGGATATAGAAACTGCTCTTCTGCTTTCCGGTGGACTATCTGATGAAGAAGAATTTGATTCAGACAGCGAATTCTCTTCAGCTTCAGCACAGGAATCGGAGCACGACACATGCAGCAATCAGGACATGAGTGATTCAGAGACTGAGTACACAACTGTGACAAATGATAATTTTTTGATGGGTAAAGACAGTGTGACAAAATGGAGTACTTCTGAGCCACAACGTAATGTTCGAATAAAAAGAGTCGTTTCAGGCGTTACATGGTGGAATAACATAATTAAATACGATTGGCAATTTTCCACCTTGAAATTTCACCTGATGATGATGTATCACATCGAAACCGGTCGAAGTAAAGATTTATTTGTGGAAAATTGCCAATCGTATTTAAATAGTAATGTTCGAACACCAGTTCATAATATTATATCTCAGGCAGCTGGCTTCAAGGGAAATAAGAATGATATAAAATCTCCGATACATTGTTTTGACATTATTTTTAATGAAAACATCTTTCATATAATTGTAAATAGTACAGATATCAAACTTTCAGAAAAAGTGCAGAATTATTCATGAGAAAGAGATGCTAAGCCAACAGACGAATCTGAAATCAGATGTCTCATTGGTCTGCTTATTTAAGAGCAAACAAATCAGGTCGCCAGAACTTGAAAGATACGTGGGATCAAGATGCTTTGGGTGTGGAGATATTTAGGGCATCAATGAATTACCAGAGATTTAAATTTTTGCTTCAATGCCTAAGATTTGATGACATCAGAGACAGAGAAAAAAGGAGAAAAACTGATAAATTGGCTCCAATATGAGAGGCATTTGACATGCTTATTCGTATATTTCAACAGTTGTACAACATCGGTGAGTTTGCTATAGTAGATGAACAATTAATTCCTTTTTGGGGTAATGTTCTTTCCGCCAATATTTAACGAATAAACCAGCAAAGTATGGAATAAAAATATTTGCTCTTGTAGATGCTACTGTGTATTACACGCAAAACATGGAGGTTTATCTAGGAATTCAGCCAGATGGTCCTTTTAGAGTAGACAACAGCCCAAAGGAAGTTGTAAAAAGGATTGTCAGTCCAATTTAGGGAACAGGGAGGAACATTACAGCTGACAATTGGTTCATGAGTGTGCCACTTTTGGAAGACTTACTTCAAAGAAAATTGAGTATGGTGGGGACCATTAGGAATTATAAGGCAGTTTCCCCCTGAAATTGTTGATGCAAAAATAGAGATGAGTACAGTAGCATCTTTATCTTCAGGAAAAATATGACTCTTGTGTCATATACTCCTAAAAAGAAGAAGAACGTTCTAATGATTTCAAGTATGCACAGCAAAATAAGCATAAATCAGACCACAGCTGAGAAACAAAAACTGGAAATGATATCATTTTATAACTCAAAAAAGGTGCTGTCGACACGGTAGATGAAATGTGCACTACCTGTAGAGTTGCCAGAAATACAAAGAGATGGCCAGTGGTGGTTTTTTACCATTTGTTGAATACATTAGGCATCAATGCATTTGTTACTTTTAGGAGCATATATCCTGAAATGAAGACAAATAGGAGAACATTCCTCAGGGAAATTGCAAAAGGCTTAACAAAACCTTTTATTGCCAAGAAAGGTCCACAAAAAAATTTGCCAAAGGAATTTAGGAAAACATTGGAGAAATACAGAGAGCCATCAACATCAGAGTCACAGGAAAAGTGAAGAAGAGGAAGTGGAAGGTGTGTAATTTGCCCCAGAGCCAAAGACATAAAAACTACATTATTTTGTGAAATTTGTGAAAGGAACATGTGTGCATTGCCCATGTTGAAAGTATGTAATAAGTGCTTTAAAAATATTAAAAAATAGTTTCATGAAGGAATTTGTGTAAATCATTTTTTTCATGTCCTTCATCAGTCCTTTCCCAACATCAACTGATGGTATACCTGCTACAAATTGTAAATATTTTGTCTCATTTGACAAATAATATCATCTGAAGTTGATCAAAAGGAAACTATCCCTAAGGAACATATGAATCTTGGTAAATAATTAAGAGGATTTCTCAGGGATATTTTAGTGATAACTAACATGATGTCTGCATACACAAAGTAAGGAAGATAAGTCTTGTTTAGAGAAGCCAAAATTCATATTTGAATTGCCAAAATCAAGGAAACTTCTCCTTTACTTGGTTACAGTGACCACCAGAACTAAAGAATTTATTGCAGGGTAAACCTCTCAGCAACGAGAGCAGGGAAGTCCTTTACCCAAGTCCTTTCTGGCCTTTGCCCAAAATATTTCCAAAATCCGAATGACCCTGACTCAGCTGCGCGCAAGGGAAAGAGAATCTTTCTTCTCAACTCTCTCTGCAGGAGAGTGGGTAAGAAGGACATTGGTGCAAATCTCACTACACATCCCCCCTCCATCTACCACCACTTCGTTTGTGAAACCTTTTTATTGCTTCCAGTCTTGGGTGCGTAGAGGGGTTTTAACCCTCCTTGCTTTGGTATTAGTCAGACTTTCCCTGTCCTCCCCCAAGCCTGGCGTGTGTCATGACGAAAGACCAAGATGGTTGGTCATCAAGATCACATACGAGGGCGCAATCAATGGCGTGAGAAATAAACAACGGAGGGAGTAGTCCAGATTTTCTGATCTCTTGTAGGCCTAAGCTCAATTTCCGAAAAGATGCAGCTTTTCCCAGGCACCTTTGGCATTTATAGACTAGAGGATTATTCAAAAGTCTGCTGAAAACTTTAAAAAGAAGGCAGGACAACTTAACTGGTCTTTACTTTAGGCACAATGGCCTGATGAAAATAATAGTTGAGGGAAAACTGAAAGAGAAAAACGGAAGGAAGGTAGGCCTCAGATGAGATGTATGGAACAAGTTGTAAAGGATGTGAAATACAAGAACTACATATGTGAATATGAAGAGGTAGGTTGGTATGAAAATAGAGTGGAGAGCTGCATCTCACCAATCTTCCATTTGGATTGACTGATGATCATGATACAATGGAAATCTTTTATTCCATGATAGTGTAAATAATTGCCTAGTTTTCATTCACATCTTCCACTAAATATTTACTGCACACTTCCCACTCTATATGAACTGCATGTGGAATTCTGGCTGAATTTCTCCCCAGCAGGGCCCTCCAGTACAATTTGCATAAAAATCATATATAAAAGAACACACTGTAATGCTGACATATATTCAATGGTGCATCTATATTGTGTACTGTAAGCAACTGCAAGGGGGTTTTGATGCCTTTTCAAATCATAATCAGAGTATGTTCTGGTATCACATACATGAAGCTGACCCAAATAGCAGCATGTTTTTGCATGCTTGCTTTGCTATTTTTTTCTTTTTTAAACAGTGAAGTTTGGATTAGTATGTTATTGCTGATCCTTTCTTATGCATCATATGTGGTGTATGTTTGGTGAGAGTTCACCCCCTAACACACACCTTTGTGGTGGCTTGCAGGGTCTTATGTAGATGTAGATATACCTGTAGCAACATATGCCACACAATAGATAGACATACATACATAAAACTCCATTACAAAGGCATGACTAAGAATTTGTTACATAGGAGCAAGAGTCGTATGCTCTGAGTTTAAGTGGAGAAAAATATGCTTAATGAAAGAGGTTGTCCATAGTGATGACATCAACATGTAACCTAATAAATTCATGACAAATATGTATCTGTGGGGCAGGGGCCTAGCCACATTGAAACACAGATTCCTGTCAGATCACCGAAGTTAAGCAACATTGGGCCTGGACAGAGGTTGGATTGGTGGCCCTACTCCATACCCTACCACTGCACTCTTATCTCCTGCCCATAAGTGGCAGGCAGTCAAAATGTGGGCTGGCACGTCTAAGGAGTCTTAAGTGCCAGGAGGGCACCAGAAGGCCCCCACCAACCCCTCCAATTAACATTAAGAAATATGTACGAAAATGCTAATGGTAAGCACAATTTTTATTATAGAACATGCTTTCAGGTTATAATGAAAGAGGCAGGCTCAAGGGCAAAAAATTAATTTTTCACAAAAATAATTTTTTTCCACATGAGCCTGCCCAAAAACGGGATGGTGGAGGATACATGAGGGTGTAGCTTACGATATGGTATTGATGTCAAGCAGATCTTTTCAATAGAAGTCTTATAGATGCCCCATAGTGATTTTTGCAACAGAATGTACTTACGATAACTTAAGAGCAAGGGCACTAGAAGGGAATTTGAAAGCAGAAGCAAAATCATTATAAGGGTCAATCACAAAAGAACTAATCACACACAAATCAGTGATCACATTCACACATATTTACAGATACACCATCAGTTAGCATGAAGGCATATTATTTTATAAGGTAATGGTCACAATAACCCAAAGCTGAAGACAACTTTTTGCTATGTGGAGGAAAAAACCAAAATTTTACAGAACATTTTATATCAAAGACTCACTAACATTTTGATTTTACTCAAAAGTAGATTTGATTGTACTATATAAATACCATTTCACTTTCAACACTTACATGGGTGATGATAAAAGTTCTGGAAAATGTGGCTCAACTTTCATTTCACATCATCCAAAAGTATAGCAAAGGAGTTAACTGAGACCACTTCGGTGATCTGACACGAACCAGTGTATCAACGTGGCTAGGCCCTTGCCCTAGACTCCCCTAAATAAGCTATCAAATCAACAACTGAATGAGTTATAAATTTCTGATAAATAAATGGCTTAAGTTATGATGTTAAGAATCCTGCATGCAGTGCAAACATCATGAAGCAAAAGCATGAAGAAAACAAAGAGATAAGATACATTCCAAAAGAGAGACAAATAACAGAACAGTGATTCAAAAGAAACAGCTGTAAAGACTGCTTTAAAGCACTCAAGAGTTAACCTTAATGATTCAAATTATCCAAAACCAAGTAAAGATAATAATAATACTGCAACCACAGTGCCACTACCATTCTATTACTGCAATTGCAAAATGAGAGTTAAGGATGAATACTCAACTTCAGTCTTGGTGTATGACAAACATTAAGATTATAGTAGACAGAGCCAAAAATAGAGCATAAAAGAATTACTTTCTCAAAATTATCATTGGATTACACTAACAAAAACTGCACTTCAAAAAAAAGTAGCCAATTAGAAGGCAAAAATTTTCAAGAATCATGTGATGTATTGCCCACGAGATTTTTAGATGAAAGCCACAAAAACATGCAACATTAAAGAAAATTGGAACCAAGCCACCACACCTAAGGTCAATTTTTTTTTGCTGGTTCAAATAGGTTCAAATTCCCTTCCAATAAAGGTGGACTGATTGATCAGTCCACCCTTACAGATGATTACACAAGACAAATGTACCAATACGTGTAACTGTAATTAACTGTACCCTGTATATACATCTACCATGCAGCTGTATATGCAATGAAAAACAAGAATGACTTCACACTGAATGATAGTTATCACTGTTACAATACAAGAAGATGTAATGACATACATATGATATCAATAAACTTGTCTATGGTGGCCAAAGGGCCAATATCAATGTGCACAAAATTGTTCAATAACCTACCTAATTGTTTCAAAAATGAACAAAGATTTCCACTGTTCAAGAAAATGTTATTTGATTATCTGGTCAATAAGTGCTATTATAGTGTAAATGAATACTTATCTAAGTGTGTACCTACAATTTGATGTATCTTTATTTTGTCTTACTATTGCCTTTACTTTTGACGTGTCCTATACACCTGCCAAATGTATTTGTAATTCTGTACATTGTGTCTGCTGGACAAATAAACATTATTATTATTATTACCTGCTGTGAAAACAAATAGTGGATGTGGTTTGGAGAATGAGAAGAAAAAGTTGCAATATGACATTAAAAAGGAAAGGTTTCCATCCAAGGCCTACATATTTAAAGAGACTCCTTTTAGATCACTTAGTCTACAGTTCATTAATTGCTTCACCACCACTGATTCAGTGCACAAATTGAATAACTAAGCCTCAAATTTTTTTTGAGTATTTCATTTTGGTTGATCTTATTAAGCATAAAATGGGCACTTGGGAAGAATAACACAATATAGGTTAAAGGTAAACAAGGACATTATTAAAATTGTCATGAAACAGTGAATACTTAAATCAATGATTAGAAGACATCTGCCATTCCAAGCATCCAAAATGGAACCATTTCCGATCACATGCAAGGCCAATGTTTTCTTGATGACATTACTGTAAAATCCTGTGTACCATGCACACTTTTTTTCCCAGGAATCATAGTAGAAGTGGGTGCATATCTTACGCGAGTTCCTTACCTCTCTGCCCTTCTCAGATGTCCTAAGGGTAGCTGGACCCCTAGGAGCTCAGCATGAGTCAGTATTATAGGGGGAGTGTATTTTTCGTTTGCTTGCCGTTCAAGGCCATCACTAACTTCCAACCGACCCAACACTCTCTAAAACATCCTTTCACCTGCATGTACGACGCGTTCACTTCATGTGTGTGTCTTTTCCAGAGGCCACATCGTTAATTTTAGAGTTTCCTACAAAAGTTAGGATATATCCGTGTTATTTCTAAATTTAATAAGCGCAGAAAGTTGCAGTCTTTTACAGTAAGTGAAAAACAAAAAGTGATTGAAGACTGAAGAAATAAGAAATTTCGCTGCAGGATGAAAGTGCGATTTGTCAGTATGGAATTGGAGAAAGAACATGGCTGCACTGCTCCATACTAATAGGAACAGAAGAGCCTTTAGGGGATGATCTACCTGTTATCCCATCTTAGGACAACGGCTGTCTAAGTACATAAGGGATGGATGACAATTCAGCTATGCTGTGTCGATGGAAATGTGCGAGCTAAAAGGACTTCAAATAGCCAAAGACTTGAACATTAGCCACAGTGAGTTTCAGGCTAGTAAGTGATGGATAGATAAGTTTTACTGCAGGAATATTTTTTCTATATGAAGGAAGACAATTTCTTAACATCTGCCCAAAACGAACGAGGAGAAATTAATCGGCTTTCAGCATAACGTCATTAGCCTGAGACTAAAACATTTATACTTGTTGGGTCAAATCAGAAATGCAGATCAAACTTCAGTGTATTTTGAAATACCAATTATTTGCACAGTTGATGAAAAGGGGGAAAAAATCTGTGTAGTTGCCAACTGGAGGAGGAGAAAACCAGTGTGCATTGTCATACTTGTGGTTTTGGTGGACAGGAAGAAACTTCCACTAGACGTAATTTTTAAAATAAAAAATCTTCCCAAAGAAAAACTCCCAGCCATAAATCATTGTCAGGTCACAAGAAAAGGGGTAGATAGATAACAGTTTGGTTGCAGACTGGATAAAGTGCATTTTGATGCAGATTTTACACCCAAAGGTGTTTTGTCGGCAAAAAGTTTTGATCATTATTACGTGGCTTACTCTTAAAAATTGTGTTACGTTATGCCATTCCACAAGAACTTGCTCAGTATCTGTCATACCTAAATGCAATTTGTAAAAGGTATATGCAGTTTGTAAAAGGAGCAATGGCTGTATTCACTGCATGTATCACATCGTACACCACTGCTACCGGTAGCATACTAAGTTACGGAAGTTAGTACGTCTTTGGTACTGGACGAAAGTTCTCAGGTCCCCAAAACCTCACGCTAGGAGAATCAAGGGACCACCCCATCTTTTTATTTCTATGTTTAAAAATGTCGGGTGCTCATCTTACATGGGTGCACGTGGTAAACAAGGGTACATGGTATATTCTGATAAATGGTTACCCAAAAATCTAAGGAGTTTGTTGTACAATTGGCAATTATAATATGTTTCCACAATCAAAGATGAGGTGTTGACAACAATGAACTATTTTACTGATTTTAGAATTAAAAATACTGGTTATACTTCCAACCATTATTGAAAAATGGTTTCACTGTGGTTTCAGCACCTAGAGGCATTTACAAGTCCAAAACAATATCAGGTTTTTCACTAAAGGTGTGAAGAAAACCAGTTCTTTTCCTTTCAAATGAATAATTTAAAGAACTAACAAGTGATACCTGAAACTTTATCACATGAATGAAACATCAGTAAAAGAGCATGTCCATCAGTGTAGACCTAATTCCAGACATGCAAACTGAGACAGCAGAGTTGCAAAGTAGTGATAAAAATAAAATAAGAAAGCAGAGAAGTTTAGATACTCGCTCTCAGCATTAAATTGTTCTACGATAGATATGCCAGTGGTTCCACACATCCTGGTGAGCAGCAAAGGCAAGGACCTTTAACAAACTTAAAAGTATTTTTGAAAAAGACAATAAGCAACGAAAGTGTTTATTGCTGCAAGAGTTCTACTCATTCCAGTTTGACAGGAACAAAAATGAGATGGATAACATTAGCAAGATCCAGAACTTGGTGTTCCAGATAAACATTAAACCAGATGGTGGATGACATCATGGTCATGATTAAATTCATGAAACATCTCTCAGCTGAATAATAGCATTTTGGCAGTGCCTGTGACTCAATGAAGAGTGAAGATAAAACCTTAGGAGTTATGCAAAAGGTTACAACTTGAGGAGATCAAAATCAAACAATCCAGCAAGGAGACAATAGCTGTTTCCTTTAAAGCAGAAATCAAAAAAAGATAATACAAAGAAAAAGATAAAAATGTTAAATGTTACATATCTCAAGGTACGCAGAACAAAAGTTCAGAATGTCGAACCAGGAAATCTGTTATTTGTAAAAAAAAGATAATCACATGGAGAATAACTTTTACAAAAGGAAATGTTGCTCTATTTGTAACAAAATTAAACACTGCAAGAATAGGGAAAGGAGTGAGACTAGGCCATGCAATGTCTCCTGTAATTTTTAATGTTTACATCGAGAGAGCCATCAATGAAATCAAAGAGAAGTCTTCTGGAGTTACTATCCACGGACAAAAAATAATCATGCTGCGATTCGCTGATAACATAGCACTCATAGCAGGGAGAGCGCGGGATCTGAACAAGATTCTAGTAACAATGGAAAGGACAATGGCCAGATACCAGCTGAAGATAAATAAGAAGACTAAGATATTGGTGTGCAACAAGAAAGAGGAGGCCAAAACCAATGTCAAACTAGGAAAACAAAAACTTGATGAGGCGAAAGAGTTCTGTTACCTAGGAAGTCGAGTAACCAACGATGGACGAAGTAAGAATTAAATAGTTAGTAGAATAGCCCAGGGAAAGAGGGCACTCTATCAAAAGAAGAATCTACTTACAGCTGGAACAGGGTGGCTACTGATAACGAATTTTCAAATTCCCTGACTTTTCCCTGATGGCTTTACCAATTTCCTTGACCGATCGCCAAAAGGTCTCCTATTATCAGAATATTTTATTCCTGCTGAATTAAATTTTCGTCAAAACTCAGAAAATGTTAAAAGCTGAAATTAACACATTAAAAGCTATAAGAAGGAAAAAAATACATGGAACCTCCGCTCTAATGAAAAATATATTAATTCTTCATAAGTTAACCCCTCACACAAATTGTACACACTTTTAATACATTTTTCGCGGCTGTGTATCGTATTTCCGTGGCCGTGTATGTTTCCTTCAGTAAAATTACAAATTGAAAATGTCTAATTCTTCAAGGAAGAGGTGGCGTGTTGTGGCAGTTCTGGGAAGTTGAAGATTACTGAAAATGCATCAAAGGAAAAGTATGTTGGTCAATTTACTGGTGGACTCCGGCACAGGTATCACTAAGCTACGCGAAAAAACAAACCAAAGCCAAGTTCTTGGATTGGATCAAAATTGGATGGCACGAGTTTTAGAAGCGAATAACAATTTGATTAACGTGGTCGTAACCCCTTGATTGTAAGAGGGAACAAAAAATGTAAACATATTTGTATAAAGAAACAAAACGTAATCGTGCCACTGCAAGCAAAAACAGGAGGCAAATAGCAACGGCAGCGTCATATTCAGGATTTCATATTTGAGGTGGTTTGCAACCGGACTAAATTGTTTCGAGAGGAAGCTAAGGGGGCCATTCAATAATTACGTCGAGCGCAAAAGGTGGGGAGGGGAGGAGAACTCTTCTTATGGTCTCGCGAAGGGAGGTATGGAAATCGAAGATGATCTTACGTAACATTTTATTTACACATGTGATCGCACTTGTATTACCATTTTAATAACCAACGTCTCGTATTTTTAGAACTGCAAGCACGTATTTAATACGAGCTAATGTGCTACAACTACCTCTTGACCTCTCCGACCAGTCTCAGAAGTTAAAAAAACGCGAGGTAAAATCTTCTGAAAAACACAGCCTCAGATTCCTTGTGATAAGCAGAATACACGGATATCATGAATTTTAACACTAATAGGCAAATATCGCATTAAGGATACACAAAAGGGATACACTGTTCAAGTGATTCACAACTTAATAACTTAAGATTCACAACTGAATGTTCAACAAATTGGTGGGGTTTATTCTATGCACTTCGGTGACGGACATTAGTTTTAGTTGGCGAAATGTTTTGGTGAAATAAAGGGTGGGAAAGACTGCCCAGTAAACGTAATGGTAGAAAAATAATGAGAATTTCCTATCCCAGTTTCTCCCTGACTGTTACGAGAATTCCCCGACTATTCCCAGACTTTTCCAGATTTCCCAAATTTCCTGACAATTCCAGGTTTTCCCTGACGATCACCACCCTGTGGAAGTACAAGCGTGGAAGTAAGGAAACAATTCATCAGGATGTATATCTGGAGCATGCTTCTTTACGGCAGTGAGGCATGGACGATGACAGCAGCGGAGAAGAAAAGGGTAAAACCATACCAATTGTGGTGACACAAAAGAATGATGAAAATTACAAGAATCCATTGAGTAAGTAACGAGGAAGTCCTAAGAAGAGTGGGAGAAAAGAGAAGCCTGCAAACAACTCTAAAAAGAAGAAGGGACAACTTAATCGGTCATATCTTGAGACACGACGGCCTGATGTAGGTAATTATCAAGGGAAAAGTGAAAGGGAGGATTAGAAAAGGCAGGCCTCGAATGAGATAAATATAACAGGTTGTGAAGGATGTAAAAGAGAAGAATTATGTTAATATGAAAAGGTTGGCCGATGGAAGAATTGAGTGGAATGCTGCATCAAGCCAATCCTAGGACTGTTGACTAATGATGATGATGACGATGATTGATTAAAAATGAATATTCTAAGGACTGATTGATCTTGTGCACGTACCATCTGAGAAGAATGTGATATCCTAACAAAGCCATTGTCACCTACTAAATATGAAAAGGGCCTAAGTCTGATGTGAAAATTTGAGCGATCGTTTTTTTTTAAACTAATTTTTTAAAAATATTCCTTGATCAATGGTAAGTGTTAAGTGTAATCCAAAATATTTTCTGGTAACTATGTATCAATTACTCTTGTGCTTCGTCTTGATCAAAAGAAAACTTTAGGGTAGCAAGTAAAAATATGGTGGAGAACTGGTGGTGAGTCTTTTCAATTAACCCAGGAATATAAGGATTCAACAATGGCATGTGGAGTTGCAGAAGAATGATTAAAATGAAATTCGAAAACAAAAACTTAAGTATCCTATCAAACACATTATAAGAATGGTCTTATCAAGATGACATTGAAGTAAAAGTGAATGGATAGAACAGTAAATGTAGGGCTTGGATGATATAAATAGTGATACATGAGGGTAAAAGAATACATTTAATATGGAATAGCTTTTAGAAGAATCAAGAAGACAGCTGCACCAAACCTATGGTACAATTAGTAATGAAAACCAACAAATCATTGAGCCAGTAAATATCACTTGAAAAGGAATCAGAGTCTAGTTGAATGGACTTATTGTGATGGTTTTCAAATAAACATCATTAAGTAATGGTCAGACACTCGGATTTTGCAGGACGTCCCGCTTTTTTATTAATATGTGAGCATCCAGCCTGTTTTATTATCCTTAGCAAATGAAAAGGAATTTAATGATTTGTCAGGCTTTTTATTCAAAATCCCCAGCTTTTTTCCTTCAATGTTCCTTTTGAAAGTTTTGATATGGTCAACCAACTTCCATCACATTTTCTCCACATTCCACCAGATCTCCCCACATACAAATTAAGAAATCTATGACTTAACCCTATTAGTACCCAGCCAGCACAGCAGATATTCCTTACAGAAATGAAAGCGAAAAAATGGGGCGAATATATCGCTAAGGTTACAGGGTAAGAATTCCCCTTCCTTTTCGGTTCGTAGAGAGCCCGTAAGATCCTTTGGGTCCAATGCTAATAATGCTGTGAATTTACTTTTAAATTATATTCGGAGGACTAACGCGGTTGGATAGATAATTGATTTTTCTTGCTCCACCATGCAAGAAACAATTTTAAGATACTCTCAAGCATTTGGAAATCTTGAGGTGGACGTCTGTGCACGAAAAGTTGTTATTGTGTGAGTACTACAAGTTCAATTTGAAGGACTTTGTTCGCTTAGGTCTATGGAGGAATTACATTTAACGTTGATATAAAAGCAACTTTATAACAACTCAGCTGCATTTATATGGCACGTTTTAGAGGACGAGATATCCCTTATACCCTTTTTGAGACGTTCCGTCTGCTAACCGGAAGAGAAGACCGAAAAGACTATCGATATTATCGATATGATTGCAATCGAAATGCCCTTCCGCTAGCAACCACGAACACCACAAATCTGTTGTATTCTCGTGCTCTCTGACAATGAGCGAAATATGTAGAAGTGGACAAAGAATGCTGTACCATCGGAACCGTATCTCACGCCCTGAAATTTACATGGACGAGTAGTGTAGCAATTGGATCTGTATTTCAAGTGAGTACCATTTATTTCTCTTTCGTTATTATTCTCTGCACATTAGTCTGGTTATCGAGACCTCTGTGACCACGCCATGACGACTAGCATTACTAATAGATTATGTACTGGAATGACGTATTCTATAACCATATTTATTTACATGTTCGTTTATATTAACATATGAAATGTGCATTTCTTAAATATGTCCCAGGGGAATCACGCGACTGGAACTCGATATTGTTGGTGTTGGTGTCTATTCCTCAGCATGAGACGTGAGTATCATTCCTTTCTCGTTATTTCGTTATTAGAGCGGAGTTGTTTGTTTGCAGTACACTCATTCAGTCGTATGGTGGTTCAACTCTTTTTGGTCATATGGCAGTTTAACGTGTTTCCATTACATTTTAGTCTATTTGTTGCGAAATGATTGAGGCGTGATTCACTTTCTTAGCTAAAACTTAATGGAATAGGAATTTATTCAACATGTTCTAGCCATACAAAAAACTGAACACAACGTCCAGTGGGAAAGGTAGACTACCCCAACGGGCATACATTTACCACTTATTTTACTTAGAATGGCTGTCCACAAAATATTGTAACGTGAATCATGTCGGCTTTTATTATTAACATGGAAAGCTTTGTTGCGGGTTTGCCTACTATTACAGGGTGGCTACTGATAACCAATTTTCAAATTCCCTGACTTTTCCCTGATTTTTCCCTGATGGCTTTACCAATTTCCCTGACCGATCGCCAAAAGGTCGCCTATTATCGGATTATTTTATTTCTGCTGAATTAAATTTTCATCGAAACTCAGAAAATGTTAGAAGCTAAAATCAATACATTAAAAGCTATAAGAATGAAAAAATATATGAAACCTCCGCCCTAATGAAAAAATATATTATACCTTCACAAGTTAAGCCTAATTGTACACACTTTTAATTAATTTTTCGCCATGTATCGTATTTCCGTGGCCGTGTATGTCTCCTTCGGTAAAATTACAAATTGACAATGTCTAATTCTTCAAGGGAGAGGAGGCGAGTCGTGGTAGTTCTGGGAAGTTGAAGATTACTGAAACGCCATCGAAGGGAAAGTTAATGGCCAATTTACTGGAGGACTCCCGCACAAGTATCTACGCGAAAAATACAAACCAAAGCCAAATTCTTGGACTGGATCAACATCCGATGGCACGAGTGACTTTTAGAAGCGAATAACATTTTGATTAAGGTGGTCATAAGCCCTTGATTGTAAGAGGGAACCAAAAATGTTAAAATATTTGTATAAACAAACTAAACTTTATCGCGCCACTGCGAGCGAAAACAGGAGGCAATTAGCAACGGCAGCGTCATATTTAGGAATGTCATATTTGAGGTGGTTTATGACCTGATTAATTTGCTTCGAGAGGGAGCTAAGGGGGCCATTCAATAATTACGTCGAGCGTGAAAGGTGGGGAGGGGAGGAGTACTCTTCTTATGGTCTCGCGAAGGGGGGTGTGGAAATCGAAGATGATCTCACGTAAGATTTTGTTTACACGCGTGATCGTACTTGTATTACCGTTTCAATAATCATCGTCTCGTATGTTTAGAGCTGCAAGCACGTATTTACTGCAAGCTAGGGTGCTAAAACTACCTCTTGACCTGAGTCTCGGAAGTTAAAAAACCCGAGGTAAAATCTTCCGAAAAACATAGCCTCGGATTCCTAGTGATGAGCAGAATACACAGTGATCATGAATTTTAACACTACCTGGCAAATATCGCACTAAGGATATACACAAGGGATACATTGTACGACTGATTCACAACTTAATGTTCAACGAATTGACGTGGCTTATTCTATGCACTTCGGCGATGGACATTAGTTTTAGTGGGTCACTGTTTTGGTGAAATAAAGGGCGGGAAAGACAGCCTGGTAAACGTAATGGTAGAAATATAACGAGAATTTCCTATCCCAGTTTCTCCCTGACTGTTACGAGAATTCCCTGACTATTCCCTGACTTTTCCAGATTTCCAAAATTCCCTGACAATTCCAGGTTTTCCCGGTTTTCCCTGACGATCGCCACCCTGTATTAGGTACTTTACAAGTAAAGCGGTGAATACTGGAATGCATTGAAGTAAATATTTGTAAAATTGCTTGAACAATAGCAGAGCAGTAAAAACATCTCTAATATACTGAGTAAAGTCAAAATCATTTTTATTAGTGTAGTAATAAGAGTATATGGACACCAAAATACGTAATTGTGGACAAAATAGAACCAATGAATTTCACTTCCGCGAGTAATTATTGTATAAATTATTACAAATAATATAACTAACCGAGAAATTTTTCGGTCGCTTATTTTATATTTAGCTAATGTCCCACTGTTTTTTGCAAAGGTGCTGAAAACAAAGGGGAACACGGCCCCAAATGGAGCTCCTTACAGTGGGAAGGAACACGGGCGAATTGTTTCGCCTAGCAAGGAGGGTTAACAAGTGAAATGTAAATGATGGTGCAGCAGATGTGCCTGAATAAAGATCATGTGTTATAGACTTTCGAATTTATTTTGTGTACAAGTACCCCATTGTGAGAAATCCTTTTTTTGTTCAGAGTTAGTTATAGTAACAAGAGCAAATTGTAGGCATGTTGATTACTGTATGGACGTGTTATTATTATTGTTGATGTTCAGGTTGTGGATTTTTAACTAATCTAACCACTAGATCCTTTGGTTGTAAGTTTGTTGCGAGGTGAGTCTTTTTATTTCCCTAATTTCGGCAACTTAATGGTCGAATGAATGAACTTTTCTGTAGCATATCATTAGTAGCAGAGTGGAATATATATTCATTTATAAATGTATGACGTTACAAAGAGTAGACCTCATAAAGGGCGAGTGTAGGAAGCGAACGTGGTACAAATAATAGCCGTCAGGTGGCAGTAGCGTGCCTAAAAGATCGCTGTTAGTTCCTCCTAAGTCCGCTAGGGAACGCCCTTCTCACTGTTAGAGAAATGATTTCTATCGCATTTCGGAAACCTTTCGCTTTGATTTCTCCAGCATTTCTCTAACTTGCTACTGCCATATACAGAAACCATTTCCCTTTCCGTATATGATTTCTCCGTTTTATATGGAAGGTTTCTGTATATGTTGGTTCTATTTACAACCTTGTGCTGGCTGGGTATATCTAGAAGTATTCCATTTATCATCATTTCTTCCATAGACCAAAATACCAAGGGTTGACAAATCAGCTCTCGCATGGACCAAAAATAAAATATTTATAGCTACCTAACATAAAAGTATCAATCAACTTCTAGTACAATCCAAGGAGTGAAATCACGATATCCATTTTCGGCATAAAAGCCTTATACCAGAAATTTCATTATGTACTATGGCATGGGCTATCTTTCTTCCAATTCATAAGATTACCAGATGTCATACTAAAAACCTCATAATTAGTAATGACCTCAACATATACGGAATTACTTTTACATCTCTCGTACAATTACTTAACACTGAACACAAGACTCTGACAATCAAACAAGAATAAATCGATGTGAGATTACATGTTACCATTATGCTCAACAAGTACATAGAAAATCACCAGAGTAAAAAGGTTTCCTGGACCAGGAATTAAAACACGGGCCTTTAGCTTGCTGGGCTCATGCACAAACCACGACATTACCCAGGATTCCAGTCAAAGTCCCTTGGTTCCTTTCCCAGTCCCAGAATCTTTTTCCTCCAGATATTTTATACACAAGAATAAATCAATGTTAGTCACACACGAAAAATGACAACTCATGATTGGACTTTTCATTCACTTTCTTGTAAGTGGAGGTGCAGACATAACTCTCATCATCACCATTACCATTCAATTGCAGATATGTAATCAGAAATACACCCAAGACCACAATCGTGAAATTAATCATTGATTTCATCATATTTGTATATTGGCTGCAGCAATAAATTTTTCGTAAGGCATGGAAAAGTAGTGAAGAAGGAATTTTGTGTCCAAGGGTATACGATTGAAAGGCAATGATGCGTAAGTTGGGTGCTGAATTCCGTGGGATAAAAGTAGTTTCAAGTCTATGCACGGTCATTATCGACCACGTGGAATAATGAAAATATAAATTTCCATAATATTTACAAATAATTCAATTCGGGCAAGTAAGTATTTCAAGATGGACGTAACAAGTTTCGTCACACCCACTGCTAAATGATTTTCGCATCGGCGTATGAATTGAGAATTTCATTAGTAATACAAGCTAATTTCGGATTTAGTGGCAATTGGAGGTTAATGACAATTATCTGAAGCAAGCAGAACCTAATAATTTATTCAAAAGTGACAGCATCTCACTTTAAGTTTTGCAATCGTTCGCAATTCGTGAATTTCTCACTCGCGAGTTAGGTCAGCTGGCTATTATATTGAATACTTCGACGGCAAACACAACTGTCAATACTCAAAACATTTGTTTAATTGGAAAGTGGAGGATAAATAATCAAGTCCCCAAAATTAGGGCGCCAAAAAGGACATTTGATCGTGACACTCACTAACATAGTCGTCAATAGAAACAAAATATCAAACTCCCACGATTACGGCACCAAATGACCCATTTGATCGTGACACACTCATTAACATACCAGAAGTCATAAATACAGACACTTAGTCCCGAATATTCTTTAAAATTGATAAAAAGGAGCAGCTGAGTTCATCAAATTGCACTTCTCCAGGCACATTGACATTTTTTACTTTTAGCTAGCATGTGCCCCAACGAAGGCATACGATGTAGTATTGGTCCGAATTATCACGTTTCATATAAAAATATCAGTTGATGAATCGCACAGCTGCTACAAAACATTACGTTCTATGAGCAGGTACACACAGCCCAGGAGAAGTGCACGTGAAGCAAGCCTAAATACAAATTGATATGATAGGTTCAAACATTAAACTTTACACGCTCACCGAGAGACGATTTTCCATCAGCAGCGGAATGTCCGGCTACTTGGGACTGCAATGGTAGAATCTCTTCTTCAGTTCGATGGCCATCGATTACAATTGGAAGTTCAGCAGAAAACAGGTGGTTATTTCGTCTGCTTGAAACTCCATGGGTTAGATCCATAACCTTAGATATACATATAAGAAAAAGTAGAAAGCTCATTAAGCTCGGCATCTTAATATTTACCCCAAAAGCCTCTAAAAAATCTGCATTGTAAGTACTAACATCATCCACAAGGGTTTCTCCAGGAAACAATATCCATAAATAAAAAACATGAATAAGCCATATTTTCCTAGGTAAAGCTTATCACCAACCAAAAGTAACTCGGGGACCTCCTTGCCAAACCCAGCCCAGGGTTTCGCAACATTATGATGAAAGTGATGTACACTAAGTCAGCATCACCCCCGTTGCATTCCGGCGCAGTAGATTGAAATTACCGCATGTCCGATTTCACATGTTTGAAGCAGAAATGATTCAACTTGAAAAAACTTAAGTCAGGTTTACAGACGATAAGAGGCTGATAAGTAACACAGTGACGTAAGTAGCACGTGCAGATGACATTATTTCCAGGTGATTCAGATAATATACTTGCACAGCGGAGGCAGTATCAAAGTCAACATGCGGCGAGATGATTGGGTGGTGGTGGCGGTTGACCGGAAACACCGGAAATTATTCAGCGGATTCAAAAGATGCGACACTCATAAGTGGCTTCAGTTGAGGTCGCACGAATAGCTAGTGTCGCTAAATTGACTGCGGCTGGCAAGTAAACTACCAGTGGAATGCGCTTCCTTGCGCCCTTTGTAGTTCCAAGTGTCTAACTTGTAGGATAATAGATACGAGAAGTCGCGAGATAAAATTAAACGGCTTGCTCCGGAGACAATTGATACTTAGTAAGGGCAATGTAAATTCTTAATACACAAGATTAACTTTTCAATCATTAACGATCCCTCTGAACTGGAAAAAATTTTCTATTCCTTTCTTGTTGGACGTTTAACTTTAAAGTGCAAAAGCTCAGTGCAAGTCACTAAAATGCTCAAAAATTCAGTCAAGGCCTCCAGCCAAATTTGTAGACAAAAGTGAAGTCATTACAGTAAATTGAACATGAAAGAAATGAACAACCTAGTTTTATGCATGCTAATAAGTTACATACGTTTTCAGCCTGGCTAGGATCGAATCCAATCAAAGGTGAAAGGCTTCAGATTTTAATTAACGATAGAAAGAATATGTAACTTAGCCATAAAATTGGCACTGGAACTTTTTTCATAATTAAACCTGAGTGACCAGTTATTTTAAAAGATACCATATACATACACAAATAACTTTCCTACAGCCACTAAGGATTCATACATACCTGTCCAACAATTCATGAAAGTCTTACTCAAGAGTTGAACCTGGCACCATGGAAGAGTCAGATATACCATCAATTCCCATCCTTCATATTACCCACGTCTCTCATGTATCTGACCACAATTAGGTTTAGAGGCAAATAAAATTCATTTAGTTTTTAATGGATCAAAATCAACAAGCCCAACCATTAATTCATGTCATTTATTTAACTAGTAGTAATAATCAGTCTTATACCTTCAAATATTTGGTCCAACCCTTTGCAAAAAAACTGTTAGATTTCAAAAGTTACTGTTGAATTTCAAGTTGGCCCAATTTGTTGTTGAATATTTAAAAAGTAACTATTGGAAATAACTGTTGGCCCAAATTTTCAACAGTTTTTTTGCATAGAGAGATAACATCTTAACAATTTGACGTCAAGTTTAATACTAATTTAACATCATGTACAGTGATTGTAAGCCCAATAATTAATAAAAAAAACAATCATGAGGCAGAAACATTAGCACATCATTAGGTCTCATTCTATTATTTTCACAATGGAAATATTTAAGAATTGATGACCACAAAGTGTAGTCACATAAACTGATTCATAAAGATTCTTTATTCCAAAAATACTCATTTACTTGACATTAAAATCCATTCATAATTCAACAGTCAGAACTTTCATTTCAAATTCCTCAGTCTTCAAATCAAAGTCAGTTTCACTTCTTATAAGAATAGAACCCCTCTCCACTTTTAACTCCAAATTTTCCATCTGCCACCAGTTTATCAACAATTTTAATTGGAGAGAAGAGAGGATTATCTGGATACTGCTTGTGCCAACCTGAAAAACAGATCATAAATTTAGATAAAAGATCATTACGTAAAACGCCATTCCAAGAAATATTCTGCCATCCATCACCCAAAAATTATACATTTTTTGCCTTGTATTATTAACAGTGAACAACACTAAACTATGATTTCCAGACCAAAAATTTTCTTGGTGAAATTTCATTCATTCATAACTAAATTGACTGGAGCAGAGACTGAATTTTATGAAACATTAACTCAGCTGGAAAAGACACTGCAACAACATATCATAAAATTTATCCCAAGCCCACTCAACCGAAATCAAACTACCAGGCACCTTTGAATTCCTCACCCCATGTAAAAGCAAAAACAATGCATTTCTCCGTTTACTTTGATGTTGAACTCACCACTTTTTCCGTTTGAATATTCTTTGGATTTCCTAACCAAGTTCTACTTCTCATGGAATTTCTTTTTATAGTTTTCAACAAATCCAAGTCAGTAATAGATTAGTACATTCTACAGTACATGTAGTACTACCTACAATAATGGATTAGCACATTCAAGATCTCAAAATTCAAAGTCACACTCTTCAACGATTCCCATTCACTTAGTTTTAATACATTGAGAGGAATATAACAAAGTCAATGTGCACGGATAAGGTCGATGTATATAAGCTAATTAATTAGCCCCAAGTCCAACTTGGTCATTCAAAAATTCGAAACCCCTCCAATTTTTTTATTTTTTTTATCTGAAATTTCAATTAAAAAATTAATGAGTACTCGTACCATCAAGAATGTACTTGGTTGTGTCCAAACCAACATAATCCGCTAACTCCAAAGGTCCCATTGGATAACCAGCTCCCAGTTTCATTGCAGTATCTATGTCTCGAGCAGATGCATCACCTACAACAAAAATATATTCAACTGTCAGTACATACATTTTCATAATAAAAACAAATAGATCTCAGACTGATTGATAGGAGGCTGAAACAGCCAATTCTGCTATCATTATTATTAGTGTTTTGCCAGTTTACACATTTGCGGTGGTTGATGCAATTTTTCATCATCTTTGCTTTGTCATATACTGGGATCAGAGTGATGGACACGAAATGCTCCCCATCCCAGTGCTATATGCCCATCCTTCACAAGGCATCCTTTATAGCTCTACATTCTTCCCACCTCATCTCACCTCTCCTGATGCTAGCCCGGTGAATGCAGATGGGAATCAGCCCCAAGGACAATGAATGACTTGTTCAATGAAACTATGGCAGAAATGGAGGACATATTCTGGTGGACAACCTGAGTAACCTTCACTAAAACGCAACCCCTAATTCCTCATTTCACCTCCTCAATAACTCTCCTCCATAATCATTTCGACCATTTAATTTCTATTCATTCCCACCAAACATAGCTTCCTCAACCTTCTCCACACCTGCCATTACATCTACATCATTTTCCTTGTAGTCCACATTTTTGCACTATTAAATGCTCGCTACCCTCTACATCAGGCCCAACCTGTGCACCAATCTTTTTTCAATATCCCTCTCAGCAAACCTGTCTTAGTTCTCTTCTAAGAGCTAAAGTCTCACTAACCAAGGCTTATAAGCAGCACAGGTACTACACTTTTGCTCCCTATATATTACCCAGGTGGCTGAAATGGCTTAGTTATTCTGGGGATGTGACCAACAGCTACAGTTATCTGCACCAATTTAGGATAGGTGGGTACACAGATAACGGTGGGAATTTTTCAAGGAATGGAAGAAGCCTACTCTTAACGAAAAGCACCAATGGGACCATGGTTTAATGTATCATTCAACAGGCAGGGTACTGAACCACAAGTGCTCAGCACACAGCACCCTCATGGGGACCGGTATCCTAGTGAAAAATCTGCCTCAACCAAATTACTCAACCTGCTCCAGCCTGTACCCTTTGGCTTTTAATTGCCCTCTGCCATGCCAAATTTCATTTCTCTCTCCTTCAATAAGTTTATGATCATTATGTATTTTGTTCATTGTTTTAATGCATTTTGTATAACTTGTAATTCCTTGGATGACAGGCTAACTAAGTCTGGCACTTAATTATCCAAAAACCTTACTAACTCAAATGATTGTTCCCACCGCATTTATTCCTGCTGTAAGCCCATCCTATTCCTCACTGATCATTTCATTGAAACATATTTTAACAACAAGGTTAATAAAAATCATGATTTTTATTTTTAAAATATAAAATGTAGATTTTTAAAATTTAAATCAGAATTTTGTATGTATTTATATTGTAAATGCTGAGTTTTTAAACCCTCCAGTAAACACTATTTATTAATATGATATTTCACAATTTTTACTCCATTTATGCATGCATATTTTGGCATCAGCAGTGATTGAATTTCCAAAAATTTTGATGTTGATGTTATGGTAGGCAGTTCAAATGCATGTATAAGATTAGAATTTACTTCATCATTGCATTGGCCAGTGTGCAAAGACTAGTTTCATTGGATTCATTCACAGTTTAGTGACTAACAACCACTGATTATCTACTATGTTATGATTATCTATATTATGTTTATCATTGTTTTACTGAGAGCATCAAGTATTTGTTCTCAATATTCATTCTCATTTTTTTTACACAGAACATAACATTTTTCTTGAGTACTTCAGGAATATTCACTTAACATAATCAGTTTTAATTATGTATAAACTGAGAACTAAAACTAAACAGCATCTGTCTTGTAGTTCCAAGGGGTTCAGTGAAATACTGTAGCTGATACAGGAGTGTCATGCAACTGGGCAACTTCGATAAAAATTATTGAAGAAAAGAATACAAAAAAGATAATACGGCTCAACAAAAGGCATCAAATATTGGCATCAAACATAGCATTAAGCATCTACTTTTAGTACTGAAACCCATTGACAGAGCATTTGACAAGGTGCAACAAAATAACTGCACAATCGGTACATGTTGCAATTTGTAAGGAACCCACACTGCTTGGCTTATCTTTTACATGCACAGCAGAAACATTTCAACTTGACAGATGAGGAAAAGGATTCTGTCAGTTTGGCTGAAGTGAAATATGCAGGAAAAAATTCCTTCCCACAATCACTAAATCCAGAGATGATCCTTTTCAAAAACACATTTTCAAATCAGATGATCGTTTTCAAAAATGCAGACAAGGTTCTAAACAATATGATTTCTTGAAATGCAGCATATGTGGACATAGGTAATAAGTGGAGGAACTGAATGATACCGAAAATTGGCATAGGAGCTGGGCTAGAGTAGAGGAAAAGCATGTACATAAGGATAAAGCTGGGAACTGGAATATTAGATAGTGAGATAGAGAAGGCATTGGTGAGAAATTAAGATGGCAAATGTGGTGGGAATTGATTACATTCTAGCTGAATAAATGATAAACCAAGGAAAAGGAGGAAGAAACGGATTTTTATGGGCTTGTTTGTTGAATATTCAATGAGGGTGTTTTGCATGCGGATTTTGTAGAAACTACTGAGGCCTATTCCGAAAAAAGGATTAATAGAGGAATGCAAATATTACAGGACTTCTCATGCTAGTGAGTGCTTTATTGATTTTGATCAACTGTGCAACAGGGTTAAGTAGGAAAATTTAATGGAAGTATTTCGGAAGATAGGAATAGATTAGTAGGAGAAAAGACTAAGGTAGGTTAAATGGCAAAATGTAACCTAAGCAGTTAGATCACCTTAAAAGTTAATTATAATATTACAGTCGATAAGAATATAGTGGAGAGCTGCATCAAACTAATCCCAGGATTGATGACTGATGACTATGCTAATACAGTGGAACCGCAGTTGCGAGACCCCCGCCATTACGAGAGATTGCAGGGGTACCGTCAATTGACCCTATGATTGCCATGTAAAAAAATATGGTTTTTACAAGACCCTTTTGGTGTTGGCCCCTACCATTGCGAGAGTTTCCATCACTGGCAAACAAACACCAAAAGTGGTCAACATCTGCCATAGCTTGCAATCTGTTAGCAATGCAATTAATATGAAGTGTTACCTATCAACTGCACGTTATAAATCACCATCCGATTAATTAATTGTAAATATTGGTGGAAATACTGCAGCATTAGCAGTTAAGAATACATATTTGATCTTTTGTTTCCTGAGCAGTCGAGAGCACACTCGCACGCCTGTGAGTTAAGAATGGTTGAGAGCATTTCCAAGATAGACACCACAGCCTAAAAATGCAAAACACTTTAGTGTCGGATGGGAAATACGGAAAGCTACTCAATTGTCTCTCCTAAATTTGTTTTCATATTTTCTTTCACTCTATATTTTATCACTTTTGAACATTTTCGTGAGTTAATTTTATAATTTATGAAATTATTGAACTTGGCAAATTATTATTTGTTATCTATACTTGTAACTGCTTGATGTAATGTGATAAACATGGTGCCAAAGGAGTAGCGCTCTTAGTTTATTGACTTTCAATACGTCCATATTCCTTTCTATGTTTTGCTGCCATTATTGAGCAATCATATGAATTAATACTTAACACATTTCTTGGTATAGGAGGGCTCTTCATTCGATCCATTTTTCAGCCCTTTCTATCATACTACCGTTGCGCACAACGCCCAACATAATTACTGTAAGTACGTCGAGGGCCAAACGAAATCTTTAAAAAGAACTTATTTTGATACAACCACAATTTCCATGAAATTTTTATACATGGTAAAGCAGATTGCTTTTGAATGTGGACATTACATCAGATGAAAGAAAACGCCCTCCAAGGTAGGATCCCTTCCACCACTTCCATTGTCTCTTTTCGGCTGCTGAAACAAATGTGATACGTTATTCCAAATGGCTTCCGCAAAGTGTCACGAAGACCGTGAATACACTGATCATAAAAATTAAGACCAACCAAGGGAAAGCGTAAAGGCTAGTAATAAAGGTGATACAATTTTGATTTATCAGTTACGGTTTAAATTTTTGGCGAAACTAATCAAAATTATGGAATGAACATTAGAAAATGGAACAAGCATTATAAAAGAGTAGCTTGGTCAGTTGTGCTTGGCAGTCTTGCGGCGTGGTTGTATGTTTGCCAGTTTAAAATTTGCTCACATTCAAGATGCCTAAAAGAAAGTGCAAGTTTACTGATGCTTTGCAAACCAAATATCCTGCTTTCAAGCTTGGACGTAATGATTTTGAGGCAGAATGTAAAATTTGCCCACCTGCAACTTTCGTCTCGGTAGCAAATCATGGTAAGTTCTATAATTTATTGTTTTAGTTCATAAATTACAAATATTAAAACAGCGTTAATTATATAAAATTTTCATTTAATTTCGTAGGTTCTCAATATTTGGATAGCAACATTTCTTCAAATAAACATAAAAAAGTGTACAAGGCTGCGGCAGTTCAGAAACTATAGACAAGCTTTTTCCCACATCAACTACAGCATTAACAAATCGCGTTTTAGCTGCGGAAGGAGCATTAGCATTCCATACATCATCATTCCTCCTACAGATCAATGGACTGCACGCCCAAATTGAACCAGACAATTTATTATGATTCGGAAGAGGCCAAAAGAATTTCTTCAGCTAGAACCAAAACTGAGAGCATAATAAACAGAGTAATAGCCCCACATGCTGTTGATATTACAGTAGAATGTATGAAAGGTATATCTTGTTATGGGGTGTGTACGGATGGAAGTAATCATGGAAGTCTGAAAATGTTTCCTATTCTCATTCAATATTTTGATTATCAACTAGGTGGTATTAAAACTAATGTTGCAGAACTAAAGACAACTCCTAATGAGAAGACTGAATATATTGCAGGGTATATTAAGGAAACCTTGTCTAGTTTAGGTATTGTAGACAAATGTGTGGCCTTTGCTGGTGACAACACGAACACTAGCTTTGGTGGTTTAAATTGCAGAGAAGGCAAGAATGTATTTACTAACTTAAAGGATGTTGTCAAGGTAATATGGTAGGTATAGGTTGCCCAGCTCATGTATTGAATAATACAATTCAACATGGAACGGATGTTTTATCTGTGGGCATAGATTGTCTTATTGTTAAGTTGTATAATTATTTTTCAATTTACACTATAAGAACTGAACAGTTGAAGTCATATTGTGAATTTGTTGATACCGATTACAAACAATTACTCTTCCACAGCAAGACAAGATAGCTACCTCTGTTCCCCGCTGTTGAGAGATTATTGGAAATGTTTCTTCCCTTGAAGTCTTACTTCTTGTCAGTGTCAAATCCTCCAAAACTTCTCATTGATTTTTTTTGGAAATAACTTGAGTGAAGCTTATTTGTGGTACCTGCATTCTCTAATGTCAATATTTCACTCAAAGATTTTGATGATAGAGAAAGAAAAGCGTTCTGTGTTAGAAATCATGAATGTGTTGGAAAGTATCAAGGTTATGCTTCAAAATAGATATGAAGGTTCTTTCATTTCATTGAAGGTGAAAGATGTAGTACAAAATGTTTGAAAAGAGGGGTATGATAAGGAAGCAGATTTATTTATGAATGAAGCAGTGATGTTACATAAAGTATGTTTGGAATATTTGACAAAATGGGTAACATATTTTGATGATTTCAGTTGTTTCATGTGGATGAGTTTAACGAAGATGGAATACACTGATGCTGTTAAGAGTATTATGTATTTACAAGGGAAAAGTATTCACATTGATGATGCATAATGTTTTGATCAGTTTTGTAATCTGAGTAAATTTACAGAGAAGTTTTCAAATAACAGCGAATATCTTAAATTAACTTGTAGTCAGAAATGGGCAAAATATTTCAATGATAGTGAAAATATTGAATGCTACTCAGAGCTTCTTAAAATTGCAGAATATTTCTTTTGTATCCCAGGTCTTAATGCTAATGTGGAGAGGGTTTTCTCATTGATTTCATCTCTATGGACAGAATGAAACATTCAATAGGTAAATGCATTAAAAGATTAGCATGTAAGAATTACTTGAAGATATAGAGGAATACTGACCAATGGTGGTCTACACTTAATATGAAATCATTACTTACCTCTCTCCAACAATCTACAGGCTTCAGCCATGTAGGGAACTAAGAGCCTGTTCACTACAAATCCTGGAGTGTCCTTGCAAGTGACAGTGGTTTTTCCTATTGCCTTTCCCCAAGCAAGGAACTTATTGTAAGTATCTTCTGATGTGTCTTCTGTTCTGATAACCTGGGTATAAGAGAATACACTTCTTTCAGAGATGGCAAACATGAAATCATTCACTGAAAATTAGACACATAAAGGCACACACCTCCAGTAATTTCATGACTGGAACAGGGTTGAAAAAGTGCAATCCCCCAAACTTGTCTTTCCTTTTTGTAACAGATGCAATCTCCTTGATAGAAAGGGATGAGGTGTTTGAAGCAAGTAATGCATGGGCTGGTGCTGCCTGAAAAAAAATAAAAAGAAAAACAAATGGCACATCACACCACTGTAAAAATGACAATTAATAATCCCTAGGGGTCACTAATGAGGAACTTCGCTACAGCAATATAAATAATGGGGTCATATAGATGGCAAAGAACCTCAAATAAATATAGTTTTAGTTTTTCTTAAATGCTCATAACTTATTTTGTAACCCTTTAATGAAAATATGATATCAATTGAAAAGCAGAGGAGAGTGCACCATCTGGAAAGTAAGACACTAGACATCATTTCTGCAGTTGTTGCCCATCATAAACCATTGCTTCGCGTACCTCTCTCCGTGGTGTGTGTAGTAACTTGCCAGAGACTTCAAAAGCTATTTGAATTTAGCATATTTCCATATACTGAATCATATAGTTAGTCTGGGAATGGAAAACGTATACGGCAGAGTATGATCGGACAGTTTGCAACACAACGACGCATGCAAGACGACGATAATAATGAAATAACTCAAATGATATATAACACATGAGCGGCAAGTACATATACATAGGAGGCATAACAGAAAGTCCGTTACTGAAACAGTTTTATAGCATTTCTAAAATACCGTATTTACTCGTGTAAGCCGCGCCCTCGTGTATCCCGCGCACCCCTATTTTCGGGAAGGCTCGTGAGGAAAAAAATTTTTTATCAGAAAATTATTTTTTTTGCTCTTGAATCTGCATCATTTTGTCATAACATGAATGCACGTTCTTTAAGAGAAATGCTGTGCCTATATTACATGTACGTCTTTCTCATTAATTGATTTAATTACGTGTTAATATCATCACGATCGTCATCGCGTCGTGCATCGATGCACGGCCTCTTTTACTATGCATCTTTTTCTCGTAGCATCTCACAGTAATCACAGTTACATACGACACATCATCCAACTATAAAAATGGCATCTTTTCAAAATAACATCTAACTGGAATAACTGCAGAAATATGTACAATTCCAACCCGTGATTACTTTATTATTATGGAAATCCGTTGGCATATCAACAAATAAAAGCAGAACGCCATCCGTACCATAGCGGTGGTCTCGTCTGCTCTCTGCGCAGTAGCTGTGGACTTGGACGATTTAACAACACCGGAAAGTCTTGGGAACACACGGAAACAACTAAGCTCAATTTAATAACAATTATAATTCTTGTAAAACTAAAGAAAAACATTAGCGGAAATAGAATCGTAAATCACTAATTAACATTCATATCATAATAGTTCCCATTTTTAGTTTTCGTCACTGCTAGATTCAGATACACCATATTTCCTTCCTGCAGCTCGATTTTCTACTTTTTCGGCATTGCTTATAATATGTTGTTTTGTACTCACGGGAAACGATTGCAATTTCACATGAGAATTCATTTTTAGGGTGATAATTGCAAATTATTTTATAATGCTAAATGATCGATTCGAACTCGTTTACTACACTCACGCACGGATAGTAAGAAGGTATAATCTCTCAGCATACGACTCTTGCCACTATGTAACAAATTCTTTGTCGTGTCTTTGAAATGTAGCTTTAATGTGTACACAAAAGGAGCTATCTATTGTGTAGAAATGTTGCTACAGATACGTGATACTGAAACAAACTCCGCTTATGACTTTGAAAAGACATAAAGATGCCGCCCCCCTTGTGGCAGCTTACAGGATACAATGTAGATTTAAATACATATCAGTGCTACAAAGTGTTGTCCTAAGTACGATCTATACACGATAAATCTATTAATTTGTCACGTGGTGTTTCGGATCTAGCGTTTCTTCGGATCTAGCGTTTTCAAGTACCGTCGTACGCTCAGACTTTTGGATTTTTATTACAAATTACTTCGAAATTTCAGAATACTTTACATTGTACGATTTACTACTAGACCATACTTACCAATTAACGTCGATATGTTTACAGAATACGAAACTTAGGAGAAAAAAAACAGGAATTTGAGGAAAAATAGTGCGCGGTTTACACGAAAATCTGGAGGAATTCGTGTAAGCCGCGCACCCCTATTTTTTCACCGGTGTTTCGGGAAAAAAGGTGCGCGGCTTACACGAGTAAATACGGTATTAATTTTTATTATAGTTTCAACTACAACTCTTTTGGAGCAATTCAGTAGACAGGACATACAGTCAAGCCCATTTATAACAAAGTTGAGGGGGCTGAATATTTACTTCGTAATAACCAAACTTCGTTATATGTGGACCAATGTTTCCCAGCCTGTCTTTCATAGGAAATACTTCGTTATAACCAAGACTTCGTTATAAACGGGTTTGATGTCAGTAGGCTTGACTGTAATATGAGTGGCCAGGAATTTGCCAGCTATGCACAAGGTGTCTCTAGTGTTTATATGGAATAAATAATGTTAGTTTACATACAATACTTATAAGAGTATTTCCACTTACGTGGAGTAAATGAATGGTTTACAAAGTTTTTTAGAGTTTGGCGAACTATGATGGTAAAAAGAGTAGGGAAAACATGGAGACTTTATAGTTTCATTTTTTACAGTTTGCCACTTGCTTTAGTGAGTTTTTTTCCGGTCACCCTTTCATGACTTATTTCACTCCATGGAACCTTTTTGAATCACAATTTTAACATAAATATCTACAGTAAAATATATTAGTAAATAACTGTTAGAAAATATTTCATAAAAATTAGAAACCCAGACTGGAACCCGGACCCCCCTGATTTCAAATATTATATCTTGATATTGTGCAATTTCAGCGGGTAATGCTGCTAAAGCTAAAGATAGTTTGCAGACTTTGAATTTGTTGTAAGTAAGCACCTTAGTGTTTAAATGTCGGCTTTTAAGTCGTGGACGGTGGCAACATGCGCATGACTACGACTGCTTCCTGACATGATATTTCCAGCAGTTCGACAACATCTGGTTCCTTTACAGTCTCTATAATTTCCACAGAGAAAGAGGAAGTCTTGGTAGCTTAACTGGTAGAGCACCTGGCTGGAAATCAGGGGGTCCGTGATCGAGTCCCAGTGAAAGCCAATGATTTTCTTCTCCGTGAAATATCTAGCTATTCTGCAATATGCTACGGTGTTTACAACCAAGTCACTTACAACAGCCTAACGAACAGGGTATAAACAAAGGTGACAAGGAAGGCTTGATTGCCACCCATTGGCATGCTAGCCAATGGATGACAATAGAGCCAGAACGGGGGAGCTAGGGAAGGATTACGCCCCACCTTCTCTCAACTCAACTCAGTGGGAGTTTAAGCCCAGGGTGTATCTGCTGCTAGAATAAATGGCATTAATTTTCATTACAAAAAGGTGAGCAAAATTATTTAAATGTACGATGAAATTTTAGTGCCTGATTCACATGATATGTGACCTTGTATACCAATGATGCTGCCTTGAACTTATTTTGTGATGAGCACTTTGATTTTCAGGACTTTAAATGCTGTTTATTGAAAGCCAAATTAGTGTGTATTTATTTTTTTCTTCCAGCTGAGAGAATTAGAGTCATGCTGCCAACCTCTCTAGGCAATATGTACCATAGTTTTAGACTGTGACAATGTTATGTACGAAGTTAATATCTAGAGGTGGGCAGAAAATCAGATTTGCTATCACTATAAAAGTTCCAATTAGTAAATAGTTCCCTAGTATTGATTAGGTTGTGTGAGCACATATTAGTGAATGATATATTCCCTCATCATAGGCCATAATGATTTATCAATGACTAGTATGTAGTAACTATTTTATTATCCATATTAGTTTAATATTATACATAATGAGCAGGTAAGTAATAAATTATTTTTCTTGGCAGTATTGGTATGAATCATGTCTTCACATTACTGTGTTAATTGTGCTGTTTTCATGCAATATTCTTCGTCAACAACTCTACACATTTATATGTACAGCTGATGTCTAACGATTTAGTGAAAAATTGAAAGGTTGAATTTTTTGCCTTTCAAGGCTTCTCTCTAACTCAGAACCCATGAGGCACAGGTACATTTTGTTATGGTCCAGCATATATAACACCCAGACAAGTAGTATTTGATATTCGATGATTTCATGACAGGATTTGATTGGATCTCAAATTCATAGATTCGATAGGATGCAACCGAATCTTCAAATCCCTGCCAAATTTCTAATGAAAATTCATTGGTAAAGAAAGAAAATATTACCAAATATTTTATGCTTAAACCTTTGCATTAATTTTTGTGGCCAGGTGTCGTATAGAGAACCAATTTGCACAAATTAATAAATGACAAAAATACTTACAGCATCTATTTCCTTAAAGAGTTGATGTTTCAGCTCCATTTTTTCAATAATAGCTTCAACCACCAAATCGGCTTTCTGAACAGATTCTCCAACCTTTGTGGACAAACTGACTCTTTTCATTGTATCAGAAACAAAGTTTTTTCCTTCTTCAGGTTTATCCTTAAAGTATAAAGAACATATTAAAACCCTTGTTAAATTTATTATTGTTCTTTCAAGGTATTCTCTAGCAATATTAATTCCTACACAATGTGTATCAGACACACTTGTTACTAAGATTACAGAAAAAAATGGGATAAATCAAAACATTATGACTTTATATGATTAATGTTTTGAGCACCTAAGTACCAGAGTGTCTTCCAAAGTGAGAATTACATGTCTTTTCAAGATATGATTACCAAATTTTCAAAGGTCAAAACTTAAACTTATTTAAGAACAAAGCTTATCATACAGATATTCCTTCCAATGGAAAGGTAAATCATAGCTATAAACAACATACAACAAACCACGAATTCCAACAAAAGCATCAAATTTTAAAATGAAGTAGTGTTCACATACTATAATGAGGGTGAAATTGCATAAAAACAAAGCTATAATTAATAAGATATAATTTAAACTTGTAAACATATTTAAACAAATAGAAAAGTCCAAACAAAGAGGTCAAAATTAATGTTACAAGCCAAGTCTCACATAAACAATTCCCATGAGTCTACCAACAACCAAAGACTATGTGCATACATTATTTTCACTATCTTCCACAAGATTTCCCCACAGCAAACTACCTCTGAAAACTTAGTGCAATTTGAGATGAATATTGTCTGCTTCCTTAAAGTTTATGAATATGTAAGGAAAAACAAAAGCAATTGCATAATGAGTAACAGGAAATTGCACGAAAAATAGTACGAAATCATTCACCTTGTAACCACTCATTCATAATCTTGAAAAGATGGATGCATAATCATGTGGACAAGAAAAAGAAACTAAGGATGAAACTAAGGATAACTTGCCACTGTCATTAACATTCACTAGTTTTAACTGAATTAGGTAGGTTCCCAAAAATAGCTTTTAGTCCTATGATTACCAATAATAATAGTATGTATTAAGCTACGTTTCCATGTGCCGTTTTTGCGTTGACGCACTAATCTGCGCCACTAATCAGAAGTGAGCACGCCAACGCAACCTGCGTTGCTGTCCGAGTTGGTTATCTTTCATCTTTCTGCATTGACGCAGCTGCGTCAGAGCGAGGAACAACGCATTCTAACTGTCATATGTTCATCACGTGATTCTTTCGCTGGATTATCACGTATACCACGGTTTACCACCATCATATGTTTTGGTGCATTGCTGCTGGTGCTGCCGGGGCACATGAAAACAGGGCATTTTCCTGGCGCACGACGCAGCATCAATGCAACGAAACAACCGCCACATGAAAACGTAGCTTTAGATTATTAAAGTAATCTGTTGTAGTTGATGGATACAGCTGATACTCTGTGGAACTCAATTGCTAGTACGTGAAAAAAGACTGCAATTCTACGGTTTAAAAAAAGAATTTATCAATGACTAGTTATCCTCAGGCATAAATAGGTATTTATACCTGAGGATACTTAAGTGTAGCAAAACTATTCATCAATAAATTCTTTTTTAAAGAGTGGAATTGAGAAGTCGTTTTCCACCAACTAAAGTAATATTTTGCCCACGGCTGGCAAGGATGTTTGATACCCTGACATAAAGATTGATTGGAAGGGATATGGAATAGCAATCAAAACATAATGCCATATCATTAATAACAAGAAGAGATTCAAGAAAACAATGTCTCACAGTCCTTTTCTGTGTGCTTGAAATATCTAACTAGTACCACTTAGCATCATTAATAATAATATAAGGACACGAGACTGGATTCTGGACAGTTGGCAGGTCATATCTCCTGCCCAGAACTGAGATGTCGGTCTACCCAGTAAAAATTTAAAACCCCTTGCCTTCTTTGCTTTGAACTCTTTACTTCTAGATACATATAAAATTAATATGAATACATGTTTTGTATTTTCATGCTTCCCATCATCCTTTGGTTTTCATTGTATTTTGTTTTCCTGCCTGGTTGGGAAGCCTGTATCCATCTGTATAGCTATTCAGAGTAGTAAAAAAACACTTGCTTTTTACTCAAGTCATTGTCTGTGTCCCTGCCAGGTTCCTCCCAATCATGTCCAAAAGTTACTAAGCGCATACAACAAATGACGACGAGGATGGTCATTACAATGAGTGTAGTTTCTAATTGGCAAAAATAGTAGTGTTCTCTTCTCTAAAACCACGATTCCGTGTGATGTGGCAACTCCAACAGTTTTTGTCATCCCACAGGGTTGATGAGTCTTTTGTAAAAGGACAAAATTAAGAAGGATGGCAGGAACTTTTCGAAACTTATCGTGAACTGAAAACTATCACTGAAACCCAGAAAGTCCGTTTTTCATTATCCTTAGCCAGAGACGAGATGCATGAGGAACTTCGTACCATGTGTTTACTGGCAGAACCGAAGACAAAGACCTTTGACAATTTAAAAATGCTCATGAAAACAGCTTTTGTCCCACAAACCCTAAACTATTGTCATCAACAGCAGTTTGAAGCGTGTGCCCAAGGTGACTCTCAAACTATGAAATATTACATCACGTCACTCTGTATGCTATCTTATGAGAGCAGATTCAGCGCTGATGAGTTTAACTCCAGACTATTTGAGCAATTTATGAGGGGTGTTAAATCAGTGCGTCTGAAGTGGAAGCTGTGGATGTCAGCAAAGGCAAGTACACATTTACTGCTGCAGTCACAGAGGCCCTGGAATACGAGAGGATGGAGGAAGCGCTCTCTGCACCAATCAACAGAGTATGCACATCTCCTTGACGCCAACCTCCAAGTCACAGTCAGTCCAATAGAGGGAAGATGAACAGGCAGACTCGTTCATCGGTTCTAGGCCTGGTGGTGCCGCACTCTCCAGTTCAAGGTCTGTTCCAGCCCAGTAGGCTAGGCAGAACGCTATCCTTTCCACCTTGGGGACATGGTTTGACCCCATATTCCAATCTAAGATCCAACAGCAGAAGATATGGGCATTTTGGAAGATTTAACCATGACTCAAACAGCTGTTCAGCATTGACACCTAAGTGGGAGTGCTACGTATGTTATAAGAATAGGCATACATTCAAAATGTGTTCATCTAGAGTCTAATCAGTTGAAGATGTTACATAGGTGTCTTCAGGTCCACTTGGTTTAACGCAAGAGATTCTGAAATAATAATTTCTAATGTAAATGCGTGTGAAATTGGAGATAATTTCAGTGAAGAAGTATTTCAGTGATATTGTTCATTAAATTACTACTGTAAAAATGGTATCACCTATGATTGTCTAAAATAATTAGTGTTCAAGCTGAAGGTTGGTTTATGATACGCGTGGGTAGAGCTCTCCTACACTAAGCCATTGGCATGTGAAATTCACACATTCCGGGTAGGGGGGTCAGTTCCTTTCCCTGGGCCACCTGCTATTTGCTGCAAAGTTATGACACACAGAAAATCGATTCTGGGAGGATTTTAGGTGGGAGTATCCAGAAAAGCTTATCCTCGGGATGATTGTCCAAGTCTCTGTAAATGGTATAACAAAACTGTGTCACATGAATCAAATCAACAATACTACACTCCCTGATGTTGTCCCTCAAAATAGAGTCCCTATGACAAATGAACTTCCAGTTCCCACCATTCCCCTGCCCCTAGCTGCTTCATCACCTGCCACCACCATCACCTGTGTCATCATCTATTACCCCACAAACTTCAGGTCCTTTTATCTTTAACACCTAGTCCTCATGCCTCCCATCATCTTACCCAAACAGCCCCTTCTTCCCCACTTCTTGAAGCTTTACCAGAACTTCATCATTCTACCTGCCAACATAAGGTTCCTCAACATTTGAATTTTAACTGTGTTTGTTCATAGTTACATCTTTTCTTTTTTTGTACTAGAGGGAGAATGATATATATATGTTTGGTATGTATTTTCATACTTCCCATCATCATCTGGTTTTCACTGTTCTTTTGTTTTCCTGCTGGATCAGTAAGTCTGTATCTGTCTGCATTACGAATCGGAGTAGTAATAAAATGCTCGCTCGGAAGTCTAGTCATTGTCTGTGTCACTGCTGGGTTCCTTCCAATTGTGTTGGGTAATGTCGGACAGTTACCAAGTGCATACAATAACAATTAAACACTACGCTCAACATGGAAAGGAAACACGAGCCGAATCCACAAAAATAAACTTTAGTGCGACCTGGGTTTCACAGTATTACAGCATCATCAGGTAAGAGTATATCATATTCTTTATATTTGCCACTCATTTGTAACCCCTCTAAACCCTACTTCTTCCAAAGTCTCCCCCACTTCTCCCCACACCATTCTGATGACCACTAATAAGTCTACTTCCTTGCTCCTTCCCTCCCCCCCCCCTTTTGCCCTTCTCCTATACCTGTTGGTGCACCTACGATATACTCTACCTGATAATGCTGTAATACAATGAAACCCAGATCAAAGTAAATTTTATTTTTGTGGGTTTGGCTTGCTTTCCTTTCATATTATCAGGTTTCGCTTCCACTCCATATCACTGGAACTTAAGAACTATGCTCAACCTCCAAACCATAAAAAAGTAAATACCTATAGAGTTACCATGGAATAAAATTTAGTTTTCTTAAACTGATTGGCAGTTTACCTTATAAAGTTTCTTTGCCACACGCTCCAAGCTGGTTTGAATTCTGGATTGAGCTTTTTGAAGGGCAGCATCATTGATTTCACAGATAGTAACAGTGTTTCCAGCTTGAGCAGCAACCTGAGGTATACAGACAAGTGTTTCATCAACACAAAATTCAGCCACAGAGCCAAAAAAATCTTGGCATCAGCATTTTTTATGTTGCAAAATGGTGCAAACTATTATAACTAAAAGCACAATGTATGCAGATGTTGAAGAACCGGGAGCATGACCACCCCCTCAAAGTAGTTGGTATGAAGAAACTCCTTAGTTACGATTTCCTAATTAGCAAGAGCATAATTACAACAGATGAGTGAAATAATCTATTTTTATCTAATACTCCAAGTTTTATACAAATACATTTTTTCTCCTTAGCTGGTCTTATTTCCTCATTTGCAAAAGACAATGGATATGAAAAAAACATGTGGTTAATAGCTTAATACCAGCTCTAATTTAATAATTAGTTACATGGTGCATACTCAGTGCTGGAGTTGAGCTCGAAACGGCCTTTCATCTCAAGGAAAACCAGTAGGATCAAATTCGTATATTGTAATGACGACCGTGACTGGCCAAATTTCTCGTAGTACGAGCTGATAAGGTAGCCCCTGGGGCATTTCGTGAGACTTCGTTGAAACTATGTAACACATTATCGGATTGCACAAAGAAGTACTTTGTGCAATTATCCCAATACCCCAAAAGAACTGTTTGTGCAAATAAATTTTGTGCTTCTTTGTGCAATTATCCCAATACCCCAAAAGAACTGTTTGTACAAATAAATGTCCCTGGAATGAATACCTAAAACGTGCATGAATACTTGATATATAACTGGACCCACAAAACGAATACAGCAAGTCTGATACGATTTCCAATTGATTGTAGTCCTTATAAGGACCTTATAGTCCTACAACCCCTAGGTTCTAACGTTCTATAGAACGTTAGAACCTAGGGGTTCCAGGAAAATATTACTTTCACGACTTGAATGGGCTTGGAACCTTTTCAACGAGACTCCATGAAATAACAGTGTCCTAATAATAGTACAAGGACGCTGAAATACGATGACAAAAACGGTGCGGGCAGAACCGGCAGAACGATTAATACAGTGAACCACGTCTAATTAACAACATACTCTTGGTGAAATATTGTTTTTGTAGACAGCTTCAGTAGGAAAAATGTCAACCTCAATCCTGAATATGGGCAGTTCAATAATTTTGTATCTATGCGTATAGAATTAGCCGGCTTACCTGAGCAATTCCTGATCCCATTAATCCTCCACCGATCACTGTCACTTGATTTATAGCAGACGACATAGCTATTGATGAAGAAAACCCTCTTTTAAGGATGGAAAATCGCGTAATCATTTTGGTGTGATGATGTTACAACAAAAGAATCAAAACTTAACCACGGGCTTTCCCTTCTAGTTGGCTGAACGACTAATGAGGAGAACCGGTGAAGCAGTGGGCCCGTCGCTGATCAGCGGTCACCGACGATGAGACTGCCAATACGGCAACTCTTCGAGTCCTCAGATTAGATTGTTTTTTCCAGTTCCTTATGTAATCATTAACGGTTTAAAGGTCACTTGAGTTGAGCCTTGTTCAGTTATGCAGAGTGTAATGAAGAAGGAATTGAATCATAATTTTAAGTTTACTGGTTATACTCGATATGTGCGCTTCTGTGGCTATTACATGAACTAACTACATCTTATCTTACGTTTAACCGCGTAATTCAAATATTACCCAATACCCCAAATACTCAATCCACTAATTCCACGTCTTGATTCACTGATCATTCCATGACTTCAAATTCTCATTTAATATAGCCAATACGATGCAAGTTTTCTCTACGTTGATATAGGATGTTGTAATATCTCTTCAGACCGTTTTTAATAACAGTGTTAATATTGATAATTCAAAGCAAGTTTGTGAATTTCTGTTAGTCATTCTTTATAAAACAGGATCTTGGATCCTGCAGGATCTTTACAAAAGCAGGATCTTTACAATCTATGCACTCTCCAATAATTTCGAATTCCATTACTTTGGTATTTCTTTATTTCATCTTATCCATACATCCATACTCCCTACTCCTATTCAGTGTCTGCAGTTCTTTTGCTGATAGACTTGGATGGTTTTGGGTGCCATTCTCACGTAAAGGGACTAGTAGGCAGGGAAAGTAAAAACAAATGCAATGGAAGTGAACTTGGTTTTATTACAAAAATAAGGATACAGCGCTGCTCTATGGAGAGCTGATGCACGCGGTAAGTGTCTCGTGCAGGAAGCAACGCCATACTCTCTTGCGTTCTGCCCCACATGCTCCTAATGAAAGGGAAGGGATGCTCCAGATGTCTGGTCTCCGTTTGGGATCACACATGAAAAATGTGGAGCTGGGAATGGGTCCATGGTGATTGCCGGGATGCCTGGGTGGTCAAGGGGTCGATGGCCCACCCACGTGATGATAGGCCCTGGTTACGCCGCTTCATAGGGGGGAGTGGATGAGGCACCACAGTCTAATGCGTGATCTTCCACAATTAACCCTTAACAGGATGCGTTGGGTCAAATTGACCTGACCAGTTGTGCTTTGATGAATTTTTAATAAAATTATGTAGTTTCCCACTTAGTAGATCTAAATACCTCTCAGATACATAACTGAGACATCTCGAATGTTACATGTGATGTCTCAGAGACGTTATTTAATTTTCAAAAACATCTGTGGCCTCTCTGAAATGTCACTATGACCAAAAAAAATGGTCTCTGATATAACAAATGAGACAATCTCATAGGCATCTCTGAGATATTTCAAAGACATTCAAGATGAATCTGAGACATGCACTCAGAATAAATTTTTTTTAATATCTCATAATAACCTCTCTGAGACATTCAAGATGTTTGAGATATCCAAGACTATAGTAAGACATCTCTGAGACATTCATTGCTAAGTAGGTTTCAGTTTTTCTTCTCTTTAGCCTCTTCTTTCTTGTCATTTAATCTTTAGATGTGGTTTGATTTATGAAATAACACTCTGTAACAAAGATTTTGGCCCAACACAACCATAAGCTGAACTGGATAATATATAATGGGCACTAAAATAAGAGAGGAGGCTGGCTGAAGACCAATTTGAATTCAAAAAAAGTGAGGGAACCAAAGAAGTAATTTTAGCCCTTAAGCTGCTAAAAGAGAATACTATTGGCAACGTGAATTGAAATTCAATCATTGGAAATCTGAAGGAAATCAGAGCGTCCTAAAATGATTGATGATCTACCGTTTATACAAAAACCAAGTAGCTATAATTAAATTTGAAGCCAGCTGTGGAGTGTTGTTTTTTTGTGTTGTGTGTAATCGAGAGGTCAAGGATTCTTAAAACTTGGCGCGCTAAAACTGGCGTAAGTAACATTTCATTTTCTGTAGTTATTACTGCATATATTTTTGCCTATAATTATGATGTAATGCTAATTGCTCAAGACAATTGGTCATATGATATTGATAGTAAAACTAGGGAGGTACCCCATCTTACCCCATGTGCACCCACTTCCACACCATGGAATGTGTTTCTCATTTAATATATTTTTGACTCATTTTAGTTGCTTTTCATTACAAAATTTGGCTGAATTTTTCTCTCCAAACTACAATTCGGTAATTTGATTAATTATGATGATGATGAACCACAACTAAATATGTTAACCCTCTAAATGATCATTAATCCAAAATAAAAAATGCAAATTGGAGGGGTGGGCAGGGGCCTTCTGGAGCCCCCTTGGCACTTAGACCTCTCTAGATCCATTGTGCCAACCCACATTTAACCTGCCCACCACTCGCAGGCAGGGGAAAAGAGAACCACGGTAGAGGTATGGAGGAGGGTCACCCTTCCAACCTCTGTCTGGGCCCAATGTTGTTTAACTTTGGTGATCTGATGGGAACCAGTGATTCAATTTGGCTAGGCCTTTGCCCTATCATCAATCTACTCCAACTCCATTCTATGGAAATCAGGAAATGGGGAAGCTAATTAGTTCATGTTTTGTACAGGGTCTAAATTTAGCACAAATTTCACATTAACTAATCAGATGGTATGTATCCGAATTAATATTGAGCCAGTATATGACACCACAGGCTAATTATTTTCATTACACCTTATTGACTTCTATGAACTCTATTCAAAACATGCTGATCATTGAGGCATCACTAAGATTGGATCATTTAAACACTGGATCTTGTGAATGCATGATCCAGTATGATTTCACATATGGTTCTACGTGTTTGAACTGAACAACTCCACTTGTTATACTTGTTTGAATTGAACTACTCATCTTAGATTTTGGCCAACATTGGAAGTTTTGTGGGTAGATGCTTATAATAATATTTTTCATCATCATGATGATGCACTAATGATGCATCATCGGTCAGCAATCCTAAGATTGGTTTGACGCAGCCATCCACTCAATTCTTCTATTGGCCAACCTCTTCATATTAAAATAATTTTTTTCTTTTGCATCCTTTACAACTTTACAACTTATATCTCATACATGGCCTGCCTTTTCCATTCTTCCTGTTCACTTTTCCCTTGGCGATTTTCTTCATCAGACCATCATGCCTCAACATATGGCTGATTAAGTTGTCCTGTCCTCTTCTTAGAGTTTTCAGTAGACATCCCATTTCTCCCACCTTCTTCAGACTCCTTTGTTTGTCACTCAGTCGATCCATATCAATTGATGATGAAACCTATGATGTCATCAGTACCTACAGACTAAAACACCAGGAAGATAAAAAAAAGTTCAGTCACATTTCATAGACATTCCATGGATGATACCACTTCTATACAGAAGCCAAATTATGCATCAAGATATGAAAGGATTTTAGACCCTGAAAATTTAAATCTGATCTGTTCTAGCATAGCTGTCCTGACCTCACATGACCACCAAGTTTTGTTAGGAGGCTGCATAAATACAAATTTTCACTTGCACAAAAGAGAGAACCACGAGGACTAATTTTTAAAGATGAACACTGCTGTGAACTCTTAAAATGTTCATAATACATATATTGAATATGCCCCAATATTTATTTCATAGATAAAATGAAGCGTGACCAATATGAATATAAATAATTAATATTCCTTCACTGTTAGGTGAGGTAAACTAGAGTTTTCATAATTATATTAGTGTCTACTGAGAACCTACGGAGTGTGTAACAGGATAGGGCAACTAAATAGCATGAAATGGTTCCACTACACATGAAATCAATTCAACATGTTAATGAATGATGCCCATGGCCATGGTTTTTGTACATAATTTTACATATTTGTGTTTTCATAGTTAAGTATTATGGATTTTAGGTGCTTTGACAATGATAGGCCATTATGCATCTTCACCGCCATGCTCTTGTCGGATATTAATTTGGGTAAAACGATATGGTTTCCCTGATATGACACTCTATTATGCCATCGCATCACACTTGTGTTTTCACATTACCTATATGGCAGTGGTTATGATTGTATATTTACACTGCAATGAATTGCAAATCGAGAAAATGTACTACATTGGACCCAGTAGTCATACATGTGAGCATAAGATAAATCTAATTGTCAACAGTAAATTGAGCTTGCACTCACCTCTTACTAGGCAAGTACCATCCTATTATGCTACAATGACTAATAACTTGATTTTCAGCATTATGTAAATTATACTCAGGTACACGTTAACAGTTATGACATATTTTCTTTTTTAAAAAATTTCCCTAACCCTTTGACTGTGTTTCTTTTATAAGATCTCCAATAACCTCCCAAAGTGTGATCTTGTCACTCTGGTAGTGATTGGTGTCTTCTCCTAGTGTTTTCTCAAGGTCATAGCAAGGATAGTAAAGGTTCAAACCACTCAATGCTTTGCAGCGTAACAATATGGAAATTCATGTTCAAATAAAGAATCCAACAACTTTGTATGTTTCCACTTAAATTTATTCGGTACAACTAGTTTCGATGCATAGGTGTCATATTCAGGTACATATTTCTGTGTCGTTGATATGCATACCCAAAAAAATAGGTGGGAGAGGGTTAGAGGGGGAGGGGTAGGTAAGGGGAGGGATTTCGTTGTTTTGGGTGAAACCACTTCCTGAAATACCAATTCAGGGCTACTACAATAACAATAGTTTAAGGTCATTATTGAACAAAACTAAAAACAGGACAGACCCATTGGATAGAAGTGGAGTGTATGAATTAAAGTGCAGAAATTGTGAAGCAGTCTATGTAGGACAAACGGGAAGGCCCTTCCGTACCCATGCGGAGAAGCACAGGAGAAGTTTCCTGTAGGGGAATTGCTTGCAGTCCTACTTCACGAGACATCTACTAGAGGAGGGTCACTTAAGTAAGTGACCATCCTCTAGTAGATGTCTCGTGACTTTATGCCCGTGTAAGTGACTTTACACCGGAAATTTTGCACCTGAACGTAAAGGGGTGAAAGATGGAGGAGTTGGAGATAAGGAGACACACTAGAAATGTAGGTACTCATAGTGAATGAAAATGTGTTTGTAAATCACTCCCCACTGCTAGAGGCCTCCCTTTCCCGGAGGGATAAGAATTCCTGACCAGAGGCGACGGAAGTGGGGGGGCAGGCCCCCCCCCCCCCCCCCACCCCAGAATTTGCCCCGGGCTCTTGAGGAATGAGTAGTCTTCATAAATAAAAATAAAAATCGGAATTAAAATCCGGCGGAATCTAGTGAGGACCTTTATGTTATAGTCTTGCAACCTGGCAGCTTGACATAGAGTTGTCCTTGCATATTAAGACAAAACATAACCGCCATTCGGCTGTTACCGAAGAGAGACTGGGCTCACGTCCCACGCCTCGACCAACCTTCAACTCAACCGCGTCGGTCCCTCACCCGCGCTTATATACCTTGGCGCGGCCAAGATGGCCGGCCTTGGCATAAAGCTACGGGAGTACGGTCCTCGATGGACGGTCGGCAAGGTTGGCCGCGGTGGGGACGTACCTCCAGGACACGAATCGTGTCGAATCCTTTATTATTTTGATGTACATGTTTACATAGTCATCATGAGAAAACATTAGCCCCGCGCGGAGGGCCGCGAGCACGGTTTGGTTGTCACAGTACATGTTTAAATTAACGAACTCTGGTAAAATATGAAATAAATATAATGTGCCCAACAGGGCAGCGGAAGCTTCCGCAAAATAAATGGGTGACTGGTAGGGAAATCTTTCCGCTTTTGTCAAGTCCAGGGAAGGGCAAACCACTGCCCACTGGAAGGGAGTGGCGTCACAGTGAGCGTCCACATGTACTTCATAGGAGCGACAGCGCCGTGTCCGGTGAAACAGGCCTTCGTCGTAGAAACGACGAAGCCAAGTAACCCGACTCTGGTATGTGTTACCGATGAGGAAATACGGTAGGTGGAGGATGTAGCACAACCACGAGATGTAACCGGCGATCTTCGGGATGTCGATTGCACGTAGCCGAGGGAGGATACATATGGCTGAGTGCAGCCGAACCAGAGCTGCGGGGGTTAGCCGCAGGGTCGAGGACACTGTGTTGATGACCACTCCTAGATAGAATAATTGCTGCCGGGGTTCGAGGATGCACTTGTCATGGTTGAGGGTAATGCCCAGGGTATTTGTTAGGAAGTCTACCACTTGGTGAATGGCAAAGGTGGTGTCTCGGCGGTCTAGGGAACCTACTATCAGCCAATCGTCAAGATAGGGTATTATACACACACGGAATTTGGTAAACACTTCCCTGGCCACTGCTCGAGCCCAGCGCTACATGATCGCCGGGGCCAAGCAGTGGCCCATGGGCACTCGTTGGAAGGAATAGTATTGTTTCTTTGCTCTGATGCCGTAGAATGCACAATGTTCTTTTTGGATGGATAATTGGAAGAAGGAGTCTTTTAGGTCGAGCTTGGCGAGCCAAGAGTGCTGAGGGATGTTAGTAATGGCCGTTGCTGCGTCTTTAAGCCTAAAGCTGGGCTTTCGGTAAAACGGGGTCCAGGGACTCAGGTCGTGAATTAATCTGAATCCCCCGCTGGCCTAGGGGATAAGATAAGCTCGGAAGGCACAGAGCGGTCGTTTCCGGGTCAAGACGCCGCGGGACACTAGGGCGTCTAAATGTCGTATGAGATCAGGATTGTCTCCTGAGTCGTTGAACACATAGGGTGCATCCTCGGGACGTGGTAAATTAACACCAATTAACACTAATTCGGTGACACTAGGGTCGTCATAAGGATAGACCCGTATAGGGTTAAGGGGTTCACAGTCAGGGCTCACTAGCGTCGGAGGATCTTGCTCCGGCGCGCGAAGAAGTTGGTCTAGGGGTAGCATACCTGGTTCGTCTGTTATTTGCATGGTGCCGAATCCCGGGCCACTCGAGGGGAGCTCGAGGTCGCAAGGGTCAGAAGTCGAATCCCGGATCGTATCTGCGTCGCTGTGCAGCGTGATGGTACTGGAAACGGAGCCGGCGTCGGAGGTCGCGTCGTCGTCCTCAGACTCCGGGTCCACCCAGGGGACCGCGTCTCCGGGCTCACCGGAGTCGTGCCACCGCAAGAGTTCCCCGATGATGAGGTCATCTTGGGCGGCCTCCTCCAGCAGTTCATGTGGGCCCAGAGACGCAGGTCCCGGCAGGTGCAGCACAGGGATCTTAGGCGACGCGTCTTCGGGGAGAGGTGGCTTAGCGGCGTCTTCCGCCGGGCGCGGGTCGCGCGCCGCCGGTCCGGCGACCCCAGCCTCTGGTGGGCTGCTGCGGCCGATAGGGCTGCGATGACGGAAGTGGAGGCCGTTCCCGAACGACCTCCCGGATTATCTGCGGCTGAGCTGTAGGAAGACTGGGAGGCAGCCACAGAAGTTCGTTTGGGCCCGAGATTCTCGCCGCGGTCTCCCAGCCATGGCTAGCTGCGATCGCCAGCATCCGTGCTCGGTTATACAGTAGGCCTTTAACCGGGTCGTTGAGTGTAGACCAATGGGCCGCTATCCCCAGGAGAAGGGCGACCTCGTGGAGGTCGCGACGGGTGAGCTTTGCGTTGTGTTGTGTGTTTTTCAGCAACTGCAGAAGCTCAAAGCTCTCCTGGTCTGTGGGCAATTCCAGAGAGCCCGGGGGTTTTTCCGGGGCAAGCTCTTGGAAACGTTGGGATACAGGAACCGGCTGAGACGGGACTGAGGAGCCATGGCTGGTTGTTTGCTGGGTCGGTGGGAATGATATTAGCGGTTCTCCCACCCACCGCCGGATACGCCATATGGTAGGTAAATACAACCCTGGCCCACCTATTGGTTTCACCCAAAACGACGCAATCCCTCCCCCCAACCTACCCCTCCCCCTCTAACCCTCTACCCCCTCTTTTTTGGGTATATATATCAACGACACGGAAATATTAACATGTACCTGAAGATGACACCTATGCGTCGAAACTAGTGTACCGAATAAATTTAAGTGAAAATATACATAGTTGTTAGATTCTTTATTTGCTCAAACCTCTAATTATAAGCAAACGGTAGTAGTAAGTACCTCCCAAGGCAATAACCAAGCCTTTCTCAAGGCCTTCAAATATACTCATTCATGATGATAGCAAGTGTAAGCAAGATTTTTGCAAGATGGACACATGGGTGTCCATCGCCAGTTGCAGCGTCAACAATTTCTCAAGCCAATTCAAACCCTTATGCAAGCCTTTTATTTCTGTTTGGAACGCACACCAATGTTATTATTGTTGACTGATGATGATAATATGGTACTTAGCTCCGGATGACATTTGAAGCGATGGATTTGCCCTCATCCTGAGCACTGAATTTGTTGCTGCTCACTCGTTTGACGATACTGCGCATGCGGTGACGACTGCTTTCGTCTATCACGGACATCGCGAAGTTGCCAATCTCCAATCTATGATGACTCTGCTAGTTTGAACTCTCGGCGGGAACGATGAATACATGTAGCTTCTTGATGTCTCGCAGAGACGAAAATATTACTTTGGCGTGAGATCGAGGTCTGGTTCTCGTAGTAGTTTCTCTCGAATTAGGTACAAGGTCTTACTAATTTATGGTTAAAATAAATATACCCTTATCAAGCGACTTGCTCACTTAAATTACCGAATTCATATGCACGGCTTACATTTTGCCAAAAAAGGTCAGCCAAAAACAAGCCAAAAAATGATAAGATCGTCTTGTTCTAGGACTCGCGAGAAGAATTTGTACCTTTGCATGGTCAAGTTCTTTTTTGTTACAGAATGATAGTTCACTTTTCTCACCAATTTGTTGAATGCCACTGCCGATCAGTCCAAGATGAAGATTCTGGATGCATCTAACCCGTAAGTACCAACATAAAGGAAGGAGTATATCAATACGACGCTCTTCGCTACGCGTAATTAGACCGCCTGCAATTAAAAATTATTCCGATCAAAGTTTGTGATCGCGCGGGAAAACCCAAATTTTATTCGTACTTCACTGCTTCATCGCAAGATATTGCGTTATATAATCCTATGAGACTTAATATAATGTCGAGCGTGCCACTGAAAATTTTACAAGGATTCCCTATTGTGACACTATGTTACACACATGAATGTCCTTATTATAATTGCATGCAGGGAGACTTGCATATCAAACACAATAAGTGACTGGTGACAGCTCATGACAACCACTAAATAATTGTCGATAATAACATCAATGACGTTGACATATAATACCGATATGGCAACATTTATCTTTCGTTGTCCCTTACGGTATCGGAGATGTTACCTTTATTATCATTCAGTTCCGACAATAATGGCACAGAAGAAAAAAATTATCGCGCACACAATCTTACATTTCATTTCATATTAGACTGAAACCAAGTCTCCGTCCCGTAAAATTTCCCATTCCAGTTTCCAATTATACAGGTGTAAGCTTAAGATGAATATTGCTCAGTTGCAACAAACCTTGATATTAATACCGTAGCACTCATTCCTCTTTCATATTTAAACGTTTTGTTGATTTTCGTTGCTCTTTCCAGCTTTTGTATGCGTCATTCTTACCCTCACTCAGAATGTCATTGAGTAGCACTTGCTATACCCACCATCTTCTTCCATGCACCCATGGAAGAAGAATTCACGTGCCATGTTCATCTTCCACGTACCTACGTTTTTACTCCAGTTGAAGCAATTTGCAGCAGGACTACTTTACTTTTCTTTCGTCTTTACTCTTTTGAATGTAACACCACCCTTCATTACCTCTAGGTCATGACAGCAGCCTTCATAGAAACATGGGGAGCTGCGTGAAACGCGAGTATTATTTCTAAATCGAAGACATGCCATTATGTACCAACATACACATGAATAATTCCACTATATATGTATTTACTTCGATATCGCGCATCGCTCGGCACCCAATTTCTCGGCGAAGATGTTTAATTATTTATATCTTGCATATGCTTCAACTCCCCTTTCGAAGACATAAAAATTGTTTTTTTTTTCAGAGGAATTGGTGTCCGAAGGTTTCGGACTTAAAAGTTGTAACCATAACAACCCCGAATGAATGATGACCGAAGATGCGAGATGATAAAAGTATAGCATTATTCCGCTCCAGAGAAGACAACATTTTCAGAACGATTGTTGGCCAATTTGGCCATTTTAGGTAAAGAATCAAGAAAATCATCGGTAAATATGATACAGGTCACATAATAACGAAACGTTGCCACCACAAATTTGACATAGGCACTGTAAGCATAAAGAATTTTAAGGCTGTTTATTTATTTTATGGCCGAAAATGTATTACTCGTTGACCACAAATTTTCTGCCAAAAAATCTGGCTTAAAAACAAACTATAGGTATATCAGCACAGCTAAAAAATTACATCCTGCCCTTATATTATAAATTTTCGCCCCACAAAAAAATCACCTGCGGACGAAAATGATCTTACACTACTTTCTTCCCCGGAATGCAACAAATCATTCCTAATGCAAGAACTTTACCATCCAATCAAACAATCGCTCCACTGCTCAGGTATTACCGAGACGCCCTTCCGCGTGTCACCGACGACCATCAAACTCAGTCAACGTCCTCAAAACCTAACCACCCTCAATAAACAAACACCAGTTCCAACACTGGAAACCACCGCTCCAACAAACCAAGGTAAAAATACGTCCCATCACCCCATCACAACATTCTATATTCCGAACTCAGGAATGAATCACTTATTTAAAGCTTCCGGAGCCTGTATTATATAAAAAAACACTATGTATTTATTCAAATGCAATCATTGCCCTGCATTCTACATCGGCCAGAGCCCAAGTCCGCTAAACCTCCTCATAAACAATCACCGCGCCTTGTGCAAAGAATCGCCTCCCCTTGCACACCTCCACGTGCGAAGACTCATAAAATTCGACGCTTAATTCTCCGAATCCATTTGATACATATTGTACCGCCTAGCACGCCACCTAACGAATTGCAGACTTTGTTATAACCACCTATATGGGCCATTAACCCCCTCCACCCTTCAGGGCCTCAATCTTTCGCATTGAATCACATATTTTCTCTCACAAACACCCGCATTAATTATCCTCCTCTCTCAAAAATTATCACATCACGCCTCTTCATCTTCATCGCAATCCTTCTTCCCTTCCTCCATTTCCCTTCCTCCATTTCACTCCCTCCTTTCTCTCACGCCAGCTCTCGTTAAGCATTCATCTCCCCAACTCAGATTCATGTGGCAGGGGACAAGTGAGACACAAGAAGCCACAAACTCCGATAGCACAAGACCTTTTCCCACTTCCCCCACAACTGCTCATGCCACCCCCATAGGTGTAAGTATCTAGAAGCGTCCGAAGGGGGGATCACCACCGAAGAGCATGGAATACCCCCCATGTAAACGGGGGGGTCCGGCAATTTTCAAAACTATGCATTTTTTTACCAATGGGGAGGGGGGTTACAACCCCCAAAACTCCCCCCTATGGCCACCCCACCCCTCAAGCGTGAGCGGGTCTGTCTCTCGTAAGCAGCTTTGAAGATGGGCGAAGAGCCCGAACATTTGCAACGTGTTAGTGTTTCGTTCTTTCTGTGTCTGAAACTACTGAAGCCCTATTTGAACTAGAGCCTCATTCGAATATATAGTATAGACAGAGTCATAAAAATTAATAGGGAAGGACTGCCTGCAGTCACTACATTGCGCAACAAAGGAATCCATTGGAAATTTATTTTTAGTCACTTCAATTTAATACAATTATCAAAGTTTGAGGGATGGCTAATTACATTTTTTTGCAATACCGATTATTGGTGGCTAGAAGTTACAATACTTTTTTAATGTCGGTTGGTCATATCCTCCGACTGACACCATTAAAACCACACAATTGAACTTTAATTTCTATGCGATACAGATGTAGTATATCGTGCATTCATGCCGTATAAGGTCTACAGCTGCAATAAAGATGTCGTATTCGGTAGGAGGGAAAATCGTTTCCCTAACGCGTATGCGTTTTGTTTTTACGAGGCATATACACTTTTGTATCAGGTAATGTTTATAGAAATATTTGCCGGTATCATTGCATTGTTACTAGCAAAAAACAAGCAAAAACTGACCCTGCATTTACTGGTTGCAAAGAAATTCAACTAAATGTTTTGAACTGAAGAAAGGATTCGAACTCATTCAAAATATCACCCTATGCAGCGGATGGCATGATTTAGAAGCAAGCACGTGAAACTATCAAATTATTTCGAAATTTTGTAATAATGGAACTTCTGTTGGATAATAATAACTTTATTAACAATTTTCTTACAAAAATCAAAAATCAGTTATAGCCTTCTGCAAAATGCTGAGCTAGGGCTCTTACACCCTCCCAAGTTTCTTGGCCAGTGGACTCGATTTTTGATGCTGGAAGAATAAAACCGTGCGTGCCAGTGTCCGGGAGTTCAATGGTGTAGGCATATTTTATGTTGGCAGCTCCTTTTGCCCAGTCGTCTGAAGCACCTAAGATGTGCAAAATAATAGGTTTGTTGACATATATGCACTGCAGTAGTTACAGAGAGTAAATTTCACAGTAATTCAAATTCAAGCAACTATATATTTGAATATTAAGTCCCTCAGATCTAGAGAGGCGTCAAGCATAAGCGAGGAAAGCAATTATTTTGGCAGGAAATACTCAATTGTATTGCATAATTTTGAATAGTCAGTAATTAACGAGTTCTATGGATAGTTTGAATTGAGAACTAAAACAGAAATATTTACTTATTGTTCATAATGTCTCCAGACCGTACACCAGCCGCACATCCTAGTCCTCTTAGAAAAATGGACGTTGTTTATTCATGTGTTTTTAGAAGTAAATGACTGTGCATGATGTTTCAAATTTTGCTAACAACTAATGTTTTGCTAATGCGTCACATTGAAAAAGGCTGTGATGCATTTTTGAATATGTTTTACGATAATGAAGTCAATGAAGCGTGAGCTTTTGAAACTGGAATTCCAAAAATTCATATTTTTACCAAATGCGAGTCTTCTTCCTCAGCATATATTCTCGGTAACCTTAGCAATTATAGCCCACCAAATTGCATATTACTGCTCCGACGAGTAAATTACTGCTACTTCCACCGGTATAAAACTATCTCCTACAGTTATTGGCCTACTTGGTCTTAGGAACTTTGCTCAATAGATCGCATTATTTTTACAAGGTAGCCACGATTGTGCGAGAGAAAAATCCTTGAAACAGTTCGGTGACCGATTTATCTCACTGCAAAAAAAAGCCAGAAATTTTAGGATTTTCATTCAATTATTGACCTTTGTGTTATTTTTTCTATGAATTGTGATTGACATCGCATTAGTTATGCCTCTATGCTGGACCTCATTTACTGCAGCTCTTTATCTTACACTAGCACCATCCCAAGCATTTAATAAATGTTATATTACCTTGAATTGAATCTAATTTGAAACGTATGTCCACAAAGAGAAAGCTGCCAGTTTGATGCTGAGTTTATGACCAGTTCAGTCAGCAAACTCAAAAGCGAGAGTTCTAGAGGATTCCCTGGTCTCTAGCGAGCTTGTACTACGGTTAATGGGGTACATCAGAGGGAACGTCCAAATGGCCATTTACCTCAGCAGTACTTGAAATTAGATTCAGCATGAGTCTAACTACGGAGTGAAACATTGGAAGGGAGAGATGCTCTGTCATTCTTAATGTTTCTTCTCACTGCCGTACTTGGAAGTTTCGCTCGCTGATCCTCATTTGTAAGAGATAGAGCACGTCTTTTCCTCCTTTAGAGAATATTTTCTCAGTAGTTCATCCGATAAATGCTAGTTTGCTCACGCTTGAATATGCTGCGAACGTGTTGCCCCCATGCTGAGCGTGCTGCGAAGAGGTCTTTGCATCCTATGGTCGTTCAAATGAGCGCTATCCAATGGGGAGTTGATTGCGTTCCTTTGAAAACCTACATCCACAACCCCTGAAAACCCACGACAGCGTCTTTTTGCAAGGATTTTCTAAAACTTAGCATCTATTTTTGACAGTCTATCATCCGCAATCTGCAGTGGAATGATAATGTCTCTGGCAAAAAGTCTATTTCTATTTTTATTCTTTTTACTGATATTACTTATGCATACTATTGATTATTTTGGCTGGTCCACTCATGAATGAGAGACGTCAGAAGTAACATTCGCACAGCAGGAAATGGATCGTAGAGTATATCGAATGAGTGTGTAGTAAATGGTTCATAATTCTGCTGATAACATTTATTCCACAACCCTGTCATTTGAGCAAACTCTTGATGCGTACAAAGTTTTTTATTAGAATAATCTATTTAGTAAAGTAATTTAGTCTGTTAGCGGAATCCAAAAGGAACTATAAATTCACTGAGTTATTCGTCGTTTGTTTGTATTTTTATTAATTGATTGGGATAAAACTACTTTGCAAAGAAAAATACTCATAATCTGAATCGGTGTTGATTAGTTCTAGTCGTTTCTCGATAAATTATAGATTCATTGATTTTTTCCTCAATATTAATGTGGGATAGAAATAGGGGTAGTCGTGTAGCTGCAATAAAAATGGCTTTCCATTTTTATTGCAAAGTGTCCATAAATAAAAACGGCTTTCCATTTTTATTGCAACTACAATTCTACATTCTTCGCAAATAGGAGGAAAATTTGCTATCCTCCAGCCACAGGGAACTAAGCTATCAGTAATTGACTTTCATGGTGGTCTTGGATTTTAGACTCTCCAACGGCTTAAGTTATATCGCACCGTATAACCTAAGATCTTAGTGCGAGAACAAACACAACATCCAATCCCTGGGGGACTTTGAACTCGCAGCCGCTGAATTGTCAGGGCAGTGCGTAACCAACCTGACCACCGTGAATTTTCGCTGTTCGGGGTGCCTGTTTTTTATGTGCTGGTCATAGCAAAATTAATAACATAATAATCTACATCAATCGTTCTTCCAGTGATATGACGATCAACATGTATCTTATCAAATGGAAATTTCTGTTAAAATGTATCAATCACACAGAATTGACAGAGAAACAAAAGGTTGTGCGGGATTATTTTCAATCATAATTATGAAATATTTGTCATATCAAATATTCCATTGTATATGTGGACACTTTCAGATATTATGATGGAGGCATGATCGGTTATTAGAGGGTTTAATGTTAAGTTATTATGAGGGATGCATGATACGTTACTAAAGGGTTAGGTTGGTGTGGTGATAAAGTACTGGTTGGCTAGAGTCCCGGATATTTTTCATGTGTACCCCATTCTTCACTTGAGTGCTGCGTGAAGCTCAGAACTCCGTTCGTCGGATGGGATGTTAAACCGTGAACCACTTCGCACTTTTTCTTAAGAGATGGCTTATGTTGACGCCGAGTTTTCTCCACCCTCGCTCTGTTCCGTGAATAAACCTTCATATTTTAAATGGCGCAAATAATCTAAGCTGTCCTCATCTTCCGCGATGCTGCTGCGTTATCTTAGTAAAAAACCCTACCTAAAGGTAGTCCAGAAAAACTTTCGATGTTACTATTAGGGGTGGTGACCGATAGCTGAAGCTATTTCCTCTGAAGAATTGGAGGTAGTTGATAGTACTTGAAAGATAGGTAGAAATTTTGAGTAAACCCATTTTATAGTTATAGTTTACCTAATTATCTTTACCTATTACCAAATACCTCGTATTATACGGTGCAAATAGCTTCAGCTATCGGTCACCACCCCCACAGGGTAGGGTGTTCCAAAAGACCAAAAGTATCTGGGAGTCGAATAAGTAATTTACCACTGCGTTACCATCCATAAAGGAAGCTCACACGCCAAATCTGGGCTCTGTCGGATAATATTTACCGGTCGACCACGGGCATTGAAATTTGAGAAAAACGACTTAAATAATGTAAAAGTAGACATCGCTACGTAATATCGCCACCAGAACGAAAAACTCTATGCGCTTGGAGTCTCCACTCGTAATGTGCATCGTTAGAAGCACATATGACCAACCTTTGACCTTTCTTGACCTCACAGTGAGGTCAAAATATGTAGGTTGCCGGCCTGGCAACCCTAGGATCGTGGGTACGAATCTGACCTCGGGCATGTATGTTGTGATCGTCTTTTTTCAAAACCTTAGGTTACATTTAGGTTTCATTTAACATCAGGCGTTTGAGCACCGAAAATCCAAGTCTGCTACAACTCCTATCCCAAGAGCTCGGATTCGAATCTTGGTAGTGAAAGATATTTCTGTAGATTCCCGATTCCTACTTGACTACCGTGTGCAGAGCACTTCAAGTTCAGAACGTCATCTATCGGATGGGATACTAAACCATGGACCTCTTGTCGCGTTTTGTTAAGATTTTTTGTTAAGCGTCTTACCATCGCCGGGTTTCTCCCAATCGAAATCCTACCACTATACAATGACCCACCAATTCTAAAATGGCAAATCTGACCCCAAGTTTCGGTCCTCTCCGCCAATTTAGTTAAGAGTTAGGACACATACCATACAATACCATAGACATACCAGACCTTACCATAGTTAAGGTAGTGAAGATGAATGTGTCGCGACTCAAAACCTAGGCTGGTGACTTACGCAATGTTCTTTCGATATGCGTGAATTATGTAAAGGGTACACATATCCACCGCACGCTCACTAAGACATGTGGCGATCGCGCCTTCCAAGGATGGCAAGCCGGCCCTTCGGATTTTCATGAAAATGTCGCGAGATTATGCCGCATGCGATTTTCCAATCGACATTTGATTTAGCCTTTCTTTCTCTCCGAGCCTCATGTATTCGGCAATCTGGTTTCCTTACACGAAACCAGGAAAGCGGTACCAATTTATGAACCAGAGGGTAATCTGTATTTCGAGTAAAAGTAACTAACAAGAACATGCACATGCCGGAAAAGAAGTGATGTTCTATGACGAAAAATCGCCCACGCACGTTACGCCGATGGTGAACAAAAGAATCATAGAGTTGGTTATTTCAGGGAGGCGACCGACAGCTAAAGTCGTTACGCTATTTAGTTTAGGTATTTGATGAAGGTATGGATTTTCATGGAATGGAGGAGGGGTGGAGATAAACCCGACGTCAGCATAACCTACCCTTAACGAAGGACGTCAAAAGGTCCACAGTACATACAGACGGAGAGAGTACTGTACTCGAAGTGCTCCATAAGACACTCGATCAGGGCCCAGCAAGCCGATGAATAAAATCTCGCATTGACAGGATTCAACCCCGGGTCCTCGGAATAGTAAGCTCTACTCACAACACTAGGCCAAACTCCACCTGTCCTTTATCTTCGTGATGTCCATTTGATTATGATATTTATTGCATAATCACTCCACCTGTACTCTACTACGCATGCACTATCATTTAGGGTTCCCCTCTATTCTTCAGGCCAAAAAGTCATTGAACCTTTAAATTATTTTTCGAGCGTTAAATTCTCCGAAGGATTTATTTCGTATCGGATAGATGCGGTTGCGACATAACGACGTTCTCCATATTTAATGTAGTGTTGATGTAACAGACTAGATCCTTTTCTCCTCAAACTTCAATCACCACCCAAGAATCTAGAAAGGCGATTGAAAGAGTCACTCGAAAAATTCAAAACTCACGAATTCGAATCTGATACTGCAGACATATTTCTGCTCCCACACTACATCAGTTTGGTAGACAGACGCAACAAACTAAAATAAACCATAAGTACGGCTGAGCGTTACATGAATTCGTTTTTCCCACTCAAAAAACGCGATTACAGTGGAAACAGAGTATAATTATTATACATGTTACATTATTATTGGCAAAGTTATTCTCAGATAAATTCAACTTCACGGCTGGTTGCCTACGACCCCCTACACACGCCCTTATGACGGCTCGCAGGGTAAAATGTGAAAGCAAAGATCAAGTTTAGATTTCAACGATATCCTCAACTTTGTTACGTATAGGAAAATAACCATGACGCGATACTATATTGTTTGAGAAATTCAGACCATGAATTTCACAGGCTCATCATCATTAGTCATCAATCCTCAGATTCGTTTGACATAGCTCTCCACTGAGTTCTTCTATCGGCTAATCTCTAAAGCAAGCATATGTAGTAGAACATAATCCTAATGGTTTTGAGTGAAATACTAGAGCCAAAAGACATCAACACTTTCAAAACACGAGGGAAAAACTGCAGAGTAACCACGTGAATGCCATTGTTTTGGGTAGGAGGAACACCATTTTCAACTATCACTTCCATGAAAACATGAATATTTTCTGAATAGGAATGAAATTAAATATAACAACAAGCAAATGAATGAGAAACTACTGACTACTGCGTAGGAATTATTAAACGAATGGCTAAACAGAGACATATACGTATCTAATTAAAAAACAATTTTTCTGGAATATATCCATCACCACAATCGACACGGAGTCTTTAAGGCGGGGAACGGGTTGGTTTGGTGGCTAGAGTACCGGCCTCCCATCCTGAGGGCCCTGGTTAGATTCCCTGCAGTGGAGGATCTTTCGTTGGCAAACAGTACTTGAGAGCCTAGCGGAAGGCATTTCAGGTTCAGCACTCCGTTAAGGCGGGGTCCCCTTGGCCCTTGTCGTTCAGAGTAGGCTAATGCCGGGTTTTTCTCCTCCAACACCTGAAATGTCCCTACCATTATTTAATCACCCACCTATCCTAAAGACATAAACAGGGAAGGGGGGGAGCAAGGCTTCGGGGTTGGGGGGGGGGGGGGGGGTGAAGGGAAAGGGGGAGGGTGTAGCGCAAATCGCCGTATAGCGCGATCGTCGCCTATTTGCTGTATTTACGCTAAACTTCGTTTCGCAGCCATTTTGACCCCACTGTGAGGTCACGAAAGGTCAAAGGTTGGTCATACGTGCTTCTAACGATTGCACATTGCGATTGGAGACTCCAAGCACATAGAGTTTTCCGTTTTGGTGGCGATATTACGTAGCGCTGTCTACTTTTACACTATTTTAGTCGTTTTTCTCAAATTTCAAGGCCCGTGGTCGACCGGTAAATATTATCCCACAGAGCCCAGAATTGGTGTGTGAGCTTCCTTTATGGATGGTAACGCAGTGGTAAATTACTTATTCGACTCCCAGATACTTTTGGTATTTTGGAACACCCTACCATTCCGGGGCTCTAGCCAACCAGTACTTTACCACCATACCAACCTAACCCTCAAGTAGCATATCATTGATCCCTCTAATAACCATCATCAACCAATTTTGGCCTATTCTACTTTTGATTTGTTTGCCATTTCTTAATGGGGTCGTTTATCATATTTTTTATTGCCGAATCTGAGTTTGTAAAATAAAAAGACCCGTATTATTCCGTTTTTTGATCCGACAATTACTTCCCGAGTAAGCGGCGAAAAACTGATGTTTTTAACCCTTTCGGAAAAGTGGGCGTGGTGCAACCTCTGACGTATATCGACTTCGTCGAATCAGAACTGAGTCCGCGAAGCTACTTTGCCTTATCGCAATGGGGGGGACACAGCTGACTCGGCCAATTGGAGCGATTGCGACAGCATCTGTGCGAGCAGACCTTCCGAGAATCCCCCTCCACTCCCTTCCTCTTCCCTGAAAGCAGTCAAGGACGGGAGGAAAATGACGTCAATGTTATCACAGCAGCATTTTCGGTGGGCGTCACCTTTTGCTTATTTTAATTTTTGATTTATGATTGAATAGTTGTGGCTAGAAGATGAATTTTTTCACTAAAATTCTTTTTTTGTTTCCATCTAACGATTTCGTGTACAGATTTGCGATTTCGGTTCCGAGTAAACGCCCCCATTATTGCAAATTTGTCGTTCAGATTTTATGACTTAAAGTAGTTTTAGATTTCATTTTATTTTGTAGTTTTTACATAGCTGAGTTCATTATTTTTTAAATATTCGTAGTTCTACCTGAAAATTCCGAAAGACGACGAGTCTAAAACAATGAGTATCTTCTGGCCTGATCTACGGGATTTAAAATGTAATACGTTCATAATCTTTTCTTAATTTTCTTAAAGTTCTTAATGTTTTCTGTACCTTGAATTCTAAGAAGATATGTTCTTGCACCCCATTGTTAAAATGTATAATTTTTATTCATTATGAAGACGGAAAATTTATATCTCTGAATTACAAAGATATACATACAACTAAATGAGTAGTAATATTTCGCTACATTGCCAGTACACTGAAATAAATTACAATATCTACACAACAAATAATGGTTTACTCGCTGCTGCCTACAACTTTACTATAGACAATATCTTTTTCTCGTAGTCTCACTCCCCCCGAAGAACTGTCTCGCACCCCAGGGCTCTGTGTACCCTTGGTTGAAAACAATTGATATAATGCAATGTGGATTACCTTCAAAGCTCTCACGAATATTAAATAGCGTTGGCACCTTATGGAACGAATTAACATGTGAACAATATATTGCAATGTCGTCCACCAATAGATGACAAAAAAATTCATAATTTAAGACTCACTGAATCATTCCCTAACAAATTATTATTTTTGCCCAGAGTCGGTCCTCGAAATTAGTCTAAATAGATTGAAGATATACATATGAGGAAAAGAAAATTAATCAAAGACCCCTCCTTTAATCAGGAGAACATACAAGTATATCTTGCAAATTAAAATACCTGGATGCTGTCCAAGTTTCGATCCAATCATAAGGGAAATTAATCGAAAAGTCTGCAGGGTTTCTTCGATTAATATTTATGAGGTAAACTAGGATATATTGATATGGTTCATGATATGGTTTTTGAATGAAGAGTAAAAGAAGTATTTTGCTCTTGCCAGGCCTTGCTTGAAAATTTACCGAGGGAATTCTGGATCGAGCAAAGAAAGATTTCTATCATAAATTCAGTACAGTTCATGGGAAGCTACGAGTATAATTGTAGAATTAGATATTGAAGTGATCTGGCTGCTTAGGTTGTATCGCGCCGTCCAACCAAAGTGAACGCTAAGCACAAATACGACTCCCATACTCAACGTGGGATCCAAACACTCGGCTAAACTCGCGTCACAATGCTATTGGAAAACATAGGTCGGAGGCATGCAAACTCGTTTAGTACGTATACACCAGAATTATGTCAGTATGTATTTTCATGTCGCATAGGCGTGAATATCCACGGGTAAAAATTTAGTATGCCCCTTTTTACCGATGCCATAGCCATCTTGGTAGAGACAGAGAGGGATTTAAAGAATACTAGTTTCCATGGAAATGAAATGATGAATTAACAGATATCACCTAAAGATCAGTAAAACAAAAACGTAGGTAATGGTGTGCAGTAGGAGAGAAGAGGCCAAGGCCAATGTTAAACCAAGAAACCACAATCTAGAGACCAGCAATGGAAGAGGCAAGAAAGAAATGGTCGGTGGAATATCCCAGGAGAAGAGGGCATTCTACAAAAAGAAGTATCTCCTTAGATACGGCTGGAAATACAAACGTGGCAGTAAGGAAACTGTTCATCGGAACATACATTCGGAGCATTCTTCTTTACGGAAAAGAGGCATGAACGATGACCGCAGCAGAGAAGTCAAGGCTGGAAATTTTCGAAATGTGGTGCTATGGAAGGAAGAATGATGGAGATAAAATGTATCGGCCGAGTAACAAACGAAGAAGTCTTAAGAAGAGTGGAAAAAAAGACAAGTCTTCTGAAAACCCTAAGAAGAAGACGGGACAACTTAATCGACTTTATGTTGATACATGATGGTCCGAAGAAGAAGACAGTCGTTCAGGCAAAAATTTGGGGGAAGAATGCCAAAGGAAGGCCTCGGATGAGATATATATGGTGAAGTATGTGAGAGGGAAGATACGTGAATATGAAGAGATTGACTGATAGGAGAATTGAGTGCATCAAGCCAATCTATGGATTGACGATGATGATCATGGTAATATATTTTTAAGTGGGCATGGTTCATGTAGGTTCAAGTAGGATTGAGTGGAAAAATAGATGGTTTTCAGTTCCAGACTAAATACGCGGTACTTACAAGGGCTACAAGAGAGAGATACTCCTTGCCAAACGGGCGTAACAACCAATTTTACCGTTGCACTATTCATGACTTACAACAAAACAGGGAAACGCCAACTCTAAACCGACTCACTTGCCAATTTTTTCTCTGGTTATACGTTTTTTTACTCCCTTCACATATTTTCATGGCTGGCGATCGAATAAATTCTGCTCACGCTCTCGTAATGGCTTGCATGCACTGAAGCATCGCTTAGGTTGCGGGACCTGCAATAGCTTTCTCAACTTTCATACAATTGATAGTTTTCCCAACTATCTAAAATATTCACCATCTGGTATATTTTATCATTTAATGTATTAAAGTTAAAGAATGCCCCATTAGTGGCAGCAAAATCATCTCGTCATGAGGTAAATTATTACTGTGTCTCAATTATTCGCAGATTTATTATAACTAGAGGAAAGCGAAGCCGTATATGAATGAATTGACGCAAAATACGTTAAGAAAAACCTCCTTAATGTCACCATAAGTAACCTGATACAACTTAATAGTATTAATGAAATCGATGAATTATGGTAGGGGATTACTATCTTTAGAAAAATATAAGTCACACACATTTAGACACTGGTTCAAGTACGTACCTGAGGAAGCGTATATGAGTTCCGCAGAGGTTCCCAGCAGGTAGTCAGTACCTCTTACTGCTTTTAATGCATTCACTCCCTTTTCAGCGAGCACATACATATCGTAGTAATCGTCAGGCTTTTCACTCTCTGTCCAACCCCATGGTATCAGCCACATTTGTGAGTACGAGTGTAAAGAAATGAATAGCGTAATATGGTCCTTATGTTTCATAATGAAATCTGCCATGGCACGAGTTTCCGGCTCTGAGAAGGGTTTGTGTCCAGCGAAGTTATCATCACATGGATTTGAAGAGCCACCAATTTTCATCCACTTATAGTCCCAGTTCCTGTTGGGATCCACTCCCACGCACTGACTTCTAAAATTATAAGGTAATGCGTCTCCAAAATGGCTCAGGGCTGGGTGAGGCCTCCTCTTCTTAGAACCAACTGGAATAGATCGCGTTTTGCGCCACAGACGATCGTGAGCATGAGAGTATTCGTAGCCATCTGGATTGGAAACAGGGAGTATATACCAATCCAAATTTTCAAGTAAGTGTGCATGCTTGTCACGAAATTCAACCAACTGTAGCAGAATGTATGTAACAGTTGCTGGCGAAATCCATTCACGGCCATGCAGACCTGGAATGAGGTAACAATTCAGGCATCAAAGAATCAATGGCAAGTAGAAAAAAATATATAAAGTGAGATAAGATTAAATATAGCTTATAGATTTGCTGAAAAAAGGAAAAAGGCAAAAGAAACAGCAGCTGCATTTGATATGGTAAGCAGCGTGAGCACAGAGGAAGAAGATAGAAAAATATTAATTCGTGGATATAATGAGACCGATAAGCTCTGATTTAAGATAAACTCTCAGGGAAAAGAATGCTGTCAGAAAGAAATCCTCATTCACGAAAAAGTCATGGAACTAATTGAGGAGGGAGTGAAATACAAGACAGCAAAAAATTTACACGGGAAATTAGTTCCGAGGAAACCGAGGATTAGTTCCGAGTGTTAGCCACTGCGCCTACTGCGGTATGATGTACTGCATCCAAACAAGTTAGGAAAATATTGGTTTAAGTCTCAAGTTTTCCAGCAATTACTTAGTACTTACATTCAATAAAAGAGTTTTAATTCCGGCGATTTTTTAAAGAAATTAAATTTCATAGGAAAGAAAAATTGTTCATGACTCATCTTATTCTCTACAATCCGTAATGCCTTGGAAATAGTAAACTTCGCTTTAACTTGGCCGACACCCAGTATTCTAGTGTAACGGTGGACCTAGTCCAGCTCAGAGAATAAGGAGTGGCAGCGCTTAGAAAGAGGGGAGAGTCTCTATAACTTCAAATGAACTTCTAGATATTCTACACAACACACCTCTCCCCTTAAACCAATCCATAATTTTTGCTACTGTCGATGTCACCTCCTTGCATACCTCTATCCCCCACCATGAAGGTCTTGAATCCCTGAGACATTTCATATCCCACCTTGCCACTCCCCTTAATCCTTCCACTGACTTCTTTATCTCTTTATCTAAATTGGTTCCCACTCAAAACTACTTCAAATTCCATGACAAATTATACAAATAAAAGGAACGACTATGGGTACAAAAATGACACCCTCATATGCCAACTTATTCATTGGTCACCTTGACGAAGTTTGAAGTTTTCCTCAACTCACAAGCCCTCAAACCACGTTTCTAGCTCCGTTTCATTGATCACATTTTTATAATTTGGACACATGGTAACGATTCTCTAAACTCCTTCCTTCTCGCCCTCAATTCCTCTTTCTCTGTTTCCTTCACACACCGTTTCTGATTCCTCCATTGCCTTTTTAAATGTCAATATTACTCTTTCCGACGGAAAAATCACCATATATGTCCACACGAAACCTAGAAATAAACAACAATACCTACATTTTAATAGTTGTCTCCCTCCTCACATCAAAATGTCTATACCCTACTCCCTCTCTATCCGTGGCCACCGAATTTGTAACTCTTCCAACACACACTCTCATTTTCTGTGCCAGCTACGCTTTCGCCCTTACGCCCTTCTCCACCGCAATTATCTTTCACACCTTGACAAAAGGATTTTGCCAGCCACTGTTGACTTCACACCCCGCCCGAAAGACAATTCAAGCACCCTTAATTAATCTCACTACTATCTATTTACCCGGCATCCACCGGTTAAACTCTCTGAACTCTACCCCACTCTTGGTGATAGCAAAATTACTAAAAGCTTTTTTCCCAAACCCCCCTCCGTGACATACCGTAGATCACCTACCCTAAAGATGCTTTTCAACCGGACAAGCACACTTGAATCCCGTTCTCCTTTGCCCTCACCACCTCGCACTTACCCTTGTAATCGCTCTCACTGTAAATCTTGTCCGCTCCTAACTAATGAATCTCAATTCTGCAGCCCCAACACACCTTTCACCTACCCCATTCGCTCCCATACCACTTGTACTTCTAATATCATCATTTATAAACTTACTTACCTGTACACATTTTTCCGCTTTTTACGTAGGCCTTTACACTAATCCCATCGCCAATTCGCATCAATAATCACCATTGCCCGCTAATAACCTTAACTTGAACCTCACGGTGCCCATTCATGCTTCCACCCACAATTGTAAGTTTGACAGCTGGCTCCGCATCACAATAGTTGCCTCCATTCCGCCTACCTCACCTGAAACAAACCTTAGGCCTCTTCAGCTGGCACATATCCCTTTGCTACATTGTGAACGCCCACCCGGCCTCAACCTAAACCTCTAACCTTTTCTCATTACAGTATAGTGAAAACATTCCCCCTCATCCTTTCCCCTCCCCTTCACTCCCGATCAGTTCCAACGGCCGCACTGCGTTCTACTCTTCTGAGGGAGGAGGCTGCATGCAGAATTTTTAAGTAGTATGATTGTTTTTGTGCATTTTCTTTTTGTGACGCCACATCTGTCTGCCCCGTGATTTTTTTAATAAGTGTTACGTCCATTCGGATTTTTCATCATTATGCTATAAATATGTATAATTGATTAAAAATCATCGCACCTTGAGTTACCTGGGAGGTGCGTGATTGATCAGGCTACCGCATCTGACACCTTAATTCCGATTCGACTTTATAACTACACTTTACTGTATTAGGCAGAGTAATTTCAAATACCTCCGTCAATCCAAATTGCTGGCTTCTTATCTCCTCCAGTTGATATTTTGAGGACCTTAAGGGGTCTTCCTTCAGTTGATGTCCCAATAATCACAGTTTCACATATTTCTTTGTAGGTGTGGGACAGGTAATCAATATAACTTTCAATATCTGAAAATGGAAAAAGAGAGGATTTCTTATAATATAGAAAGTGTCATTGATTAAAAAATGTTATGATTTACGCGATTGCATCACCAAAAAAATTGAAGTCCAGGGCCTTTCATCACTTGGCTTTGGAATGTTAATGATTTGCCTGCCAGCCAACTTAAATTACTTCTACTGAATAGAGCTTCTGAGCTCACTCATAGCTATATTTGGGTTGCATATCGAAACAAACGATCAGAGACAGAAAAAAACCACATTAAACGTTTCCCTTAGAAAATGCGAATGCTCTTCCGTTTCCTAGATGTGTTCTCCTCTTTTGAATAAAATAAAGGTAACCGTATTTAACCAAGGGCAAGTAAAAAAAACTCAAATTTCTAAGTACTCAGAGTTTTCAAAACTCAAAAATTTACTGACAGAGAGAGTATTACAGTTTTTCATGGCATCAGTTCATGCCAAAGAGGGACAGATTTTTAGCTCTTATGGTTCGCAGAAAGGGGATAAAAGAGGAATAGATACGGTGTAAATGGAAACTTGGCCTATATTTGGTCAAGAGGAAAGGGAAATTAATTTTAGCAGAAAGATTCTTAAAAATACATTGTGTTATGGAGTGTCTTCAGTTGCTTTTAAAAATAAAGGCGACACTATAGAAAGAGCAAAGCTCTGCAGAAGCCCAGGCTTGAGCATGGAGCGTTCGGCCCAGCCCGAGGGTCCGGGGTCCAATCTGGGGGAAGGATCTGCACACACCCCTAGCTACATAAGCTTATACATTTTCTGGATTTAATAGCATAATGTGAAATCAAGATTTGAATGTTGCAATTGTCATGCAAGCTGCAATGGGGGCGTTTACTCGGAACCGAAATCGCAATTTTGTACACGAAATCGTTCGATGGAAACGAAAAATGAATTTTAGTGGAAAAAAATAATCTTCTAACCACAACCATTCACTTACAAATCAAAAATTAAAATACGCAAAAGGTGACGCCCACCGAAAAAGCTGCTTTGATACTATTGACGTCATTTTCCTCCCGTCCTTGACTGCTTTTAGGGTAAGGGAAGGGAGTGGAGGGGGGTTGTCGGAAGGTCTGCTCGCACAGATCCTGTCGCAACAGCTTCCATGGGCAGATTCAGCTGTGTCTCCCCCATTGCGATAAGACGAAGTAGCTTCGCGGGCTCAGTTGTGATTGGACGAAGTCAAATAGCCAGAGGTTGCACCACGCCCACTTTTCCGAATGGGTTAAAAAAATCAGTTTTTCGCCGCTTATAGCTCGAGAAATAATTGACGGATCAAAAAACGGAAAAATACGGGTATTTTTATATTAAAAACTATCAGATTCGGCAATTTAAAAAATATGGTAAACGACCCCATTGGAAACTGTTATTCCACAAGGCACTACTAGTCGGTACACTCCTGATAATTGTTAGCAAGAGACGAGAGCGCATGCGCCGAGAAGCAGTTAATTTTAGCTGAAGTATTTGATTACGGAGCTGATTTTAGCAGGAGAGAAGAGTAGGTACATGCAGCGTGAAGCAGTTAAATTCAGCATTAGCAAGAGAGGAGAGCGCAAGAACAGTGTAGCAGTTAATCTCAATGGCAGTATCAATATATATTCACTGCCAAGTACGACACAGTGTAGCACATCAGGATTGTTACGACGACAGTGTGTCAATTAAACCCCCCTTACCTTCCATGGGCCGACTTCGTTCCGCTCGAGGGAATAATCTATTCCAGGGGTGGGCAACCTATTTGAGAGTACGTGCCGAATTCGGCCAAATCTCTAAAAAAAAAAAAATCCACGTTCCAACAAATGCTTTTAAACATTTGATATCTTGATATGTTAGAGATTATTTAAAAAGCGTAAAACTAACTAAACGAAAAATAGTACGAATTTAAATTCTTAAATTATCTCTTCGAGCTTGCCAAGTTGCATCGTATCAGGTTTGATATCGCCTGCTAATTAGCCCTTGTCCATCAGCACTTAAAATTACTAGTTATTCCATGACTCTGCAATGATTAGCAGTTGATTAAATAAGCGGCTATTTCTAACTGCTAATTCTGATTAGCAGTAGTTGTTAGCAACCAGTACTAGGATAGAGGGGCCCACTCCTTCTTAACTGAGGCAAGTACTTATTGCAAGAATGTCCTCAAGATCATCGGAATCCAAATTATCGGGAATCGAGTTGGTGTGGTGAAAAGTGTACTGGCTCCCATTCCGAGGGCCCGGGCTCAAGTCCCAGCAGTGGCGGAGATGTACTGGTATAGCAGTCCCTACTTTAATTCGACGTGGGAGCACTTTAGATACGTACTAATATTAAAGTTTCTAAAGGAAATTGAAGTGTCATGCAGGGACCGAAGAATTATCCACAGTTTGTATAAACCAGGTGGCTATGACTAAATCTTGAACCAACAGTGAAGCAGCAAGAATGAAAAATGGGGTTAAGGCATTGTATCTGTGAACTGTGCACATTGCCTCCCATACACTACAATGTTTCCATCGAGAAATGGGGTTAAGGCATTGTATCTGTGAACTGTGCACATTGCCTCCCATACACTACAATGTTTCCATCGAGAAAGCCATAAAAGAAATTATAGAGAAGGCTTCAGTGCATAATACCTACCGGGAGAAATTAGCATGTCGTGCTTCACCGATGGCATAGCAATCATGAGTAAGAGGCTTAAAGAAGACTAAAAACAACGGAAAGGATAATGACTACATATCCCCGGGAGATCAATAAATTTTGAGGAGGTGAAAGAGTATTATTATTTAAGAAGTCGACTGATTGATGAAGCAAGAAAGAAATAGTAGAACTGCCAAGGTGAAGAGGGTATTTTACCAAAAGAAGAATCTACTTACAGCTAAAAATACAGGAGTGATGGTAAGGAAAAATTCAGCAGAACATACATCTGGAGTACTCTTCTTCATGGAAGTGTGACATGAACGATAACAGCAGCAGAGAAGTCATGGCTGGAGACCAGGCCTTGCATGAGATATATGGAACTAGTAATGAAGGATGTGAAAAAAAATAATTATGTTAATATGAAGAGGTTAAGTGATAAAAGAATTGAGTGGAGAGCTACGTCGGACTGATCTTAGGATTGATGGCATGTGATGATGGTGACACCGGTTTCTACTTTATTGATTTGTGGAAATGACTTCAAGTTTAGTAATAAGTCCGTCGAATACGACGTTTAACCTTCTCTAGACGTATTTCGTTAAGAGCAGTCTAATGCCGACTCCATCCCACCTCCGTTCCCTTAAAAGCGCTGCACACCCACCTATCCTAAATGGTCTCAGGTGTTGGTTGCTTCCTCTAAATAACTTCTAGTAGATACTACTACCACTAATTACTACTGCACGCAGTAGGCTCGAATACGAAGACGGGGTTGAGTTAAATCCGATATTTGGTGGTTATCCGCAGATTTGGTTAGGTTGCATGACGTCTGTATCTGATAGATGGAGCTGCTATAAAATGCAGTTGATGGTATTGCGGGTACTGTGATTATTTTAATGAAAATGGCGCAGAGGATGAATTTAAAAACTATCCCTCAGGGAAGTTTCTAGTGCAAAGGGAAAAGATGAGTATATTTGCTCAAGGTACCATGCTTTGTCTTTGATCATAACTCAAATGTCTCGCACTAAGTACAACTCCCTCCCCTCCCATAAAAAAATGCCATGATTCACACACTCAGTTCAATGAATGGAAAACATGCCAACGTGATGTTAATCTCGGAGGATTGAGGATTTCAAGGGGTCTGAGTGTCTCTATCCATTGAAGGGGTGCAATAAGCTTTAGGCAGGGGTGTTCTGTCGATCTTGACAATGTTGAGCACATAGTTAAGAATACGTGATATATCCATCCACCAACCTCACCCCTTCCCTATGACTGGGTACCGTTTCAGCTCTATACATTAGTGGCGCACGTCGAATTTATATCATATGGCATTATCATGTGTTAAGCATACTATCGCAAGCTATAAACGACGATGAAATATTTTATGATGATATTCTTCGTGGAATGAATTCCAACTCAATATCGGCAATGAATGCTTTGCATTGACTTCCTGTTGTGGTGGTAGTACAGCAGAACAAGTAAGAGATAAACTCTATCAACATTGTTGATAGTTCGATGCTAAGAATACTGAATGCTTGTCTACCACAGAGAGCATGGATAATCGGTAATAATTTTCGACTGATTTTAACCAATATGCCATATTGTACAAAATGTGGCATATTGGTAAAAAAATACGTCAGTTTGAGCCAAACACTCTGTTTTACGAGATGATTAGCATTGAGAATGGGGGCTTCACCTTTGTATCGATGATACCTCCGCCAACTCATCCGATGCCCTCCCCTGTTTTCCCAAACCTCACTCTCCTCAACCGCTGGCAAAGGGTTCTCGGAGCGGATCGCGTCCTGAAAAAGAAAGAGAAAGAAATTCAAGTGTGCCTCAGTTCAACGAAGGCTAATTACATGGGTCTGACATCAAGGGAGAAGAATGTTCCGTTCGTCTAAAAAAAGGATTCACATCTACAGCTACGCAATACCCTGCAAACCACCACGAGGTTGTGAGGCAGGGGGTGAAGATCTCCAAACATACACTATTGACATGCAAATAGGCTACTACATGGAAATATATTAGATAATAGAGTCAAATGTCGCTAGATGGTTAAAGTGGTCCGTAGTATGAGGCGGCAAACTTTTGTTCTCCGGGCGACTTTCGTTAAGAGAAAGCTAATTCCGACTCAGGGCTTCCCTCCACTCTTATCCCACATCCCTTCTCTTCCTAAATACTCGCCAATAATGGTGCAAATGTTCTCAGCGGTCAGCTGACCCTCCTAACAACATCATCGTCATCAAATTAAATCATAGCGGATACTGGATGAATTCATTGCACTCAAGATACCTTGCTGCGAAATAGAAGCTAGTGAACATGAAATGAAAACGAAATTCATAGGTCGGACACCCTATAAGTATGTGAGACAATAGATCTGGGTAGCATTAGGCGCAACAGTTGCAAATAATTATGAATTGAGGGAAGTTAAGTTTGTTAGCATAGAAGGGATAGAAACTGGGAGAAGAGAAAGGCAAAATTGCATACCTAAGTGACACTTGTCTCCCATTGCATAGTAACGAATCTATTTGAACGTGTGCCGAGTTCATGTTTAGTGATGATTCATCCTTTGCTAGGCTTCCTTGAGGGGAATCAACGTTCACCCTTTATAATTATATTATCTGTAAATATCTTGCTGTGAATTTCAGATGCCATAGTAGCTCGTCAAAAACACAAGTAATCAATTCTGAGATGGATTTAACGCAGCTTCCCACTCGATTCTTCTACCCATTAACCTCTTAAAATTTACATAATTCGTCTCTTATCTGTCATGCTTTACTGCTTACACTGCATATCTCATAACAGGCCGTCGTTTATTGTATTCTGTTTTCTATTAAATCAAATTCCATAATTTCACAGCGCATCGAATAATCTTCTAATATAGGTATGTAATATACACATTTTTCAGATTCAAATGTGGGGAGATTTCAACAGAGGAATGATAATCTTGATGGCCAGACCCATTCGCATCACTCTATATAGACAATAATAAAAGCTGGTTGAGATTAAATGCACTGAAAGTTAATAGTTAAACGCAAATAATTTGACTGAGAAGACTTTTTTAGCTGAAGTAGTAAAAGTATTTAAAAAATCCTCAGTTATGTGAGCAGTAAGCGAGAAATGATTGAAAGCATCTGGTATTTTTATAACTCTATAATAACCAGCTTTAATTTGTTTTAGTTCTGGCCTATGAATGTAGGAAAAGCTTTAATGTACATGAAGTATTTTTATATTTTTTAGCACCAAAAGAGAAAAACCGGCCCGGGCGGTCGATAAATATTCATACCAGAGTCTGAAAAGGAAATGCCAGTACTTTTTACGCATACATATTAAAATCAGGACGGAAAAAGGCTTTTTTGGATCGGGAAAAACAAATGACGTAGACGAATTCGGATGAAAAAGAGGCTAGGTTCACTATCGTGAACTTATTGTTTCTCGAGAGAGATAAAAGGAGAAGACTAGCAGATTAAATTTAAATTCTCTCCTTTAAATTCTTGAGGTATCGGTGACATGACGATCGAAGGTGGAAAGTGAAGTCGGGTGTTTTGGATGGAGAATTTAGACCGGAAAACATAGAATCTGTATTGGTGAAGGCTTTTCGGGTACTCCACCGGGTCAAACCCTACATTGCTGCCTACGTTTCAATGGGTAAGTCGTCCATTGAAACGTCGGCAGAAATGCAGAGTTTCACTCGGTAGAGTAACCGAAATGCCTTCACCAACACCAAAGGCCGGGAAAGCATCTGATCATTCTTCATAGAATCTGTATAATTGAAAAATAATTCGATCAACTTGCGGCTGAGGAAAGCTAGAATTACTACCAATACCCGAGATGTCCATACATTGTGTAATATCCAAAGATTATGCCGTAAGAAGAAGATAAAGCCGTCATCTACGAGGGTTGAGCAGTCATTTAGAAGTTACTATTCGAGCAGAATAGGCACGAAAGGGGATTTTCGTTAAATTTTGATTATATCCATGATAGAATTGAATACTTTGCGCCTAAATCATAGACTTGTAATATCTAATTGTACCATCGCCAATCGTGCTTTTGGATTGCGTTCGATTGCACATTTTCACAGCAGTTGCTGCACCACAATACGAAATAAAACCACGGGCACTCTAAGGGTGGTTGTCTTGCTGCTCATCACGGTCAACATACTCTCTCTTGCGGAGATAATGGAAGTTCGACTGCGTCTGATGCAGGTGACCTCTTTTTGTACGAACCTTAGGGGTATGAACAAAACGGCGTGCAATTCGTCTAATAACAAGATTCGTGGTGAGGAGAAGATGACGAAACCGAGCGTGGTGGAAGTGGAATCGGGGATACTTGCTACCTGGCCAGATGCAAGCTAACAACGGCAGTTTGCCTAAATCTTGGTGACTTTTGACGGATTACATATTTCACTTATTTCATTAAGTCCGAGGAGTGTCGACCGATATAAATGATGATTCAATAAAATTTCATCCATGATGTAGCCGCCTCCTTGTCCCTCAAATTTATAATTTTGTGCATAATGTGCCTTGATTCTCGAGGATACCTTGTTCTCAGAGACATGTGGTCCAAAGAGAGTTGCTTCCCCATTCTCTCTGAGAGTAAGGTCAAATTCTCTAGTTATCCCGCGCCATCACTTTAACTTATTTTTTTACCTATAGCCTGTTTCAGTCTGAATTCGGTCAGAGTATACGCGCTCGGTGGAAAATGTTGTTCAAGAGTGTTAGGGATAATTTTGGAAAGGGAAAAGAAAGATTAAAAAAGTAAAGGCTATATGAATTAATGAACCTACTAAGAGTCAATTAATTAATTCAAAAATGTAATTTTCTCAGCTGTGGTAGGTTTGTGATAATATTACCACATACAGGCCTTAGTGCAGGTGTTTCCTCATAGCAACGACGTAAGCAATTTCCTGCTTTATCCACCATTTGCTATAGTGTTTGACCGTTATTATCGCATGAAACAGATTATGAAATGAATGTTGGGCAGCAGAGAAAGCCATATTTCAAATCCCATCCAGGCTATCTGATTTCTTTCCAAGCTCTTCATGCATGCATGTGCTGTTTAATTCATTATCCCACCGATTGGAATTCAAACAGAACCTGGCAGCATTTCGGATTTTTTCTGGCCTTCACGTTTTCTTCCACTCTTTCGTAAAGTCATTTGAGGTGATACGATCGAATTAGCTTCCCAGTTTTGCAAATATGTATTGCTCATGCTTTTCCCACCCAATCCTTAGGAGATCTCTTAAAAGCTTCTTGTTCATTTAAATTTATCTCAGCCACTCATCCGCTTTCAACAATCCTTTGTACTCCTAACTTATCACTCCCGCAGGGATGTAAAGTACCTACTCATTTATAATTCTGCCAACTCGTTATTGTAACTGACATGCAAACTAGAGCTCTATGCTGTTCATTGCTTCATTCATTCATTTGCAAGATCCGGTAACAAACCAGAAAAGAGGTTCAAACACGTGATTGTACTCCAGAAACGAACTCATTCGCTACAATTTTTTTCGACAAATTATATATTCATTTTCTTTCCTATCATGACTCAAAATCTAAATCTTTTTACATCGAAATTGGAGCAGGTGGTGGCACCAGCTTAATATGAGTGTCATAAAAATCAAGGTTGAGAAATCTTCCGGGAGGATGGAATGGGAGGAAGCAGCAGCGATGCACAAAAAAACCCTTAAATATAGTCTGATAGAATCTGAAAAGATATACGAAAAAACATAGCACAGAACAAGACAAACTTGCTCTGAAACGTTTTTGGTGTGTGAGTCCGTCTTCAATCCATCTTGTTTACCCTTTCCATTTTCTTAACCTAGCAATGCATCAGTTGAAATGCGATCAGTATTTTGTGATCGGTTATTAGCGTTTATAATAATCCTACGACAATGAGGAGCGATTAATTTCCTTGAATATTGTTTAGCAAATTTGTCGAATCACATAGAAAGATATGAAACTGTGTTCAGTATTAACTATTAACCGATACTAAGTTGTGTACTTATTTGTTTAATTACATTACGTATAAATTTTTTGTAAATTCTGCAGCTATTCTTTAATTCTTAAAGTATTTCTGAATAATATTTTGTCTCCTGACAAGGTTTTCCTATTTTTGCTTCATGAGTGAACTTCGAACTGCTAAAATTTCCTCGAATGAGTAACTTTGCTAGCAGTACACCTCTTGTTTCTATCATTCAACCTAGTTCCGCCTCTTAAATACAGACCCTGTCATACTTATAATGGTTTTTATATGCCAATTTACCCAAATAAGTTAATCTGTTAGTTAGTTAGGATCAGCGGTGGGATTAAAAATAGCAGACAACCATTGCGACATGACTCCTACCTAATGCGAAACACGAGCCCATTGTTTCCAAAATTATCTGCTTAAAGACGGTTCCAATAACGGCTGAATCCAAGTGAGGGGAACTATAATCCAAATTAGGCTCAAATACAACCCCCGGGTTTTATGTGAGAAGGTTCGGCCTTCCAAAGGCTAAAGTGTAAAACTATATAAACTTTTTGCTGTTCTACCCCAGATAGTCAGTTTTTCCTTTTCTGACTCGTATTGCTCCTAAACGTTGCCAAAAGAAACTCGGTCTCAGCATTTCTACTTTTCTGCAATAAAAAAGTTTACACGTGGTGTTAGGCATGAGCCATACAAAATCACTGTTAAAAACTAAAGAATTTAAGGGAAGATGCGAAAAATTCATTCTTATTAATTTTTAGTTTCGCTAATTCCAAAGTCAAGATATATTTTACTCTCTATTTTCCACTCCTAAGCCACTTTCAAGGCAGATGCAACGGGCGAATCCAGCAACTGGCTTCACTGAAGAATATTTCAGTCTCAATTTACATTCCGTGTATCGATTCTCTTATTCAAAACTTAACCAAAAGAATAATATCAATTGAAGAGATTACAAATAATTTCCAGATGCTTCTTCCTGAATTTACAAGTCTTGACCAAGTTAAGCATCTGGAAAATTTATCAAAGTATTTCGAAGACACTGCAACACCTGCTACTGTGAAAGCTGAGCATTCACTGTGGTGTAGCACAACATTAGCTATGAAGAAGGAAAACGAGGCTCTAAATGTCCTAGAGCTACGTGACAAAACCTACTACAGATCCATCAATTTCCTCCTGACAATTTTGGGTACTCTTCCAGTAATCTCTCGCACACCGTAGAAAGGTCAACCATGGAGAGAGTGAAGAGTGTTACTCGAAACTTACTAACCGATGACAGACTAAGTTCTCTTTCTGTGTCCTCAATACACCGGGATACTAATATATATTCTGAAAAAGTGATCAACAGAATGACTGGAGAGAAGAAAAGAGGATTGTTACTCTAAATAGGTATTATAGTTCCCAAAAACTTGCCTAACTTAAAGGTGCAGAATGTTTTGAAATCATCAAATTTGTAAATTATTATGTGAAATATACCCTAATGAAATGAAAAATACACATTTTTGTGGATAGAAGGAAAAGTTCTAATTTTCAAGGTTACCTTATTTAAGCTTTAGAGACGAAAGAATAACTAGAGTGAACATTTTACAATATACCAACAGACCAAATTAGTGAACACCATAATCGCATTTTCAATCATAGGGAATAACCTACGAATCACATTCATCGCAAAACCAAACCAGCCTATCGCGTAATGTATGACGCGGCTTTACAATAAAAACGAATCAAATTGCAGAAACTTGGCAAGCTACAAGTCGCAAATGCAATAACGACAAAAGGGAAGACTGGTTGCCGCTAAACTCAAAGAATACCTACACTTTCGGGAACCTTCCAGATGTTGTACGCAACCATAGTAATGATAATCGTTTATAAGTGGGACTGTCTCTTCAGCGGCCGGTGGCTATGCCCGAAAGTACCTGCATAGAAATTTAAGTTGTACAGTGTCAACGAGAGCTTTGTAAGAGCAAATCCTGTTTCGTTACCACATGATAAAAGTTAAGTTAGAGGGCAGAGCAAAGGATGACATCGACTCACCCAGTGAAATTTAGTGAAACTGCATCAGAGCCCCGAGAAATGTCAACAGGGACGGCGGATATTTGCGGGACATTCTAAGGAAGACACCTGCAGGCGACAGGCTTTGCAAGAAATATTCATTATGCATGGTTATCAGGGGAAAGGCTTGTTGATAATTCAATTTCGTCTCATTTTGTCATTAATAATCATATTAATATTGAGTTATGTGTTGAAAAATTTCTTTAGAGGGTAAGTAGGTAATTTCTTACAACAAATTTAAATTGTTATTGTTTATTTTTTTTGCGATAGAACGAATAATTTTGTTGTTCTGATTTTAACTGGGCATAATAATCCGAATTACAGTGCGTATAATTCAAGTGATAAGTGCCTTAAAGCGTAATCACTAGTTTGATGCATGTCTGTGGTTAGTAGTTCATCTTTCCAATTGATATGTATGCATGAGTTAAACTTATGTGCATATATACGTTGAACTTATGTTCTGGGGCCGGTCAAATTAACTGCTCCATATCAGGGCAAGCAGTGAACTTTACTAGTGAGAAGAGATAGGAATGGGAACTATGAAAGAAAATACCAAGCAATGAAAATTTAAGGAAGATATTTGTAATATGTCGGTACTGAACGGGCAAGGCTGATTTGTTTCAAGTTAAGCTATGCTAGACTTAGCCTCCCCTCCCCCCGAAGCAAATTTCTGGCTACGTGCCTGTACTACCCGGTACTTGACATGTACATGCAATTGCCAGTTTCTTTTTATAAAACACGAGGCATATTAGGAGTTTTTGACTGTTTTGATATGACCCGCACTAGGGAGTATATCGTTTCGCTTGCTTCCGCGATATCGAAGGAGGGGGGAACGAGTTATCAAATGACCTAGATCGGAAAGAGTGTACGGTCGTGTAAAATTGCACGTGTTTGTATACAAAATTTTAGCCTCAGAAATATGGGTTTTGTGCCCTCTTGAAATGGAAGTGCGTCTCATTCACCAGGACGTCTTGTATGCCATTAAAAATGTTAATTTTCAATATAAATAGCTATGGATTCTAGATGTTTCTAGAAGGAAGAGTAAGATGTTGACTAATTGAGTGATCTTATTAATAAGAGGCGCTCGACAGCTGGATTTAGGGAAAGACATTAGCCTGCTCTGAACGGAAGTTGACGTGAAGTCCTGTTCTACTTCCCTTCCGACGAGCGGAGTGCTATACTTGATGTGCTACAAGGTGCTTTATTAGGGACTTGGATACTGCCAACAAAAGTTCCTGCCACAACCGATATTCCACCATGGGTCTTAAGGAGTGAAGGCCAGTAATCCTGTCACGGCGTCAACGTGATTTTAAACGTTTATGAAAATCACGTTAGCCAAGAAATTTGCACGTGAAATGGAATTTAGCGTATTTTTCAAGGATGAAAATAATTTGTAGCTTTACATTCATGCCGATTATTCATGCAGAGTAAATCTCCGGATTCAGAATTTCCGATTTCGACCGAGTGCTTCTTTGAGCTCAATTAGGTGCATTGTACCTGACTAAATTTGCTGTATTGGCATAGAGCTACTCTTTTTTCCGTCTTTAGCTGCTGTTCGTCGAATTTCATAGATTTTGTGGCGAAGCAAAAAAAAGTACTCTGAAAGAAAGAAATGCCTGTGCTAAAAAAAATTGATCCTGTAATTATCAATTCGAAATAAAACTAATAACAAGAACCTTTAGGCTAGATTATGGAAGCATTACACTACCGGCCCCAGTGCCGTTCTTTAGAGATACACGAATGCAGCATAATTATAATGTATCCAGGACAAGTGAGGTGAATTCATGTATACTAACAGGTAGTTGGGTGATTTGTGATACTTATCAAATACATTCCTCAAAACCGTATGGGGTAATGATATTTTAGCATTGAAATTTCTCCATCAGTAGGTTCATTAAAATAAATTTCAAAAAATTAAATGGTGTCCTGGCGGTTAATAAGCTGGCAGCTAAGTTGGCATTGAAAGAGCGGGTTCAAGGTTCATATTGTAAAGAAGCTAGGCATACCTGCGCCTGAAGTCAACCATCAACTTAACGTTACGAGCAAAAAAAGAAAATTCAGGTTTGTCTTTGGAGAAATTATCCCCGTCTAGAATGAGAGATGTCTACAATGAAAGATGGTTAAGCAAATCTCCAAACGCCTCAACTCCCCTCGAAGGCATTCGCTTACCTTCCGCACTACCGTCAATCATCCTACACCTCTAATCATCCATTTAGGTCCTTTAGTCCATCTGCCGTTGAGAAAACAACACGCGGTTTGCATTTATTCGCGCACACTCCCTGAGCCTCAATTACTACCTTTCCCATCAAGGCAGGAGCGATTTACTCTGAATTAAGAGATATTAAGAAACATGATGAGTCATATCAATACACGGTCAACACGTACGTTACTCGAAAGAAAATTTATTCCTTTTTTATGGCGGCTAGTCGTATCGGAATGAAGGTACGCTCAGCAGTGGCGCCATCACTCGGCATTAAAAGGAGCTCATCAGAGAGCGCAGGAGTCTCCAAACATCCCTCTCCCTGGCGGATCAACCGCAAATTCGAAGCCTTTGTTTCGACTCCTTTCACTTATTTCCTTCCTCCTTTCTCCTTTATATATTCCTTTGCTACATTTCCCCTTCCTTTGCCTCTTCAATCCCTCGCCTACAAAGTCCAAAATCCAAATCTCTGGCTCAAAAAAGAAGCAACCTGCTAGCCAAGACAATTCGAGACTAGTGACGTTTTTGCCCCACGTGTTTATTTTCCTTTCTCAGAAAATGAAGGCTGACGGAAAACTGAGAATATCCGAAAACAACAAGTCTCCTGGAATCTCATGCTGCTGACTTGTAAATTAAATGCTACTTGGTGGCGGGTGTTGCTTCTTTTTAGTCAGCACCTCATTTGACTCTAGTGAAAAAAAATATTAGCTACGTAATAAAATGCTCACAAAAGATAAAATATGCAATAAAACACTTGAAACTTGTTGTTACTGCTTGATTTTTCCGTAAATGGTTGGCAAAATTGACGAGAATGTGGACTGATTCCATTATCATTCAGAACCAAGGCTCACACCGAAAGCAACAAGGTCCTCGGTCTTCATTGGGAGAGGGATTGATTTCGTAGTATTTATAAGTGCATAATAAGAAGATATTTCTTCTTTCAAAGTTTTTTTTTCAAAATTTCCGCAGCTCTATGAACTATTTTTATAGCCCTTGACTCAATAGCTATGGATTACGCATGCGAAATAGTAACTTTCGTTGAAGTGGGTGAGCTTAAAGAAATGAGCTATTAATTTCAGATTAGAGAAGTTGATCCGATTAATTTGCAGTTTCAATTACGACCCACATCCGGTGTCATTAGGAAAGATAAATTATCCCAATCATGAGGCCACGTGAATAAGACTGCTGGTAGAGAACAATCAGTTATGGCCTTCCCTTTTGAAGCATCACCTTTAGTCTTCCTTCATTCACTGTAATGAGAAGTGGGGGTTTTTAACCTTTCCTTCATCTGGCGGAAAGATTTCCTTGCGTACCCCATTCCTCGTCCTCTCTTCGCCACTCAATGGCTTCCACCCATGCTATATTTTGTAAGGTTACCAGCTTCATCCGGCTACAACTCATCGCAACAGAAACGTGAAGCGGAATAATGCCAAATATTATGTATCCTCTTATTGCGAAACGAAACAATTTTGGATGCCGAAAACATTTTTCTTCGAAGTGAAGCTAGGTACACAGAACTCTTTAACGACCTCCTAAAATACACTAAATAGCTTCCATTTGCGTCATATAGCATTCATTACGCCTGATGTTCATGAACATGACGTTAGACCCCATATTAAACGGCACCCGTAATTAAAAAACATGGAAGAAAAGGTTCAAAGATATCGCTATTGCTTGTAATCCACCGTTTAAATTTACCAGTCCACACTTTTAGTTACTGATATATGTTCCGTCAAATAGCTTGACTTTGCAACAATTGGGCATCCCTTTACCAAATATATTTCACTGCATTCACCAAGGATCAGGGAAATTGTGGGACGAGGATCTACGGGAATGCCCGATGAAAGACGAATGAAATAGCTTAGGTCAGACAGCACAATTGGCAGGGTAAAAAACATCCCTGCATTTCGTTTCGCGTCTTGCTCATAGGCAGGACAACCAAGATGCTGCGGTGGCCTCGCATCGCCAGCGGACGGCGTTGGAAGGACAACATAGCGACACTCGTCACAGCGCGAGGGGGCGCGCGTGGATTTCTCGCGCCGCCGTCCCTCCTCCGCCGCCGGCAGCCAAGGGCCAAGGGCGAGTGTCTTACTTGAAGGTCATCGATGAGGACTTGGTAGGGGATGGTCCGCTGCTGCAGAAAGGCGACGAGGCGACCCGCGGCGCTGGGCGATGCGAGAACGTCCGCAGAGCCATTGTGGCGCGCGAGGAACTGCGTGCCCGGCAGCGCCGCCACGAACTCGCCTAAGGCGGACGCGTCCTCCGCCGCTGCCGCCGACGCGAATATCCGAAGCACTTGGAAGCGCTCATAGGACACGGGGTCGGCCCGAGCGACGGCCAGAGCTGCGACGGCGCAGGCCACGCCGAGGGCTGCACCCGCGAGCCGCTTGGATGCCTCCATCACGCTGTCGCCGGCCGCTGCGGGGCGCCGCGCTTATAAGGGCGCATCCATGCCGAGGGGGGGCCCGCGAGCGGACGCCCACTCCAGGCGTGACTCACGGGGGCACGAGCGGCGGCCGAGAGCTTCTTCTTTTATTTTTAATTTTCTTTTTCCCTGCGCTCCGCCGCCCCCGGGGGCGAGACGGTGGGGCGGGCGGGGGGGAGATTCGGGTGATTGACGCCACGCGCCCGCGGGGAAGGGTTGTTGTTGCGGCGGCACCCACTCCCGCATTGCCATCGGCGCGGAAGGGACATGTGGGCGGCGAAGGGTGACTCCGGCTCTCGGGTCGCACTTTCCATTCCGCGCGCTTCCTCTGTCCGCGAACCACTCGAGGGTCTCCCTTACTTTGTAAAACCCGTCGACACATTATCAATAGTCTTTTAACTTGGTGCAAAAATCATTAAGTATGTAAACACAACGATTCGAATAGCCATAATGTTCACCACCGCGGCAGCCAGATTGGTCACGCGCTAACTAGGCAATCCAAAGGTTAAGGATTCGTATTCCGCCTCGGGCAAGGATGATGTGCTCATTTGACTTAAGACCGCTTTACACGATACAATTTTTTGTACAATTTCTTGTACAAACGCATGCATAAACTGAACGAAATTGTATATTTGTCTGAATGGAATTAGAACAGGTTCTATTTCCCGTTCAGTCATTCAGACAATCGCACAAGCGTTCGTATAATTTGCCGCTTTACACGGTACAATTTCCTCATACAAGAGTTTGTACAAGAAATTGCACAGAAAATTGTATCGTGTAAAACGGCTTTTAGGGTTAAATACTTGGTTAGATGGCGTTTTATAACAAATCGCACGGTGACAGGGGTAAATGCATGAAATATCTCCATGGTAGAAAAAAGGAAAAACTTTGCGAATTTCAATAAAAAGTTCTTTAATCCATGACTCGGGTTTTAACAGTTTATGTCATCTTCAGGTCATTAAATAGTAGTGCATGTTTGGTGAGAATTCACCCCCTGCCACACACCTTTATGGTGGCTTGCCGGGTATTATATAAATGTAGAATAAAGGTCAAAATTTTTTGGTGAAATTCGCAAATTTTGTTCCTTTTTTCACCGGTGTAAAAATAACCTTAGCCTTTGGAGAATCTAAAAACCTAATTCTCCTAATATTGCTACTATCACACTGTTCATCACGATGGTCTATCTGGCATTAGAGTGTAGAGCTCACCTAAAGGGACCCTCGGCGCGTGAAATCTGCATATCAGTGCAGCGGAGTAATATCCTTTTCTCAGGCCAATTACGATTTCCCATAAACATCTGGTACCCATAAGATCGCTTGTGTTTAACTGAGCGTGTCGAAAGGCCTCTCCCAGATTCGATCGCGGGTCTTCGGGTCAGTAGAACAAGGCTCCACAAACTGAACAAACACACAGTCTTTCATGAATCGAGGACTAATCTTTTATTTTCATCCGGAATATATAGACAAAGAGGTGGCAGTGAGGATCGAATAATTTCTGGGTAACGTTCTTGTTAATTTGATAATTGAACTTAAAAAACATAAACATGACGTGTGTTTAATGAGTTACCACTTTGATTCCACCCTTCACAAGAGACAGAAGGCATATCACAACCTGGCTCTCTCATAAGCTTTTGTTCTGATATGCATGAAACTCTTTTGGATCAAAGGTAGGCCAACAGGAAGGATCACGTGAATATTAATGAATAATTTATTTCATGTACGTTCCAGGGTAAAAATCGAGAGATTGGCGCCATTTGAAGTTTCGCGCAAAGGTGATGGCGATCTCTTCAGTGAATCCACCCTCAGTCTCGAAATTGGCTCACGGCCTGGTGTCGGTGGGTGAGGAGTCCAGCATCCACAGGCTCGTCCGCGGGCAACGGGTGCGAGGGAGGAGGGAGGCGCTTGCCCCGCCACCGCCGCAAGTGGGCCAATGTCGAAACCCAGCGCCCAACACCTCGTGGGACGTCCTCAAAAATAAAAACGAAAAGTCAAGCCGCCCTGATGCCGGAGCGACAAAAAGCAACACCTTATCGCATTCGCCATTTTAATTGCTCGTGTCGGAGCGTGGGTGAATGACTGGGTCACGCCATGCTCACACTCCGAGCCCGCAGTCACTTAACGGTTCGCCCATCACCGTTTAGTGTGCCACTGCCTGTTCGGAGACAGACACACACTCGCCTCGGATGCAACTGTAAACGGAATGACCCATTGACACGGGTGACGAGGTACACACGCCTCCAACGGAAACAAGTGCAATCCTTGCGACAGCACTTGTCATTTGGGACAATTGGGATCGCTTTCCTCGCCGCCTAACCCCAATCGTGCCGTAATAACGATCGTCGGAGATGACGGGTGGCGGTGGGAGCGGGGAGTTTTCCTCATTGTTTCACTCCGCGTGAAGGAGCATGGCTACCTTGGACACCTCTGTGCTCTTCGGGACGTCCCAAGAAAACAAACACTGCGGATAATCTCCACGCAATCCGCTTGCCAAATTTCGAACCCATTGATGCAACAACGCTTCTAATATGACTGCGGAGCGAGAGCGGGGCTTTTATTTACGGACGCAAGAGAGAGTTCTGTGAAGGAGCACAAAATCTGGCCGCAAAAAAGTAAAAACGACTAATCGTCCTGTTGAGAGGCCGACAAAAAGCATCATATTTAGTCGCTGTAGCACAATGAAATTCGTGGACACATGACTTTGAGTCGCATGTTCTAGAAAATAACGAATTAATGATTCCTCGAAGAGGGAATTCATTTGTTATCATCAGGCAGCCAAATTTGGCCAGTGAATAGCATTTAGGTATTAAATAATTTTAAGTAATGTAATCAAAAATGAATAATATATACTACTACCACTAATTTGAGCCATGACTCATTAGGCTTATAAATCGTCTGCATAGCTTCATTGGTGAATTAGTTAAGAGGCATATAAGCCAGTAAAACATTTCAGAATAATAAGATAATAAACGAATTCCTTATCATATTTTTTTAAATAATTGTAACTCTTTGAGGTTATTATTGGATCACACAGGGCAATATGTTCAATAATGATATGTTATTTTGTTTCTTAGGAATCGACAGTTTTATTGAGCAGGAATTCATACATTCTCACCGATGGATATTATGAAATACTAACCGTGTTTGTTGACACCTTTCCTCACACTACTCGATGTGATATTGCTCATTTCTTGGCATCCGAATGTGAAATGGTTCTTCTAGGTCACGGACTAAACCTGACTGTTTTCCTGGAAATCCAAATATTAATGCGTTTCATTTGGTATTGGCAGAATTTGTTACATCGGGTGGAAAAATAAACTCTCACAATATTTCATTCACCGCCGCTCAGCCATAAGTTTAGTAGCAACATATTCCGGTTAATTTTATTAATGCATATCTTACCGCGTAACACATGCGTTTAGAGGTTTTTACTGCGAAACCGATACGGTCAGTGTAAGATTTTATTTCGCCGCCTTGAACGGCCAATAACTGCATAAGAAATTTCCAGAGGAATATGGCTTCCTGGTATGGGTATCCAACCACGTACCTTCGGCTTGCCAAGCCAATGCGCAAACCACCACGTATCACAATGTTCTTGAACCGCAAACCAAATTTCACTGGTTCGATTCCCCGTCCAGGATACCTTTTTTCTCGGGTAATTTTCCACGCATATGATTATTGTTTCATAAAAATCATTGATTCAAAAGGAGACTGAATGCTCGAGTCGCCCCATTTTTGCTCTCGCAGTTAATGGCATGAGCATAATTTAACTACAGCTTACAGATCTATCCTATGAAAAATCAAACAATGGAGGACGTAAATTTGCAGGATGCTGCGCTGAGCAAGTAGGCTATTCAAGAGCGAACGCTTGTCATCCGCTTGAACTCATTGAGGCATTGCAAAATACGCATGATCGCAACCTTTTCTTCGGGGGGGCGAATACCATTCCCTGCTGTTAATTCCGGAGACTCATCTCCCTTGAGCCTCGTGATTGGCTCAGCGGTGGCTGATAACTGGAATACGCCGTGTGCTCATTTTGGGCCGGACAGGTGGGCGGAATTAGGGGCGACGCGGGGGCGGGGGCGCCCGCCCGGTGCCTCCGAGCGGAGGGCTCCGTTTAAATGCCTCGCCCCGCTTGCGGATCCTAGGTCGGGGGCAACATTTAGCTATCGGGCGCCATCTGGCCATGATCCCACGCGGCGCTAGAAAAGAGAACCGCGGACATCTTGCCATCGGACGAACCGTGGCGATGGGCTGACGGCTGCGGCTCCCAGATGAGCATCGCCTTTCAGGGCCGCCGGTGCCCTGAGCGATGCCTCGGAATGACTCTCAGGTGGCGGTCTTCATGGTACCCTACGGTGAGGGAGTCCAAGGATGACACTGCGGGAGAGGAGAACCGCTGCCCTTGGCTCACACCGCCCAAGGAAGGAGGGCGTGCCTCCTTCCTTGGGCGGTGTGGGCCGGCGGCAGTTGCCACCAGAGGGCGCATCGCGATCAATGGGACGCAGCGCCACCAAACCGCCTGTCATAGACCAAGGGGGGCGTTAGAAATCCTCGGGATTATCTCTAATAGGTAACCATTGAGTCACGTGCTACAAACACGAACGGGTCGCGAACTCGGTGTGTTTGAATCGCTCATTACTATCTCACATTTTGTTGAATCTGAGTTTTTCTCAGCTGTAATAGAACCCCCGGATGAGAAAACCTCACGTGAAAACAATTAGTAAGGCGATTCAAACACACCAATACGTACATTCATGCAGGACCACATTATAAAAGATTAATTGCTCAGTTTTAATTATTTCTATTGATTCTCAGTCTTTAAACTAAAAATAGTCAAAGCTAAAAACATTTTTCTAAATAATGAAGCGACAAAGCAATGATTAAGAAGAAATCCAGAAAATAGGCGCCAGTATTTTTGGCTTTGAGGCTCTAAAGGTACCTTCCTAATGCAACAGGCAACATATTTGTGTACTTAAGAGTGCTAAAAGAGATTAAGTGTGGCTAAATAAGCTAAAACTTCAAACAAACCTTAAGCGAGAGAAAACTGTTACGTATTATACCCAGCCGCTAAATACGATGAATCGGCTCCTTGCCTAAAGATTGTTCTGATTTTTCTTCCATCATTTAAGAGATATTTCGTGGGTGATGCTGTTCATGGTATTTGCTTATCCTTGTGCATCTAAGGCAACGAAATACCATCAGAGTAGAGCATTATGCGGCCCGGAGTTCTACATTAGGGAAATTATTTTCCAAAACCGCGTCGAAAATCCTATCCTGTTTGATTTTTGTGTGTGCCATATCTTATGCTAGTGGGAAATGACAGATAATCTAGGTAAAAGAACAGATCCCCTTTTGCTGAATGTGTTTGGTGTAGGGCATATGAAAGGTAGTCTCTGTCTACCTAGCAAATTAGCCAATGTATTCGTCACTATCATAGAGAATTTCACCCTAAAATGAACTACGAGCAATGTTGACTGAGAGCCAAAATAAATTACAATAGCTATATAGGAGTAAAAATACGCTGATAATCACATACTAATATACCATGTGAGGGAAAAAAGCAATATGGCAGTATTTTCCTCATATATAAAAAGAGAAAATACAATAATAGTCAAAAATACTAAAAGAATGAAATGTAACCAGATGGTAGAAATTCAGCAGCCGTACAATAATATCACAAAGAAGCCATTCCAGGCTATTCAGGACACTTTTCAGTAGGAATAGGTTAAAAGTTTCACCTGATGTGATGTGATCAGATGAGATAGATAACCGGAATAACCCAATAATCACCGATCTATATTTATACTCTACCCAAATATTACTCTTCCGATCAGGGGTAAAATTCAGTAGCATTTACTGAAAATTTTAAAAGAACATTCTCACATAGATAGAGTTACTCAAGCACGAACGCAACTAGGAACTAAATATCTAAGAAATTTTAGGCTATAACAATAGTAATTGCCATCGTCAGTAGGTAAAGTCCTAAAGTACATAAGTTCCACTTGCTAGAATGTTTCAGAGCGACACTCCTATTTTATATGACAGGCTTGAAATTGTTAGAGCTTTGGCATATGTTTACACTGCTATAAAATGGGCTCTCTTTTGATGACATTGTTCTAGTTATAATATCTCAGATCTACTTGCAGTGTTTTCCAAGTCCTTTAGCTCTGCTTGACTTGTTGCGATGTCGTAGGTAATATTTATCACTTCTCAATCGTAACTCCCTCATAGTCGTTAAATTAGGTCACTTTCATTTCACGTTAACGCTTCGTGGAAAATGATAGCCCCAAACAAAAATAATTCAAAGCGGTTATTAACGATGCGTAATATTTCAGTTCTTTTTTATATATGCTGGAAAAGAAGACATGGGATATTTTTTTATGGACATCTGTCGTTAATTATGCTACTATATTATTTTTTTGTAATTTTTTGGTGTAGTATTATACAAAATTGCCATTTTTCTCACTTAATAAAGATAATTGAAGTTAGTTCCCTACAAGATCTGCAACGATGAAAGATAGCCGGGCAATAAAAAATATAGATAAATACCTATTTAATAGCGGTAAGCTATCAGTAGGGTCTACTAATTAAAACGAAGCTTTTTTGCGCAAGAATCGCAATAGTTTTTCACATAATCGTAAAATACCGAATCGTCTTTATCTCTATTTATCTGCTGACGTCTTTAGGTCTTCAGACCTAAAGACGTCAGCAGGATCGCAGGAGTAACTGCCGTCAGCAATGCCACTGAGGTACGCCCAAGAGTACTTATCTAAATTCCTCTAATTTGCGACAATCATTCCTCAACAGGAATTATCTCGCCTCTCCAAATGCAATTGTACTTTTCTATACGAACCCCTACAAATATTCATTACAATCACTCCTCGAGGACAACTCGAATCCAGGGGTATTCAATTCCTTTGGCTGTTCCCCAAGGATAGAGTCGAAAATTTGTAGTTACCAGTGGAATGCTACCAACCAATAAGGCCCTTTACGCCTTTTAGGACAAGTGTGTAATTGTTTAGGGGTAGTAATTTATCAGGGAACGGAGAGAGGGTAGAGTGAAAGCCACCATCCCAGTATTAGCCTACTTTTAGAGAAAGGTGCCTAGGTGTCCACGGCCTATCGCCTCATCCGACGGACCAAGTAATGAACTTGAAATGATCACTTCAAGGCATTCGATTGGGGACCGTTGCACCAATGACAAATCTCTGCCACTGCCGGAACTCGAATCCGGGCCTTGGGATATGAGGCCAGTACTCAACCCACTACACTAACCCGATCCCCGCGTGGAACGGTATGTGATGATACGTTGGTACATACATACATTCGTTTCATTACCCCAACAAGTTGGAATATTTTCCGAGGAGAAACGCCTCATCCGGCGCTGATTCTATGCAACATATATTTTTTACGTGTTACCCAATGATTTTCCAGTCAATCTTTCGTACTTGCTCGTGGGACAGTTATAATTGTAAATAATTAAGTAAGAGCACATTCCTAGCCGCGATAAGATAATTTAGGGTCGATTATGTAGTATGTAGATACCAGAAAAACTATGAAGAAACGTTTCTCGGGCTTGGCACAGAGAAACATTTTTTCATAGTATTCGCCGGGAAAACACTAGATCTTATACCAGAAAAACTCTTCGTAAATCCCTCTGCTTCCTCCAACCTTATGCTATCATTGCTGTGATGGAATGAATGGGAATATTCACCTTTTTTACCAAATATTATCTAAAAGTTTTTGTCACTTTTTACGACCAATACAGAACATTTCAAATAAACCCGGACTAGCTGCGCGGATGAATATTTTTCGCTTCGTTGATACGATACAAACCCTGATGGCCTAGCTTTGAGCCAAATTTTGCTTTAGGTTGTGTGAATCTTAAAATTTGAATTATCAACAGAAGAGCAAAAAACGGTGGAAAAAGTTATAAAAATTTTAAACGACGCATAACGGCACTTTTAAGAGATCCAAAGTGCTACTGTTTCCTCATCTGGTAAGAAAAGATATATAACTAATTTTTACATGCCAAAAGAGTTTTCAGTGATCTTCCATGAGAAAAAAAACTCCATCGTAAATTATAACCATGAATTTTATCCCTTTTTAATATTATTCAATAGTGGAGTTAGTCACGCAGACGTTACAATAACCACGCATTTTTAACCGGCCAGTAATAAATATAAATACATAGAGTGACGATCAAAAACATTAGATGAACGCCCTCTTGTTAAAACTTTAAATTTCTTCCTGTAGGAGCAAATTCACGGTGTAAAAACCATGAAATATTTTCCAGTGTGTACACCTACATGGGCAAAAACTAAAAATAAGTATATTCGAAGCTGCCCTAACTGAGATATTTTTGCCTTACTGCAATGAAGATGCTGAAAGATGGGGCGGAAGAAGAAAATTATAACCCTAGTATGGCATAAATTAAAACCAATGATAGTGAACTAGTTGCATACATACGACTATACTATGGTTCGATGACAATTATAGCTATAATGGATATTTTGATATAAGAAGTATTTTTGTTCACCGATTGATTGAGTGATCGGCATATTATTATGTATTAAATATACCATAGTTGGATATCATCGGTTGTTTGTATTTACCCTTCTCAAAGACACTTTCTCAGTACACCACCACTAAACCACTCTATCGGCCATCACTTTGTGCAATCCATTCCTTATGAATAAATGAACACTATGTTTTTTCACAATGTTCGATTCTCACTACCGGTTTTGACTTCACCTAACTTCACGGGTTCCACCTGAAAATGATCTCACAAGTCAAAATCGATAGTGTGAGTTAAACTTAGTGGAAAAACAAAGTGCTCCTTATTGCCGACATGCTCTCTTAGTCCCTCCTTACTAATTCTTAATGTCCTTCCAACCTTTTTGTATCATTAAAACCGCTAAAATTCGCATTCATTTCAAAACCTAAACTACTCTCGAAATCGAAGAAAAAGCAAAACGGGTCCCAACCTCCTCAAGCATACGTTTCCCTCGTAATTCCTCTTATGTTTTTCCCTGTCGCATTATAAGTAATAAAGTAGATCTGATACAAAGTGAAATTTTCTCTGATTTTACATGGGCCCAACCAACATATCTCGTGAGACTGAGCGACAATATAATTTCCATAGTTTATCCACCTCTGGGAAGGCCGGTTTTACCCGGCGGATAGCTTAACCGGCAGTCAAATCTCAGAAATGCGTTTATCCACCATCTGTACTGACCAACTGTAGTAAAGTACATTTTATATTGACGCAAGTTAAAATCTTTCCGATTACTTAAAATATCGCTGCTTATATTTCTTTAGAAATAATTCTGTGTCGGCCATGGATCAAATCCTACTGACGTTGCGATTCTATGCCACTGGAACAATGCTGATCGCCGCAGGGGACTTTATTGGTGTCAGTAAACCCTCTGCTTGCCTCATTATCAAAAGAGTGACCTGTGCAATTGCCAGCCATTTTTTGAAAATGCCAACGGGGGAGGATGAGATAAGGAGGGCCCAGCTGCAATTTTATGAGATTGCGAGATTCCCCAGGATTTTGGCCGCAATATATTGTACCCATGTGAAACTTCAGGCACCAGGTCAGAGAATATCTTCAGGTGTATTCATACCTTACTTTAACTCGCAATAGGAACATGAGCTCGCTCACAAATATATCAAAGGAGAGGTGCCAACCTTTCTTTAAAACTTTCTGATATTATGAAATGGTTATCCGTTTATGAGTAAGACTGGCTTGGTCGTTACAGGAGGCCCTCCACCGGTCAGAAAGAGTGCCTTCTTCTCATGAGCAGCATCTTTCCGTATATTCTTCTTTATCGTTTCGTATTTTCCCCTTAAACTTTTGGCGTCTCGGGACATTAAAAAATATTGAATAACATTTTATTACAAGAAAAAACGTGCGAATCGCATTAGCTATTACCGTTCCATTAACATAAAATGATTAGAAATAAATAACGTGTCCTGGCCCGGTGGTGGAAGCATAGTATTCCCTGGAAATACGATCCCACGTTTCATTTTTCTCCCTCCATGTTGCAGCATTCGTGGTTTTATTCTCTAAAATGCTCTTGTATTTTAGAGCTACCTCCAGCAGCAACTGTGTTTCACTACTAGTGAAGTTATTTCCACGATTTTTTAATTTTTTGTCCATCGCTGGAAAACAATAACGGTGAAACGAAACAGAAGGAATAAAATTTTACCTTCCGATCAACTGGTCTCACGAATTCCACAACATAAGCTGGAACAGAATATCGATGTTATCTTGTTTTCTTATTATAGCCTTAGCCAATCGCAGCATAGACTTTGAAATTCGCGGTCGCTTCTGGCCCGCAATCAGCCTTTCAAAACCACGTTGCCAGGTCTGTCCTTCGGGTAGCTACCCGACAGTTGCGAGTGGATTGGATAAACGGTACGCACGAGTTACCCAGCGGTTAGCGCTATCTTCCGGGTTGCTACATGGAGATATACCCAGATATTGATAAACCGGCCCATAATTCCATTAGTCTCCTCTGTATTACTGCCGCAGAAATCTGAAGCATTAGCCCCGGTACGCATGTCAACGCTTTTAACCGCAGTGAATCGCGTTCACGTATTCCTACCCTAATTTCCCCGTTCCCCATCCCCTCACCCCCTCTGCCCTCACTTTCCCTCCCCTCCAGCCCCGTATACCCTCCTCTCCCCTCCCCCCCTCCATGACTTCCTCTGGATGATGGAGGTGGTTGTGCCATCGAAATGATCTGGCATACGTGAGGGTATTTTTATTTCTTTGTGTCCTTGTATTCAACGTCACACGTGTGACCCACCGTTATCACCATTTACATTTGCGAAAATTTTAGGCAACCTCTCAAAAAACGAGATAGTTTTCCATCGTGTCGTACGGAAAACTATCGTCGATCTTTTCCATGGATCGTATGACCTCGAATGATCCCGGTACATGAACTCCTAGGGAAAAGTATGAAAATAAACCGGTGTCCATTATAAAGGGATTCTTCCCCTATGGATCCTGGAAGAATAATTCGGCCTATTTAACGATCGTGCGTCCACTGCTAGAATATGGCTGCTCAATTTGGGATCCTCACCAAGGTTACAATGTGCACTTAGAAAATGTACATAGGAAAGCGACTATATATAAAAAAACAACCATGGGCGCTTTGCTAGTGTTTCTAATATGATTGATGACCACGGTTGGCAGTTGCTCTCTGTGAGATACTCGGATGCAAGGTTAAAAAATTTTTACGACGTGTACTGTGGCTTTGATGCCTACACCTCATTGCAAGTCAAACTGAGTGAACCTTTCAACTACGGCCATCATAATCATAAGCATAAAGTGAGGGTCTTGAACCATGGCAAAGGAGAGTTCTCCTTTTTGCCTCGTGCAATTGAGGAATGGAATGGGTTGCTAGCCTTCTTCTTTCATGAATTTCCTAATACAGGAAAGGATTTTAGTAAAAAAAAACCTAAATACACTACGTTCGAAATCGAGTAATTAAATTTTTTTGGATGATTTGCTCTGAATGATAATTGTCTATTGTATGCCTGTTCATGCTGATATGTACTGATATTTCCTTCCGTATTTACTGGTGTTTGATTGTATAGTGTGTTCTTGTGGAGTATATTATAGTATAATTTATCAATCCGTTCGCCAACCCTTTGCCACCGGATTTTAATCCACTTGAAAAAAAATATATATATTTATTTAGGAAAAAATGTATCAGAATGTACATCTAGAGAGTGTTTCTTCATGGCATGGACGATGACAGCTGCGGAGAAGAAAAGGGTGGAAGCATTTGAAATGTGCTGTTACAGAAGAATGATGAAGATTAAATGGATCGACCGAGTTACAAACGAAGAAGTCCTAAGAAGAGTGGGAGAAAAGAGAAGTCTTCTGAATACCCTAACAAGAAGACGGGACAACTTAATCGGCCACATCATAAGATATGATGGTCTGATGAAGACAATCGTTGAAGGACAAGTGGACGGGAAGAACGGCCAAGGAGGACCTCGTATGAGATATATGAAACAAGTGATGAAAGATGCGAAAGTAAATAAATACGGAAATATGACGAGATTAGCCGATAAAAGAACTCAGTGGAGTCAAATCAATCAGAGGATTGATGACTACTGATGATTTATGTATTTATTTTACAGAACTCGGGATAGAAGTGGCTGTAGAATTAGGTATTTAAGGTGCCCCAACTGCTAAGATCAAATTGCAGCCCCTAATCTAACATATGGTAATCCAAAGACAAACATAGCACCCAGACGGTATCTGAACCCGAGTCCTTTGGGTTGCTACCTATCCTGCGCGTCACCAACCTGGCCACCACGGCTGTCATCTCGGAGCAACAGTAGATTATCTCTGAATAGAACTTAATTATCGGAGAATTCTTGATGATATTAAGATTAATCGGCGTTGGAATAGTCTATGCACACCGTTAATTGTGGAGTTATAATACTATTAAATGGTTGTATAGAAAACTAATACTCTAAAGATTTTGTCCTTAAGATGTCACTATGTGAACGGAAGTGAACGAAACCCGAGCGGTAATAATAAACATTTATTGTGGACCATTACAAAGTGTAATTATTTTATTCTCCATTTCACTCTAAACATCCTCAAACGCATTGATATTTTTTGCAAAGGTAATTGGAATTCTTATACAGGTTAAAGAAAAAAAATTGAGGTGAATCATCAATAACTTTTACGAGATAAACAAGCAGAAGGCAAATATAAACATCAAAATGAGTCGCTTGCGTCATCTGTGGCATAAATAAAATGCTTGCATATGAACTATTTTCACAGTAATTGAATACCGAACTTGGATAAATTCAGAGATCCAAAAAATGATCACTACAAAAATTCAAGTACGCTAATTTATACATTATTAAAATTATTACCAATTTCAAATACCCGCTTCGCTCCGTTATTTGTGAACGGAATCGTGAAGTTCAACGCTTGTTGAAATCACTCGATTTTTATATACTGCTTTTCGTGCCGACAGCTCTCAGTAAAATTGTTTTGATTGCTGGTGCATTCAAATATAGATGTATGCTCTCAAGGGACGTAAGCTCATGCTGAGAAACCAAGTTTAGCATTCCTCGTACGATAAAGGTACTATGTTCAGTGCCAAAAAATGCAACAAAAATCTGATGAAAAGGAAATTTTGGATTTCATCTAGAAGTTTCGCTTTTATAAAAATGGTAGCATTGATGGAAACATGGAGATATAGATTATGAAGCTGTTAATTTAGCTAGAGAATCACTCAATATTTTAAAAGTAAATCAATAAATCTTTGTTCCTTTACTGTGGAGAAGCTGCCATTTTAGCAAAAAGCTCAGTATTACTAGGGCTACCTATTGTAGTTTTTCTCCTTATAATAATTTCCCCGTCAAATCCAACGAATATACCAACACAACATGATAAAATATGCGTAAGAATATAATATGTGGATGGCAAGGGGAGCCCACCACTCGATTATTCCGAGGAGTCGCAGGTACTCCGCTCTTTTCCTTTCTATCAAGACGTGTTGGAACCGTCGGTTGGTTATTTAGGGGAGGCGACCGACAGCTGAGGTCATTTGCGCCATATAGGATAAGTGTATAATTGGGTAATGGTAGGAGTTTTTAGGGAACGGAGGAAGGGTGGAGAGAAACCCGGCGTCGGCATTAGCCTACTCTTAACGAAAGGCGCCAAGGGGACCACGGCTTTACGTCCCATCCGACGGACGGAGTACTGTACTTGAAATGTCCTCCACTAGGCACTCAAGTGGGGACCGGTTTTCCACTGAAAAAAACCGCCACTGCCGGGAATCGAACCCGGGCCCTCGGGATGGGAGGCTAGTACTCTAGCCACCACACCAACCCGATCCCCCTTGGATCGGGTTTTCGTGGTTTCCTTGTTTCGTTTCCACCAACCATAAATAGATGGAATCATTTAGAATGATGCTTAGAGACTACTATGTGTACGTCTTTGAACCCAAGTTTGCATCTTTCCCGCCTCCTTTCACCCTATCGCAGTCGGATTTCGAATGGTGTGCAGTAAATATTCAGAGTCAAAATGCTAGTGCTAAAAACGATGCTCAAACGATATCGTTTGAGCATCGTTTGCATAGAGAAGGATAGTAATAGTAAAGATAGATACCAAGCCCACAGGTACGGTTGTTGTGCAGGTTTACATGCATCCATTGGGCTACGAAATGGGAGACGTCTACGATGAAATCGCGAAAGTAATTGAACAGGTAAGAGGAGAAGAAATCTTAATTACATTAGGAAATTGGAACGCTGGCGTTTGCATAGGTTGAGATATAAGAATAACAGGAAAATACAGATAGGGATTAGGAATGAGGGAGAAAAAAACAAATAGAACTCCTCATGCAACAAAAGTTAGTAGTGGCAAACATATTTTTTACAAACTACAACAGAAGGAGATATAAATGAAAAATACCAGAAGATAAAACAGCTCACCGAATTAACTACAAGAGATTCAGGAACCAGTTCATGTACTCAAAAGCTACCCGAAGGCAGATCGAGAGTGAGAATAATGATAGTGATAACCTAGTGGTGATGAAATGTCATCTGAAATTCCAGAAACTGAAGAATACAATGAAGAACATATGGCAAGTTGAAAAATTAAAGAAAAATCAAGATTGTCTAGGCTTCCTGAAAGCAGTTGAAAACAAGATGGAAGAGGACCTATCTGAGTGACAAATCATTGAAAGCGAGATGAAAATACATAAAGATCATAATACATAAGGAAAAGGAGTTCCGAGGAGGAGAAAAGTTTTCAAAAATAAGCCTTATATCACAAAAGAGGTCTTAGACCTGATTGAGGGGAAAATAAAATGCAAGTATGAGAAAACTAAAGAAGTGCAACGCTCTTACAAAAGAATTAGGAACAAAATAAGACTTAAATGAAGAAAATCAATAGAAATGTGAATAAATGTCTTAGGTGAAAAGGTTAAAAAAAAAACTCGCCAAGTCGCCAAGACTATTTAAGCTACAGACGTACTTAAGAGCTTATTTTAAAGGTCTTGAATTGAAAAAATAAAATAAGGGATTATATTGTGAATATAAACAATTTGTGATGTTTATAATAATTTAAAAGTTTTCTCTCAGATAAAAAGAAAGTACCTTTCTCAGTAATCCGAAGAACCAAATTTTCAATTTTGTGGTACAAATAGGATGTGGAAGAGAACATAGATTTTTGAAGGTAAAGTAAGAAGTTTAACGTGCTTCCGATATGAAGTTGTGTATTGAAACATTAATTTACACGATTGTATTTTACTTTCATCTTTTAATTCTGCGGTAAGGAGGAAACCAACCTCGGAAATCCAATCTGCCAGCACAGCAGTACGGCATTAGGTTTAACGGAGAAGACATTGATTAATATCCCTTCGATTTTTACTGGACGCATTATTATTGTAAAAATTTAAAACTTTCATAATATAAGGGATGCGTTGGCTATAGCATAAATTGTGCATGAAGGGTTTGCAAAATATTCCGTCCAAAATTTCTTATTCCAACTTTCTGATACTATACAAGCTAATTGTATGTAAAGGTAAAATAAGGAATTTAGTCTTTAGAATTTGAATGGTGTGAATATTTTTTATTTTACTTAATAAGGAGAGATAAAAATAATATTTTCAACGCATCAAAACATTAAATGTGAAACTAATTCCATTGTCTCACGTAACATAATTTTTTTCACTGATTCCGGAGACTTACATAAGTCGTTTGTATGAAGTCATGCTCGGAAATTGTTTAAAACATGAGTTAAAAAAGTGACCAATTTAATTAACGGGTACGGGAGCAAAATTATTAGATGTCAGGGTGTGCCTTAGCCTGGGAGGCTATCGTGTGCGAAGAGCAAACAAAACAAAACGAGCAAAACGGATGTTTTGTTTTGCGAAGAGCAAAACAAAACATCCGTTTAGATGATATTGGTAGCGCTCTGCCTTCCCCGTTGTTTTCCCGTAGAGTAAAATTCGAACGGGAGATGGTGGGCGACGGAATAATGCAACCGTTTCTTTGGAAAGAGGACTGAGAAAGAGGTTTCGGAGAGCATGCTAAAACAGTATGCGAGGAGAGTAATACTGGAAGCCGAAGACGGGCAAGGTTTGTCAATTTTTCTCTGAGGCCAGGTGTCGCTCTTCATAGATTCAAAGGCTGTGGTCACACCTTGGCGAACAAAATAACGATATGCACGGGTAAAGAGTTGGTATACGGTTAAAATTTGGTGAAAATAAGATGAATGAGAAAGTTACAGAGATCTGAAGACACCATACGGCCGGCCATTGGTCGGGCGCCGCGGTGACCGGCGGGCGTCACGCCTTCACTCAAAAATATTTTTCTTTCTTAAATGAAATATTATATTCTATAAATCTTTTTTTAATTTGTAAAGGAGGGTTGTGTCTATAACATATAAAAAATGAGAAACATTTAAGGTGTACTTACATAGTCAAAAATTGATTTGAAACTTTAAAATTATTATAAATATTACAAATTGTTTATATTTCACAATATAATCCCTTATTTTATATTTTTCCAATTCAAGACCTTTAACATAAGTCCTCACGTACGTCTGTAGCTTAAATAGTCTCGGAGATATATCGTAAAATGTGTAGTAACTTTTGCAATATTCAAATTTTGCAACGTTGCAATATTTCGGAAACGATTGCGTGTTTTGCAAAACTGCTTTGGGGTTTTCATTTTCTTAATTTGCTCAAAATCGGTGACCCTTAGGGTCATTTTTGCCGATTTTCTGGTCGAATTGACGTGGAATGACCCATTTCCTTTGGCGAGTTTTTTTTTAACCTTCTCGCCTAAGTAATTTATTCACATTTCTATTGATTTTCTTCATTTAAGACTTATTTTGTTCCTAATTATTTTGTAAGAGTGTTTTATTTCTTTAGTTCTGCCAAATTTGGTCAAAATCGGTGACCCTAAGGGCAATCAACTGGTTGATTTGACAATTAATGACCCAAATGTTGATGTTGCATGCAGGATGGAGACTTCAAATATTGGACGTGAGATTTAATTACTTAAGGAACTTGAATGGATAGCTTTTGTAATTGAGCATGAAGATAAATTGAAGAAGTGGAAGGAATTTCCGGAGAATTTTTTACAACGCAATCAATCTCATTGCGGTGGCAATCGAAAAGAAACATGAAGTCAAAATGATAATATGGAAGACTCAGTCATGAGATCGCAACGTCATTATCCCCATTTCCAGAAGAGATGTATGGCTGTAAAAATTATTGGACCATAAGCATGGTTTGCTTGGAAGATATTGACAAGGATCATCTACAAAGAAGAGAACGTAAAGCAGAGGAGTTCCCGGATAAAGACCAATTTGGATTTTAAGAAATGCAAGGTGTACAGGAGAAGTAATGTTGGCCATTAGGCCACTTACAGAGAAGATAATGGAAACGAGTAAATCGTTCCTTTTATTTGAGGATTTGGAGCAGGCTTTCGGCCAAATGGATTGGATTCGATCATTAAGATTCCAAAGGAAATTGGTTTCTAAAGGAATAGTTAACCGATTAGCGCATCTAGTGGTGAGCCGCGTCAAGCCAACTTTAGGATTGTAAACTTGCGATATTGGTGATAAAATGAAATGCAATAACAATTGGGAAAAATGGCGACTTAAACAGCGTGTTTTAAAGAATGTGTGAATTACATTCACTATAAAATATTTGGCCTCACAGCTACGAGATAAGGGAAATAAGACGTGATTCAGTACAAGAAAATATCTCTATAGGGACAGTTGCGTGGCAAAAAACCCTATATCATATAGGCTAAATTATAATAAAGTAACAAATCAGAAGATCTCAGATTTTTAGAATTGGCGAAATTCTTCTTAACTCTGACGAAGCTATGGAGAATTCACGGCCTTAGTTTTTCGTCTGACAAAGGAGAAAAATGAAAAAGCCACGAGTGATTTTGCGTGTTATTAACTATTTCATTAAAGGAGCGAATTAAAAGTGTTTCTTTTGCTTATTAAATATATGGCACTTCGAATGACGTAAACCTCCACAGAGAATTACCTAAAATCTAATAAATCCAATATAATTATGTTTAGTAGAGCCTTCACCATATAGCATTCAAAATATTAACCATGTTTTAACTGACATTCGCAGGTGATTTTGGGCTTAGTAATTCATAATTATGGGAAGCAGAAAAAATGCCATAACTTTTCTTTCCCACCAAACTCAGCACACAATGATGACTCGTAATTTTTAAGTTCCCGTGAGTGACTTAGATTAGAATTCAGTGAACCTGAACGAACTACGTTTCGCTTTTATGAATGCTAATGCTGCATTGAGAAATAAAATGCAAAAGAGTAATCATCAATATTTATCTAGTACTTTAATCGTATTTGTAACTATTTTCTTATCTTTAGGAATTTCGTTGAAAGATATCTACGCGATAAAGGTTGCTGACGGCGAATGTCAAGTTCAATTCAATAAAGGGGTTACAAAGGAGAGTTCTTAAAAGTTAAGGAAATATTGAAGAAGAATCTCCCAAAGCCGTAATCGTGCAGGGGTACAGAAAGTAACCGGGTGTAAGAAAATGTGTGCCTAGGATGTCGGAAGAAGGGGGCGGAAAGGGGAAGTTTACTCGGAACTGAAATCACTCTTTTGTACACGAAATCGTTAGATGGAAACGAAAAATTAATTTTTAGTGACAAATTTAATCTTATAACCAGTGCCATTTGCTCGTGAATCAAAAATTAAAAAAAGCGGTGACGCCCACCAAACGATCTGTTATAATGATATTGACGTACACAGCATTAAGTAGGGACAGAGACACCACTGATAAAAATCTGCCACTGTCGAGATTCGAAACGACATCAGAGTCGGAAAACTAAAATTATTACCACCGCAACTCGATGAAATAGTCATTTAATGCCAAAGAACTCATTAACCATCTAAAAAAGTATTCACATCGTTGCCTGACACATATCGATTTACTGTTCCTGATTGAAATAGTGAAAATATTCAGGATATTATGGAATCATTTTTCACAGTAATATAACACTTCCTTAGGTTGATAGTTTTCTGCCGGTTAGAGTGGGTTTCGATAGTGTTTTTAATTTCCTTCGCTTTATTTCTTTCAACACACTAGATCAACAGGAGAGACAGGAGCGACAACTTACGAGACATTAACAGTCGAACCGAGCGATAAAAGAATACGTTTTCCCCACAGAAAATACACAAATAATACGCAAACAAGGTGTAATTATTTCAAAAACCATTGCATGCCCCACCTAATTATAAATTTAAAAACTTTTGTTTCAGCTAAAACTCAACTTCACGGCATGTAACCTAAATCCTTTGCAACACACCCTTGAGGCGGCACGCAGGCGAAAATTTTGATGGATATTTTAAGTTTCACCTGAATAACCATTATAAAACCTTCTTAGTGCATAATATTCATCGTGGCTTGGTCTTTTAAGTAGATATCAAATTCGAGCAAGATGCTCGAATGCGTACCTTTCCATTTTTCCAACCACCTCAAGTTTGAGGCATTGAATTCAATAAAAGAAATGGTTGGCGAGTTTACGTTGTGGAAGTTATTTTTCATTATAAAAAAGAAAAAACTTTTCCACGAATATATTTAAAACAAATCTACCGGTATCGGCCTTCTCAGGCCATTCTCTGTAATCTTGAGAATGGCCTGAGAAGGCCAAAACCGGTAGATTTGTTTTAAATATATTTGTGGAAAAGAACTAAGTTTTTTCTTTTTTATATTGAATTCAATTGTTGATTATATAATCCTTCTACAAATAATGATCGGAGGTGACTAGGAAATGTGTGTAATTGTAACTATTTGGTCACAACAACAGAGGCAATTTAAGATAGGAGATTACTTGAGAGAAGGTATGAATTTTGTAGAGAAAGGATAAAGAAAAACTTAGCGTCGACATTTGTTATGCATTAACGAATGCCACGAATGGGTTCACTGCTAATCATCCTATCTATCCTTACAGCGCGAAGTTGCCTCGAAGTTTTCCCCACTGGTCTCTCAGGCAAGGAATGCATTCCACTGAAAATACTCTGCTTTCATACATCAATACATTGCTGATATTCGAGTCCAAGCCCCTAAGATGGGATGCCAGTGCTCTAACCTCACATCAACCCCATTACCTCACTATGGAATTTATTTACGCAAAACTGTCGGAAGAATTTACGAACTCAAGTTCCGATGTCGAACGTTTGATAGCAAGGCTTGGGACCGGCAGTTGTGACGTCACACTCCACGTTTTCGCAAAGGGCCGCGGACTACCGCTTTTCAAGCGCTCCCATGTTTCCACAAAGCTGCATTTGAATAAAGGGACAGTCGGATCACAGCAAGCGTGTTCCTTAAGCGTTTGATGCTTTTACACTACCCATTGATTTGAATCACTTGGGAAGTTAGCCTTTATTGCTAGAGGGGTTGGGTGTCCGTCGTCCGTGGCTTCTGGGGGATACCTCGGGAAGGGCGCTGCGCACAATAGCCACGTGCTATCCTCCGCCCACGGACTTCTCTCAAACGTGCCCCTCAAATCATTTGGTCGGACGAGAACGGGATCGGCGTAACTGTTTGTATCGATTATTTTTTCGTTTCATTTCAGGAAACTATTTAACTGCAACCAGTCGCTCCTTTTAGCCGCGCTCTCTGTTCGTTTATTCACGCATTTTTTTACTGCTGACCTTGTACCGGTTTCAGCTCCAGTTATGCAAGTGGATCTTTTGGCAGGAACGTGCTCCGTGGGCCGACTTGCAGACTTTTGGCCGGCTGCGGCTCTTGGTGTGTTCCGGGGCAGCGAGGCGGGCCTGGGGGGCGTGGCCGTCGTCGGAACAGGTGCCTTCACCCACGCGTCGCCTCACACCTCAACGCTTCGCCAGCATTTGAACTTAAGTGACCTCTTGACCAGCTGTGAAATGGTTCCTGCTTCGATGGGGACAAAGGTAAAGGCGTCCCTAGGTCCGATAGGCCGTCCCTAGGTTCCTAGGAGGAAGCATTCTCAGAAACATCGCTACCCCACTTACTTGTTCAGAACAGAAAAAATGCAAATCCTATTACTAGTATGAGATATAAAGCATATGCTGTGCCATTAAAAAAATAATTCTCCTGCGTTTCAGTCTAAGAGTGCCTAGAAGTTGAGTTTTTTTATGAGTGGTTGTATTTTTAGGAAAGGTACTCACGAAGGATTGAAATTGATTCGGTACACAATTCCTTACTTAGGTTCACTGTGGAGAGCACTTGAAGTGCAACATTCTGCCCATCGGATAGGACGTTAAACTGTGTAACCCTTAGCACATCTGCCTTCTAGGACTGAACCCTCTTACCTCATGTGCCCAATACATTACACTAATCCTTATCTGAGATAATTTATTGTCTCTAGCTCCAACCTTCGGAATTCTTTGCCTCTATAAATTAAAAGCACTGCCTCTACACTAATTTTCTAAGAAAAACTATATAACTATTATTTCAATGGGGAATTATGCATGTAACCCCACTTTGTATGGAAGATGAAGTCAACAATATTCTCATAAAAAATTCTCGCCAAATTAAATGCATAGGAATAATTTGAAAGGCATAAACTAGAGTTTTTGGAAAAATTCACCATCACGAGTGTCTAAAATCAAAATGGGTTATGCTACAGGGACAATTGACAAATAACTGTGAAGGTCAAGGAAGCATCCACGAAGAGATAAAAATTACCAGGAATATATCTGATTAATACGTAATAGTGAAAATTAGTGAAAATTCGAATATGGATTATATTTTTGTATCGTCCAGATAACTGGTCTCGGCGGAAATAAAGTGGAGACACATTTTATGATTTGGAGAATAGCATACAGAGATGATTGGACTAGATTTTCTGGCTGCGCGAAGGATAAATGCATTCAAAGTTAAATTTGATGTCGGAGAGGATGTTAACGGAAAAATGTATTCTATATATATTTTTAAATGTTTGCTTCCCAAGCTGTATAAAACTGAAATATTCGTTGGCAAGAGGCATTTTCGTTGTTAAGAGGAATTTATCTATCAAATGTTGCGATTATAAAGATTTTCTATGGCATTTTGCGATTTTTAGGAAGACCACGGTAATTTTCCGGTGGATTGTATCGAGAAGAATTTGGCAACATGGAACTCTATGATTCATGTAATCATCAATATGCTCGGCGACTTATTTATTCGAGCATTTATTCCATTAGCAAATGTGCCCATACTGGAGTGAACGCGCGAACGTATTTCTTGAAACTAGCATATCACATAACCATTAGTCTTTGAGGTGGAATGGGATTTATGGGCTAAAACTGAGTCACAGTCACACGGTGGTTTTTGCGGTACCTCTTTTAAGCCATCGCATTTTCGAAGTTGGACGTCATCAACTTCCTGGAATCGATCTCATATTTCTGCTTTTACAGAGCACTCATTATATGGATTATGGTGATTTTGATAGTTTTGCTTTCAAATTACAGCCAGCGTTGCGGGAAGGATATAGCGGCGCCTACCGCTCCAGGATAAGGAAAGCGATGTGGACTTTAGGCATCGCTCGTGAATAATTTATGAACCGTGAGGAAGAGGTTGGATCCTGAGGAACGTATTGCATAAGATGCTGAGGTGACGAACGAGTTTGCCCCAAAAGTATGATCTGATTCATCACCGTCATCATCAGTCAATGACGAGTGGCAGCTCTCTGTCCGTACAACGGTTACCCTCTTTCACATTTTGATGCCTCCTTGCCATCAGGTCCATCATTATTTATTTTATTTATGTCGCGCGAGGTCAATATTCATAATAATTTCCCTTCACTTTTCCTCGCTCTTTTTCTTGGAACGAAGTCTCAAAACATGTTTAAATCCATTCCGTCTCAAATGCCACTATTAAAATTGGTTTCCTTGGTCTCTCTTTCCTTGGGCAGACAATCAAACAAGCAGTAATCTCCAAATTAGAGTGATAAATCATGAAAATAGCTGAAGAGGTCATAAAAACTGCATATAATACGTAAAACCAAAATTTCTGAGTTTTCGTGCATTCTTAGACTCTGATAGCTACATGAAGTTGACCATTTGCAACCCTGCATGCAAGGCAAATCAAAGATCCATGGAGTGGAACCGTGCGGTAGGTACACGAAAATCTGCAGCTTAGTGACGCATTTCTTGGACGGCAGAGTTTTTGTCGAAAGCCCCTTAATCGCCCCAGTGTCCTCGGGACGAATGATTCACGTAAACAGAATCTTACAGTAGATACGAACGCACAATTAGAAGGGATTAACTCGGTAACTCAATGGTTACGTGAAGTTCCTATTGAGAACATGATGTTTGGATCGATCGGCTTTGGTGTGGTGGCTAGAGTATTGGCTTCCCATTCCGAGGGCTTCGATTTGAATTCCGGCAACGGCCAATATGACAGTTGCATACTAGTGCCTGCTGGAGAACACGTCAAGTTCCTGGCTGTATCCGTCGGCGGAGACGTTAAAACATGGCCCATTCGCTCCTTTCACTAAAAGCAGACCAATGCCTCTTTCTTCACTCCCTCTTCAATCCCAGCATTTATGCCGCTTCTTGAATACATACCATCCTCAATGGCAAAAATTACCTAAGTTGTCCCCTCACTACAATAACAACCTTTAAAAAACGTTACAAATATGTAATTGAGTGATTTTACGACTGAAAGTATTCTTGGATGGATAAAAATTACTATATTATTCTCCTCCTCAGCGTCACGCTTATTTTCTCCAGGGCTTCCTTTTATCAGCTCGGTATAATCCTTACTTTCTCCATCCGAAAGACCAAAATTGTCAAAAAGAGTACATAGCATTTGAACTGCTGACGTTAGAAGAAGAGCTCGTTGTCTCTTTTACACCGAAGGTGTAAATTTAGGAAGTAAACTCCAAACAAGTACGGTCTGAAAATTTACGCATTAGCAGACGAAAAAACTTTTTTTACAATTTACATGAAAATATACTGTGGTAAGTATCCAGATAATAGTCCTTTCGCGGTCAGCAACAAATCTTATGATGTGTTTGATCGTTTGGTAAGCTGTGTTTCTAGTTCTCGTAGAAATATTACAATGGACAATTTTTTTACAAGCTACGTAACAGCTGAAAATTTACCTCGGACCCATAAACTTGCCACGGTAAGGACTTTGCAGGCAAACAAAACATGCATTCCATCACGGTTTAAGGCAATGCGGGATGAAAAAGCTTTACTCTTCGGATTCCAAGAAGATTTCACTTTGGTTTCCAATGTGCCTAAGCCACGCAAAATATTCCTCATTATATCCTCTTTAAATCATGACAAAGAAATAGATATTGAAACTGGGAGGAAGCCATCAATAATTACTTGGCACAATGAAACAAAATGTGGAGTTGATGTCGTCAACAAACTTGCTAGGACGTATGACGTCTCCCGTAATTCAAAGCGCTGCTGGCCCCTGGCCATATTTTTTTCTGCCGTAAATTATTCGGAGATCAATGCGATGGTTTTGCGTATGCTGAAAAACGGGAAGGAAAGTGGGAAAACTAATCAAAGAAGATAACATCCTTCATTCGTCCTCTGCCCTATAAACCAGGTTTCTCAGCTGCCTTTACAAGAGCTGTCGAGAGGGATGTCCATTGTTATGCCACCAACATTGAATGGAATACGTTCATGAAGACTGAATTGTTGGTAAAAGAACAGGTAAAGCAAATGAATTGCATCTTTACACGGATTTTCATAAAATTTTTACACCTACACCTACGCAATACTCTGCAAGCCACCGCAAGGGTGTGTGGCAGAGGGTACTTTTAGACAAGAAGGATTTAAAAGTAGTCATGGGTTTTCAACGGCTATGTTTAACGGTAACTGATTTTCAATGGGTATTCCAACGGCTAATGTTATAACGTACCGCTAACCTAAGATAGTAATACTAGGAAAAACATAACACCCATCCCCTAGGCACGATTTAAACCCACGTCCAACCTGGGTTGACAGGCCGGCGCGTTACTAACCTAGCTCAAATGCCGGGCACAAGAAGGCTCTTCCATGACAATTTCGATAATTTCTAAGTAAAAGTAAAATTTTGTTCAATCCGAAGGTGGGTCCGGTTGGTGAGAGTAGAAGTCATCAAATACTAAGCCAACGGCAAATGAAATTCACACATAGGGATAGGGTGGCAAAGTCCTTTTCCTGTACCACCTGTGATTTCCCAGAATAAGCCGGTTCCTAGAGAATAATCCCACTTGAATATTTCTGGAACATGTCCAAAAGCATCTCTTTGAACCCAGAACCTCCAGTTACAGCACAATATTCTACCCACTGGACTACCAAAATCACTATAATTGAAAGCAAAAGATTAAAAGTTACATCGAGTGTTCTCTAGGGAAGCGTGATAGTCAGTAAGCTGTATCTTTTCGCGGACGATGAAGTAGTGTATAGGGTAATTAGGAATGAAGAAGACAGTCAGTATTTAGGAAAGGATTTAGAGGCAATTGGTGATTAGTGTGTTACTTGGCAGCCATAATTAAATTTGAAGAAATGCACGGTAATGAACTTTTGGAAAAAGAATAGCTTTCCCTGAAATAATTATTTTAAAAAAACAAATAAAATTTCTAACATAGAATTTATTGAATACTTAGGCGTCAACATCGCTGAAGACATGTCATGGGGGAAACACATCAGGGAAATAACAAATGTAGATTAGGATTCATAGAAGGGGTTCTAGGCAAATGCGATGGAGATTATAAGAAGAAACTATTTTACACCTGTCAGGCCTCAATTAGGATATGCCGCTAGTATATGGGATCCGTACGAGGAAGCTATGATAAAGGAATTAGAGCGCGTGCAAAGAAGTTCAGCAAGATTTGTTAAAGGCCTTTACGGTAATTCTATTTGTATTACGAGTTTAATAGACGAACTAGGATGTAAATTACTATTGGAACGCACGGATACATTTAGGCTTAACCTTTTAAGTTAATTCGAAGCTGATTTTTTAACAGATGACGTTACATGTAGGTATATTAAGAGCCCCTGCGTATTATGCTAGGTTTGATCAGATAAGCAAGAATAGAGAGATAGATTTTCGTATCCATAGATTTGAAATATAATTTTTCCCACGAACCATAAGAGAACACAATAGGCAGCATAGCAAAGGGATAGATAGGTAAAAAATTGTTGGAGTAGCCTTTAGTTTATGAGCATGTTTTAATAGCACTAATCTATGCATGCTAGGAAAATACAGATAAATATATTTGGAGAAAATATTTCTAAATAGACTAACCATCTAGTTGAACGTGACTCTTATACCTAACTGCTTCCATGTAGTAATATCATTGTAGCTCCTAGTTGCAAGTCAGTAGTGCAATTATGGTGATCTTCACCCACTGCCACATACCATCGCGGTGGCTCGTAGGGTATTCCTTAGATGTAGTGAGAAATTCAACGAGGAATTTTTAAATACAATATACTTCTTGTATTCCGTCAGGAAACCAACTTTTGGAAGGAAAATCATCTATGTTCCGATTTATGAGCATATTGGGAACGCATGGAACCACTCCACTGAACAGTCACTTTCAAGAGGTGTAAAATTTTGTTTCGGGTCCCTCACTTCCCCCGCCACTCCGTACTGCCGTTGGCTACAGTGGCTACAAAAGCGGTGGCTACGTTAGATGCTCCTATTTAAAGCAATGTTCTATACTTATCCGTTGAAAACAATAACGTGAAACTGAAACGGTTGATGTACAGGGCCTCCCTTTAGCCATAGGTGTATTGTGCCCACTCTTGCTTCAGAAAAGGATAATATAATCTCTAAACAGGACGTTTTTGATACGGAAAATCTCATACTGCAGTATTTTCTTATACGTTAGTAGGGTATAAGGTTATATAATATGAATTGGAGCAAGAGATTACTAGAAATAAAAGAAGAGCAAGAATGTTAGCTAACACGGAACGAGACGAGGACTCAATGCATGCAAACAAACTTGGTAAGTATACAGGGGAGGTATTATTTAAATTAGATACTTGATATGTTATCAAGTCAGTACCCGCACTTATATGTGCTTAAGACCGTTAGAAAGATATTAGGATGTTAGATCATTTTTCGTAAGGGAATTATTGAAAGAGAAGGACTGAGAAGATCACTGAAGTAAAGAATTACGAATGATTTGCGAAAGTGAAAACGGAAAACAAATACTGGATTTTATTAGAAATAATTTGACCATTACAATCATTAACTGGACGCTTCCGGCCTCGGTGACGACGGCGTTAAGTCCTCGCCTGCCATCCCTGGTGAAGAGGATTTGAATCCCGCCTGGGTCGGATTTTCACCACCCAAGATATGGCTCTGTGTGTTGGGTATGGGTTATGGTGTCCGATGCAAAAGGCCATCTGCGCTATTTTTGGGTCCATGAAAATAAATTACATAAAAATAAACGTAGGCGAAAAGCTAGCTGAGAAAAAGAATCATCGTATCGAAAAGGATACAATGTGACACCAACAATTGAAAAGTAAGAAAGAAGGAGAGAGATGGGAGACATGAATAAGCTACGCTCAGCGCTAAAACCAATTAAGAAGGTAGGAAGGGGAAAAGGAGATGCTGTGTTACGGGCAAGATTTCACTGCTCCGAAATGTTGTAAACATGGCCACGTTATGAAGTCAGATGTTTTTACCGTGTTTTATTCGATTTCGATTACTCGCATCAAGTGGAGGGATGATTATCAACCCAGATGAAATTTTGAAGGTGAATAAACTTTCTCTCCAGCGATGCTTAATATCTCCTACCAAACTTGTCTGATGTCACAGAAGAACGTATCAAAGTCCAGATACATAATATTTAGACGGCAACAGTAGGAGGTCACTAACAGAACTGGGAGAGATTCATTAAATTAGGTTATCAGTAAATAAGGTTAGATGCTGCGCTATACCCAGGAGCAGGAGCACCATGGTTGTACAACATTACTTGATTCTACTCTCAAGATATTTAAGGTACCTTTAATCCAGAGAGCGGAGACGAGAACCACTTTTTGAAAAGTAAGGGGATCTTGGATTATAATAACGCCCAGAAGAACATTAATCTCACGTGCATAATATACAGAATAAGTACGTAGATTAAATAAGTAAAACTGACGCAAGAACTGATAGCTTTAAATACTACTCGCCCTTGTCTTCTCTACATGCCCTTATAGTTTGATACGGTACTAAATAAAATGCATATTAAAATCATGTGAGTAAGTTCTAAATGTATTTGGAACAACCATAATGCCTCCCACGCCTAATAATAATATCATCCGATAGTTGAATGTCGGATGACGTGTGGGAATATTTCAGCGAAAAGAAATTGATGGGCCGCAGGGATGTTAGTAGCGCTCTACTAACCATCCCTGATGATGGTGGCGTTTACTCGGAACCGAAATTGCTCTCTTGTACATGAAATCGTTAGAGGGAAACAAAAAATGAATTTTAGTGAAAAAATTAATTTTCTAACCTTAGCTATTCACTCATAAATCAAAAATTAAAATAAGCAAAAGGTGACGCCCACCGAAAGAGCTTCCTTAAGGATAACTACGTTATCCACCTCCCGTCCTTGACCGTGTAAAGGGAGAACGGCAATGGAGCGGAGGTGGGGAGGGGAGGTCTGCCTGAAGAGATCCTTTCGCAACCACTTCCATTGGAATTGTGATAAGGCAAAGGAACTTCGCGGTCTCAGTTGTGTTTGGACGAAATGGATGACCTACGAGTCATTTGCACGCCCACTTTTCCGAAAGGGTTAAACACGTCAGTTTTTCGCCGCTTAAAACTCGAAAACTACTTGACGGATCGAAGAACGGAAAAATACGGGTCCTTTTATTTTATAAACTCTATCAGATTCGGCAATAAAAATATGGCAAACGACCCCATAAACATTTTATTTAGAAGAAAAGGTCAAAATGAAAACAATCAATGCTCAGGGAGATTTTTTCCCCATACTTTTTCTGCACTGAAAGATGATTGAATTCTAAGGTTTCACCGCGTCTAGTTGTAACAGTGAATGACAGTTTCACCTGCGTACCAGCAGTCCCTTCCACCGTCCTCAGTTAATGCCATCAGATCCGCTCACTATGTACCAAAAATGGCACATTAGCTGAACGTAAACTGCATCCTTTCTCAAGACTAATTGACCAAGAAGCATAGCATGGCCGCGATCTTAATTATCTAAACGCCGGCCGCCTTAACCTCACAATACGAAGCTTGCTGGAAGATGCTCTCGGCTTCGACTCCATCTCAGGGCAGGGAAGCTGAGCGCTGGCGACGCGGTGACTGGACTGAGCACTTCCGTGGGCCGTGAGGACGTTCCACTTCGCGGCGGCAATGGTTGGCGGTCCCGTCGCGTGGACGATCTCCCGGGGCAGGGGCCGCGGCCGGCCCTAGGGGCGGCCCTCCGGGAGCGAGGGGGGCGGGGAAGCGGCCCCGCGGGGGCAGCGCCTCCCTCGACCGCGAATCGTGAGCGAGGGGGAGGATGGCGGAGGGGAGAGCGGGGTGAGAGGCCTCGGTGACCCGCTCGCCGTATAAAATGTCGGAGCGGCGCTGGTCGCCGCAGTACGTCGACCCCTTGGAGTCGACCACGAGCGCTCGCGACGTCGACCATGGTGGCGGGGAGCCGAGAGTTCGGGCGTCGCCTGGTGCCGTTGCTGCTGCTCACGATCATCTTCCCGCTGTGCGCCGTCTCTCTGCCCGCCGTCAAGGATGCGGCACCTGTGGCCTACGCGGGCGCTCAGCTACTCCGCGTCAACGCTTCCACCGCCGAGCACAAGGAGGCCCTGCGTCAACTCGAGGAGAGCGGAGGTACGCGCCGCGGCCTCGAGGTGCGGCGAGGGGAAGCGTCTTGAGAGAGTAGTTGGGGAAAGGGCGTCGACGCGAGTATTCATTCCTTCGATCCAGCAGTGCAAGGGCAATGATCGGAAGTTCTCCGGTGATAGTTCCTTTGGCTGGGAGAATATCGATTCATAAGGTCATGTGAGGAGGCAGTGTTAGGGCATTGGCTTGTTTCATGTGAGGAGGCGTTTGCTTGTTTCTTGGTCATGCGAGGAGGCGTGTTAGGGCATCACATGTTTACAGCGCGGTCACGGTGTAGACTTTTGTATTCGGATTCAATGACTTGTTTTCTGTCCTGAGATTTTGTCAGTACCGAAAAACCTCAGCTTCTACAATTAACTCTAATGAAAATCATTTTAAGAAAGAAAAATACTGTTGACACAATTAATTAGTGCCGATGATGTTTTTTAACTATATTTATCGCATTTGTTCATTTTTAAGATTTCATTTGATTGTCGTCAAGCGGATTGATCATTAATATACGGTGAGATATCTTCCTTCCCTTTATTCCGTATTGTGATACGGGCATGAAACGCCCGGCATCACCATAAGATATCGCGGCATAAATGAGAATTACCGATTAATTTTTCTGGCGCGGATTATTTGAGAAAAGGGTTCTCAAAATGCCTAATTCTCAGCGAATTAATTTTTCTCTTCATTATTTGGTTTCATGGGTGTCTCGCACTTTCACCACAGAGATAATATTGTTCCACTGAAATCTTTTATCGCCATTTAGTGATCGCATCTTCGTCAGTAACAAAGTTCATATTTGTAACCGGTAGAAGAATAATGCTCGCCAAAGAACCCGGCGCTGATGGTTCGACTCTCACCTCACGCAATGGGAAGCACAAACGCTCCAAACCCTGCGAACGCGATTTATTGAGCTTTGCGGGAATTCCAGTCGAGGCAAAGAGCCATATTCAGAATCTCAACTACAGACACACTTCTACTGCTTACGACCTGATGATGTGGAACCCTTCTACGAGTCAAATTGGTGCACAGATTCTATCTGCAAAGGTAGTATTACTTCTAAGCTTGACGCTGAGAAATGAGTTGAGATTCTGAATATGGCTGGGCCGTAATCATAATCTTCTCGCTTCTACTGCTTACGTCATAAAATCTCTATCACGAGTTCAATAGGGCATACAGATTCTACTCGGCATGGTTCTATACATCGTGGCACTAAGAATTAATTCTAACTTTACAGAATGAATCTGTACACCAATTTGACTAGGAGTAGAGATTTTAGGACGTAAGCAGTAGAAATACGACTGTAGTCGAGATTCTGAAAATGGCCATCTCAAGTTTAATGAAACCTTGTCCTGATCTTAGAAAGTCATTCTTGATTCGGAGAATGTTTTCGGAGCCGCCGCATTTGAAGTAGATCAGACTCATTCCAACTTGCATTCTTTTCTGTGTATCATCGTCCTGGGATCGAGTCAGTGAGGTGCCGGGTTCCCGACCCGTTGCCCGGTAATCCTGGCAGAGATAAAAGTTTTTACAGCCAAGTTGCTGTCCATCCTTGAATACAGTGCGGAGGACACTTCAAGGTCATTACTCCTCCCATCGGATGGGACATAAAAACAGCGGACTTTAGTTATGAGTAGGCAGGGATCTTACCTTTTGATCACCTCCCATAAGGAACGACCGCTGCGAAGCATCAACTCTTTCCTTTATACCTTAATGTACTGCGCCTCAGATATCTGTCTTTAAAAATGGTATTTCGGAATGACCTTGCCTGCACGCAATTGCTTTATTCTGCAGGAGTAAGGGACACGTCGAGGCTTAGAGGAACTGGATATGAGTGACATGAACAATAATCTTTACCGGTTTTCTAATGATTTCGGATCGTTAACCTAGATGCAACTAAAACTTGACTTCCGCAATGCGCGTTGAGAAGACCAGAGCTTGATTTGATTGTTAGTCTGATTTGTGACGGTACAGCTCACCATGTTCTAAACCCAGCGGTGTTTGAAATTTATATATCGGGTAAGGTGGGTACTTTCCCATGGCCACCTGTGGTATCCCAGGAAACTATGTTGAACAAAAGAATCATACAGTTTGTGTTTCACTGCACGTGTCCGAAGGCCTATCCGGGATTCCAACGCGGAACTTCCGGACAGTATTCTAACACTCAATCCGCCGAACTATTCACGATTTAGGCTCACTGGGCAAATAATTTTAAACTTCGTCGAAGAAACATTTAAATTATGTTTCACCAATGCATAATTTCTCCGGTTATCACACACACGATGTTAAACAATGCCAAAAGCGAAGGCTCGCTGGCTGATGCCGTCTCATTTCTTAGAGACAGAAAATTAGATTGAGCAATATGATCCCATGGTGTGAGAAACCATCCATTCATATCTTGAGCTATTATGATCTCATGAAGATAATCGTCGAGGGGTAAGTGAAGGGAGAGAATGGAAAATGCAGACCTCGTGTGAGATATATAAAGAGAGCAAGTGGTGAATGATGCGAAAGATATTAATTATTTATATATGGATACGTTAGCTGAAATAAGAATCGAGTGGAGAACTAAGTCAAACCAATCTAAGGATTTTGGTATGATGATGATGATAGAATATAAAAATTGTTAACCTGGTGAACTAGAATGAATGGATTATGAAACGATCATCATCATCATGGGTCAACAGTCCTAGGATTAGTTTGACGCAACCCTCCACTCGATTCTTCTATCGGCCAACCTATTCATATTGACATAACTTCTTTCTTTTCCATCCTTTACAGCCTGTTCTATATACCTCATACGAGACCTGCCCTTTTCATTTTTTCCGTTCACTTTTCCCTTGACGATTGTCTTCATCAGGCCATCATGTCTTAACATATGGCCGATTAAGTGGTACCGTCTTCTTTCAAGGGTTTTCAGCGGACTTCTCTTTTCTCCCACTCTTCTTAGGACGTCTTCGTTTGTCACTCTGTTGATCCATTCATTCTTCTGCAACACCACATTTCGAATGCTTCAACCCTTTACTTCACCGCAGCAGTCTTCGTCAACGCCTCGCTGACGTAAAGAAACATACTCCAGATGTATGTCCTTATGAATTGTATCCTTACTTCTACGCTTGTATTTCCAGCCGTAATTAGATTCCTCTTTTGATAGAATTACGCTTCTACTTTTACGCTAGTATTTCCAGCTGTAATTAGATTCTTCTTATGATAGAATGCCCTCTTTGCCTGAGCTATGAAACGATAACCATGTGAAATCGTACCCGGTTCTGAAATGGACAGTGACGTAGGTAACGAATGTGGATTTCGGAGCATATAACATCAGTTACAGAAGGGGAAAATTCCATGCTCAGGCATCCGGATATCGTTATTGGCCCCTCCACTCGCCCTGGGTGAGATTTGGCGAGCGAATCCCGGTTTACTTCGGAGCCGATTGACAATCGAAGCGGCCGAATGCTTCCACGCCGCCCTCCTCAGCCGGGTCCCGTTACTTGGTCACGCCAATTCGGCCCAGGTTCGCCCTCACAATCGAACAGCTCCTCTCGCCACCCCAACTCCGCCCGGTGCCAAAGAACCACGGGGTCAACGCCAGCGATCCCACAGCCTTCGCGAAAAGGCACCGCTCGTCCAACTGCGGAAAACCATCCACTACGCCCAACCACCCACTCCCTCCATTGGACCATCAAGTTTATCTTGCTCTGGTTTCCACATGAACATACTAAGTTGAACTTAAAATGGCCCACGGTGAGATCATGGATTATCTTGCCCCTTCCTTTCCGCAGCCAGAAATTGAGGACTGATTTTCAACGGGTCTACTGTTTCACTCAAGATGAGCCAAACTTCTTCGAAGTTGCGATAATGTCAGATTTCCGTCCGCTTATTTTACGTGCTATTTTTTCGACAGCAGAAGTACGACTGGTAATGCACTAACCTCACAGTCCCACAAAGGTTGGTAGCTCGAAGCAAGCCACGAAATGGATATCGTTCTTGTCTTAGGAATGAGCATTGACTATACGGGGTGGAATACACTTCGTATTTGGAGCAACATCAAAGTTAATTCTACTGCTATAGCTAATGAAAAAGTGAGCTGGAATTCTTGTACATTCTGAATGTAAATCGATCAGCCGATTAGTTATATCGATCCGTTACAAATCAAGATAATCCATGACCTCACCAAACGCCCAGATATATGTGTAAGTGTGGAATGGTGGCCTTGACCTCAAATTCTTCCGGCCTTATTCGTAACCGATCAAAAAATATCCTTTGAAAAGATACCTCATAGGCACTGGTAAGCGTGAAAGGGAGTTTGGCCGTTCTCTTCATAACAGAGTAAGCACTGCGTGGCATTGAATTTACTGCTGATCATAATAATACAAAGACGTTAGCTTTTATACGACATTTGATTTGTAGTAGTAGTTATTGGTTTTAGGTGCTCAAATGGCTAAGGTTATATCGCACCGCGTAACCTAAGATCGTAATCTCAGGGCAGACAAAACATCCATGCCTGGGGTGATTCGAACCCATATCCTTTGGGTTATCAGGCGAGTGTTTTATCAACCTGGCCACCGCGACCGGCACATATTTTTTAGTAATGAAGATTCTCTTATCCGATTAATAGCAAGTTGAATGGTAAGGATATTAAAAATAGCAATTAGGTGCAGGTGTAATTGTGTGCTCCCCGTCGTCGTTTCGTTGTAATAGCTCAGTATGAAAATAATAGTCCTACTCTTCAAGTAGTTAATTTAAAAAAAGATAGCTCTAAAGTTTATGCTGATATGGGATAAAATTACGCCCATAACTCGTTAGCCACAGTCATTTCTCCCTTTACTGATGGGTTTTCAATCTTCATCAAGCGTTGCTGTAATTATAAAATATTCGTTCTCTTTACTCAGTAGGTGTAATGGATTTACTTAATGAATTAAGATGGGAATCCTTCTAATGTTAAAGAGAAAAAGGCAGACAAAGCATATTGGAGGTCTGCAGTGCGGTAGAGTTCGCTCCAAGCTCAAAAAATGAAATTAGCGTGGCGCCGAAATACAGCAGCACACCGAATCAGGTGTACAGCCAACGCCCGCTTTGAGGGAACCAAATGCTCGCTTGCTCAAACTGGCAGTGTTCCAGATCACGGAGGAACCAAGGTTAAGCACCTCAAATTTTCTCATGTATGGAAATTTTACTGCCATCCTATTTGATGTTGATGACCTCCAAAAACTGTCAAACTGATCGCTCTCCTCTAACCTCATAAACATGAGCTCAGTTGTCAACAATTAATACGCAGTGAAGTCAGAAGTTTTTCTCTGACGAAACACCTCAAATGACCATGATTGTAAGAAAATGATGCATTTTATAAGGTTATTTCTTGTCCTACTTGCTTTGTTTGAAAATCTCATAATATTGCCCGATCATTGTTATGCCAATTTAGCTACATTAATTCGAAAAATCGATGTTCAGATTTAGTTCTATTGCAAATCTCAAGTTTATCTTCAAAGCCCGTCGAGTTCGTCAGAGTCAGAATACTGATTCATTGGGAGCTTCTGAGAAATATCTCTTTTCGAATTATTTTCTTATAAAACATTACAAGTCCTAACTTTGAAACAGTTAGAGTGACATATAAATACCTCGAATGGCTACTGATGCAATCCCCATTTCGGAGTAGTTCGCTTTCTTATAGTAGCACGCGGTATAAATGTAACCTCTAACAAGTACGTGCAAAGATTCTTTAGTAGTATATGCATCATAAGCACAAACTAAATGTGAAGGATGTGAATACTCCTTCACAGTTGGGTACATACCATATCTTCTCTTCTAATAACCCCCTTGAAAGTACTCGACACGAAAGTCTGTCTAGCAGGAGGGTACAACAGATTGAAATTTAATGATTCATCAGGGTGGAGGACCAGTTCCTTCTCCAGCGTAGCTTCTGGTTTTCCATAAAGATTTATTAATCAGAACATCACAGAGCTTGGGTTACGCTGCTACTCGGAACTGTACGGGCCCAAAGGTCTCGCTCTCTAAATCTAGTACCTCCGATGGTTAATACAACCGACTGAGCTATAACCCGTTAGTTTTATTTTGATGGAAATTATTCGCCAAAATGCATTTTCATTGCACAAGGAATGAAGGAATGCTCGTTAGACTGTGCCTAGATAACGAGTGCAATAAAATTTAGAGCGTTTTTTTAAGCTCGGGTTAGCTCTATCCGATATCTAAAGGATGTGATAATATGCACCGGAGAGAGGATAAATAAAACTAATAATATAGAATAAAGCCATAAATAGAAGGGAAGTAGCTCGTTTACTGTGGCGCGATTGCATCCGCGCTGGATTTTAGGCACGACTGTGATTCAACCTACGTATAGAGTAGTATTACTTTTTCCGCGTGCAACCCGATAATATAACCATGGTTCCTAATAATTTGGAATATGTATAGAATATTCACCCAAAAGGCGATGGTGGTATAAGTATACGAAACGTCCCCGTCGGTGTCAAACCGCACTGCCACCTGATTTGACACCAGAGAATCGTACCCCTAAATGTACAGTAGCTATAATATGTTACTCTGAAAAAAATGTCCTTAAAAGCTGATCATAAGGATAAAAAATAAATAGCTGTTTTAGCTGATCATAAGGAGAAAAAAAGAAATAGCTGTCTTAGCTGATCATAAGGAGAGCAAAAGAAATAGCTGTTTTAGCTGTTTTGAAATAGCTGAAAATTCAGAAACGCCATAAGTTTCTAGTAAGCTGATGACACAAAGGAACTGTTTAATTTAAATATTTACTTTAAGTAACTATTTAAAGGAATTTTATTATTTAAACTTTGCTAATGATGTAAAAGCTTAAAGTTCATGTTAAATTTCAAAAGAGAGAATTTAATTAATATATATATATATATTAAAATATATTCCTTAAATAGTTCATGCTCGTCACACATCAATCAAGCAAATCATTTGCATATCATTAATTCCTTGCATCAAATGAGTTCTCCTTTTTCTTTTTTAGATGTGGACTTGTGGTCAGGAATTGTTGGCCATAAGAAGACGGTTGACGTGATGGTGAAGGAGGATAAAATTCAAGTTGTGAAACAGAAGCTGAGAAAAGTGAGAGCTGAATACGCCATCGTCATAAACAACATACAAGATGCCATTCAAAATGAAAATCCTGTAATTTCCGAGGAAGAAATGCTTCTTTTGGAAGGAAGAAAAGGTCAGAAGATTCCTATTTCAAATAAGATAACATTTTACATCAACAGGTATAAAGTGCCTTTAAGATTAACAATTGAGCATTGCTTATTTAATACTCAATATTCTTTCACAAAAACAATTAAATTTCTCGCTCAGCGTTCGAAGTGCACTTAGAAGTTCTTGCTGAGCGGAGAAGGTTTGCGGGCACATCGTGAGCAATGATAAAATGTATGTATATTCTTTCGTACGCATGCATCTCTGATACACCACCCAGCAAGTACTGATCAAAATTATTGCCCTCAGCTACAAACAAGATGATACAAAACTTAATGTAAATGATGTGGAAAGCTCAACAATAAATACTCGATATATTTCCTAATTCTTGAAACGCAAGTTAATTTTAATTCACGTTTTTGCTAAAAAGAAAGCAAATGGAAACAATTAGGGCATAACTACTTATTTCAAGTCCCTGCCAATGTTTGGTGTAATTTAAGTACCTGCCAATATATGGTGTAATTTAAAATTCTTAAAAATAAACTCAGAATGGTTTTATGTATTTTCTTTGTTTTCAGCCAAATATTTTTCAAGGAAAGGTGAGATGTTCAATTCATTTTGGCATTGCTGCAGGTTCTTTGCTGGTGAGAGTTGTCAATAGGTGATTAATCAGTCGTATTGCGAGCTATGTGTTTTCGTACTAACAGCACTGCATTTTGTATGAAATAGTCAATAATCTCTGTCATAAATAATAATGTGTCAAGTACCAACGTAGTATTTTATAAAGATGTTGCCATGATGCTATAATACAGCATTGTACTGTGTGAAAATCTTGTTCCAGATACAGATAATCTCTCATGGTCGTATCTGGTCATAAAATTCACACCTTAAATTATAGATTTTGTTCTTTTTGGGAAAAAATATGAATTGCATGCATTTTTTTGTTTTCTAGAGCTAAACAACAATTACACATTCAACTACAAAATCGATTCTAAGCTTATTTTATCTGGGGTAGCTTGCCAATAGCTATGCAGAAATCGTCTTAGATTCAGTGGATAATATTTCCAGGCATATAGAGTAATTGTACCTGAGACAGCCAAGGGATTTAAAAAAAATATGTTCACTAAATCCATTTTGTTCTATTCGAGAGCCAAAACAAAAAGTACGTCTTCAAAACGCTAAAGCCACAGGAAAATGTTTTGGGGGTAGTTGGCTACATCGCTGTATTTGGCTATTCATTCTCTTTCAAACAAGCGGTAACCGATCTCGGTAGGTTGGTTAGTGTGGGCAAGCTATTACTAAAGGAGCTCCCGATCACTGTTCCTGCCAAGGGCGTGCGTCACGAAGTCATTCGTTTTCTTACCGCAAAATTGTTTAACCAATTCATAAAAAGGTGATTGAAGTCATTCCTTTTCTTACCGAAAAATTGTTTAACCAATTCATTAAAAGGTGATTGAAGTTTCTGGGGCGGGTTTATGGAGGTGCAAAAATTCCGTAGGTAGTGTGGAGAATCGGTGGCATCAAACTTCACCTAGGCTGGAAAATTTCAAACTAACGTTATAGCCCTCTTTCTGACATTCTTCAACTGGCAAGATGATGGCGACTGATTTTTGGGAACGAAACGGGAGGTTGTTGATCGTTTTCATGCCTACTGCGGCCATAATAAACGCAGACGCATATTTTGAGATACCCAAAAACTCAATCGGATGATACGGACCCGGAGAAGAGGACTTCTCACCAAGGGCATGGCCACGCTTCATGGTAATGCTCGCTCTGGGTTGCACTCGTAACCATCCATCTCGCGAAAAAAATTGAATGGGACATCGTTTTCTTACACATTTAAAAGAATACTGGGGTGGGATACGATGACGAGGGGACAGAGGAGCTAAAACGCTATCGCAATGTAGTGACGGCGATCTTCTATGACTCTGTCACATTATAAGTGCCACAGCGCGCTGCAGCGGCTCGAATTTGCCACGAACATTACGGCAATTGTGTAGAAAAATTGTGGGTTGTTATACTTTAAAATCATATAGAAATGATTCAAATAAATGTTCGTTTCCTTTTTTATTTAATGTGATGACCATATCTCAGGGTTGCCCTTCGTACATTCCAATCATTCAGTAGTGATAAGATTATATTAAGGAAGCCCGCAAATAAACTTTTGGGTAGCGCTGAGATACGAAGACAAATTAGGTTACAGAAGTGCAGATGATAAGGGATATTGCATTTACAGCAGCGACAGTGCCTTTATTTACATATCTTTATAATACGTTCAGTATTTATAATATGTGAAATCAGTTGTTGTTGATCAAATAGCAAAAGGTTTTGGTCGCTGGAAGGAGTCAATGTAAATTTAAAATGTTTAACAAGGGATAAATTCAAATGTAGATGATGTAGCTAGGGATCCTACTTGTGGAAGAGGAGACTTAAATGTGGTGTCTTCGCGTTTTTTTGGAAAGTAGCGGTATATGACTGATTCACAGACTCTCACTGAGGGCCTACTTCAGCAATGAAATTTGAATTACGTTCCTCGCCGATCCTTCTGCACTCCTAAAATAGACGATTAATCGTCTGCTACCATCTTCTTAGGGAGTAAAAATGGACTTTAATTATAATATTGACATTTGTAAACAACCAGGATAAAAAATAATGTAATATCTCTTGCCGAATCGTCATACACATTCACCATAGTCCATATCATGGAAAGATAGGTCGTAGTTCTCATTGCAGCCGGTGTCTATCAGCACTTAAATTACTTTTGATCTTGCCATCTATCCATTCCATCCATTCATTCGTTCGTCATTCGTACCACGTCATCCATTTCAGTACCTGCATCAGAACACTTTAAGACGTAGTTTACCATATTTCACGGTCCTTATTAACAAGTAAAACATTTTTTGGTACCCTTACCTCATCGATTTCGTAACTTTTATTCATTTCCACATTTATTACCCAATAATGTAACTCATGAGTTTGCATCCTATTCTCAATATTCATAATGTATTATTGTGTAATATTTTCGCTAATAAATATAAGGTTAATTCATTTTATGGATAGTGGTCTGAAATGTTGCCGATTCGTACTATACTGCATGAGGTACATACTGAGGCGAGTGATCAATACTACTGGGTGATGAATGGGTTTTTGGAAATGGCCGGTGGAAGCGCAATTTAATCTCCAATATAGTTTTCTTGGTCTTATTCTCTATTTACTCCACTGACTTCATTGTAATAAACAATGAAGTACTCCGCTAGCAATTTCAATATAATATTTAACCCTTAACCCGCTGAAGTTTGGCTACACTCATTGCACAGTCCGCTGCCTGATAACTAATCGCGGGTGAATTAAAACCAGCCTAAAGGTGACAGGGCTACAATTAATAATGCCTGGTTTGTTATACTGGGGGGAATTCAGCAGTCGAATCCGATTTTGGGTAAACGTAGCGGTGCGCTAATAATATCTCTACGCCCGTGGTGGGTGAGATTATACTGTCGGACAGTAGAGTTGGTGATACCAGTAGGGGTATCAGAAGTTGACATAACTTGAGCACAAGTAATAAGTTGTATAAATTAATGATCGTGACACATGCATATGGCACCTACCATAACACCTCAGAATCTTGCAACCTACGATATATCTTCATGAGTCGCTCGTCGAGCTACGTTACTGCAGTATAGTCGCTCTAATTGTACGCTGAAGGAACTTGAATGTAAGGGCATTGATTATGGTGTTGCTCTTGTAACACATCATGTCCTTCCATGCCCAAGGTTTTGTCACTTTACACGACTCAAACTCAGGGAAATTCCATTGACACGTGGTTTCTCCAAGCGAGCTGCCCACGGTTCTATTTCATCCGATTACGAAAGTCACCATTGCAAGACTGCAATCCGTCGAGTTTACGTCAGAATGTGAGCCGATGAATTTTTAAGCATGGCTTGCTTAATTTTTTTTAATTTTAAGTAAGTCATGGTGCATCCCTTATTTTTATTATTATCTACATTTACCTTGACGGTTTATCTTGGGCAAGCTTAATTATCGAGGAAATTCCACACGACTAAACACTTCTGTTCATTTGTTTTTAAAATTGTTTGACAACGCAAGATTTCGGACGGATTTCCTTTGTTCACGAATGCTTTAGACGTGCTATTTTACGGGGGAAGTACCAAACTTTAGAGGTCGGGGGACTCCCCTTTCGTTCATTCAAAGACTGCTGGTTCCTCGTTATTTTCGAATTCAATAGCACGTAAAAAAGTTTTATTTCTTCTCTAGCTATCAATCATGGTGGAAACAATATTTTCCAACTTTATCATGATGGTAATCGCTATTCCCTCTTTATATGCACCATCTAAGTCATTGATGGGATAGTTACTAACAATTCGCATCATTGACACAATTTTCCGTACGAGAGAAACAGTGCAATACTGAAAATGTTTAAAAATGTGAAGGCTCTAATTTTAATTAAACATTAGCACGCTAATACCAGACGACATGACAATATAATGAAACTGTTTATGAAATCACCGACCCTTTCTATGTTTACTTTGCTAATTATCATTAATATGTATATGCACGTTGTGTTTTCGATATTCTAATATTTAGGAGATTTGTGTCACTGCATGAATTAAATTACATGTTTTTGCGTACATATATGAAATCATAATTTATTTTCATGTCGATAGAATGTATGCGTAGAGAACCATTGGCCGTTTGCATCCGTTTATCACGTATTCAAAGCTTGACCCTATCAAGGGAGTTTTAAAAACCTAAATTTAAATATCCAGTTCATAGTAACATATGAATTGATGGTGATGCTAACTGTATTACAATAGTTTTGAAATTTTTATATTTATTCACAGAGAAGATGGCCAAAGTTTTATAAAAATTTTATTAACAATAATTTTTTGCGTGCACTACGCATGAATCTCTTCTTTATTAATCGTTTCTGGATTTATCCAGCTTTCTTCCGCATTTGTGTAACTGGCAACAGTTTCTCTGGCTGTCCTGCCAGTGTCTTTAGGTCGACACTGAAAGAACGACCAGCGAAGATGTTGTCAGTAACGCCAACAAATGCGGAAAAAACCCGGATAATTAAGAATTAATTATTCCAACGCTGCGGAAACCTCCGAGCGACAGTCTTATTTACTGTTCTTCCGGGTGTCTCCTATTTTGAGTGAAAATAAATAAATTTTATTCAAATACTTTGGTAATTATATTATAACGGTCGTTATATTTTTCTCCATCTTAGGTCATAGAATGACTTGGCACAGCTACCATCGTATCTCAGATATGCACGGCTACATGGACTTCTTGGCTCAAACCTACCCTCAGCTCTGCAGTGTGGTAACAATTGGAAACTCTGTCGAAGGAAGGCCTCTCAAAGTTCTTAAGATATCACCGCCTGGAAGTACAGGACAGAAAGCAATATGGATTGATGGAGGTATGCCACTATTTCTAAGTTCTGATTTTTTTCCAACAGTTAGCACTAAGACGTGTTCTATTGTCTATGTATAGTGACTGAAGGAATTTCAGGTAAGGACATTGACATTCCATTTCTTTCAAATACTAACTGATATCTGAGTCCATTAATGTACTGAATGTGTTTGTGCTATAATTTACGTATTCATACACACATATTTCCCTTCAGAATAGTCTTTTGACTGTTTTCATGGTTTAAGGCATTAGGTAATTTTCATTACTCTTCACATTTCGACACTAAATCGTCACTCAATCAAATTTAATTGCATTCATGCTAGACGCTTGTTTTCAACCCCTAGACTGTTTTCACTAAGTAGGTTGCGATTATCAGAGACACATTAATGCGGAAATAATGAGGAGCCAATCACTATCTGGTGGGTACAATGTCACACATGTGAGCAGCTATTGGAATGTAAAAATGGTATACGAAATGAGTTTCAAATTCATGTTGTCTATTTTATTTCAACATAAACATGATAAAAGCGCGAACGGCAAACAATTTAGGGAAGCAACGGTGGCTAACATCAAGGATACTATCACATACACGCTGATTTCATCTATCGCATCACGAATGTATTCATTTGCTACCATTGGGAGGGAGGGATGTACCATATGTTTCCATGGCAACCTCCCCTTGCGATTTTTCTGCTTCAGTTTTTTTTTAATTTTCAATATAATCCAACCAAACCGTATTTCTCAACCGGAAGTTTTGCCTAAACAGCCGTTGCACTCGAAGGAGTCAGTAAATCCATAACACTAGGGGAAATCCGACGCCAACGGCGACGGGAAAAATGTATTCTTAGAAAAAGACTCGCTGCTTGGGCCAAAGGGAATTCGGTTCTTATTGCGGTAACTGGCAGCAGAACCACTGTTTGTTGAGCCCTCACAGGGGGTCCGTCCGGGTAACCTAAAGGGTAGAGCTTATCAAATGCCAAGCTTCAGCCGCTCGTGAAATTCACACATCGGGATTGATGGAGGGCATTCATTGGTACAATCGTTCTGCGTCAAACTCTTAAACTATTTCAACATTTAACTCTTCTGCACATCAAAATTCAAGATTCCTGTGATATTTCTCTCTTAATGAGTAAATGCCTTTTTTCTAGTATAATTCTAATGGCCACATACGCGCACAAAACACGTCCCCACTCGAATTTCTAAAGCTGACTTATTTGCTGAATTTTATTCCTAGAAATCTACTATCGAATAAAAAAGAGTGTAACCATCTTTTCCTTCCCAGGCATACATGCTCGAGAGTGGATATCTCCCGCATCAGTATCTTACGTCCTGAAGGAGCTAGTTGAGAACCATGACGCCCATTTCATCGGCAAAGAATCAACTCTTGGGTCGCTGGATTGGTATATCCTACCAATTGCCAATCCTGACGGTTATGAGCATTCGCACACGCAGGATCGATTGTGGAGAAAAAATCGCCTTGACTCTCACAAAGGCTCCTGTGCTGGGACTGATCTAAACCGTAATTTTGGCTACCGATGGGGAGGCGCTGGCTCAAGCCGGGACCCTTGTCGTGAAATCTATGCTGGAAGGAGTGCATTTTCGGAGCCGGAAACATCAGCAATAGCAAATTTTGTGAAGTCAAAGGGCTCAGTTGTGAAGGTATCAATTACTTAACAATTTAATGACTTACATAAATTATAAAATAATTATTCTCTAGCGTTTAATATTAGTGTTTGGTTAGATCACAATTTGATTGCGCTTTTTGCCCCTTCTTTTACAAGAATGCACTCTATCCCTTTGCACACAAATAAAAAATTCGCAATTACTTTAGCAATTTTAATATATATATAGTAACTTCTTCTGTTGCAACTACCTCGAAAGAACGTCATAGGCAAAATAGTACTATCCAAATGTCAATTTTCATGGCGCTACCTCGAAAGAACGTCATAGACAAAATAGTACTATCCAAATGTCAATTTTCATGGCGCATTTGCCCATGATATTCCTTCGAAGTACTTGCCTTGCTCTCACTTAGTTTTTAAAGTTTTCCATTTCTAGTAACTTAAATCTATAAAAATAAATCATTCGTATATTATCATGTAATAAATCAACTTGCTTAAATATTGCGTAGGATATTCACAAAAAATGTCAATGTGCGGTGAAATATTCTATTTTTTACGATTTTCAGGCTTACGTTACCTTCCATAGCTATGGACAATATATATTATATCCTTGGGGGTACGATCGAAAGGTTCCCCCAGACTACCGGGACTTAAACCGAGTGGGTCAGAAAATGGCTCAATCAATGAGAGCTGTCGGAGGAAGTTCGTACACAGTTGGGTCATCAGCAACAACTTTGTATCCTGCATCAGGTATGACTTCGATTGGCAAAATTGATGAATATGATACATATTGCCTTTAATTTACTGGTTCAATTCCAATACTTTATAAGCACTCAAATATCCTTCATAATTCCCTAATCTTCAAATACTCCAATATTTTGTTTCATATTTCTTTTTGTGCAACTAATGGGTTCTATCTTAATATTACAGGAGGCTCTGATGACTGGGCTAAGGGATCAGCGAAGATTAAATATACTTACACCATAGAATTAAGAGACACTGGAAGATATGGATTCGTTTTGCCAGCTGAGTACATCACTCCAACTGGGAAAGAAGCTTTAGCAGCACTGAAAGTGGTTGCCGAGGCAGCCTCTCAGGAGCCGTAGTGTTTGAACCGATTTCTTTATAAGACGTACTTTAGTTGAGCTTCGTGTGACAATTATTTAATTTTTTGCCCTTTACTGTAAATAAGACGTAATTTCCAAAAAATTTGGTGGAAAAAGTGTAATTTAAAATATATTTGAAAGGTTTTTAGCGGGAACTCCTTATTATCCACACTTGATTTTTTTATTCTTCGTACTGCTAGAATACCCAGCTTCTTGCTGCTGGCAAAATGATTACCAATTCTTACTTTATCACCAGGCTTCATTAAACTTCAGACTATACTTCAGTCCTTTTACCCCAGAATAGGATTTAAAACCTTGGTAAGCGTTTATGCAAACCATCCGGTGGCTTGGAGCGACGAGTTAATTACATAAAAAGATTAAATTTTTATGGTCACACGACCATGAAAATATATGAACAGAGATGTTCATATTCCCTATGAATATTAAAATCACCCTTTGCCACTTCAAAGTTTATGAGTCATATGCTAGAACTTTATGCCATAAACATGCTTACCTATTTTTCACATAAATATGCTCTCTTAAAACGCACTTGCTGAGTACTGTTGACATATATGACAATAACTATGCACCTGAAAAAAGGACAGACAGACATTAATATACCATAAAATAATTGAGAAAATATAATTTATTTATTTAATGCATTTTCACGCAAAATAACTGAGTTATTTGTTCTTCATCCATATGTATTGGAATACTAAGAACTGCAATTAAAATTGTTTTATTTCCCAAATTATCACTGAATTTTACATTTCGAATTGTATTTACGCCTTCTTATCACCTTTTATTTGACTATTTATAAAAAAACTAATTATAGTTATTATTTTCCGCCAATGAATTTCATAAATACCATAAATGGGATTTTAAGTAAAACTTATTCGTGGGTAAGTACTAAAAGTTTTATTCATTTTTATACAGCGTACCTACTTTCACAAAGTTACGCCGGGTGAAGTAAAAACGACTATTATGCGTACCCTACATCCCAATACAAATACCAATTAGTATATAATTGCTCTAGAGGTTCTCCATGCTCATGTGCATAGCCTCACGGTCCAACTCCTCTGACTTCCTCTTTAACGCACAAGAATCAATTAAGTCGATGTAGTATGATGGTTCTTTCATTTCTGAATAACTGAAGCAAATAGCATGCAACCAATATAGAATTTATTGTGAAAATCAATTTCCGGAAAATATTATTTCGAAGGTTATTTTCAGGTCATTTTAAAAGTAAAATCCTTAGAGTAGATTTGGCTCTTAAATTTTCCTACTTTGGTTAATTCTAATTGATGACTATTCCACATGATATAGAGATCTCCCCGTACTAAGCCATTGGCGTGTGAAATTCACACATTCAGGGAAGGGGGTGCAGTTCCTTTCCCTGGGCCACCTGCAACTTCCTACGAAGTTCTAACGTTCAGAAAATCGAATCGCGAGGATTTTAGATGGGGGTGTCCAGATAGGCTCTTGCCCAGGATTTGAACCCCGGACCCTCCGGTCATTAGCTCAGTGCTCTACCCACTAGGCCACCACGACCCCTAGCCTATCATTTCGCTGAGTGTAATCAAAGAATTCATAACTGCCTTATAATTAGGAAAATTTAGGAATAATTTACTCAGCAAGTTTCCTTTCAAATGCTTTAGGTAACCAAATAATCCAATGGACAATGCCCATAAGCAAATGGAAATAATACTTTCTTATTTCACGCAAGCTGTTCAATGATTCCACAATAAGATGAATGTCCGTATTAAAGGCAAGAAAGAAATAGACATCCATTTCATGATATCAAGCGAAACCTTTCATAGCTTATGTCTTCGCACTCAGTTGAATCACTTCAATGCTCAAGTTGCTTCCGATATGCATTCTGAGATACTTTACTCTTTCACTAACCTTGACGGCCTGATATTTTTAGCTATACCCTTGATTGTGTGCGGTGAGGACTGTTCTCGACCCGTGCTTTCGTCTTCCCCACACCTCTCATCTTCGAGTGTCTCTACCACTTAGATGTTTTCCCCTTCTCCGGTGAACGCCTTCACATATTCACTCCATCGTGTGCATATCATGCCATGAACACTAATGACATTAATAATAACAGTAACCGAATAATAAAAATTCAGCAGCAGTTCATCCCAACTCTTCACAACGCAGAAGAAAATTGAGACCTTTCTCGAGTCACTCCTACATGACGTTGAAAGAGATAGCAGCCACAAGCCACCACAGGATTTATTCCGAATTTTGAATACAAATCAGGAAGAACTCATTACCAAGAAATTTTATTAAATCGATTCTAAAAGGCTCATATTTGCTCTTACCAACGAAATGAGGACACCTAATGTGGAAGCCAGTGAAAGGTTATTGATATGAAGGAGAATCACTAGCAAAATTATGTAATTCAGTCACTGGAGGCATGAGTAATGAGAATTCATAAAACAATATCCTAATACATATTTTACTATAGAAACGTCAAGATGATTAGTTAATTCAAACTAAAATTCCCAATGCACTGGTTAGCAAGCGGTGCAAAATGACCTCAGCCGTCGACGCACCCTTGCACACAATTACTACCACTACCAATGCAATGACGTGAGTAAAGGGATATTTCATTCTTCATGTGATTCACAAACCGATTAGCGGAGCGCTGATTAGTAAATAATATGATATCCATTCACCATGAATATCAGTAGTCATTATTTAACAATGCCCTCTGAATTTTTCATCTTTCTCACATTTATACAGAGACTATATTCCCGCGCAATTTTCCATTCATTATCAACTCGCTCATGCTATTTGTCCCTTCACTGGTTTGGTAAAAGCGGAGGATTATTGTATGGCTACACAAATCTCCTTGGCCAAATTTTTAAACTAGCAAAGTTAGAAGGGTGAAAGGGAGAATGTCTCTCCAGGTAATTATTCACTGAGAGATGGACTTGTTTTGCATGTGAGCAGAGTCAAAATGCCCACGTGGTATTTACGATTATTAGGCCATAATCTCATATGAGGAGGGAAATGCGGACGAGCACCATCTATATTGAGTGGTTAAAATGCACGATAACTAAATGATGCGGTGACTTTGTGCAACTAACGAAGTACAGGAGCTCTCCTCAATGTTTTCCTCCTACCCTCTCAGAATGATTCTCGTCAACGGATCGCCGATTCACCCACCCACTGATATACCCCCATACCTGCGCCGATCTCCCGAAATTTCCTCTCCCATGCCATCCCCGCCTCCGAACTTTCCCACTCATCTACATCTACATAATACCCTGCAAGCCACCATAAAGGAGTGTGGCAGGGGGGTTGCTTCCCACTCCACCCAACCCTCCCACTACTTCTTAGGCTCTTCCTTTATAACCCCGGGGATTCTTCTTTTGAACTTCTTCGTCTTCCTTTGACAATTTTGGTAATACTCGAAAACCGGTCGCGGTGAAGTAAATGCATATGGAGCAGCGAAGCCTTTTTTTCGGTCGAATACACGCCAAGTAGTAGTAGTAGTAGATTTGGATTTATAGGGTGCGTCGACAGCTATGGTCATTTTGCACCACGCACAGTCCAATTTATAACAATAAATATGTTTAAATTTAAATATAAATTAAAATCAAAAAGCAGTATAAAAGGTCGAGATTTATGACACTATATTATATTTTATTAATGAGGTTCGTTTCTTTTAAAAAATTAATAACATGGCGTAGGCGATCAGCATCGTTGCCTAGAACGTGTTCTAGGTCGCCGCTGATGCCTAGCCTGTTACGTGTGTCCCGGTATTTGTCACACTCCGTCAGGATATGTCGCACACTGAGAGGACAGTCACAGTCATCACATCGCGGAGGAATTTTCTCTTCTGTAAAGAGGTACGAGTGGGTCAGGGCGCAATGCCCGATTCTTAATCGTGTGATGACCACTTCCTCTCTGCGACTACCCCTGACGGAAGTGGGCCACCCTGACGTTACCGGTTTAATTGTCCGTAACTTATTGTTTGGGACATCCCTCCAAAGTGCACTCCACTGCTCTAGGACTATTTTACGGAGAGAGGCTTGCAGATCCTGATAGGGTACTAGCGTCGTCGTCGGCTCAGGGATATTTAGCGCTTCCTTTGCAGCTGCATCTGCCTTCTCATTTCCTACAATACCCATATGTCCTGGGACCCAGAGAAAAATAACTTTGATTCCCTTTCTATTAAGGGATAAAAGGGTAGTATGTATTCGCTGGACAATAGGGTGTGGTGAAGAAAAGACGGAAATGGATTGCAGCGCGCTCATTGAGTCCGTGCAGATGGCAAAATACCCCGAGGAGCCCCTAATTCCTTCAAGGGCCATCTTAATAGCCAGAAGTTCCGCTGTGTACACGCTACAATGCGTATTGAGCCTGGACTGGACGACACCGTGCTGGGACGAGGTAACCGCGCACGAACAGGCTGCATCCGACTTCGATCCATCCGTGTATACTGGGATGAAATCGGAGTGGCGACAGAGAAATTCATTGAAGAGGCGCTGGTATTCTAGAGCAGTGGTGTGGGATTTATCGCGCCTACCGAGTGCCATATGGATGTTCGGCGGCGGAATAATCCACGTTGGGTAACTCGAGTACCCAACAGGATAAACCTCTGGGAGTCTTAACCCGACACCCTGAATAAATAAATTAAAACGAATACTGAGCGGCTTGGTAGCTCTTGTCCGTCGATTAAAAAGTTCCATAAATCTAGGGTTAAAAATCAAATTAAAACACGGGTGATTCTTGGTAGCTAAAATTTTCGCCACGTAAGAGCACATCTGTATGTCCCTACGGTACGGTAACGGAGGCTCCCCGGAATCAGCATAAATGCTGAGGACCGGACTGGTCCGGAAAGCACCAGTGGAAATACGAAGCCCTGCGTTGTGTACTGTTGTTAAAGGCCTTAAGTAGGAGTCGCGGCTTGATGCGTAAACAACTGACCCGTAGTCCAGTTTGGAACGTACGAGTGCGCGATACAATAAGAGCAGGGACATTCGATCGGCACCCCAAGTTGTGTTACTTAAAAATTTTAAAATATTTATAGTCCGTAGACATTTATCTCTCAGAATCTGTATGTGTTCACGCCAGTTCAGTCGGTAGTCAAAAGTCATACCGAGGAATCGGACAGACTCCACATACGGGAGAGTTTTGCCATTAAGTGACAAAGCTGGCGGAATGTAATGTCCCCTCACCCGGTAAAAATGGACGCATTTGCACTTTTCCGAGGAAAACTTAAAGCCATTCCTCCGCGTCCAAACCTCCAGTTTGTTTAGAGCCAACTGAGTCACTCTGGTTGCAGTGGCTATTTTGGACGACCTGCAAAATATTGCTAGGTCGTCAACGAACAAAGATCCCATGAGTGGAGGTTTAATGCATTTAGCTATGTCGTTGATCGCAATTGCGAAGAGTGTCACACTTAAAACTGAACCCTGTGGAACTCCAATGTCCTGCCGATAAAATTTGGATAAGTGTCTACCTATTTTAACTTTAAAAACACGATCAGTTAAAAAATTCTTGATAAAAATCGGTAAATTGCCCCTCAATCCCCACTCATGCAGAGTCATTAATATCTTATGCCGCCACACTCGGTCGTATGCCTTCTCCATGTCGAAGAAGACACCTACGACATGTTGACGGAGAAGAAAGGCCTCCTGGATGAAATTGTCGGCTCTGACCAGGTGGTCAACGGTCGATCGGCCGCGTCTAAAGCCGCATTGAATATTCGAAAGAAGATTTCGGCGCTCTAACCACCAAACGAGACGCCGATTTACCATTCTTTCCATTACCTTGCACAGGCAACTAGTAAGGGAGATGGGTCTATAATTATTCGGGTCAGCTCTATCTTTACCCTGTTTGAGAATAGGGATTACTGTGGACTGCCGCCAGGAGGGTGGAAAACTACCCTCAGCCCAAATTTGGTTGAGGGAGCGAAGGACTTCCACCAATGCCCCCTCCGGAATATTCCGGAGGAACGCATTATGGATGTCGTCCAATCCTGTGGCCGAGTCGCGTGAGTCTGCAATGGCAGAACGCAGTTCCCAAAGGCAGAAGGGGATATTATAGTCTGCCGTCCACCGCTTCTCAGTAAAGATAAGTTTCTGAAATTCAATGCGCCTCTTCATGTGTAGGAATTCTTCCTCATAGGTGTCGTCGCTGTATGTATTGGCGAGTGACTGCCCAAAAACCTCGCTAATAGCGGACGGAGATGTCAGTACCTTACCACCGATATTGAGGAATGAGACGCTGAGCTGATTGTGGTTTCCCGAAATTCGTCTAACCTTGTTCCATACCTGTGCAAGGGGTGTTCTACAATTCACATCAGATACATATTTCATCCAGGAGGCCTTTTTCCACTCCTTCACCACCTTTCGAGCTTTTGCTCTGAGGTGCCTGAAGGAGGACAAATTTGTCTCTGTGGGGTACTTGTTAAAAATTCGTAACGCCTTCTTGCGTTTACGAATCGCTTCAGCACAATCATCGTTCCACCAGGGAACTGCAGGCCTAGTTATGCAATGCAGTGATTTGGGCACACTGCAATTGGCGGAATCGATGATATTGCGGGTCAGCATTTCAATGTTTAAAGTCCCATCACGGTTCTCGTCATGTTTAAAATTTATTTTTTCCCTAAAAGCGGTCCAATCGGCATTCCGGACAACCCAGTTGCCCGGCCGTATTAGGTCAGGGTTAAAATTATTTTCTCTGTGCAGAAAAAGGGGGAAATGATCACTGCCACAGAGATCATCGTGAACAGACAGATAAATCTTGCTCATTAACGTGCTCGATGCAATACAAAGATCAATACTGGAATATTGACCGTTAAAAGAGTTAAAACGAGTGTGTTCCCCTTTATTCAATAAAAACAATTTAAAATCAGTAATAAAATTAGATAAAATACGCCCCCTGCGGTCACACTGTGAGCGCAAACTACCCCATAGGGTATCATGAGCGTTAAAATCGCCAGATAAAATAAAAGGTCTGGGCAACTGACGAACAAGGGCTTCCAGGTTGGATCGAGTGACCGGGGCCCCCTCCGGCAAGTAGACGTTACATAACGTCACAGCCTCCGGGGCATGCACCGTCACTGCGACCGCCTGGAAAGGCGTTCTCAGCTGCACTCAGGAGGTGTAAAGGGCCTCCCGAACAGCAACCAACACACCACCCTGAGCTCGTTGGCCGGTCGTGTCGTCGTACCTAAACATGTTAAAACCTTTTAATATCCCCGTGTCTGTAGGTTTAAAATGTGTTTCCTGCAAGCATATGCAAGTAGGGTTAAAATCTCTAATTAAAACTGTCAGCTCCTCCTTATGTCGATAAAATCCATTACAGTTCCACTGTAAAATGTCCATTAAAAGCAATAAATAAATAAATAAATAAAAATATAAAAATATATATATATATTTAAAAATAAATATAAATATATAAATTTACAAATAAATTAATAGACCCTATCGCCGTAGGCGATTATTCTTCCCTTTCTTTCGGGCCAATAAGACTTCCAACTCACTAGGACATTCTTCGTCTTCCATCGCCTCAGGCTGGCATGCGACGTTTGTTTCGGATGGCCCAGGTGAGGGAGTCTTCTCACGTCTGTTAGGTGAGGGACTTTTTGGTTTCGTATTTTCTTTCTTGGGGGGACTTGATGGGGTGTTTGTTGCCTTTTTAATGGTGGGATTATCTTTACGCTCACTGTTTGGCTGTTTATTTTCCTTTACCGGTTGTTTCTTTTCACTGGGAGTTTTCTTATTTTCTGTTTGTATGTTGGGGTTCACGGCAGGAGCATTCTGTTGATTTTCCGTTTGCGTAGATGTGGTACGGACAGAAACAGATGATACCGCTGCAAAGGAGCGAGAAAAACTTGGAGCTTGTTGAGCACGGTACTTCTTCCTGGCTTCAAAATATGACAGCTTTTCCAGAGTTTTTATTTCCATTATCTTTTTCTCATCTTTGAGCCTTGGGCAATCGCGAGAATAAACTGGATGTTCACCCTCACAATTGACACAGCGCGCTTTAGAGGAGCAGTTCTCATTTTCATGTTTATCCTCACCACAGCGTGCGCAGGTGGCAGTTCCCTGGCATCTGCTGGAGATATGACCAAATTTCTGGCATTGGTAGCATCGCATTGGGTTTGGAACATAGGGTCGAACCGAGAATGATTCGTAGCCCGCAAACACTTTGTCTGGGAGTCTGTCGCAGGCAAACGTGAGGACAACTGATGTCGTGTTGATCACTTCACCGTTTTTCTTTGTTGTGAGGCGGCGGCAATCAATCACGCCTTGAGGGCCCATCTCTCTCTTTATTTCCTCCACCTCAACGTAAAGAAGGTCATAACAGCTGACTACTCCTCGGCAGGTGTTAAGCGTTCTGTGTACGTCAACTTTCACAGGTATAGTGTGAAGCATTGTCATTCCCAGTAATTTCGAACTCTGTTTTTCATTAGCCGTTTCTATTAAAAGTGACCCTTCTCTTAGCTTTTTAACAGATATGAGTTCGCCAGGAACGGCTGCAGAAAGCACTTTATGAATGAGAAAAGGAGATACCCTGGTAAGAGTTTCCCCTTCCTTAGTACATCTCATTACGAGGTACTTTTTACATTCTCTGAAAGTCGTATCTCTCCCGTTCGTATCCGGACGGGATCTTTTAGGGTTAGGTGGAAGAGTTAAATCATCCATTCCATTCCCATAGCTTCATCCCCCGGGCTCCCCACCCACCACGGAGCCACACATTCGGGACGCCGCACCGCGAGCCGGTGCGGTCGCCAGGGCTACCCGAGGGGATATAGCACCCTAGAGGTGGTTGCCTGTTTCGGGTAGGATCTTCGATGCACGGACCCACCAAACCCGTGCATCTCCGACCGCCCTACGCAGACCCCCACCTCCCTGGCACTCGCCACCGTTAAGCTGAACGCCACGGAAGCCGATTGACCGGGAGTGGCTAGCTCCCGGCCGCCCGTTTACACAGAATCCGGGGCCAAAGAGGGGTATTGGCCCGTAGTCCATACCGGGCATCCGACACCCGGCTGGGAACCACGGACCTCACCCTCCAGGATCCCCTTCTCCTCCTTACGGGTCTCCGCACACGGCAAACATGCGGGTGGATCGCAGGCCAGGTGGTGTGGCCGCACACAGACAGTTGACCCACAAGACTGTCCGGGCTCAACCCTTGTTGGCTCTGGGTTTGTTTTCGGGGTAGTCTCCCCGCCCTTTTAGTCGCCTCTTACGACAAGCAGAGATACTGCGGGAGTATTCTCAATCCCCCTACCCGCAGGGGGGGAATACACGCCAACTGCTCAATGAAAGTGCAAAGAAAATCAAGAATGTACCTATGCTTCTATTAGGTTGCCCTCTATGAAAGCGCAGAGACGGTTACTTCCATTATTTTGCACGTATAGATTTCACGCTCTGTCATTAAGTATACTTTCGAAGCATGATTTTCACAGACACACGATGCTTACAACCCGCATACAACTTACACATAGATTTACACACCTGTTCCACTTATATTAATCCAGTGATGAGTTAAAAACACATTTTATGAGTCAATTATGTGGAGTATGAACGTAGGACAAAGTTAGAAGGTTGAAAAATTGGTGACGGCAATAGGTCGAAGCGCACGTCTCGACTTAGTAAGTGCATTTGCATAGCATGCAATAACACAATTATTATAAATTATAAAGGTCTTCTTTAAACGAGGCTGCAAGCCGATTGAGCCAGTGAAATGTTACATTTCGGAACAATTTAATAATTCATTACCAACTCCCATTTTTCAAACTTCTTCTCCCCCTCTCCTCTTCTGCATTGAAAACTGATGGATTTGGAATTCAAAATAGGCTAAAACGTCAAAATACGAGCTGGGTTGCCGAATGTAAATTAATTATGTGGCTAAATCTACCGTCAGAAGTTACCAGAATGTTACCAGAAAGTCGTAATGGTACATAAAAAGTTACTACAATTTCTGGTTGCAGCCATTTGCAAGAATGAATTGTTTAATTCGTCAGTTTGAATGATAATATCAGAGGAGATATTCCACACGCCGAAAGTGGTCTCAAGTTCCATGTCAATACCTAAAATGAATATCACACTTGATTGATGTACTATCTCGGGTAGTCTCTGCCCGGAGATCCAATTGGGGGAATATTTTTACCTCGGGAATATTTTGATCAAGATGGATTCATTAGGACTCAATAAAGAAAAAGAATAGAGTATGCGTGACTCCTCGGGATAGTAATGTGGTAGTTTCCCCATGCCTTCTACATCATTGTATTACAGCCGTTGTCACCACGTCTGTAGTGAAATGATTGTCGCTGATGGGATGCATAATTGTTGGTTGGCTCAAGTCGCCAAGCCACGTCATCAACCGTTTCTGTATTATTTGAAAGCCCTACCATATACAAGACCATAACATTATTAACAAATATTGCCTTCGCATTTATTCACGACTATTCGATGAGTAATCTCGCTTATCTTGCAGGAAACCTCTAAATCTTGCAGGAAATCGTCCCACCATCCGCAACCCGGAGGACGCAATCGATGGCTTTAAGCTCAGGTTTTCTACTAATACTAAACTTTGCTGAATTAGCAATAAATTGCTCACATTGCAACTCTAAACACGAGCTTGTATATGTCGGTCAGTGATCAAATTGAAGTGACTTCTAAAGATTATCTTCTCCTGTATCTCCGAAGTTTTCGTTCGGAAACAAGTATTGGTAACTAACATCCAATATTACTTTTTAACTGGGTGCGCACCGATTTCCGAGAAATGATTTCTACTCCATGAGAAAAGTTGAACTCTGCTTTCCGTTGTTCCTCAAGTTTTTTTGGGATTTGTTGACAGAGTAAAAAATTAACAATAACAGTAAACTGCTTTTCTATGCAACATTTATTTACAATATAAAATCATGTTTTAATCATAAAAATAAACAGAAGACATTTGTGTTTGAATTAGGTCCACATATACTTCCAAAAGATGTTATTGTAACTTATCTTCCGTATAATGCTTGCACAGTCGATAACCAATGTGGAAATACAAAAATATTTGCAATGAGTAGTTAATACTGCTTTTACTAAAGCAACACCTTCAATGAATGATTGAAAGCTCTCTAATGCTATTATTTGAGCTGAGACATTTCTAACCTATCAAAGCATTCTACATAAAAAATATCTGCTTTCTTCACCATTCGGTAATCCATGAATATGCATTTAAATCCAGTCACAGCCTTATTTGGTTGACACTGAGATGGCGAGAGCGGCGATACACCCTCCAATGGCCATGGAAAAGAGGTTGTCCTCGGTGGCTCTGAGGAGAGAAGAAGCGGTCGTAAGTATATGAGGAAGCATGATGAATTGTTCTGGAGCTAGAAGTAGTTATCCATTGCATTATGATATTTTATAATTGAAAATAATTTTGAATTTTATTACTTCTACAGTGATTAAGCTTAATATATTCGAGTACCAAAATATATTCCCAATGCGCACCTGAACAACGAAAATTATTGCCATTGGGATTACCATATTCGCAGATAAGAGAACAGAAATATCTGCCAATAATACAAGAATGAATAACTTACACTTTTGGATGCAGCATTCTATTTAAATTCTCATCATTGTACTCAAACAATAAAGGATTTGTCTTCTCTTTGCCCTGCAAGAAAAAAACAACATAAGAGAGGAATAATGAGAAATGTATGATGATATGCCTGAAAAGTCACCACACTACTAACCTTTGCCACGATCTCTGTGCTATCTACTAGATTAAGATTTCCTATGTTAGCTTCCTCATCTTTCTCATTATGTACAGATGCTTCAGAAAAGAATTTGGTCTGAAGTGAAGAAGCGAACTTTAGTGGGAACTCCGTTGTAAAGTTTCCAGAGGAAATTGATTCATATCCATTATCATCTGTGACAAAATTATTTGAAAATATTATTGCAATAAATTTCTCATCTGAAGAAGTTTTTAAGGTATCTGCAGCAGCGCTTGTTACTCTTGATTGTCTTTTGGGGATGTTATGTGTCATTTTTTCCGCCAAAGAATTTGTCCTCATCTGATTGGCCAATCGATTACCCAGAGTAGCTTCACGATTCTCAATTTGAATTTTATGTACAGAGCGGACTATTCTCTTTCCGGAGTCTCCAGAAATATTTCTAGAATCTCGGTTATCATCCCTTTCTCGTCGTTGTAGCGATACAGGTTTCGAGATCGCTTCCCGATTTTTCCGGAATTTAAGGACATTTACGTGAGGTGATTTAACCACAGCCCGATATCCGGAGACCTCAAACATAGACTTTCTTACATCACGGCCAAAGCTGGGTTCATCACTCAATTCTGTTCGGACGAACCTGGAACCCGTCCTCCGTGAATCTGCTAAATACTGTTCAGAGAATCGAGAAACATGGCGCGACCTCGATGCCCTATACATAATTTCTGCCTCCTTATTTTGCCGATTATGGTTCCTTAATTGACTTTCTGGGCGTTGGGCGTGGGGCATGGTACTTCGGATATTCCTTTCGGATAATAACCCTACTAAACCACTAGAGAGGCGATGAGGCAACACATTTTGGGCTCTGGAATTGTAGGTTAATCTTCGTGATACCCTTATTGTTTCGCGTGCTCGCCGTCGTACAGTAGTAGACTCAAGACGAGAATTGGTCCGCGAATCAATTCTATTACCAGTAATGCGATCTTGAGCATCTCGGTCCCCATTACGTGATACAAATTCGGAAATCGAAGACATACGGCTGGACAGTGGTAAGCGACGTTCAGACATTCCTCCAAGCTGTAAGGCACTTCGGATTGTCACATCTGCTCTTACATCTTCCATCCGCCTGCGAGTGTCCCGGGTTTCCGAGTACCTTTCGTAAATCCCTGTGGCATATCTACCCTGACGGTTGACCATTAATCTTCGAGCTGATCGAACTGTATCCCTTTCCCGGCGCTGTGTTGAATCAGACCTTGTCGCCATTCGACGGTTTTCTGAAAGTTCGCTATCTGCGACTTCAGCCGGTGTTGATGTTTCACCTCTTCGTGACAGCGCAAGATCGGCTTTCTTCCCTATCATATCTCGCCTTACAGTGGAGGTAAGCATTGATTCTGCTAGCGTGGATCTGGTGTGCCTCCTACGGGAGTCATCTGTAGTCCGTTGTGAACGTCGTGAAAGGTCAATGAAATCAAATCTGACGTCCGTAAGGGACCTAGTTCTTCTGGTAGCAATCGTAGACTCACGGCTCAACACAGGTGATTGCCGGTCAGACGTTCTTTCAAGCCGTGAGGTACTTCGGATCATCCTCTGACTTCTTGCACCATTTAACCGACCCAGAGAATCTCGACTACCAGTAGATCTTTCAGAGGCACCTCTGACATCTTTATGCCGATGAGTTTCCATTATTATTCTGGATGATCTTACGGCCTCCCTTTCTCGGCGTTGAAGTGATTCAGATTGGGTGCGGAAAGCCAATCGCCGATTTTCTGACGGCTCCCTTTCTGTGGCTATGGCCGGGGTTGCTCTTTCATCACCTCGTGATGCCGAGACTGTACTTCTAACATCTCTCGTATCTCGCCTAAAAGTGGATGAATGAGATGATTCTCCTATCCTGAACCTAGCGTGTTCCATACGTGTACCCTCTGTAGCTTGCTGAGAACGATGAGAGGCACCACGGATATCGGATCTGACATCCGAAAGTGACCTCGTCTTTCTAGTTCCCTCAAAAATCGTAGACTCACGACTCACTACAGGTAATCGCCGTTCGGACGTTCTTTCAAGCCGTGAGGCACTTCGGATTGTCCTCTCCGTCCGTATTCCTTCCAACCGCCTGAGGGACTCAAGGCTCACCGAATACCTTTCATGCATATCCCTGTCTCTACGAGTTTTAATTACCATTCTGGATGAACGAACGGTGCCCATTTCCCGACGCTGCGCTGAATCAAATTGTCGTAGCGTCAAGCGGCTGTTTTCTGAAAGTCCCCTTCCTACCAAATCAACGGCATCTATTACTTCGTTATTTCTTGATGCCAATATTTTGAGTTTATTCTCTCTTGCATCTCGGCTCAAAGTGATAGAATGGGGTGATTCTGCTCGCGCGGAGTAGATGTCCGTCCTTCGAAAGCCCGCAGTATTCTGTAGAGAACGTCTAGTGCCAAGGTTATGGGACCTAACGTCCGAAGAGAATCGCCTCCTTCGGATATCAGCAACAGAAGACACAGGGCTTGGCGCTGGTAATTGCCGTTCTGAAGCTCTTTCAAGCCGCGAGGCACTTCGAATTGTCATATCTTGTCTTACTTCTTCCATTTGCCTACGAGTACCCCGGTTATCAGAGTATCTTTCATGAACACCTGGAGCTTCTGTGCCCCGATGGTTTGATGTAATTCCTCGAGACGATGGAATCGCGTTCCTTATCTGAGGCTGCGGTGAACGAGATATCGATCGGGAAGTCAATCGACGGTTTTCTAAGACCTCCCTTCCCGCCAATTTAGCTGATTTTGATCTACCATCTATACGCGATTCTGAGATTTCAACTCCATTGCCTCTTACATCTCGCCGTCTAGAAGAGAGGAGATAAGCCTCTGATAGGGTGGACCTTGTGAATGTCTGACGGGATTCGTCTGTATTCTCCTTAGAGCGTCGAGAGGATTCACGTTTTTCGGACCTGACGTCTAGAAGGGACCTCGTCCTTCTGGAATTTATTTTAGGAGTCGTTGACACATAGTTGGATTCAGGTGATCGTCGCTCGGACATTCTTTCGTAGCGTGAGCCACTTCGGATGGTCCTCTCTGTTCTTGAATCTTCCACCTTCCTGCGACTATCCCGGCTGTCAGGGTAACTTTCATGCATATTCCTATCTCTATGGTTTTCCACTATCCTTCTAGATGATCGTACGTTGTTCCTTTCCAGCCGCTGCGGCAAAGCAGATTTTGATCGGAGTGCCAAGCGACGTTGTTCTGAGATCTCCTTATCCGCGACTTGAGTCTGAATGGCTCTATCCTCTCTTCGTGATGCGAGAATGTCTACTCTACTTGCTCTATCATCTCGCCGCGCTGTGGAATAATAAGGTGGACTTGCGAGCATATCTGTGGAGTATGTTCTACGCGAATAGGCTGCACTACGTTGAAAGCGTCGGGAACTGTCTCTTATTTCGGATCTGACGTCCGGAAGGGACCTCGTCCTTCTGATAGTTCCCTCGGCAATCGGAAGCTGGTGACTTGATGCAGGTAATCGCCGTTCGAACGCTCTTTCATTCCGTGATGAGCTTCGGATTTTCATATCTGTCCGTGCATCTTTCATTAGCATGAGATTATTCCGGCTTTCAGAGTAACTTTCATGCATGTTCCTATCTCTGTGGTTTTCCACTATCCTTCTAGATGAACGTACGTTGTCCCTTTCCAGCCGCTGAGGCAAAGCAGATTTTGAACGGAGTGCCAAGCGACGTTGTTCTGAGATCTCCCTATCCACGACTTGAGTCTGAATGGCTCTATCCTCTCTTCGTGATGCAGGAATGTCTACTCTACTTGTTCTATCATCTCGCCGTGCTGTGGAATAATAAGGTGAATTTGCGGGCATATCTGTGGTGTAAGTCCTACGCAAATAGGCTGTACTACGTTGAGAGCGTCGAGAAATATCTCGAATATCGGATCTTACGTCCGGTAGGGACCTTGTCCTTCTGGTAATTACTTCGGTAATCGGAAGCCCGTGGCTTGACGCCGGTAATCGGCGTTCGGATGCTCTTTCGTTCCGTACTACACTTCGGATTTTCATATCTATTCGTGCATCTTCCATCCGCCTGCGAGTATCCCGGTTCTCAGGATATCTTTCATAGATACCAGTGACATCTCTACCCAAACGGTTTACCGTTGATTCTCGAGTTGAACGGACTACATCTCTTTCCCGACGATTCCTCAGATCAGATATAGCTCGAGAGGCGAAGTGACGGCTTTCTGAGATCTCCCTTCCAGCCATTCTAGTTGGAGCTGATCTATCATCTCTTCGTGAAGTGGAGGCATCAATACTATTTCCCCTCATATCTCGCCGCACAGCGGAGGAATGGATTGATTCGGATAGAATGGACCTGCTGTATGTTCTTCGTGGCTCGACTGTATTCTCCTGGGAGCGTCGAGAGGCATCACGGATTTCAGATCTGAGGTCCTGAAGAGATCTCGTCCTTCTGTTATTTGCGAGAGAAGTCGATGACAGATGGTTGAACACTGGTAATCGTCGCTCAATACCTCTTTCAGGTGGTGAGGCTCTTCGGATTACCCTTTCTGTTCTTAGGTCTTCGATCCTTCTCATAGAATCTCGACTTCCAGCGTATCTTTCATACATTCCTCTGATGTCTCTATCCTTACGGTTTTCCATTAACCTTCTGGATGATCTAAGAGTGTCCCGTTCTTGACTTCGAAGAGATACAGATTTGGAATGAGAATCCCACCGCCGATGTTCTGAGATCTCCCTTTCTTCTAATTTAGACGGGACTGCTCTGTCATTCCTTCTTGATATTGAGGTAGCAAATTCACTGTCTCTTTTATCCCGCATCATGGTGGATGAATGATATGATTCTACTGGCCTGTACCTAGTGCTTGCCCTATGGGTACCCGCTGTAAGCCTCTGGGAGCTTCGAGAAGTGTCTCGGATATCGACCCTGACTTCCGAAAGGGATCTAGTTCTTTTCATAACCGTAGTGTCTTGATTCGTCACAGGAACCCGACGATCAGGTGTTCTTTCAGACCGTGACATCTTTCGGGAGAACCTATCAGATCTTGTTTCGTCTAAGCCCCTAATAGAATCCCGGCCCCTCATTTGTCTTTCATATACAACCTTGGCATCTGTGTGCCGTCTGTTTTCCATTGTACTCATGGATACCGGATCTGCATCCCTCTTCTGACGTTGAACGGATTCAGATATGGTGCGGGTATTCAAACGCCGGTTTTCAGAGATATCCCTTCCAGAAACTTTAGGCGAAGTTGCTCTCTCATAAATTCGTGATACAGAGACCTCAAATCTATTTCCTCTCGCATCTCGTCTCAGGGTGGATGAATGAGACGATTCTCCTAGCCTATACCTAGCATATTCCATACGAGTACCCTCTGCAGTTTGCTGAGAACGCCGAGAGGCATCACGGATATCGGTCCTGACGACAGGAAGCGACCTAGTTCTACTGCCAGAGTCATCACTCAAAACAGGCAGTCGCCGTTCGGATGTTCTTTCAAGCCTTGAGGCTCCTCGGATTATCTTCTCCGTCCTTGTGGATTCCAAGCGTCTTAGAGACTCCTGACTTTCAGAATAGCTTTTATGTACACCCCTGTCACCGCGGTTTTCCATTATCCTCCTAGATGAGCGAAAAATGTCCCTTTCCCGACGCTGAGGCGAATCGGATTTCGTTCGTAAGGCCAAGCGGCGGTTTTCTGGCATCCCCCTTTCCGCACCTTTAACTAGAGCTGCTCTTTCGTCGCTCCGTGACGCCGGGGCTCCCACTCTACTTTTCCTTGCTTCCGAAGAGTAATCTCGACGAGAAGTACTTCGCGTGCTCATTTCAACCACGGACCTAACTTTTCTCCTCGATATCTCACGAACCTCTGAATTCTTATTTTGAATACTCTGTACCCCTTTTGTTCTTGACTCGAAGGCCCTTTCTTGAACTGACCGTACTTCTCGGCGCCTTGAATTGATTATCCAATCAGTTGAACCCTCCCACCATTTCGTGCCATGTGTCACTGGCCCCCATCCTTGAGCGACGCACACACTCGCCTCTGAATTGTTTCGTACTTTGCTAGTGGTGCTTTTATGGGATAGGCCACTTGGACCTTCCCCGGGCCGGGGATGTTGACCGGCTGCCGCTGAAGGGAATTGAGCCTCTCCATCTTGAGGAGAGTTTACGGGGCCTGGATCGTTGTCTCCTATCCTGCACACCTCATGTGGTTCCGGTGGAACATTCTTTATCCTGCAAGAAATTACGAAGCAATATTATTTTCTAATCATGGGTAGTGCAAATGAAATTTAAATTATTATCTGAATTTCTGAATTCCAATCCACCATCAATGCAGAAATTCGGGGATCCTGCCAATCAATTTGGTCCTGCTTTATTTCCTATCAAATCTTTTTTCAAGAGGTTGTATAATCCTTTATGGTTACATGAAGAAAGTTGAATCAATTAGTGAAAAACAATGGTACCGATAGCTTATTTCAGTTCGAGTACTTGTAAAATCCCTTATAATGACATGAAAAATGTGAATGAATTAATGGCAAACAACAGTTCCATTTAGGAAGTTAACGAGTATATTTTAGTTCTTCGCGGTCAAACTCTTTGACAATTTTTACCCATTTGTAAGTTAGTCACTCATGATAAATTTAGATGCTGAAAAAAATTAGTAAATTAATGCTGATTCTGACAACGGCCTAAGGCTCTTGATACTCATTTAATGTCATTCGATAATTGGCTACATCTCTCTATTGCATAATTTACTACAACCTTTTCAACTAGCAATTATCGCACCTCAGTAGAACTTCATCGGTTACAATATCGCCACTGCGCAAACCTGCCACATAAAATTATATTGTACGTCGCAGAATTACATATATTTTCCTGCCGACATTGTATTCTCTGTAGCGACCAACCAAAGGTCCTTGTTTCGATTCCTGGTGCCGGAAATCTTTTTCCTTTGACAAATTTCAAGTTCTCCTTGCGTGAAGAGAATCAAATGAGGAAATATGGTCTTTGTCGCGTCTACAAAGGCAAAGGCATTGTGTCCAAGTCCGTTACTTTTTCCTTAATGATTACTTGCTGTTTTGAAATTTTGATTTCATGAGAAAAATCTGTCTAAAAATTAAACTTAACGTTATGAGGGAGTAAAGATGACAAATACCAATGCCTCCATTTTTTCGTGGACCTTTCCTGAGGTAAAATTTTAAAAATTATTACACATAATGTATTCCCTTGTTTTTAGAAAGACTTGTAGGATTACATACTGGGGCTGTGAAAGAATTTCGCCACTATTCGAGGGAAAAATCACTCCTATCATGGATAATAGGGATTAGTTAACGCGGACTCCCACCATTCCCTCCAACTGAAAACGTCTGCCTCCCAGTCATGGTTCATATATTGACCACATACCTTTATTAGAACCGGAATTTAAAACATGAAATTAGCATTTTCAAGCATATTAATCTAGCAAATTGCCAAGACGACACAATGAATTACAAAATTCCAATAATAGGAATTAAATAAAAACTTTCAAGAGCATAATAACTTTTCTCAGGCAGAAACTGGGAATGTTTGCCACTTCCAGAAAAAATGGCTGGAACAATAGCAAAGAAATTATCTAGCACCAATTTTATATACGTCTTCCTCCATGAAAATTACTGATCGATAACCATGGATAGAACTGTGAAATAAATGAGATTTCAAGTTCTCGAGCAATAGCTTTGGAGCAAAGCATATCAGTCAGACGGGTAAAATTTCAACGCAAGGCTAGTAGAACACAGGATATGCTTCATCAATGACAATAACTAATCACACTCGTTGATATAGTTGATACTTCAACATGAAAATCTTCCACTCCCACACTTCCACTTCTTCCACTTCACTTCCATTTCCACAAGAAAAATAACTTCGTATAGACACTTTTGAACAATGGGAGATTATCATGCATAAGAAATAAGAAGCCCAGCCGCTTCATAACAACACCTTAGACTGTAATTTCTCCACTCTATTGGTTGAAGTATTTCCTCGCGGTAGGCAATTACGGATTAGGTCACATGTACCATTCATTATAGGTGGGTAATTAGATATTGTACGGGTTTTTCATAAAATTAGGAGGAATGGGTTGCAACCCGGCGTTGGCATTAGCCTATACTTAACGAAAGGCGCTAACTATGGGTTGGCGTCCTATCCGACGGACGGAGTACTGAACTTGAATTGCTCTCCATACAGAACTAAGGTAGGGATCGGTACAAAAATATCTGCAGCTGTTGGAATTAGAACACGAGCCCTTGAGATGAAAGGCTAGTACTCAAGCCAACTCACCAAACTGATAACTTAGCTCAGTTTAATATCTTCCCCATATAAATTATATATTTCTAATGCATCCGTGAGCATTAACTTAATGGCACACAAAAGCATTTCCCATATGCTTACGGCTCTTATAAGCTCCTATATGCATCGGCCTATTCTGTCCGCAGACCTTTAGATAGACCGTTTCCCCTTCGCTGAAAGCCTTACAAAATTTCCATCAGAGGTATCCCAGGAACACGCAACACTGAAAAGCCTAAGCCCAAGTGAACTTGTTCCCCCACACTTTTTCTAGTACTCCGTAAACAGCAACCAAGAGTACCATCCTCAGGTTATTGAATCAGCGGAGATGTAACTAGGGAATCAGGAGTACGTTTCAAGTGATACTTTGATCTTTATTCCAGTGCCATTGAAATAATGCAGTTATGCCTCCACTTTGACCCATTTCCATATACTTCAACTTGGTTTATTGCTAACAGTGAATACTCCATGTGTTAAATAAAAAAACAGCTATTTTCAGGTAAGCTCAAATTTCATATCAATTTTACAAAGGAACGTAATAGAGAACAGATCTAAGAGAACAGACGCTTAGAGAACAGCCGGAATAAATTAATAAGGGATCCTACGGCGTAGTATAATACGCTAACGCCTAGCTTTTCAATGACTGGTTAAATATTTTAGAGAAATAAAACTAACGTGGATACTTTCGTCTTCCATTATCGTTCCTGTGAGCTACCCATCTGTCTTTAAGTAGACCATTTTTGTACTAGCAGAGATTAAAATTACCACAGTAATCTAACATTACAGATTTATAATTATATGTTAAGATACTCCAACTAGTGAGATTATATCGTGCCGTCTAATCTATCTTCATCTTAAAACCAATCCTAAAACAAACTCAAATCTATGCCCGAGGTGGAATACGAACCCGAAACCTTTGGTTTGCTTTGGTTGCCAATCTGACTACCGCGATTGGTCACAACGTCTACATAATTTTGCGGTAAAAATTCAAAACACATAGAATGTAATAAAAGGTATTATTGATGAACACAGCGGGTTTCACACGATCTGAATATGATTTCAGGCATCAGCCTTGGCACGAAAGGGTACACAAACCTTGCATGCACGTGGGTCGCTGCCTGCTCGGTCTCGCTGAAGCTGATGGGCCGCACGATTTCCTCTGCTATTGTCGGACATGCCAGCAGCAAAAGCGTAAATCCCAGTGTGGCCACACACTTCGACGGCAGGATTTTTAGCCGTGTACGCCGCATCGCAGGCGTCAAGGGTTCTCCCTCCCGGGTGGTACCTGCGGAAGAATGTCAGTGTTATGAAGTCGCTGAAGACACCTCCCGGAGTCGTTGTCGCGGGCAACGACATCAGCAGGGAGAAAGGCTCAGAAGGGAGAAGGGCTCAGCAGGGAAATTGCAAATAATGGATGTATAGTATACACTTTAATGAAGTTTAAAAGAAACTTAGAAAAGAAAACTGCCATAAAAGTGGTCACATTTATAAATAAATCTCAGGTGAGACTAAATTTAAGTGTTTCAACATGAAAGGCATGCTAAATTATTTTAAGCCCTCCCGACCTTCAATGTAGTATTGGGACGTGTTCACATTACGGACCAATTCGTACTTCTTTTACTATTAAAAGTTATTTTATCAAATTTTAGGCTTTAATGAACTACTAATGCTGCAAATATGCTGCTAGGTAATATTGTCAAAGTGGCAAGCAAATGCGGGTTCAGCAAAATTCGCAAATGAGCAGTACTGATTGCACCTTAAAAGTGACTATCCCATCCACGCTAATATCAATAGTTAGATTGGAGTAAATGACTTTACCATTCACATAAAATTCTATATTTTGGTCCGATTTTATAATAGTTTGCCAAATGTTTTTTGCTACTCCACAACGCACATATTAACCAACCTGTCTTATGGGCTTCCTATCGCTAAAACTATTATTAATAGGGTTTCCAACTTGAGCGACTTCCATTCTGGGAGATTTCTCATTTATCTGGTTAGCATTCCGGGAAATAAGGGGACAGTCGAATCTCTGAAATGTTATTGCCCTCGAAAATTAATTAAATTAGATAATATTCTCCTGAAATTATATTATTAATGGACATTTTACATGCTTTGAACAGGTGAAAGAAGACAAATAAAGCTCTTTAGTTTACTATTAAAAATAAGCTTAATGCATATATATACCGCCATGGGTGCATGAGGACTGCTTCTAGCGAGGGAAATGCCGGTGACATAGGAGCCTGGAGTAGGTTGTGAATATGCAGAAGGGAGGGGGAAGGGATGGAGAGGATATGACCTTGACCGCGAGAGACACCTTTCTCTAATCCTGAAACTTGTCTCTCACCATGACGCGTCCAGGGACCGCCTCAGAGATAACAGCAAGCATTCGATCATCAAAAATTTTCTACCTCTAAATCCTGGAAAAACTCTGCAATGGAAGCAAGGATTTTAAGCCCTACAACTACAGAGTGCTGCACCAATTAATGAATATGTCGCAGAATATCTTCATAGACTACAGCTGAGAGAGCTGCTGTCTGATTTCTATTCCTATTACTTCCTCCTTTTGATCAATATGTGGGCTGGTGATGGACTGGAGTCCTTTACAGGGGAGGCTAGAGGCGCGCGTCAGATGCTGGGGTTGACGAGAAGCACGACGGATTCAGGTGAGGGCCTTTCATTGAAGAGAAGTAAATAACAATACAAAATGAACTTCTTCCGAGGAATACCTTCTGCTCAGTGTCAATGTGAACCTAATGACTGCGTAAATCCGGAGGCAAAATTCCCTTCGTCTTCATATTTTCCATCAGCGCTAAGCGCTTCTTACATACCTATCAGGAGTTGCACTCGCGTATGCTACTTCAATGTGGATTTTGATTCATTCGTCTGCGCTTGCTCTGTCCAAGATACAAGAGTAAAGCGACTGCTACGAGGTCACTTGTGTATAAATCGACGGGGTCAATGCAAAAGGGGATTTCAAAAACTGGAAAATATTCGAACAGCTGTCATTTTTTAGCATGCAATAGTTACTAATGAACTCCTGGGAATGTAGCCCGGGTGACTACAGCCTTCACAGAAGAAAGGGGATGCTTTGAAGCTCTCACCGTTCCAATGCCGAGCGTGGAGCTGTGAGATGAAACCCTGGAGTAACTTGGTTCCCTTAATAAACTGGCTGACACATTATTTTGCGCCCCGATATTTAATATTTACCTCTTCAGCATTTAGAGAAAATACGAACTCACTACCGGGCTTGTAAAAAGTTCCAATCATACTATCCCTCAAGTCAGCCTCCATACCTTGCCTATGATATTACATATTTCGATTGATTTTAAAAGTTTCGTTGCTGAATCTTTCCGAACAACATTCCGCCGTAATTTAAGAGTTGTAGGCGAATGATCGTGAATTGGGTGAGCAATAAAACACCTAACGGTTTGCTCTTTTTCAGAGACATTGTAGATTTGATTTTCAGACCACATAACTTAGTACTGAAGGAAGCAATTGGCTCTAAATTCTAGTCTAGAGTGATAAAATAATAATAACTTTTTAAATAAATCGCCAAAAACTGCTAATGTTTTTACTGAATCAATTTGAAGTTGTGCACGATGTCTTACGGAAAATAAAATCACTAAATATATAATTTAAAAGATATTTTAAAGATGGCTTTACGAAATAAACGGTCTCAATTCCTGCTTCGTGAGATGATAAAATACTCTGTGAAGGGAAACCCTCATGGGTAACACTTCGACAAAGTTCAATATCGAAACAGGGCTATGTACGTTATCTCGTTCTATCTTTCGTTACTTACTAGTTGGAGAACTGCTAGCCGTGAGACTGGTACAGAGTAGCTTCTGCAAGCGGAATCTCTGATTCTGTGCCTGCTTCCGAAGTATGTTCCTCCGTCGGTTGCTGAGCCTCCTTGGAGACTGTGACGATCAGTCGCTGGCGCATCCTATTTATACGAATTCCAGGCCCCGCTTCACGTAAATCGATTTTTTGTTGGAAACTTCACTCCAAACCCACCTCACATCAATTTCGCCGGTCTAGTGAACAATTTAGAATCTATTTCGAAGTCCTTTCCAGGGGAAAAGAGCGAGATATTTTTACGGCCTGGGTGTTCACCGATTAACCTCCACCGTCACCCCAATCCTCTTTCCTTCCCGGGTTCCAGTCGCGCGAATTCCTGCGAATCTCCGCACACCACATGACCCTTCCTAGGTTGCCCCCCCTGGGGACCCAGCTCTCCGGGAGACACCCGTCCCGAGACGAGCCATAACTCAATTCCGAGGCCCTTAAAGGGAGTGCGTGCGCGACAGTCAATAAAATTTCCAATCAATGGGCCGGGATGCGGCTAGCGGCTAACCGATGCGTCGTCGATCGGATCCAGCGGTGTCCTCCTCCACGGCTTCGCACTCCATCAGCCGCAAACCTAATCAAATTCCCGCTTATCTCGAGCGCCGCATGCGGCCGGAGCCGAGAGTACGCTCCGCCGAGTTCTGGGTAATGGGGAGTGGGCGTGGGTGCGGGCCGCCAATCGGAGCGCTGTCGCCCCGCAGCCGCCGCCGCCGCGGGAGATAGTTCCACGAGGCTGCACGTAAGAACGCCTCCAAAAATTGGTCCGGGGGCTCCTTTGTGCGGTGGAAATGGTGAGATGAAAGCCAACTTGCGTCAGCACTGACGTCAACTCAGCATATTGAGCTTCCTCGCTGCGTGCGTCTCTAAATACGAGTGTTCTGGAAAAGTAATTTATTAAAAGTTTTCATCTAGTTCCTCGCTAACGCATACCAGCTTATAAGATATTAGCAGAGAGACTGACCACTAGCAGGGAGTGTTCGTGAAAATCCATCGAGAAGGAGATAAAAATCTATAAAGAGTTTCGTAAGCTACGGAGATTAGTTTTAAATGCCACGCAAAATATATTCACCATTCAATGAGCTAACTCCTAACGGTTCATCACTTGAACACCATTCCTATGATTTATGGAACCTGCTTCACGATTGATGATAATATACGTGTATCCGAGCGATGCAAAATATACGAAAACCAACAAAATCCTATTCTATATGAGGACTAAAGAAAAGACCCAAGAAAAAACTACATAAATGTACATATTTTGTAATTTCCATACATTATATCAATACCGTATTACACGACCGATTGTAATACTCCTATTTCTTAGGGATTACCAACTACTACTACAAATACCCTCAGGGTACATTACACTATCAGTGTTCTAAAATCAGGGACCATGTTTGGAGAATAGAATTTTAGTATCCCTGGCCTAGGAACAGGATTCGAACCTTAGCCAAAGCGGGTATTTTGCAGTGGATGGGAGGGCTCGGATGGAAAATTTATCCGTCGGCCCCTCAGTTCCTTTCGCTGGAGTATGCTGATGACGACGTATTTTCCAGCCACACTTCCTTCTTTCCCCCAACACTCTAACCAAACTGCCTGAATTTTTTTCATAGTACAGATGATCTTAACACCATTTGTTTTCCACTCCTTGTTACGAAAAAATTAATAGAAAATTATTTAAAAAAAGAATTCATTAAAAAAAGGTTCTGAAATTCGAATAGAAGCCACGGAGTTTCTCTTATAATGCATAACATGCATTATTGAAAATATAATGCATAATAACATGCATAAAATAGTTGACCACAAGGAACGGTACCATTCCGCTTTATATTCTCAGGTGACTGAACTGACTCAGGGGCAAAATTTACCTCATTCAAATAATAAAATCCTCCTACTGTCTCTATTCCTCATAAATGTAAGCTTAAAAGATACATATGTAAATTCTCGTTGAAAGCCAATGATACGCTTTAGGAGATTGAAGTTTCCAATTTCGCAATATCAGAAGTGGAGGGAGTTTTTAAATTTGGAAATGTAATACAAAATGAAGTGATTAAAATCTTATAAATGAGTAAAGACCTGAAAAAGTAAGACATTTCATATCGAAAGTCTAATCTTGAAAGTTGTGTTAATAAAGGGAATCGAACAGTCCTTTGAATCGAAATTCAACTATAGATTAAATAGAGATTCAATTTGACCTGTTTTCTCAAAGACCCTGAAACTTACGAATTAATAATTATTCAAAGATAAATGCTAGGCTGGAACGATAAAATCATTGGTCGGATGCGTTTGCTCTTATGTATTTCTTGCTCTATGTTTCATCTTAGGATGAAATTTAGGTTAGATATTGCAATATAACCTAAGTAACTGGAGCACCTGAATCTTAATTTTACTGCCAACAGAACATCAAAGTGTTCCATCAGAACTGGGACGTGGAAACTGAGAGATTTAGGCTTTGTCGCATTCCGAATAGAAATACTGCTGCGTGATATACCTTTACAAACAGCTGTTTCATTTATCTTCAAGTGATTTTGCTGAACATGGTCAATGCTAATATATTGATTACTCCTTACATAGTTCCTTCAACATAGATATATGAGGGTGAGAGACAAACATTAGGCCATACCGGCCGCAATAGACTGAGCGGTAACGCGCCAGCCTGGCTACCCAAACGTCGCGGGTTGGAAACTGCCTCGCATTCTCCATAAATATTGACATTTAAGTTTATCAAAACACAGCACGCGCGCCTTTAAGAGTATTCTACACCAAACTATGATTTCGACTGGATGACTATCACTTGCAATCGCATTGTATAGGGCGTTCAGCGTTTAGTCAACAGCAAGGAGAACGCTGTTGCTAAACCTACGCTTGTCAAGACCGCCTCTTGAAATGTAGGCAAACACTATTAACAAGGTGTCAAATCAGATTTTTTGCCATCAGGAGAGGAGATAAACTCGACATAGAGTGGCTTAGACTTAGATATATAGACGTGGTTTAAAAAAAAGCCTTAATTCCACATTTTAGTTTCTTAAATTTTGCAGAACTAAGCGTAGTATGTATATGTTCAACAATAAAAATGCAGAATGCTAGGCTGCAAGTTCAAAATCGAAACTTGTTGGAGCCATACCGTTTCATGAAACTCATAATGAAGAGAAAACTGTTGAGAAAACCCTTTCCCGTGAGAGGGAATTAAATGTTAAAATAAGTAAACAGCTTCACGCCTTGCCTCTCAAGAATCCGATAGGCTTTAAACTCCCTTCCTATAAAAAAGTACCATCATTTTCAAAAATCGGCTACATTTTTAGCTGAATTCTAACTTCGAGTATTTCCCATGCCTTCTGCGACGATCAACTACATTTTTATCTGAATACTAACTTCGAGTGTTACCGATGCATTCTGCGACTCCTGAAGACCGATTTCATTTATTCTCACAATCCACAAAGGCCCACATATGGTCCTCTCCCACTAACTCCAAATGCCAAATTGACTTCCCTACTCCCGGCGACTGTAAGGGTGAAAAATACAAAGCGAACGTTTCTAGTTTAGTGATTCATACTCTGAGAAACAGTCTTCTGATTTCTTGAAATAGCGAAAAGAAACGCCGTGGCTACGCAAAAAATGGCGATATCACAAAATCCTAAAGTGGATTTCTAATCATTTCTTGTTTTACTTGTATTAGTATGATGCTGAAATTAACTAACCTCAATTATGTATTACACTTTTCCTCCACAATTTATCAAATCTAGAATCATTCCAAAAATATTCTTCGCAGAATGAGTGAGCACGTATAACACTTAGAAATTAAATATATTTCGGAATTTCATGATTGGAATGCTAATATCCTACTCTAAACTATTCTATAAAAACGATCAATTATTTTAAATCTTATTTTGAATGCAGGTATATGTTTTTCATCGAAATGAAGCGAATTTATCTTCTTTAAGAACTAGAAGTCAATTCAGTTATACTTTGACAAAAGGAAAACTCAGTTTCATGTACCGTATTGATGTCGATGATGTTGAGTGAAAGATAAAAAGGGGGGCGGAAAATCAAGCTTTATTTTTGTCCCATAAGGCGACATCAAGGATGGGGGAAAGTCCGGAAAACACTAGGTCATTCACCAAATGTCCATTTTTCTCGTTCTTCTTAATTTACTATTGCTCCTTGATGTTATGATGTTTGCTCCAGTGTTTTATGAAAAGTGATTGACTTAACGAACGTTAACCTAAATAAACAAATAACAGATCCACTGGAGAAAGGGTTAAATTACGTGCCGAACCTTCCCATTAGAAAAGAGCAGTTTGAGGATCTAGTTGTTGAATGTAAATTAGCTCTACGGAAAGAGGAACTAGTCTAAAAATGTTTAGCCTCTCACAAATTATCTAATGTATTGACCCCTCTTCCCCATTTGAGAATGAACTATGACGATTTAACGGCCGTAAAATGCGTTAACGAGGTGATGAAGCAACATAAGTTCATTGTGGAAAAGGCGGGTAAAGGTGGTGATCATGTACAGAAGTGACTATTTGGACAAGTGTTCTGATTTCATCAAGAACAATGATATAATGGAACTTCTGTATGACCCTACTCCCAAATTCCAAACATTAATCAAAACGGCCCTCAATTCTGCCCCCGATGTCGTGCCCAGAAAGGAAGCGTACAAATTTGTCGTGATGTATCCGCAAGCACCCCCGTTTCTTTGGCCTTCCAAAAGCGCATAAAATTAACACCCCCATCAGACCGGCAGTGTCTCTGCTCCAGCGAGGAAACTTTCGGCCGAGTTAAATTTTGTTTTTAAAAACCTTACGGGACTCATTCCTAAGTGCGGGTAGTTTTTTCCTTTTTCATGCATGATATGTAGTGCATTTTTGGTGAGGAATCACCCGCTGCCAAACACCTTTGTGGTGGCTTGCAGGGTATTATGTAGATGTACATGTACGGGGTTAAGAAATCCAGTGAATTGTGTAAGATGCTCGCGTCGACGTCCACCACCGCTGGGCAAACACATGCTGGTGTCTTTTGATGTTTGCAATCTTTTCAACAGTATACCGGTGTCTGAAGCGTTTAAGTTGTTAAAAACTTTCTTAGTAATATAGGTGTAGAGCCCACTGTCCTCAAACAATTTTTGGACTTTCTTAAGAAATGTGTTGAATGTACAAACATTGTATAAACATGAAATGATTCTGCATACATGACTTTTATAATCGTAAAATTTTCGCATAATACTCCATACAGAAGCCGTTGCACGAGAAATTCGAAGTTACTTCTGGACTTTGAAGAAGAGAAAATGGACGACAATCCCATCGAAGATGACGGCTCTGAAGGTAAAGTAGAGGAAATTGATCGGGACGATTTGGAGAGCGATTCGGAAGAAGAGGTTTCCGAAGGTGAAGACCCTGAGGCTGCATCCGCTCCGAGCGTTGAGGATTTCTTCATTAGCAAAGGGTCAAATTTTGTCGCCACAACGGTGGACTTGTGCACGCAAGGATAAAACCGGTACACCTAAGGTAGTAGTTTCCAGTGTCGATGAAAAGTTCAAGTGGAACACCATATACAACGAAGACAAAAACGAAGGGAAAAAACATAGTGAAAATATTGTCAGGTCTGAAATCTTGTGCAAAAGGCATCACCGATGAAGTGAGTGCATTTCATAAAATGATTGATAGTGACATGATCGAGGAAATTGTGAGGTACACAAATGCTTTTATAGATCGTAAATATGCTGATGTGGCCTATTCAAGAGAGAGAGATGCTACAATTACTTCAGAAAACCGAATTCTTACTTTTTTTGGGGCTTTATTTCTAATTAGCAAAAAACATGGTCATCATACGAACATCTTGGAGTTATGGAATCCAGATGGTAGTGGTATTGTGGTACTTAGAGCAGTCATGAGCTATAAGAGATTTTTGTTTCTGCTACGATGCCTCCGTATTGATGGCCCTGCGACCAGAGCAGATAGAAGAAAAACTGATTAACTTGCGGCTATTCGTTCGATTTTAGATCGATTTGTCGGGAATTGCGTGAAAAATTACACAATGAGCGAGTACATTGCGATTGATGAGATGCTGCACCCGTTTAGAGGCAGATGTAGTTTTGTACAGTATATCCCAAGTAAGCCTACAAGGTATGGACTGAAAGTATTTGCTTGTTGTGAAGCTAAATCTTTTTAGACTGGAAATTTATAAGTCTACTGTGGGCAATAGATGGATGGCAAATACAAAGTATCCAATTCCCCAACCGACGTAGTCAAGCGTCTCGTCAAGCCATTCCAAAATTCTAACCGAAATCTAACAACAGATAATTGGTACACTGACTGTGCACTTACTCAGTATTTTCTGTCAAAAAAATAACATTCATTGGCACAATTCGAAAACACAAACGTGAAATCCCTTCTGAATTTTTTCCAAATAAAGCAAGGAAGGTCAATTAATCTTTGTTTGGATTCCAAAGGAACACGACGCTTGTGTCTTTCGTACCACGAGCAAACAAAGCCGTGATATTACTATCCACAATTCATGATTTTCCTGACATCAATGGGGCTTCCAACAAACCACAAATTATATTGGATTATAATATCACCAAAGATGTAGTGGACATGGTTGACAAAATGTGCGCGGCATATTCTGTATCGCGAATAACAAAAAAGAGGCAACTTGCATTATTTTTTTGTATTTTTGAATACAGCAGGCATAAACTATCAAATTCTGTATTACAGTAAACACAGTGAGAAAGACCAATTCCAGAGAAGAATATTTCTAAAGAACTTAGCAATGGGTCTTATACGAGGACATTTATTGAGCAGGTCAGCCACCTTCAATTTGCCGACAGATTTGTACCGCCCGCAAGAAGAAGTAAGGGTTACCTTGAGCGGCGTGAAATGGGATGGATGAAAAATGTGTGCTAACAGTACAACTACGCTAAAATGTGGCAGGTGTAATAGATTTATTTGCAAAAAGCACTCTCCGGCCACCGTAATTTGCCTCCCGTGCCACGAGGGCGCCGAGCAGCACGACCCTTCGGCAAGCTAGTCCTATGTGTCAAAAAAGTAATCCTATGTAACTAAATTGTGCATGAATTTGTTTCTAAATAAATGATATTGATATTCAAGAATTGAAATATTTATTATTTAACAAAATACCGTATTTTTATAACGTAAAGTGGTTGGGCACTGCGTACACGACGCGCCCGGTCGTGTGACGGAAAATAGCGCGCCTGCCGGAAGGTTAACCCCCTCCTCTAACCTTGACTACCCATATATAAGGGATAAAATTCTCTATATTATACCTGATGATGTCCACTGTTGGATGAACTCGGTAGTTTTCAAATACACCCAGTGAAATTTCACAAAGTTTTTATAATATAGCTAGCTATATGAAATTCGAAATTCTCAGTTAAACCTGCAAACAATCCACGGGTTATTTCGCTGGTGAACTGTTTTGGGAGTGGGAGAGAATGTCGTGTGGGCATTTGTGGTCGGGCATCATATTAATGAATCAATTTGAATAAAATCGCATGATACTGAAAGCACATATCCTCGGCAAAAGAAGAATCACAATTCACAATCCAATCGAACAGCATTCCCTCAGTGTCATAAATTAGTACTTTTTGTTAACAATTACTCTTTCGATAACGCAAATGAATTCACTTAGTAAAATTCTACACTTTTATTAAAACCGACCTAGGTTTTAACCCATTTACGGTCAAGGTCATTATTACACTGAAAATTCAACTTTTTTCTTCATATTCCTTCTCAAGATATGCCAGAAAAGAAAATATAAAAATACTGATGCCGTAAAAAATTTGTTTATGGAAAAAAAATAATGGTGCGTTTTTGCACCTTTGGCAGTTTTAGAGTTCTTGGGTGCTGAGGTGATAGTAAAATGATAATTTATTTTGCTATATTTATTTGCATTTATAGTCATAACTCGAGTAATTAAACGTTTTATAATAGTTTATATACTTGCTAAGAATGATTACAATAGTTTTGGAAAGCAAAGTGTTCATAACTGTGGCCTTTTTATGGGTGAAAATGTAGAAAAAATTTTTGATGCAGGGGTACGTTTTACGCATGTGAATATTGTGTACGTTTTGCATTACCTGTACCTTCTCCTGGATTCATTTTCTAAATTAGATGACTTACTTTATCTTTTCTTGCGTAGAGTGGTAAGAACAAACGCGATAGCCAACCTATTTTTGGGTTGCATGAAATTCCTGCTCCTTGACCAACATTAGTTTATAATTTTCCATTTGGGTAAGCGCAACTAAGCTTTTGACGTTGGGCATCCTTACTCATTTCTCCTGTGTGTGTGACGGGTCACTGGCGAATGAGATTCCTCGTAAACCCTTATTGTGTGTGTGAATGTGGTTCACGATCTGGTAGGTACTACTCTCTGATTGTACAAACCCGAGTGCGTGATTGAGGAAAAAGTCCCTGAACCCTGCATGTATGTGTGAATAAGAATTACGAGGGTGAGTCTGTGTGTCGTATGCAAACCCACGTGAATTAGTGCTTGAAAGTTATTATCAGTTTTATTTTGTTTAGTTTTCCTTTTTATTCTATTCAACTTACTATCCCCCACTTTTATTTTTATCTTGCGGGTATGACGGGTCACTGGCATTGGAGAAATCCTCGTAAACCCTGCTTGTATGTATGATTGAACTCACAAAGGTGACTGTATTTAGTATACAAACCTGAGGGATTGTATGAGTGACTATTCGTTTTTATTTTTACCTTGATTCCTGTAATTTTGAGTGTGACGATTGTTTGTAACAATATGAGTGAGTGTGCGACTATGTCATTTACTGCCACTTTAGTTTCTCCGTACGCTTAATTTTGTTCGAGTGAATGAGAGCTCCCTTACTTTGTATATACTCCTTCCTTTCCCCTCTCCCCCCTTAGTAATACGAATTTGGGGATATTTTTCTTCATTTGTTATTTGTATACAGCCGTAGAGACGTTCCTTTCATTGTTCAACATACGATGTATATTCAATTTTTGACATATTATTCCCTGTAGCCTTTCGGTATATTTTCCAGAAATTTGAGCATACACTGGCCAATTGATAAATAAATAATGGCCACCACCACTACTTTCCCCTGATTTTACTCAGTAGTTCGCATTTGCAATGCCGTGAAGGCCTACTTTGAGGTATCCTACTTATCGTACTTCCCTATCACATGAGGCGGGGGGATAAAAGCCTCCTCTTTCGGCTAAATCTTTTTGCACTTCGTCGTGGAAAAACTGGAACATTATTGATTGCGACAATGAAAACTGTATTATAATTCCATTTCACATCAGACATTTAGATTCTGCATCAAATACATAATCAAAACATCCACAAGGTTTTTTACCGATAGTCATTGAATGTTCTGGCAAATATTATCCAGTACTATAGTATAAATATATTTCCCTGAACCATGCTAGTTGCAAAAAATATCAGTTTTTCAAGATAGGCACGAAACAAGGAGAACAAAAAATGTATCAATAAAAATCGTTGATGCGACGGATCAGGAATAACTTTCCAGAAAACTGAAACAACCGGAGTTCCCAAACCTAACTGCAGCCCATCAGGGTTTGCCCTTGCCCCTCCATTTGGAAACATCTGGAAAAGGTACCCTTCGGAAGAGCAGAGACACCATAACTGAAATCCTAATTGCTCCGGTTTATTCTTCAGGTTCTTTTCTCTTGCGGTTCCTGGAGAACGAAGATCCTTGTACATCTTCGCTATGACTGCACATACTCGCGCCGAACCACCACCCATCCCATCTCAGAAAACCCATCCGGCATATCGCGGAAAGGGTGAGAATAGGGATGACAATTGAAAAAAAATGAATAGGGACAAATTATTTGATGGTGACATAGGTGTCCTTCTGCGTCTGATATTCTAGGAATTAGAGTGGCCGATAACTTCTGCGCAGGCTGAATTTCCTAGATGGAGTTGGTCGAGGGAGTCGCGGGTCTTTCCTACATTCCCCCATGAACACACTATTATACCCAGGTGCTTGGCAGAAGGAGTATCCTCCAAGCATAATATCAGGCAGCTCTGGTAAAAAAAAACTGCCATAAATGTGAGACAATTGCTTACGGTTTGATATTGGTTTTTCATGTGATCATTTCGCTTCATCTATCAAAAATCCGAGGCAGTTCTATTGCATTAGAGAGTACTCTGAGAGTACTGTGTAAAAAAAATTATGTGTAAACCTATCATTGTCAGTTTAACTTTAATATTGTATGCATTCTAAATAAACTAGATGCCATTACACCATTACATAATGATATACACTGTTATAAGACCACGGTTGCCAATCCTTCCTTCCAGAACCTATCTGCTGTTGTACCCTGCTCTCGCCAAAGTTGCAAAAACGAACCATTATATTCAATAAACAATTTTTTTTATTCAATGTCAAAATAAATGATTATATGAATCAGTATGTGACGTGGGATTATGAGTACTCTATTTTAACGACTTCAATTATTCATATGCATGCATTATCATTTTTATAAAAAAAATTATTTAATCGCCCCTCATTTAACCTGAATTTAGGCAACCTTAAAAATCAATAACAAAGAGAGATTAGCTAGAATCAAAAATAAAACGCCTTGAAAAATAATTTTAGTACCTTAAAAAAGAATAAATAAAAGAAAAGTTGGAGAATTATTCAAAATGAATTTGTTATTAACTAAAACAAAAATGGTTCGTTTTCGCACCTTTGGCCGAAAATGGGTTAACTCATACAGTCCTAATCAAGACCTTGATAATGACTGGTTAGTTTTAATAAAAGTGTGGAATTTTACTAAGTGAATTCATTTACGTTATCAATATGTGGTTCCACGAAGTCAAGCCTAGCAATTTGTTATAATTACCCTTTCGTTAAGATTTATCTACATCCACGTCCTCATCCACCCTACGATCTACCGCGAGGAAGCGAGGCAGGGTGCGAAAATTCACCGAACATAGGGGGATCGGGTTGGTGTGGTGGATAGAGTACTGGCCTCCCATCCCGATCCCGGGTTCCATTCCCGACAGTGGCGGATTTTTTCAGTGGAAAACCGGTCCCCACTTGAGTGCCTAGTGGAGGGCATTTCAAGTTTAGCACTCCGTCCGTCGGATGGGATGTATAGCCGTGTTCCCCTTGGCGCCTTTCGTTAAGAGTAGGTTAACGCCGACACCGGGTTTCTCTCCACCCGTACTCCGTTTCCTGATAACTCCTACCATTACCCAATTATCCACCTATCCTATATGGCGCAAGTGACCTCAGCTGTCGGTCGCCTCCCCTAAATAACCAACCAACCAACCAAACAGTGGCATGCACCTACATGAAACCAAGAACTTCAATGCTACTTTTACTAGTAGTGCAATTTATATCCAAAATATGTCATCCCCGTTTAAGTACATCAAAATTAAATACCGACATAATGGTAATGTCAGCTTCAAATTGAAGATGACGTGATGTATAAAGACGTAATCAAATAGGTATTTGGATCGAAAGCTAGGATAGTCATATATCTCTTTTTTTACTTCCATTGCCTTTCCAACATTTGGTGTGATTTTTCATAGCTAAATTAGCCTAAGCGTTCCGAGATGAAATCAATGCAAAATTTGAAAGAAAGACAGGTAACAAGTGTCTTTTATGGTCGGATATTTTTAAATCTGTTCTTTTAGTCGTGAATCCTTAAAAAGTTTAGGTAATTATATTTACTGTATCATCCACCTCCTTCAAAACCAGAATCAATATTCCCGATATGTATAAATCTGTAATTTCTATTAGATGTAAGCTATTCAGTTTGCAAACAAACTTTCACCCATTTTTAAACATTATTATTGTTTACTGAGACTAACTTTGCAAATATGATATTGTACATTATTAATTACAATTATCTTCGGGTGTGTTAAGCAACAGGGACTTAATATATGACACGTGAAAACTTATTGACCGTGCTGATATTCGCCTTTCCACAGTGATCGTTTCTCTCGACGAATTGAAAGAAAACACTTTTAGAATTGCTGTTTTTCAAAAACTTTTTGCCGGATTGAGAAATCCAATAATACTGTGGCAAACAATATCGAGAGCACATTCACAAATGCGATGCTACTTTAACACTCTTTCCTCATCGAAAAATTCTTACCACTCACAGTTTGTAAAGCACTTTGCTCGGCGGAAATTTATTAAAACAATCTTGGGGGTCAAACAAGAGCTTGTTCAGAGTGGTAAAACGCAATTATTGAACTATCTTTAGGTTTTTATCAAACAAGGTAGTAAACCGCTTCACTCTGACCTGAGATGCATTCGTTTTGCCCGTCCATTGATGAAAATATTGCTTACAGCATGTACTTGAAACGATATTTTATTTTTCTGCTAAATTTGGCAATCCCACACCATAGTCTTTACGGAGATTTACATGAAAAATTAATACTGTCAACTAAATGTGGAACGCCCTAGAGTAAAACATTCAAATGAAATAGAATTTTCCGTACAAAGAATCAATAAAATCAATTGACAAGCAAGATGGCACTTTTTCCACAAGGTTTAATGTCGGTACGACGCGTTTAAAACGTTAGGTCATCATCAGGTACATACATCTGTGAAAGGTTCTGTGAGCCGTATATATACCACTCAGAGGGGATTGGAAGTGGGAAAGGAAGAATTAGGATGGGGGAGGGGAGAAGTGGTTACTCAAAGGACGCTTGGGAAATGGAATGGCGAGGAGTTAGGAGTGACACGGAAACGTTTGCTCATTCAACAGGGTACTGCTTCCTCCCTGCACAATTTCTAATCTTTCCGATATGCTCAGTTTCTTTCAAATGCTAAGCCTTTCCACGTAGAGTATCTCCGGGTCCAATACACAAGTGTAGCGTTCCTCAAGGTGTATCGCCACGAGAGAGGTGGAGTCTCCTTTCTCCCAACATTTCTTGTGCTCCGACATGCGGTTGGCGAAGCTTCGGCCCGTCTGACCAATATATATTTTATCGAAATCACAGCACTTGATTTTATACACTCCTGACTGGAGGGAGGGAAGTATTTTATCTTTAGCTCGGCACAGTAACCTTTCCAAAGTGATTGGGCTATAAAAAGAAGTTTTTGGTATACCTTCGGTATTAATATTATTGCTAATTTTATTAATACCGACATATATACACCGATAAACTGCAATTTCCACCACTTCTTGGGTTTAGTTGGGGGCACTGAGGGTGTACACAAATTTCTTTTAGCTACGTTCTGTTGTTTCTTATTAAGAATCCTATCGATAATACTGTCTTTATAACCGTTGGTTAAAGCGATGTGTTTTATTATTCTGAGTTCCTTGTGGAATTCTGGGGGTTGAAGAGACAAGAACACCTGTCTATAAATCAACGAATTGAAGGCAGTTTATATGACATTGGATGAACTGAGTCTCTAGGGATAACCGCGTCATTGTAGCTCTTTTAACGAAACACTCAGAATTTATGTTTACCATTGGTCATCGATATTTCCAGGTCTAAAAAGTTTAGCCGTCCAACTTTGTCCTTCTCCAGTTCAAGAGCTCCAATGCAAATCGTTCTCTGAGAATTAAACCATCACTTGGTTCCTTGGATACTCCAGCATAGGGAAAAATTTTAAAATAATATTAGTAATTTTTATTCCAACTCTGAGAAAAAATAAAACATACAAATACAAAGAACACAAAAACATCAATTTAGAGGGTAATATAGGCACCACATAGGATAACATGTGTTGTGGTTACCATTATCAACTATTGAAAGCAGCGGCTGGTGCTAATGTATGTAAGTATTTAACCTAGTGGCTAATAAACACTTTATATTTTCTAACATTGTGTTCAAAACAATGAAATATAAAAAAATAATGAATGAATGAAATAAATGAAGCATAAACAAATATAAAGTACTGACAGTATAAAACTTAAAAAATTAACAATCTAAAACAAAAGAAAGTACATACTAAAGGACCGAGGTCACACAACAACTTTTAATAATTTTCCACTTCATCACTCTCCTTGGATAACAGCCATTTTTTAATTTGCCCAGAAATATAGCCGTGGAGTTTTGTTTCCACAGTTCGACCGGAAGGGAGCAGAACAACTTTGGTGCAAGATATACACATCTTTGTTTAAAAGCTTTATTACTGGGCTAGGTATTACCCAACCCCTAAACCCAACATCGAAATATCTTTTTTTGACCTCAATTTACCAGAGCATTCAGTTGGATTTGTTCTTTTTCCACCACGAATATAAAATATCTTGAGCACCTTAAAAGCAAATAGATACTTAAGTATCTTAGTGGTAGCACATCAAAAGTTTTGAATAAAGGTAACGAGTGCTGAGTGTTTGGCTGTTTGAATATCACTCTAATAAGCTTCTTTTGGGCAATCTGCAGAGGCTTAATATTGGTAATAGGTATAGGCTCCTCCCCAACAAGAAATGCCATATTGCAACTTTGAATCAACCAGAGCACAATATACCAAACGAACAACTGTTGATGGACATAAATATCGTAAGATAAATAATTTTCTTAAAATAGATATAATTTCAGATTTTAATTTGTTGACATGCAATCTCCAGGTGATATTTTCATCTATTATTATACCAAGATATTTAATAAAATTAGCTTGCTCAATTTGAAAACATATAGAGCAGTTTCTTGCACTTTTACACATAAGAAATATATAATAAACACACTGTTGTTCAAAAAGCTTCCTTTTTAAATGAAATACAACATATTTTGTTTTTCACTTAATACTAATTCATGCTGAACCAAAATTTTATTCTATCAAGATCACTTTGTACTTCTGAGTAAGGATCACACATATTGCTCGACGTATAAACCAACGCTGTATCATCCGCAAAGGATGTTACTTTACCATTAATTTGTTTATTTTATTTAAGTTTACTTTACCAGAATTAAATTTATTTACATAAATGAAAAACAGTATAGGCCCGAGGACCCAAATATATGGCTAGATGATGACGCTAAGCACCAGAGTTTAAAACCATAGCGGATTGGCTTCCCTCGAAATGAACATTTTTTATGAGTGACGCCCAAATAAGAAGCAATCGATATAGATTTAATAACAAAATATGCCAAACTGAATAAATTTCTCATTGACTTGAAAAAGGGTCAAAGTCGAAACACCTTTGCTAACCCTTGCTCTCCGATTGATTGTCAGTAAGACTCAAATATTGTTTTAGCGTTTCGTACTTATTTCTCGAGTGATTTTCTACAATTAAACATTGTTAATGGTTGAGAATGGTACCCCGTCAAAATCAATATGCCAATAACCTTTCTGAGATTGTCATGGCCCTTTTGGGAACTATAGTTATTTACCCCAGGCATATTGTTGCAGAAAATGAATGATGATTCCATTACCTCATCATCAAAACATTAAGAGAAAATTTCAAGATCGGTTTTTAGCGAATATTCACATGTAACACAGGTGAAAAATTATATATTTGCGTACTTTTAACCAAATGAGGAACCGAGATACTTTTCTTCATTTTTATAATGTCCATGGATTATGAGTAACCAACAGAATTCTGTGCAAGGCACTCCAGTACATATCCGATGTTTTATGCTGGTTATCACGTCTTCAGATGACAGTCGCCACAGATGTACAGGGTCGAATTTCAGCGAAATCCTTTCCTAAAGATCTAGAAGTTTTTGTAGGTCCCTATGCTCTTTAGAATGCTTGGGATGGATAGCTAATGAAAATTTATGACTAAAAAAATTAATTCATTTTCAGTTACATAACCATTTTTTGTTTTCTCCATGTGATATATTCTCTACCTCAGAAAAATCTAACCAAAAGATAATAATTGAAGTGGTACAAATCATGCATGGAATAAGTACGCGTCAGGGTAGATTATTTTTCCGGAAAACTTCAAAAGAATGGTATTTCAGGGAATTGAAAAAATAATAAAATCTGGAAAGATGAAATGGAGGAAAACAAAAAAATTTATGGGTCGCCTGCTTCCCGAAATCGTGGATCCTCGCTAAGCTCAATGATTTAAGATCCAGTAACCTACAAAACTATAACTGTTAAGAGAATCATTGTAGTAGTAGTAGATTTGGATTTATAGGGTGCGTCGACAGCTATGGTCATTTTGCACCACGCACAGTCCAATTTATAACAATAAATATGTTTAAATTTAAATATAAAGTAAAAATCAAAAAGCAGTATAAAAGGTCGAGATTTATGGCACTATATTATATTTTATTAATGAGGTTCGTTTCTTTTAAAAAATTAATAACATGGCGTAGGCGATCAGCATCGTTGCCTAGAACGTGTTCTAGGTCGCCGCTGATGCCTAGCCTGTTACGTGTGTCCCGGTATTTGTCACACTCCGTCAGGATATGTCGCACACTGAGAGGACAGTCACAGTCATCACATTGCGGAGGAACTTTCTCTTCTGTAAAGAGGTACGAGTGGGTCAGGGCGCAATGCCCGATTCTTAATCGTGTGATGACCACTTCCTCTCTGCGACTACCCCTGACGGAAGTGGGCCACCCTGACGTTACCGGTTTAATTGTCCGTAACTTATTGTTTGGGACATCCCTCCAAAGTGCACTCCACTGCTCTAGGACTATTTTACGGAGAGAGGCTTGCAGATCCTGATAGGGTACTAGCGTCGTCGTCGGCTCAGGGATATTTAGCGCTTCCTTTGCAGCTGCATCTGCCTTCTCATTTCCTACAATACCCATATGTCCTGGGACCCAGAGAAAAATAACTTTGATTCCCTTTCTATTAAGGGATAAAAGGGTAGTATGTATTCGCTGGACAATAGGGTGTGGTGAAGAAAAGACGGAAATGGATTGCAGCGCGCTCATTGAGTCCGTGCAGATGGCAAAATACCCCGAGGAGCCCCTAATTCCTTCAAGGGCCATCTTAATAGCCAGAAGTTCCGCTGTGTACACGCTACAATGCGTATTGAGCCTGGACTGGACGACACCGTGCTGGGACGAGGTAACCGCGCACGAACAGGCTGCATCCGACTTCGATCCATCCGTGTATACTGGGATGAAATCGGAGTGGCGACAGAGAAATTCATTGAAGAGGCGCTGGTATTCTAGAGCAGTGGTGTGGGATTTATCGCGCCTACCGAGTGCCATATGGATGTTCGGCGGCGGAATAATCCACGTTGGGTAACTCGAGTACCCAACAGGATAAACCTCTGGGAGTCTTAACCCGACACCCTGAATAAATAAATTAAAACGAATACTGAGCGGCTTGGTAGCTCTTGTCCGTCGATTAAAAAGTTCCATAAATCTAGGGTTAAAAATCAAATTAAAACACGGGTGATTCTTGGTAGCTAAAATTTTCGCCACGTAAGAGCACATCTGTATGTCCCTACGGTACGGTAACGGAGGCTCCCCGGAATCAGCATAAATGCTGAGGACCGGACTGGTCCGGAAAGCACCAGTGGAAATACGAAGCCCTGCGTTGTGTACTGTTGTTAAAGGCCTTAAGTAGGAGTCGCGGCTTGATGCGTAAACAACTGACCCGTAGTCCAGTTTGGAACGTACGAGTGCGCGATACAATAAGAGCAGGGACATTCGATCGGCACCCCAAGTTGTGTTACTTAAAAATTTTAAAATATTTATAGTCCGTAGACATTTATCTCTCAGAATCTGTATGTGTTCACGCCAGTTCAGTCGGTAGTCAAAAGTCATACCGAGGAATCGGACAGACTCCACATACGGGAGAGTTTTGCCATTAAGTGACAAAGCTGGCGGAATGTAATGTCCCCTCACCCGGTAAAAATGGACGCATTTGCACTTTTCCGAGGAAAACTTAAAGCCATTCCTCCGCGTCCAAACCTCCAGTTTGTTTAGAGCCAACTGAGTCACTCTGGTTGCAGTGGCTATTTTGGACGACCTGCAAAATATTGCTAGGTCGTCAACGAACAAAGATCCCATGAGTGGAGGTTTAATGCATTTAGCTATGTCGTTGATCGCAATTGCGAAGAGTGTCACACTTAAAACTGAACCCTGTGGAACTCCAATGTCCTGCCGATAAAATTTGGATAAGTGTCTACCTATTTTAACTTTAAAAACACGATCAGTTAAAAAATTCTTGATAAAAATCGGTAAATTGCCCCTCAATCCCCACTCATGCAGAGTCATTAATATCTTATGCCGCCACACTCGGTCGTATGCCTTCTCCATGTCGAAGAAGACACCTACGACATGTTGACGGAGAAGAAAGGCCTCCTGGATGAAATTGTCGGCTCTGACCAGGTGGTCAACGGTCGATCGGCCGCGTCTAAAGCCGCATTGAATATTCGAAAGAAGATTTCGGCGCTCTAACCACCAAACGAGACGCCGATTTACCATTCTTTCCATTACCTTGCACAGGCAACTAGTAAGGGAGATGGGTCTATAATTATTCGGGTCAGCTCTATCTTTACCCTGTTTGAGAATAGGGATTACTGTGGACTGCCGCCAGGAGGGTGGAAAACTACCCTCAGCCCAAATTTGGTTGAGGGAGCGAAGGACTTCCACCAATGCCCCCTCCGGAATATTCCGGAGGAACGCATTATGGATGTCGTCCAATCCTGTGGCCGAGTCGCGTGAGTCTGCAATGGCAGAACGCAGTTCCCAAAGGCAGAAGGGGATATTATAGTCTGCCGTCCACCGCTTCTCAGTAAAGATAAGTTTCTGAAATTCAATGCGCCTCTTCATGTGTAGGAATTCTTCCTCATAGGTGTCGTCGCTGAATGTATTGGCGAGTGACTGCCCAAAAACCTCGCTAATAGCGGACGGAGATGTCAGTACCTTACCACCGATATTGAGGAATGAGACGCTGAGCTGATTGTGGTTTCCCGAAATTCGTCTAACCTTGTTCCATACCTGTGCAAGGGGTGTTCTACAATTCACATCAGATACATATTTCATCCAGGAGGCCTTTTTCGCCTCCTTCACCACCTTTCGAGCTTTTGCTCTGAGGTGCCTGAAGGAGGACAAATTTGTCTCTGTGGGGTACTTGTTAAAAATTCGTAACGCCTTCTTGCGTTTACGAATCGCTTCAGCACAATCATCGTTCCACCAGGGAACTGCAGGCCTAGTTATGCAATGCAGTGATTTGGGCACACTGCAATTAGCGGAATCGATGATATTGCGGGTCAGCATTTCAATGTTTAAAGTCCCATCACGGTTCTCGTCATGTTTAAAATTTATTTTTTCCCTAAAAGCGGTCCAATCGGCATTCCGGACAACCCAGTTGCCCGGCCGTATTAGGTCAGGGTTAAAATTATTTTCTCTGTGCAGAAAAAGGGGGAAATGATCACTGCCACAGAGATCATCGTGAACAGACAGATAAATCTTGCTCATTAACGTGCTCGATGCAATACAAAGATCAATACTGGAATATTGACCGTTAAAAGAGTTAAAACGAGTGTGTTCCCCTTTATTCAATAAAAACAAGTTAAAATCAGTAATAAAATTAGATAAAATACGCCCCCTGTGGTCACACTGTGAGCGCAAGCTACCCCATAGGGTATCATGAGCGTTAAAATCGCCAGATAAAATAAAAGGTCTGGGCAACTGACGAACAAGGGCTTCCAGGTTGGATCGAGTGACCGGGGCCCCCTCCGGCAAGTAGACGTTACATAACGTCACAGCCTCCGGGGCATGCACCGTCACTGCGACCGCCTGGAAAGGCGTTCTCAGCTGCACTCGGGAGGTGTAAAGGGCCTCCCGAACAGCAACCAACACACCACCCTGAGCTCGTTGGCCGGTCGTGTCGTCGTACCTAAACATGTTAAAACCTTTTAATATCCCCGTGTCTGTAGGTTTAAAATGTGTTTCCTGCAAGCATATGCAAGTAGGGTTAAAATCTCTAATTAAAACTGTCAGCTCCTCCTTATGTCGATAAAATCCATTACAATTCCACTGTAAAATGTCCATTAAAAGCAATAAATAAATAAATAAATAAAAATATAAAAATATATATATATATTTAAAAATAAATATAAATATATAAATTTACAAATAAATTAATAGACCCTATCGCCGTAGGCGATTATTCTTCCCTTTCTTTCGGGCCAATAAGACTTCCAACTCACTAGGACATTCTTCGTCTTCCATCGCCTCAGGCTGGCATGCGACGTTTGTTTCGGATGGCCCAGGTGAGGGAGTCTTCTCACGTCTGTTAGGTGAGGGACTTTTTGGTTTCGTATTTTCTTTCTTGGGGGGACTTGATGGGGTGTTTGTTGCCTTTTTAATGGTGGGATTATCTTTACGCTCACTGTTTGGCTGTTTATTTTCCTTTACCGGTTGTTTCTTTTCACTGGGAGTTTTCTTATTTTCTGTTTGTATGTTGGGGTTCACGGCAGGAGCATTCTGTTGATTTTCCGTTTGCGTAGATGTGGTACGGACAGAAACAGATGATACCGCTGCAAAGGAGCGAGAAAAACTTGGAGCTTGTTGAGCACGGTACTTCTTCCTGGCTTCAAAATATGACAGCTTTTCCAGAGTTTTTATTTCCATTATCTTTTTCTCATCTTTGAGCCTTGGGCAATCGCGAGAATAAACTGGATGTTCACCCTCACAATTGACACAGCGCGCTTTAGAGGAGCAGTTCTCATTTTCATGTTTATCCTCACCACAGCGTGCGCAGGTGGCAGTTCCCTGGCATCTGCTGGAGATATGACCAAATTTCTGGCATTGGTAGCATCGCATTGGGTTTGGAACATAGGGTCGAACCGAGAATGATTCGTAGCCCACAAACACTTTGTCTGGGAGTCTGTCGCAGGCAAACGTGAGGACAACTGATGTCGTGTTGATCACTTCACCGTTTTTCTTTGTTGTGAGGCGGCGGCAATCAATCACGCCTTGAGGGCCCATCTCTCTCTTTATTTCCTCCACCTCAACGTAAAGAAGGTCATAACAGCTGACTACTCCTCGGCAGGTGTTAAGCGTTCTGTGTACGTCAACTTTCACAGGTATAGTGTGAAGCATTGTCATTCCCAGTAATTTCGAACTCTGTTTTTCATTAGCCGTTTCTATTAAAAGTGACCCTTCTCTTAGCTTTTTAACAGATATGAGTTCGCCAGGAACGGCTGCAGAAAGCACTTTATGAATGAGAAAAGGAGATACCCTGGTAAGAGTTTCCCCTTCCTTAGTACATCTCATTACGAGGTACTTTTTACATTCTCTGAAAGTCGTATCTCTCCCGTTCGTATCCGGACGGGATCTTTTAGGGTTAGGTGGAAGAGTTAAATCATCCATTCCATTCCCATAGCTTCATCCCCCGGGCTCCCCACCCACCACGGAGCCACACATTCGGGACGCCGCACCGCGAGCCGGTGCGGTCGCCAGGGCTACCCGAGGGGATATAGCACCCTAGAGGTGGTTGCCTGTTTCGGGTAGGATCTTCGATGCACGGACCCACCAAACCCGTGCATCTCCGACCGCCCTACGCAGACCCCCACCTCCCTGGCACTCGCCACCGTTAAGCTGAACGCCACGGAAGCCGATTGACCGGGAGTGGCTAGCTCCCGGCCGCCCGTTTACACAGAATCCGGGGCCAAAGAGGGGTATTGGCCCGTAGTCCATACCGGGCATCCGACACCCGGCTGGGAACCACGGACCTCACCCTCCAGGATCCCCTTCTCCTCCTTACGGGTCTCCGCACACGGCAAACATGCGGGTGGATCGCAGGCCAGGTGGTGTGGCCGCACACAGACAGTTGACCCACAAGACTGTCCGGGCTCAACCCTTGTTGGCTCTGGGTTTGTTTTCGGGGTTGTCTCCCCGCCCTTTTAGTCGCCTCTTACGACAAGCAGAGATACTGCGGGAGTATTCTCAATCCCCCTACCCGCAGGGGGGGAGAATCATTGTTTTTTACAATTGTTTTATTTGCTATTTCGAAGGGTAATTTGAATAAATAGATTTCAGGTGCTCTTAAATTCCTTCTTATAACATAATTACAACTGTACACTTCCATTAACATAGCCATTTGAATTTCCTGCGCTAACGGTAGAAGTGCTTCTTCCGATGATTTTACAACTGCACGCTGTTATATTTGTCATTTCAGTTACTATTGCATATCCGCTTAAATTTTAATTTTGCTTAACAATGCACGTAACGGAGTAAATAGTTGGGATGATTACGATATTTAAGTTAATTTTCAGGAGGACCATACCGTAATTATCTTATACTCGTTATGATTATTAATTGTATTTAATGAGTGCGAAATAGTCCTGTGGATAGAGTGTTTTGGAACGGACAAAAGAGCAATGGGTTCAAATCCGGATCAGTTATCTTTGCAATACCTCACATAAAATCCTCACGGTACAATTTTCAGCGTCAGAGCATTGTGGAAAGCTCAAAAACGAAATTTTTTAATGTCTCCTCCTCGGATCATCAAGAAAAGAAGTAGGTACTATTTCATACAATTGCTTGATAATCCCCCTGAAAATGGTCTAAAATATTACTGTAAATACAACTGTGATACAATACACTCTGTTTAGTGTATTGTATCACAAAATTAAAAGTTAAGCAGATTTTCATATAAATATTCTTTAATGGGGTACCTTTTGGCTCGACTGCATGGCATTAAGTATCTGATTGGTAAAGCATGTCTGATGAAGGTTCACCTCTAGTCACACACCCTTGCTGTAGCTCGCAGGGTATTATGTAGAAGTACTCAGTGAACAATTGGAGAGCTCCAGAGCACTCCGGCCTCGTAAATTATTGGACATTGTAGGGAAGAATTTAACGCTCACATTAATGAAATAGAGTAATCCGAAGTAGTCACATATGATAGGAAGGACAGCATTTTAATTAGCCTATTTATCTGATAATGCAAGAAACCCTACCAAGTCCAAAGCGAATCCTGCAGATAAAGCGAAAAAAATGTACAATATTATCATAACGCATAAAAGACTTATTCTACAACTACAGTTAATAAAATTTGACAGTCACTAAAAACTCAAATGTAACTCCAAAACCACATGCCGACAATCCCAAAACATTTTAGTTAATATGGTGTTTCCGATTCTTGTCAATATTGACCTTCCTTGCTTTAAATTCCAATAAGGAAGAGGAAAACATATGATGCTTGGCTTCAAGAGGAGAGCTTCTCGACGTTATCTATGCTTTCAGGAGATCACTCAGCCGATTTTGCAATATCTCTCTCCTGTCGCTCGCTCCTTCCGATGAATCCGAGATAAGGGATATCAGAAGTTCCCCCCTCAAACACCTCATTCAGACGGTGGCGATGCTGATGGCAGCTCACGAGAACTAGTAGGGTGGTGAGATGAGAGACCGTTAAATCGGAGAATTTCAGAAAGAGTCAGTGCGCCTGCATTTTCTTACAGTCAATCTGCATGATGATTCTTTATGATGATGATGATTTGATGATTCTTTAATTCTTTTGGGCAGAATAAGTGAGTCTTACTTCTACGTGCTATTTGAGTGGTGCTCTTGAACTGGACTTAGTCTAATGAGTTTTCTGCTGCAGCCTTTCGGTCTATTTTAATGACCTCATTTTGCAGCAAAATGCTGCTGATCGATTTTGTATCTGGTTGATTAGACTTTATTAATTTTGTATAAAAATTGTTCCTCTCCTTAGCCATAACCTACCCCTACCTTACCCTCACTTGGAAAGCGGTGGAGATTTCAACATTTGGGTGAAGATCAGAGGAGCTGTTTGATTACAACGGATAGTAAACGACTCCTTTAACGGACCCTATTCGCATCTCTTTCGATTCGGTAGGACTACTTTTTCTTCATTTTTGGGGGCGCATCAAAGTATAGACAACGAATTCCGCAACTGTCATGCGCAGGGCTTATCTCCTCAAGCGCAGGTGTAAAAAGTACTTAAATTACGTATGTCAGATTGAAATTACTGCTAACAAGTCCCCTCCCATGGACATATCGATAAGACGATTAACGTGCTATCATGAGGAAAGTATAGATAAAAGACGGGAATTTTGACCCTATTTTAAATCTTTGTCTTTCTGAAGAATACTCAGAATACGATAAGGATACTGTTCTAAAGCTGCAGGATAAGATAAGGTAATTAATAGTTGAAACCAACGGACTAATTCTTTCCTTACTTCCTCAACCGGGCGATAACCATCAAATCTCCGCAGGAGACATCGCTTGTACTATCGCCTAACCGCCGTCAGCAATTAGACTTCCGAAAAACGGAATTACCTCGCCTTTTGGGAGACGTTGTAAAATGGATGTAATTTTACAGTTCCTATAAACGACTATTCATCAGCGCACCTCGATTTCTCTTATTAAGAAATTTCAATACTTCAACAGAAGCCTTCAAGGCGGAGTATTTAAATTGATCACCGCTAGAACGGCACTCCATTGTACATACTAAACGCTGGTGTTTTAATTGCCTATCTCCCAGTAAGCAGTCATGTAGCAGTATCAGTCATGATGAAAAAATTATCATCGCAAACATTATCTCTTGCATATTGCTCATCCCTTCATTCCCTCTATGTCAAGTTAGAATCAACCCTCTGTTTCTACTCCTGCGTTCAGACTTTCATGTAATCCTCTATCAACGGCACAATCTTTTCCATCTGGCTTAGCTGCTTTGTCATCCACGAAAGAAACCGCGGTACTGCTGGAACAGGGAAACTCCTCTCGCCTGCCGTCTGCCAGATTAACCACTGTATGGTCTTTTGGGACTGAAATTGAATTTATCTAAGGATCATTATTCACACTCGTTGAATATGTCTGACGGCCTTCCCACAAAATACTTCGTGCTTTCCACAGAGCAAAAATTTATGACCCTAGCAACTGGCTAATCCATCGCTCTTTGGGCACTTAATTGAATTATTACGGAATCACGGACTTCGTCGGGATGAAGTCCTATCTTTGTATCTGCATAAAAAACGGGATGTATTTGTGATGGAATAACCGGAAATAAGTGATATTAACGTACATCGTCCACTTTTTATACGCAAACTGTTAGCATGCAATTGCACGGATATTTGGTACTTCAGACCACGGGTACGCTGCAAGTGTATATGTGAGATGACTAATTATAGAAGGAGAGATGAAAATTTCTCTATTTATTGCAAAATCAAGAGTCTCTCCTCCCAAATTTTACCACAATTAGAGTTATGTGGAGCATTTATGCTGGCTTAACTGCTGAGATACTCTCACTCATTTCTATCTCCGAATTGCAGCATCGAGACCATATATACCTGGTGTGACTCAATTACCTATTGTTTTGACATGGCTTAAAAGACCGCTTCGTCTGCACAAAACTTTTGTGGCAAATCGAGAGGCTTATATCCAAGTCAAGAATCCCTCTCATCACTGGCACCATGTTGTCCCCATTCAATACGCTGCAAACTGCACTTCATGAGGATTGATGCCTCCACAGCTTCAGAGGCATTCTCTGTGGTGGAGAGGACCAAAATGGTCATGTTTGCCCAATGGCCATGATCTAAGCCTACTTGTGTCATTAGTGAATATCTACCTGAATGTAGGTCATCACGAGACATATTTTTTCTTTCTGTTGCACAACCAGAATGGCATTTACTTTCAAAAGTTTCCTCTTTGTCCAAGCTGCAATATGTATTGTGTTATAACAGAAGGTTTATCATTAACAGCCAACGTTCTTCAAAATTAGGAGACTTTAGTGCTTGCAATGATTTAATGCAATCTGCAGTCATAATAAGTGATTTGGATTAACAAGCCTCCTTTCAGCATTATCTGACGCTCTTAGAAAAACAACGCTTGCAGCACCAAACTACAATGCCTGGCACCGTATCTAGACGATTGATACGGGTTGGAGGAAGGCTGAGCCATGCAACTCTTCCACAAGGGACTAAGAATCCAATTTTGCTACCAAAATCTCATCACGTTGTCAATTTCATAGTTGACTATTATCATGTGAAGAATTTACATGAAGGACCACAGTTATTGCAATTTTCTCTCCAAATTTTGATATTTTATCACTTCGCTCAGTCATACGCACTCGAATTTTAAATGTATACGATGCTTCAAAAAGAATCCTTCCAGCGTACCACCCTCAATGGGAGCTCAAGCTCAAGCCTTCAATATATCTGGAATGGATAATGACGGATTATTTCAAATAAAAATCCATCCCTTGAAACGTTCTCCAGTGGTGAAAGTGTATTTGTTTCTCTATCAAGGCTGTACATCTTGAAGTAGTAACAGACCTCACCTCCGAAGCCTTTGCAGCCTTGACTTGTTTTGTGTCAAGAAGAGGACTTTATTCTAATATTTATTTACACAATGGCACTCATTTTGTTGGAATCTCTTCTAAATTTAAAATGAATTTTAGAAGCTTTTACTTCAGAATCTTTCTTTTTTAGAAGATTTCTTTCTTTTAGCTTTCCTTCTTTAGAAGTAGAAGGAAATATGTTATTTTACATAATAGACCCAAATTACTTTTATTTTTTCTTCCTGCCTCGCCTCATCAAGGAAGACTATGAAAGGGCCATTAAAAGAGTTAAGCATCATCTTACCAGAGTCATCAGGACCAGATTTTAAGTGGCAGAATTCATCACTATTCCCAACCAATAAGAAGCCATTCTGAACTCTAGATATCTGACTCCTTCCTAGTAGGTGAGGGATGTGTGAACACATGTGACTGAAGGGCAGTAACATAACCATCACTCACCACGACCGTCAGGCGTGGTGAAGGGTCACATCCTCCACGAGAATCCCAGGTTTTCACTGAACATGATGGATCTAGACCCGTCCGGTGGATTATAAGATCCCCTCACCACGGTGCGTCTCTACGCCAAGGGTGATCGAGTCTGCCGGGCGGAGGGTAAAGACTCGCTAACAGAAAATTCGGATACTGGGCGACCTCTGTTTTTTTTAGCCTTACTCATGCCTGCCGTACTTTGAATGGGTAGACCCTTTATTTTCATAGCTACTCATGGGAAAATTCATGGACCATAAAGAAAATATGCAATATACATGTTCGGAGGGCGCTGAGCGAACTCCTACTAAGAACTCAAGTAGTGAAATTTCCTTTATGGAGTGGGCGGTATTATTGGAGAGTCCAGAAGAGAATCCCAATGGGAGATCCCCCACTTCCACTTCATCCCTACTTTTGGGGGCCCTTCTGGGAGCCCCATACTCCCTGGCCACCACTCCAACCCCCGGTGGCAGGAGGAGTGAGGCATTCCTTCTGATTCTTCTGAGTCCACCAGTAAAGAGGCACCGGGTGGGCATGGAGTTGGACTCAGGGTGTAGTTCTACCCTCACTAATTTGGAATCTGGTGGTCGACAGTCTTCTGTCACGCTTGAATAAGACTAGGTAATGTTGATACTCAAGGATACGCGGTTGAATTGGCGATGGCCATCAGTAATAATATACTCGCTACTCGCCTGCATTATTGCCAAACGATTATCTCACCGCTTCTTCCAGCAGCTTCTTCGATATTGCTGCTCATCGCTTACCCACTTCACCGCTGCTTGCAGTGAACCGACGGGCTTTATTTCCGGTTAAATTGTAAATATAATTTTTGCGAATGAGACCACAAAGTTTGTGGCACTATGGATGCCGTGTTTTTCACTATGCCGTCGCGATTCATAGTCAGTCGACCAGCAGCAATGACCACCTGAGAGGCCATCTCAGCCTTGATCGCTTCGATATCTACATATAGGAGTTCAAAACAGTTGATCACACCCCGACTGGAGTTCAGGGTGCGATGCACCTCTACCTTCACAGGGATATCGTGTAATAATTCCCTTTTTCAGTAATCTTTCAATCTGCATTATGTTCGTCGTTTCGATAAGCAAAGAGCCCTCCCCTAGTTTTTTCGCAGATTTAAGGTCACCCGCTACCATTGCAGATAGTACTTTCTTAATCAAGAAAGGGGACACATTTTTATGGGTCGAACCCTCTTTTGCACATTGCATCACTAGGTATTTTTATCTTCCTTTGAAAACCTCTCCCCACTCGTGTCCGCTCGGGGTCTTTTGGGTGGTGGAAGATTATTCTCATCCATCCCTTTGAAATCTTCATCCCCCAGGCTCCCCGCCCACCATGGAGCCACACATTCGGGACGCCGCACTGAAAACCGGTGCGGTCGCCAGGGCTACCTGAGGGGATATAGCACCCTAAAGGTGGTTGTCTGTTTCTGGTTAGATCTTCGATGCACGGGCTCACCAAAACCGTGCATCTCCGACCGCCCTACGCAGACCCAGACCTCTATGGCACTCCCCACCGTTAAGTATAACGCCATGAAATCTGATTGACCGGGAGTGGCTAGCTCCCGGCCGCCCGATTGCACATAATCTGGGGCCAAAGAGGGGTATTAGCCCGTAGTCCATACCGGGCATCCGACACCCGTCAGGGAACCGCGGACTTCACCCATCAGGATCCCCTTCTACTCCTTACGGGTCTCCGCACATGGCACACATGCGGGTGGATCGCAGGCCAGGTGGTGTGGCCGCACACAAACAATTGACCTACAAGACTGTCCGAGCTCAACCCTTTCTGACTCTGGGTTTGTTTTCGGGGTTGTCTCCCCGCCCTTATAGTTGTCTCTTACGACAAGCACGGATACTGCGTGAGTATTTTCAATCCCCCTACCCGCAGGGGGATTCAACTCATTAACCCCATAAATCTACGTCCTATATTTTAGTCAAAAAGGAGAACTATAAGAATAAATTAACAAAAGAAAAGTAAAAATAAAGTATATTAATTTCGGTATCCACCAGAAATGAAATGTGTGGAAAAATGTTATTCCAATGGCCAAGTCTCATGGAAAGGATATATTGCACTGACCAGAATGCATCAATAGGCAAATAATGTGAAGTGCGCAGAAAACTAAATGTAAACACAAGACGTGCTGCGAATTTCCCTCCAAAAATCAAGTAATAACATATATATCTATTTTTTATACCGAAAGGTGGCATCTAACGCTCCACAATCACAGTTAATTCATGACGTTGAATCCTTTAAGGACGTAGGATATAGGGACGGTACCACCCAAAAGTATATCTAAGGAATAGATTTGATGATTCCTCATTGTTCATAGTTGCTGAAAATATTTAGCGCATGCTATAAAATCAAGCCACCGCCCGAGATACATTAATGGTACGATGGATTCAAATGAGGACCTGCTGGAAACTAGATAGGTATCATCAAAATAAAACATGAACTCGTAGCACATGAACAACACGCGTAACATCAAAATTACAGCAAGAATTTAAAGTAAATAACCATGACCTAAATATATATGATCATACAATAGTATCTTTTATACGACCCTCACAAAAAACTTAATGCGTATATATTAAAACTAATGAATCACGCTTCAAACTATAAGATGGAAACTTGAACCATTTTTTAATTCAAATGCATTACCTAAATAACAATTGAGGGCTGAATACCATTTTATAAAATACAAAAACCAATAATATTGTACATATCATAGTTTATATTTATCTACGACTAAATAAATCCAATACTTTGTGGTAAAAATTTCGATAATTAAATGTCCTATCCCTTCCTTTCGATGTCGTTCCGTTCATTAACATAGAATTGTTAAAAATACGACGATGAAAAACGTCAGGAAATGAACTATTAAAGAAAAAATTAAACATGTTAAATACATAGTAACCACATGACTTATGTCCGCAAATACGATGGCCACAAGGAGTAGTGTTCTTTTCATAACATTTCGGAGTAGTACCATTAGTGGACTCATAAGCTGACGTGGTGATCCCGATACTTATGGGCGTCGATGTAGATGAAAAAACAGTTGTACTGCGATAAGATGACTTTGGTAAAATCGCAGTTGATCCGGATGTGATATCAGAAGTGGTTGAAATATTAGGAATGTGCACAGTAGAGGACATCTCCGAAGATTGACCAGGTGTCGTCAGTGTCGAAATGCCCGTAGAAAAGCTGGGCGATGCTGTAAATGTTGATTGGGTACTAAACGTATTTCTGCCACTGGAAGATTCCGCTGATGGACTCGTGGAGGCTGTAGACGACGTCACTGAAGGACTTGTAGAGGATTCTGAGGGGGAAGAAATCGTGGACTTCGTGAATGGTAATGTCGACGATGTCAAACTTGTGGAAGAGGAAGGAACGGTAAGTGTATTCGGGTATAAAGATGTAGACTCTGTTGAGGAAATGGTAGAACCTGATGTGTTATCTCTTGTAGATGCACTGGCCGAACTGGACGAGGTTTCCACATGAGTAGAGGAAATCGTGAATTTATTCGTTGTCGTTGGCGTTGTTTCACCAGTGGAAAGGCTTGACGATGTTTTTGTAGTAGATGGCGACGTAAACGTTGTGGACGGAGTAGAAGACTCATCTGAAGAACTCGCGGAGAAAGTAGATGAAGTCTCTGAAGGACTTGTAGGCAATTCTGATGTGGTAGACGGCGTAGACCGCGTGTTTTCTGGTGTTGACCCCACACCGGAGGAAGACGAGGAAATGGGAGTTGAGCCTGTGTACGACGATGATCGTGTCGTTGGTGTTGACTGAAGAGTAGAAGATCTTGACGACGCTGCAGACGTTGATGTGGAAATAGAGGTTGTCGTCGATCTGGAGGATTCCACTGTTTGTGTCGAGGTGGGAGACGACGGTGTCATGGAAGTACTTGTTGTGAGTTCTGACGTTTGTGTAGTAGTAGATTCCGTGTTTTCGTCTGTGGAGGAACTTATTCTTTTTGATGACGAAGAAATGAAAGAAGTAGTAGGATACGAGGTTGATGTGGTCGGAGAAGAAATTGTTGATCCCGATGTCAAATCAGGAGGAGAGATTGACGTTGACGACGTTCCCACCTGAGTAGAAGACATCGTGAATTTATTCGTTGTCGTCATCGTTGTTTCACCAGTGGAAAGGCTTGACGACGCTTTTGTAATAGGTGGCGACGTAAACGTTGTAGACGGAGTTGAAAACTCCTCTGAAGGACTCGCGGAGAAAGTAGATGAAGTCTCTGAAGGACTTGTAGGCAATTCTGATGTGGTAGACGGCGTAGACCGTGTGTTTTCTGGTGTTGACCCCACACCGGCGGAAGACGAGGAAATGGGAGTTGAGCCTGTGTACGACGATGATCGTGTGGTTGGTGTTGACTGAAGAGTGGAAGAAATTGACGACGCTGCTGACGTTGATGTAGAAACAGAGGTTGTCGTCGATCTGGAGGATTCCACTGATGGTGTCGAGGTGGGAGACGACGCTGTCACGGAAGTACTTGTTGTGAGTTCTGACGTTGGTGTAGTAGTAGATTCCGTGTTTTCGGCTGTGGAGGAACTTATTCTTTTTGATGACGAAGAAATGAAAGAAGTAGTAGGATACGACATTGATGACGTCGGTGAAGTAATTGTTGATCCCGATGTCAAATCAGGAGGAGAGATTGACGTTGACGACGTTCCCACCTGAGTAGAAGACATCGTGAATTTATTCATTGTCGTCGGCGTTGTTTCACCAGTGGAAAGACTTGAAGATGCTTTTGTAGTAGATGGCGACGTAAACGTTGTAGACGGAGTTGAAGACTCCTCTGAAGAACTCGCGGAGAAAGTAGATGAAGTCTCTGAAGGACTTGTAGGCAATGCTGATGTGGTAGACGGCGTAGACCGCGTGTTTTCTGGTGATGACCCCACACCGGAGAAAGACGAGGAAATGGGAGTTGAGCCTGTGTACGACGATGATCGTGTCGTTGGTGTTGACTGAAGAGTAGAAGAACTTGACGACGCTGCAGACGTTGATGTGGAAATAGAGGTTGTCGTCGATCTGGAGGATTCCACTGTTTGTGTCGAGGTGGGAGACGACGTTGCCATGGAAGTACTTGTTGTGAGTTCTGACGTTGGTGTAGTAGTAGATTCGGTGTTTTCGTCTGTGGAGGAACTTATTCTTTTTGATGACGAAGAAATGAAAGAAGTAGTAGGATACGAGGTTGATGTGGTCGGAGAAGAAATTGTTGATCCCGATGTCAAATCAGGAGGAGAGATTGACGTTGACGACGTTCCCACCTGAGTAGAAGACATCGTGAATTTCTTCGTTGTCGTCGGCGTTGTTTCACCAGTGGAAAGGCTTGACGATGCTTTTGTAATAGATGGCGACGTAAACGTTGTGGACGGAGTTGAAGTCTCCTCTGATGGACTCGCGGAGAAAGTAGATGAAGTCTTTGAAGGACTTGTAGACAATTCTGATGTGGTAGACGGCGTAGACCGCGTGGTTTCTGGTGTTGACCCTACGCCGGAGGAAGACGAGGAAATGGGAGTTGAGCCTGTGTAAGACGATGATCGTGTGGTTGGTGTTGACTGAAGAGTAGAAGAACTTGACGACGCTGCTGACGTCGATGTGGAAACAGAGGTTGTCGTCGATCTGGAGGATTCCACTGATGGTGTCGAGGTGGGAGACGACGCTGTCACGGAAGTACTTGTTGTGAGTTCTGACGTTAGTGTAGTAGTAGATTCCGTGTTTTCGGCTGTGGAGGAACTTATTCTTTTTGATGACGAAGAAATGAAAGACGTAGTAGGATACGAGTTTGATGACGTCGGTGAAGTAATTGTTGATCCCGATGTCAAATCAGGAGGAGAGATTGAAGTGGACGACGTTTCCACCTGAGTAGAAGACATCGTGAATTTATTCGTTGTCGTCAGCGTTGCTTCAACAGTGGAAAGGCTTGACGACGCTTTTGTAATAGCTGGCGACGTATACATTGTGGACGGAGTTGAAAACTCCTCTGAAGGACTCGCGGAGAATGTAGATGAAGTCTCTGAAGGACTTGTAGGCAATTCTGATGTGGTAGACGGCGTAGACCGCGTGGTTTCTGGTGTTGACCCTACGCCGGAGGAAGACGAGGAAACGGGAGTTGAGCCTGTGTACGACGATGATCGTGTCGTTGGTGTTGACAGAAGAGTAGAAGATCTTGACGACGCTGCAGACGTTGATGTGGAAATAGAGGTTGTCGTCGATCTGGAGGAATCCACTGTTTGTGTCGAGGTGGGAGACGACGCTGTCATGGAAGTACTTGTTGTGAGTTCTGACGTTGGTGTAGTAGTAGATTCCGTGTTTTCGTCTGTGGAGGAACTTATTCTTTTTGATGACGAAGAAATGAAAGAAGTAGTAGGATACGAGGTTGATGTTGTCGGAGAAGAAATTGTTGATCCCGATGTCAAATCAGGAGGAGAGATTGACGTTGACGACGTTCCCACCTGAGTAGAAGACATCGTGAATTTATTCGTTGTCGTCGACGTTGTTTCAGCAGTGGAAAGGCTTGACGATGCTTTTGTAGTAGATGGCGACGTAAACGTTGTAGACGGAGTTGAAGACTCCTCTGAAGGACTCGCGGAGAAAGTAGATGAAGTCTCTAAAGGACTTGTAGGCAATTCTGATGTGGTAGACGGCGTAGACCGCGTGTTTTCTGGTGTTGACACCACACCGGAAGAAGACGAGGAAATGGGAGTTAAGCCTGTGTACGACGATGATCGTGTGGTTGGTGTTGACTGAAGAGTAGAATAACTTGACGACGCTGCAGACGTTGATGTAGAAATAGAGGTTGTCGTCGATCTGGAGGATTCCACTGATGGTGTCGAGGTGGGAGACGACGCTGTCACGGAAGTACTTGTTGTGAGTTCTGACGTTGGTGTAGTAGTAGATTCCGTGTTTTCGTCTGTGGAGGAACTTATTCTTTTTGATGACGAAGAAATGAAAGAAGTAGTAGGATACGAGGTTGATGTGGTCGGAGAAGAAATTGTTGATCCCGATGTCAAATCAGGAGGAGAGATTGACGTTGACGACGTAGATTCTACTGTAGTAGTAGATTCCGTGTTTTCGGCTGTGGAGGAACTTATTCTTTTTGATGACGATGAAATGAAAGAAGTAGTAGGATACGAGGTTGATGTGGTCGGTGAAGAAATTGTTGATCCCGATGTCAAATCAGGAGGAGAGATTGATGTTGACGACGTTCCCACCTGAGTAGAAGACATCGTGAATTTATTAGTTGTCGTCGGCGTTGTTTCACCAGTGGAAAGGCTTGACGATGCTTTTGTAGTAGATGGCGACGTAAACGTTGTGGACGGAGTTGAAGACTCCTCTGAAGGACTCGCGGAGAAAGTAGATGAAGTCTCTGAAGGACTTGTAGGCAATTCTGATGTGGTAGACGGCGTAGACCGTGTGTTTTCTGGCGTTGACCCCACACCGGCGGAAGACGAGGAAATGGGAGTTGAGCCTGTGTACGACGATGATCGTGTCGTTGGTGTTGACTGAAGAGTAGAAGAACTTGACGACGCTGCAGACGTTGACGTGGAAATAGAGGTTGTCGTCGATCTGGAGGAATCCACTGTTTGTGTCGAGGTGGGAGACGACGCTGTCATGGATGTACTTGTTGTGAGTTCTGACGTTGGCGTAGTAGTAGATTCCGTGTTTTCGGCTGTGGAGGAACTTATTCTTTTTGATGACGAAGAAATGAAAGAAGAAGTAGGATACGACATTGATGACGTCGGTGAAGTAATTGTTGATCCCGATGTCAAATCAGGAGGAGAGATTGACGTTGACGACGTTCCCACCTGAGTAGAAGACATCGTGAATTTATTCGTTGTCGTCGGCGTTGTTTCACCAGTGGAAAGGCTTGACGATGCTTTTGTAGTAGATGCCGACGTAATGGTTGAGGACGGAGTTGATGACTCCTCTGATGGACTCGCGGAGAAAGTAGATGAAGTCTCTGAAGGACTTGTAGGCAATGCTGATGTGGTAGACGGCGTAGACCGCGTGGTTTCTGGTGTTGACCCTACGCCGGAGGAAGACGAGGAAATGGGAGTTGAGCCTGTGTACAACGATGATCGTGTTGTTGGTGTTGACTGAAGAGTAGAAGAACTTGACGACGCTGCAGACGTTGATGTGGAAATAGAGGTTGTCGTCGATCTGGAGGATTCCACTGTTTGTGTCGAGGTGGGAGACGACGCTGTCATGGAAGTACTTGTTGTGAGTTCTGACGTTGGTGTAGTAGTAGATTCCGTGTTTTCGTCTGTGGAGGAACTTATTCTTTTTGATGACGAAGAAATGAAAGAAGTAGTAGGATACGAGGTTGATGTGGTCGGAGAAGAAATTGTTGATCCCGATGTCAAATCAGGAGGAGAGATTGACGTTGACGACGTTCCCACCTGAGTAGAAGACATCGTGAATTTATTCGTTGTCGTCGGCGTTGTTTCACCAGTGGAAAGGCTTGACGATGCTTTTGTAGTAGATGGCGACGTAAACGTTGTGGACGGAGTTGAAGTCTCCTCTGATGGACTCGCGGAGAAAGTAGATGAAGTCTTTGAAGGACTTGTAGACAATTCTGATGTGGTAGACGGCGTAGACCGCGTGGTTTCTGGTGTTGACCCTACGCCGGAGGAAGACGAGGAAATGGGAGTTGAGCCTGTGTAAGACGATGATCGTGTGGTTGGTGTTGACTGAAAAGTAGAAGAACTTGACGACGCTGCTGACGTCGATGTGGAAACAGAGGTTGTCGTCGATCTGGAGGATTCCACTGATGGTGTCGAGGTGGGAGATGACGCTGTCACGGAAGTACTTGTTGTGAGTTCTGACGTTGGTGTAGTAGTAGATTCCGTGTTTTCGGCTGTGGAGGAACTTATTCTTTTTGATGACGAAGAAATGAAAGACGTAGTAGGATACGAGTTTGATGACGTCGGTGAAGTAATTGTTGATCCCGATGTCAAATCAGGAAAGGAGATTGAAGTGGACGACGTTTCCACCTGAGTAGAAGACATCGTGAATTTATTCGTTGTCGTCAGCGTTGTTTCAACAGTGGAAAGGCTTGACGACACTTTTGTAATAGCTGGCGACGTAAACGTGGTGGACGGAGTTGAAAACTCCTCTGAAGGACTCGCGGAGAAAGTAGATGAAGTCTCTGAAGGACTTGTAGGCAATTCTGAGGTGGTAGACGGCGTAGACCGCGTGGTTTCTGGTGTTGACCCTACGCCGGAGGAGGACGAGGAAATGGGAGTTGAGCCTGTGTAAGACGATGACCGTGTCGTTGGTGTTGACTGAAGAGTAGAAGACCTTGACGACGCTGCTGACGTTGATGTGGAAACAGAGGTTCTCGTCGATCTGGAGGATTCCACTGATGGTGTCGAGGTGGGAGACGACGCTGTCACGGAAGTACTTGTTGTGAGTTCTGACGTTGGTGTAGTAGTAGATTCCGTGTTTTCGGCTGTGGAGGAACTTACTCTTTTTGATGACGAAGAAATGAAAGAAGTAGTAGGATACGAGGTTGATGTGGTCGGTGAAGAAATTGTTGAGCCCGATGTCAAATCAGGAGGAGAGATTGACGTTGACGACGTTCCCACCTGAGTAGAAGACATCGTGAATTTATTCGTTGTCGTAGGCGTTGATTCACCAGTGGAAAGGCTTGACGAAGCTTTTGTGGTAGATGGCGACGTAAACGTTGTGGACGTAGTTGAAGACTCCTCTGAAGGACTCGCGGAGAAAGTAGACGATGTCTCTGGAGGACTTGTAGTCAATTCTGATGTGGTAGACGGCGTAGACCCAGTGGTTTCTGGTGTTGACTCTACTACGGAGGAAGACGAGGAAATGGGAGTTGAGCCTGTGTACGACGATGATCGTGTCGTTGGTGTTGACAGAAGAGTAGAAGAACTTGACGACGCTGCAGACGTTGACGTGGAAATAGAGGTTGTCGTCGATCTGGAGGATTCCACTGATGGTGTCGAGGTGGGAGACGACGCTGTCACGGAAGTACTTGTTGTGAGTTCTGACGTTGGTGTAGTAGTAGATTCCGTGTTTTCGGCTGTAGAGGAACTTATTCTTTTTGATGACGAAGAAATGAAAGAAGTAGTAGGATACGAGGTTGATGTGGTCGGTGAAGAAATTGTTGAGCCCGATGTCAAATACGGAGGAGAGATTGACGTTGACGACGTTCCCACCTGAGTAGAAAACATCGTGAATTTATTCGTTGTCGTAGGCGTTGTTTCACCAGTGGAAAGACTTGACGAAGCTTTTGCAGTAGATGACGACGTAAACGTTGTGGACGGAGTTGAAGACACCTCTGAAGGACTCGCGGAGAAAGTAGATGAAGTCTCTGAAGGACTTGTAGGCAATTCTGATTTGGTAGACGGCGTAGACCGCGTGTTTTCTGGTGTTGACCCTACGCCGGAGGAGGACGAGGAAATGGGAGTTGAGCCTGTGTAAGACGATGACCGTGTCGTTGGTGTTGACTGAAGAGTAGAAGAACTTGACGACGCTGCTGACGTCGATGTGGAAACAGAGGTTGTCGTCGATCTGGAGGATTCCACTGATGGTGTCGAGGTGGGAGACGACGCTGTCACGGAAGTACTTGTTGTGAGTTCTGACGTTGGTGTAGTAGTAGATTCCGTGTTTTCGGCTGTGGAGGAACTTATTCTTTTTGATGACGAAGAAATGAAAGAAGTAGTAGGATACGACATTGATGACGTCGGTGAAGAAATTGTTGAGCCCGATGTCAAATAAGGAGGAGAGATTGACGTTGACGACGTTCCCACCTGAGTAGAAGACATCGTGAATTTATTCGTTGTCGTAGGCGTTGTTTCACCAGTGGAAAGACTTGACGAAGCTTTTGCAGTAGATGACGACGTAAACGTTGTGGACGGAGTTGAAGACACCTCTGAAGGACTCGCGGAGAAAGTAGATGAAGTCTCTGAAGGACTTGTAGGCAATTCTGATTTGGTAGACGGCGTAGACCGCGTGTTTTCTGGTGTTGACCCTACGCCGGAGGAGGACGAGGAAATGGGAGTTGAGCCTGTGTAAGACGATGACCGTGTCGTTGGTGTTGACTGAAGAGTAGAAGAACTTGACGACACTGCTGTCGTCGATGTGGAAACAGAGGTTGTCGTCGATCTGGAGGATTCCACTGATGGTGTCGAGGTGGGAGACGACGCTGTCACGGAAGTACTTGTTGTGAGTTCTGACGTTGGTGTAGTAGTAGATTCCGTGTTTTCGGCTGTGGAGGAACTTACTCTCTTTGATGACGAAGAAATGAAAGTAGTAGTAGGATACGAGGTTGATGTTGTCGGAGAAGAAATTGTTGATCCCGATGTCAAATCAGGAGGAGAGATTGACGTTGACGACGTTCCCACCTGAGTAGAAGACATCGTGAATTTATTCGTTGTCGTCGACGTTGTTTCACCAGTGGAAAGGCTTGACGATGCTTTTGTAGTAGATGGCGACGTAAACGTTGTAGACGGAGTTGAAGACTCCTCTGAAGGACTCGCGGAGAAAGTAGATGAAGTCTCTAAAGGACTTGTAGGCAATTCTGATGTGGTAGACGGCGTAGACCGCGTGTTTTCTGGTGTTGACACCACACCGGAAGAAGACGAGGAAATGGGAGTTAAGCCTGTGTACGACGATGATCGTGTGGTTGGTGTTGACTGAAGAGTAGAATAACTTGACGACGCTGCAGACGTTGATGTAGAAATAGAGGTTGTCGTCGATCTGGAGGATTCCACTGATGGTGTCGAGGTGGGAGACGACGCTGTCACGGAAGTACTTGTTGTGAGTTCTGACGTTGGTGTAGTAGTAGATTCCGTGTTTTCGGCTGTGGAGGAACTTATTCTTTTTGATGACGATGAAATGAAAGAAGTAGTAGGATACGAGGTTGATGTGGTCGGTGAAGAAATTGTTGATCCCGATGTCAAATCAGGAGGAGAGATTGATGTTGACGACGTTCCCACCTGAGTAGAAGACATCGTGAATTTATTAGTTGTCGTCGGCGTTGTTTCACCAGTGGAAAGGCTTGACGATGCTTTTGTAGTAGATGGCGACGTAAACGTTGTGGACGGAGTTGAAGACTCCTCTGAAGGACTCGCGGAGAAAGTAGATGAAGTCTCTGAAGGACTTGTAGGCAATTCTGATGTGGTAGACGGCGTAGACCGTGTGTTTTCTGGCGTTGACCCCACACCGGCGGAAGACGAGGAAATGGGAGTTGAGCCTGTGTACGACGATGATCGTGTCGTTGGTGTTGACTGAAGAGTAGAAGAACTTGACGACGCTGCAGACGTTGACGTGGAAATAGAGGTTGTCGTCGATCTGGAGGAATCCACTGTTTGTGTCGAGGTGGGAGACGACGCTGTCATGGATGTACTTGTTGTGAGTTCTGACGTTGGTGTAGTAGTAGATTCCGTGTTTTCGGCTGTGGAGGAACTTATTCTTTTTGATGACGAAGAAATGAAAGAAGTAGTAGGATACGACATTGATGACGTCGGTGAAGTAATTGTTGATCCCGATGTCAAATCAGGAGGAGAGATTGACGTTGACGTCGTTCCCACCTGAGTAGAAGACATCGTGAATTTATTCGTTGTCGTCGGCGTTGTTTCACCAGTGGAAAGGCTTGACGATGCTTTTGTAGTAGATGCCGACGTAATGGTTGTGGACGGAGTTGAAGACTCCTCTGATGGACTCGCGGAGAAAGTAGATGAAGTCTCTGAAGGACTTGTAGGCAATGCTGATGTGGTAGACGGCGTAGACTGCGTGGTTTCTGGTGTTGACCCTACGCCGGAGGAAGACGAGGAAATGGGAGTTGAGCCTGTGTACAACGATGATCGTGTCGTTGGTGTTGACTGAAGAGTAGAAGAACTTGACGACGCTGCAGACGTTGATGTGGAAATAGAGGTTGTCGTCGATCTGGAGGATTCCACTGTTTGTGTCGAGGTGGGAGACGACGCTGTCATGGAAGTACTTGTTGTGAGTTCTGACGTTGGTGTAGTAGTAGATTCCGTGTTTTCGTCTGTGGAGGAACTTATTCTTTTTGATGACGAAGAAATGAAAGAAGTAGTAGGATACGAGGTTGATGTGGTCGGAGAAGAAATTGTTGATCCCGATGTCAAATCAGGAGGAGAGATTGACGTTGACGACGTTCCCACCTGAGTAGAAGACATCGTGAATTTATTCGTTGTCGTCGGCGTTGTTTCACCAGTGGAAAGGCTTGACGATGCTTTTGTAGTAGATGGCGATGTAAACGTTGTGGACGGAGTTGAAGTCTCCTCTGATGGACTCGCGGAGAAAGTAGATGAAGTCTTTGACGGACTTGTAGACAATTCTGATGTGGTAGTCGGCGTAGACCGCGTGGTTTCTGGTGTTGACCCTACGCCGGAGGAAGACGAGGAAATGGGAGTTGAGCCTGTGTAAGACGATGATCGTGTGGTTGGTGTTGACTGAAAAGTAGAAGAACTTGACGACGCTGCTGACGTCGATGTGGAAACAGAGGTTGTCGTCGATCTGGAGGATTCCACTGATGGTGTCGAGGTGGGAGACGACGCTGTCACGGAAGTACTTGTTGTGAGTTCTGACGTTGGTGTAGTAGTAGATTCCGTGTTTTCGGCTGTGGAGGAACTTATTCTTTTTGATGACGAAGAAATGAAAGACGTAGTAGGATACGAGTTTGATGACGTCGGTGAAGTAATTGTTGATCCCGATGTCAAATCAGGAAGAGAGATTGAAGTGGACGACGTTTCCACCTGAGTAGAAGACATCGTGAATTTATTCGTTGTCGTCAGCGTTGTTTCAACAGTGGAAAGGCTTGACGACACTTTTGTAATAGCTGGCGACGTAAACGTGGTGGACGGAGTTGAAAACTCCTCTGAAGGACTCGCGGAGAAAGTAGATGAAGTCTCTGAAGGACTTGTAGGCAATTCTGAGGTGGTAGACGGCATAGACCGCGTGGTTTCTGGTGTTGACCCTACGCCGGAGGAAGACGAGGAAATGGGAGTTGAGCCTGTGTAAGACGATGACCGTGTCGTTGGTGTTGACTGAAGAGTAGAAGACCTTGTCGACGCTGCTGACGACGATGTGGAAACAGAGGTTCTCGTCGATCTGGAGGATTCCACTGATGGTGTCGAGGTGGGAGACGACGCTGTCACGGAAGTACTTGTTGTGAGTTCTGACGTTGGTGTAGTAGTAGATTCCGTGTTTTCGGCTGTGGAGGAACTTACTCTTTTTGATGACGAAGAAATGAAAGAAGTAGTAGGATACGAGGTTGATGTGGTCGGTGAAGAAATTGTTGAGCCCGATGTCAAATCAGGAGGAGAGATTGACGTTGACGACGTTCCCACCTGAGTAGAAGACATCGTGAATTTATTCGTTGTCGTAGGCGTTGTTTCACCAGTGGAAAGGCTTGACGAAGCTTTTGTAGTAGATGGCGACGTAAACGTTGTGGACGTAGTTGAAGACTCCTCTGAAGGACTCGCGGAGAAAGTAAACGATGTCTCTGGAGGACTTGTAGTCAATTCTGATGTGGTAGACGGCGTAGACCCAGTGGTTTCTGGTGTTGACTCTACTACGGAGGAAGACGAGGAAATGGGAGTTGAGCCTGTGTACGACGATGATCGTGTCGTTGGTGTTGACAGAAGAGTAGAAGAACTTGACGACGCTGCGGACGTTGATGTGGAAACAGAGGTTGTCGTCGATCTGGAGGATTCCACTGATGGTGTCGAGGTGGGAGACGACGCTGTCACGGAAGTACTTGTTGTGAGTTCTGACGTTGGTGTAGTAGTAGATTCCGTGTTTTCGGCTGTAGAGGAACTTATTCTTTTTGATGACGAAGAAATGAAAGAAGTAGTAGGATACGAGGTTGATGTGGTCGGTGAAGAAATTGTTGAGCCCGATGTCAAATACGGAGGAGAGATTGACGTTGACGACGTTCCCACCTGAGTAGAAGACATCGTGAATTTATTCGTTGTCGTAGGCGTTGTTTCACCAGTGGAAAGACTTGACGAAGCTTTTGCAGTAGATGACGACGTAAACGTTGTGGACGGAGTTGAAGACACCTCTGAAGGACTCGCGGAGAAAGTAGATGAAGTCTCTGAAGGACTTGTAGGCAATTCTGATTTGGTAGACGGCGTAGACCGCGTGTTTTCTGGTGTTGACCCTACGCCGGAGGAGGACGAGGAAATGGGAGTTGATCCTGTGTAAGACGATGACCGTGTCGGTGGTGTTGACTGAAGAGTAGAAGAACTTGACGACACTGCTGACGTCGATGTGGAAACAGAGGTTGTCGTCGATCTGGAGGATTCCACTGATGGTGTCGAGGTGGGAGACGACGCTGTCACGGAAGTACTTGTTGTGAGTTCTGACGTTGGTGTAGTAGTAGATTCCGTGTTTTCGGCTGTAGAGGAACTTATTCTTTTTGATGACGAAGAAATGAAAGAAGTAGTAGGATACGAGGTTGATGTGGTCGGTGAAGAAATTGTTGAGCCCGATGTCAAATCAGGAGGAGAGATTGACGTTGATGACGTTCCCACCTGAGTAGAAGACATCGTGAATTTATTCGTTGTCGTAGGCGTTGTTTCACCAGTGGAAAGGCTTGACGAAGCTTTTGTAGTAGATGGCGACGTAAACGTTGTGGACGGAGTTGAAGACTCCTCTGAAGGACTCGCGGAGAAAGTAGACGATGTCTCTGGAGGACTTGTAGTCAATTCTGATGTGGTAGACGGCGTAGACCCAGTGGTTTCTGGTGTTGACCCTACGCCGGAGGAAGACGAGGAAATGGGAGTTGAGCCTGTGTACAACGATGATCGTGTCGTTGGTGTTGGATGAAGAGTAGAAGAACTTGACGACGCTGCAGACGTTGATGTGGAAATAGAGGTTGTCGTCGATCTGGAGGATTCCACTGATGGTGTCGAGGTGGGAGACGACGCTGTCATGGAAGTACTTGTTGTGAGTTTTGACGTTGGTGTAGTAGTAGATTCCGTGTTTTCGGCTGTGGAGGAACTTATTCTTTTTGATGACGAAGAAATGAAAGACGTAGTAGGATACGAGTTTGATGACGTCGGTGAAGTAATTGTTGATCCCGATGTCAAATCAGGAGGAGAGATTGACGTTGACGACGTTCCCACCTGAGTAGAAGACATCGTGAATTTATTCGTTGTCGTCGGCGTTGTTTCACCAGTGGAAAGGCTTGACGATGCTTTTGTAGTAGATGGCGACGTAAACGTTGTGGACGGAGTTGAAGTCTCCTCTGATGGACTCGCGGAGAAAGTAGATGAAGTCTTTGAAGGACTTGTAGACAATTCTGATGTGGTAGACGGCGTAGACCGCGTGGTTTCTGGTGTTGACCCTACGCCGGAGGAAGACGAGGAAATGGGAGTTGAGCCTGTGTAAGACGATGATCGTGTGGTTGGTGTTGACTGAAAAGTAGAAGAACTTGACGACACTGCTGACGTGGATGTGGAAACAGAGGTTGTCGTCGATCTGGAGGATTCCACTGATGGTGTCGAGGTGGGAGACGACGCTGTCACGGAAGTACTTGTTGTGAGTTCTGACGTTGGTGTAGTAGTAGATTCCGTGTTTTCGGCTGTGGAGGAACTTATTCTTTTTGATGACGAAGAAATGAAAGACGTAGTAGGATACGAGTTTGATGACGTCGGTGAAGTAATTGTTGATCCCGATGTCAAATCAGGAAGAGAGATTGAAGTGGTCGACGTTTCCACCTGAGTAGAAGACATCGTGAATTTATTCGTTGTCGTCAGCGTTGTTTCAACAGTGGAAAGGCTTGACGACACTTTTGTAATAGCTGGCGACGTAAACGTGGTGGACGGAGTTGAAAACTCCTCTGAAGGACTCGCGGAGAAAGTAGATGAAGTCTCTGAAGGACTTGTAGGCAATTCTGAGGTGGTAGACGGCGTAGACCGCGTGGTTTCTGGTGTTGACCCTACGCCGGAGGAGGACGAGGAAATGGGAGTTGAGCCTGTGTAAGACGATGACCGTGTCGTTGGTGTTGACTGAAGAGTAGAAGACCTTGACGACGCTGCTGACGTCGATGTGGAAACAGAGGTTCTCGTCGATCTGGAGGATTCCACTGATGGTGTCGAGGTGGGAGACGACGCTGTCACGGAAGTACTTGTTGTGAGTTCTGACGTTGGTGTAGTAGTAGATTCCGTGTTTTCGGCTGTGGAGGAACTTACTCTTTTTGATGACGAAGAAATGAAAGAAGTAGTAGGATACGAGGTTGATGTGGTCGGTGAAGAAATTGTTGAGCCCGATGTCAAATCAGGAGGAGAGATTGACGTTGACGACGTTCCCACCTGAGTAGAAGACATCGTGAATTTATTCGTTGTCGTAGGCGTTGTTTCACCAGTGGAAAGACTTGACGAAGCTTTTGCAGTAGATGACGACGTAAACGTTGTGGACGGAGTTGAAGACACCTCTGAAGGACTCGCGGAGAAAGTAGATGAAGTCTCTGAAGGACTTGTAGGCAATTCTGATTTGGTAGACGGCGTAGACCGCGTGTTTTCTGGTGTTGACCCTACGCCGGAGGAGGACGAGGAAATGGGAGTTGAGCCTGTGTAATACGATGACCGTGTCGTTGGTGTTGACTGAAGAGTAGAAGAACTTGACGACGCTGCTGACGTCGATGTGGAAACAGAGGTTGTCGTCGATCTGGAGGATTCCACTGATGGTGTCGAGGTGGGAGACGACGCTGTCACGGAAGTACTTGTTGTGAGTTCTGACGTTGGTGTAGTAGTAGATTCCGTGTTTTCGGCTGTAGAGGAACTTATTCTTTTTGATGACGAAGAAATGAAAGAAGTAGTAGGATACGAGGTTGATGTGGTCGGTGAAGAAATTGTTGAGCCCGATGTCAAATAAGGAGGAGAGATTGACGTTGACGACGTTCCCACCTGAGTAGAAGACATCGTGAATTTATTCGTTGTCGTAGGCGTTGTTTCACCAGTGGAAAGACTTGACGAAGCTTTTGCAGTAGATGACGACGTAAACGTTGTGGACGGAGTTGAAGACACCTCTGAAGGACTCGCGGAGAAAGTAGATGAAGTCTCTGAAGGACTTGTAGGCAATTCTGATTTGGTAGACGGCGTAGACCGCGTGTTTTCTGGTGTTGACCCTACGCCGGAGGAGGACGAGGAAATGGGAGTTGAGCCTGTGTAAGACGATGACCGTGTCGTTGGTGTTGACTGAAGAGTAGAAGAACTTGACGACACTGCTGACGTCGATGTGGAAACAGAGGTTGTCGTCGATCTGGAGGATTCCACTGATGGTGTCGAGGTGGGAGACGACGCTGTCACGGAAGTACTTGTTGTGAGTTCTAAGGTTGGTGTAGTAGTAGATTCCGTGTTTTCGGCTGTGGAGGAACTTATTCTTTTTGATGACGAATAAATGAAATGTGTTGTAGGATATGAGGTTGATGCCGTCGGTGAATAAATTGTTGTCTCGGATGTCATGCCAGGAGGAGAAATTGAAGTGGCCGACGATTCCACCACAGTGGATATCTCCGTAGATTGAACAGTTGTCGTCGGTGATGTTTGGTATTTAGATGAACTTGGGGGTACGTTTCGTGTTGAGTGGGAAGTAACCGTGCTCATTATAGTGGGTGACGTAGCTGATGGTTTAATGATGGAAGATGAAGAAGTTTCTAATGACGTTGATGTGGACTCCGCTTCTTTTTTTGTTGATCCTGTTGTTGAAATTGTGGAGGCTTTCATTGATGTTTTTGTTGAAGTATCCTGGGCCATGGCCGTTGAGGTCAGATTTTTGTTGGTGGTGGTGTTACTGGTAGGAGTTGTGGATTTTGTTGTTATTGTTGATGTGAATGTGGTATGTTTGGTAGTGGGTTTTTTTGTATGATGGTAATATTCGTAGTGTTTTTGATATTCATTTATAATATGAAATATTATATACTTTATGTAGTATATATATTCTTTCAAGTACATGTAATTCGGATGGAATATATTGTACTTATTTTTTTCTAACATATAAGCGGTAATGCCTACTTTGATATTTGATTTGCAATCTTCTTCCCTTCCATCGATACATTTTCCTAATTGGTTGCTATACAGTTTTCCTGATTGACACTGTACTACTCTCTTGATGTACTGTTCCGTGGCATGATGCCACGTACAGCGGTAATAGCCTCTGCAGTTGTACATTGGTTTTGTTCCTTCACAGTCACAATTTTCATAGAATAGATCCAAATCGCTGTCTAAAACGCATTTTTCATGTAGCATGTCCTCCCTAATGCATTTCCCTTTTGCGTCACTGTATCCCATTCCTGCTGGACAAGAATGTATTTTTCTCTCGTAGTTCCTTCCTCTTTTTATTTTAGTGCATTGATAATATAAGGAGCAGTCAAAGCCCATGGAGAAATTTCCTTCTTCATCGCATGCTAGGAAATTAATATTCATTCCATACTCTGCGTCTTTATCGGCTGAACTATTTACATTCACATATCCCGTACAAGGTTTCGGAGTGTAAGAGTCCTCACGCTTCCGTCTTTCGTGTGCATTGTTTGGCAAAATATGTTTATGTTTTTCCCGATATTTGACTTTGCTCCTATTTCTTTTTGCTAAAGACTTTATGCTCATATTGCCCGGCGTATTTTTTCCAGAAGGAATGGTCTGGATTATACATTTACCACTGTATGAGTCAAAAAACATACCATAAGGGCATTGCAAGCGGAGGGAGGTTGAATTTATGCAAATGGAATACTGAGTATAATTATGTACTTTAGCCGGAACGAGTTCATTATTACATTGTGTAGTGTTGTGTACTTGAAGAACTGACCCTCCACCAGGAAGTTTAAAACACATTTTTTCCACTTCGCTGAAGTAGGAACCAGTAGAACAGAAGTAAAGTTTTCTGACCAGGCCTTCAGTCTTTTGCGTACATAGGTGATAACTCCGGTAGTCAATCCCAGGATGGACATCTCCCTTTCGCAGACAGAAGTCCTGGTTGGCCCCCATATCCTGGATAAAAGAATGCGTGTTAAAAGACAGTAAACATTATCATTATAGTTTCATCACTTAGCCACAGTGTGTATCGATACACTGAATACTGAAGATTAAATGCCAATATTTTAATTTTGTATGCAACAACTAAAGTTCTGGAACAAACGATGAGGAAAGTGAAAAACAATTGGCACTCTTTAACATAATTTAAAATGGCTTCGAGGCAAAAAGTCCTCTTGAAGAAAACATTGCTTGATCTACTGCAATGATGTATCCATTTTGGAATTAAAATGAGATCTTATTAAAACACTTGTGGACGGGCTATTACAATAAGATAGTTAAAAGTGGAAATGAAGAATTTAGTCGTTTCTAAGATTCCATGCCCAGCATAAACTCACAGACTGGATCCGAACTAATGATATTTTACCGGCCATGCCAGTCTCGTAATCCGCCCTGGCTTTTATGACTGGCGATAAAGTGTGACAGATGCATAGTATGTACGCAGAACAAAATAGTTAATGATACAGATACACTAAGTCCCTGATCAAGCCAATAATTATTGAAAGAAATTTTATATTCGAAAAATAACATAACTTTAAAAAAAAACAAAACAGATAATTATTAACAGAACAGAAAACATCCTAGTCCTTGCTGCCGCAATAGAAGCATACGAAAGCTTGAAAAGAAGACCTAAGAGAACAAATCCTTATTGTAAAGAACATCTGAAGCAAAGTAATACACAGTTATTATTTATGAACAACACATGCATGAGAAATACAAGGCTGCAAGAATTAGAAATGAGATGCATACAATATTGGCAATAATGAATTCATCGGGTAGATAATGGAGGTCAGAACAGCATAAATAGAAAATAATTTCATTCTAAAGAAAAAGTACGCAACTCCATCCCTGAATAACGAGATACAATGGTGTCAATTAGTGATGGTGGTACAATTAGTGCAATCGTTGAGAGGGGATAGAAATGGAAATCTGAAGATTAACTCATGTGTGAGATACATAACACAACATTTGAATGGCACAAAATGGAAGATAGATATTGAAATGCAGAGGTAAACTCTCCATCCTAAAGAAGGGTATGAAAAATCAGTCTACTATCATGTAATTGATGAAGAGTAATGATAATGATGGATAGGGTTGTTTTCCAGATGATTGACAAGGTATGTTGGATGCTAAACGCTGCTCGTTACCAGAATAGATATTACAGCTGCAGAGATGACAAATTCGTGCACCAATCAACAGAAGTTAAAATTCAGTTCTTTCCTTCACAAATGTCCGGCTGCCGCTATCTATTCACAATTACGAAAGAACATTCCAATCGATCTAGCATATCTTCTGATTCTTGAAGCGATTTTGAACGGGCTGTAGCAAGCAAGCTGATCAATTATATTAACGCCTTAGTAAAATTCATTAAACTGTAGCAAGGAATGTTAATTGATGATGATGTCTGTTTTGATATTATGGCTCCTATCCTTGTGTACTCCAGAGTAATTTTGCAGACTGTTATGAGTTTGATGAAAATGGAAATTTAATCCTTATAAACCCCGTATATTACGGTCAAAACTATAGAACACAGGCGTGTATATTGGTGGTATGGGGCTGAGTAATACTTCACCAAATTATCATAGCGAGCTGCCTTAATGAAAACAATAAGAGAAAGAGGACATTTTTTTGGATTCAGCAAAACTGGCTTTCATCTTAAGGTTCCAGATTCGTTTCTTGATAGATAGTTCCGCAGAATCCACCATTTTCAGTCGCTATAGCTAGAATACTTGCCTTCCATTTGAGAGCTCAGCTTCTAATCCCGTCAATAGCAATTTTATCAATGATATGGCGGTTCATAGTTTAGTAACAAGCGAAGAAAGTCCAGCAGTTCTTCCGTTGATGGGACGTAAAAACTTGGTACTTTTCACCAGCGCACAGAGGGTAGGAAAATACTGAAACCAGTTTTCTCTTCACCCTTCCAGCACTTTTTACATTCCTAACTTTTTCCAAATGCCCGCCTATCTCAAATGGCTCCCATCATCTCAGTTGACGGTCGCCTAATCTAATAAGAACTAGAGCATTCCAATTTCAGTGATCCGTCCGTTAGGTGGGAAGTGAAACTGTCGATTACTGGCACCACTCTTTAAATGCACGCTAATGCCATCACACGAGTAAGGTGACCAGGTTAATGCCTCCACCCATTCACCTTTCCCTTGTAATCCAATCTCTTCAATGCCACGCCTCACTTTCCGGTTAGAGGCGCCCTAATACAGAGTTAAACAGATGTGAGTGTTTCATTTATTCATCCTCTTCTTTTTATGTAACTTGTGTATTATCAGCCTGAATATCATCCGGAATTATGTTAGAAATGAGTGCAGTTAGAAATCTGAACAGAATAGTGTAAATAATTGCCAATGTATGTTCAGGAATGCATAAAATACGATGTAGAATGTCTATAGATTGCTAAGGAAACTCTACAGAACGCTGTACAGAATTTCTACAGAACGCTGTACGGAACTTCCACAGAATGCTTTAAGGAATTGTACAGAATGCTAGTGAATCTCTACAGAACGCTGTAAGGTATTTGTACAGAACGCGAGGAATCGGGTACGGTTTGCAACTTTCCGTAGTGAGTTTTTTTCTGGTCACCCTTTGATGGTTCGTTTCATTCAATGGAGCCTTTTTGTATCACATCTAACGTGAATACCTATCTGCAGTAAAATATATTAGTGAATAGCTGTTAGAATATCATTCGTAAACATTAGGCACCTTAATGTCCTAAATTTGTAAACATCATGCCCATTTCATACAAGTTCGCATGTTATCATTTCACGAGGTTGGGTTCGCGTCGTGAAAGAAGTAAAGGGGAACATGCTTGCAACTGCTGAATCTTTGACGTACTTCCCTCCAAGCATTACAGTCCGGAAGTCACTGGGAAAAAAGTTCCGGGAGCACACTCGCATGCTCGGGGAAATTTATGGCTTTACTTCATTGTGGTGAATTTCAATCACTACTTTAAAGATATTGAAAATTTTCGAAGACAGGAATATCCAAATGCCAATTAAAGCAGGAAATCATGCCTTGGAAAATGGTCACAAAGAAGAAAAAACTGTATTTCCACATGAAAACTTTTTAATAGCGACACGACAGGTTTCACCCGCTAGGGCGTGTCGTTATTAAAAAGTTTTCATGTGGAAATACAGAGTTTTTTCTTCTTTGTGAATAATGAACTTCCACCAAGTTACCGCCCATACTGTCAATTTTATTTCGGAAAATGGTGTTTCGGTTGACTTAGGTGATCATCTACGGGGAGGAGAATAGGTGTTAACCTGCCAAGAGCTAGGCTAGGCTAGCTAGATATTCCTGTCTTCGAACATCTTCACTTAAAACCAATTAGAAGCCCACCTTAATTCATCTTTTAAAAAATTGTCTCTGGATTTTGTCATCTCAGGGAATGACCAGGCGATTCATGACTCTTTCAAGATCTTCTTCAAATGGTGCGATGGGTATCGTAACACTATACCATTTCAAAGGAATATTTCCTCATATACATGCAACACACTCGAAGCAAACAGACCAGTCACGTTGTTTTCAAACAAGGCGGTTAGAAAAGCCTAATCAACAGGTTACAGGCATCGGCACGCTAGCCTATTGGTGAAAATGACAGAATGGGGTTTCTTGGGAAAGATCAGGACCCACCTTCTCTGTACAAAAAATTGCGTTTTATACGGACTCATATGAAGACTGCATGTGTATTAAAACATAAATAATAATTACATCGTACCCAAACTTCACCGCAGCGGCGTCAGTTAATTTAGCTAAGACTAGATTTTTTTAATTTTCCTAAGACTTTCCTAAGATTTAAGGGCGTTGGTTACTTGGTTCGTAAAATTTTTGAGTCATGGTTTGGTCAGTTTTTAAACATAATGTTATCTCTTGTATCCTGTAAAATCCTGTACATAAACTAATCTATAAATAATAATTATGAATAAAATGATTACATTAATTTTATTACAATGGTTTCCCAGAATATAAATAGTGAAAACATTCATATTCCAAAAAAATATGGAATATGACTGCAAATCAAACTAGTCATACTATTATAAATAAAAATCCGTTAAACTTATAGAACCATAAAGAGCGTCATTTACCTTTGATTTAGATGAACTAAGTGATCTTCATGTACACAATAGAGTGGACGCCACCGAACGGGTGTGTGATTAAGGGTATGAAGTTAAATCAATACCAGGCATGCCAAGAAATCAAAACCTATGTTAATCCTGCATTACGGGTTCTATTTTTCATTCAAATGCTATTATAATCTCATAATCATATTATAGCATGCAAGTTGTTGTGGGTAGAATTATCACAGTTCCATTATTTAAGAGTCATACATTTGATTCCCCTGGGAGTTAATTTTATTACAACAACTGGTTTGAATTAACCCTATTTAAACTACATATTTGGCGCTTTTTTGCGTGCTCACGCACCTTCCTCTCTTTCTTTGACAAATTTTTAAAATGCATTCAATTATTCATCCTACTGCTCTAAGTTTTACCGTGGACAAAAACGACTTCATCCGCATGACATAGCGAGTGGCAAGTCCGGATGTCCCGCTGTATGCCGCTTGCCTCTCAAATAAGCTGCATTGCCTCCTCCAACACCATCCCGTACATGCTAAGAGTTCAAAGCACATCTTTTTTTAGTATAATAGTCACGCAGATCTATCCCACATCCTTCCCGGTTTGTTTACAACACGTTATTTCGTGCATTTTTATGGTTTTACGTCTACCTGTCTATTCTTGCTCCAAAAATATTATACTCTCACATAACTATACATAATAATCAATTACAAGCACGCCGTTTGTTTTACAACTACTTCTGTTTACAGCTTTTGGGGAAACTTTGTTTTTGTTGATAATTTTTAGCTGTAAGAGTATCATTTACGTTTGATTTTGATAAACTAAGTTGTTTTCATGTACACAATAGCGTGGATGCCACCGCAAAGGTGTGTGATTAAATCAATACCAGGCATGCCAAGAAATCAAAACTTGTGTTAGTTCTGCATTACAGGTTCTATTTTTAATCTAAATGCTAAAATAATCTCATTCTCGTTCATACATTCATTTTGTTTTTGGGCCTTTCATCACAAGCACCGGAGTTCCCTTTCTGATTGGGCTAGCCACAAAATATCCTAGAGGCTGTAAACTTTCTTCTTTTGAAACATTCCAGTAATCTATAGTTTTACCAAACATCGCTTATGTGTGATAGTTTCTGAAGAAGCAAATGCTAAAAGGAATGCAAATAAACAAAGGTATAAAGGACAAAACTTTCGATTTTTAAATAAATGTCTGGATGAATTATTAGCTTGGAAAGTAATGTTTAAAAAATTGCAATTGTGTTACAAGCTTTTAATGCCCCATATAACATTTTACCACTTATAGTCTTATGTAGTGTACTTTTTCAATATTTTTGAAAACAGAATTTACGGGAAAAAGGATAGGATTCGCCAAACAGGGAGGCCGGGAAGAATATATTTTGGTGGATTATCTACAGATGTGTCTTTTCAAAAGGATAATTATCACTCTATTTCGTCGACCTACTACAAACTACTAACCATTGGTTTCATTGCTTTCCATAAGTACGCCACCGAGATTACACGGAATGTATCATAGAATCGTTATGGCCGCCTGCCTTTCGACGGCGGAAGTGACGTCACGCAGAGAGACGCCCCATGGCGAGTCTTTATTTCCCATGGTCTAATTTCACTAAGTTTGCCAATTTTTATCTCCGAAACTAGTCATCACTTTAAAGTCGATTTTTCGGCGCTGCACATGAAAAAATGTCCTCTATCACCTCCATTTTTTTTTAAATCGGTAAGTTCCTCATTGACATGATAATGTTCCGAGAATTATACCGAGGAAGGCAAGGGAAACCACACCATTTATTTTCCCCGAAATTTAATGATAGATACAAATTACAGATAACACAGGTCACCAACATTACTGTCGCAAAGAATTTGATAGGTGTTCTTCGCTAAGCTGTTGGTGTTGAATAGCAAACATTCCACAGAGAAATAATCATTCGCCTTGATCGGGAGTCCACAAGTCCTTAATCACTGTTGGTTAATTTAATTATAGGCTATTGTTCTGTGCGATTTTTCATAACCTCCAGGGGGTCGTCGTAGCTCCACATTCTTCCGAAGTTGCCTCGTAACCACTGCCGGTATCAAATATAATTAAAAATCTCCAATGGCCGTAAAAATTGGCAAATCTATTCAAGGAAATTGCTGCGTTGGTTTGCGGGAGGGCCAATTCCACAGCAAAACCAACCACAGCCTCTCAACCAGAAACCCTTCTGTGGTGGTTTACGGGAATGGTACTTCCACGCCAGTGGCAACCACAGACACACACACACTCAACCAAATTGGGATCATTTACAGGGCTGTTGGGACCCTCATCAGGATGGCTGGGTTATGATCACATACACACTCATATGCCCTCAGAAAAACACTCACTCACACACTCAAATGGGCCCACCTTCTGGGAGAATCGAGCTCAAAAACCCAGGCCATTTTTATGGCCATTGGAGATTTTTTAATTTTATTTGGTACTTTAAGAGGCCGTAGAGCTCAATATCCTTACCCTGACTGGCTTGACCCTGAGTTTGACCCTGTCGGTATGTTATAGGCAAACTCAGCTTTTGGTTTCCTCTATCAAGTATAAATATTAAGCAAATTAGCATCAAATAATAAGTCGGAAAACATCGAAAAAAGCCTATAAAATGTTTCGTGAAGGACAGACTGAAGAAACAAAGCTGGACAGATGAATAGTACTCGTTTAACCACGCATTGGAAAGAGAACGGAGAACAAAATAAACTAAAGCGAAGGAAGGGAGAAGAAACGATGAAGAGGAATTTGTCTTCACCCTTTCACCGGTTAATGCAATTTATCCCGTTGAAAACTTATTCCATTATTGGCGTGTCTGCTTCCGCGGAGAAACGTTGAGACTTACACTCGAGGTCTTCCCAGTTTTCTCCCGCGTTCTTGAAAAAGGTGACTGCAGTGCATTCTTCCAGACATGAAGGAGGGGACTGGAACGTCCGCAAAAATTCCGTCACTAAAAATGAAGGAGAGCGAAGGAATATCCCAAGGTTCGCTTCTCCAGGTCGGCAGGCTTACGGCCTGAAGTAGCGCAGTGGAACACCCACGAACTGTCATCGCCCAAAATGGGAGAACAAGGGAGACAAGCTGGAAGACCTCGAGTAGAACTCCTTATCTCAAATAATAGCCGGTTCTCAAATGATAGGAGGTCCGGTTCAGCAAGGGCAATATGATCACAGAAGGATAGGGAACTCAGAATCACTTCCGATCCAGAGATCGTGTTAACTGACCGATATTTGGGACACGAGGATGGACGAAGCTTACTTTGGAGGCGAGGAGAGGCTCTTCCGAGTGCGGGCGTCGCCTAAGGAAGAGGGCTGATGCGCCGGCGAGCGCGGGGTTGAAGGGGCCCGCCCCGACGGCAAGGCAAAGCACGAGATTCCAAAGCCGCATCAGGAACAATGACTCGGGATCATCTGAGAGCTTGAGAGGCACTTGCGATTACTTGGGGAGCGGGGGCACATCCAAGACGATCGGAAATAGAAATGTGTCGTCTTTTTCTTGCCACCTGAGGTTCGAGGAAATAGAGATCTTCTGGAAAGACTCCGTGATGGAATGCAAGCAGTCCTTAACGCTGCCGACCTCATACGAAGCATGAAAGCGGTCACGAAAATATCACTTCCCTAAAGACTCGGCGATTATTGAAAGAGTCGGGGTGTTCATACAGCTCGTTCATCGAGGCTATGAATAGCGCATTCACCGCGAAGCTTATGGACCAAATTAAACTTTCGACGTTTCAATACGATGCACGTTTGCTGACACGTGGATGGAATTCATACCCTTGCGCCCAAATATAGCCATTTAATCACGCAACGCACTATAAATGGCAATGTTTTCGATTAAATCTGAAAACAAGTTATTCAACGTGACAGCTTCAAAAACCGCGTGCCACAGTAGCATGGATTAAACTTATATAGTGTGATGTAACCTCAGAAGATGGAGCACTATTCAGAACCAATCTGAAAATTCTTTTTCAAAAATGGAATTCTCCGACGCAAAATGCAGGAATATGTCAAAGAAACAAATAATTAATCATCAAGGGTGTTGATATTAAGAAGTTCCTCGCGGGCTCAGAGGTATTACCGCTCTGCCATCGCTTATAAACCTAAGCTTCACAACAGAATGGCTACAGGAAATGCAGTGAAATATTCAAAGGAATGTCACCATTCTAAGTTCGCGAAACCCTTGGCATCATACTGCGAAATTCTCCATATTATACTCCCCAGTCATTTCTAAAAATCCTTACCAAGAGTCCTTACGAACAATTCTACCATATTCCCACGCAAGTCCCTCGACAACCCTTTATATCTTAATAGCACAGAGCCCATTTTCACTAATGACTCGTCCCGATTTTCACTAAATTTCGCTAAATAGGGTTTCCATGTCTAAAAATACCTAATATAACGGTGTCACATTAGAGATTGGAGTACCAGTTATACATTTACATCAATATTAAAATGAATGACTACTATGAATGTCTAATAAACATTGAAGAAAAATGAGGGAAATATTTGGTTCCCGAAAAATGGACGGCCATCCTGAAAAAGTCATCATGACGTTACAAGGCGGTACGGCATGCTGTAGCTTCTTCTGTGGCAGTTGCATTTCTTTTACACTTCCCTTAAAAGCTTCCCTGAGGCGGAAAATGCTGTAGGAGGGACCGAAAAGGGCACATAAAAAGCCTTTGTAATTACCCACGAGAACGAAAATATTCTTTTACATTCACGCGTCAGCAGAATAAAGAGAAAGGACGAGGGGCTTCTTAAAATTGCAGTAAGAAAATTAAATTGGGATAGGGCAAATGCGAACTCCAATAAAATACCCCAAGTTGATATGTTTATGTATAGTTTTTAAAGGATGAGAGATTCAAAGCTGGCGGAATGTACATTGTACATGCCATGTGCCCCTAAACCACATGGGTACATCTACATCTACATGATGCACTGCAAGCTACCATAAAGGTGTGTGGAAGGGGGTGAATTCACACTAAACATGCATTACATACCATACCTATAGGGGATTAGGTAGTGATTATATTCTAGTCTAAATAGTAGTAGTATTCTTTTAAGGGTGCGTCGACATCGAGGGTCATTTTGCACCACTACTATAGTTCTTACCTGGAAAAGTAGATAAGTATAAACTTATTTACTTCGATACGTATTGAAAGTTAGGTAAAAGAAAGGAAGTTTCACTTTTGAACAAAACAAATATATGAAGAGTAGTTAAAATTAAATATCATTTTCTGTTAAATATACCATTTTCTTAAACTTTATAATTTTGTTGACATTCTCTACTTCGTCGCCTAACACCTCTCTTAGGTTTCCACGGATACTAAGACTTTCACGCACGGTCCAATACTTAACACACTCCGTAAAGATATGTTCCACACTGAGTCGCCGATATCACACCTGCGTTGTGTTTTCTCTTCTGAAAAGAGATAAGAGTGCGTGAGGGCCCAATGCCCTATCCTCAACCGAGTGATGGCGACCTCTACACCACGAGAAATCCTTCTGGACGTGGGCCACTCCGGTGTAACAGGCTTTATCGAACGGAGTTCATTTCTTGCGATGCTTGCCCATGCATCCCTCCACTCCTTCATGGCCATTTTCCGTAACGTGAGTCTCATATCGCCAGTGGGCATTAATACTGAGGTTAGAGTAGACAGACCGAGAGCTCTTTTACCTTCTAAGTCAGCCTTCTCATTGCCAGGAATGCCAAGGTGTCCAGGTATCCATACAAAGGATAAACTTACTACCCGCTTTTCAAGGTGGAGCAGTAATGAATGTATCTCCTGGACTATCGGATGCACAGGGGTGTGCTTCGAAATGGAAAGGAGGGCGCCAGAGAAGTCTGAGCATATCAGGAACGAAGCATTGAATCTATTAATGGCGCTAAGGGCGATGTTAATGGTCAATAGTAGTAGTAATTAGGTTTTATAGGGTGCGTCGACATCGAGGTCATTTGGCACCACTACTATCTTTATGTTAGCGAAAATGTGTTGTTGTCAGCTTTTGTCACCGTTACCTTGAAAATGTTAGAAGAGTGACTTAATGGTCAATAGTTCTGCTGTAAAGGCGGTGCAGGAAGGATGATATTTCTCCTTAATAACTCCATGGTGAGTAGAAAAAACTGAGCACGCGCATTTGGAACCCGACTTGAACCCATCCGAAAACACGGCGGTGAAGCTCGAATGATTCCCCAAGACTTCCTTAAATACACCCAGGTACTCTTATGAGGTAGTAGTGGATTTGCGACATCTAAGCAAATTAAATATAACATTTGGCCGAGGTATTAGCCACGGTGGATGTTTCTGGTGCCCCTTTGGATACTCGTCAGGTAAATTAAAATTGTGCTTTCCTATAAAATTACGAGAACGAATGCTGATGGGTTGCGTAGCCCTAGTCCGTCGTTGTATCTAAAAATTTAGGGTTAAAAACACTATTAAAAATGGATGGGTCCTAGTCGATAAAATTTTCACAACGTAGTTGCACAGTAATATCTTCCCGCGAGTTTCCAACGGTGGCTCACCGGCATCAGCGTATATACTCAGGACTGGAGATGTCCTGACAGCTCCAGTGGCCAAACGTAAACCACCATTTTGGACCGAGGTTAGAGGCTTCAAGTAGCTATCACGACTAGATGAATAAATCGTTGACCCGTAATCGAGTCTTGATCGTATGAGCAAGTGATATAATAAAAGCATAGTAGAGCGGTCAGCACCCCATATTTTATGACTTAAAAACCGTAGAATGTCTAAAATCTTAAAACATCGCTCACGCAAACCCTTAATATGCTCTCGCCAGTTTAGGCGGTAGTCAAATGTTACTCCAAGGAAGCGCACCGATTCCACGTACGCCAAGTTTTCACGGCCGAGGCGTAATGTTGGTGGGCTATGGATACCTCGTAGCCGGTGAAAATGAATGCACTTCGTTTGACGAGCCGAAAACCGAAATCCACTACTTAGGGACCACTCATTCAACTTATTTATGCATAGCTGGACATGTCTTGCTGCGCTCACTACTTAGAACGATCTGCAGAAAATTGCAAGATCGTCTACATACAGTGATCCTATCACCGGTGCCCTAATAGTTTCCGCTATGTCATTTATTGCTATCGCAAAGAGCGTCACACTTAATAAGGAGCCTTGTGGCACTCCGTTTTCTTGTTCGTATGATCTTGAAAGGACCCTAATTTTAAAAACTCGGCCCATCAGAGAGTTGCGGATTAAAATAGGCAGCTTGCCTCTTAAGCCCCTGTCATGCAAAGTCTTTAAAATCCTCCAAGGCCAGACACGGTCGTATACTTTCTCTAGGTCAAAGAAGACGGCCAGGACGTGCTGCTTCCAAGGTATATGTGTCCAACATAGCAAGATGATCTGTGGTGATACTACCTTGCCTAAATCCACATTGGATATTCGTAAGAAGATTCATCTTTTCCAGACACCAAAGGAGGCGACGGTTCACCATTCTCTCCATGACTTTGCATAAACAACTAGTAAGGGAGATTGGTCGGTAGTTTAAAGGGTCTGATCGGTCTTTACCCACTTTTAGGACAAGAATAACTACAGATTCTCTCCAGTTCTTGGGAAAGACACCCTATTACCAAATTTGGTTGGGGGTCAGAAGCATTTCCTTTAATCCTGACAACGAAAGGTTTCGGAGAAAGGCATTACAATTGCCATCCGCACCCGTGGCGGAGTCGCGAGTATCTGAGATGGCAGAATCTAGTTCCCATAAGGAGAAAGGTACGTTATATTCAGCTTCATATGCTTCATTAAAGTTTAGTGGCTGTCTTTCACAGATTCTTCTCTACCTCAGAAAGGATTCGTCATGTACGCTGTTCCTGCTAGTCCTAGCGAGGCTTTGACCAAGAATATCGCAGAGCTACGGTGGTGACGTCACCACCGGAGCTCATTAACCTTCAAGTGAGGCACACCATATGATTGCTATGCTCCCGAAATGGTTTTAACCTTCTTCCATACTTTCACTATCGGAGTTCTGTTATTAACAAAGGAGACATAATTCATCCAGGAAGCCTTTTTTGCCTCTTTAACGACATGGCGAGCTTTGGCCCTTAAACGTCGGAAAGATGCCAAATTAAATTCCGGTGGGTATTTTTTAAAAATATTCTTAATGTCCGCTTTCTCTTCCTAATTGCGTCCGCACATTCTTAATACCACTAAGGGACTGACCGACGAGGGGTTTTCCCCCCAGACTATGGTACGGCGGATTCCGCAGCCTCAATTATTGAGGTAGCAAGTGTCTCAATGTTTTGTTCGACGTTTGTATCGTCATTATGTACAAAATCAAAATTTGTTTTGAAATTATACCAATTTACCCTTTGGATAAACCAATTGCCAGGTGAATTAAAACTAACTCTATTCATGTGTTCCTTATAAATAAGGAGAGCAAAGTGGTCGATCCCGCATAAATCATGATAAACGGACTTTTTTAATTTGGTCATCAGACTGCTAGTGGAGATGCACAAATCAATAATGGGAAACTCCCCATTAAAACTGTTAAAGTGTGTTTTCTCTCCCGAATTTAATAAATATAAATGAAAATCATCAATAAAATTGGTTAAAATCCCCCTCTCCTGTTGCATTGGGCCCTATTACTTCCCCACAGAGGATCATGGGCATTAAAATCACCTAAAAGAATAAAAGGTCTGGGAGGTTGGTTAACCAGAATTTCTAGGTTGTGCCGCGTCACTGGTGCACCCTCTGGGAAATAAACGTTACACAACGTTACTTTCTCCGGAAGGTGTACTGTTACTGCCACTGCTTGCAAGGGTATGGCTAGTTCCACTCGAGAGGTGTACAGGGCCTCCCGAATGGCAACCGCAACCCATCCTCTAACTCTCTATCCAGTAGAGTCGTCAAATCTAAAAACATTGTAACCGGTCAGTTTACCCTGGTCTGTCGTTTTAAAATGAGTCTCTTGTACACAAAGGCAGAGCGGATTAAGATCGCGGATTAAACTGGCCAGCTCCTCCTTATGCCGATAAAAACCATTGCAGTTCCACTGCACAGTAAAAGCCATATATGGTTAAAATAATAAAATGCATAAAAATATATAAAAATAAAATATGTAGAATGTCTCCGTCACCGTACAGCATCAGCGTTTTATGCGGTGCTGCTTTCCTCTTTGGCTAGCTATAAGGACTTCAGGCTCCGATGGGCAGCCGTCCTCTTCCATTGATTCCAGCGATGTGATGACCCTACAAGAAGGTCCAGGGGAAGGAGTCTATCCCCTTTGCACCGCTGTGATCTTGGTGGGTTTCGTAGGGTTCTTCGTTGGAGAACCCGGAGTTACTTTCTCCTTCGATGGAGGTGCGTTCTTCTTGGCATTGGTTGAGCTGGGTGAATCCTTGGCAACTGTATTTTTCTCCGTGGGGATTACTCGATCTTGCGTTTGGGTAGAGATGGTACGTTTCTGGACTGGGGTAGTCGCCACTGAAGCAAAGGAACGAGAGAAAATAGGGGCAGCTTGAGACCTATATTTCCTCGGCGCTTCAATGTACGGGATCTTTTCGATTACCTTAATCTCCATTATCTTCCGTTCTTCTACCTGCATGGGGCAATTCCGTGAGTAAACTGGATGGTTACCATCAGAGTTTACGCAGTGACGATCGGAGCTACATTCCTCATCCTTATGCTTTTCTTTCCCGCAATTTGGGCAGATGGCCTTGCCCTTGCATCTCGTTGCTATGTGTTCGAAACGTTGGCAGTTGCAGCACCGCATGGGTGCCGGTATGCATGGCGGCACTGGAACCGATTCATATCCTATAAATACTTTTTCCGGGAGTTTGTCACACGCGAAAGTAAGGATGACCGATGTAGTTTCGATCATCTTACCTTCCCGCTTGATCTTCAAGCGGCAACAGTCGATCACTCCTTGGCAGGTAATTTCCTTCTTGATTTCTTCCTCATCAACGTATAGAAGGTCGTAGTGGCTGATTACACCCCGAGAAGTGTTCAGAGTTCTATGTACCTCGACATTCACTGCTAGTTCGCAGAATTTTTCCATTCGCAGTCATTTTTCACTTTGAGTATCTGAAACTGTCTCGATCAGAATTGAGCCATCTCTCAGTTTATTCGCTCACACACTATAACGCGCTTTAAACTCGTTGGAAGTGTGTTCCTGTTACATAGAATAGTGCGTTGTAACCTTGTAAAATTTGGACAGAGTCGGTTGTGAACGCGTTGCAAATGCGTTGTAAGTGCGTTATAACCGCGTTGCCATCATCGTGTATGTTGTGGGCACATATGCACGTGGAACTCTTACTATGTAGCCAATCGAATGGTTAATACAAATCACTCTGGGATACCTTACATGAGTGCATCTAGCATCAAAAATGAAAAAAATTATTACAAATAAAGAGTGATAAGTTTTAGTTTAAAAATGATTTTATTTAAAAAAGATTTTATTTCGTTACATTAATAATTTTTCGCGTTTATTCAGAAACAACTGCCTAAACTACATCCCTATCCTAGAATTCATCTAAATCATACGACCTATTTCCCGTCAACTGAGTAACAATGTTGGTCGGAAGGCCATATATATATATATATATATATACAGCTGCTGGCTGACATTCATTCGATTGTGATTATTAACTTACTAAAATATAGCCACTGGGGTATTTTGAGCTCTTAAATCATTTCCCATATGACCATGTTGCGGATAAATTTGTGCATGACCGTTGATAATATACATAACTGATGTTATTTCAACTCCCGGATAGAAAAATAAGAATTTATTCCATCACATGGCAGTCCATAAGAACGAACTTAACAACGAGCTTTCCCATGTTACGAATCCATAAGGGGCTGCGCGAGAAAGTGCGTTGCAAGTACGTTTTCTCCACTGACCTACATCGTGCTTAACCGCGTTGGCTTCGCGTTGTAACTGCGTTGTTTAGGGTGGACGAAAGTGCGTTGTAATGATGATCTCACAACATGCTTACAAGTCGCTTTATCACGTTACAAATGCGGTGCAACTACGTTGGAAGTGAGTCATAAAGGAAGTGCGTTGTAACAACGTTGTGAACCTGTTGGAAGTCTATTACAACACGTTTACAACTTACTTACAACGGACTTACGACGCGATATCTTGTGCAGCTGCTTCGTCAGGGCCCCACCTCCCAAGCACTCACCACCGAAGGTATCGGAAGCCGATTGATCAAGAGTGTCTAGCTATTAACCTGCCGTTTGCGGGGAATCTGGGGCCGAAGTGGGGTATTGAACTTGAGCCCAAACCCAGCTGCGTGCCGGAGAACTCACACACCACGATCCCCTTCTCCCCCTTACGGGTATCCATTCACGGCAAACTCATGGGTAGTTCGTGGGCAAGATGGTACCGCCACACACAGACAGTTGATCCGCATCTTTTTGGCATTTCGAGGAACAACAGATACACTATTTAAAAAGAATAATGGGAATTTCTTGAAATTAATAGAACACATTGCCACAGTTGATGTTGTCTTGAAAGAAGACTTGTGAAGAGCACGTTCTCATAAAGCCAGTGTTCATTATCTTTATAAAAACATACAAAATGAATTCATTACTGTCTTATCAACACGTATTCATGACTATATTTTACATGAACTTGAAAAAGCGTCATACAACTCAGTTGTATTACACTGTACCTCAAATATCAGCCGTACAGAACAGATGTTGATCATCGTTCGTTTTGCTCAAGCAGATTCAGGTGAAGAAATAGCTATTAAAGAACATTTCCTAGGTTTTACTCCAGTTAAGGTGAAGGTCTACCTGACATTCTCTTGAACGAGTTGATAAGACGGCATATTCAATTGAAAAATATGGGAGGAAAAGGGTATAATAATGGCTCCAATATGAAAGGGAAAAAGATAGGGGTTCAAAAAAGAATCAAAGACCTTAACCCTGGAGCTTTTTTCGTTCCATGTGGAAGTCATTCATTAAACCTTGTCGTGAGCAATGCAGCGCTGTCATGTCCTGTCTCTATCAATTCATTAGCTCGGTGCAAGAGATATTCAAATTTTTTCTACATCTACCTATTGATGGGTATTTTGAAAAAGCATGTATCTAATGTAACTGTAAAACCTCTCAGCGATGCCCGATGGGAAAAACGAAAAAATGCATTAGAGCCTCTTCGATACTATATTAATCAAGGGTAGGTTGCTGTTTATGAAGCCAGTGAAGATCATAAAATAGATGCTTTTGCAAAAAACACTGCCATTGGAATCGCAGAAAAATTACAAGAATTTAAATTTCTTTGTCGCATAGTGGTCTGGTACGAAATTTTATTCCAAATCAACAAGGTTAGCAATGTTCTCCAAAAGATTACTGTAAATTTACAAAGTTCCATAGATTTGATTGAAAGTGTTGACAGTTTTTTTAAGAAAATGAGGTCTGAAGACGGGTTCAATAGCGTGATAACGGATGCAAAAGAGCTTGCCAAAAAACTTGGATCTCATTCAGATGTTGAAAAAGATAGGTAGGTAGGTAGGTAGGTTTAAAACTTGTAGGGTGCGTCGACGGCTAGGTCATTTTGCACCACTACCCATTCTTAGTAGTAACATTTATAAGTGTAACAGTAATAATAATAAACATTGTCTATCGTAGTTATGGCACTTATTAAAAAATTGAATACAGTGATTTAAAAAAAAGTGAGATCTATACTTTTTTGAATAGTCCCGTGTCTTTCAGAAATTTGATTACTCGGGTTATAACATTAGGGTCGTCTCCTAGGACGGATTTTAGGTCTCCCCCTAAGTTTAGCTGCCTTCGTGCGTCACGGTATTTGTCACACTCCGTCAGGATATGCCGAACGCTGAGAGGACAGTTGCAGTCATCACACTGAGGTGGTTGTTTCTCTTCCGTGAAGAGGAATGAGTGGGTCAAGGGCAATGCCCTATCCTCAAACGTGTGATGACGACTTCCTCTCTTCGGCTATTCCTGACGGAAGAGGGCCACACTGACGTAACCGGCTTGATGTCGCGGAGTTTATTATTATATGTAGAGCGCCAATATTCCTTCCACTGCCCTAGGACTACCTGTCTCAGGCAAGATTGTAGGTCCTCGTAAGGTACCAGCGTGGACTTACACTCCGTCTCGTTCAGAGCTTCTTTGGCCAAAGCGTCTGCCTTTTCATTTCCGGCTATTCCCACATGCCCCGGGACCCAAAGGAACCAAACAAGTACCCCCTCTCTGCTGAGAGACAGCAGGTACGAATGTATATCCTGAATAATCGGGTGCATGGGCGAAAAACCGGAAATTGACTGTAAGGAACTCAGGGAATCGGTGCATATAACAAAGGAGCCACCTTCGTCACATAGAGTTTTAACTGCCATCTTCATGGCGAATAGTTCCGCTGTGTACACACTACACAGCGGATTTAATTTGGCTTTGACGGCTCCTTGGGTACTCGAGAACGCTGCGCAGGCACAGGCCAACTCCGATTTTGAACCGTCAGTGTATACAGGAACAAATTCGGAGTGATTACTCAGAAACATTAAGAACTGACGTTGGTATTCCAAGGAAGTGGTAAAGGATTTTGGTAGTTTGCTTAGGACTGTGTTAACCACAGGAGCGGGTGTTAACCAGGGAGGGTGGGTTGCGTAACATACAGGGTACACTTTAGGTATTCTGAAATCACACTCACGAATAAAATCATTAAAACGTACACAGACGGGCCTAGTGGCCTTCGTCCGTCGGTTAAAAATGTCTTAAAAACGTGGTTTAAAGAGTATGTTAAAACATGGGTGTGCCGTCATGGACAAAACTTTGGAGGCGTAATTGCACATAAGCACGTTTCTGCGGTGGCAAAGAGGAGGCTCCCCTGCATCAGAATAGATGCTTATGACAGGGCTTGTCCGAAATGCCCCCGTGCAGAGTCGCAACCCCGCGTTGTGCACGGGGGACAATGCTCGCAGGTATGACTCGCGGGCGGACGCATAAACAAAAGAACCGTAGTCTAGTTTAGAACGAACCAATGTGCGATACAATAAGAGCAATGTTGTGCGGTCTGCTCCCCACGATGTGTGGCTTAAAAACTTTAATACGTTTAACGATTGCAGACATTTGGTCTTTAAAAGTTGAATGTGCTCTCGCCAATTGAGCCTGTAGTCGAGTGTCATACCGAGAAAGCGGGCTGACTGGACGAAAGGAAGATTTCTTCCTCTAAGGGATAATGTGGGCAGCATTTGGATTCCTATTCTCCTGTGGAAATGGACGCACCTGGTCTTCTCATAGGAGAACGGAAATCCGTTCCTTTGGGTCCATTGGTCCAATTTGTTCAATGTCAATTGGACCATTCGGGATGCAGTTACCACCTTGGATGACCTGCAGAAAATTGCCAGGTCATCCACGAACAGTGTGCCTATCACCGGCGCCTTGATACAATTTACGACGTCATTTATCGCAATGGCGAAAAGCGTCACGCTCAAGACGGAGCCCCGGGGCACTCCGTTGTCAAGACGGTAAAAGTTGGATAAAAACTGGCCTATTCTAATTTTAAAAACTCGGTGCATTAAAAAATGTTGAATAAAAATCGGCAAATTGCCTCTAAAGCCACACTCGTGCAAAGTCATTAATACCTTCCGCCGCCACACCCGGTCGTAAGCCTTCTCCAAATTGAAGAAGACCCAGATCACATGCTGGCGGAGGAGAAAGCCTTCTTGGATGAAATTGTCGATCCTCACCAAATGGTCCATTGTGGAACGGCCCCGTCTGAATCCACATTGGAACATGGAGAGAAAGTTCCAGCGCTCTAACCACCAAACGAGCCGCCGGTTCACCATTCTCTCCATTAACTTGCACAGGCAGCTGGTGAGAGATATTGGCCGGTAAGAATTCGGGTCAGCTCTATTTTTCCCATGTTTGGGAATGGGGACAATGACGAAGGCGACGCCGCCAGGACGAAGGAAAGTTACTTTCTGCCCACAGCTGATTAAACGTCTGCAGGACTTACTGCAGCGCTGTCTCCGGGAGGTTGCGGAGAAATGCATTGTGGACCCCGTCTGGTCCTGGAGAGGTGTCGTGGGAGTCATCGATGGCAGATTTCAGCTCCCACAAGGAAAAGGGGAGGTTGTAATCTGCCAGAGTCCGCGTCTCCTTAAAGCCGATAGGAATGTTCTCGAGACGTTGCTTAATCGTTCGGAAGGCAGGATCCAGATTTTCATCGCTGCTCGTATTTGAGATTAACTGGCCGAATATCTCGCCGATGGCAGCTGGAGATGTAACCACATTTCCTCTGACTTTTAAGGAGAAACCGAGCTGCTGATGATTTCCCGAAATGCTCTTCACCTTGCGCCAAACCTGTGCAAGATATTTATTGAAGATGTGCAACGCCTTCTTGCGTTGCCGAATGGCTTTGGCACAGTCATCATTCCACCATGGCACAGCAGCTCTCGACATGATGCGCCGAGACCGTGGTACGCTCTTGTCGGCGGCGTTGATGATGCTGTTAGTCAATAATTTTACATTAAAAGCGCTATCGCGATTTATATCACACGTATATTTAAAATTACTTTTAAAACAAGGCCAGTCGGCTTTCCGGATCATCCAGTTGCCTGGTCGGATTAAATCAGGGTTAAAAGATCGATCCTTAAAAATTAAAAGGGAAAAGTGATCGCTCCCACAAAGATCTTCGTGTACAGACAAAGATATTTTATTTGTTAAACTGCTCGATATAATGCATAAATCAATGGCGGAAAAATCACCATTGAAAGAGTTAAACCGGGTCTTCTCCCCGTTGGGGAACCACTGCACCGCAGTGCTTCCCCATAGACGATCATGAGCGTTAAAATCCCCGAGTAAAATAAAAGGCCGAGGCAGCTGGTGCACAAGGGATTCTAGATTAAAACGGGTGACCGGTGCACCCTCCGGCAGATAAACGTTGCATAACGTAATCGCCTCCGGAGTGTGCACCGTAACTGCCACCGCTTGAAACGGTGTATTTAGCTGTATTCGGGAGGTGTAAAGGGCCTCCCGAATAGCAACTGCCACTCCACCCTGGGCTCGTTGGCCGCTGGTGTCGTCATGTCTAAAAACGTTAAAATGTTTTAAAATCCCATTGCCCGTGTCTTTAAAAAGCGTTTCTTGAAGACAAACGCAAAAAGGGTTAAAATCTCGAATTAAAATGGCCAGCTCCTCCTTGTGCCTATAAAAACCGTTGCAGTTCCACTGCATTATAAAAGCCATAATAAATAAATAAATATATATATATATATATAAAAAAGGGATTAAAACAATAAATACGAGCAGTTAAAACTTAGGGAGGATCAGCGCTTAATGCGGTTTTTCTTCCCCTTATTGCCAAATTGGAGGATTTCGGTGTCTGATAGACACTCCTCCATTGGCTCTGGTTGGCTCTGTCGAACCTTACCAGATGAGTCAGGGGATTGGGAGTTCCTACGCTTTGTTTGCGTGGCCCCGGCGGTAGATTTGTTGGGGTTCTTCTTAGGAGAACCCGGACCGGTGGTTGCTGTATTGTTTGCCGGATTTGTAGCCTTAGCCGGCATGGCAAATTTCTGGACAGAGGCTTTCGTTTCTTGGCTCTCATTATCTTCCGTCTGAGTCGAGATGGTGACCTTGGCAATTCGAGGGGAAGCGACATGGGCGTACGACTTGGAGAAAGTAGGAGCAACTTGTGCTCTATACTTTTTCCCAGCCTCGAAATAGGGGATTTTTTCAACCGTCTTGATTTCCATGTTCCCGTCGAGGTCGAGGTGCACCGGTCACACCTCTCGGGGAGTGATTAGTCACTAGGACCTTTTGTACGTAGAGATCGACGAGATCAAGCGAGAGATGGCCTCTCAGGGAGTCACCGATGCTCGTCGACTCACTACAAAGCTACACTACAAACTACGGACGCAAAGTGGGTCACCTGTGCACTCCGCACCCTCATGCTTCTCCAGGCCGCAGCGGGGGCAGGTGGCCTTGCCCTCGCACCGTGTGGCCATGTGGCCGAATCGCTGGCACTGGTAGCATCGCATGGGTGCCGGTATGAATGGCCGCACTGGGACCGATTCATAACCGACAAACACCTTGTCGGGGAGTTGGTCACGCGCGAACGTGAGTACAACAGACGTTGTGTTTACTCTTTCTCCGTTGCGCTTTGTAGTGAGTCGACGAGCATCGGTGACTCCCTGAGAGGCCATCTCTCGCTTGATCTCGTCGATCTCTACGTACAAAAGGTCATAGTGACTAATCACTCCCCGAGAGGTGTTTAAGGTGCGGTGTACCTCGACCTTAACGGGAATTTCGCCAAGCTTTTTCATTTTCAAGAGCTTGTCGCTTTGACCCCTCGAAGCCGTTTCGATGAGCAGTGTGCCATCGCGAAGTTTCTTGGCAGATTTTAGTTCCCCAGGAACAAAACCAGACAGAACTTTACGTATAAGGAAGGGAGACACCTTTTTCAGGTTCTCCCCTTCCTTCTGACACCTCATCCCTAAATAGCGCTGACTAGCGCCGGGAACGTTAACTCCCCCGCCCGTTTCCGGACGGGATCTCTTAGGTGGTGGAAGGGATTAATCCGCCATGCCTAAACTTGATTCATCCCCCGGGCTCCCCACCCACCATGGAGCCACACATTCAGGACGCCGCACCGCAAACCGGTGCGGTCGCCAGGGCTACCCGAGGGGATATAGCACCCTAAAGGTGGTTGTCTGTTTCGGGTTGGGTCTTTAATGCACGGGCCCACCAAACCCGTACATCTCCGACCGCCCTACGCAGACCCCCACCTCCCTGGCACTCGCCACCGAACGTATCGGAAGCCGATTGACCGGGAGTGGCTAGCTCCCGGCCGCCCGTTTACAGCGAATCCAGGGCCGAAGAGGGGTATTAGCCCGTAGTCCATACCGGGCATCCGACACCCGGCTGGGAACCACGGACCTCGCCCTCCAGGATCCCCTTCTCCTCCTTACGGGTCTCCGCACACGGCAAACATGCGGGTGGATCGCAGGCCAGGTGGTATGGCCACACACAGACAGTTGACCCACAACACTGTCCGGGCTCAACCCTTGTTGGCTCTGGGTTTGTTTTCGGGGTTGTCTCCCCGCCCTTTTAGTCGCCTCTTACGACAAGCAGGGATGCTGCGGGAGTATTCTCAATCCCCCTACCCGCAGGGGGATGTTGAAAAAGAAAATCATATCCGTTCCAGGAGAGTGAACAAGCAATTTACGTGTGAATCTGACGATGATCCTATTGAAGTAGTAAAACGCAGCTTTAAGGTGAATTTTTTCTACGCAATTCTGGATACAGCTGTCAACTCACTAAAAGAAATAATTGAGCAAATGGACAATCATAGTGATAATTTTGGCTTTCATGGTCTGCAGAAGTGGGATCGTGCAAAACTAAATGCTGCATGCATGACTCTTCAGGATGTCCTAAGTGATGGTAATGAATGTGACATCGACGGGAAAGAACTATGCGACGAACTTTTGATGTTAGCACCCATTCTTCCCCCTGAATCTTCTCCAACAAGCTCATTTTTTCCCAATACTTCTGCAAGTTTGCGAATCCTCTTGACCTTATCTGTAGCTACTAGCGAAAGAAGTTTTTCAAAATATAAGTTGATAAAGACATACCTTAGATCAATACTTTCTCAAGAGCTATTGACTGGGCTGTCAATATTAGCCATTGAAAGTGAAACTTTGAAGTTAATTGACACAGATTCTATTTTGAAAGATTTTGCAAATTTAAAGGCTAGAAAAATTTCAGCATAATTTTTTTTACTCAAAGGAACAATATTTAGCATATACACAATTAAAATGTTAACAAATGTATAAGCTATTGTATTACTTGTTTTGATTTATAATTTATTAAAAAAAGTAATTTGATATTTTAACTCACCATCTACTCTACTTTCCTATAAATTTCTTTATTAGAATTAAAACACCTTTTTTCAATGTTTTAAATGTATCCAAATCAATAAAGTAGTTTTTTTGCGTGTTTCTATTCAGAAATAATTTTGAAAAAGGGCAGCAGCCCACTGAATAAATAAATAAAATTACAGTGGAATTTCTTCGCAATATTTAATTTAAATGAAGAAATAATCCATTTCCATAATGTGTAAATAAGATTACATTATTTTAAGTTTCGAAAGTCTTATTAAGATCGTAAAAAACAACAAAAACACAATTCTTTGCAAGGGGAGCCAAAAAACTACATGGGGCTCTAAACGCTATCCTGCTTGTGTGAAAAAATCCTCTCGGACCGGCCCTGGGCGCACGATGAGTTGGCGGTCTGAACAAACACGCCTATTGCACTTGCCGCATTGTTTCCGGGCACTCCGGTCTCGGGCTCGACCGCAAAATTCACATCATCCTTTACCACCCCGCATCGGCAAACCTTGTGCTTGTAGATATTCTGATAGCCCCAGGAGAAGACTAGCTTTTAATTTTATCGCCCTGGGTACATTGTCTTGTGAAATACATCGAGTAATAAGAGCTTTCCCAAGTTCAAACCCATCCTCCTGCAAATATTTTCGGCGAATACATTTTATTTTTGGATTTTTCAATTGGTATATAATAAGACCATTTATACCAGCCATATTCAGAAAATTATAAAAGAATTTAAGAGCCCATCGGCGGCTGTTGCGCGTCACATCGTATTGACGACATTGACGACGACATCGTATTGAATACATCGACGCCATATTTGGTGTGGTTGTAAAACGCAATTACCTCGGAATTCGTAGATTCTCCACTTACAGCGTCAATTTCATCATCCTTGTGCATGGTAGACAGCAATAAAACGGCCTTGTTTCTCTTCGGAACATAGCTGACTATAGCAAAATTAGATTGGAACACAAATTTGAAGCCATTTTTTTTCTCTGCTCTGACTTGTCTTGAATTTCTAAGGTATCACTGGTTTGTTGTTTGTTAGTGTTCCAACAACTCTGATTCGTTTTTGCAGTAATTGTTCGCTTATGGGCAAACTGGTGAACCAATTATCTATAGTCACATTACACCCCAGGCCGTACAAGGGCTCCATCTTGATTAGATATTCGAAATGGATCTTATGGCTGCACACCTGAATACACTTCAAAATTGCACACATAAGGATATTTGATATCTAGGGCTATCATTATTTCGATGCCAAATTTAGTGAGCTTGTTTGGCATATAAATTTTAAAGCCAAAGTGACCCTGAAAGGTGCTTGTCAAGGGTCATATATCCACTTGGCGTATAGTATTCCTTGTAATTTCTAAGCATGATCTCAATAATTGACGCATAGATGCTAACCTATGGGTTCTTGTCGAACTGGCCTATCCCTAACGTCATAAAAGCGCACACTGCGTAACAGGAAGTGGAAACTGTTTTGTGACATTGCGCTGTAACCCATTTCAATTCCTAGGCCTTGCGAATTGTGCCAAGCGTCTTTGAGGTTTCTGTGTCCAGCCCTACAAACTCCAATTACTTACAAGCCGACGAACACTTTCATTTCCACCAAATCCGCTGGCGCGGCATCCCTTTCTCTCTTATATTTTTGTTTGATCAAATCCATATAAATATTCCTGCATTCGGCAAGAATGCTCAAAATGTCAGTCAAAAAACAGCAAAAAATTGGAGACTAGTTTTAGCACCTCCAGCAATACCTTTTGCACCTGGAGGTGGAGTCATAATATTGTGAGGTCTAGTGCAAGATGTAGCTCGTGGAAATTTACACCACTTTGTTCCATTGCGAGACTCATATGCAGCCAACTGTGACAAAGGCACACTGTCGTCATCAGATTCATCACTTTCTTCTCCCGTGTCAGAAACCTGACGTGAACCAAGTGATCACTTTGCTCCTCTGAGCCACTATGTCCTTCATCACTGCTATTTGATTCACTGACTTTTTTGCGAGGTCTTCTTCTAACCACCTATGTATTGTCTCATTGTTCAAATTTGATTTCATTATAACCTATAAAACACCAAGAGTTTTAATTTCACTTCGAACGGCACGAGAAAATATAACAATTTTGTATAAAACAGCAAATTACTTACAATCAAAATAAGTGAAACAAGTAAATATAATATTACTTACGAGAAGATACACGCGTTCCTACGCATGATATTTCGATTTCAAAAACTTCCTTGAGTGGTCGCGTGGGGGACATAAGTCACCCACGAATTTTAAACATTCACTCCTCAAAAGTCGATGCACCGTATCGAGTGACGCGCTACTAACGGGGAGGATGGTTAAGACTCGAGGAATACCTGAGAAGGCAACACTATAGCGCTTCGCGTTCATAGACTATGTAACATTTTTATGTCCTGGGTGACATATGTCACCCACGCGAGCACTCTGGAGTTAAAAAAGAATATATAATATATAAAATCTCGCAATTTGCTTTCATATAGTATTTTATTCATTTTCAGCGGAAATTGTGCGTCGGAATTCGAATCTGATATTTGACTCTCCGTGCAAATAAACACGCTTTTTGCTCCGGAGAACAGCCTCTTCACAAAAGCACTTGATTATATTAATATCTTATGTTTAATAATAAGCTTTTTCATATGCCTCTTACGGTATCCAAGCTAATTACTGAGGACGAATTTAAAATCCAAGGGACACTACCTTCCAAGAACTAATCTTACCAGTTATTTAATATGAAGAATAATCGATTTAATTCACTTAATAGCACAGAGTTGTTTCCATTGTATTTATTTATACCTACCTAAAATTGTTCGCACAACTTGAGTGTATTTCGTAGAAAATGAATGAAGTTTACTGATATGACCAGATTCTCATCCCATGATATTTCTGAACACCTGGAATGAGACGCATTAACATTAAATCAGTGATTTATTTCCAACAATTTATTTAATGGATGGCAGCAATATGTGATATGCATCAAAACTGTTTAAGAAATAGCGTACCTCGTTATCTTGTATGCAAAGAGAGGCATTAATTCTTGTTATTTGTGCAGTCCGATAGGACTCGGTTTCTACGAAAGATGGTTGAGCACAGCATGTGATTATCGATCCCTCCCCTTAAACGAGAAGGACCAGTATGTGCCTCGGCGAAAGCCGAGGGATGCGCTTAACAAAGGTCGTGAAATCTCTTGGAGAAAGAGGGGTAAGCAGGTGTGGAAAAATATTTCAAAGCGACATAGAATTAGAGGCTGCTATTGAGGCAGAATTAAATTTTCCTGCTACTTCGGCGATACTAGATTTCGTAGTTCAACGAGTGAATTGGAAAAGTACCTGTTCAGAACAGCTACTTTTCGGAAACTGAAATTTCCGTAGCTGCTACCTTTACATCCACTTCAAATAAATTGTAGCGCACAACAACTACTGAGAAGAATAGCTGCTACAGGGCTACTACCCATCCCTGATAACTGTACGATAAAGTAATATCGGCTTATAATTTTTTACGTTGCTGCTATCTATCACCTCTTTTAGAAATTGGGGTTGCGTGTGGTATTTTCCAATATTTGGGCAGTACATGTTTTTCGAAGGTTTTGCTAAATATTACATAAGATACGGAGTTAATTCTGGAGCTAATCCTTCATATACGCGAGGTGAAAATTCATGATTACCTATGGTCTCATTGGACTGATTTTCCTTAATGTGGATTTTATATCGCTACATGGGAAATGAATCAGGGGCATTGGTGGCAGGATCAGTCTGGTAGTTTTGTCCAAGGTACGCTATACTGATTAAAAACCCTACGAAAAAAGGGAATAGTTGTCAAATAGTGAACACATAAAGAGGCTCGCTGGCTATACTACACCAGACCGGAATAAGGGGTATTGTACTGCAGTGGTTTAAAAGCTATTTATCTTTGCGCTCACAAAGTGTTAGGGTTTGTGACTGCTACAGTGAATGTAAAGTAATAAAAGCAGGAGTTCCGCAAGGTTCGGTGTTGGGGCCTATTCTCTTTCTGGTATATATCAACGATCTGTTTCATCAAAAGTTTCAAGGGAATATAACAGCTTACGCAGACGATATTGCTATAAATTATCAAGGTGAATCCTGGGATATCGTTAGAGAAAAAATGGAAAAAGATCTGGTACTACTCAGGCAGTGGTTTAATCAAAATAGACTGTCTTTAAGCCCTAAATCCAAATACATGATATTTGACCTATGCAATAGATATAAAGAAAATTGGAATATTGTGTACCACACCCTAGAATGTTCCACGTATAACTGTTCAAATTGTATCCCGATAGAATGCGTTTCAGATTTTAAGTACTTAGGGATAATTATTGATAATAAATTAAAATGGAATTTAAATGTTAACAATATCGCAGCAAGATTACGGAACTGTCTCTCCAAATTATATTTTATGCGAAACAAATGTCCGCTGTCCTTTCTCAAGGTAATATATTCATCTCTTGTGGAATCTAAATTAGCCTACGGCATACAATGTTGGGGCGGTGCATATAAAAACAATATATATCCACTATTGTACTTACAAAAGAGAATTTTACTAATAATTATGCGAAAAACCAGATTATTCCACACTTTCCCCTTATTTATTGAGTTAAAATTATTACCAATTCGTTACTTGTATTTTTACAAAGTCCTGAAAAACTTTTAAACAAGAAGTGGTAATAATGTAAGTTTTCTTCCGAAAAAATAATTTTTTTAATTTATATTACCGAAGCCGAACATAACATTATATCAAAGATGTTTCCTTTACATTCAGCCAAAAATATTCAATTTTATCCCCGATGCTATAAAAAAAGAAAGAAACACTAGAAAATTTTTGATAGAGGTAAAGAATTGGTTACTAAGCATAAGTGAAATTGAACTTTTATTCAGTAATCTCCATGTAGTAAGTCTTATGCTAAATAGAAAGTGATTTCTAATATAAAATTTGTGTACGTATTTTGATTGAAAAAATGATTACTAATATGATGATAAATAAATAGATATATTCAGGGATGTATTGCATTGTATTATGTATATGAGACGCAATATGTATGTGTAAGTATGTATATATAAAAAAGGCGTATTATTTATATATATAGGTCTTTGCTGTTTTTTTGTGATGAACAATGCAATTATGCCTTTTGCTGTCTTTTGAACAGTATATATTGTTTTCTTTTTTTCTCTGTTTACAGATAATGTTTTCATATGAATGTCTATTTATTAATATTGTTTATAATTGTATATACCTACTCTGTACAAATGTTACATGGTCTAACAGATGGTAGCCCCACCACAGGTACACCTTAGGGGCTATCAACGCTTCATTTTTTCTAATGTTACACTTTGTAATGGTTTACTTTGGAAGCAATTAAATTTATTATTTTATTAAATTTACTATAGAGGTCGGCAATCAGTGGTCGAAAGTAGAAAAAATCTGGACAAATGTACAAAATTGCTTTGTAGAGATATAAACTTCAACTTCGCACAAATACTCACAAAATATTGCTGCTTAAGAAATATTATGTCATTTGTTATGATTCACACCCATTATTTACATACAGGGGCTCAAACATGACCAGATTTCCAAAAAACTCTGACTTTATTTTTATCCTAATATCTTCCATGTTAAGTTGATGGTGACGTTGTGGGTGGAATTTAATCGAATAAAAAATTATATAATCTATTAACACAATACTTTGTCTTTACTATGCCTTAGTTTCAAAGTTTTTTGAATCATTTGTGGGATACAATGTTACAAAATGAAGGACGTTATATTCAGACAAAATTAGTATAAAATATAGTACCAATAAAGTAGAGAATATGCAATATGGCCTTTTAGGGAGAGATCATTCAAGTGACTTGTACCGGAACACTTGTTGAAGATTTATAAAGATGAAACTGAATAGAAATTAAAAATCTGTTTGCAACGCCGAAATTAAAAATCTGTTTGTAACGTCTGGGACCCGGCTCCGCGAGCTGGGGGCTGGAAATGCCTCGACTCGCTTATATTGTTAAGTGACATGGACCTTAAAGCTTCGAATTCGTCGTTTTCCAGCTGTTAGCGTTGTCACTATCCTACACAGACTCTATATTGACAAAATCGTGAGAGTATTGAATCTTGCGAGCGGATGAGTTTACACGCAATCGCGTTCAAGTTATTTTTCTTTGCATACGTTTCGGAAACATTCATCGATATAATACCCTGCGAGCAAACTCGAGGGTGTATGGCAGGGGATGAAAATCGCTATACACGCACTACTGACATGAAAATAAGATCTACAATGATACTGCCTCAACGAAAACAAGTTAGGTCCAGGAGTCACATGCAACTATATGGTAAGAGTCTACAAAATTACGAAGTGATTACTGGTTAGAAATATTTTCCTGAATATATTTTTCTGTATTACCCTAGCATGCATAGATTGGTAATATTAAAGCTTGCTTCATGCACTACAGGTTAATCCAACAACTTTTTACCTACCTATCCCTTTTCTATGCTGCCTATTGCTATCCTGCATCTTATGATATGCGGAAAATTTGACATTTTAAATCTATCGGTGCGACAATCTATCTCTCTAATTTTGTTTTTCAGATGAAAACCATAATACGCAGGGGTTCTTAATATACATGTAACGTCATCCATAAACAAATCAGCTTCGAATTAACACAAAGGTTTTAGCCTAAACTTTAACCTACGTTCTGATAGCTATTCCCATCCTAGTTCCTATTGAACTCGTAGCACTAATACAATTATCATAACGGCCTTTATCAAATCTAGCTGGTCTACTTGGCACACGCTTTAATTCCTTTATCATATCTTCCTCGTACGGATCCCATACACTAGCTGCATATTCTGAACGAGGCCTGACAACTGTAAAATAACATCTTTCTCGTACTCTCTCGTCGCATTTTCCTAGAACCCTTTTTACGAATCTGAATCTACAGTTATTTCCCTATATGCTACACTAGTTATTTCCCTGATGTGTTTTCCCCATGACATGTCTTCATTGATAGCGACGTCTAAGTATTTAATAGATTATGCGAGATATATTTTCTTTTCTTTGGTGTAATAATTATTCCAGGGAAAGCTATTCTTTTTCCGAAAGTCCATTACCGGGAATTTCTTAAAATTTAATTCTAGCTTCCAGCTAACACACAAATCATCAATCGCAATCTTAATCCTTAAAGACTGAATGTCATCTTCATTCCTAATTTCCTTTTACACTACTGCATCGTTGGCCAAAATACGGAGCTTACTATTTTAAACTACTGTATTCACTTAATGTCAATAGTACATGCTTGGTGATCTTCACCCCCTGCCACCCACCCTCGTGGTGGCTCGCAGGGTATCACGTAGATGTAGATTCAAGTCATTTACGAAAAGAAGAAATAAAATTAGGCCTATCACGCCTCTCTGCGGAACACCCGATGTGACAATTACTTTGCCTGAGCTATCACCAATTAACATCACCCTTTGAACGCGTTCATGTAAGAAGTCTCCAATCAAGCCTACTATATCACTGTCTATCCCGTACGATACTAACTTCGCGAGTAACTTAATATGGAGAACCTTATCAAACGCTTTCCTGGAGTCGAGAAACGCTGCGTCTACCTGCACGTTACCTTCTCCAGAAACTAAAATGTCATGAACGAAAAGAACTAGTTGAGTTTCGGAAGACTGATCCTTTCTGAACCCATGTTGGTTTGTTATCAATAAATCATGGCTATCGGGGTGTCCCATTATTGATGTAACTAGTATACTCTCCAGAGATTGAAGATTTACTTCGCACATATTCTCGGTGATTATCATTCCTTCCGGGTATGCTGCACTTTTGGCTCGTATTATACGCATAGCTACAATATACGTCATGGCAGTGTAGTGCTATCAGGGTTTTATATTGACAACTCCGTGCAAATAATAAGAGACAATAAGTAAGATTCTTCTCATCTGAAATCTCATCTTGGATAGCATCGCCTTTCCTCCATTTTGATATAACTCTTGTTGCCCCAGTTCCTATGGTGGTTGTTATTTCCATGAGTAATTCAGCTGCCGCAATGCTCCCTTTCTCCTCTAGACTCATGGTAGCTGCTGATATTATCCTAGCAGCAGAGGGAAATTTTTAAAATTTTGGATTTTTCATCTTCTTTTTCTATCATAAGAATCGTGAGATTCTTATAATTAAATTTATTTAAACAGAATATTGCGAAAGGTTTAAAGTCACCATAAAATACATATCAACAGGTTTACATTTATATCTACGTAATACCGTGCAAGAAAATGGTAGAGTTTGTGAATGAAGCTGGAAACAAAAATAAATGATGTTTTTAAAGCCTTTATAGAGGGTATAGCGATATAAGGTGAATAAGAGGGACGAGATGGTGAAGAAAAATTCTTCATAAGAAAATGAGGAGGAATTAGGCATCCGATAATGTGTGGCAGGGGGTGAAGATCACAAAATATGAACTACTTACATGCAACTGAGAGCTACGTGAAAGAAAAAGGGAAAGGTGGGTGAAGGATTTATTCGAAGACACACGAAACAACCTCACCAGAAGAAAGCAGAGGTAAATAAAAAAAGGTACGGACTTACACTATACAGGGGAAAAACTAAGTTCCTTGGATAAGCTTCCTTAGGGGGTTTGGTATAGCAGCTGTGATTTTCGGGGGAGAATCGCTTTTGAGCAAAAGGCGTTCTCTCGTGCGAGAGAAATAATGATAGAGGCATAAGAATAGATTAAGTAGCTGAAGAGTCTTAGACGGAGTAACGCATTTTATGGTGCCGCAACGTGAATATTTAAGAGAAGAATCATGTTAGATTGACAGGCTTGAGATTTGGGTACAGAATGAACTGCTGAGGTGACTCGATGGATGAGGTGAGAAAATGGTAGAGTTAGTGAATGAAGCTGGAAACAAAAATAAATTATGTTTTTAAAGCCTTTATAGAGGGTATAGTGATATCAGGTGAAGAAGAGGGACGGAGATGGTGAAGAAAAATTCTTCATAAGAAAATGAGGAGGAATTGGGCTTCAAGGAAGCCAATGACCACGAGGACATATCGTATAAATTACGACTAGGAGCGATAATCCTTCATTGTAAAATTTTATACTGCATTATGCACAGCAAAAGTGTGTGAGGCAAGTCCGTGGTTCAATTCCCCGTCCTGGGAATATTATTCCTCCGGCAAGTTTCAACAAATAGGAACATAGTTGTTCATAAGGTGCCTTCCTGAATTGGTATGTATGCATTGCTTTCTACAGGCTTTGCAAGGTGGGCCATAAGATAATAATAACTATCCTGAAATATATCTAGATGAAATTTAAAATAGTTTTTCGGGATGTAGCTGCACGGAAAGAGATTTTTGCGCGATAGTTAAGATATTAGATACAATTTACGATAGAGAAAGTTTAAAGGGCTACAGCTACCAAAGGAACGTTTCACTAAAAAAATATGTGGCAGTTAATTTTCAGAAATTCGCATATGAGAATTACATAAATAAATAAATAAATATTTATTAGCTCTAGGTACAATACCCCTAAGAGCACCAATATTACAATCTCAATGACAGTTGTGGTGAGCGTAAACAACCAACATATTATCAAACATAAACAATGAGTACAAACGTATTTCAAAACATGTCAATACAAAGATAATACGAAAATTATTATGCATATATCACCAAAATTACGAGAAAAAAAACTAGCAATAAAAGACATTGCAATGAAGATTGCACAAGAACTAAGTGGGAAACGGATGGTGATATAGATATAACAATACGAATTAGAGATTTATGTCTATATGTGAAAGGTAAGAATAAAGTTTCGTTTTGAATGACTGCCTGTTTTTACTGTTCTTTAGGTCTATGGGGAGAGAATTCCATAATTTTGTGGATTTGACTAGGAAAGAGTTGTGGTATTCGGTGGTTCTATGGGCGGGGCAATATAAATCAGATGCTTCACTCCTTGTATTCATATTACGGGACTGAGGTTGGTGTATGAACATGTCCATCAAATATTTAGGTTCTGTAACGGAAAATAAGGAGAACAGGAAGACGCTTAGCAAGTAATTACGCCTACCCTTGACAGTTAGCCAAGATAGTTTTTCCCTATAGGAAGAAACATGTTCATCATATCGAAGGTTTAAAATGAATCTGATGCATGAATTTTGAATCCTCTGTAGCTCGTCATTAAGCTCTTCTGATAGGTCACCAAAAACTAGAGAACAGTAATCTAAATGGGGAAATACTAGAGTTGTACCAAGCAGATTCCTAGTATGAGTCGGTAAGACGAATTTCTGGGTTTTAAGTTGATAAAGAATACCGTTCACCTTATTGGAAATTTGGTTGATTTGATTATTCCAGGTTAAATTATTATTCATTAAAATTCCCAGATTCCTAACTACGTTGGAGAAGGGAACGGTAACATTGTCGATCTCCAAGCGGGGAATAATGTCGTAGTTAATTTACATAGGATAGTTGCATAGACTGGCATGCTTATTTTGGGAAAATATTTGATTTCAGATTGGTGTAACCATTTCTATTGGAGAGTCAAGAAACATCTCATTTATTTTTACGTGAATGCTATTTTCCGCCGGAAATTTCTCAGAAACTTTCCTCTCAGTTACCTGCTTTTCAATGTGTCACCTAAGGAACTCCGTAGTGAATACTCGGCGAAGGACAAATTTTATCCATGGGCATAGCGGTGAATGCTCTCTTAATAGCCTCAATGAATAAAAAAACAAATGCCTCGTCTTACACTAATCTACTCGTCTCTGAGCATTTTCTGTTTCGTGACTCCTTTCACGCTCAATATGAAGTCAACAGCGTTTATAATTACTTACATTCCATCACGGAGTTATTTTTTTCAGATCCCGATTTCCAAGCACCTCAGGTGGCGTGCGAAGGACAGCGATCTGCGATGGGATGCTTGGGATTTGCGAGTGCACCCCCTAAATAATCACGCATTCACTTTACATTCCCAGACGATAGCAAGCCATTCGTCCTGATGGCGAGGCCTTGGCATCTCGCGGTCTGCCTCGCCTTCACGGCGGCGGGTGTCATCGTCCCAACGACCGCCGGTGCGTCCACCGTTGTCCCGACGCAAAGCCTACCCTTGGATGAGCATCACCTCGCCGCCAAGGTAAGCCACGCTTACCCTCGCAACCCCCATGGACTTCCATACGTGACCATTCGAGCGGTCGGACGCGGACACTGTTGCCGCTCACTGACGAGGCTTGCAAATTAGCACTTGGCCAAATTCGCTGCGAAACAGACAATGGCTACCTATCTGTAACTGGACACCTACGTCCTGGTCAGACTAAACCGTGGAAAATCGATTAACACATAAATATCGGGATTCTGGAATATAGAGAAGAACGAGCCAATTGAGTTGCAATAAATGTTTTCAACTATTTGTGATTATCAATTAATTTTGAAACAATTTTTATGAATAATGAGTATTTTTCCTTTTTTTAGACACGTATGTATAATAAATTGGTAATATTTCAAAAATATGTTGAATCTTCCCCAAAAGCTCATTTTTGCAGGGAAGATAAAGTCGTCATCACAATTCATTTTTATTATCTTCACATAACAGAGGTAAATTTATTTTGAAGATGAGAATGCTTGAAGAGCACGTAAGAACCATATAGACAAATTTTTTCCACCATCATCATCAGTCATCAAACCTAATAAGATTGGTTGACGCAGCTTTCCACTCCATTGGCATCTTTATATTATTTAATGCCTCTCCTTCAAACACTTCATTACTCGTTCCACAAAACTAATACAAGCCCTTCTTTTTGCATTCTTTCCGCTCGTTCTTCCCTCGACAGAAGGGTATTTTCCTGCATCAAAGAAAAAAATAATCCCATTCGTGCCCCATCGTAAATGTCTTCATCACACGCAAATAAATTGGATTAAGAAATCCCGGTTCGCAAGGAAATTATATGTTAATTTTAAGTTCATTTGGAAAAGTCCATAAATGGTGGGACAGGGGCAGCCTTGTTGTTGACGCAAAAGGTTCATAGTTTAAATTGCGAGATAGGGAATACTCGTTGCCTGATCTCACAATTGTATCTCAATGTTCCTAAGCTCTGGTAAAGAGTTATTAAAAATTGCCTATGAAAATTATAAAGCTCAGAAAGTCTGCTTCGTTGTACGGAATATTAATTGTCCTTTTCTAATCTCCTACGCTCCCTGCTCTAGTAGTTTGCAAACGCGAAGCCCGGATGTTCTTTGTGGTACCCGGCGTAGTAAAATGAATAACTGTTATTAAATGAATAAGTAAAAATAAATTAAATGCATAGTTCCTCAGGTACACCTCCCGGATATCCGAATGGGGGATTATTTTACTCCTGGATTATTGTACTCGTGAGATTTTAATCCCGTTTTCATGTATAGAAACTAGTGGATTAGAGTCAACTCCTCAGTAGGCGGTTTCCCCTTTCCTTCCACACCGTGGTACTACAGCCGTAAACGTAAATTTTACCAAGCCTGCAATTCAATAAATGGGAGAAAAAAGTTTCCCAACGAATTGAGGGCCTCCACTATCGCTCTGAGAGAAAATGGGAATTCTTTCTGACGGTAAATTCTTCTTTGGTCTCGGCCGCCACGAGGGAAGTTCAACACGGTCAGGTGGACTCATCGCCCGAGTATCGGAATAGCGGCAGCTTGCCTGCCCCGAGATTTTATCGCGTTTGCGCCCAGAACGGAGGCATATTATTCCTCGCTTGCATTTCAAACGCTCTATCTTACTATCTCATTCTCGCCGGACTTTTCTCCGCACGCCGCACCTTTCCGCCAAACTTCGTTCTTTCTCTCGCACTCTGGCAAGGTCCTGAGATTCACCCCTTGTCCGTCTCTTCGCCCTTTCTCTCGTTTGAAGAACTGAATAAATTCATATTCTTTAGTCATCATGTAGAGAGCTGCCACTAAATACTGCTTAGAGCATATGGAAGGATTTAGCGAAGCATGTAGTATAACCTACGATACTTGTCAGAGTACCTCCATGAAACAGACTTTCCCTTAATGGCGAAGCCTTTATTTCCCAATGTTACATTTGGTTTTCATCATTTTGGTTGTCATCAGGAAATGCAATTTGCCTTACAATAAGAACACCTGTCTTACACTTTAGAGTCTAACGGAAAACCATGCATACATTGTCCAAACACTAGGACCAAAAGCTGTTAATGAATTAGGATATGGATTAAAATGATATCATTTAGATTGATAATTTCTTGTTTCTTCTCAAGAAAGTACGAAGAATTTTGGATAGAAGAAAGTATTATTTTGACTTTCGTATAAAAGTATATGTCAAACGGCTGAAAAATGGGAGTGCACTTTGGTGGTATTGTGCACGTTGGTTGACTGAAATCATCCACAAGTCGTTCGTCTAAAAGCGAAGTATTGGTTTGCCCAGCTCAAGACTTAATAAATAAAAGGAACATATTTTATTTTGCGCTCGGGCTAAGGTCTTGGAACAAATACAGCTCATATTTATTGCTTAGTAGCTTCTTCGACTATGTGCATGTCACATAAAAATTTTGAAAACGATTAAATGTCTCTTCAACTACTTTTTTAACTTTTGAACCTAGTCGCCTGGATACCTTTGGAAACAAATACTTTTAGCAGAAGTGTTCTAGAGTAACATATTCAGCATTGAGCTGTATTTGAATAGGTCATTTCCCTTATTTGGCCGGAACACACTTCCTTAGTTTTTTCTCCGCAATGAGATAGCGTCTACCTAATTTCTGCCCTATACTCCCACCCCATTGATCACAAATTCAATGTAATATGTCCGTATAGATCACATATTCAGAGTCATGTTGTGGAATTATTTCCGGCTTTGGTCTTGGAAGAATGATCTTAGTTGTTCGTTCTAGTGATCACATGTTCCACATTTTCTCTTTAACTCGCCAAATTTTTGATAGGTCCAAAAGTCTATAATATCTCTTCGAGATATAGTGGGATTTTGTTACGCTTGGAAAAAATGCGCAGAAGATGGATTATCCTACGAATATGTGATCATTAGCAGCGCCGGATGAAAAAGTCACTTCCAAAAGGAATTTCGTCGATTTCGGATAATCTGATCGTCTGTTTCGTTTACGCATGCGTAACCAGAAAATATTATTGCTGTAGAATATGATCCACAGAGATATTCTGTAATGAATAAGTAACTAAACAAATGCGATAAAAAACATCGAAATTTTATTATCTTGAAAAATTTTGAGCTGAAAAGTTGGATTAAAAACTAATGAATACAATATTTTAGGTGAAGAGTTAAAACTTCGATTATCTCCAGCGGAATGTTTTAGTATTCTTAAAAATGTACAACGTTAGAAAACGAAAGGAAGCCCATTATTATTACGTTGTAAACCTCAAAGAGTCGTTATTCAGCTTGAATATTCTCATTGCAAAGCCTCTGTGGACGAATGAACGAAGAACTGGGCGATGATCTTCCTACTCAACAATTTACGACCCCCAACAGATACCTCACACGATAGCTGGCGGATTTTATAAGCAAAATAGAAAGACGGGTGGAAATCCCAGACAAAAATCCCTGCTTGTGCTTCCCTCCGTTTCAAAATTGACAACATGAACTCGGTGGTGGAATAAGAGGGAGAGCGAAAAATATTCGGGAAGCTGACGTTAGACGAGCAGAGAGCTGGATATGAAAAGGGTTTCTCTATTTACTCGTCCGAACAATCTCTCTTAAAGCAGCGAAAATCCGCTTCCTTTCCGAAAGCGTTGTGGGTAGTAGAAGATAGAACCATTCACCTATTATAGGATCATTTCCAAATTCGCTTGAACGACAAGACGTAGGTTTCCACGACAAAAGAGAAAAAGAGTCGAGGGAAAATATTAACATAGCATTCTTTTAACGTATTTAGGATAAAAATGTAAAATATACATCTTCTGCTGACGAAAAATAACAAAATGGTGAGCGAAAAACGTTCACCATCTTCAGGTCTCGAATTCGTATTACCAATCAGTTAATTACCTCTCGACCACTCCCTACCGATATAAACGGAGTGATTCAACGGTAAATATTAAATTGACGCGGTTAATATTAAAGCTATTTTTTGTTAAAACAATTAGATTCATAATCTAAATACGGAATGAAATGTAAATCAATATCGCAGGAATATCTGCCTGCAAACAGTCGTCAACGCCCTAGACTCGATTGACGGATACTCTCCTTTATGAGAGGCTAGGCAGTTGACCAGTAGGTTAGATTGGATGCATATTTGTAGCATTTGATTTTGCAGACATTTTATTTTCTCTGGGAGGACTAGCGAGCTTATTACCAGTTTACTTTCATCCTTAGAGAAAGACGGATATCGGAAAAATGCCATTGAGTCCAGGCGAGAGGGGAAAAATCATTGGAATGATTAAAGCAGGTTCAAGTGTTTCAAACATATCTAGGGCATTGGAATTAAATAGAAGCTCGGTATATTACTGGATAAAACGCTACAGGGAGGGAAATGAGACGTTGACAACGCGGCCAAGAAGTGAAAGCGTCTCAAGCTGATGATGACAACATTCGTCAACGTGCTTCTGACTATCCTCTCAGTGATGGTGGGGCGGCTGCAATAAAGAGGACTTAAATTGTAGTAGCCATACAGTAAGGAATCGCCACCAAGAGGCGGAAATTAAAAATTGCAGGCCGGCAAGCAAGCCGGCAATCAGCGAAACTAATAAGACCGAAGGGTTAGAATTCGCCCATTCGTACTTGGACATGGACCAATCATTTTGGGATACAATAATTTTTAGCGTTGAAAGGACGTTTAGAAGTGATGAGAATGGACATGTTAAGCTGTGGAGGACACGAAATAATAAGTAAATATAAATGAGTAATTGATAATTATTTGAGAGCATTTTCGCATCAGGAAACACATATTCCTTGTCTATTTCAGATATCACCCAAGAAACATCTTAACCTTCCGGCGGTACGTGTACGGAGTACACGGTGGTCGGTTTTTGGTGGGGAAAACCTTTTACCGTTAGCGGACCAAACCGGGACCCCACACTATTCCTTCATTTTATGACTACCCTTCGTGGTGTGTGGGCATTTTAATTTAAGTAGCAGTTTCTTGTGCACCAGAGAACGAAATGTGTCGAGAAGACCGAACAAAGTGCACTGAGAGGGCCGGTGAACGCAGAAGAAATCAATGTCTGTGAGTATATTTTTCCCTCATTCCATCCTGTTGCAACTTTTATCAATTGTCACTAATATTTTATTTAAAGTAGTGATATTATTTGATATTTCCTTTTATTTTTCGGTAGTATAACTAAAAAGGAAGCCTGTAGGGAGGCTTCGACATCGTGTACGCAGACGTCTATGCTGGAAATGGAAATTCCATCCACGTAATTATATTTTGTTGACTTTTATTTAGTTAATCGGGTAAAATTCACCTATAATATCATAAACATGATATGATTCTGCATACATGCCTTTTATAATCGTAAAATTTTCGCATAATCCTCCATATAGAAGCCGTTGCACGAACGATTCGAAGTAATTTCTGGACTTCGAAGAAGGGGAAATGGACGACTATGCCATGGACGATGACGGCTCTGAAGGCGAAGAAGAGGAAATTGAGCAGGACCATTTGGAGAGCGATTCAGAAGAAGAGGTTTCCGAAGGCGAAGATCCTGAGGCTGGATCCGCTCCGAGCGTTGCGGATTTCTTCATTGGCAAAGGGACAAAAATTTTGTCGCCACAACGACGGACTCGTGCACGCAAGGATAAAACCGGTACACCTAAGGTAGTGGTTTCCAATACGGATGAAAAGTTCAAGTTGAAAAAAAACACCATATACAGCGAAGACAAAAATGAAGGAAAAAAACAGTGAAAATTATGTCAAGCCTGAAATCTTGTGCAAAAGACGTCACCGATAAAGTGAGTGCCTTTTAGAAAATGATTGATAGTGACATGATCGAGGAAATTGTGAGGTACACAAATGCTTTTATAGAGTGTAAATGTGCTGATGTGTTCTATTCTAGAGAGAGAGAGATGCTAGAATTACTTCAAAAAACGAAATTCTTGCTTTGTTTGGGGCTTTCTTTCTGATTGGCAGAAAACATGGTCATCATACGAACGATTTGGATTTATAGAATCTAGATGGTAGTGGTATTGTGGTACTTAGAGCAGTCATGAGCTATAAGAGATTATTGTTTCTGCTACGATGCCTCCGTATTGATGGCTCTGCGACCAGAGCAGATAGAAGAAAGACTGATAAACTTGCGTCTATTCGTTCGATTTTAGATCGTTTTGTAGGGAATTGCGTGAAAAATTACACAATGAGCGAGTACATTGCGATTGATGAGATGTTGCACCCATTTAGAGGTAGATGTAGTTTTGTTCAGTATATCCTAAGTAAGCCTGCAAGATATGGACTGAAAGTATTTGCCTGTTGTAATGCTAAATCTTTTTAGACTGGAAATTTAGAAGTCTACTGTGGGAAACAGATGGATGGCAAATACAAAGTATCCAATTCCCCAACCGACATAGTCAAGCGTCTCTTCGAGCCATTCCAAAATGCTAACAGAAACCTAGCAACAGATAATTGGTACACTGTCTATGCACTTACTCAGTATTTACTGTCAAAAAAAACATTTATTGGCACCATTCAAAAACACAAAGGTGTAATTCCTTTGGAATTTTTGCCAAATAAAGCTAGGAAGCTTGCTTGAATTCCAAAGGAACACGACGCTTGTGTCTTTCGTACCACGAGCAAACAAAGCCGTGATATTACTGTTCACAATGCATGATTCTCCAGACATCAATAAGGCTTCCAACAAACCACAAATTATATTGGATTATAATACCACCAAAGGTGCAGTGGACACGGTTGATAAAATGTGCGCCGCATATTCTGTATCGCGAATAACAAAAAGATGGCCCCTTGCATTATTTTTTGTTTTCATTTTTGAATACAGCAGGAATAAACTATCAAATTCTGTATTTCAGTAAACACAGTGACAAAGACTAATATCGGAGAAGAAAGAACTTAGACTACTATTTCCAAAGAACTTAGCAATGAGGGGACATTTAGTAACCAGGTCAACCATCTTCACTTTGCCGACAGATTTATACACGTGTCTGAAGCGCTACCGCCCGCAAGAAGAAGAAACTGTTACCTTGAGCGGTGTGAAACGGGATAAATATAAACTGTGAGCTAACAGTACAACAACGTAAAAATGTGGTAGGTGCAACAGATTTATTTGCAAAAAGCACTCTCAAGCCACCGTAACTTGCCTCCCATGCCACGAGGACGCCGAGCAGCACGACTATTCGGTAAGCTAGCCAGTCCTATGTGTAAAAAATATAATCCTATGTAACTAAATTGGGCATGAATTTGTTTATAAATAAATGATATTGATATTCACGAATTAAAATATTTTTATTTAACAAAATACCGTATTTGTTATAACTTAAAGTCGTCGTGTACTGCGTAGACACTCTCTTCTACACAACGCGCCCGCTCGTGTGACGGAAAATAGCGCGCCTGCCGGAAGGTTAAGCAATTATAGATCTGACCACGTAAGCCTGAGTTTGTGGGGAGCATTTTCCGCTGCTGGGCCAGGACCGCTAGTGAAAACACCGCCTCGAATGACGTCCAAGGATTATGTCCAAATTCTCAGTACTTCACTACTTCCATATGTAAAAGAAGTAGTGCTTGAAGGTGAAGAAATGGTATTTGTTCAAGATAACTGTCCCATTCACCGTGCTCGAAACACTAGGCAATTTTTCGTGGAGAATATAAGAGAGTTACCCTGGCCACCAAACTCACCGGACCTGAATCCGATAGAAAATATTTGGGGCCTGATGGTGAAGGAATGGCACAATGCCAATGAAAGGAGCAAAGAGTCACGTCCGGGAGGTATGGGGATCCTTGAACGGCGGCCGAGATTATTTCAAAGTTTAATCGGCGCAATGAGGAAAAGACTTCTGAGAGTCATTGAATGTGATGGTGGTGCAAGTAAATGCTGTCCATAATAAAATATGAGGTCCTCAGAAAATTGTAGTGTCCTTTGTCTGATTTATTAGCAAGTAGAAAATGTATTTCGTTTGCATTTTTAATGAAGTTGACAGGTGATAGAATCAACGGAGCATCTACATTATATTTCCTGTTTACCTTACCTCAAATGTATTACTTTAAAGAGTACTACAAATGAAATATATCCATGCATGAAGACCGCTGTATTTGATTTTTAGCGCCATTTCAAAGAAATGCCATCCATTAAATATCTAGGTTATATACTGGAATCAATAAAAAAAATAATTTATATCCTTTAAAGCAAATAAATAATCCGCCTGGAACCATAGTTAAAAAACTAGCCACTGAAGCAACTAGCTACAAGCAAAATGTAACATATTTTCCTAGTGCTGTTTTGCTCTTATTAATTTTGCTTTCATTTATTCTTTCCCTTTTGTGCATTCATCGTGACGCCTTCGCCATGATTGCCAGGTGCGCTGAACATAAGTTATTCAGTTATATTCAAGTTTATGAAAATCTATTTCATGGAGGTACTCTGTCAAGTATCGTAGGTTAAACCACATGCTTCGCTAAATCCTTGCATATGCTCAAAGCAGTATTTAGTGGCAGCTCTCTACATGATGAATAAAGAATATAAATTTCTTCACTTTTTTAAACGAGAGAAAGAGAGCGAAGAGGCGGACACAGGGTGAATCCCAGGACCTTGCCAGAGTACGAGAGAAAGAACGAAATTTGGCGGAAAGGTGCGGCATGCGGAGAAAAGGCCGGCGAGAACGAGATAGTTAGATAGAGCGTTTCAAATTCATGCGAGGAATAATATGCCTCCGTTCTGGTCGCAAGCGCGATAAAATCTCGAGTCAGGCAAGCTGCCGGTATTCCGATACTCGGGCGATGAGTCCATCACCTTACCGTGTTTTTGAACTTCCCCCGTGGTGGCCGAGACCTAAGAAGAATGTACTGTCAGAAAGAATTCCCATTTCCTCTCAAGCGATAGTGGCGGCGCTCAATTTGTTGGGAAACTTTTTCTCCCAAAGCACCTCTTCGGTCTCCCTCTCCGCTCATGTTGGAAGAGCTAACTGCCCCTCTCCATAGGGTGATAGGGCGTACAGGGGTTGGCGGCCTCCTGCATCTAAGTCACGGAGTTCCCATAGGTTTCTGTGTCATTTGAAAGGCCTACCTTATCCAAGGATAGCTAAAACATAGTGTTGCCGCGAGACGAGACGATACTTGAGCCAGTCTCGTCTCAGTCTCATTTTCAGAACTCGGGTATCGTCTCCAGTCTCGGACGAGACTCTCGTCTCGTTTCTCCGAAAAAAACTAAGTACCATAAAAAAGCCGTTGCCTTTACGTAAGTAATCGCTGAATCGGTACACTCGAAATACTAATGGCATTTATAAACATTTTTAAAATATCATAAATTGGACACCGAATACATCAAACTGCACGTAAAATCAATGATTTTATTGATACTAAATTAATAAGCTAGGAAAATGAAGCATAAAATTGGTGAAAAATGAGTATATAGTCGCAATGTTTGTATCTACAAAGAAGATTGAAAAATATAACTGTAAAAATAATGTAATTAGCTAAATATGGAATGAATAATTTTGCTTCAAAAAGTAGTCTAAACAATTTTCAGGTTTAGAACAGCTACGTCAAGATTAGTTTTTTATTTGACTTTCCAAATTGCATAGTACCCACGAGTTCACAAAGAATAAACTTCTAGCATATTTGTGAGCCAGGCGTTTTCTATGCTTTCTCACTGTCAATGCTACACGTGAGAACAATCTTTCAGCTGGAACAGATGTAGCGGGAATGCTAAGGAAGTGTCTCGCCATTTTTGCAAGCACTGGGAAAGTTTACTCATTTGCCTCCCTCCAAGTCAATATGTTTACATTACTAGGGGATCTCGGCTGTTGAAGATAGTCTCCAAGTTTTTTCCTCCAGTCTTCATACTGGGATGAATAACTACGGGTAAATTTAGTAAAACTATTAGCTGATAAAAAAAAGGTGTGAAAACTCTATTTGAAGCTAAAAAAATTTAAAAACGTTCAGAGATTAATTTAATTTATCTTATCTGTATGGTCAAAGTAGTTAAGATAGGTGAACTTAATCGACAAGGGGTAAATAAAGGTGAAAGCATAGTCGAAAGAACACACCTCTCTGTACTGGGTCGTGCCTGCATATACAGAGAATACACATCTTGTTGGTCGTCCTCATCACTTTCTACCAAAGGAGACCTCTCAAGATTCAAATGTTGGTAGGGGCGGAGGAAGAACGAGATACGCGACGAACGCGAGGAAATCGGGGGGAATCAGAGGCCAAGTTAGCCTATGGCGTTGCAATCGCAGTAGGGCACAGAAGAAGAAACGCGGCAAAGTTTGCGCTTTACGTGATTGCTTCAATTGCATCGCAAATATTCTTCTTAGAAGAATGTGACCCTAAAAAAAGTCATTCAATGTAATAGACATTTTTGGCCCCAAAAGTCAATCTCACAGCAGAGTTCTACACCGGCGAAAATGGTTGATTTAGATTTAATAAACGCATTTATCGCTTCAATGAGATAAGAGTTATACACAAAATAGATAGCTTGCAACATAGCTGAATCTTTATAGCGAATCTTTAAAACGTTATTTTTTTATCTGCCACTAATCCAACGTAGCAGCATAAATTTGACAATCTGCTAATAGATTTTTTCGCGCGGTGCCCAGCCCCTTTCAGGTTGGACCGAATACAGCTAAAAAGGAGTACCTATCTGCTAGGTGTTGTGATAAAAGTAGGATGAATGGAGTTGGAATGAGTGGCTGATGAATAAATGCCGGTTAGACACTCCAGTGATGAACTTTTTGAATGAATTGAATTTTGGTCAGCAGAATAAAAGAAACATAAAACTAATGAAGACAAAGGAAAGCCCATTGTAGTTATTATTTTCTTCTTCAATCATCCTCGACACAACTGAACGACATTATGCTAAATATTCTCACTAACCTTAGAAGCCATATCATGCAGGAAGAGATACAAAGTGATTTCAATTGTCATCATCCTTTCGCCGAGGTGATGTGCGATGCGCAATTCGAAATTGCGGCATTATATTTCTTAGCAGGCAAGCTATTGGCAGTATTTCAAGTGCCACTGGGCGATACTTTACACGTTTTACGAGTATAATCCATGATATTTTTATCGTGGAAGTGAGCACTGAAAATTAGTGCTTTAAAAATTAGTAAATTCTTTCATGGATATTTCTTTTCCAAGGTAGCCTCTTATAGGTAATAAGGAAAAGTAGTTAGCCAATAGCACTTACACTTTACCTTAGCACCTTACTTGGCTTCACAAGTAAGGCTCATGCCATCAGAAATAGTAGTATCGGCAAAAAATAATTTTTAATTGTTTGCTAATTTATCGCAAAGTTAACACTGAATTGAAAGTTTAATACTTTAGGAAAACGTGGCATTTATTTCGTATAAACAGAAGGGCGTAGTTTTAGGATCAAATTTACACCAAATACGAATATCTGTATTTCGGGACTTTCGAGAGTCTCGTGGTTGAGGTATCGTCTCGTCTCGTCAAAAAGCAGTCTCGTCTCGAGTCTCGTCTCGAACTCTCCACTACGGTGCCGTCTCGAGTCTCGTCTCGTTTTCGAGACGAGACAAGAAAGTCTCGAGTCTTGCGGCAAAACTACTAAAACACCTCCTATTGCTGTCACTCATAGTCCACGACTACTTATTTGACAAGCAAGCTCGCAGCTATTCTCTATTTTTAGAGGTCGGCCCACCATCCGCAACCCAGTGGATTAACTCGGTGGTTAAAGCTAAGCCCCGAGATCATAGCTCATATAATAGTAATTTCATTCATATTAGATACTGATGGCTTCCTTCTGGGTGCATTTTTCCCACAATTTATGCATAAACATTTTGAGATCATTATTTTTACATAAGGTTTAATGAAATAAATAAGTCTTACCCGGCGATACTTGCTCGATCTTAAAGCAAAATATTACATTGCATTATATTTTTACAAAATAATTCAATCTTCATGATGGTTATCATATTTCGTCTTAGTGATTCGTATTTTTATGAAGCACAATTAATTATGCATATTATGCAGAGAAAGCGACCAAAAGCTTACTAATGCCATTTGAATTAGGTGGGTGATTGAGGGGGGGGGGGAGGGGGGAGTAGGAATATTTTAAGAAAATCAGAACGGGTGGAATGGGTCCCGCATTGGTATTGTATCCCGTATGGGTAACAACAGGCACCATGTGATTAATGATTTATGAATTATTAATGAAGCTCCCACTTGACAGACGAAATGCTGCATTAGAAGTGCTCCACACATATTACCTAAATGGGGGCCAGTATTATTAAGTATACCTTAAAGAAAAATCTGCCTCTGATGGGAGTCAAACCCGGGTCCCCGGGATCGAAAACCATTACTCTAGCAACTACACAGACCCGATCCTACTATTAATAGGAGGACCGGACGCGCCATTTTGGCTCATTAGAATTTTGTTTGCCATTTCTTAATTATTTAAAATCCATCGCTAATATTTCATCACTTTTTATCATTTAATATTTTTATATTTTGATATTTTGTCGAAGCTGAGTGCCTTATTTTTTTAATAATCTTGTTTATGCCTAAAAGACCCAAATGCGCCAATTCGTACAAATATTGCCATTATTTTCTATTAATTTTAAGCATATTTTTGCATTAATTCAGATATTTATTCATATTCTACTTCTTCATCGCGTAACTAAGTACGCTTCAGTATTATTTATGATTACGTGCTTTACTACGTATGAAAACCAAGACAAATTTTGCGAAAAGAGAGAAAATCCAAACTTATGCTTAAATCTTATAAAAATGCTATAAAAATGTTTCCAAAGTAAAAACCTGCAAAACTTTCGGTAAAATAGTGTTAAAAATTCAAGAAACAGAATAAACCGATGAATACCAAATGGGCAGTCGAAAAATTGAGGTAGACATTGAAATAACTTGGGCATTAATTGGTGGATTTTTTACATTATAAGTAAATTCGAAATATTCCCCAAAAACTTTTAATAACTCCCAACCGATTTCATCACGTGTGTCATTTTCAAGGGACTGCCCTTGAAAACAGCAGTTTTTTTTAATGACACATTTCCTTCGTAGATACTTCTCGTTTAGTCGCGCATGCTTGGCCATAACCAACACGTTTCTTTCATTAAATTATATTTTATCTATTAAAGCATGTCTGATGATGATTCAACCTCTACCACGCCATCGAGGAGGTTTGAAGGGTACTCAATATATGTAGAATAAAATTCACTGCCTAAGTAATCGTCTTTGACATTTTATGTCACTTCAAAATTAGGACTGAAATTAAATTATTCTATTTACAAAGGGCATTAAAATATTAATTATTAATTCCTTCTCTAGCCTCAACGCTTTTATTCAGATACCTTGTCTATTCTCTTTTTAAAGAGCGCTTTTTTTCCTTTAGGCCTCACGGCAGAACAATGTTACCTGTCAGAGTGATGCAGACGTACTACCGGCTAATGACTATCGAAGTTATTTCCTGTGCCACGACGAAAAGGACGGTCTTCTTGCTACCCCTTTCAAGTGTGCTCTGGGCTCCTATTTCAACAAAAGGAAGAGGATGTGTACTAAACTTCCTGGCGGAGGCTCAATTCTTTACTTGCATAGTAATGTGTCATGCAACGGAATATTTGTACGCACCGACAAAGCGGATGAAAAAAAGTATTATATATGCATACATTCAACTCTTCTTCACATGCAGTGTCCACTCAAAATGATTTTTGAATCTCAGATAAAGAAGTGTATTTTCAAACCCCAAATTTCTGGTTACAATGAGTCACTGCCTAGAAATGGGTACTTAATATCAAAAGGTAATATCATTAAGGGCAATACTGAGATAATGCAGGTCAAACGATTTATGAGCAGCAATATAAAAAGGCACAAACGAAGTGCAGTCAAAGAATCAAACAGCACGCCAGAACCTTGTTCAACGAATGAAGGTAGTCAAAACAATGAATACGGAATGGATATTGGATTCCTCACATGCCAGAAAAGTGGAAACTACGCAATTAGCTTTGATTGTTCAATTTTTTATTCATGCGTCAAACACAAAATCTGGAATTATTACACTAGGAAAATACACGCTTGTCCAGCAGGTAAGGGATTTAGTGGCACGGAAAAAAAATGCGTATTGGAAGAAGAACTGGGAAAAACATGTGGAGTTGAAGTCAAAACTTTAATAAATTCCGAAAAATGTACTTGTGAAGGAATAACTCCAAGTTACAACTGCAGAGGACACTACGACTGCACATGGAATGAAAAACGGAAAAGATTTAGAAGAAGAATAGTAGTATGCAAAGCTGGAAGATTGTACAGCCCTGAAGAAAAAAGGTGCATCCGTAGCAATAGTACAAGCTGCAAACCAAACCTTAAGAGTGCAATAATTGCCAATAAACAGGAAAGGGAAGCGAAGTATTATAATTTCACAACAACCGCAAGAATATCAAGGACCACAACGACAGCTGCAAGAACGAAGTCGACAACATGTAAACCACCGAAGACGAAAACAACAACCGCAAAAATATCAACGACCAAAACGACAGCTGCAAGAACGAGATCGACAACATATAAACCACCGAAGACGAAAACAACAACCGCAAAAATATCAACGACCAAAACAACAGCTGCAAGAACGAAGTCGACAACATATAAGCCACCGAAGACGAAAACAACAACCGCAAAAATATCAAGGATAAAAACGACAGCTGCAAGGACGAAGTCGACAACATATAAACCACCGAAGACGAAAACAACAACCGCAAAAATATCAAGGACCAAAACGACAGCTGCAAGGACGAAGTCGACAACATATAAACCACCAAAGACGAAAACAACAACCGCAAAAATATCAAGGACCAAAACGACAGCTGCAAGGACGAAGTCGACAACATATAAACCACCGAAGACGAAAACAACAACTGCAGGAACGAAGACCACAAGAATAAAAACACCAAAGACAACAACGTCGATAAAATTAACTACGTCGACCACAACAGAAATAGTAACATCTCAATTAACATCTTCCACCATACCACCAACTTCAACGGAAGAACAGACGTCCACCACAACCCCACTCGACACTTCTACAACTGCTACAACTTCGCCCTCCACGTTGACAACTGAGGCCCTTACATCAACACCAACGTCAACATCTTCCTCTACCTTCTCGTTAAAAACTGAATCGTCCACAACAGCCAAACAAACTGCTACCGTTGGATCGACCACTACTACAGAGCAACAGACGTCCACCACTTCTACTGGAACCACTAGTACCACCACATCCACAATGCAATCAACCGAAGTTTCTACGTCCACACCCATATCTACTACTTCTTCCACAACTACGTCACAAACTGAATCCTCCATAACCAGCCAGGAAACTACACCTACAAGCAACACTGCTTCTTCATCTACTTCTACATCCTCCACAGGAAGCGGGACAACAGCCACCGAGAGTTCTACTACTTCTACATCATCAGCTACCACTGCATCGACCACTACTTCGGAAGAACAGACGTCCACTACTCCCACTGAAACCACTAGTACAGCTATGCCCACAACGCAGTCAACAGAAGTTTTTACATCCACACCAATATATACCACTTCCACCTCCACCTCTTCAACAGGAACCGCGACTACGAACACCGAAACTTCCACTGCTCCTACACCAACTGCTACCACTGCATCGACCACTACTTCGAAAGGAGAGACATCCACCACACCCACTGGAACCACTAGTACCATTACATCCACAATGCAGTCAACAGAAGTTTCTACGTCCCCACCAATATCCACTACTTCCTCTTTCACCTCTACATCCCAAACTGAATCCTCGACAACCAGCCAACAAACTACATCTACGAGCAACACTGCTTCTTCATCCACTTCTACATCCTCTACAGGAAGCGGCACAACAGACACCGAGAGTTCTACTACTTCTACATCATCAGCTACCACTGCATCGACCACTACTTCGGAGGAACAGACGTCCACTACTCCCACTGAAACCACTAGTACAGCTATGCCCACAACGCAGTCAACAGAAGTTTTTACATCCACACCAATATATACCACTTCCACCTCCAAATCTTCAACAGGAACCGCGACTACGAACACCGAAACTTCCACTGCTCCTACACCAACTGCTACCACTGCATCGACCACTACTTCGAAAGGAGAGACATCCACCACACCCACTGGAACCACTAGTACCATTACATCCACAATGCAGTCAACAGAAGTTTCTACGTCCCCACCAATATCCACTACTTCCTCTTTCACCTCTACATCCCAAACTGAATCCTCGACAACCAGCCAACAAACTACATCTACGAGCAACACTGCTTCTTCATCCACTTCTACATCCTCTACAGGAAGCGGCACCACAGACACCGAGAGTTCTACTACTTCTACATCATCAGCTACCACTGCATCGACCACTACTTCGGAAGAACAGACGTCCACTACTCCCACTGAAACCACTAGTACAGCTATGCCCACAACGCAGTTAACAGAAGTTTCTACATCCACACCAATATATACCACTTCCACCTCCACCTCTTCAACAGGAACCGCGACTACGAACACCGAAACTTCCACTGCTCCTACATCAACTGCCACCACTGGATCGACTATTACTTCGGAAGAAGATACATTCACATCTCCAACTGGAACCACTAGTACCATTACATCCACAATGCAGACAACCGAAGTTTCTACGTCCACACCAATATCCACTACTTCCTCTTCCACGTCTACGTCACAAACTGAATCCTCCACAACCAGCCAACTTACTACATCTACCAGCAACACTGCTTCTTCATCTACTTCTACCTCCTCCGCAGGAAGCGGGACAACAGTCACGGAGAGTGCTACGACTTCTACATCATCAGCTACCACTGCATCGACCACTAATTCGGAAGAACAGACGTCCACTACTCCCACTGAAACCACTAGTACAGCTATGCCCACAACGCAGTCAACAGAAGTTTCTACATCCACACCAATATATACCACTTCCACCTCCACCTCTTCAACAGGAACCTCGACTACGAACACCGTAACTTCCACTGCTCCTACATCAACTGCTACCGCTGGATCGACCACTACTCCAGAGCAACAGACGTCCACCACTTCTACTGGAACCACTAGTACCACCACATCCACAATGCAATCAACCGAAGTTTCTACGTCTACACCCATATCTTCTACTTCTTCCACAACTACGTCACAAACTGAATCCTCCATAACCAGCCAGCAAACTACACCTACAAGCAACACTGCTTCTTCATCTACTTCTACCTCCTCCACAGGAAGCGGGACAACAGCCACCGAGAGTTCTACTACTTCTACATCATCAGCTACCACTGCATCGACCACTACTTCGGAAGAACAGACGTCCTCTACTCACACTGAAACCACTAGTACAGCTATGCCCACAACGCAGTCAACAGAAGTTTCTACATCCACACCAATATATACCACTTCCACCTCCACCTCTTCAACAGGAACCGCGACTACGAACACCGAAAATTCCACTGCTCCTACATCAACTGCTACCGCTAGATCGACCACTACTACAGAGCAACAGACGTCCACTACTTCTACTGGAACCACTAGTACCACCACATCCACAATGCAATCAACCGAAGTTTCTACGTCCACACCCATATCTACTACTTCTTCCACAACTACGTCACAAACTGAATCCTCCATAACCAGCCAGAAAACTACACCTTCAAGCAACACTGCTTCTTCATCTACTTCTACCTCCTCCACAGGAAGCGGGACAATAGCCACCGAGAGTTCTACTACTTCTATATCATCAGCTACCACTGCATCGACCACTACTTCGGAAGAACAGACGTCCACTACTCCCACTGAAACCAGTAGTACAGCTATGCCCACAACGCAGTCAACAGAAGTTTCTACATCCACACCAATATATACCACTTCCACCTCCACCTCTTCAACAGGAACCGCGACTACGAACACCGAAACTTCCACTGCTCCTACACCAACTGCTACCACTGCATCGACCACTACTTCGAAAGGAGAGACATCCACCACTCCCACTGGAACCACTAGTACCATTCCATCCACAATGCAATCGACCGAATTATCTACGTCCACACCAATATCCACTACTTCCTCTTCCACGTCTACGTCACAAACTGAATCCTCCACAACCAGCCAACAAACTACATCTACCAGCAACACTGCTTCTTCATCTACTTCTATATCATCCACAGGAAGCGGGACAACAGCCACCGAGAGTTCTACTACTTCTACATCATCAGCTACCACTGCATCGACCACTACTTCGGAAGAAGAGACGTCCACTACTCCCACTGAAACCACTGGTACAGCTATGCCCACAACGCAGTCAACCGAAATTTCTACATCCACACCAATATATACTGCATCCACCTCCAGCTCTTCAACAGGAACCTCGACTACGAACACCGTAACTTCCACTGCTCCTACATCAATTGCCACCACTGGATCGACTACTACTTCGGAAGAAGAGACATCCACATCTCCCACTGGAACTACTGGTATCATTACATCCACAATGCAGACAACCGAAGTTTCTACGTCCACACCAATATCCACTACTTCCTCTTCCACCTCTACGTCACAAACTGAATCCTCCACCACCAGCCAACAAATTACGTCTACCAGCAACACTGCTTCTTCATCTACTTCTACATCCTCGTCAGGAAGCGGGACAACAGCCACCGAGAGTTCTACCACTTCTACAGCATCAGCTACCACTGCAGCGACCACTGCTTCGGAAGAACAGACGTCCACAACGCCCACTGAAACCACTGGTACAGCTATGTCAACAACGCAGTCAACCGACGTTTCCACACCAATACCAACTTCCACCATTACTATCTCTACTTTTACTACATCAACTGATTCCCCTTCCACCTCAAGCACAGAGCGAACTTCGACTGCTAGTACCGCGACTGCCTCAGATTCTAATTCCACCACGCAGGAAACCTCCACCACCATATCTTCAACACCCGCAACGACCACTTCTACTAAGGGATCCACCACTCCTGCCAGAATTTCTTATACAACAATTTCTACAACGAAGGCTAGAAGGAAGACTAGATACACCAGGAAATCATACACTACACGTAAACCGTACAAGAAATATAAACGTTAAGTGACTCTGCAGTCCTAGTGCGACACTATTTCAAATTGAAGCTGATGGTACTTTGCCGACCATTGTCTGCCCCAATTTATGACAATGACCCCCGTTCAACAACAGCCTTAGGTACACATTCCAAGCTGTTGGATAAATTTTGTCCTATATTTTGTCTCTTCAATAAGTTGAATTAAAATAATTGTGACTTAGCTATTGCCATAATTATTGTTCATACCTTTGTTCATATAATGGCTATACTTGGTAAGCGTATATTGTGGACAATCTCGATGTGATCTTCTTTTTTTCCGTAATTATTTTATTCGCTGACATCATATTTTAAATTTCTACGCTCTTAATATAATTGAGCTACTACAATCTAAATATTATTATTCTAACTCTACAAACGATCAAATAATGATTAGGGATCGAATTTAATTTGTTATACGACCAAAACCCCGGTTTTTAGCTCTTAAATTTTCCCTTACAAAGGCGGAAAACATTCTTGCTACGTATTCCAATAATTCCCATCATTCCCGAATGGAATATTTTAATACATATTAACAAAACCATCATGGTATTGTTCATTAGCAATATTAATTGAGTGTTTGATTTGTTTTTCGGGAATTGAATTTTTTTCTGTAGCTTTATTATTTCAAATCTTTTCGAAAAGGCAATTTTAATAACTGACAGACACTTTAATAAGTGGGTAATTTTTAGACTACCAAAATGTTTTTTACGTGAATTAATTTACTTTTGTCGTTTGTCATATTATGCTAGCGGAATATGTATTGATTGACATTTAGTTAAATTTTCAGCTTACGAACAATAATTATTTATATTTGCCTTTAGTTATTACTATGCTTGCGGTAAAAGTTTACGCGAGTTTGTCAAAACTTGCATGTAAAGCTTTTTCTTTCAAATTCAAAAGCATTAAAAGATCGGTTCAATATATATTTATGGATTTATTTTTTTCAATGTTTCCGTTTAGTAATCCGGATACAGTTTTCGATGTTCTTGGACAGAGCATAATACAAACTGCTTTCACCCCTCATCTACAGTCAATAGTCCATGAAAAACTTTCTTCAATTTAACACCTCTTTCAGCAGTCATTCACAGCTTTTATATTCCTAACAGTCGTTCGCGATTATAATAGCAATTGTTGGTCTTCCTTGTCGAAGGGCATTATTGAAGATAACTAGTATCTATCTATAGACCTGAGAACAGATCTCTGTCCTAGACTTACACGGAGACTAAAATTTTTTTCAATCAAATAGAGGTTTGATTGAATTAAAAGATTTAAATTAAGGAATCAAAAATTTAAAATTTTTGTTATGAATTATTCACAGTACAAATGAAACTTACTGTATAATTGCACATTCAATTCTCCATAAAAAGGAAGCTTTCTATATCTATTTTCTGTTATGGAATCTCTCTGCCCAAATATGCTACCATTTTAACTATGGTTTGTATGTATGTACGTTTACATCATCATCAAAGACGGGTAAATTGGACATCTTCTGATTAGAACCACATATGGCGACTAAACTGCTTTGAAGCTGCTTTTGAAATTGTGGAATCTACACTTTCAAATAATTTTAGGGCCCTTGGAAAGCAAGGATCTTGATAAGGATCTAATAAGTCAGCACTGCACTGAAGCCACGGTTTGACACACACAGTTACAATGAATAGAGAGACATCTCAAAAGGCAAATTCTACCGTAATGGATATTGTACGTTTTGACCTCTGCAGAAACATTTTCACGATTTAGGCTGACCTTGACAATCATCCAGGTTGATACATCACCCTAGGAGGGCATATTTGTAGTTTTTTCCCAGTCTCATAACAAATACGGGGCACGTCCAGAAAGTAAGAATGCAACACTTGTTAAACATCGAAAATGAATACATTGTAATGAAAGTTACAGGGTATGTGCCAAAATATATTATCATTTTTTTACATAAGAGCCGATGAGATGGATGGACTTTTGAAGAATGGGCACTAGCTTTTGTATACCCTCGTCGTATACCTTTCGCTCCACCTCCTGAAGCCACTTTTTCACAGTCTGCATGACCTCCTCATCGTTCAAAAAGTCCTGTCCACTCAAGAACGTCTTCAGTAGTAGTAGAGTTAGGTTTAAGGTGCGGCGAAGGCCATTGTCATTCGCACCATACGCAACCTAAAATGTCCACAGCAGAAGTATAACTAAACAGGCGTATTCAGGCGAATTGTTATAAAAAATTTATTAAAATCATAAAAGAGCTGGCCGAATCAAATTTCTTTTCAAAGGCCTATTTATTTGAAGAATAAAATCGCCCCGCTCAGGCGAGCAGAGTGGTCTCCGAGAGCGTATTCTAGGCCTCCCCCGATATCTAACTTATTACGCACTACCCGCTGCTTAGCGCATTCCGTCAGTAGGTGCCGAACGGTGAGAGGAGAGTCGCAATCTTCACAGCGCGGTGGAATTATCTCTTCCGTGAAGAGAAAGTAGTGGGTCACGGCGTAGTGCCCTATCCGTAAGCGTGTAACTACGACTTCTTCTCTCCGACTACTCCTAACGGAAGAGGGCCATGCCGATGCAACCGGTTTAACGCACCGCAATTTATTGTTGGCTGTGTTTACCCACGTATTGTACCACTGCTCTTTTACTACTTTACTTATCGTATATTGGAGGTCTTCGCATGGTACCAGGGTATGCGCTTGTTCTGGGAGAAGTAAGGCATCCTTTGCCAATATATCTGCCCTCTCGTTTTCGGCTATTCCCACATTATCAGGAACCCAAACGAACATGATATCAATTCCTTTCCTCTCAAGGGATAAGAGGGAAGACTGTATGTCCTGTACTATAGGGTACATGGGGAAAAAGCAGGAAATGGAACCCAGGGAACTCATGGAGTCAATGCATATCGTATCGAGCCACCAGAACTTTTTATCCATCCAGAGCTATCTTGATAGCCAGGAGTTCCGCTGTGTACACACTACACAGCGGGCTTAGCCTGGCCTGGATGACTCAATGGTGGGCCGAGGTGACTGCGAAGGCACATGCAGTGTCCGACCTTGAGCCATCCGTATACATGGGGATAAGGTCGGAGTGACTGCTTAAGAATTCTCTGGAAAGTTGTTGATATTCCGATGCGGTGGTGAAATCTTTTCGCCGGCTATTTAGAACAGAGTAAACTTTAGGCCTTGGAATCAACCACGGTGGGTGGTTCGAATATCCGATACGGTAAACTTCCGGGAGCGTAATAAGAGTGCTATCGATAAAATGTTTAAAACGTATTCCCAATGGCCTGGTAGACCTTGTCCTTGTGTTAAAAATTTCTAAAACTCAGGGTTTAAAAAGAATTTTAAAACAGGGGTGAGCCTCTGTGGTAAGAACTTTGGCTGCGTAGCTGCACATTAAAAGACTCCTTCGGCACGAGAGCGGCGGCTCGCCAGCATGTGCATAAATGCTGACAACCGGACTAATTCTGAAGGTCCCAGTGGACAGCCGCAACCCCGCATTGTGATTCGTCGTCAAATGTCTCATGTACAACTCACGGGCCGAGGAATAGACAACTGAGCCGTAGTCAACTCTAGAGCGGATAAGTGATCGAGTAGAAGAATCGTTTTGCGGTCTGCTCCCCAAGTCGAATGGCTTAAAAATTTTAAAATGTTTAATGTCCTGTGACATTTAATTCTTAACGCCTCTATAATTTGGCGCCAATTCAGTCTATAGTTAAGCGTCATTTAAGAAACTGTACAGATTCCACGTAGAGAGAATTCTGCCAGCTAGTTGAGGCACAGGTGGAAAAAAGATTCCCTTCCAGCGGTAGAAATGTATGCACATCGTTTTCTGAAACGAGAACCTAAATCCGTTTCTTCGGGACCAGTCTTCTAGCCTGTTGACGGTAGTTTCAATAATTTGCCGGCAGAGACTAGGTTGGAAGACCTGCAGAATATGGCAAGGTCATCCACGAACAGTGATCCCATGATAGGTGGTTTGATGCAGTTTGCCACCTCGTTTATTGCGACTGCAAATAGCGTGACGCACAGTACGGAGCCCTGTGGAACTCCGTTAACCTGGGTATACAGATCAGATAAATGACGGCCTATTTTAATCCTAAAAACCCTGTCTATTAAAAAGTTTCGAATAAAGGTGAGCAAGTTACCCCTAAGACCACATTCATACATGACTATTAGAATCTTTTTCCGACAGACCTCCATCGTATGCCCTCTCCAAGTCGAAGAAGACACCTACGACGTGTTGGCGGAGTAGAAAGGCCTCCTGGATGAAATTGTCCACTCTTACTGGGTGGTCAATAGTCGAGCGGCCGCAATCCACACTGGATGCCGGAAAGAATGTTTCGGCGCTCCAACCACCAGACGAGCCGCCGAGTAACCATTCTCTCCATTACCTTGCAGAAGCAGCTGGTGAGGGATATCGGTCTATAGCTGTTTGGATTGGTGGTCTCTTTACCCTGTTTCAGGATTGGAACTATGGCAGACTCCCGCCAGGGAGGTGGAAAGCTACCCTCAGACCAAAGTTGGTTGAAGGTACGAAGGACCTCCGGCAATGCCTACTCCGGAAGATTCCGCAGAAAGACATTGTGGACCTGGTCCATTCCTGAAGCGGTGTCATGTGAATCAGTAATGGCTGAACTTAGTTCAGCCATTACTGATTCACATGACAGCCTTAGTGGCTGAACAGGGAGAAAGGTAAATTGTAATCTGCCACCGTCCGCGACTCAAAACTAAGCTGTACAGACTCGTAGCGCTCCTTAGGGCACAATTGTTGTGGATGGCAACTCTCGTCACTACTCGCCGGGGCGTATAATTGACCAAAGGCCTCACAAATAGTAGGTGGAGATGTTATCACGTTGTTGCCAACCTTAAGGAGATGTACGCCACCAAGTCGCTGTTGGCTCCCCGATATACTCCTCACCTTATTCCAAACCTGTGCAAGTGGAATTTGGCAGGTTATAGCTGATACAAATTCCATCAAAGAGGCCTTTTTTGCCTCTCCCACTGCCTGTCGAGCTTTAGCTCGGAGGCGGCGGAATGAGGATAGATTCCTTTCTGTGGGGTATTTGCTAAAAATTCTCAGCGCTTTCTTCCGTCGTCGAATTGCCGCGGCGCATTCCTCGTTCCACCATGGTACTGCTGGTTTCAGTGTGGTGCCCTTTGACCAAGGAACACTGCACCTTGCGCTTTCAATCGGGAAATTCTTCAATCTCTTTTTATTCAGTATAGGGTCACATGTTTCCTCATGGTTTAAATTAAATACTTTTTTAAAATAAGACCAGTCAGCTTTCCGGACAATCCAGTAACCCGGACGAATATAATCCAAAATGAGATTTTGGTCTTTTTTGACTAAGAGGGGAAAATGATCGCTCCCACACAAATCATTATGCACGGATATTTCAATCTTATTTATCAAACTGCTCGATGAAATGCACAGGTCGATCGCAGAGTACTGACCGATAAAAGTATTAAAACGTGTTTTCTCCCCGTTGTTCAATAAAATCATGTTAAATTCTAAAATAAAATTGGCTAAAATACGACCTCTTCGGTCGCACGTCTCCTAGAACTCCCCCACAGGGTGTCATGGGCGTTAAAATCTCCTAATAAAATGTAGGGCTTCGGGAGTTGACAGACAAGGGCGTCCAAGTTAAAACGAATAACCGGTGCAGCCTCCGGGAGATAAACATTGCACAATGTTACCGTTCCGGGGCTTCCACGGTTACCGCCACCGCCTGAAACGGTGTGTTAAGCTGTACTCGGGAGGTATAAAGGGCCTGCCGAATGTAAACAGCCACTCCACCCTGGGCTCGATTGCCACTGGTGTCGTCAAATCTAAAAATGTTAAAACCTCTCCCCTGCGGGTAGGGGGATTGAGAATACTCCCGCAGGAACCCTGCTTGTCGTAAGAGGCGACTAAAATGGCGGGGAGGAGAACCCCGAAAACAAACCCCTGAGTCAGCTAGGGCTGAGCCCGGACAGCCATGTGGGTCAACTGTCTGTGAGCGGCCATACCAGCTGGCCTGCGATCCACCCGCATGTTTGCCGTGTGCGGTGACCCGTAAGGGGGAGAAGGGGATCCTGTGGGCGAGTTCTCTGGCGCCCAGCCGGGTGTCGGATGCCCGGTATGGGCCAGAGTTCAACACCCCGTTTCGGCCCCGGATTCCCTGTAAACGGGCGGCCGGGGTCTAGCCACCCCCGGTCAATCGGCTTTCGACACGCTGGCGTTCGATGGCGAGTGCTGGAGAGACGGGGGTCTGTTTAGGGCGGCCAAAGGCGCATGGGTTAGGAGGGCCCACGCGTTGGAGGTTCTAACCCAAGGCAGGCCCCCAAATCGATAGTGCTATATCCCTCGGGTAGCCCTGGCGTCCACACCGGTTTGCGGTGTGGCCTCCCAAATGAGTGGCTCTGTTGCGGGTGGGGAGCCCGAGGGATGAATTTAAGTTTTTCTATGGAATATCCTCCATTACCTCCCAACAAAAGACCCTGTCCAGGAGGGTGTTTCTGACTCATCGGATTGACGGAGACGGAAACCTTTTCTTTCCGAATCAAACGGGAATTTTCCCGTTTCCCGTGCGTTTCACACTGCCCGTCGTAAAGGAATCCGTCTGGACAATGACGTCACACCCCATCCCAGTGGTGAGGCGAAGAAACGTCATAAGTAGCCACATGTTTTGAAAAGAGAAGTGAGCAGAGAAATTCATCACCCGCGAAAACATCTGAAACTTGAAGATGGAAGCGAAAGTTATGTAATAGTGTGTCTCTCTATTAAGTGGTAGTAGTAGTATTTTTATTTGGGGTGCGTCGACGGCTGAGGTCATTTTGTACCACTCAAAGTCTTATTATTGCTAATAATATGATATGAAAAACAGCATGAAGGAATAGTCTCGTAGGAATAATAACTATATTTTATTGTAAAATCCGTACTTTTTTAAAAAGTTTAAAACCTTGGTGATGTTATCGGCGTCATCTCCTAGGACTTGCCTTATTCCGCCCCGGATGTCTAGCCTCTCCCGTGCTACCCGATACACATCACACTCCGTCAGGAGATACCGCACAGTCAAGAGAGAGTCGCAGTCGTCACAGCGTTGCGGGGTCTTCTCTTCAGTAAAAAGATAGGAGTGTGTCAAGGCACAATGTCCTATTCTCAGGCGAGTGACGGCGACCTCATCCCTGCGACTTCGCCCGGCGGAAGTGGCCCACGCTGATGTCTCGGGTTTTATTTCACGGAGCTTATTATTATGTTGGTCTGTCCAAAGCTCCTTCCACTTTTCCAAGGCAAAGTGCCGGAGCTTGGTCCTGAGATCATCTGCGGATACCAGAGGTACTGTCATATCTGGGGCGCTTAGTGCTTCTTTAGCAGCTGCGTCGGCTTTTTCGTTCCCTCCTATCCCCATGTGCCCAGGAATCCACAAAAAGGATATTATCACTCCCTCCCTATTGAGGGATAGTATGGAAGAGTGGATGTCTTGCACAATTGGGTTAGAGGGTGAAAACTCAGAAATTGACTTCAACGCACTCGCAGAATCTGTACAAATTAGGAAGGAGGCATTTCTGCATTTTATATTGACCAGAACCAATTTGATGGCAGTCAATTCTGCCGTAAAAACGGAACACATCGGATTGAGTCTTGCTTTGATTATTCCGTGGTACGTTGATACCACTGCACATCCGCAAGAGGTTCCAGACTTTGAGCCATCTGTAAAGACGATGGTGAAGTCGCGGTGATGACTGAGGATTTCTCTGAATAGATGTCCGTACTCCGTAGAAGTGGTACAGGATTTCCGACATAGAAGTAGCCGCCAAATAAAATTCGGCCGAGGAATCGACCACGGAGGTTCTGTCATGTACCCGGTCGGATACACGTCTGGTAGGTTAAAACCGCGCTCTTCGATAAAAACTTTAAAACGTACACTTAAAGGCTTCGTAGCCCTTGTCCTTCTATTAAAAATGTCTAAAAACCTTGGGTTAAAAATAATGTTGTAGCACGGGTGATTCTTTGCTGATAAAATCTTGGCAACATAGTTGCAAGTCAACATGTCTCTACGAGTATCAAGCGGCGGCTCCCCCGCTTCCGCGTAAATACTCAGGACAGGTGAAGTTCTGAAGGCCCCAGTGGCTAGCCGTAGTCCAGAATTATGCACGGTAGACAAGGATTTCATGTGTGAATCACGTGCAGAAGAGTACGCTACGCATCCGTAGTCCAACCGAGAGCGTACTAAAGATCGGTACAATAAAAGCATTGTAGTGCGATCCGCACCCCATGATGAATGCGTTAGAAACCGCAGAATATATTAAAACCTTCGAGCATCTGTCTTTTAAAACTTTAAAATGCTCGCGCCAGGTCAAACGCTGGTCCATGACCACCCCAAGGAATCTGATAGATTCTACAAAGGGAAGTTCCCTACGGCAGAGATAGAGAGACGGCGTAGCGTGTAATCCCCTTATCCTGTGAAAATGGACACACTTCGTTTTCTCTCCGGAGAAACGAAATCCATTTTTCTGAGACCAGGTAGACAGCTTGTTGAGGGATAGTTGGATAAGCCTGGAAGCACTTGCTAATTTTGACGATCGGCAGAAAATAGCCAGGTCGTCAACGAACAGGGAAGCCATTACAGGAGAACGGATACATTCTGTGATATCATTGATTGCTATAGCAAATAGTGTCACACTTAGTACGGAACCCTGGGGTACTCCATTCTCTAGTGGATAGGGTCTAGATAGACATTTACCTATTTTCACTTTAAAAACCCGCCCGCATAAAAATTTTTTGATAAAAATGGGTAGGTTTCCCCTAAAGCCCCAATTGTGCAACGTCGTTAAAATTTTGTGACGCCAAACGCGATCGTACGCTTTTTCTATATCGAAAAAAACGCCGATCACGTGCTGGCGTAAAAGGAAAGCTTCTTGCATGAAATTATCTGTTCGGACCAGGTGGTCGAGAGTTGACCTACCTTTGCGAAAGCCACACTGTATATCTGAAAGAAGGTTTCGTCGTTCCAACCACCACACGAGTCGGCGGTTAACCATTCTTTCCATTATCTTACAGACACAACTTGTAAGCGAGATGGGTCTGTAGTTATTTGGGTCTGATCTATTCTTTCCCTGCTTGGGGATGGGCACCACAGCGGATTCTCGCCAGATTTCCGGAAAGCTCCCATCAGACCAGATTTTATTGAAACATCGCAGAATTTCCGGTAGGGCTGCCTGCGGAAGATTGCGGATGAAGGCGTTATGGACTTGATCCATTCCTGGTGCGCTGTCATGGGAGTCTGCGATTGCGGACGTCAATTCCCACATTGAGAATGAGTCATTGTAGGCTATATTGGGACCTATGGTTTTAAAGTTAAGCGGCGCTGACTCGACTTGTTCTTTCATACGAATGAATGCAGCGTCAAAGTTTGAGTTACTGCTGGTGTTGGCAAGTAACTGTCCAAAAACCTCGCATATATCGAGGGAGGAGGTAACCACCCGATCAGCGACCTTTAAGTACGAGACAGAGAGGGTTTCACTGGAGCCCGAAATGCTTCTCACCTTTCTCCAAACATCCGATATGGGCGTTCTGCTATTTAGTGTGGAGAGATACTCAATCCAGGATGCCTTCTTTGCCTCTTTCACCACCTTCCGGGCTTTAGCTCGTAAACGTCGAAAAGAGGCAAGATTTGTCGCGGTGGGAAACTTGTTAAAAATTCGTAAGGCTCTTTTCCGGGCTTTAATTGCGTTTGCACATTCTTCGTTCCACCAGGGAACGGCTGGCCTACGAATGTTGCCCTTGGTACGAGGTACTGCGGATTTAGCTGCATCGATAATTGTTGCTGTAAGCTTCTGAATATTCGCCACGCCATCTTCGTTTTCTCCATAGATGAATTTAAAATTTTGCTGAAAACGTGGCCAGTTGGCTTTCCGAATTAACCAACTGTCAGGGCGAATGGGGTTTTGTCTGAAACCTCGGTCTCTCTTTATTAAAATTGGAAAATGGTCACTTCCGCATAGGTCATTGGGTACGTTTAAGCTTAATTTTGTCATGAGACTGCTCGATGACATGCACAAATCAATGGTGGAATAATCCCCATTAAAACTATTAAAACGTGTCCTTTCACCGTTGTTCAATAAAAATAAGTTAAAATCATCGATAAATTTAGCTAAAATACGGCCTCTTTGGTTACACTGTGCTCTTGTGCTTCCCCATAGGGAATCATGGGCATTAAAATCACCCGTTAAAATGAAGGGCCGAGGTAGTTGACAGACAAGGGCTTCTAGATTAAAAGCGGTTACTGGTGCACCCTCAGGCAGATAAACGTTGCAAAACGTCACCTCCTCTGGGGCATGCACTGTCACGGCTACGGCTTGAAAAGGTGTGGTCAGCTGCAATCGGGAGGTGTAAAGGGCCTCCCGAACTGCGATTGCAACTCCACCTTGGGCACGTTCGCCACTGGTGTCGTCGAATCTAAAAACGTTAAAACCTTTTAAAATACCCTTGTCTGACGTTTTAAAATGTGTCTCTTGGAGACATATACATGACGGATTAAAATCTCTAATTAAAATAGTCAGCTCCTCCTTATGCCGATAAAAACCATTACAGTTCCACTGTAGAATGGATGCCATAAAAAGATAAAATATAAATAAATAAATAAATAAAACTATGATTAAAATCCGGCACTCGGTCACGAGCGCCGAAGACGGTGCCTTCGACCCTGCTGTTTGTACCGGAGGATTTCAGTTTCTGAAAGGCTTTCGTCTTCCTCCATAGATTCCGGGTCGGTCGGTTTTGCCGATCCGGATGGGCGAGGGGGTGGCGTTTTTTCACGCCTGTTTTGCGTGACGCTGGTAGTAGTAGTTGGCGGGTTTTTCTTAGGAAAGCCCGCAGTATTTTTATTTATTTTTTGTGTCGGTTTGGATGCCTTTTCCGACTTGGCCGAATCTTTTGAGTTCTGTGGTGTTATACTTTTAGATTCTTCCGTCTGTGTTTCGATACTTACTTTGCTCACATTTGGTGAAACGGTTTTAGCATAAGACTTCGAAAAGGTAGGGGCAACCATTGCACGATATTTTTTTTCGGGCCTCAAAATAGGGAATTTTTTCCACGGTCTTTATTTCCATTATTTTTCGTTCTTCGATATTCTTAGGGCACTTGCGGGAGTACACAGGATGTGTACCCTCGCAGTTAATGCAATGTGGTTCATTCTGGCACTCAGTATCACCATGCGCTTCCAGGCCGCATTTAGGGCAGGTGGGCTTGCCCTCGCAACGTGTGGCCATGTGGCCGAACCGCTGGCACTGGAAACAGCGCATGGGGGCCGGTACAAAGGGCCGCACTGGGACGGATTCGTACCCAATGAAAACTTTATCCGGGAGCCGATCCAGCGAGAAACTCAATACAACTGATGTTGTGTTTACAATTTTTCCATCACGCTTCGAGGTTAGTCGACGAGCGTCGACAACTCCCTGAGAGGCCATTTCCCGTTTTATTTCATCGACATCGACGTAAAGGAGATCATAGTGGCTTACCACTCCCCGGCAAGAGTTTAAAGTGCGGTGCACCTCCACTTTGACCGGAATATCGTGCAGCTGATTCATTTTTAGGAGATTCTCACTTTGGCTGTAATTGCTGGTCTCTATCAATAACGTACCGTCTCTTAGCTTTTTTGCTGACTTAAGTTCTCCGGGTATAGCATTACTCAAAACCTTCCTAATAAGAAAAGGGGAAACCTTCTGAAAAGTCTCGCCATCCCTAATGCAACTCATGACTACAAAGCGCTTGCACGCGCGAAAAGACGTTTCTCCCCCGCCCGTGTCAGGGCAGGTTCTCTTGGGTGGTGGAAATATACCATCCGCCATGCCACCTGAGGTATTCATCCCCCGGGCTTCCCACCCACCATGGAGCCACACATTTGGGACGCCGCACCGCAAACCGGTGCGGTCGCCAGGGCTACCCGAGGGGATATAGCACCCTAGAGGTGGTTGCCTGATTCGGGTTGGATCTTCGGTGCACGGGCCCACCAAAACCCGTACACTTCCGACCGCCCTACACAGACCCCCACCTCCCTAGCACTCGCCACCGAACGTATCGGAAAGCCGTTTGACCGGGGGTGGCTAGCCCCCGGCCTCCCGTTTACAGGGAATCCAGGGCCAAAGAGGGTTATTGTTTCTCGGGCCATACCGGGCATCCGACACCCGGCTGGGAACCGAAAAACTCACCCTCCAGGATCCCCTTCTCCCCCTTACGGGTCTCCATGCACGGCAAACACATGGGTGGATCGTGAACCAGCTGGTATGGTCACTCACAAGCAACAGACCCACACGTTGCTCGGACGCATCCCTTGCTGACACGGGGGTTTGTTTTCGAGGTTTTCTCCCCGCCCTTTTAGTCGCCTCTTACGACAAGCAGGGATACTGCGGGAGTATTCTCAATCCCCCTACCCGCAGGGGGATCTATTAAGTGGTTTTAAAAACTGTTTTATGTAACTGAAGTTGTAGTGGAGTGAAAATATTAGAATTTATAATTCACGACCGTTGTATTGTTTTGAGTATTGTAGTCGTCATGGTAACAATTTATACTGTTGTACTGCTGTAGTTGTTAATAGAATGGGTATTAGGAATTAGTTTTGTGGAGGCTTCGAGTACATCGGTCGTTCGCTTGAGAAAGATTTGATATATGTTTCATTGAATACATTGAGGTTGTTTCATCGAATACATTGACCTTATGCCGTAACTGTATATTAAAAATGCTGGTTGGCACTACCGTGAAGAGGTTCAGCTAAAACCAATGGAGACACTGAGAGTTAGTCCGCTACTTATTTGCCTAAAATCATGCATGAATGGTTCCCATCACGTGATACATTTCTGATAAAATGCTTATAAACCAGTGTAGTAGTAGTAAATTCGTACTGGAATTGTGGAGCTATACAGGGATATAGTATATGCTGTTTTCGTCATGCAAGCAGCAAGAAAGGAATTACATTGAAAATGAAAATGGCATGGGTTAGGTATAAGAATTAACTAAAAGGACGTAGTCCCTCAAGAAAACTTAGTTAAATAAGCCATTAACATGATGGAAAGGAAGATGGGTGTATTTGTTGGCATAGGAAAAGGGATTGGTTCTTAGAAAAAGAGTTTACTATGTTGCAATTATGCCGTGTCTAACAACAGCGGTTGTTAGACACGGGGCTAGACCTCGGTCTTGCTAACAGACATGATCTAGGTCTTGCTGACGTCCATCTATTAAACCCAGCGCTAACCATTGGTAGAATTCATCCTCCCTACCTCTACCAATGTGGTAAGAGTGGGAAGAAAGAAAAAATGAAGTTGTAGTTTAATGTGTAATAAGCAGTACTAATGAAAAAGCGATTTATCAGAAAAAAAAGTGAGTTAATACTTTGTAATGGAAAGAGAAGCTTAATTTAATTTAATGCCCTCAAAATATATGTAGTGTCACTATATTATGTAAAAATATCATTTTACAATTAATAAGCATATGTCTATTACTGAGATAAGGCACATAAGTTATTCTAATGAAATCAACTGCAAAATTTAACTAGTTTACCAAACGTTCGACCACGTTAGAAATTAACAGTAAAACAGGTTTGTTTAATTACATTCATTAATTCATGTATCGGTTCACCAATTAAATTGGGAATTAAACCAAGATTGAGGTTTTGGAAAGAAATTAAATAGCAACGTCCATATATTCTCACGCATATATTATAAATTACTTCTACTCACTTACTATTATATTCGTAGTATACGAATGCGCGTTCTTAAAATAATATGTTAGTATGTCACTGTTGTGACAAAACAACCTAATAACAATAGAAAAATAACAATATCCGTTGAAAGAGCACACACGGAAAGGCTTCCCGACACAAGCCGTCACTACTAATAAGGGCATCTTGGTCCACTATGGGGGGAGGGGGTAGAACCCAAGTGATGGGGGAAGAAGGTAATTAGTGAACCTATGGTTGTGTGTACTGTCCTGAGGCAAACCTAGCCTTCTGTCTCCGTGGTATTTGTAACCCACCCCCGTGGCATTGACCCCAAGTGAAGGGGGGGGGGGGGAAGAAGGTAATTAGTGAACCTAGGGTGGGGCGTACCGCCCTGATACAACCCAACCTTCTGTCTCCTAGGTATTTGTAACCCACCCCGAGGTTAATCGGTGCGCACTCCTCTCCTGGAGTTGGCTTTACACCCCCCTCCACCTACCGCCGCCACTGAGAGCCCCTTACCTGTAATACCTTCACCCGTATGACGCCATTTTGCTGTTGGAACCCCGGGGTGTCATCATCGGCGTCGTGGGACTTCTTCAGGTGCCTCAGCGGTCCCTCATTATCGATGGCACTTCTCTCCTGGAATTGGCTTTTCACCCCCTTCCACCTACCGCCGCCGCTGAGAGTCCCGTACTCAACGCAGTGGGAATTAATAAGGAGTAATGGATAATGCAAAAGCTTCTTTTCACACATTTATTGATCACTCGCATTACAGAGATAAAGTAGATAATTTGTACATACATGAAAACAAATTAACCATGATTCAGAAACAAGTTAACATTGGAATGAATGAATTAGCAAATTGTGCACATACATGAAAATTTATTAGCAGTGATTCGACAACCAGTTAACAATGGATCGTCTGGATTAGTAAATCGAGTGCAACTTCACTGAATGAATGAGTAATGATCGTTTCACGGGCACTTTTTTTTCAGAATGATTTCAATGTCCTTGGCCACTAGGAAATTTCCTCAGTCTTTAACACTCACATATAAGAAATCGTTATTAATCACAGGAAATTCATATGATCGCAGTACACACGTTCTTTATGTCTCTTCTTCTCTGGATGCTGCTTCATCGAGGAAAAATTTTCTCCCGACACCAGTTCTTAGAATTGCTCGAATTTCTTCCGAAAGTGCTTGCAAGTTCAAGGAAGATGGTGAATTAACAAATTCGTTGAGATCAACACTGATCGTGTGTGGAAACTGAGTGTATTCACCAATCTCACCTTCCTCTATCTCTTCATTACCAGCACAGTACAGAGAATCCGTATACATATTTACAAGTTTATTGACATGTGCAGACCATTCACTTCGTTCCTCCCACCGGATTCTAACGCACTCTGCATACTTTAACAATCCGTACCACGTCGTTTTAGCGAGGGACACACCTCCATGATCGTTAGAAGAAGAATTTAGCTGCTCAAGAACGACCGAACTTACCCCAAAATGAGTTACACATTATCTTCCCTAGCGTTCGCTTGCCTGGATTATGTGAAATAGCATTCCTATTCAACTCAACCCCTTCTCTCTCCCGAAATTGACGAATATAATTTTCACGGTCGGCATCCGATTTGCACCAAGCTGGCCAGCCACTGGCCTCCTGCTTAATTTTCAAAAACGCGTTGATGTATTCTGAAAACAAACCACCAGTGCCAGTTTCTCGGGAATATTGCGTCATTTGGAAATGCCATGCTTCGTGTATCTTTTTCACAAGGTAGCCTAGGGAAACAGCCTTCTTTAATTCTAATGTCACCCAAGTACCTCTCAACATTCTCTCATCTTCGTTGTGTACGCATTCCTCGATGTTTCCTTCTAACGCACACGCTCTGCAAAGCGGGAAGAGGAGTTTTCCTTTGCCTTTCATCGGGAGCACCGGGTAGTAGAGGTTGGTCGGAGGAAGTATATCACACTTTACAATTCCATATATCTCGTCTAGTGGTGGACATTCATCGCCGATGAAGATGACGGGGTGTCCGGTAGGGTAGGAGCAATATTTGTTCACAAACGGATATAAAGAACAAATATCTAAATACTTTATTTGTTCCCCAACGGCCTCGTCTGCTTTATGATACAATCGTAAAGCATTCGTCCTACCACCATAGAATGCGTCACGTGGGTTCAATGGTACTTCTTTACTTGAGGGATGTTCACGCAAAAAGCGGACCAGAGCAGAGTCTCGCTCAATCTCCCTGCGGAACTGACATTCCCACATTTCAACCACTGTATAACCCCCATCCGTTAGTATCTTTCTACGGTTTTCAGTACTTTCGTAGCGCGTCTGCATGGTTTCACTTGTGCAGTTTGAAACGGGAACGTGTCTCCGGGGGAAACATTTTATACAGCCGTGGAAAAAACATCCGTAAAATTCGAATATTATTTCCTCATCCTCCGTTTTCAAATATCCGTCCACCTTTCTCCCCAGAATTCTGACTTCCCTGCCATTTGCCGCATGTTTTATCTTCTTACCCCTCTTTCTCGCCTCCGTTAAGAGCCAGTCGATGGCTTTTTGCGATTGCATATCTCCCCAACGATACCCACCGGGGGGTACAATTGCAATGGTTTCCTCTTTCAAATACTTCTTTCGAAATACGCGCATACAAGCGCTGGCAATCGTTAGAGACTCCCGGAAGGGGTCGACATCGTTGAGAGTGAGAAATTGATCCCTGAATTTCAAGCATGAGAGTCTTAATATGGTAACATCTTGAATACAGTATCGGCGAATCTCATCCTTCATGCGGAAAACATAATTTTTTTCGGCGAATTTCGGAGTGCCATTCCCTGAATTTGCTGACTTCGGGGGTTGTCATTTCGTCTACGCCGTAACTTTCATGGGGTGGCATGGGTCCAACATAGGCACAATTTTCTTTAGTATTAAAAAATGCGGGAAGTAGCCCTTCGATATTCAATTTTCCAGGCCTAGAGTTGACGGTAACTTGGCGAGGGGCATCGGTAGAAAGTTTAACGAGTCGATACATTTTAAGCCGTCAAACTCAACACACATGAGTTTCGCTCCATTTACGAGTAGCTTTGGGGTCCATTTCATTTTCTCCAACATAGTCTTAAGAACTAAGTGGCAATCATACCCCTTGGAATTATGCGCTATGCAGATTATTTCTGTGAATCCCTTTCGGCGCAGAGTCAAAAGTTTTTTTATGAAGGAGTGCACAGGTTCGGAATCTTCAAACACCACCTGCCGTTCCCCACATTTTATACAGTCTCCAAGGGAGTCATCGTCAATGCACGCAACGCAGCACGTCTGAGAAACAAGTAGATTAGGGGTATGTAAAAAGGTATTATCTTTTCCCGGCAGTGGATCGTCTTGTCGACACTCAATGTCGTAGAAAACGAACACAAACTTATCGGGCCGCGACTTCTTCTTCGGGATGGTCAACATGAAGCACTTATTTTCACCACTGTGTCTCTTCTTGCATGTTAGACAGTAAATCTCTCCGCATATGTGCTCCTTCCTCAGAACTAGCTTAATGTAAACCCTACAACAAGATGTGCAATATTTCAAAACATCACAAGGAGCCTTCGCCTTACCCCTAGCAGTCAGATGCTTTCGGTAGCAGATTTCCCCGTAAAAGTTCCTATTGCACACCCGACATGAAACAGTTGGACTACGTACTACGCACGGGGGAGAGGACATGCACCTCGAGCATTCATTCGGGCATTTGTGAGCATATGTATTATTAAATGGTTTTCTGCACGGTTTGCAGTAATAGCTACAGTTGAAAAAACCCGTAAGGCTCGTAATTACATTAAAATGCCTTTCACCATATACCAGATTTATCTCTTTCCTTACATTTCCACCTGGTGCAGGTGTTGAGGGACCCTCATACAATACTTCGCGGCCTTTTCGATCTCCATACACCGTAATACAGTATAAATCCAAATGGTTTTGAAATGCTCTAACTTCCTCAATTCCTCCTCCGTTCTCCAGACTAACACCAGCATCTTCGCACAAAGCAACTGCCCTCAAAGTCTGGATTCGACGCCCCTTCCTCATGGCAGAATAAACAGTCGCGGAATCAACGTGCCGAGAAATTCCCACGCAGATAGCCCTTGCGAGACAGAGTTTATCCGAGTTTGATATGACAACAGCGGATTTTTTAGATCTGCAAAAGTCATGAAAAGGCGCGAGGAGATCACCTTTATTTCTTCCCCCTACAGGCTGCTCAACGTAAGTAAATGAAATATTTAAAATTCCATCCATGAGAAAGTTTTCATTGGACTGGATTATTTTCTCAATTCTTTGTAGAATTACCTCCGCATCAAATTGGTCCAATCTCCGGTAAGAAATATGGATTGGTCTGTCAGGATTAATGCTACTGCATATGGTCATTCCCGCTCGGTAGGACGGAGATTTTTCAGTGTGCTGATCAGGCTTTTCAAACTACACTCAAACCAATGCAACGAATTTTCCCCCTCAGGTACAGGACGAAATGCAATTACCAATTCGCGCCCCCAGAGACGGAAATTTTTCAAATAACTTCTGTTCTCTGATAAGATTTGGAAATAGGTGCTACAATCAGCACCTCCCCCTATTTGCACGCTTTGCCTAAGCAATGGATCGGGTAAAAAGGTATCATCAAATGATTCATCTAGCAGAACTGGATGGTCACACTCTCTAGCGCCCGCTGATACACTTGGAATCATCTCACTACGTTGGGAGTTCAAGTTTATCAAACACTCGTTATCATCATCACTTTCTCTACCATCAGTGTTTTCCACAATAGGGAATCCATCCTCTGAGATTTCATTGAATAAAGCACCCGATATTTCAAACAACTTGTCTTCTCCTGGAGGTAAAAAGGCGTATTCCATATTTTCAAGCAATTGTGAATTCACGAGTGGTTCGCTCATATCGAATTCGGTGTCAACGCAGTCTCCCTCATCAACCCGCAACGACGACTCATCTTCGAATCCTCTGTCCAGCGTACGAGTGGCAGAAACAATGTTCAAATAGGACTTATCGTGGCTCTCGAACCATGGTGGCGGAGGTGCGTCATCAAATGATTCATCTAACAGAGACGGGCGATCACACTCTCCAGCGCCCGCTGATACACCTGGAATCATCTCACTATGTTGGGAGTTCAAGTTTATCAAACACTCATTATCATCAGCACTTTCTCTACCATCAGTGTTTTCCACAATAGGGAATCCATCCTCTGAGATTTCATTGAATAAAGCACCCGATATTTCAAACAACTTGTCTTCTCCTGGAGGTAAAAAGTCGTATTCCATATTTTCAAGCAATTGTGAATTCACGAGTGGTTCGCTCATATCGAATTCGGTGTCAACGCAGTCTCCCTCATCAACCCACAACGACGACTCATCTTCGAATCCTCTGTCCAGCGTACGAATGACAGAAACAATGTTCAAATAGGACTTATCGTGTCTCTCGAACCCTGGTGGCGGAGGTACGTCATCAAATGATTCATCTAACAGAGACGGGCGATCACACTCTCCAGCGCCCTCTGATACGCTTGGAACCATCTCACTTTGTCGGGAATGAACATTATCAATTGTTGAAGCATTTTCAGCGTTCTTAACTGCTCCCATCAGGCTAATTAGATCAACCATGTCAACCTTGTCACCGTTCTCCGTCCATCTATGAACCAGCCCATCAAGGGCGCTTTGCAATAACGAAAGAGTATTATACGCTCCGGCACGATGAGCTCTAATGATTTCAGAAGATGGCACTAATTTGAAAATGGAATCCATTTCAAATAACCTTAAAACAGCTGAAAATGTCTCTATTCTTTTTTCCGGACAGGCGATTTGAAATAATGTAGAAGTAAACTTATCTTTCACAAGACTGGTAGCCTCTAGGTGCGCTGGTTGAGGTATGACGGCTGGATTCGCACCGCAGGAGGATGTACTGGTTCTCAGCGTCGGAAGCAGCGGTCGGTTGAAAATCAGGCGACGATGATGATGACAATTCAACCACTTCTCTCTCGGTAACTCTCGCTCGCACCACTTTTGAGTGAGAAAACCCCCACACGACGGACAGGAACAAACTGCTCGGTGACGCTTCGTGAAATCAAACTGCAGGGCACCACTCGTTGCTCGGAAAAATGACAAAGCTCATTCCCTGGAAAATCCTTTTATAAATTCTCAGTAGAAGGCTGGAACCCTTGGAAGGTTGTGGCATCCGTTTTAGAAAGTAATTTCCCAGAGAATCAAAGTCAATTTCACATTGGCCTCTACGTAATCATTAAGAACGTACGCTTATTCAACGTGGTAAGGTCTTGACAGCCGTTCGTAAGAGACAGCTTAATCGTATAATGGAACATTACAGGTCGTTAATAGTCATTACAGGTCGCTAATAGCCATTACGGGTAGTTAATAGCTTAGTTAAGGAAACGTAGGCAATGCATCATTAAGGAAATTAGCAAAATTTTCAACTTTCCCATAACCTGGAAATACCTGAGAATACAATTTGCCCTAAGCTTGAACTACAAAACACGTAGGGAGACGAGAACGTGAAAATGAATATTCAACGCTTACAAACACTGGTGCGTAATTACGCTTTAGAATTAACTCCCAGGAGACACATGGAATAGACCAGCACGTCGAACCCTTGACAACCGTATTATTGCGTGGGTTTACCCAAATACTCACCCCGTTTCCACCCCCACTCTCTTAAAGAGCTCACCAATTCTCGAAAGGTACTTTCACCACGAGGATTGGTTGATTGCGTGACCAATACCAAACCACCCTCAACCTTAAGAATATTCATTTCTAAAGGAGGCACCATCGCTATCGTTACCATTTACGAAATACCCTTGAGAGCGCAAACTTCAGTGTCAGCCATGAGGCAAATACATTGTTACGACGAAAATAGCGAAGACATATGCTACACCCCGGTAAGTATTTATTGACACTGCTTTTAATCATTGAATATTAAATATTAGCAACATTTATTGTATTACTTTAATCATCTCTAATCATTCACAGAGTTACGAACGCGGATCCGACTACGAGGAGGACTCGGGACTTCGAAGAACAGCCACCCTGGGTAAATCAAAGGAGAATAAACGCTAGACAAAATATAATTGATGATGAGTCCTTTAAGGATGCCGTTCCCGGAGATGGTGATGCTGATGATGATGTCGATTCCCAAGCGGAAACTGTGATTTTAAACCACGACTACGACGACAATTATTTAGCAACAACCGAGGCAAACACGATTCTAAAACTTCCCGATGAATGGCCGTCTTTTGATTTGTGGCCGTGTGTAATGGAAGACTTTATCTGCTCATGTGACTCGTGCTCAGTAAGAGTATACAACGAAACTTTAGAAGTTGATCTCGAGCAATAAGACATTAAATCCTTCGGAAGAAAAAGTGCCTGTGAAAGTTATTAATAAATGTTCATTTGTTTTCATGTATGTACAAATTATCTGCCTTATCTCTGTAATACGAGCGATCAATAAATGTGTGAAAAGAAGCTTTTGCATTATCCATTACTCCTTATTAATTTCCACTGCGTTGAGTACGGGACTCTCAGCGGCGGCGGTAGGTGGAGGGGGGTGAAAAGCCAATTCCAGGAGAGGAGTGCCATCGATAATGAGGGACCGCTGAGGCACCTGAAGAAGTCCCACGACGCCGATGATGACACCCCGGGGTTCCAACAGCAAAATGGCGTCATACGGGTGAAGGTATTACAGGTAAGGGGCTCTCAGTGGCGGCGGTAGGTGGAGGGGGGTGTAAAGCCAACTCCAGGAGAGGAGTGCGCACCGATTAACCTCGGGGTGGGTTACAAATACCTAGGAGACAGAAGGTTGGGTTGTATCAGGGCGGTACGCCCCACCCTAGGTTCACTAATTACCTTCTTCCCCCCCCCCTTCACTTGGGGTCAATGCCACGGGGGTGGGTTACAAATACCACGGAGACAGAAGGCTGGGTTGCCTCAGGACAGTACACACAACCATAGGTTCACTAATTACCTTCTTCCCCCATCACTTGGGTTCTACCCCCTCCCCCAATAGTGGACCAAGATGCCCTTATTAGTAGTGCCGTCGACGGTTTTCCCGATCGGAAAGACTCTCACGATTCGAACGGTAACTCTCAGAAACGCCCGGATTGCTCTTCCGATCGTAAATGACGTAGAATCCTATCGCAACTTTCCGTTCCGTTCGAAATGGGTAACTCAGAAACACCCTCCAGACACGGGCGGGAGAGATTGTGTTGTGAAGTTAATACCAAATGATGGTAATTGCGCTTTCGATGGAAGACAGAAACAGCTGATAGTCAAATGTTTGAAAGAAGGAGAAAACCTAAGTAAGAGCTCACCATTTCAATTTCAAAGAGTTATTTCAAATGTTAATCCTGAAGGCGTGGCATTAATAAAAAAATTAAGAGACGGTACGATCCTCAAAGAGACCAAAAGCGATACACAAAGCGCGAAGCTCGTGCAGATAAATAATATAGGTACAATCGAAGTTGAAGTAGTACCCCACAAGACGTTAAACACCTGCAAAGGCATAATATCTCACTACGACCTGCTCTATGCAGACACGGAAGAGATATGTAGGGAAATGGCCTCATAAGGCGTAACATTCACTCGTCGCCTGACTACGAAGAGGAACGGAGAGACGATTAATACCACTGCTGTGGTCCTTACATTCGGCGTCTCCACCCTTCCCAAAAGGGTATTCGTTGGTTATCTTTCCTGTCCCGTTCGGCCTTTCATTCCGAGCCCCATGCGCTGTTATGTATGTGCGAGATTTGGTCACATTGCCACCAAGTGCAAGGGCGAAGCCACCTGCCCAAAATGCGCCCAAAAGCAGCACGGTGAAGATCCCTGCTCTTCTCCTGTCACTTGCGTCAACTGTGAGGGAACACATCCGGTTTACTCCCGCAGTTGCAAGGTAGTGCAGGAAGAACGGAAAATTATGGAGATTAAGACAATGGAGAAAATGTCTTACCATGAAGCCCGTGAGAAATATAGAACGTTAATGGCCCCGACGTTTTCTCGATCCTTTGCTGCTTCCGTCTGTCCTCCTATAGAAACGAAAATCACTGGCACACAAACAGAAGAACCCTTGGTACTGAAGTCTCCAAATACGCCATCTGAAAACAGCGCTGCCAAACCAAGCGCAAACATAAAAAAGCCAACCAAAATAATCAATGAAACCGCCTCTCCTCACAATGCGGATGAAATGGACATCGACGTGACGCACGACAAAGTGCCTCCAAAACAGTCATCGTCGAAGATCGCGTCCGCAGTTTGTGTGGCAGAACCCATACCGCTGGTCACACGAGCTCATCCCCATGCGATGAGGAGGTGGCAACTGCAGCGGATGTGGAACAAATTCGAAAGAGCCGAAAGTGAGGGGGGAAGCCCAGGATCAAACGATCCTAGTCCCCTTAAAGTTTAAAACACTACTATCAACCGTCATGGCTGTATCTATGCATTGGAATTGCAATGGTTTATACCGCCACATAGAAGAATATAAGCTTCTAATCCAAAATTTTACTCCCGCGCTTATATTTGTCCAAGAAACACACCTCAAAGCGACCGATAATTTCATAGCAAAAGGATTCCAGGTTTTTAGACTGGACGATGTCGACGGCAATAGGGCACGAGGAGGGGTCGCTACCTTAATCAGGGAGACCCTTTGCACCTCCCTAGTGAATTTAAGAACACCGCTTCAGGCTCTCGCGGTCACCGCTGCCACTCCGTAGGTAATTACTTTCTGCAACGTTTACCTACCCGAGTGGGCCTCAGCTACCAGAAAAAACCTGGAAAATCTAATCAGACAACTTCCAAGACCGTTTGTCTTACTTGGAGACTTAAACGCACATAATACTCTGTGGGGTGATTACGCACGCGATTTTAATGGCCGGGGTCATCTGTTAGAAAAGATTTTTAACGACTTTAACCTCGTTCTAATAAACGACAAAGAATTTTAATGCCTTCAACGGAGGATATTCCTCCATAGACTTATGGATTGCCACCGAAACCATTGCCCCTCTCTTTACATTAGAAGTCCATGACGATCTCTGTGGAAGCGACCATTTCCCCCTCTTCATTAGAAAACCGACGAACGTTCGCCAATTTAATTCACCCAAAACATGGCTTATCAGGAAAGTAAACTGGACGGATTTAAGATGTAATTTTAATTTTAAATTTGACAGCACCATGACAGCGCAACGAAATATGGAGGTTTTAACAAACAGTATACTCGACGCAGCGACAAATAGCATTCCAACATTCTCTGGAACTCCTCGTCGTCCCCCACTCCCATGGTGGAACGAAGAATGTGCGGAGGCTGTCCGTAAACCTTAAAAAGCCCTGCGCATATTCAATAGATTTCCAACCTCCAATAATCTTGTGGCCTTTAGGCGCCTTCGGGCCAGGGCCCGGCAAATTGTACGTGATGCCAAGAAGTCCTCATGGACGAAGTACGTTGCGAGCATAAACCATCGAACTCCAGTTGCACAAGTTTGGAACAAAGTAAAATCAATCATGGGCAAACAAAACTCCTCTTCAGTTTGAGACTTAAGAGTGAACGGGACAATTATTTCGTCCCCATCTGACATTGCAGAGGCTTTCGGTACCCAATGTGCCGCGATGAGTGTAACTGACAGTTTTAACCATTCCTTCAAACTCACGAAACAACTTTCGGAAAGACACATCCTTAATTTTGCAGATGAGAGAGTCGTGGCTACCTACAACTCTCCATTTACGATGTGGGAGCATTTGTTTGCAATCGAAGATACGAAAGATACATCACCAGGTGACCTGATCCACAACTCCTTTTTTAGGAATCTGCCAGATTCACATATGACAGAGGTACTGAGCACTTTCAACCGAGTTTGGACTGAAAGGGTCTTTCCCGAGAACTGGAGAGAATCCTTAATAATTCCCATACCCAAACAGGGTAAGGAAAAGTCACACCCTAGTAGTTATCGCCCAATTTCCCTGACCAGCTGCAGGTGCAAACTGCTATAAAGGATGGTCAACAGACGCCTAATGTGGAGCCTGGAAAGGCGCAACCTTCTGTCAAACATCCAATGTGGCTTCCGACGAAGCAGGTCGACGCTGGACCACTTGGTAAGGATCGAGAACTACGTCCAAGAAGCCCTACTCTGTCGACAGCACGTCTTGGCAGTCTTTTTCGATTTGGAGAAAGCAAAATGACCATGCCGTCGACGCACCCTACAAACTAATACTAATACTACCTCGATTTGGAGAAAGCCTACGACACCACGTGGAGGTACAAAATTTTAAAACAGTTATATGATTGGGGTTACCGAGGTAATCTTCCCATATTCGTGAATAACTTTTTAAACAATCGCTCCTTTAGAGTTAGAGTACGGAACGTGGTATCAAAACCCCACGTACTGGAGAACGGAGTTCCTCAAGGCTCCATTCTCAGCGTAACTTTATTCGCCGTTGCAATAAACAGCATTGTGGACTATGTGACAACACCCGTGAAGGGCTCTCTCTTCGCTGATGACCTGGCAATATTTTGCCGGTCATCCACAATACCTACTGCCGAGAGGCAGATCCAAATGACCTTAAACCGTCTCCATAAGTGGTCCCTGGAAAATGGCTTTCTATTCTCGGAAGAAAAAACTAAATGCCTGCATATACATCGGCGAAGAAACATATTTCATAAGCCAGATCTAAAGGTTGGCAGTCATAAGCTACCATTCATAGATACACATCGTTTTTTAGGTGTTATATTTGACAAAAAAATGGATTGGCGGGAGCACATACGGAGTACCAAAAATGCATGTACCAAGTGTTCGGTAATCTTGTAGTCGTATTTGCCGCCGAGTGGTGCATTTCGTTTCTTTTTTGTTCTTTTTTGTGTTTGCCCGTAAGAGGGCAAGGAGGTTCTCTTTTTTTTGATCCTCGATACGAGGACAGTGGTTTTTGACAGTTGTTGGAAGGAACGTGTGAGCTTCGGACGTCCAGGAAGAACCGGCATCATCATCACCGTGTCAGCTCGCCATGACATTGAAGCCTCCGAATTTTTGTGAGTACCATTCGGCGGCAATCAGATTTATACAGTCCACTTTGTTTTCATCTTTTGATTTATTAAAAATTTTTTGGTCCTTCAAGCCGGATGTCGGTAAGGTTAACCAGATCGCAGATTAATTGGTCGGATCCACTTCATGAATCCACATTGGAATCATTTTGTTGATTATCATATTGGAATTCACTATCGGCCGTGGCGAGTGCTTGGGGAAATATTTGTTCCTTGTTGTTTCGTTTGAATCTTGAGTTAGTCTTTGGCCGTTTTCTTCTGTTTTTGTGTCCGTCATTTCCATCTTGTAACTTTGATTCACATACAATTGACTGGAGTTGATTCATCATGTCCGATAAAGAGAAGAATATTAGGCTAATGAGGAGATATCGATTAACTAAATTCAAATATGAGGAGAATATGCGTATTATTGAAAAATTATACGAAATATCCATGACGATCGAAGGCGACGCGGAGGATAAAGACATTTTTGAGAGTAGGTTTTTGCTACTCGATGATCAATATAAGTCCTTCGTTGAATTAGCGGATCAATTGCGGGAAATGATTATTGAATTAGAGTTGGAAAAGGAAGAGGCACCTCAGTTAAAGGCATTCGATAAGGTAGAAGGCTACTACCACGAAATACGAGCCGTAGCAAGTCGTGTTCTGAAGCGGGAAGCACATGCTGCGTCTAATAACGCCTCTTCGAATGAATCTGACGACAGAACGGCGCGTTTACCTAAAATCACTCTGCCTTCCTTCGATGGAAAAATTGAGAATTTCAAGCCGTTTTTCGATGTGTTCAATAGTCTTGTTCACCTAAACTCTAAACTAACTGATATTGAAAAATTTTATTATATGGTGTCGAGCGTACGAGGTAATGCCCACAGGCTTGTTACTAGCTTGCCGTTGATCGCTGAAAATTATCAAATAGCTTGGAAAACTTTGATCCAACAGTACGAAAGTAAACGCCAGTTGGCATTTCATTACTTAGATAAGTTGTTTAACTATCCATGTTTGAGGAATAATTCTCTGGATTCTTTGCAAAGGTTCATCGAAACATTTTCGGAAAATGTGAATGCATTGCAGACGATGAACATACCTAATTTCGGCGAATTTATCTCGTTTTATTTAGCATCTCGAGTTATGGATCAAGACACTAGAAAACATTTTGAACTCGGGAATAATCGAGTGGACTTTCCATCTGTTCACATGCTCTTAAAATTTGGTCGCGACTACGCTAACGTTCTCCGATCATCGGGAGCTAAGGAAAGCGCGCAGTCTATATCATTGAAAGAGGTTAGTTCTTCAGTCAAATCTTTTGCAAAGAAAACCTCTCATTTTCACGTAGCTCAGGTAGAGAAGTTGTCATGTCCTGTTTGTTCGCGAGATCATAAGATATATCAATGCGAGAGATTCATTTCTCTACCGATGACGAAAAGAAGAGAATTGGCGAAAACAGAACGGCTGTGCTATAATTGTTTAGGAGAGAAACATACCTCGAAGCAATGCCTTTCCAAAAATCTTTGTAAAGTATGTAAGAATAAACATCATACTTTAGTATGCAATCGGAACTCTCGTTACGACAGTGTAGTCAGCAAATCTCAAGCCACAAATGATAAAGCACAGTCTTTAAATGATCGACCGGCTGCAGAATTTCCTAAGACTACTGAAAGGGTAAACTCTGAATCAGTTGCAGTCGAGGTGGATGGCTCGTCAAATTCAATTTCATGTTCTGCTTGTCAGATGAATTTGCATTATTCAATGGTTTTGTTAGGGACATGCCTTGCGCTTGCAAGGAGCAAGTCGGGAACATTCATTCCTATTCGTGTTTTAATTGATCCTGCTTCGCAGGCAAGCTTCATTACAACGGATTGTCAGCAACGATTAGGGATTCCTCGCAGATCATCGCTGATCAATTGTTTTGGTTTAGCCGCTACTCCGATTACGTCCACCAAAGGCACTGCCTCTGTAGTTATTCGACCGCGTCTAGGGGGTCCTGAGCTTCAAGTAAATGCCATTGTTATACCAAAGATAAGCTCAACACAACCCACGGAGCAGGTCCCAGAGAGAGTTCGCCATCATTTTGAATTCTTGGAATTGGCCGATCCGGAGTATTACAAACCAGGGCCAGTTGAATTTTTACTTGGAGCAGATATGTTTTCCGATATTATGTTGGATAAGCCAGTGGTTCGTTCAAGTGGACTTCCCACAGCCTGGCCTTCGATTTTTTGGTATGTGCTTATTGGGCCATTAAACTCGATGTCTTCTGCATCTCGTGACTCATCTAACATTTCTACTTGTCTTGTATCAGCTGACTCTGATCTCGATTTAACTCTGCAAAATTTTTGGAGATTGGAGGAAGCACCAATGGTTCATATTGTTTCACCGCAGGATGAGTTAGCAGAGGAATTATTTGTTAATTGCCATTATCGAAAGCCTAACGGCAGATATGTTGTTCCTTTACTGCTTAAGGAAATAGATCATTTGGCGACATTGGGAGATTCTCAGGCAACAGCGATTAGGCGATACAAGTTATTGGAGAGGAGATGGAATGAGAATCCGCAAGACAGAGATGAGTATAACTCTATTTTATCCGAATACATTTCATTAGGCCATATGTCCATGGTTGGATGGGGTACCGGCAAATACTATATACCGCACCATGCTGTATACAAAGAATGTAGTACCTCTTCTCGGGTGAGAGTAGTTTTTGATGCATCTACCAAGACCACTACAGGAACATCACTTAATGATATGCTTCTGGTGGGACCCAAACTTCACCAAGACATATCAGCCTTGATTATTCGTTTTCGTTTGCATAAGGTGGCCTTAATAGGTGACATATGTAAAATGTACAGAATGATTGAACTTCGGCCTGAGGAGAGAGCGTATCAACACATTATATGGCGTCCCAATTTAGATTCTGATTTGCTAGAATATGAACTTAATACGGTAACTTTTGGCCTCACCTCTTCACCTTACTTAGCTATGCGCACTATTAAACAGTTGTGCCTAGATGAAGCTCTTCGATATCCTTGTGCTGCAGCTATTGTTTCACGGGATTTATTTGTAGATGATTTGGTTACTGGCACCGCCTCTCCCCAAAAGGCAAAGAATTTAATCATTGAAATAAATAATCTAATGAATGCGGGGGGATTTCAAGTCCGTAAATGGGCATCCAATTTAGTAGAGGTGCTGCAAGGGCTTCCGTCTGATCTTTGTCAAGTTGAAGTGAAATTTAACTACGATCAAGTTCCATCAATCAAATTGTTGGGCATCTATTGGGAAGCCAAGTCGGACACATTTTCATATCATGTACGACAATGTGAAACACCCAATACCAAACGAGGCATTTTGTCCACAATTGCACGGATATTCGATCCATTAGGGTGGATTGCTCCTATTGTTTTCTGGGCAAAATATCTCATGCAGAATCTGTGGAAATTAAAACTGGGTTGGGACGATGAACTTCCGTCTTCTATTTTGAAACTTTGGGAAGAGTTTGTGAAACAGTTGCCATCATTGATTGCTGTCAAAATCCCTAGATGGATAGGAAAGGACCAACTTTTGGATATAGAATGTAACGCCTCCCAGATACTGGGATTTTGCGATGCTTCTGAACGAGGGTACTGTGCTTCTGTGTATGTGCGAATGGGTGACTTAAAAGAACCAGGAAGTGTTCACTTAGTTTTGTCTAAAACACGAGTTGCACCAATCAAAACTCAATCAATCCCTCGTTTGGAACTTTTAGGAGCGGTCTTGTTGTCCAAACTTATAAAATTTGTATTTGATAGTATATCGGGAGTGGTAAAATTAACTCGCGTATTTGCTTGGACAGACTCTAGCACTGTTCTAACATGGTTAACCACCCCACCCCATCGATTGAAAACCTTTGTTGCTCATCGTATCATACAAATCAAGGAAAATGCGATTGATATTACTTGGAATCACATATCAACTCAAGATAATGCAGCTGATATCGGAAGTAGGGGCTGTTTGCCCAGTGAAATAATTAATCAAAATTTGTGGTGGCATGGGCCTGCTTGGCTATCGGAACCCTTTATTAATTGGAAAATCAGTTCTTTCAAACCAATTGAAATAAATCAACTATCGGAGAGCAAGAATTATTTTGATTCCACCTTCACAGTATTTCTGGAGCCCGATTTGGAATTCATCAAGCGCCACTCTTCGTGGTCCAATTTGTGGAGAACTGTGGCATATTGTCTGAGATTTATTAACAACACAAGGGTTAAATCAAATAATCGTATCAGTGGATCTCTGAAATTGAATGAAATCAATTCGGCATTGATACTTTGCACTCGAATGACTCAGCAATGTCACTTCAAAGAGGACATTTATCGACTAAAACGAGGTCTACCTTGTTCAGTTCGAATTCAACGCTTAAATCCCTTCCTTGATTCAGATGGTTGTCTCAGGGTGGGTGGGCGTCTTCAAAACTCGAATTTACCTTATCAACGGAAGCATCCATTGCTGCTACCCAAAAATAGTCATGTGACTCACTTGATCGTAGACTATTATCACAAGGTGTATTTACACGTAGGGCCAGCTACTTTACAATATTTGTTAAGTTTTAAATTTTGGATTATCTCTGCCCGAAGTGTAATCAGGCAGAGGATTTATCAATGCATTCCATGCTTCAAATTGCGTTGTGCTCCAAAAGTACCATTAATGGGAGACTTGCCTTCTCCTCGTGTGCAACCTGCGCGTGCATTCTTACACACAGGGATTTGACTTCTCAGGTCCGTTTTTGGTGAAGGAATCCTTGAGAAGGAATGCAAAACAACAGAAGGCGTATATGTGTATGTTCATTTGTTTATCAACCAAGGAATGCCATTTAGAAGTTGTATCTAGTCTCTCAACAGAGGCATTTATTGCAGCCTTTGAGAGATATGTATCTAGAAGAGGTCAATGTTCAGATGTTTACACTGACTGTGGCACCAATTTGTCGGCGCAAATAGGTATTTGACCGGACTAAACAAACAGTTTCGCGCCTTATTAATGGGTAATGAAACATCGGATAAATACTCCATAACAAATATCTCTTGGCATATGAATTCCCCGGAGGGACCCCATTTTGGGGGTCTTTGGGAAGCAAATATCAAGTCGGCAAAGGGTTTGTTAAAAAGGATAGTGGGTAGCCAAATTTTAACGTTTGAAGAGTTATCAACCATATTTGCCAGGATTGAAGCGGTATTAAACTCCAGACCATTAGTCTCTTTACCCTAGGATCCCAATGAATTGGAAGTTTTAACACCTGGACATTTTTTGATTGGCACACCTTTAGTAGCTATCCCCGAACCAAACCTTTTTGATGCTAAAATCAACCGAGTAACCCGATGGGAACTTGTAAAACGAATTTCCCAACAGTTCTGGAATCGGTGGACGAATGGATATCTATCCACGTTACAATCCAGGTCAAAATGGATATTGGAGAATCCCAATTTAGAACGAGGGGATATAGTGATCCTTAAAAGGGAGAATAGTCCTCCCTTGCAATGGCCTTTGGCTAGGATTCATTTACATCTACATCTACACGATACCCTGCAAGCCACCGCTAGGGTGTGTGGCAGGGGGTGAAGGTCACCAAGCATGCACTACTAACATGCAAGCAAGCAACTAAAGGGTCTCATGCAACTAGATTGTTAGTATCTATAGTATTTGAGGGGTTAATACATGCATCATGCACTACAGAATACTCTAAAACATTCCCCCTACCTATCCGTTTCCTATGATGACTATTCTGTTCTCTTATAGTACGGGGGAAAAATGCCATTTTGAATCTATCTGTACGACAATCTATCTCTCTAGTCTTATTTATCTGGTCGAATCTAGCATAATACGCTGGTATTTTTAATATGTGCCTAACATCTTCAGTAAAGCTATCCGATTGAAATTTCTGCAATAGATTTAATCTGAACTTTAATCTACGCTCTGATAATGATTCCCACCCTAATTCTTGTATTAATTCTGATACACTACTCAACCTATCGTAACACCTTTTGACGAACCTAGCTGCTCTACGCTGCACACTGTCTAGTTCTCTCATCAAACCTAATTCATTAGGATCCCATACACTGGCTGCATACTCAAGGTGGGGCCTAACTAGTGAAAAGTAGCATCGCTCTTTTGTCTTCTCATCACATTTCCCAAGTACTCTTTTTATAAATCCTAGCTTTCTCTTCGCTCGGCCGCATATTTCCCTTATGTGTCTTCCCCACGATAAATCTTTAGTGATTGTTACACCTAAATATCTTACGGTTTCAACGTTTTCGATCTTCGTGTTATTAATTCTATAGGATCGCTCTATCGAATTATTCCTCCTCCAAAAATTGATAGCTACACACTTTTTAAGGTTGAGTTCTAACTGCCATTTGTCGCACCACTCTTGAATTGAATCTAAATCCTTGCTAAGTGATTTCGTGTCCTCTTCGTTTGATATACCCCTGTACACCACCGCATCGTCTGCAAAAAGTCTAAGGTTACTACTAACTACGGTACCCAAATCGTTTATGTATAAAAGAAATAGAAGCGGACCTATTACGCTACCCTGGGGAACTCCCGATGTGACTTCGATTGTGTCCGACATGATACCATCTATGACAACCCTCTCCTCTCGCCCACTTAAGAATTCTTTTACCCAACATACAACGTCTTTATTTATACCAAAACTCTCTAACTTTAAGATTAATTTGTCATGAGGAACTTTATCGAAAGCCTTTTTAAAATCTAAAAATATCGCATCAACTTCAGTACTGCTTTCGCCGTGGACTAAAATATCGTGTACGAATAAAGCTAATTGTGTCTCGCAAGATCTACCTTTCCGGAACCCATGCTGGCTGTTTATGAGTAATCCCTGACTATCCAAATGCCCCATGATCGAACTGACTACTATGTGCTCAAATATCTTACAAGAGATTGACGTGAGTGAAATGGGTCTGTAGTTACTAGGTTCTTCCCTATCACCGCTTTTAAATATAGGTGTAATGTTAGCTACTTTCCAATCCTTGGGTACTGAGTGGTTCTTTAGTGTTTTATTGAATATTATTTCTAGATAGGGGGCTATTTCAGAAGCTAATGTTTTATATACTCTGGAAGGAATTTGATCGGGACCTGGTGATTTGTTTTTACTTATGCTTTTTAACTGCTGCTCTATTCCGCGACATGAAATGTTTATTTCGGGCATTTGCTCACTGAAAGTGTTCGGCGGTGGTTCCACTGCGTTTTGTGACGATGAGTTTAATACACTTTGGAAGAAGGTGTTTAACGTGTTGGCTTTTTCTACACTGCTGGTGACTCTGATTCCTTTATCATTTTTAAGTGTGTGCACTGTGGACTTATTTCCCTGAAGCTCTCTCACATATGACCAAAACGCTTTAGGATTGCTATCTAAATATTCCCCTAACATCTTGCTCTTGAAATGTGATAACGCTTGCCGACATGATTTCCTTGCTAATGCTCTCGATTTTTTATAGTTTTGAACTAGCTCATTTTTTTCCTCTACCGATAGACCCCGTCCTGCATTTTTCATCTTAGCGTGGCATACCCTTTGTCGCTTTAGTGATTTCCTAACCTCCGCGTTATACCACCTTGGCTCTCTATTATCACTAATATATTTACTTGGTATGTATTTATGAACCGCGTTACGGGTGACCTCAAGAAATTCTCTCCACGAATCCTCTGTATTTAATCCTTTGCTTTGTTCGCTGAATATATTAAACGCTTCCCTTAATTCCTCTTTCATACCGTCGTAATTTGCCTTGCCAAATAAGTATACCCTCCTCCTTGGTTTATAATGTCTTTCAACGCCTACAATAAATTTCGCATGCACTATTTTATGGTCACTAATTCCTGTGTCTGTAACTGTATTTAGAACTCTCTCGGGTATATTTGTTGCTAATAAGTCTAGAATGTTGTTTACCCTGGTCGGCTCTGTTACTAGCTGTTGTAAAGAATGTGTCGTAAAGGTGTTCAACAGTGATTCGCAATGTTCCTTATCCTTACCTCCTGTAATGAAACTACACGTATTCCAGTCTATCGAGGGGAGATTGAAATCTCCGCCTACTATTATTCCTCTATCATTCTTCCCAGAAAGTAATGTACGTATCTCTGACTCTAGCTCTATTATAGAATTGACGTCTGCGTCCGGTGGCCTGTAATATGCACCTACATATATCTTTTTTGCGTTACTACTTTTACTTTTAACGGAACACCAAATACTTTCTACATTTCGCTCTGAAATAAGTTCTCTTCTACTGACATACGGGTCCTTCACAGCTATGAAAACTCCTCCTCCGTTTCTGCTTACTCTATCCTTTCTGTATACTGTAAAACACTTCGGAAATACTTCATGATCTGATATGTCCTTCGAAAGCCAGCTTTCTGTACCTACGATTATATCTGCATTAGTACTCTTAATGAGGTGGTGAAATTCTGCTACTTTATTTCTTATACTACGACAATTCACTACGACAATTCACTATGATCGAACAGGGAAAGGTGGAGGTGGAGTAGGTGTGTATGTGAGAAATGATTTAAAATTTAAAATAATAACCAAGAGCAACTCTGAGTATGCGAAAAGACCGGAATACCTACTTCTGGAAGTTAAAATTAATGCCATCAAAATTCTAATTGGTACTGTTTATAGACCCCCAAAACTGTGTCATCTATCCGACTTGGATAAATTAATATCAGACTATTCGACTGAATACGAGCACATAGTTTTTACAGGAGATTTCAATGCTAACTTTCATAAAGACGCATATGATACAAATTTTCTCCGGCAAATATTCTCCTCTAACAATCTAAAGATTCTTCCATTATCCTCCACTCATACAACGGCCACATCCTCAACTTGGATTGATTAAGCCATAACAGCAAGACAAGATAAAGTTATCACTCACGGACAGATCCCTGCTCCCGGTATCTCTTCCCATGACTTGATATACCTGGTTTACTCTATCAAATCTCCTAAATTTAAACAGAAGTACATTTGTCAACGTAATATTAGCAGTATAAATGACGATGATCTTTTGACGGAAGCATATACGTTGCCGTGGCTATTCATTGAATTCACTGAAAAAGTAGACGACAAAGTGGAAATTAAGAATACATTTATGATCTACCTCTTAGACAAATTTGCACCAGAAAAAAAGATCCGCATTTCAAAGCCTAAAGCACCTTGGTTAAATAATGAAATTCGGCAATCAATGGCGGCGCGTGATTTAGCCTATAGAAATTTTAAAAAATTCAGTAATGCTAGTGCTTTCAGCAGATACAAATTCCTCCGAAATAAAACGAAGCAACTCATAAGAAATTCAAAAATTAAATTTTTTCTCTCTGCCACAGCCGTCAAAAACTCGCCAGCCGCTCTATGGAATAAGCTTCATTCAGTTGGTATTGGTAAAACTAAAAACTCTACAATTCCGCCTAACGTCTGTCTTAACTCTTTAAATAACAAATTTTCTCAGCCAACGAATCTTATAGCTAAGGATATCAAGGATAAAACCATTCATATGTACAATTCCAAAACCAACTCATTGACAAACAGCAGAAAACAATTCAAATTTTCCCTAGTGAGCCAGATGCAAGTCTTTGCCTCGTTTAATAGAATCAAGTCCAAGGCCAGGGGCGCTGATGGAATCCCAATAGAATTCATTAAAAAATTACTCCCTTTCCTCTTGCCATATATCACCAATATTTTCAACTCATCAATTTCTCAAGATCAATTTCCCAGTCAGTGGAAGGGTGCTTTGATCAAATCAATCCCTAAAAAGACAAGTTCTTCTCAAGAGAAAGAATTTCGTCCAATTTCATTTCTACCGGTTCTATCAAAAGCATTTGAAAAACTAATTTACGAACAAATTACAGATTTTATAAGAGTCAATAATATTCTTGATCAATTTCAATCCGGTTTCCGACATGGACACAGCACTACCTCAGCTCTTGTAAAATTAATGACGACTTTAGAAGATCAATGGACAAGAAAGAGCTATCAGTTCTTGTACTTCTTGATTTCAGCAAAGCCTTTGATTCAATAGAGAGAGATATCCTTAGAGCAAAAATGAGGGGTATGGGCTTTTCTTCCTCTGTAGTGAATTGGATTAGATCATACCTATCCCACCGGAAACAGAAAGTTATCTCAAATGACTCTTGCTCCTTGTGGGCCGATGTATCTCGAGGAGTACCTCAAGGCTCTATCCTCGGACCTCTTTTATTCTCTCTTTATATTAACGACTGTCCATTATCACTCAGAAACTGCAAACACCATCTTTACGCTGACGATTTTCAAATGTATCTAAACTCAACTGTTGACAACTTACGTAATAATTTGGAAAACATCAATAATGATCTTGTAGAAATTAATAATTGGAGCAAAGCCAACTTCTTAACAATTAATCCTGACAAATCACAAGCCATCATAATTGGATATCCGAGAATTCTTGCATCAATTAAAAAATCTGAGCTTCCGCCCTTACGAATAAATGGTGATCCAATTCCTTATTGCGAGGCAGTTAGAAATTTGGGAATATTAGTAGATGAAAACCTATCATGGTCGTACCATGTAAATAATATCTGTAAAACCGTCAATAAATCATTATTTCCCCTTCTCAGATTGAAACATGTGATCCCCACATCTCTTAAGGCACAGCTGGTTTCGGCGTTAATATTACCGCACTTTGACTACGCCGACACAGTTTATCAAGATCTATCACAAGAACTGTCACTAAAACTTCAACGCTCTCTGAATGCATGCATCAGGTTCATTTTCAATCTACAGGTATCAGATCACATCACCCAATACATAAATGAACTATCTTGGTTAAAACTTAGTCACAGACGACAACTTCACACCCTCTCTCTTCTTTACCAAATTCTGAATACTAAAACGCCATCTTACCTCCTTGAAGAATTCAAGAAGCTGAAAAATGTCCATGAATCCAATACGCGAGGAAATCATAAGCTGGTAATACCTCTCCACCGGACTACTATCTTCAATAAATCATTCATTGTCACTGCATGCCGTGAATGGAATAAACTTCCCTTATCCTTAAGAAACTCTCCATCACTTCCATCTTTTAAAAGGGCGCTACATAAAACACTTCTTAAAGTTCAGCAGACGGGCACATGAGCATCACAAGTCACGGGCACTCTCTGAATACACATGATAGATTAGAACACGGATGGCAAGATAAACGGCACACATTTGACACCATGTTGATGTTTTTTTTTATTAATTTTTCCTTAATTCCCTTTTATTTATTTTTTCTTCTTTCTCTCGGTTTTTTTTCTTTTTTCCACACATTTTGTAATTTTTCTTTTCTTGAATTTTATTACTATCTACTAATTTTCCTATGTACATGCTATTATATTTGAGTTATTTTTAAACACTAGTTTTACTGTCAGTAGGATTTCGCAGGTTTTTCACACCCCCCTTCTTGTGTGGGTGTTTTCCTGCAGTGGGTTTTTGCGTAAAGGATGTAGGCATAATAATCCTCACGTTTTTCCCACATTGTAAATTCTCTCACACACTATTAGATATGTAATATTGATATATTGTGTATGTATATTTCTTTTGTGTTAATTTATCATTATTGAATTCCTTTAAGTGTATTATTTACTTATTTTTATTTTTTTTTAACCTCAGATTGTAATTGTTTTAAGTATTGACCACTATTTCTTTTATATATTTATTTTGACGAGGGGTTAGATGGCAGAAGGGACAGTTTTGTCTCAATCTCGCCCCAATAAAGACCTTTTATTATTATTATTATTATTATGAATGACACTGTCACGCGCTCCTTACTTGGGGATGCCAAGGAGGACTGGAATTCCTGGACAAGAGGGTGTTCAGGAAATAGATCCGAGATGGAGTACAAGGCGCTTAAGGAGTCAGAGCACACTAGGTAACGAGCGTTACGACATTTAATTTGGCTTAAGGCCATATTTATGGCAAAAATTTCAGCAGTGTAAACACTGCAGAGCGGGCCAAGCTTCGCTTTAATAACTCCGTGGTAGGAGGACACGATTGCGTAGCCACAAAAAGTTCCAGACTTCAACCCATCCGTATAAACGGCGGTGAAGCCGGAATAATTCCCCAATGCTTCTTTGAAGAGGCGTTAGTATTCTGCAGATGTAGTGGCCGATTTAAGTAAATGATTATTAATACGTTTATTACAATGAAGTAAACAATAATTAATATCTGGGCGAGGTATCGTCCATGGGGGGTGCTTATGATATCCAGTCGATTATATGTCAGGCCTAGTAAAACGACACTCGTGAATAAAATTGCTGAAACGCACACCAAAAGGCTTTGTTGCCCTTGGCCTTCGATTAAAAATTTCCAGTTAATTGACTAAATCTTCAAAGCTTTGAGATAAAACATGGCGCAGTCGTGTGGAGTTCAGTAACATTAGGTGCAAATAGGGACACTTAAATATCGTGAAACTACGCCGTGGATCTTCTGTGTAACCATGAAAATGGTTGAGTACGTTATACTACCCTGAGGGCACAAAGTTTGCAGTAGGCCTAATGCAAACCTTATTTACACGTCTACATCTGGTATTCAGCTAACCATAAGGTTAGCTTCAGATTTCATCATCATGTTCAATCTGACGTTCAGACGTCATCAGATTTAGACGTCTTATTTTGGTTTCCATTACGTCTACATGTGGTCGAAATAAGGAGCAAATTCCGCCGTTCGAGGTATACTGGTAACCATTAATGTAGGTTTTCATCATACTAGATTTATACGTAAATTTGTTTTCATAGTAGTGTGATGATCAACACAAAAATGTAACAATGCAGTAAACTTTGGTTTTCCATACAGAATGATTATATACCTATGAACTACGTACTTTAATATTTCATATACTAACTACGTTACGTAGGTACATTTCTACGACACGTCATCGTCAGGTAAACTGATAATTACTCTGCGTAGTCGAAACTTATAGTAGTATAGTACTATCCTGTGCACAAAAACAATTTTTTTGATTATTTCGAAGAATAACTTCTACAAAAATGCCTGAAAATACCAAATCCAACCGCTTCTACAGGAATTACTCCAGAAACCATCAACAAGTAACAAAAATATAATAATAAATACCTTAATTTACCAGAAGTCCAGTGCAAATTAATTATACAAAATTTACACAACAGCACCTCAACACACAATCAATGGCACTTCCTCGGCGTTTTCGAAGACACTGTCTATGCATGACCAAAATTTTAAACGAAAAGAGTTATCAGTATCACATTATTAAGAGTATCACATTATTTTGTTGCCAAACACGATTATTAACTCGGAAACATATTGCAAACCAAACAAAACGGAACCCCACTTGGTATAAATTAAATGAAGAAGGTCCAAATACCCCACTTAAGTACCATATCTGCTAGCAGTAAATTAACACACGTTGAAACTTTAAGGATCCTTCGTTCAACGACGTATTTTGTACCAACTTCGTAACGTTACAGGTAACTTCAGAAAACAAGTATTCTACGGTTGAGGAAATCTGTGAAGACAATAAAACGCACATGCTACAGAAAGAAAAACGGATTTCTTAGCAGACATACTTCCATAGCCTAGAATTTCAAAGTGCACTTACCATTACGATACAGCCTCAGTACACAAGTACCTAGTGGATGAACCGGAACCAAATTATTCTTTAGAATACAAGAATACATAAGACAACTGTATATTATGTAACTAGAGTGTGTACAAAACACTGAGATGATAAATTTCAACTACACTCCAATAAGATTCGGCACATGTTTACGTGTTTCTTGCGTTTCCATGCGCGGGCACGATTTCTAACAAAAGAAAACTTCCGATGCGCGCGCAGCCAACTTGGCCACATAAGAGGAATTTCTACCGGATGATATTGTCTAAGCGCAGTAATAGACTGATAATGACGAATTAATGTTTGCCTATGTACCAGTAATCCCGTTTTTTATAAATATTTAAACGGGTCTCATGGTGAACTAATGAAAACATATTATGTTACACATTATGTGGTGACTGTGACGGCCTCTACATAGGTCAAACATCAAGAAATTTTACCTGTAGAACTAAAGAACATTTGAATGCTTTTAAATGTAATAATGAAGACAAAAGCAATTTTGCTAAGCACCTTTTAACTTTTGACCACAGCAGTTATTTTAATGTTAATGTGTTACATTTCTCCAATAATAGACGTGAGTTAGACTCTCTAGAGCAACTGGAAATTTTAAAAAGATTATATGACTCAGAGGTCACAGTGCTAAACGAATATTTGTACCCTGCCTCCTCCCCGATCCTTGACTCAGTCACTACCCAGGCCCCAACAACTCACCCAAGGTCGTGCATGACCTCGACATGACTTCCACAACCTTTGGCCCGATTTCCCTCACTCCCACACCACTTCTCCATCATCGGCAACGCAACCCCCCCCCCCTCCCAGTAAACCTCCCCTTCCGTCCTCCTCCTTCCCCCACCCCCAACGACCGTGGCTTGGTATATATTGGATAGGTAGGTATTGATTTTTGGGGTGCTTCGACAGCCAAGGTCATTTCGCACCACCCATTCTTTAATTTATCCATAGGCAATATAGTAAACTATGTTTACGGTAGATCAGAATAAGACTAAAAATAAGAATAAAAACATGTCTGTATTAGATTATATTTTATTAAAAAGGTCAGTTTCTTTTAGCAGCAATATGACACGGTTAAGACGATCAGGATCATTGCCTAGAACATGCTCTAGGCTCCCCCTGATCCCTAACCTGAGGCGTGCATTCCGAAATAAGTTACAATCCGTCAGGATGTGTCGCACACTGAGTGGCATGTTGCACTCATTGCAGAGAGGCGGTTCCTTCTCTTCGGTGAAGAGATACGAGTGAGTCAGACGGCAATGACCGATTCGTAGTCGTGCAATGACGACTTCCTCTCTGCGACTGCTCCTGACGGACGTTGGCCATGCTGCCGTTACCGGTTTTAAACTTCGTAATTTGTTATTTGGGAGATCGTTCCATTGCTCCTGCCACTGTTGGAAAACTGAACCCTTTAGATGGGACCGAAGGTCTTCGAAAGGTACCAGAGTTGATGTGCAATTTTCTTCTTTTAGGGCAGCCTTCGCAGTTGCATCGACACGTTCATTCCCGACAATTCCCATGTGGCTGGGGACCCACAGAAAGATGATGGTGACTCCCTTCTTTTGAAGGGAGAGTAGCGACTCATGGATCTGCTGGCATAATGGGTTCGTAGAAGAACGGTCGGAAATAGAGTTTAGGGCACTTAGAGAGTCAGAGCAAATTGCGAAGGATCCTCCACTACTGTCTATTCTACACAGAGCCATCTTTATAGCGAACAGCTCCGCCGTGAATACACTGCAGAGTGGACTGAGTTTAGCCTTTATGGTACCATGATAAGAAGAAACTACGGCACAGGCACAGGCGGTAGGAGACTTCGACCCGTCTGTGAATACAGTGACAAAATTGGGGTGGTTGCCCAGGAACACAGAGAAGGTACGCTGGCACTCAGCAGCAGTGGTGGAAGCCTTTGGACGATCACTAAGGAGCATCTTTATTATAGGAGTAGGAGTTAGCCATGGTGGGTGGTTAGATGAGCCGAGAGGGTATAAATCCGGTAGACCAACTCCTCGTTCTCGAATAAAATAGTTAAAACGAACATTGGCAGGCCTTGTGGCCTTTGTCTTACGGTTAAAAACATCTAAAAATCGTGGTTTTGAAAACAAGTTAAAACATGGATGCGTCTTCATTGCTAAAACCTTTGAGGCGTAGTTGCACATTAGCAGGTTCCTTCGGTAGCACAAAGGCGATTCTCCTGCATCAGAGTAGATGCTCAGGATAGGGCTGGTCCGAAACGCCCCCGTACACAGTCGTAAACCGGTATTGTGTATCACAGTCAGTGGTCGAAGGTACGACTCTCGACCGGAAGAGTACACAAAGGAACCATAGTCAAGTTTTGACCGTACTAAAGCACGATACAATAAAATTAGTGTGGAGCGATCAGCTCCCCATGTCGAGTGACTTAGGTACTTGAAAACGTTTAACGTTTTGTGACATTTCAATTTTAAACTTTCTATGTGAGCACGCCAGTTGAGGCGGTAGTCAAATGTCAGGCCTAAAAAACGGATTGAGTCGACAAATTGAAGGTTTTTACCACCCAAGCGTAACGCTGGAGGGATGTTATGTCCCCTACACCGGCGGAAATGAACGCATTTGGTTTTCTCTGAGGAGAACTTAAAACCATTACACTGGGCCCACTTGTGCAGTTTGTTCAGAGTGAGTTGGATTAGTCTGGCTGCTGTAGCGGGTTGGGATGACCTACAAAAAATTGCAAAGTCATCCACAAACAGTGATGCTATTACTGGTGTGCCTACACAGTTAGCAATATCGTTAATCGCTACAGCGAAAAGCGTTACACTAAGGACAGAACCCTGAGGAACTCCATTTTCTTGGCTGTAAAATTGCGATTTATGCTGGCCTATTCTGACTTTAAAAACTCGGTTGGATAAAAAGTTCCGAATAAAAATGGGTAGATTACCCCTAAAACCCCATTCATGCAGAGTGTGTAGAATTTTGTGTCGCCAAGTTCGGTCATAAGCCTTTTCAATATCGAAAAATACGCCAATCACTTGTTGACGTAGAAGGAAGGCTTCCTGGATAAAATTGTCTATCCTTACTAGGTGATCAGTGGTGGAACGGCCCCTACGAAATCCACACTGGACACCAGAAAGAAGGTTGCGACGCTCTAGCCACCATATGAGCCGCCGATTCACCATTCTTTCCATAATCTTGCAAAGGCAGCTAGTAAGAGATATCGGCCTGTAGTTGTTCGGGTCAGCTCGGTCTTTACCCTGTTTTAATATAGGGACTACAACAGACTCCCGCCAGGACGATGGAAAGGAACCTTCAACCCATAGCTGATTGAAGGTGTGGAGGACCTCCAACAATGCCGATTCCGGAATATTCCGGAGAAAGGCATTGTGGACTTCGTCGGGACCTGGAGAAGTCATGTGGGAGTCCGCAATGGCGGACTCTAGTTCCCACAGGGAAAACGGAAGGTTATAATCTGCCAGGGATCGTCGCTCCTTAAAATCGATAGGAAATGCCTCCTTTTCCTTCTTAATTTTTAAAAATCTATCATCGTAGCTTTTATTAGAGCTGGTTTTGGCTAGTTCCTGACCGAATATGTTTCCAATAGAAGATGGCGATGTAACTGTGTTGCCTCCAACACGTAGAAAGGAGACGCCGAGCTGTTGTTGGTTGCCAGATATACTTCTTACTTTACGCCAAACCTGTGCAACCGGCGTCCGACTGTTGACGCCAGAGACAAATTCCATCCAGGAAGCCCTCTTCGCCTCCTTCACCACCTGACGTGCCTTCGCTCTTAATCGTCGGAAGGCGGAAAGGTTCATGTTCGTGGGAAATTTTTTAAAAATTCGTAACGCCTTCTTACGTTGACGAATGGCTTCTGCGCATTCCTCGTTCCACCATGGTACTGCTGGTCTCAGTTTGGTGCCCTTTGACCGAGGAACACTGCACCTTGCGCTTTCAATCAGGCAATTCGTTAACCTCTCAATGTTCATTATAGGGTCACATGCTTCGTCGTGGTTAAAATTAAAAACTTTTTTAAAATAAGACCAGTCACCTTTCCGGATAATCCAGTTACCCGGACGAATATAATCTAAAATAAGATTTTGGTCTTTTTTGACTAACAGGGGAAAATGATCGCTCCCACACAAATCATTATGCACGGATATTTCAATCTTGTTTATCAAACTGCTCGATGCAATGCACAGGTCAATCACAGAGTACTGACCGTTAAAAACATTAAAACGGGTTTTCTCCCCGTTGTTCAACAAAATCATGTTAAAATCTAAAATAAAATTGGCTAAAATACGACCTCTTCGGTCGCACTGACTCCTAGAACTCCCCCACAGGGTGTCATGGGCGTTAAAATCTCCTAGTAAAATGTAGGGCTTCGGGAGTTGACGGACAAGGGCGTCCAAGTTAAAACGAGTAACCGGTGCAGCCTCCGGTAGATAAACATTGCACAATGTTACCGGTTCCGGGGCGTACACGGTTACCGCCACCGCCTGAAACGGTGTGTTAAGCTGTACTCGGGAGGTGTAAAGAGCCTCCCGAATGTAAACAGCCACTCCACCCTGGGCTCGATTGCCACTGGTGTCGTCAAGTCTAAAAATGTTAAAACCTTTTAAAATGCCCTTGTCCGTCCTCTTAAAATGTGTCTCTTGAAGACATATACAAAGAGGGTTAAAATCATGAATTAAAACGCTCATTTCCTCCTTATGCCGGTAAAATCCATTGCAGTTCCACTGCAAGATAAAAGCCATATTTAATAGTATAAAATATAAAAATAAAACTATGATCGAGCTATCCGTGCAACGGGAGGATCAACGCTTAATACGGCGCCTTCTTCCCGACTGTTTTGCGAGGAGGATTTCTGTCTCAGAGAGACTTTCATCCCCCTCCATACATTCCGGCTGTCCGGGCTTGGGCACACCGGATGGACCGGATGGTGGTGTGTTTTCACGCGAGTTATTAGCGTTCGCGGAATTATTTTTAATGGGGTTCTTCTTGGGAGAACCCGCAGAGCTGGTGGTCACTTTACGAGCCGGTGACAAGTTTTTGGCCGGCTTTGCCGATTCTTTCGTCACTACTTTAGTTAAACTTTCACTTTTTTCGGTTTGCGTTGCTATAGTGGCTTTAGGGACTGGTGTTACGGCAACTGAGGCAAAAGAGCGGGAAAAGATAGGAGCAGCTAATGCCCTATACTTTTTCCTCGCTTCGAAATATGTTATTTTTTCCAGAGTCTTTATTTCCATGACTTTCCTTTCTTCCAGCATCTTCGGACATTTGCGAGAGTACACCGGGTGTGCACCCTCGCAGTTGACACAGTGTGTATCTTGCACACAGTCCTCTCCCTCATGCGCATCCAGGCCGCAGCGTGGGCAGATGGCCTTGCCCTCACATCGCGTGGCGATGTGGCCGAAGCGTTGGCACTTGAAGCAACGCATGGGAGCTGGAATATAAGGCCTCACCGGTACTGACTCGTAGCCAATGAATACCTTATCGGGGAGCTTTTCACATGCAAAGGTCAAAACCACGGACGTTGTATTAATTACTACGCCGTTGCGCCTTGTAGTAAGTCGACGGACATCGCTCACACCTTGAGAGGCCATCTCTCTCTTAATTTCGTCGACTTCTACATGGAGGAGGTCAAAGTGACTAATTACTCCCCGACAGGTATTCAATGTACGGTGAACCTCTACTTTCACTGGAAAGTCGTGGAATCTATCCGTAGCTATCAATTTCTCGCTCTGAGCTATGTTGGCCGTTTCAATTAGCAAGGTTCCATCCCTCAGCTTTTTGGCAGACTTAATGTCACCGGGTACCAATGCCGACATCACTTTTCTTATAAGGAATGGGGAAACCTTGGCAAAGGTCTCACCCTCCTTCATACATTTCATAATTAGAAAGCGCTTACTTACGTTGATACACATATCTCTCCCACCCATGTCCGGGCGGGATTTTTTTGTTGGTGGAAGAATATTATCCGCCATACCAATTTTAAATTTCGTCCCCCGAGCTCCCCACCCACCATGGAGCCACACATTTGGGACGCCGCACCGCAAACCGGTGCGGTCGCCAGGGCTACCCGAGGGATATAGCACCCTAGAGGTGGTAGTCTGTTTCGGGTTGGATCTTCGATGCACGGGCCCACCAAACCCGTACATTTCCGACCGCCCTACGCAGACCCCCACCTCCCTGGCACTCGCCACCGTTAAGCAATACGCCACGGAAGCCGATTGACCGGGAGTGGCTAGCTCCCGGCCGCCCGTTTGCAGCGAATCCGGGGCCAAAGAGGGGTATTGGCCCGTAGTCCATACCGGGCATCCGACACCCGGCTGGGAACCACGCACCGCACCCTCCAGGATCCCCTTCTCCTCCTTACGGGTCTCCGCACACGGCAAACATGCGGGTGGATCGTTAACCAGATGGTATGGTCACTCACAGGTAGCAGACCCACTCACTTCCCGGACGATACCCTATCTAAACTGGGGGTTTGTTATCGGGGTTGTCTCCCCGCCCTTTTAGTCGCCTCTTACGACAAGCAGGGATACTGCGGGAGTATTCTCAATCCCCCTACCCGCAGGGGTAGTATATATTGGAGTGCTCTGCTAATTTTTTCACCTGATGATGACGATCATTCGCTGAAACCCGGGTCGTGTTTCCTTAAAATCTGTGGTATTGTAAAAGTTTTTAATAAACCTTGGTGTAATGGAATACCACAAAGTTACTTCACAACGTATTTTATTTATGTTACATTTATTTTTGTTGGTAATTTTTGGTTTCAAATTTGGTCGACCGCGTCCGTCATTAGGACTATTATCGTGTCTACATTAGGTCTATTTTTGGTCTACAGCTAACTTCAATTAGTGAAGTTATCTGTAGACGTTAAATTGACCAAATTTAGACGTCTACAATTTTTAGTGTGCTCTCAGGGTACCGACAAGTGTTAATTTCGAAGGTCCAGGCGCCTACGCCGACTGGACTAATTTTGTCCGGGAATCCGAAAATTTCCCAGCAGACACCAAGAGAGATGAAGAGTCTTACAAAGTAAGGATCGCCATTTTATAAAATATGCTGGGAGGAAGTGCGATAGTGTTGTTCGCTCCTTTTCCGTTGACTGAGCCTGAGAAAAAGTCATACTCAGCTGTTTTAAAGGCATTCTAGTAGTACGCTGCGCCCAAAATTAATGAGACCTTCAAGCGCTTCATATTTTATCAGAGAATCCAAGAAGAAGGAGAAACATTTGAACATTTCTTTGCTGACTGGAGGCGCCTCATTAAAAATTGTGGATTCTCCAAATCTGAGCCTCAAGAGGACTCCGTACTTCGGGATCATATCGTTTACGGGGTACGAGATAAGACGGTACAGGAGGCCCTGCTTAGATCGGAGGATCTCTCTCTGGAGAAAGCGGCAGCCCACTGCAGAGCTGTAGAACAAGTGTGTGGCAGGCGAAGCAGATCAGAGAAACAACGGCTGAGATTACCACATAGACGGGCTCTCGAGAGTGCCCAGTGTGATGTATTTTGAAGTTGCCACCATACCATATTCATTTGGGCTAACCTCCCCTTAACTGTTTTGTTCCGCTGTCCCCTCCTCCCACGACTGTAACATCCGGGACTGTAACTTCTGAAGGTATGGCTCTCCTATGGAGAATATAGAAATATTCAATGAACCTGCTCTTGTACCATTTATCACCCGGCCGGATCCTAGCTCCAACTAAGTATCTAAGAGCAAATATGAAAGTGCTAACGAGGATGGGATTTTTTTCGTGGTAAACTGTGTGAATTGACTCGGTGACTTCATACATACACTGGTTTCATCATGAGCTCCCTCGTTGGACATTATTTACGTAAAACAGAAGATATCGAATGCTGGATCGATAGATACAAGACCTCACTAATGTTGAACAATTATGGGGCAGTTCAAAACGATAATGACGAGCCGGGAGACCCACTTGCCGGCCCAGCTCCAGAAGCGGCTCAACCGGACGCCGATGCCACGAATCAACAGGCTGCTACTGCCGCTATACGGGCATTCAATGAAGCTGTCGCCAGAGATATTCACCAAAGAGCATTTCTCATAGCAGAACTTGGCCCTGAAGCGTATGGTGACCTCCAAAGAACACTGTTGCTCGCGACGCCTATGGGAACAACGGTGCGTACGTCCTTGCGTGCTCTACGTCGTGTTTACAAGAGCACCAAGACGAGTGAATCAGCCAGATCCCAGTTTACGTCAAGTTTCCAGCAAAAAGGAGAGTCTATTGCTGACTATGTGCGGGCAATCCAGCTGTTAGCTTCGCGCTATGATTTTGGGGTGACATTAAACACACGTCTCCTTGAAAGACTCAAGACAGGAGTCACATCCAGTGCTGTTTTTGATGCTCTTTATGACGGCAAACCGTCTACGACTTATGACGATACCGTGGCTGCTGCTATTTCTGCGGAGGGGAAGGAGCATACAAAGGAAGCGATCAGACGTATGAGGGAGGCAGTTGACCAGATGAGCGGTGCAGAAGAATAAAAATCAAGTATAGACTCAGAAGAGGTCAATTAAGTATCCTATCGAGGAAGAGGCAACCAATCCAGGAACAACAGAGATCAGCGTGGACGTCCACCCAGAGGCAGAGGACGAGGTCAGCACCAGAACTTCCAAAGCAGGCTACCATCCCAGGGTGAACCACAGTTAAGCTGCAGTCAACCTCAACAATATCCCAGACGTCAACCATTTCCAAGCAGGTACCCTCCCCCGACCGTGTTATATTTGTCATCAGCCTGGATATTTTGCTAAGGAATGCTTGCAGAACGAAAAATCAGGTAATGAAGAGGGACATTCAAATCAATAACGTCCAAGGCAGTATAGTAAGAAGGTAAATGAGAAAAAAGGGTCTAAGTGTGACAGAGTTGCAACAAGTAGATCTGAGTCAGAAAATAGTGCCATTTCTTTTGGGCCAGATATTACTAATTCATTACGTTTGAAAAATGTTAAAGAGAGTTTAACAGGTACCAAGCTGAGTGAAAAAGGTTGCCTAGAGGTTAAAGAAAACGGTCAAAAGACTGATTGTATTATATATCTTAGTGAGAATGTTTATCATGATGGGCATTCTGATTGTTATTTGTATTATGACTTGGACAAAGAAACTTGGACTCAAGAATGCCCAGTAAAGAGAGATCAAACTGCCAAAGTAAGTTACCAAAGTAACAACAAACCTTTATACCGTGAAATGATTATTGAAAATGTATCTGCCTAGATGGAGGTTGATACAGGAACACCGAGATCTCTAATTCATTCCTGTCAATTTGAGAAATTGTTCCCTAAAGTTAAAGTAAACAAGAGCAATAGAATTATTATGTGTCGGGTGACAAACTCCTAACTGTAGGTGAAGCCAAATTTAGAGTAAAGGTACTGGGTGATAATGAATCAAAAGAAATGAGACTGATCATTTGTAATAGTGATCATAGATTTGTACCACTGTTAGGGAGAGAGCGGTTAAATTTATTTTGGCCTGTGTGGAGAGGCATATTTTTTGGAAACGTTGGAAACGTCAGTAATAGTGAGGAAAGCGAGATGAGACTGCTATACCAATGGAGAAAGGTTTATCCTGAGTGCTTTATCAAAGGTAGGTCTTGTAGTATTAAGAACTTTAAAGCTCAGATAGCTTTAAAGAGATATGTGGTGCCAGTAATTTGCAGAGAATACATGGTCCCCTTTGGAATAAAATACCAAGTGGAAAAGCAATTCAGGGAAGAGGTGGAGTCAGGTATTGCTGAATTAATAACAAGACCAAAGTGGGCTTCACCCATGTTTAGCATTCCCAAAGACAATGGAAAATTTAGAAATGTTATAGATTTTAAGATAGCTGTGAATCCACAGTTGGGCATTGATTATTATCCCTTACATAATACAGATGAATTATTTGCTTAAGTATCTGGAGGTGCTTATTTTACTGTAATTGATCTGAGTGAAGTTTAACTCCAAATGGAATTAACTCCAGATTCTCAAGACATTTAAGCAGTAAATACATATGCGCTTTTGAAATACAAGCGCCTACCTTATGGGTTAGCTATTTCACCTGCACTCTTCCAACAAATGATGGATGTAATGCTAAAAGACTTACCAGGTACCTATGCTTACTTGGATGATGTGATTATAAAGGGTCAAGACAGACAGGAATGTGTAAGGAGAGTGGAGACTTTTAAAAAGATTAAATGTGCACAATGTAAGGATTAATGAAAACAAGTGCCAGTGGCCCCGAAAATCAGTAGTTTACTTAGGGCACAAGATTAGTAAACAAGGAATTCATACCTTGGATACCATAGACTAATTTTGAAATGTAAGGAACCTGAGAACGTCTCAGAACTAAGATCATTTTTGGGTGATTAATTTTTGCAGAAAATTTCTACCCGATTTAAGTACTTTGTTAGCACCTTTAAATGCACTATTGAAGAGAGAGACTCCATGGGTATGGTCAAAAGATTGTCAGATTGGTCGTTGATCACTAGAGAATTGTTGTGTACTAACAAGGTGCTAGCACATTATGACTCTAAGAAAACGCTGGTTTTAACTACAGATGCATCGCCGTATGGAATTTCGGCTGTTTTGAGCCATAGAGAAGGAAAGATAGAGCGTCCAATTTTATTCAGCTTTTCTTTAGCATTCTTTTACAAAAGGGGGTATTAAAAATCTTGCATAAAGGCCACAGCGGGATGTTAAGAACAAAGATGCTAGCTAGAGATACAGTGTGGTGGTTAAACATGGATAGAGACATTGATGAACAGATTAAAAACTGCCATCCATTTGCTGTTGTAAATTTCAGAAGTACTAGTAAAATTACTGTGCAATGGCCATGTACATGTCAACCTTGGATTCGATCACATTTGGATTGTTTTGATTTTAAGAGAGAAAAGTTTTTGTTACTAGAAGGCAGTTTTTCTAAGTAGATAGAGGTGTGGAAAATGCCAACAGGAACCACGGCTAGAGATGTAATTCCAAAATTAAGATCATGTTTTGCCCTTTTTGTTATTCCTCAGGAAATTGTGGCTGACAATGGGCCGCCATTTAATTCTGCTGAGTTTTCGCAATTTTGTGCCAATAATGATATTGTTTTGACCCGCATAGCTCTCTATCACCCACAGAGCAATGGTCAAGCTGACAGATTGGTGCAAACAGTGCAAGTTTTCTTAGTGCATATCAGCAAACGCCTAGCACGGTAACTGGATGTTCCCAAGCAGAAATACTTTTAAATATTAAGCCCAGAACTCTAATGACAATACTAAAACCTCCAAAAGAGAGTAGTACGCCCAAAGATGCAATTAGTACTGAATGATCCAGTTAAAATAAGATTGACACCAAAAAGTACTATGGTTTTTGGGAAAGTTGTCAAGGTCTTAGGACCAACGGTGTATCTTTGCTTGGTGGGAGAGGAGGAAATTGTATGATGTCACATAAATCAATTGCAGCTAAGTGCACTCCAGGAGGTGCAGACTCGCACACCAGAGGGTAACCATTGTGCAATGCACGACAGTTCATTAGTGCCTCCAATCCATGTGCGGAAGCCAACACCCCCTGTGATTGCGCCAAACCCCCTGTGATGGTGCAGCAGTCGCCAGTGTTTGGCTCAAGTGTGCCTTCCCCACCACCAGTGTTGTCACCACCAATGGTGTTAGAGGCACCTACCCCTGCACGAGTGCTACCAGTGACACAAGATGAAAGAAAAGGGGTGATACTGTCCCCACTGAGTACTCCCCCAGTGCATCAAAGAGCGATTCCTTAGTCTCAGACCCCAAAGCCAACACTGACACCACAATTACGACATTCTCAGAGACAACATGTTTTACCAAAGAGATATTTTGATTTTCAGTTAAACAAGTAATCTTTTGTTAACCACAAAGTGGTATCTTGAAGTTTATTGTGTTAACTTAAGAGCATATATATCTCTGTGTAATTTTGACTGTTTGAAATGTCAGAATTCTTTTATTTTGCGCATGTAAAGCTTTTTGTTTGGCAGGGAGAGGGTGTGATGTATTTTGAAGTTGCCACCATATTTATTTAGGCTAACCTCCCCGTAACTGTTTTGTTCCGCTGTCCCCTCCTCCCATGACTGTAACATCCGGGACTGTAACTTCCGGAGGTATGGCTCTCCTATGGAGTATATAGACATGTTCAATGAAACTACTGTAGTATCATTTATCACCCGGCCGCATCCTAGCTCCAATTAAGTGCCTGAGAGCAAATATGAAACCCAGCATATAGAAGGAAGCACGCGAAGTGAGGATTAATGAACGGGAATTATACTATTGTCCTGGAATGTCAAGGGACATTGAAACCGTAATTAATAATGTGAAGTATGCAATGAGTTCCGAACCAGAAACCGGAGACAGACATTACTCCCTCATGAGGTACCTAAGTTGCCATTTGAAAAAGTTGCATGTGACATTCTAGATGTTTTTTTAAATCCTAAATCTTGTCCTTGTTGACTTTTGCTCTAAATGGTTGGAATTAGTTCCACTGCCAAGTAAAACTACTAGTGCTATAATAAATACATCATAGAGCGTTTTCACGAATCATGGCATTCCCACGGAATACATTGCAGACAACATGCCATTCATGTCATATGACTGTCCAAAATATTTCAGAGAGAATGGGATGGAGTTGAGGACAAGTAGCCCCCATTACCATCAAAGTAATGAGCTTGCAGAAAACGGTGTCCATATTGGCAAACAAATGCTATGGAAAATCCAAGAATTAGGTAAAGATATCAGGAACCTGTTGAGGGATTATCTGAATCTCCCCTGAAAGGGCTCAATGTGTCCCCAGCCCAAATATTGTTTAGCCGTCAACAGTGCTCCGAGCTTCCTGTCACAATGGAAGCTTTGAAATCAAAGGTATAAAAATGTATATATGAAGCACTCCAGGCTAAGCAGGATAAAGTTAATGAATACTATTACAGAGCCTCCAGGAGGCCAGTCAAGGAATTCAAAAGAGGAGATAATGTATGGATAAAGGCAAGATACAATGAATGGTGAGAGCCTGGTATTGTTATGGAACAGTACAGTTGCCCTAGGTCTTACTTTGTTTAAAATAAGCATGGTAATGTCGTAAGGCGTAATGATGTTCACTTACGCAATTACCTCTCTAAAAATGTGTCATTACAAAGTCCTCTTATGCTATTAGAGGAGCATATAGCAACAAGAAATAGTGATACTCATAGAAGCCCTCAACTCGCCAGAGAAAGGTGAGGTACTTCAGGTGTTCTCAGAAGTCAGAGGACAACTGGAGAAAAAGGACACTTAGAGACTACCAATTCAGAAATTGGGACTACAAGAAGTGACAGAAGGGTGAAAGCTCCAGTACGCCTCACCCTGTAAAAGGAGAGGTGTTGTAGTATATTCTCATGTGGTTGGTACCCCTGTGCTCCCCACATACTCCCCCACGGAAGTGACGTATTTGTAGCCGTTAAGATATGTACATTTTGTGTGAAAGTGTCGGGAATAAAGACTTGAAAGAATCCCAGTTAAACTCTCTTATTAATAAATTTATTTACTAAATCTTCAAAGCTTTGAGATAAAAACAGATCCCTTCACCGGCTCTTTTATACAGTCGGCTAAGTCGCAAAGAGCGATACACTCAGTCCAGAGCCTTGAGGTATACCATTTTCCTGGTTGAAATTTCTTGACAAGGTGTCAACAATCCTAATTTGAAAAACACGACCTGTTAAAAATTTTTTAATTAAAATGGGCAAGTTACCCATAAAACTCCAATCGTGCAGCAATTTTTTAATCTTCCGCCGCCACACTCGGTCGTAGGCCTTCTCCAGGTCAAAAAATACCCCTATGACATGTTAACGGAGTAGAAAAGCTTCCTGGGTGAATGTGCCCAGCGTCACTAGGTGGTCAGTTGTGGACCTTCCCCGCCGAAAGCCACACTGTATATCGGAAAGAAGGCCTAGCCATTCCAAACACCAGACGAATCGGCGATTTAACATTCTTTCCATGACCTGACATAGGCAGCTGGTTAGGGAGATAGGTCGATAATGACTCGGCTCGACTCTATCCTTTCCCACTTTAGGAAAGGTAATGACCACGGATTCTCGTCAGGAACTTGGAAATATTCCCTCAAAACAAAGTTGGCTGAGGGTCCGAAGAATTTCCCTAAACCCTGACTCTGGAAGATTCCGGAGAAAGGTATTATGGATGCCGTCAATTCCAGAAGAACTGTCTCAAGGATCATTAATAGAGGACTGGAGTGCCCATAGGTTAAACTGAACGTTATAACCAGAAAGCTCACGTGTTTCCTTAAAGTCGAGATTTGAGGACTCATATCCATCCTCCATCGCAATGAATGGAGCGTCGTAGTTATCGCTACAGGAGATATTAGCGAGTTCTAGGCCTAATATCTCGCATAGCTTGTTGGGGGATGTTATTACTTCCCCATTAACCTTAAGGTAGGAGACGCTGAGAGTGCTGCGTGCCCGATATAGCTCTCACCTTTTTCCATACTTGAGCTATAGGTGTTCGACTATTGATGCTGGAAGCGTAATCCATCCAGGAAGTTTTCTTGGCCTCTTTCACAACCTGCCGGGCTTTGGCTCTCAGCCGCCGGAAGGAGGACAGATTCGTTGCCGATGGGTACTTATTGAAACTACGCAACGCCTTTTTTCGATTTTTAATTGCCTCAGTGCACTATGCGTCCCACCATGACACTGGTTTACGGGAGGTAATACCGGTTAACCTCGGTACGCTTGATTTCACGGCTTTAGTTATGGAAGCAGTGAGGTTCTCTACGTTGTGAACTGCATTTACGTTTTCGTCGTAAATGAAATTAAAATTTGATTTAAAAACACTCCAGTTCGCCTTTCGGATATTCAAGATATCCCGGTGAACAGCATCTTCGGTATTGGATTGCTGCATTTGGATAAAAATAGTAAAGTGATCGCTTCCGAATAGATCTCCATGTACGGACATGATGATGTTAGTCATAAAGCTGTTTGAGCACATGCATAAGTCAATGGTGGAGAATTCACCATTAAAGCTGTTAAAATGGGTTTTCTCCCCAGAGTTCAATAAATAAAGGTTAAAATCTTCAATAAAACTAGTTAAAATCAGTCCCCTCCTGTTGCTCTGTATCCGAGTGCTTCCCCATCAGGGATGTGATCTGAGGGAATTTGAAGGGCTGCCATGATCCACCGGTATCGATTATATCGAACAGTGGAGTATTGATGGGTCGGCAACCTTGTGGGTACCCGGATGAGGGAGACGGAGCTCATGGACGGGATTCAGAGAGAGTCGCATGTATAAGTTTAAATCCGGTGTCAGCCATGTAATCACCGAGTAAACAATAAACACCTCCGTTCCGTTTGCCGTTGTTTTAAGCGGAAACTAGCGGAATTTTGTGATTTCGGAGATTTTTTGAACGATGCGTTGAGGGATAGGCTTGTTTGTGGGTTGGAATCAGCGGTTATCAGACAGAGATTACTTCTGAAGAGAAAATTAACATATGAACAGGCATGCATCATCGCCACCGATTTAGAGCTGGCACAGAGGAATTCAGCGTTTGACGGTAATAACAAGTTCTCGGTAGGTAGGTAGTATTAGTTTGTAGGGTGCGTCGACGGCATGGTCATTTTGCACCTCTACTCTTCAAAGTTATGTATATACTTTCTATATTCGGATAAGGCAGGTTGTCAGGTAGCTAGATATATTGCTTATCTATTATAGGGTTCAGGTTAAAACCATTTACATTTCCTAAACTGTTGCTTATATTTTATTAAAAAGCGCCGTTTCCTTTAGAAATAAAATTACGCGGCCAATAGCATTGGGGTCGTCACCCAGAATGGACCCTAGGTCACCCCCAATGCCCAGTCGGCTACGCATGTCCCGGTATCTGCCACACTCCGTCAGGATATGCCGAATTCCGAGAGGACAGTTACAGTCATCACACCGGGGTGGGATTTTCTCTTCAGTGAAGAGAAAGGAGTGGGTCAGATGACTGTGCCCTATCCTCATACGGGTGATGACCACCTCCTCCCTTCTACTATCCCTGACGGGGGACAACCAGGCTTTGGTGGAACTTTTTATCTCGCGCAGTTTATTATTGGTCACCGATTTCCATTCCGTATCCCATTCATTCAGGATTCTGCGTCTGAGTGTGTTCTGGAGATCTTCTACGGTTACTGCGTCTAGGTCAACTCTATGGTTACCGAGGGCCTTTTTCGCAGCATCATCGGCTGCCTCATTTCCCGGGATTCCCACGTGGCTAGGGACCCACGCAAACTTAATAGAGATGCCTCCGCTCTGAAGGCTTCTCAGAGATTCTTGTATATCTCTTATGATTGGGTGCGCAGCATTATAATTTGAGATGGCTTTCAAGGCGCTCATGGAGTCGGAACATAGCAAACATGATATACCTCGAGTCTCAACGTCCCTAAGGGCAAGTTTAATAGCAGTCAACTCTGCAGTGTACACGCTGCATTCGGAGTTCAGCTTTGTGCTCACGGTTTTGTACAAGCTCACATAGGCACAGGCACATTCTGACTCAGACTTAGAGCCGTCCGTGTAAATGGGTGTTAGATCGTGGCATTGGGATAGGAACTCTGAAAACAAGGACCTATTTTCCTCAGGAAGTGAGTCAGACTTTGCCGGCTTGCTAGCTTCCACCAGATGTCCGGCTGAGGAATAAGCCATGGAGGAGTTTTAGCCACTCGTATCCTTTCTATCCGGGGAACGGTAATAGAATATCTCTCTAAAATATAGGCAAAACGCACATAAAAAGGTTTAGTAGCCCGTGGTTTTCTGTTAAAAATGTGAGTCATCGGTTCGTTAATGGTTAATTTAAAACACGGATGCGATGGCATGGCTAAAATTTTACTAGCGTAGTTACACATCAAAAGATCTCTACGGATGTCAAGCGGTGGTTCACCTGCATCACACAGAAGGCTATTGATCGGACTCGTTCGAAAGGCACCCGTTGCTAGCCGGAGTCCAAGGTTGTGTATACTTGCTAGCGGCTTTAAGTATGATGCGCGGGTAGCACCATAGATAAAAGAACCGTAGTCCATCTTGGATCGAACCAGTGCCCTATATAGTCGCAGCATTGTAGATCGGTCCGCGCCCCATGAACATCTTGTCAATATTTTTAAAATATTAAGGGATGGGCTAACTCTCATTTTCAGATCAGTAATGTGGGGTCTCCAGGTTAGCCTTTGGTCCAAGATCATTCCTAAAAAATGGGCTGAATTCACAAACTCCAGTGGTCGATCTCCTAAGCGTAGGGTTGGTAGAAACAGCCCTCTTTTTCTGTGAAAATGGACGCATCGCGTCTTCTCTGGGGAGAAGCGTAGCCCATTTTTGCATGACCAGTGGTGAAGTCTGTTTAGCGTTATCTGTAATTGTCGCTCAGCCGTTGATAACTTGGATGACCTGCAGAAAATTGCCAAGTCATCCACAAAGAGGGATGCCTCGACGGGTGGTAGGATGGAGGATACCACGTCGTTGATAGCAATGGCGAACAGGGTGACACTGAGTACTGACCCTTGGGGAATTCCATTTTCTTGGATCTTCAATCTGGAAAATGAGTTACCCACCCTAACCTTAAAAACTCTATGGCTTAAAAAATTTTCGATAAAAACTGGCAAGTTGCCCTTCCAGTCTCTCAGAGTCTTTAGAATTTTAAAACGCCATGTTGTGTCATATGCTTTCTCCAGATCGAAGAACACGCTCAGAACGTGTTGTCGTCGAACGAAAGCTTCCTGAATGAACGTGTCAATTCGGATAAGATGGTCAGTGGTGCTTCGGTGTCTTCGGAATCCGCACTGAAGATTGGAGAGAAGGTTGCGGCTCTCGAGACACCACACGAGTCAGCGATTTACCATTCTCTCCATTAACTTGCACAAGCAAGAGGTTAAAGATATGGGCCGGTAATTCCCTATAATTGACTTCTCTTTACCCTTTTTGGGAATTGGGATAATTACCGATTCACGCCATGCATGAGGGAAGCTTCCCGTTTCCCAAACACTGTTGAAGGTGTTCAGAATGTGTTCATTTGCCTCCTTCGGTATACGCCTGAGGAAAGCATTGTGGACACGGTCCGCCCCTGGGGCGCTATCCTTCAGCTCATCGATTGCGGACGTGAGTTCCCATTGAGTGAATGGAGCATTGTAGTTCGCCATGAAGTGCCCAGTCGTAAAAGACTTGTTTTTCTTCTCTTGCTGACATTTAAGAGTCAGGAATGTCTTGTCATAATTCGCGGTACTACTGATAGAGGTGTAGTACTCCCCAAACGCCTCGGCCACAGCTTCTGGTTGGGATTTTATGATTCCATTCACCATCACAGATGGAATTGAGAGCTGATGATACCTCCCGCTTATGCTTTTAATTTTTCTCCAGACCTCCGAATTTGCCGTGCGATGGTTGATCGTTTTTACGTATTCATTCCAGCATTTTCTTTTAGATTCAATAACTATTTGACGTGCCTTCGCTCGTAGACGGCGGAACGCTTCGAGATTCCGTGCCGTGGGGTATTGTTTAAAAATACGCAGGGCTTTCTTTCTCTTCGCGATAGCTTCAGCGCAGTCCTTGTTCCACCATGGCACTGGAGCGCGCTTCAACCTACCAGATGAAAGTGGAACACTTTGCTCGGCAGCAGTTAGTATAGCGACTGTGAGTGTGTCCACGTTTTCCGGTCCGCTACGTGTGCCATCGAAAGTAAATTTGAAACTATTCCCAAAAGTTTCCCAGTCAGCCTTCCGTAAAATCCAATTCCTGGGTACGTTAATATTTGGGTTAAACCCATTTTTACTGATTAAAATCGGGAAGTGGTCACTTCCGCAAAGGTCGCTGTGAACACTTAGTTTAAAACGTGGGGCCAAGCTTGCACTACACATGAAAAGGTCTATTGCAGAAAAGGTGCCGTTAAAAGAGTTAAAATGTGTCTTTTCGTTCTTGTTAATTAAAACAAGGTTAAAATCATTTAAAAACCTTTCTAAAATCCTTCCACGGCGGTTAAAATCACCACTGTTATCTCCCCAGAGAGCGTTGTGGGCATTGAAGTCACCTAGAAGGACAAACGGACGTGGCAGCTGCCTCACCAAATCCTCCAGGGATCTCCTAGTTAACGGAGACCTTTCTGGGAGATACAAATTACAAAAGGTTATCTCCTCTGGTGAGGCTACCCTCACAGCGATAGCCTGGAGAGGAGTCGTAATGTCGATTCGGGATGTGTAGAGGGTATCCCGAATAATTACAGCGACTCCTCCCTGAGCCCGTGTCCCAGTTGTGTCATCGTGGCGCAGTACCACATACCCTTTAATTTGTGGTGCGTCTCTTTCCTTAAAATGGGTCTCCTGAAGAAATACGCAGGTGGGATTCAGGTCATGCATCAGGAGTTTGAATTCCTCTAATCTCCTGTAAAAACCATTTAGGTTCCATTGTATGGCAAAAAGAGCCATATTGTAAAAATTTAGTTAAAAATTAAAACAATAAATAAATAAATATGTAGTCTTAAAAAAAATATATAAAATATAAGGCTATCTGCTTAGCTTGAGCTTCCTTCCTTTTGTACTTTGAAGGAGAGTTCGCAGTTGGCTTTCGTCTAATATTTCCTCTTCCATGTCCTCCTCCCGGACTTCGCGGGGAGGAGAGGCGGAGGGTGAACGCGAGGCTACGCGTTCTTTCTCTTTGCGTTTGGGAGAGGTAGATAGTGAGCGGTTTGGAGGGAGCTTTTTATTACTCAGGGCCTCAGAAACCACGGAGGTTTCATTTTTGGAATCCTTCTTCAGTGTGCTCTTAGGGTTTCCTGTTGAGGGCAATTTTTTAGTGGAGATATTCTCCTTACTTTTCGTTTCTTGCTTCTTTGGTTCCTGACTCTCAGTCTGTGTGCTTGCCGACACTTTTTTAATCGTGGCTACAGATGCGAATGATCTAGAAAATGTTGGGGCTATCACCGTTCTAAACTTTTTCCTAGCTTCTAGGAAAGGGATTTTCTCAAGCACCTTTATCTCCATTATCTTCTTTTCCTCCTGCATCCTTGGGCAATCCCGTGAATACACGGGATGCGCTCCTTGGCAGTTAACGCAGAGCGCCGGGCTGTCACAGACATCTCCATCGTGCTTGTCTTTTGCACATTTGGGGCAGGTAGGCTTCTCTTTGCATTTGGACACTATGTGACCAAAGCATTGGCATTGGAAACACCGTAAAGGACTGGGTATAAAGGGCCTTACAGAGCACGAGTTGTAGCCAACATTCACTCGGCTTGGAAGTTTATCCAGCGAGAATGTAAGCACTACAGATGTTGAGTCGACGAATTCCCCATTTCGCTTAGTCTTGAGTCTACGACAGGAGATGACGCCCTGGGGAGCCATCTCCTTCGTTATCTCCTCGACAGAGGTGTATAACAGATCGTAGCACGATATAACGCCACTGCATGTATTTAGGGTTCTGTGTGCCTCAACCTTTACGGGGATATTTAGAAAACTTTTCATGCTAAGGAGCTTTTCGCTTTGCTTATCATTTGACGTCTGTATAAGCAGTGATCCGTCGCGTAGCTTCTTTACGTTTTCCAAGGAACCAGGAACATCATTGCTGAGGGCTTTATGGATTAGGAAGGGGGATACCTTCGAGAGGTTCTCCCCTTCGACCGAACATTTCATTATTAAATATTTCCTGCATATCATTACAGGGTCTCCACCGCCCATATCAGGGCAGCGTCTCTTAAGTGGAGGAAATGAATTCGTCTCCATAAGAGTGTGTGTTTCATCCCCTGGCCTCCCCACCCACCACGAAGCCACACATTTGGGACGCCGCACCGCAAACCGGTGCGGTCGCCAGGGCTAACCAAGGGGATATAGCACTATCGATATGGGAGCCTGCGTCGAGTTAGAACCTAAAACGCGCAGGCCCTCCTAACCCACGCGCCTTCGGCCGCCCTAAGCAGACCCCCGTCTCTCCAGCACTCGCCATCGAACGCAAGCGTGTCGAAAGCCGATTGACCGGGGGTGGCTAGCCCCCGGCCGCCCGTTTACAGGGAATCCGGGGCCGAAGTGGGGTGTTACGAATGTTGGGGTGGGGCGAAGGAGACTACTTTCTTGTTGTGTTTCAAATGAGAAGTATTTTAATGTGGATGATATCAATGTTTTCAAGTTTGAGTGGAGTCCAATACTGGAGGGAAATAGTTATAAATCACTGTTGAAGGACAGCAAATTGCTATCCAGTTATGCATGCAAATATCCAAATGTTTTTAGTGGGGAAAAATCAAACATGACAAAGCAGGGTTAAGGCAAATCTTGTGGTTAGGGAGAATTCTATCCCAATTTTTCACAGGCCGTAATCAGTACCTTTTGCCTTAAAAGGGTAAGTTCATAGGCAATTGGAATGGTAACCAGTGGGGTTCTAAGACATGTGAGACATTCAGAATAGGCCTCCCCAATAGTGTGTGTTCCAAAGATAGACGGGGGTGTTCGGATTTGTGTTGAAGGAATGAAGGTTGAAATTGAAACACTGCAATTTCCAGACAGTTTTATTCTCCACGACCATAGCTGGGCAAAGTTAATCCAAAAATTAACTTCGTTAATGCATTAAAAGCTACTCAAAATGTTAACTTCGTTAATCGTTATCTTGATGAAAATTTAACGCGAGTTAAAGTTATCCGTTAAAGTTAAAAATCTATATGAAGTTGTAGGCAATTTTGAATTATATGCCACTTAAAATTTACGTATTTTTAATGCCAATGAATATAATAAGAATTTCGTGGTCAAAAATACTTAATAAACAGTATAGCTTAGGTAATGTAGACTTATACACATGAGGTATGGAGTTTCATATTAATATACCGTTTCCGTCAGTAAAGTTGGACCTGACGCTGTTCGTATTTGATTGTGGAAATAGAAACCTTCTGATGCACCGCTACCGGTAGCTGCAATACCAAAAGATTCACCAATATTTTGCTGGCGTAGTTTTGTGCCATTAGATGGTGGAAAAACTATTGCCAGTCCAATTGACATAAGAAGAATCCACAGTTCTTGAAGAAGCCTTAGGTTTTCGTTTTCCCACGAGTTGATCCTGCCTTTACTTTTTCTTCAAATTGAACGCATTTAGATGCATGCGTCTCTTCATGTCTTGTTTATTGTTTTAGGTGGAAACGTGAGTCTTGACTGTGTAAATTGTGTCTGTAAAAGTTACGTAAAAGTCTGATTGCAGTATAAACGCCGAGTTCTCTTGATTGAATTCTCAACACAACTCCTTCAAAAAGTTAATACATGGCAATCCTGATGGCTCTGAACAAAAGTAACGGACTTAAATTAACGGAAGTTAATAAGACCGTTAATAGTTTTTGGATTTAACTTAAAAGTTAAATCGTTAAGCAATATGTTAACTTCGTTAATTAACGATTAACGCTTTTCTGCCCAGCTATGTCCACGACCATGGTTTCGTTGCAAGGCAACATCATCAGGTGAAATATTAAGTACAGAGAGCAGTATATATAGGTGGTAAGGAAGGAGGGAGGGAGAGAAGGGGGAAAGGGGAGGCCGGTGTGCAAGGGTTAGGGAGGATGAGTCAGGGGAGGGTGGTGCTATGGCGAGTTGCGCCTGGTGGAGGGTTCACCGTGGGTGGGTAATGAGAGGGCTTGGGCATTGAAGGAAAATGGAGGAGGGGGGAGCGGGAGGGATACAAATGTTCATTGACCAAGTTATGGCCGTTGGAATTTGCGTGGCCGGTGATCTCCAACTCTTCTAATCTGTCCAACCTTGGGCCTTTCTTCTCTCTGTGAAGTACACGGGGGTGAACTCACTGCTGTGACCATTTTCCAGTAGGTGCCTGGCGAAGTACGAATAGGATGCATTCCGGGTGGTGAAGCATGCCTTGGGCTCCTTCGCTCTGGTGGCGAAGTTTCGGACAGTTTGCCCGACGAAGATGACGTCAAAGTCGTTGCATTTGAGAGAATAAACACCGCTTCCTTTCAGGGACATTTAGTCATGGGTTGATCCTAATATCTTGCCCAGGTAAAACTGTGTGCGGAAATTGCAGTGTTTCAATTTCAACCTTCATTCCTACGATGAAAGATTTCCACAGTGTTAAGCCTGAAACTATTAACTAAGATTTGTGTTGACTTTAAGGTGACCTTAAATAGGGTTTTGGAGACAGATTTTTATCCCTTGCCCAAATTAGATTATGTGTTTGGCTCATTGGCTGGGGGAACTGTGTTTTGTACGCTGGACCTTCAAAATGCATATTTGCAATTAGGTGTCGGACTGGAATCACAGAAGTACCTTAACATCAACACTGACGATGGACTGTATCAATTTATCCGCCAACCCTTTGGCATTTCTAGTCCTCCAGGTATTTTTCAGTCTGTTATGCAACAGATTGTCAAGGGTTTGCCCATGGTTACATGTTATTTGGGAGACTTATTAATTTCAGGGAAGGATTTAAAAGATTGCAACAAAGGGTGGAAATGGTGCTGAACAGGCTAAATGAATACAATGTGAGGGTGAACATGAATAAATGGTTTTGTGAGTCAGTGGACTATTTAGGCCATACCGTAAGTTCAAAAGGAGTGTGCCCAATAGCACACAAAATGAAGGCCATACTGGAGGCTAAAGTTCCCCAAGATGCGTCACAAGTGAGATCCTTTGTTGGAACGTTAAATTTTTATCACCGCTTCCTGCCTAACCTTTCAAGTCTACTAAAACCTCTATATGATCTTGTGAAGAAAAATGCACCTTGGGAATGGACTTTTGAATGCAACCAAGCTTTTGGTAAATGTAAGAAACTCTTACTGGGCCATCCATTGTCGGTGCATTACAACCCTAACTATCCCCTAGTGGTATCAGCGGATGCATCACTATATAGTGTGGGTGCCGTGCCGAGTCACTTGATTGATAGGGTTGAGAAACCAGTGATTTTTGCATCCAGTACACTATCTAGTGCTCAACAAAATTACTCCCAGTTAGACAGAGAGGCAGTGGAATTGATTTTTGCCCTGAAGCGTTTCCATTAGTATTTGTATGGGCAACACTTCACCTTAGTGAGTGACCACCAACCCCTACGGCACATTTTCGCACCAGAGAAAGGGGTGCCTACTGTTGTTAGGTTGCAGAGATGGCCCATTGTACTATCAGCCTATATGTATAAAATTCAATACCGGAAGTCAGCCTTGCTCTGTCCTGCGGATGCCTTATCTCGATTGTCAGTAGGTACCTGAGGAGAATGTAGAGGAATATGTATTTAGTGTTTCTCCTGCAAAATTTCCCCTGACTTATGTGGAGGTGTCCACTGAAACTGAAAAGGATGTGGTATTGTCTAAGGTTATGGATTTTACAAAGCACGGATGGTCAAATTTTGTCAAAGAACCAGCAATTGTTCGGTTTTTCAGACATAGGTATGATATCTCCATTGAAAATGGATGTTTATTTATGGGTTCAAAGGTGATCATACCTCACATATTGCTAAACGACATGCTGAATTTATTGCATGGGTCACACCCAGGAATGGTAAGAATGAAGTCTCTTGCTCGTTCGTTATGCTGGTGGCCAAATGTAAACAGGGATATTGAAGAGAAAGTGAAAATTTGTGAAGCATGCCAAATTGTTCATTTTTAACCAGACTGTTCGCAAAAGGCATCATGGCCCAGGGTTGATATTTGGGGCAGGCTACATGTTGATTCTTTTGTTATGCAAAAAAACTATTTCCTGGTTATTGTTGATAGAGAGAGTAAGTCGATTGAAGTGTACCATATGGCAAATGGAACTGATGCTAGGAAAGTATGTGAAAACTTGAGTGCATTGTTTAGCAATTTTGGGTATCCATCACAGATAGTCTCTGATAATGGCCCTCCATTCGACTCGAAGCTGCTTGTTGATTTCTTCTCCTGTTGAGGCATTGAGGTATTCAAGTCCCCAGCATACCATCCCCAATCCAAGGGTATTGCGGAGAGAGCTGTTCAAACCATTAAAAGTTTACCAGCCAAGGAGTTAAATACAAACCCAGGTGCCCTCAGTGACAACATTCGATCAGTCCTTCACAAAATTTTACTTGCCTATCGTACTACACCTTTGGCAAAAGGTAGGATAATCCCCTAAGAAAGGTTACCCAAGTATAAACCTCGTACCCTCTTGTCATAAGTTATACAACCTTCAAGTCTTACCCTTACAAGCTCTAGATACCCAGAATACAAAGTGGGTGAAGCCGTTTTGGTTAAAATCTAACCAGGTAGTGTTCCTGTAAAAGGTGTAATTAGGGAGAGGGTCAGTACGGTTACTTACAGGGTGTACATTGGAAGCCAATGTCGGTAGTGCACATGGGGCCCGGGGGATGAAGATTTCCATGGTATAGTACCACCATGGAGCCACAATTTCGGGACGCCGCACCGCAAACCGGTGCGGTCGCCGGGGTTACCCGAGGGGGATATGGCGCCCTAGAGGTGGTTGTCTGTTTCGAGTTGGATCTTCAATGCACGGCCCCACCAAACCCGTACACCGACTGCCCTACGCAAGACCCCGACCTCCCTGCCACTCGCCACCGAACGTATCGGAAACCGACTGACCGGGAGTGGCTAGCTCCCGGCCGCCCGTTTACAGCGAATCCGGGGTCAAAGAGGGGTATTGGCCCGTAGTCCATACGGGGCATCCGACACTCGGCTGGGAACCACGCACTTCACCCTCCATCTCCTTCTTACTGGTCTCCACACATGGCAAACATGCGGGTGGATCGCAGGCCAGGTGGTGTGGCCGCACACAGACAGTTAACCCACAATACTGTCCTTGCTCAACCCTGGCTGGCTCAGAGTTTGTTTTCGGGGTTATCTCCCCACCCTTTTAGTCGCCTCTTACGACAAGCAGGGATACTGCGGGAGTATTCTGATCCCCCTACCCGCAGGGGGTTGCAGCGAGGGGGGTTACTAATGAGACGGAGGGTCGAGCCCAGTTGCCCAGGAAAGGGTCTTAGCACACGCTAAGCCGGGTCTCGAGGGGTCACAGTATACCTAAGATTTTTGCCTCCGTGGCGGTCACTTCTCCTCGTCGGCTACTGCCGACACTAGGTCTTTTGGGTAGTAAAATCCACGTCAGTCATAGCCGGCATTCGGTGCGAAAGGGTGCATTTCATGATTTACAAATCTGGAGTTCCCGTAAATACTTTGTTCCGGTAAATATGCAATTCATCGAAGTATTAAAGCTGTTTAGGTCAACGTTACCATTCCTCAAGTGCAATGAGTGTCGCTGTATCACTGTGGTCTCCACCTTTACTCATATGAAGAAGAGTTGAGCTCATGATTTTGGCTGTCTCCCGGGACCAAGTCACAGAATTTTCACAGGCATCCGTATCATTTGAGTGAACTACCTTACCCAAGGATAGACCAATACCACCTCGGAATGCCGTCGCTTTCTATCCACAACTGCATATTCAATGAGTAAATTCGCTTATCTCGCAACCATATGTCTAGAGGTCGACCTACCACCCACAACACTGTGGACCCACTCGGTAGCTTTAAGCTCAACCCTGAGTCTTGTGAATTACTCATACATATACCTATACAGTAACCTCCCAATTTTCCCTGATAATGACTGGTAAAGGGTACATGGATAAAAAGGAAACACGGATAATCTGCTTTCTGGTTCTTTCCGGATTCATTTCTATACGGTGCGCTGCCAAAATAAAAAAACTCCCAAAGAAAAAAACACATTCTGCTAATGAAAAGATCCTCACTGTACATACTTTGTACAACATCATGTAAACACGTAGTGTCTTATACTTCATATACAAATTCAAGATGAGTCGTGATAGTTGCAGCTAAAATTTTGTCAAAAAGGGTCGTCTTAGATTCAGATGAATATGGTGGTTACTTTAGTGACACTAGTTACTTTTTGCTGCCCCACAGATAGCAAAAAATTTAGACTGACTCATCTTGGCATCATGGATTCACTAAGAGACAAGTGGTAAATTAAATATGCAGTTTTCAGAAATGTAGTCCATAGGCTCTAACAATAGAGATAACAGCTTCCGATACTATAGAATAGTGAATTATTTTTTTATGTAGAATAGTGAATTAATTTTGTTTACTATAACATATCACCATCAACTTTTCCAATACTTCCAAATACCTAGACCTCAAATTAGAAGTTAGAAAATCAATTAAATGCTGGAATCATGACTTACTTAAACATGATATTTCAAGCCAGAAAACATAACTATGCCAGGACTGGTTTCAAAGATGCTTCTTTAAATTCTATGTTTACCTTCAATTACCATACCTACTGGCATACTGGTAACATCAGCATAAAAGAAGAAACACTTTTTTCCACACATTTTAAAGTAGAAAAATTATTCTCTACTTATTTCTAACATATCTTTTAATTTTTTCCTTTTCAAAATAAAATGAGGTAGGAATCAATTTTGTTCCATGAGCACAGAAAGATAACAAGAATGTGTAATGTGTTTACTCAAGTCACCATGAAGTTTGACCTAGTGGCATCTACTGCTCAGTTTGAGAGTTCAAAAAATGTCAATGGAACCTTATCCATGTTTACTTTACCAAAGGTTCAAAATTTGACCTTTTCCTTGCATTAATGATACACATGAAACTCAATAATGTTGTCTTTGTAATCCCTATGGATTATTCAGAGCATTTATGTTTTAATTTCTGAAACCCATTTTCCCATCTTTTATTATTTATTTTTGCTTTCATTTGGAATCCATATTATACTCCATCATCATCACTACATAGGCTTCAGTACTAGGTATTTGTAACTAATTACTTTACTAGATACATAAACCAAAATCATTTTTAGTGAGAAAAGCAACAATTCCCACATTAACCTAAGTAATGGGAAACACTGCCTGCCTGTAAGAAGGTAGAGAAAAACATTATAAGAGACAACCTGTGAATTCGGTTAAATACACTCCTGAGATTATGAAATTGAATGGACGTGAAATGGATTCTCTGGAAGATATAGCCAAAGCATTCAGGGAATATTTTATGCCAGGATATGATAATGAGACTATTACCAAGAATCTGTAAGGTTGACAAATGAAGTGTCTCCTAGTACCAATAATGTTTTCATAAGACATAACAATACGGAGGAGGTATTAAAGGCAATAAAAAGTATTAGAACTAAAAGGTCAGTTGGTTCAGATGGCATACCAGATTATATTTTTAAAGACTGCGCAGATATTATAGCCCCAACATTAAGCCATTTGTTCAACGTTTCCTTAAAAATGGTAGTATTTCCGACTAAATGGTAAACTGCTAAGGTTTGTCCCATTTTTAACAACGGAGACCGAAATGACGTAAAGAATTACCACCCAGTGAGTATTTTGTCGATCTTCTTCAAAATATTCAAGTGTATTATATATAAACAATCAAATTCCTGCTCAAGTGTCAAATGAGTGAATTTCAACATGGCTTCTTGGCAATTAAATCAGTAGCAACAAATCCAACTAACATCACAGATTATGTTATCACTATCATGGACCTTTGTAAGAAAATGACCTTTGTAAATCATATATTATACATTACCATGCCTGCTTGTAAGATGCAGGGTTTTCTATACCGTATGGCAAAGTACTTTAGGAAAGAATGTGTGCTAAAATTACTGTATTTTTCTCTTGTAAGGAGTGAATTAGAATATTGCTCTGTAATATGGAACCCTTATGCAAAAAAATACTGTGAAATTATTGAGAGAATTCAGAAAAGGTTTTTAAGGTATATTATATTTGGTATCGCGTTTATCCCATTATGGAGAATCATATAAAATACGACGACTTATTGGAAATGTTTCATTTCCATAAATTATTTGATCAGAGAATATTGAACGATCTTCTATTTACACATGATGTAATAAATAAAGGAGAATGTGGCATGCTGTTGAATCGATTAAATTTCCATGTTCCATCTTGAAAGGGTAAAAATATGATGACATTTTGTCATGAATGTTAATAGTGAATACTGTAAAAATTCGCCTATTAACAGATTGTGTATTACATATAACAAATATTGTAACTATCTGAATTTGTATCAAGATAGAAATAAATTTTGAAGAGCTAATTTCACAACTAATCACACTGAGGTAATGTTATTGATGTGTAGAATGAATAATTTATACATGTTTAACCAATTGATATTTATAAATGACCAATGTTATTTATTAATATTTGTATTTTCTTGTTTGTCTAGGGTTTTTGACCAGTGCTAATAATATTTGTATTTCCTTGTTTGATCGTTAATTGTTTACCCTGTAATTATATTTATATGTTGGGTAAACATTAAAAACAATAAATAAAATCCCTTTTCCCAAAAAGAATGGGGCTGAGAACTGTGAAAATTTCAAGACCATGCCCGACGACTCCTGCCTGGAAGACATTGACAAGAATCATCTGCAGAAGAACAGAACTAAATCCCAAGGAGTTCCTGGATATAGGTTCATAACAGCAAGGACACAATAGAAATGGTTTTGGCCCTCAGGCTACTCGTAGAAAAAATAATGGAGAAGAATAAACAGACTTTCATTGTGTTTGTAATTTTGGAGAAGGCTTTTAACAGTGTTGGAAATCCATGCTAAGGATTGTAAATTAAAGGGTCTTGCAAAGTAATTGAAGGAAATTGAAGGGTCTTACAATAGCCAAACACTTCTTCACTTCTAGTATAAAAACCAGGTGGCTGTGATCAAATCAGTATCCAGCAATAGGGAAGAAAGAATAAATTTCAAAACAAGTAATTGACAATCTCCCATACTATTCAATGTCTGGATCGTGAAAGCAATCGAAGATGCCAAAGAAAATTCTTCGGTACCCCATACTAAGCCAATGGCATGTGAAATTCAGATATTCAGGGTAGGGGGACCAGTTACTTTACCTGGGCCACCTGCGATTTCCTACTAAGTTCTGACACGCAGAAAACTGAATCGTGAAGATTTTAGATGGGGGTGTCCAGAAAGGCTCTTGTCCGGGACCCTCTGGTCAGCAGCTCAGTGCTCTACCCACCAGGCCACCACGACCCCCGATGAAGCCACTTGCTAAATACACATATTTATGTTCATATTCACTGAAATTATCTTTGCAATTTTGTGATGTGAATAGAATAAAAATAAATGATGATGATGAATTTTATCTTCCTAATAGGTAAGTACCTCACTGAAATTCTGGAAAAAAATTAGTTTTTGAGAAGATTCATAATATTTGAGAATATTGTCAATCTACTGCAAACTATATTTATTAAATTTAAAATAATAATTATTCATCATGTATTTTAATTTAATGGAGAATGACAATAAATAGCAAAATACTTAATTACAACAAAATGAGCTACATTGGCACGTTTGGTACTTCTTGGTAGTTCAGAATCTCAGTCCTTCCAGGGTTATGAATGTTTTTCATGTTTGAAACTATTATTAATTGGGTAAAATGAGAAAATATTATTATTATTATAGAATAATATTATAAAAATAATATTATTATTTTTATAGAACAAAAAAAATATGGAAACAATTAATTCAAAACTACTCTTTTGCGCAAGGACACAATGCAATACAATCCATTTTTGTGTATGTGTAGATCTGTAAACTAAAGGTCTTAAAGCTACTAAAACTTCAACCCTTATCTTGATACCAGTGCATAAGATGTACCATATTTTAGGCATATTTGAGAGGGAAAATTGAATCCTGTACGCCGGCAAATACTGTCTTTATAAACCCCTTCTCTCACACTTTGTTAAGGATTTTGGGCATCTCTGCTTGTCCTCCTCTCCAATCAAAGCATTCTACTTTTATTTAAATATTTCAATTGCCAATACAACCACATCAAAGTTTGCACCATTTCTCATGTTTCCAAAAAAAAACAATGACAAAGCCATTATTAAAAATTGCAAAATTTTTAACAATTTTAAGAAAGCTTTTCAGCCAAGTATAAACATACTTTCCAATGAAACACAAAACTGAGCATTCAATCACCTCTAGAATATCCAAAATTGATATTCTAGAGGTTGTCTCTCCACTTTCTGATAAGAACATTTTAAGTCTCTCAGCAAAAATGACTTAGAGTTTACAATCTGTGAACTGATTATATTCACACATTAATAAACAAGCATGCATCAATGTGAAACAGGGGAGCATAATAAGTCATACACTAAATGATCTATGTGGGGTGCGTACGATTTAACATGATGCAGGGTATTGACAGACACAGTCCAAGGGCTGTGATGAAAACCAGAGAGAACAGAACACACAACATGGGATAGGTGGACGGCATGGCAGAACCATTCCTTCTTTTTCCAATTCACTTCAACTGAAGGGAACTTGAAAATACTGCATTCACATCCTTTAACAGTGAATGAAGCACAGTAGTTAAATTTACAGCCTTTTTCACTCTCAACATCAGTTCTTGCATCGCCTACAATAACAGTGTGATATTTTTGCACTATTTCCACACACTTCTGACAAGTTAGTCCCTCAGCCCTCTCAAATCTCTGTTCCATCACTGATTCACTTCCAGGTGATGGTGATGCACATGATTCTGATGGTGACTGGGTTACCCTACTCAATGGTCCATTAGGACTAAAAGCATTTTTTGATGGAATATTCTTACTACAAACATTTTCATGCAGATGAAGCATTCCTCCCCTATGAAATTTAAGTGCTTTGCAGGCAGTTTCAATTCCAGGTTGACAGGTAGGAATCAGTCCCAGGTAGACCCTATCTGCTATATTTTGTGGACAAACCTAGAAACAAAGTGTATTAATAATTTAAAATACATAACAGAGAGTTCAATAAACATTACCAGGAGTTAAGAGGAAGTACTTCATGTAACCAGTGAACTTTTTAAGTAAGCACGAATTGTCGATGAAAATAGGTACATTTTACATGCAAAACTGACAGCTTACAGTCAAAGTAGGCTGCAACATTAAAAATGATTGAGCACTAAGTTCTCACAATCATTAGGTAGTTTAGTTCCTAGTAATATATTGCCACGGGCAAATTTTGTTATTTTTACAAAAGTGAAGAGAAAACAATGCAATGAACCACATTATACTGAATGAATGTATACAATGATGAGCCAAATTTCATGAGGTTAAAGCACTGAATCACAAAATGAAATAATAAATTAGTTTATCAGATGAATTAGGAGGGTGTTTGGTGCCAAGGGGTCCACAGTTTAAGATCCCATTTCACAGACAGAGAGTACAGAGCTTAAAATGTTCTCCACAGAGAACACAAGTAGTGACAAGTATGTCTGCCACTACTGGGATTCAAACCTGGGCCCTCTGTATGGGAGGTACTCTCATGGTGCCCAGCAGTTTTAGTTTTATATTTTCCCTGACTTTACCTGAATATCCCTGACCAAAATTTGTGAATTTCCCTGACTTTTAACACACGGAGGCCCGTACGGGTCAATTTGACCCTACGGGACTTTTAAAGTGTCACTACATTCATGAATTTTGGAATAATAGTAAAATACACCGTGACTTTTCATGAAATGATGTTATTTAGCTTAGGGTAAAATATTTTGTATATACCATACCATTTTCAGCCCGATTTAAAAATATTACAGTGAAGGCCCACCCGGGTCATTTTGACCCGAAGAGCTATAACGCCTTAGTTTCACCCACCGGCTTTATAATTGATGGTATTCCTACATTGTACATCTCCTACATTTCATTCCACTATCTTTTACCTACATAGTACCTAACTTTCCTACATTACATTCCTACATTGTCCTACATTGTCAACCCTTCTCTCCTTTCCCCTTTCCCTTTCATCCACCTTATCTCGTCTTACCTCCCCCTCCTTCTCGCCTCTATATAAACTTGTGCATACGTGACATTTATACCTGATGACACCTGGTATTGGAGAGGGTAACATTGCCACCATGAAACGACGCAGTGCTATATCTCCAAGAAAAATTCTGAATATACTGCAAGAAATTTCAGATAATGAATCGGACGTCGGTGAGATAGACTCGGAATTGAGTGATGGTGATCAGGATTATCTACCACGTGGCATGGAAGGAGAGAGTAATTCCGATACTGAAGAAGACTTTACGGATGATCAACCTGAAGCGGTAAAAGGTGGGTATTGTATTTTTTGTGTCTTATCTGACTGATCGAAATAAAATATTGTGGGTACTCATCAATGCCAATAGTATGTTTTTTGTGTGATAATATAATTTCTGCCGTATTTTATTTTACTTGAAGCTAAGAGAGGGCGATATAGAAGATCGACCGCTGGCACATTCCTTGAGCATGCAGCCAACCAAATTCGGCCATCTAGCAGTCGACGAAGTCGGACCTGCGGACAGGTGCACCGTGCACTAATCAATATCGAGTCTGAGGATTCTGATGAAGATGAGATTGCATCAACTGTGGTTGAGGGTGGTGTGTGTACGAGTAGACATCAAAAAGGTGGTGGAAAAAGCACAGGATTGCGTAATTTGGCTCTACCTGAGGTTGGTGAGACTATTATATCAAAAAATGGAACGGTAAAGTGGGTGGTGTCAGAAATTGGAGTAGAAGCTCCCGGGCGGAGGGAAGTTCAAAACATAGTGAGTGAAGTTTCAGGTCCAACACCTCATGCAAAACGTTGTGTGGAGAATGGTCGTGCCCTTAGCACTTGGCGTTTGCTTTTTTCTAATGAAATGCTAAAGCATGTACAGACATGCACGCAAGACGAGGCCTGTAGAATCACTAGCGATGAAAGCTGGTCAGTTTCACTTTCAGAACTAGAAGCGTTCATTTCATTGCTTTATGCCCGAGGGGCATATGGTAGCCGTGCGTTAGATTTAGATTTGCTCTGGAATACTACGTGGGGTCCTTCATTTTTTAGAAATACTATGTCTAAGAACAGGTTCAAAGAAATTATGACTTACCTCAGATTTGACCGGAAGTCTAATAGGTTGGAGAGGTTAAAAAATGATAAATTCGCTCTGGTATCTGAATTGTGGGGCAAATTCATTGATAATTGTATACTTTGCTACAAGCCTGGAGAATATTTGACCAGCGATGAACAATTATTTTCTTGCAAATGTAGATGTCCATTCATTCAATATATGCCAAAGAAACCTGACAAATTTGGTATAAAATTTTGGGTGCTAGTGGATGCTAATAGTAAATACATGTGTAATGCAATACCTTATCTTGGGAAAGACGACCTTCGCCCTCATGGCGAGTCGTTGGCCGAGAGTGTAATCATGAAGCTTATGGAGCCTTATCTCAATAAAGGCAGGAACATAACGACAGACAATTATTTTACGTCAACCACTCTTGCAAGCAAATTGAAAGCAAAACTTACTAGCATAGTGGGAACAATGAATCGTGTTCGTAAAGAAGTTCCTGCAATATTTAAAAATTCAGATGCACCAATGTATTCCACTGCCGTTCTTAGGTCTGATGACATGACACTTACTGCATATCAGTGTAGGAAGAAAAAGAATGTGCTGGTATTGAGTTCAATGCACCCCCATGTTTCGATTTCCGTCGGCCAAAAAAAAATTCCAGAAACTGTGTTATTTTATAATGCTACAAAAGTGGTGTTGACTGTGTAGATCAAATGGCGCGTAAGTACTCCGTGCGAGCTTGTACACGCCGCTGGCCAGTATCGGTGTTTTACAATTTGTTGGATCTCTCAGCCATAAACGCAAGTGTGCTCTACCGTGAAATTACAGGGATAGAAATACCTGGGCACAAATTTTTACTGCAATTGGTATCTGAACTATGCGAGGATTACAAGAATTCAAGGGTATCGTGCAATGTTTCGCGCAATATTGTAGATTCAAATCTCCTTCGCGAAAAAAGAAGAAAGTGTCTTATATCTAAATGCAAGGGAAATAAAAACAAGACAATGGATTCGTGCTACAGATGCAAGAGGCCGGTGTGTGGTAAATGTACTGCATTTTTGTCAAAGATATGCATTGATTGTGATGTGAATTATTCTACTGATGTTCAATAAAATGTTCAAAAATATTGATTGCATTATAATTATTGTAATTAGCAGTGCTATAACTTCTAGTAATAACATTCTACCATTCTACCATGGAAAGAAAAACTCCAAAAACGGTAAAAGAGATACTTCAGGTCAAAATGACCCGTGCGGGCTTTCTAGGAGGTAAAAAATTCCGGGCCTCCGCGTGTTAAACCATTTAAGGATGCATTTGTTTTGTGCTAATCTGCATTTTCCACAGTGTGTTTTCGTGTAAAATGCAGTTTCAGGCATAACAGGAACACAAATTTACAGTAAAAAAATCATAAAACATTACAAATTTAAAAAAATTATTTAGCCTCAGATCAAAACTTGCAAATAAGAACAGTGATTCAATCATGGAGAACTATAGGTTGGATTACAGTAATAGACATACTTTAACCCTCCAGCGAGTGCAGACCTCAGAGGTCCATGTCACCCCCTTTGCTTTCAATTTTTTAATCACGTGATGCCGTGACAAATGTAAGGGGCCATCTAGCCTCCTCATTCTTTATTTCCTCAAAGGTCAGTGTGTAATTGGACATGTCGGTTTACGCATGTAGCCTCAGCAGTCAAATCGACCTCTCAGGTCCACTGTGCCCTCCCACGTTCTGGTGGGTGAATCTCTGTGAATTTAGTTATTTCTTTGTAAATATTATTATTTTTCCCCAATTAACAATGTCATAATGCTTAAGACATGTTAAACGTGTCAATTTGCAGATCAAAGGCCTAAGGCTTCTAAGTTCACGATGTTTTATGATGTTACAAAGCTCATTTTCAGTAGAAATGACTGCAAGAATAGATTGTTACAATTTGGATGACGTAGGTGAACGTGCGGCAGTTGTACGTGCTCTAATGTATGAAAGCGAGGATGATTCCGAATATTCCCATAACCAAGAGTCAGCCAGTGATGAGGAGATGGATGAGGAGGTAATAGAAGACAGAGTCGGGGGCTCAGAATCAGAAATGAGCGACTCCAACGAGTGCGATCATGACAATGTAGTGACAAGTGATGAACCCAGTGACGTAGATTGTGAAAATTTTGTTGCGTATCGAAAACAGAAAGGAAACATAGTAGATCTTTGGCAGTGGAAGAAAACTGAAGAGAAGGCGGGCAAAACAAAATATTCTCTCAGTTACTCCAGGGACTGTTTTAGGAGAAGGTTGTCACGCGAAAGCCCTCAGGAAGTATGGAAGTGTTTTTTTGATGCAGCTACACTGGATATAATTGTGAAATGCACCAATCAGCATATAGAGCTAAAAAAAAAGGAAAATATAATCGAGAAAGAGATGTTTGCCTCACAATGAAGTAGAAATGAAGACATTGATCGGTATTTATATTTGGCAGGTCTATTTCGTGCTAACCGTCTCAATACCTTAGACCTATGGGACAACACTGGATTTGGCATCGAGATCTTTGGTTTGGCGATATCTAGAAAATGATTTCTTTTTCTTCTGAGATGCTTACGATTTGATGACATATTATCTCCATCAGAGAGTGATCATCTCGCTCTCATCAGAGATGTATTTCAGAAATTTGTTCAAAATTGCAAGCAAAGTTTTTCTTCTGGAGAGGTTATGACAACTGATGAGACATTGGACGGCTTTAGAAGAATGTGTCAATTTATTCTATATATTCCTTCAAAACCACATAAATATGGAATCTAAATTTATGCTATAGCAGATAGTTCGGTTTTTTATGTTTCCAACTTATAAATTAACGTAGGTGCCCAACCAGTGGGATCTCTTTTTTCTGTGAGCAATTAACAGCTCGATATCGCTAAATGACTATCGGGATCCTTACATAATTCAGGCCATAACATAACAATGGACAACTGGTTTTCAGATGTGACATTAGCAGAATTAGTAATAGATAAATTTAGCATCGTAGGAACGCTTAGAAAAAATAAAATTCATAATCCTAATGCTTTCAAAAACCTCAAGTGTCCGAGGCGTGAAGTCGAGCATTTTCGGGTTTCGTCCTAAAACAACTTTAGTGTCCTATGCTCCCAGACCAAAAATGAACGTAATCCTATTTTCAACAACTTATAACAATGAAGCCATAGATGTGAACAGAAAGAAAAGGAAAAAAACAGTAATCATAACTTATTATAACAAACATAAAGGTGGGGTCGATACAAATGTGCGAGACATACCAAGTGAACCGAAACACAAGACGGTGGTCTATGATTATATTTTATTCTATGTTGAATATGGCAGGCATCAATTCGCAAGTCACCCTCCCTGGGAATAAAATAAAAGTTGCAAGGCATATACAATACTTGAGACAACTTGAGAAGCAATTGTTGAAGGAACTTGTCTGTTGAAAGGTGTTGAACTGTAAAATTTGACATTAGATTTTTAAATATGTTAATTGTTAACTGATCTTCAATGCAAATATTAATAAAAATGTGTTAAAGCATGTAATAAGGTCATTAATGGGTTTATCGCCAAGATATTAACCTACTATAGCGTTCCATGTATGCAAGAAATTACACATCAAATCCATCAGACCTGTGTGGTCAACGTGCCCACCCAAGTTTCAATTGGACCATGCCCACCCGAGGGTTAATTACTTTTTGGATCTTTTGATAATTCCTTTGTTCAGCTTATTAAGTGAATTATTATTATTACTAATTAGAGCTTAATATAATATATTTATTATTATGCTTGTGTCTTCTTTTCTAGCGTCAACTGTTCTAATTTCTTTGCCTTTCTCTTTCTTACCTCCCTCTGGATCTGTAACTCATTCTTTCTATCCCTTTCTATGTGAGCCTTAGCTTCAAAGGCAGCTTTGTAACGCACATGTGCTGATCGTGCATACCTCACCATGACCTTAGTAATTATTAGGCTTGGGCCAATACCGATAGCAAGTATCAGGTATTGGCCATTTTCCCGATACTTAGATACTTTCGATTATTCAGTTTTTTGGATACTTTTACTCGGAAGTATTCCTTCGATGAAAAACATCCAAGTAACATCTAATTTGAAAATCCCGCCTTCTTCAACTGACTTATCAATGTGTCACGTATTTGTTTACTTAACTGCGATCTTCATGACAGTAAAAGTGAGACAAGTGCTTAGAATTGGTTATGGGAAAGCCTGAGGCGAAAAGCTCAACCTCCTCTGAAAAGTAGACTAAAATCCACATACGAAGAAAGTTTGCTGAAATAGCAACAAAAATTAAAGTTCTGCCGTCAACTCAAGTTCTTTCTGCTCAATGCATACATTGTTCAGTGTTTCCGCCTACATTCCAAGTTCATGTTCCAAAAATAAAAATTTCAAATATTATGGCATGGTCAAGTGTTACGACGTTAATGGATTCGCATTAGAAATTTAAAAATGAAGACGAAGGTGTTTGTCGCATGCCTCTAATGTTGCATACTAATGGAGAAAACCTGGTTTCGTAAATTGACTAGAATAACTCAAACAAATATAAGTAAATATTTGAAATTTACGTCATGGCAAAAGTACGATTCATATTCTATCAAAATTTCTTTTCATTTGGGCTGTTCATATTGTTATGACAATCTCCAAAGTGGTGATGATGGCCTCTGCAACTTTAACCCGGCAGTACCCACAGTAGGATGTGTAACGGGAGTGCCCGCAATATATCTGTCAGATATGGACGCAGTTTTAGTTCATTAAATTGCATTATTTACAGGTTCTTTTGAATTTGTGGCTTTTATATATTCTATATTCATAAGCTTAAATTGTTATAAAATTTCTTATTCTCTATATTTGTAAGAAAGTAATAATTATGCACACAAACACGTGTCTTCAAGGTTTTTTTTTTAAATCAGCACTAATCCTCCACTTCTAAAAATATTTTTGTACACATTTTTTTACTGTTTGTTAACGGTTTATAATTTTGTTACTTAACAAGGTCAAATTTGCATTTTTTTTATAATCAAACAATTTTGACATACAATTTCCACGTGTTGCAGGCAAAAATGAATTTTGCACTTCATGTAATGGTATTTTGAGAGGCGCAACTTCTTCTGCTTCCCATTTTTGCAAGGTTGGCAGTGCTTTCGCTTTGTACCGCTGGGTTGTTCTTCTGTTTCAGAATCGTTCTGATGACGGAAATCACTCAATCTCTCCTACAATAAGAGAAAAAAATTTCCCTCACAAAATTCATAAGTGAATTCGACATGAAGGAATCAACGGATTACCTTCTTGAAGAGAGGCTGGAATACCTCTTGACTTTACTGCTTGCCTACTGCTATGTTGAGCACACTATAAAAGATGACCATAGTCCACCTTCTTGTGTTTCTCGCCACGCTGTAAGTTTCAATCATCTCGTCTAACGTGTCGACGCCCCCTTTGTGTGCATTGTAATGCGTAATAATTTCTGGCTTCTTAGCCTGTCCACTTGTCTCGTCTATCAAGCTGTTGTAATGCATGCTGGAAACTAAAACTACGCATTTGCTTTTTTTAGGGATATAGGATAGAAGCATTCCGCAATCGTTGAATCCAAAAATGGAACTAGATACTTGTCGATCTTTCCAGATATGAACTCAGGAGGAATCTCACTTTTATTCTTTCTCATAGTTCCTACGTATGACAACTTACTTGTTTTTAGACTTTGAACTAATGGAATACTTGTGAACCAATTGTCGGCTACTATATTTCTTCCAGTTCCGTAAATTGCTTCCGATAGTCGTAAACCTTCATCAGCAGGAGAGTTACTTTTACAGTGAGGACCAACTGGCTGCGTTCCTACGTATATTTCAATGTTACATAGGTAATGCGTTCTGGAATCTACTATAGCAAACATTTTTATGCCATACCGGGACGGCTTGGATGGTATATATTGCCAGAAACTACATCTTCCGCGAAATTTGGGTAGCATCTCGTCAATTGTAACATTCTGACCAACAGAGTATGGGCCTTTGCACTGCTGCATAAAGCATTCGAAAAATGCCCTTATGGCGGCAAGTTTGTCAGTTCTCTTCCTTTCTGCGTGAGTGGCTTTATTATCAAATCTAATGTATTGCAGAAGAAAACTAAAACGATTTTTTGACATCACCAGCCTAAAAAATTCAACCCCCATTCCATCGGTAGACCACAAATCTTGCACATTTAGCCTGTTGGACTTGAGCAATCCGGCCATGTACAGCAAGCCTAAGAATGCTTTGATTTCCACAATGTCTGTGTTATTAGCATCCCTTTCTCGAGTGAATGATTCACGCACCGTCTCTATATACCTATTTGTTTCTTCAACAATAAGTTCCGGCATATTGTCCGTTAAAAATACCTTCCAGCATTCTATTCCTGTTTTACATTCTTTTGCAGCCCCCCTAACACCAGGCAGACGAGTAACAATATTATGAGGTTTCCTTTTAGAAAACTTGGTCGGAGCATTTTTGGACAACTTTGTCGCTCCGTCTTTACCTGCGAAGATCAGATTGAAAATATGGCTATACGTTCGAATACTATGAAATAAATATAAATTATAAATATTTGAAAAATAGCTCACCTAAGTAAAAATCAGCTATTGAAGGGATCTCCTCACTCTCTTCTTTACCTAGTCTCATCAGAATCGGAGTCGAGAATTCTAACTTCCACATGATCCTCCGAATCTGTATCCGATGAATCACACGCTTCGTCACTTTCACAATCATTGCTCAAAATAATATTTCTAATGATTTCAACGTCATCAGGATCAGTCACATTGAACTCACACTTTGAAGGTGAAGCCATTGCGTCTCACGCGCTTGCACAAAAGCACTGACGTGGAAGCCCGCAATGTATCTCTCAGATACTAGGCGCGGACTCGACAGATCTCACCCTCCTCAAAGGCTACAGTTTGGAGGCATCACAGTGACTGTCACAAAATAATGCTCAAAAAGAAACGCTCTTAGGATACAAAGAAGCTCAGCCCGGAATATGGAGTCAACATTGTAATAATTCGCATTTCAGGCTAGAATTATCTGACAGATACATTGCGAGCACTGCCGGGTTAAACATGAGACAATATAAGTGAAATCATGACACAATGTCAAATATCTTTGTGGTCTTTTTTTGCCCATGGCTGAGTATAATACATTATCTTCTACATTGTCTTCTACTCTAACAAACCCTCCTAGAATTTTTCCAAGCACAGTTGAGTCATCAAGAAAATTAGAAAACTGAAGATTTGCATGTTCAGCTTGAATTGCAGTGATATGTTTGCACTCCATTAATACTGTCAGACAAGTTTTCGTAGAGCACTTGCACTTCTCAGGTTCATTGAGCATAATGGATGGTTTGAGACAGTGCACTGCCTTTACAAGTTTATGCTTTGACTAGAAATGTCCCACACTCATTTCTAAAGAGAACTTTGTCTTTTTTAGACATATCTGCTTTATGTAATTCCTCACTAGTTGCTATACCAATGTCAACAATCTCAGATGTCATCAAGTTCGAAGAATTTGTCGAATCGATTTGCATCAATTTGAAGGAAGTTGTAGCTTCATCAAACACACTTTTCTCAACAAAGCACTTAAGTAAGCCACTAACTAACATCTCCAAATCATCGTGAATAAAAGACAAGGGACGGTTCACCTGAAACTTTGTTAACGATGGAACCCCACTTTGTCGCCACCCCTCCAACACATTGATGTCAGACGTGGGGTAGGGATGGTTGGCTGCGAACATCATGAACGCTAATGAGGGAATTTCATATTCTAGAGGGAATAATGATCTGCAGAAGTTTTAGAGATTGATTATCATTGCTTAGTTGATTTTAGTAAATTTTAATGCCAACCATAGCCCATGAGGAGTATCAATCGACGATGATTTTTGTGAGTTTTTTGTCCTTTTCATATCTTAACAAAGGTACATCACATACAAGTACCTGATGATGCCCTAGTGGGTGAAACAGGATGTGCGAGTGTTTAACAGCTTGTGTGAAAATACAAAGTTTTACTTTCTTTGTTAAAATGTTGGACTTCCACAATGTTATGCCGGAAACTTAATTTTTTCATATCTTTGTTTAATCCCTGTTGGCAAGATGGACTGATTGAGCTGCTTGAATTCCAGATGCAGAATTCCCAGACTTTTCCCTGATTTCCAGATTTTCCCTGACCGCTGGGCACCCTGACTCTGACCACCACAACAGCCTTATCCATTCAATATTTGGGTTGGGGGAAATAATACTATGGATACAACAGGCCTTCAGTATTTAATTACAATGGAGAAATCAAGAAACTACATTATGAAATATTTTTGGATTTTCCTTTATTTCATTAACAGTAGAGGCCCGTTAAGTGAGAACGGCATACAGCGAGAATATCGCAATAATGAGTGATTGGCAATGTACCATCGAAAGGCCCATGATTAACATGTAAAAGAAAACGGATATAGCAAGGCCAAGAAGCTCCTGCGCAGTAAACGCTCGGTTTTACGAGCGATATTTCTTGAAGGAGATGCACTGCAAAGTACGAATTATAAGTGGTATTTATCTTTAGTGGCATTATTAGTGAACAGCAACTTAGAGTATAAGATTTGTGCCATCTTCACATTATTTAAAGTCCAATCAAGTCCAGGAACTGACGATTTACGGCCTGCCCTGGCGTACCTTGCGAACGCTTGCACTTTTCAGGTATCCTTTCTTAAGCCAAGTTCACATAGGAGTGGAGCGGGTGGAAAATGGGCAAGCAGAAACCATCTAGCCCATCACACGACAGCGGAGAGCGGTGGTGCAGGTAAGGGGTGGAGTTCAGCCCACCTGTCTTCACCCTCCGTCTCCACCCACATATTCCCATCCCTCCACCCACCCACTAGTTCCCGCCCCTTCGCCCACCCACTCATTCCTGTCCCTTGACAGAAGCAGATGATGCTTGAATCATTTTTCAGCCGGGAATAGAAATTGAAAGTATTGTGCTGTTAATGTGAAGCGTGTGTATGTATGATACTAAAGGTATGACTTTCGTTTTTTTATGCTTTTTATTTTCGCGACGAAGTCATCAAAGTTTTCCGTTGACAAAGAATTATTTATTTCCTTATAATTCTACGATTCTTATGTCCTGGTTTCATTATTTTTTCCCATTAGCAGAAATAATGGGAAGACTTATGTTTTCTGGAACATTTGTTAATTTGTGCATATTTTTCAGTTTTCGTAAAGATTGCCAGGGCCGATGTTATACGAATAATTAAAATTTATTCCATTCAACAAATTTTTATTTTATTTTATGATTCCTGAATTCGCGTATAGATAAAATGTTGGGTGAATGCATCGATAATTCTCACCAATAGTATTTCACGGTAGTTACCTCCGTTCACTTTAGACCCTCCAGATGGCAGCACTAGTACGACACACGATGTTCAGCGCAACCAACAGAGGCATTTGCTTGTGTAAATAAATACTTGTTGCAACTAATTGTCGAGAGATAACTGAATGTGAGTATTAGAAATGGTTAGGAATAGGTAATTACGTAAGAAATATTTTCGACCTCTGAAAAATGCCGTATTTCGGCAAATCATTAGCGTCGTTGTTTTTGGGTAAACCTGCGTCACAGTATAAAAATGACCCACCGTTTCATCTCCACTGCTGGAGACTTCATCAGGGTAATGACATTGCTTGGCTTGCGCGTGAAGCAATGAGAGCAATGTCATTACCCTGAAGAAGTCTCTAGCAGCGGAGACGAAATGGTTGGTCATTTTTATACTGTGACGCGGGTTTACCCAAAAAACGACGACGCCGGATATCATGAACCGCGAAAGTTTTAACGATTTAACATTACAACATTCCTAACCAATTAACGTACCGGTTAGCACTAGAAGACTTCAGCAAAGCTGAATAATTGTTTTGGAAGATTTACAGGGTGGCTACTGATAACCAATTTTCAAATTCCCTGACTTTTCCCTGATTTTTCCCAGATGGCTTTACCAATTTCCCTGATCGCCAAAAGGTCTCCTATTATCGGAATATTTTATTTCTGCTGAATTAAATTTTCGTCAAAACTCAGAAAATGCTAAAAGCTGAAATCAATACATTAAATGCTATAAGAATGAACAAATATATTGAACCTCCGCCCTAATGAAAAAATATATTAAAACTTCACATGTTAAGCCCTCACACAAATTGTACACACTTTTAATACATTTTTCGTGGTCCCGTATCCACGGCCGTGTATCGTATTTCCGTACCCGTCCATGTTTCCTTCAGTAAAATTACAAATTAAAATACCTAATTCTTCAAGGAAGATGTGGCGTGTCATGGTAGTTCTGGGAAGTTCAAGATTACTGAAAAGGCATCGAAAGGAAAGTTAATGGCCAAATTGCTGGCGGACTCAGGCACAGGTATCACTAAGCTGCGCGAAAAATACAAACCAAAGCCAAGTTCTTGGAATGGATCAAAATCGGATGGCACGAGTGACTTTTAGAAGTGAATAACAATTTGTTTAACGTGGTCATAACCCTTTGATTGTAAGAGGGAACCAAAAATGTAAACATATTTGTATATACAAACAAAACGCAATCGCATCACTGCGAGCGAAAACAGGAGGCAATTAGCAACGGCAGAGTCATATTTAGGAATATCATATTTGAGGTGGTTTGTGACCTAACTAAATTGCTTCGAGAGGGACTTAAGGGGGCCATTCAATAATTACGTCGAGCGTGAAAGGTGGGGAGGGGAGGAGGACTCTTCCTATGGTCTCGCGAAGGGGGTATGGAAATCGAAGATGATCTTAAGATTTTGTTTACACGTGTGATCGTACTTGTATTACCGTTTTAGTAATCAACATCTCGTATTTTTAGAACTCAAGCACATATTTACTACAAACTAGTTTGCTACAACTACCTCTCGACCTGAGTTTCGGAAGTTAATAAGAACGCGAGGTAAAATCTTCCGAACAACCTAGCCTTAGATTCATTGTGATGAACAGAATACACGGTGATTATGAATTTTAACACTACTAGGCAAATATCGCATTAAGGATATACAAAAGGGATACATTGTACGACTGATTCACAACTGAATGTTCAACGAATTGACGGGGCCTATTCTATGCACTTCGGCAACAGACATTGGTTTTAGCTGGTGAAATGTTTTGGTGAAATAAAGGGCGGGAAAGACCCCGTAAACGTAATGGTAGAAAAATAATGAGAATTTCCTATCCCAGTTACTCCCTGACTGTTACAAGAATTCCCTGACAATTCCCATGACTTTCTGAGATTTCCAAAATTCCCTGACAATTCCAGGTTTTCCCTGACGATCGCCACCCTCATTAAATTCACAAAATGATCAATGAATATGCAATTGTACATGAAAATGGGTCTTCTACCTGTTTCTAATAGCATTGTAATGAAAGAAAAATGGAAAGTAAGAACAACTGTGGGAAATGAGAGGCTCAATCCAGCACCTTCGGATATAACAAGCGCTTGTTATAGCGAGTGATTTCCCAGCCATTGTGAGCACTCATTATACCGAGATTCCACTATATTTGTATTTGTTTTTCAGTGGTAGACTGATGTGATAATCAACATAGAAAATCAACGGACACATGTGAAACTAAACACTAGCCCTAGGGAGCTGTAAATGCATCTTTTTCTCTCTTTACAATCCATATGTATGCAACCCGCAGACCCACAACTCATTTATTTTGGGCAGGAAAGAGGATGGACACTCAAACATGTTAACACCAAAACACACAGTGACCCAAAGAGAAATGTACCTGACAAAAAATACTTGTTGGATGTTGTCCAATATTGGAGAGAAATATTAAAATGTAAGGAAATATGTTGGTCTAGGTCAATTGCTTCCATGAAATTTTGGCTTCAAATTGAAGTCAGTGCCGTACAGTCTGTTGGGAGCATTTGTTATTTTAATTTAGTGAGAGTGGTTACTAAAAATGATTTAAGGTAAAAGCAAGGCTGTTCTGCATCCTACAAAGAGGAGAGTTATCTTGGAGAGATAGAAGGGAATATCGGCAGAGAAAATGTCGGACAATGTTAAGCTCAATTACTCAAGTCAATACCATTGAAAAGACAGATTTTGAAAGATAGGGAGGAAAATAAGAAGTCAGGAATGAAAAGAAAGAGGAAGTAAAAGGCTTTGCAAGTGAATGATGTTGTTTTAAAGTGGATTAAGTGTGCTCCTTCTTAAATGTCATCAGAGAGTGCAACAATGCTGTAAGAGAAGGCTCGGCAGGTGACGGAAGATTTAAGGGTGGAAAACTTTGTGACAAGCAATGGGTGGTTGAAATGTTTTAGAAAAAGCCACAATTTATCTTTCCGTACATATATGTGATTGGTTGTCACAATTGCCATCACTTATGGCAGGTTTTCATCCAAGTGATACATATTCTTAATGATGATGAATTGGGCCATTCTATCAACTAATTTTTAAAAAACTCTAGGCTTCATAAATGAGACGTGCAAAGGGGAAGAAAAGCTGGCTATGGAGAGATTTAAACTGTACTACAGTAATATAAATTCATTGACCTCTTCACCACCCAAAACAAATAAGAAATAGGGAGGTATGGGGTTGCATAATATTAGATCAGAAATTGATTACCTCCATTCACCAGTCACCTCCATTAGCAGCCACTTTATTATTCATGTTGATGAATTAATTCAAGAAAACTTTACTATATCACAGAAATAATTTTATTTTTCACTACCTGTTCTGATATAGAATATCATTTTCAGATTCCAAATCCTTTCACCAGACACAATTAATTTCATTATATTTTGCCAGTAAAACTGTGAAGGCATTTGAAGATAATGTTTTTGCAACAAAACAGAGAGGTGAAAAATAAAATTATTTATGTGGAATACCTGAGTTCCTTTGAATTAATTCATAAATATGAATTTCAAAAGATTGTAATCAGTTACACTACAAACAACTAATTCAACCATATTATATCCAAAGTGCTTACCTCTCGGTTATCCCCAACATGAATGTAGCACCTGCTGGAAACTTTGTTGTCAGTCAAATTTTTCCTAAAAAATTAATAAAAAAGGTTAGAATGGGATCACAAGCAGAGTTACAGACGTAAGGCAAGCACATAGCCAGAAATGTGCTTTGGGGGGGGGCTAAGTCTAATGTACCGTAACTTGAAGCAAATCAGCTTTGCCCATTTGGTGCAGACATGTTACAAATCTCTTCCTTTAATTTGCAGTGCTTGTTATTTACTTTCACAGTGCCCATTCTTATCTCTTCTCACTGGTAAAGTTCACTGCTTACCTTGTTATGGAGCAGGTAATTTGACCGGCCCCAGAACAGAAGTTCAACGCATGCATACATATCAGATTGAAAAGAACAATTATTAACCTAACATATGCATCAAACTAGTGATCACGTTTCAAGACACTCAACACTCAAATTATTCATAGCGTAATCTGCACTATCATGCCAAATTGAAATCAGAACCACAAAATTACTAGGAAAAAATTCCCTGGCTATGTGCCTGACATAGGGTAACACTTACAAAGGTATTACTTGTGGTACATTCACACAATTTTTTGGCATAAACAAATTTCCACTGCAGTCAGTGGATCCCTGGTCCATTGATACAACAATAATATGGTAAATAATAAACCCTAAGCAGCATGAGATAATTTACCCCCAGCCATATTTATATTACAATAGGAAAATCTCCCAAATAAATTCCAAATAGTAAAAATACCCCTTGAACTGCTGTTAGCTACACCTTCTGATGAGTATTGCTTTACTGTGAAAAGAAAACAATAATCCCTCAAGGGAGGATTACTATCAGCATTTCTGACATGGTGGTAATGGACAGTGAAATTCTTGAGCTAGTGGCATGAAAATGCTACTATGATGGCCGAACACTGAAGATGCAGCTAATATTGATGACCATTTTTCTTCTATTCCTACAATTTTCTTCAGGCTTAAAAACTGGCACAAGGATTTCAGCTATACTCCATACAAAATATGACAAATGTTGAAAGACACTAAAATACATTAGCTGGGGATGACCATCTTTAACACTAGAAGGCTGAAGAGTTCAATTCCTCGGTATTTCTAAAATGCTGATGATTTCTTTATTTTTTACCGAAGAAAATGAAATTTCATGACTTTTGATCTTTTATGACAAGACCTAAACATGGTGAATTTCATTAAAAACGGTTCAACGGTTAAGTTGAAATTTTCATTTTTACCTTCGAAGCCGGAGGGGTCAAACTTGACCCCCTTGCTATGATACATATTTAAACTTTTTCTATTTCTTCAATTATCGCTGTTATTACTATAAATGTGTTTCAGTTAAAGAATTCCCTAATGTAACAAGATCACTACTCCCTATGCCTTCTACGCCTCAAATGCTCACTTTTTACTCCTTTGCCACGTCAACATGCTTGTGTTGAATTTTCTCGCCGACTTTTACTTGAAATATAAGTCTCCATAGTCTTCGAATCGAAACTGGATTTTCGTTGAGTCTGATAATACTTTCAATGTGTACATTGTTTGAATGTGAAGCTAGCTCTTTCGCTAGGTCATGTCATCCGATTTTGAAATAGCACCGTCGGCAAGGATCGGAGGGGTAAAATTTGACCCCTCCAGCCTCCAAAGTTGAGCGAAATTTCCATCCTTCTAATGTTAAAAGCTGATGGATAAAATCAAAGGAATTAAAGACACCTATTTAGTGGAAAATTTAGAAGGATGTCCGAAAACCTCATCCAAATTTTTTTTGTGAGCAGGTGGTTTGGGGTGGCCACAACTGAAACCACATGTCTAATGGGGATTCTAGGTTTGTGTGCCTTGTACAAATAGAACTTTGATCCAGATCCACTAAGTTATTCCCCGGAGTACTAATTACATCTTCTTACCTCAAGGCATCCACGGCATGAGGATTCCACTCACATGCATGCACACATGCAGCCTTGGCATGAACCAAAAAGGGAATGGTGAAGTACCCAATGCCAGCATACATGTCAACAACTGTCTCACTCTGGCAGTTCATCTGGGCCACCCGAAATCTCTCTGTGGCATTTCCTGGACTGAACATGCAATATCGAACATCCCATGTGTACCTGAAAATCATAATTAATTTTCATAAAAATTATGCATCATTACCAATCACTAATCCTAAGAGTGACTTGACACAGCTCTCCACTCTATTTGTAAGCCTCTTCATTTTATATACATCTTCTCTTTAACATGCTTCACTATTTGCTACAAATATTTCATATGAGGCCTTCCTTTCTCATCTTTTCCATTCATTCAAGATGCAGCCAATTAGATAGTGTCTTCTTTTCAAGGTTTTCAGAAGACCTTTCTTTTCCCCATTCTTCTTACGACTCTTTCATTTGACATCCATTATTTTTCCTCTTTATCACTCTTCTATCTCACCACATACCAAATGCTTTCAGCCTTGACCTCTCTGCTACTGTTATTGTTCATGCTTCACTTTCATTCGGAATCATACCCCATGTGTAAGCTCAAATTAAGTGTTCTAACCAAATGTATTTTCAGCTGCAAGTATATTTTGCTTTTGATAGTACATATTCCCTCTACACTTGGGCCATTCTACTGACTTTTTCCCTCTTTTTTTATCCACTGCTGTTTTTTCGGATAACAATACCCTTATACTTCTTCTAGCTTTTATTTCCTAAGTGTTAAATTGGTCTTGGCCTCATCTCTCCAGCTGCATACCATTACTTTTCTTTTTACTGACCTTCAGGTGATATCTGACAATTGTTTTTTCCACGTTAACAACAGTCATCTTTAGATTGCTTTCTGTCTCCGTGTTGACCACTAAGCCACTGTAAAATCACAGTATGTTAATTTTTTCTCCGTATTTGGCCCAGAAGTTTTCTCTTCGATTTCTTCAATGGACTTCTCAATGTGCACATGAATAAATATGGAAGACAAGGCTTAACCATGTCACACTCAATATTTATTCTTAATTCTTCATTCCTGAATCCAGGTTTGATAACAGCCACCTGATTTTTATATAAACTGTGGGTAATTCTTCAATCATAGTATTAACTCAAAGTTCCATTATGTTTAATTCCAGGCAATGAGTTCCAATCCACGTGAAATGCCTTCTCCAAATCCACAAACACAACAAAAATTGGCAGGTTCTTCTCCTTTCTCTTTTCTATAAGTTGCCTTGAAGCCCAAAATTATTTTCCTTGTGCCTTGCTTATCCTCAATTCAAATTGGTCTTTGTGCAGGAACTACACTGCCTTTAGTTCTATTCTTTCATAAAATCCTAGCTGAAATCTTCTATTCTTGTGCCATCAGGCTTATAGGGCTACAAATTTCACATTTTTCTACCCTCATCTTTTTGGGAATAGGTATAATGAAGTTTCTTCCGGAAGTTAGTTGATACCTTTCCTGATGTCACAGATTTTTTGTATACCTGAGTTAATGTCTTCCTCATGCATTTTTAATTAGCTTGGCAGAAACATTATCAATTTCAGATGCCTTCTTTATCCACAAGTCCCTACTGCTACGCTGCATTCTGATCTTAATATTCAGTCTCCCATAGCATCCACCTGGGCTTAATTTTCCCTTTTGATTACCTTACCACTGACATTATTTCTGATGTATGGCTGCCCCAAAGCTTCAATCTCTCCACTTTATCTTACATTCTCAATTACAAGTGTTTCATTCTTCTCTAGTCAATGGTATAGCATTACATCTAGCACTCATTTCCTTGAAGTGGTGCTCACTATCCTATAAGCAGCATCTTTCCATGTGTGAGGTTGTTTGGCATGTCTTCACAAAATTCTTCATCCACACTTCCCAACCTTTTCTCTATTGACAGCCTATTTCGTTCCTTAACATTTCATAGCAGTTTTGTCCTTTTTTCAGTTTTTGCAGTCTTTTATTTTCTTGTAATACGCATCTTACTCAATAAAAAGAACTCGAGCACAAATAGCAAGATTCTTACATCCAAAATACAGTCAATCTCTATGCGCTACACATATCTCACTCCCCTATTCATTTTGAAGCCCACTCAAAAGCATTATCAATCACTCTTATACGGAGATAGGTAAACACATCAATTCATCACTCATTCACTTTCATAACTGAAAAAGTGATTTCAAGAAATTACCTTTGGCAAGCTCTAATCGATTAATTCGAATTCAAAACAAAAATCACCAATTTGATATCCATTGATGGATATCAAAATAATATGTACCATGAAACAAGCAATAAAATATGTGAACCACACAGAGAAGCAAGGAATATTTTATGGAAGCATGTGATGAAAAGCATAAATAAACAAAATATGGAGGTACAAGGAGATAAGAAAGTAAGAGAGTAGCTCAGAAATAAATTAAAAACTAACCACTGAGTTGACAGCCTTTGATGGTGGCAGATTCAACAGCTATATATAGGTGCAGATCCTCACTTGATTTTTATTCCAGTGAAACAAAATTAAGTCAATTTGAAGTATAAATATGTTAATTCTAAAAATTAAATTCTGCATTATCTAATCGTAAGAATACCAAGACATAATAGTGACAGAAACATTACTTTTCACTATAATTTTCCTGAACATTTTTCAAGGTATCACAAAGTTACACATATTTGGCAAGCGTATACTTTTAGGTGTTTCTTATCTGTAATCCTAAATACCTTTTCAATTTATAACAGAGTTTGACACAAAGCCAACAATGAGCAGATGCAAAAAACCTGGAAAAATACGGTGGAAGCCCAGCATAGCGAGTGCTCTCAATGGCTGGGAAATCACTCGCTATAGCGAGCGCTCATTATATCCAAAGGTGATGTACTGATGTATATGTAAGCCTCTCAATTCCCACAGTTGTCCTTACTTTCCATTTTTCTTTCGTTACCATGCTATTAGAAACAGGTTTTCGTGCACAATGATGCACACGTTTACTCAGAACCGAAATCGCAATTTTGTACACGAAATCGTTAGATGGAAACAAAAAAAGAATTTTAGTGAAAAAATTAATCTTCTAACTACAACCATTCACTCATAAATAAAAAATTTAAATAAGCAAAAGGTGACGCCCACCGAAAATGCTGCTGTGATAACATTGACGTCATTTTCCTCACGTCTTGACTGCTTTCAGGGGAGAGAAAGGGAGTGGAGGGGGTTTCTCGGAAGGTCTGCTCGCACAGATGCTGTTGCAATAATTCCCATTGGCCGAGTCGGCTGTGTCCCCCCATTGTGATAAGGCAAAGTAGCTTTGCGGGCTCAGTTCTGATTTGACGAAGTCGATATACATCAGAGGTTGCACCACGCCCACTTTTCCGAAAGGGTTAAAAACATCAGTTTTTCGCCGCTTATAACTCGGGAAATAATTGCCGGATCAAAAACCGGAAAAATACGTGTCTTTTTATTTTACAAACTCTATCAGATTCGACAATAAAAAAAATATGGTAAACGAACCCATTGCATATTTATCGTTTATTTTGCAAATTAAAACTTCCAAATCAATAATTTACACTATGCTGAGGTGATCGAGTGTTAACCAGTATAGCCATTGGTTAGGAAAGTTGCCGTAATGATTCGCAGAAATGCAGAATTTTTCGGAAGTCAAAAATATTTCTTGCATAATTACCTTTTCCAAGGTGTTCCTAAAATTCACATTCAGTTATCTCTCGAAAATTAGTTGCAGCGAGTATTTATTTACACAAGCAAATGCCTCCATTGGTTGCGATGCCCATTGTGTGTCGTACTAGTGCAGCCATCTGGAGGATCTACAGCGAATGGAGGTAACTACCGTGAAATACTATTGATGAGAATTTATCCATGCATCCACTCAAAATTGTATGTATCCGTGAAGTCAGGAATAATAAAATAAAAACATATTGAATGGGATAAATTTCAATTATTTGCATAACATTGGCCCTGGCAATATTTACGAAAACATTTAAAAATATGCACAAATTAGCAAATGTACCAGAAAACATAAGTAGGTATTTCCATTACTTCTGCTAACAGGAAAAATAATCGAAACCAGAACGAATCATAAAATTTTAAGGATATAAATAATTCTTTGGCAACGGAAAACTTTGGTGATTTTGTCGAGAAGATAAAAAACATAACAAAACAAGATTTGGACCTTTAGTATCACATATACGCACACTTCACATTAACAGCACAGTACTTTCAATTTCTACTCCCAGCTGAAAAATCATTCAAGCATCATCTTCTTCAGTCTACTGGCAGCTGCCAAAAGCGCAGACCCTTCCACTTCACTAAATTTGCTAAAGTCGTCGGCGGAAGCATCCCTGGCCCGGTAAACGGCACTAATTTTTCTAAGATCCTGCTGTGCTTTTGCTCAAGTCGGCATAGGCGCTGTTCTTCTTCCAAAAATGAACTAATTTTGTCGTCACCTTCGTTTCTCACAGAGTTAATCACCTCCTCGTCCGTCAACTACTCCCGCACTTGCAGACAAAGACAGGTGGGCTGAACTCCAACCCTTACCCACACCACCACTCTCCGCTGTTGTGTGACTGACTAGATGCTTTTCCGATTGTCCATCTTCGGCCCATTCCTCTCCTATCCCTCCATTTGAACTTGGATTAACAAAAGAACACCAAAAAAGTGTGAGCACGCACACAAGGTATGCCAGGGCGGGCCATAAATCGTCAGTGCATGGACTTGATTGGACTTTAAACAATGTAGAGATGGAACAAATATTGTATTCTAAGTAGTAGTTGACTAATAATGCTACTAAAGATAAATACCATGCATTAATTCGTACTTTGCAGTGCATCACCCTCAAGAAATATCTCTCGTAATACCGAGCGTATACTGTGACAGGAGCTTCTTGGCCTCGCTATATTCGTTTTCTTTTACATGTCAATCATGGGCCTTTCGATGGTACATTGCCAATCAATCGTTATTGCGAGATTCTCACTATATGTCGTACTCACTATAACGGGCTTCTACTGTAGCTCAAATATTACATTAATATGCACTTAACATGACTTTAGTGGAACCTGAAGAGACTACAACATTTTTCCAAGTAAGACAGTATTCCCCTTAACACAGGGTTGGCCAGTAGTGGGAGGGGACCATGATAGCAGTGTCACATGAAAGAGGTATCACCATTAAATATTTAGTGAAAATTGCACCAGGGCATTTGCTAAGTAATAATTAACACACTCCATTCTCACAAAATTTTATAGATTCTACATATCACACATCAACATTTATTCTTACTACATGTGTGCATTGTTCATTTGCCTGCTTCCATTTTTCTCATATTATGAAACTTTCAGCATTTCCAATTACATAAATGAAAATGGTATACCACTCAGAATTTCCAAGTTACAGATGGCCAAATCCCCCAAAATAGATGTTTTGTTTCTGTCACATGTCTATTCTAATTTTACTTATTTGTTGAAATAGATACATAGATTTCATCTACAGGTCCAGCACAACAAAGGTGAGGAAATCCATTGCTTCCATACTAGACAGTTTCCCTTTATGACAGAGTTCAAATAGATGACAAGCATAAGCTTTTTACAGGACATGACACATGACCTCTGAGCACAGGTTTCACTTCATAGAAGTCTCTAAATATTTAATGAACAAAATGCACACATTTCAATCAATCAGATAGAATCCAGGGGTCCATAGGTTTTAATTATGGAAAAAGCCAAGATTTTTTCAAATATTAAGTAGGTTTTAAGTCGTATAGAACTAAAGTTATGAATTGCCTAATACAATGGAACACTTGTGTGAGCTTAGGTCTGTTAACTTTTTCTCGATGATTCAGATGCTTTAAATAAAATTTCCAATAAAAGACATCAGACTCTTACACAATATTTTACTAGCACACATGAGGATCACTCGAGGACCATATTTAGTGCACAATTAAAATAATTTTTTCTCTCAAAGTCTTCATGCAATAAAAAATGCCAAAAACAGTTCAAAGGAATAAATATACTACCTGACATGACCATCAGTTACACGCACCCAACTGTTGTCACCATAGATTATTTCTACCCTAGGTGACCTGAAGCCATCGGGTTTTATGCCATTCATTCGTCCAAGTCTCTTCACTTTTAGAACTTTGCACACCTCACCCCACAGAGTGTCATCTAAAAAACAAAAGAAAGGTGAAATTTTGATACAATACTCATAGGATAACATCAAAAATATCTGATTACTTGGCCGCTGAGTGGTCCCAATTTTCTCTTTATCAGTGACATGAGCAAAGAGCTGTCTTCAACTCACCCTCAAAATATGCTAGTAATTGCCTCTAAAGACAGATTGCATGATGATATTATGATATCTACAGATATATGTATCACCCTGCAAGTAAATACGAGGGCTTACATCAAAGGACATTTGGTCAAGAGCCATGAAATATATGGTGACAAGGAGTAAGGGAAAGTAAATGAAAACATAATTAATACCATGGAAAGCATTTAGATGGGTTTTCACTGTGATTGTTCTACATGGACGAAATAAGAACTAATAGAGAAAGGAAACCATACTGTAGAATATGTATCCTCCTGAACTTTTAAACAGTGATGAGCTAGCCAAGACAGTGAGGCACTAACATAAGAACTTGCATGTGCAAGGGTGATTTTGCTTTGTTTCACATTATCACCAATCACATTAACAGTGATACAGGGCAACACATCAAATTATCATTTTCATTAAAATATAGGTAGGGAGAGGGTTGTACCTTGGAACAGACACATTTAACTAGTGGTGCACTGTAGTGGATAAAATCAGAATGAAGTGTGCACTAGGTTCCAAGCAATTTTTCTATGTAGATGGTTCACCAGTTTCGTCATTCTGGCAGAATTGATGTAAACATTTCACTTTTTGAGGTTAAAAGTAAATTTCTCCAACTATTTGAAAATGTTGATTACATGAACAATTTGCAAGCAGGATTTTTTAAATAAATTCCAATAATTATTCTATAGTAAGTAGCATGTATTCTGATTTATGTTGAAACTAGGGATGGGTTGGTTCGGTTCTTTGGTTCCACCGGTTCTTGAGCTTAGAACCGGAACCGAGGCCAAAAATAATCAGTACCGAAATAATTGGCGCAAAAACCAGTTTGAAACCTACTCACACTCCAAAAGTGGAGGCTTCACATTAAAACCGGGTGAAATAGTGTACTTAGATGCTTCAAAGTCGCGAATTATTCGAATTCAGTCTCTGAAAATGATTATTGATTACCTTATCTTACCATTGAGCAATGCAATGTAAGTGGTAAATTAAGAACCGGAACCGAGAATCGGAACCGAGAACCGAAGTTAAGAACCAAACCGGAACCAGAACCGAAAAAAAGTGGAACCGACCCATCCCTAGTTGAAACCTAACAGTTCCACAGATGTTTATTTACTTTTTGGTACCATAATGTACTTGGAACACAGAGGGTATTGTACCATGGAACGTGTATTTGTTTTTAATTCTTCGTTAAATTTGAACCAATTTTACTTGTTTTTAATTAGTGCTGGTTTTTTAACAACTAATAGTTTGTGTGGAACATATACATTAATTTCAGACCAAGCCCCGAAACAATGAAGGCAAAGAGAACTAATAAATGAAATGAAAACATAATTAATAAAGAGAACTAATAAATAAATGAAAACATAATTAATACCATGGAAAGCATTTAAATGGGTTTTCACTGTGATTGTTCTACATGGACAAAATAAGAACTAACAGAACTAATATTTTAAACCAACAGAATCTCCAAAAAGCAGTGGAAGCTGTTTCAGCAAGTCCTTCCAAGAAAGTGTCACTCCATACATTACATCGGCATTTGAAGAAGTTTAAGAACTCAGGTGAAGACAAATTTAGGTATGAAAACAAGAGTAACAATCAGCAGGTTTTTAGTATTGAAGAGGAAAAACGACTTGTCAGTTACATAAAACGAGAGCTAGAATGCATTATGGTCTTTGCGAAAAGTTTAGAAAAGTAGCTTATGAGTTTGCTAAAGGCAATAATAAAAATTACCCCAAAGAGTGGGAGAGAGATGATCAGAGATGACAGAGATTAGCCAGAGAAAATTAGATGAGAAAATTTATGAAGATATACTCCTCAGAAATTTCTTTAAGGAAATCCGAAGCTACTAGTTTAGTCCATGCAAGTAGCTTTAATAAGCAGAACATTAATGAATTTTCCACCAATTTAAGACGATGTCATGAAAAGTATGGTCCATTTTATCCACCTAGAATTTTCAATCTGGATGAAACGGGCCTTTCTACTGTCCAGACATCGGTAAAAATTTTGGCACCAAAAGGAGAAAAACAGGTTGGTGCTATGACATCGACTGAAAGAGGAAACGATATAACCTGTATCGGTGCTATCCTTAGGTAATCATGTTCCGCCCTACCTAATTTTTCCCCCGCCAGGTTTAAAGAATTCATGTTGAATGGATGCCCTATCGGCACAGTAGGGGATGCCAACCCTTCTGGCTGGTCTAATGACGAAATATTCTTACGTTACTTGGATCATTTCATTTCTCATACTAAGCCCTCTCAAGACGATAAAATTTTGCTCATTATGGATAATCACTCTAGCCATCGTACACTCCAAGCCATTGATAAGTGCAATGCCAAAGGAATCATTCTACTAACTTTTCCTCTCAAGACTTCGCATCAATTACAGCCACTGGACAGGAATGTTTTTGGCACATTATAATCATGGGGTTGACGACTGGATGGTCAATAATGCAGGAAAGACGTATTCTATGTATGCTGTAGCTTCAGTTTCGGGAACCATTTACAATGATGCATTTACTGCCAAAAACATCTCAAATGGATTTCGTGTCTCTGGAATATTTCCTCTGAATGGCAACATCTTTACGTAGGATGAGTTTCTCCCAACCTTAGTAACAGATAGACCACATCCAGTAGTAGCTGATAACGGCAGGTCATCCAACACCGATGAGTTGCCAGGGATGGTAGTGCCCCTGACTCCAGACACTCCTATCGAGGAGCGAGCATCTACATCAACAGCTAGAACTCCCGAAGAAATTTGTCCCCTTCCCAAGGCTTCCCCCCAGAAAACTCTCCGTAGACGCATGAGAAAGCCAGGGTGTACAACCATCTTCACAGATACCCCTGAGAGGAATAAAGAAATGGAAGAAACGAAGAAGCAAGTTGTCCAGCCAAGAGTAGAGAAAGAAAAAAAAATAAAAAGTCTTGCGCCGTCTAAAAATTAACATTTGATCAGAGGGAAAGTAGCAGTAGTGAGAGTGATATGTTTGTGGCATTGAGCGATGATGAAGAAAGTGGAGAGGAGATAAATGAATGGGATGAAGAATTAGATCATTTGGAAAATTATGATGCAGGTGACTTTATTATTGCGAAAGTTGACGGAAAAAAATCTGTGCAAAATTTTTTCGCCATGATTTTAACATAAAAAGATGAAGATAATGAGTATGAAGTGAAGTTCTTGAAGAGAGTGAAAGAAAGTAGTTTCTTTGTTCAGGATGAGGATAAGCTTTACTCGCTTCCTAATAAAAATGTTTTATTCAACCTATCCGATCCAGTAACACGACGCAAATCACAACCATTGATTGGGCAGTACAGGTTCAGTGGCTCACTGAACAAATTTGTAATTTTAAGTATTCTAAAGAAGTATATAAATTTATATTTAACAAGTAAAAATGTATATGCATTAACAAATGAACATTTATATATAACAAAACATGTAATGTATTGCTATTGCACTTTTTAAAGAGAAATTTGCATATGTTCCCAGGTACAAAAGGTCCTGTTCCAAGGTACAAAAGGGTGTGGTACTAGGGTGGTCCATATCTGCAAAGTGAGTAAAAATGTGAGGGATGGACTCGTCAAAAGTTTCATTTTTGCATACAGATCTCAAATCCAAAACCAGAAGTCCGTGTGATAATTTTTATTGGTCGCGCAGGGCGCGGGAAGTTTTGAAATACTGAATTTGCCCAAAATGGCACCTTTTTGCACTTCAGAGCCATGTTATTGACCATAAAGAAGATTTATTGAACAAAAGTGACATCGTTTGAGGTCAGTTGTCACCCGGTACCATTCTGGACCACGCAGTCGCACTTTTAGAACATCTGGTTTCCTACCTCCCAGGAAATTAGATTTTTTTTTCCATGTTTTTAAGTGTTAATCGCTTGTAATCTGGGTTTTTAGGAATGAAAGGCACAAATTTACAAAAAATGTATGGGCTTCGTTATTCTTGTATCATCGTTTCTTATCATTAGCAACTACAGCATACAAACCCTGTTTTTTCTTTTCATCCTTTGTTAGTACATTATTAAAATGTTTAGTTAAAGTGCCGCCTCTTTCGGTAGCATCATTTCTGGATGGCATATAATTTACATAAAGCTTGAGTTTCAACCAAACTAGGATTGCTCTCCCAGTCTTTAGCTTCTATTTCGAGAAATTGGCTCTGCTCTGAGTATCGGGAAGAAACGCAGAGAACCATGATTGGCAAAATCAGACAGCTGCAATCCCTGAATGGGGTAGTCCAATTTGTTGACATGAGCTTTGCACACAATCGCATCATCAATGGGGTTTGATTTGATAGCATAAACTATAGCCTTTTTTTCCTCTAAAGCCACATTGGGATCAAAAAGAGCAAGGCACACAAGGTAGGTAGGTAGGTTTAGATTTATAGGGTGCGACAACTATGGTCATTTGGTACAACGCAAAATCTAATTTATATAATAAAAAAGCATAAATAGAAATTTAGAAAAAAGGCAGTATTAAATCCCAAAATTATGTGAATATATTAGATTCTACTTATTAGGTTAGTTTCCTTTAAAAAAGTAATTACATGGCTTAGGCGATCAGTATCGTTGCCTAGAACTTGTTCTAGGTCGCCACTGATGCCTAACTTGTTACGTGTGTCCCGGTATTTGTCACACTCCATCAGGGTATGTCGCAAACTGAGAGGGCAGTCATAATCATCACATCGATGAGGAATTTTCTCATCTTTGAAGAAGAACGAGTGGGTCAGTGCGCAATGCACGATTCTTAAACGTGTGATGACGACTTCCTCTCTGCGACTACCTCTGACGGAAGTGGGCCATCCTGACGTTACTGTTTTAATTGTCCGCAACTTATTGTTTGGGACATCACTCCAAAGTTCACTCCACTGCTCTAGGACTACTTTATGGAAAGTAGCTTGCAAGTCCTGATAGGGTACAAGTGTTGTCGTAGGCTCAGGAATATTTAGAGCTTCTTTTGCAGCTGCATCCATTTTCTCATTTCCGGCAATACCCATATGTCCTGGAACCCAGAGAAAAAAACTTTGATTCCTTTCTATTAAGGGATAAAAGGGTAATATTCGCTGTATTCTATGTATTCGCTGGAAAATAAGGTGTGGTAAAGAAAAGACGGATGCATTGCAGTGGGGAAAGGATTGCAGCGTGCTCATCAAGTCTGTGCAAATGACAAAAGACCCCGAAAAACCCCCAATTCCATCAAGAGCCATTTTAATTGCCAGCAGCTCCGCTGTGTATACACTACACAGCGTATTGAGCCAGGACTGGATGACATCATAATGAGATGAGGTAACCGCGCATGAACAAGCTGCATCCGACTTCGATCCATCCATGTATACAGGGATGAAGTCAGAGAGGCAACAGAGAAATTCATTGAAGAGACGCTGGTATTCTAAAGCAGTGGTGTGGGAATTATGGCACCTACTGAGTGCCATATGGATGTCTATCAGCGGAATAATCCATGGTGGGTACTCGAGTACCCAACAGGATGAACATCTGGGAGCCTTAACCCGATACTTGATTTGCAGGTATTGAAAATTTTTCAGCATGAGATCAACCGCCACAAGAAGAATGATGCCAGGGGGAAACTGTGGAAGACTGCAGGCTACAAATCTCACGGACACCTGTGGTATCTGTCTCCTGAGCTTGTGTGCCTTGCTCTGTTTGATCCCAATGTGTCTTTAGAGGAAAAAAAGGCTATAGTTTATGCTATCAAATCAAACTCCATCGAAGATGCAAATGTGTACAAGGCTCATGTAACTAATTGGACAACTCAATTCAGGGATTGGAGCTGTCTGATTTTGCCAATCATGGTTCTCTGCGATTCTTCCCGATACTCAGAGCGGAGCCAATTTCTCGAAATAGAAGCTAAAGACTGGGAGAGCAATCCTAGTTTGGTTGAAACTCAAGCTTTATGTAAATTATATGCCATCCAGAAATGATGCTACCGAAAGAGGCGGCACTTTAACTAAACATTTTAATAATGTACTAACAAAGGATGAAAAGAAAAAACAGGGTTTGTATGCTGTAGTTGCTAATGATAAGAAATGATGATACAAGAATAACGAAGCCCATACATTTTTTGTAAATTTGTGCCTTTCATTCCTAAACACCCAGATTACAAGCGATTAACACTTAAAAACATGGAAAAAAATCTAATTTCCTGGGAGGTAGGTAACCGGATGTTCTAAAAGTGCGACTGCGTGGTCCAGAATAGTACCGGGTGACAACTGACCTCAAACGATGTCACTTTCGTTCAATAAATTTTCTTTACGGTCAATAACATGGCTCTGAAGTGCAAAAAGGTGCCATTTTGGGCAAATTCAGTATTTCAAAACTTCCCGCGCCCTGCGCGACCAATAAAAATTATCACACGGACTTCCAGTTCTGGATTTGAGATCTGTATGCAAAAATGAAACTTTTGACAAGTCCGTCCCTCACATATTTACTCACTTTGTGGATATGGACTACCCTAGTGTAGTACCTTGGAAAAAATTACAAAAAAAATTCAAACTCAACTTTGACCATTTAAAATTTTTGCTACATCCTCGAAAAAAAATTATTTTGCGTACAAGTAGGGTGACTACTAAGAAGCTTAGTTTCGTTGAAAAATATTCATTATTTACCAAGAACAAAAATTATTTGTAAATTTTGTTCCAAGGTACAACCCTCTCCCCTACGTTTAGAGTAGTGTTACTGCTTCAGAGTCTTGCTAAACAATGGATGCCTAAGCAGAAACCATCTGAACAATTCATAAGATTTTCAGCAATGATAGGTACAACAGGGCACACAGTTGTGCAATCAATTTAAATGGACTGATTGCCCATAAAACAGTGCTCAAGAAAACCATCAACATACTTCTGAAACCATGAAAGTGCAGACAATGATTATGGAGAGTTATCATTTGTATGGCCAGGAAAATGCTGACAGGGTTAAGATCAGCATTGGTTCCACAGACTGCATTCTGAATGAGGCTTTGGGTATGCAAAGGGTGATTGTTAAATTTGTGCCCAAGTTGTTTTTAACAGAATCTCTAAGGTAGAACTCTGAGGAAAGGTAGCAGAGGGCATGCCAAGGGGCACCAACCATGACTTTCTGAAGAATGCAGTCATCACTAATGAGCCGCGTGTGAAAAGTATGGCCCAGATAGCAAGATCCAAATGTCACTACAAAAGCAGCAAATCCCTCCTATGTTCATAAAAACATGATAGATTTGGAGAAAAGTACAAATTGATTTCTACAACTTTCAGGACATTTTGTATAATGAGTATTAGAATAGTCTACCATTTATGGCAGGCAACAGAAAGGAAGATTACAGATGGCACATTCAGTACAGTAGGACACAGTAAGGGTACAAGACTACCATCGAGTGAGAACACGAAATTGGAGTGGAAGTATAGCATTATTTTTTACATGAATTTGCATTCACATTTTGAAGTTTGCATCCATGTTAAGTTATATAGTACAGTAGAAGTCAGCTATAAGACGTGCTATAATTGCAAATTTACTTCCTATAAGGCGCAATTGCTATAGCCAATGTAATTTTTTATGCTACCCTATCATTATGTATTACAGCAGCCAGTTGGGGCAAAGGCAAGCTATTGAGAATCTATAACAACCTATCAGCAAATGCTGAAAGAATATGCTTTGCAACAAAATAATACAATTCCATTACCAATGCAATGTCATCTTACCTTCAAGTTATGCAATTGAGCAAAATTGACCAAATGACTCTTGAGACATTACAATGCAATACATGAGCAAGGCGAAAATAACAGTAAGGGAGTTTCACAAGTTATGCAACAAGGACAACAATCACAGCAAAATTGACTCTTCATGGCCATATGATGGGCTACGGACCGGAGTCTCCTGGGGTCAAATCTAGGTGAAGCCTATTATCAAGGTAATTTAGTCATTATTGAGAAAACCTTGAATGCCAAACCATGGTCAGCAGAAATGAAGTGTGGAATATACTAAATAGTAATTTTTTTCCTGCAAAAGAGTTCCATAAGGTTAAGCCGCAACTTTTAATAGTGAAAAAATCAATCAATATAGTGATACTCTTGCTATTAGCCATGCTCGCTATAGTGGATTTATGTTGTGTTTTCTGCCTGAAATTAGCTAAAAGGGAGTCTAAAATGCACTGATTCCACATAATACCTTGTGTCATGTTCAGACTAAGAGTCATGTGGTAAAACTATATTCCAAAGTAATGTGAAAGGCAGAGTTGGAAGCAAATGCATAAAATGAAATTTTTTCAATATTCACCAATCAGACAGGTGAATAATGGCGCATTTCTTATGATTGTCCTACTCATGCTACTTTTTTTCCTCTTCCAGGATGTACACCACAAATTTTTGCCATTAAGGTGAATACTGATCTAACTGCATTCACTTTTTCTGTGATATGAATAACGTGTGATAAATGCAGAAATGAGCAAGCACAACTTTGAGTCGTGAAATTGTGGAAAATTTAGGTGATTTTTGCACCAAAAATTGCTCTGAGATGGTCATGTTTGTGTTTATATCTACATTATTTTTATTTGAATTTCAACAAATAACATACGAAATGAAAGGGAGTTATCCCAAAAAATAAAATATTAGATCATTTATCACAGAATTTATGTGTTCAATGCATGGAGCAGTAAATTTTAAAAAGATACTAAAATACAGCTCACATCAACCAAACATAATTGTGGTGGACTAACAAGAAAGAAAATTTTGTAGATAGAAGACAAAATAAAATGTTTCAAATAGCGGATTCACATCTAGGTTCATGAGATTCCCTCCTAGCAAAAGTGATTGTCTTTTCTATGTTGAGTTCTGTCTGTTCTAAGCATGTGTGGTGCATGTGTTGCTTCCACATGCAGCACCCGAGGAAAGGAACCACAGCACTGCATCATCCCTTTGCAAATAAAGGCTTCGCCGTGTCATCCACTCACCCCTCCTCCTCCTTCCCCCCCCCCCACCCCTAGCCGCCTCACCCTCTCTGGGCCCATCTTTTGCGACACCTCCACGGGACATCTGACTGACAAGGAGCTGCACCGAATTCTACCAACAGGGTTGGGGTACCCCACTCAGTTGTTGCTGCTTCACCAAGGGTCAAACGAACGGAGGCCTCCATCATCGGCACCGCTCCACCCACAGCGAGGAAGGGAGTCATCACATTTCACACCCTTTGTAAAGGGGCATCACCCAGGGGTCTGCCCCTCCCACATTTACGACCTCTCAACGGAGCACCCAACGGACGGGGTCTGGTGCTGCAACAAACTTCTAGAGAAGGTCTTGTCTTCAAAGGAACCTTTCGAGACTTTTTTTTTATATTTGCCACTCATTTGTGACCACCTCACCCCCTGTTACCTACTCCTTTCCCCACACTGGTCACTTCTGTTGACCACCAATAACCGTCCACTCCCACGCTCCTCCCCTTTCCTCCCTCCCTTCCCCCCTTTTGGTTCTTTCATATATATGTTGGTGTATCTTTGATATACGCTACCTGACGATGCTGTAATACAGTGAAACCTGGGCCATAGTAAAGTTTATTTTTGTGGATTTGGCTCGTGTTTTTCTTTCTGTGTTATCATGTTTCGCTTCCACTCCATATCGCCTGAATCTTCAGAATTTGACTATGGAAAATGTTCAAAATTCCAAAAAAAGGTGAAAGAATTGCACAGCCACAGGTGAAAAACTTATTACATGTGTTCTCTGTCATAAAAAATAAAGTCTAGCATGGTAGAAGTGATACTCCGTAATGCACGGTTTAATGCTGTCAATTACATTACATAACAACTCCCTGATTGAAAATACCATATGTATATTTACTCCACAAAATATTTTGATAAAAAACTAAATGTTAAATAGACTCGTGGAATAAATGTTTACAGTTAAATATGATTAAAATTTCAAGTGCCTAAGTACATCAAATGTTATGCTTCCAAAAACATTTTTTTACCAAAGAGCTAATCTTCTCAAGATTCAGCCATGAGATTTCTGGGAGAGAAAAATGTAAATGCCTTGAGAACAAAATAACTGAAGAGCACTAAGCATTACATTATGAATTAGGTATGTCCAAATTAGAGATAAATTTTAGGTACATGTGGATGCACATTTCAGCAATTCTCAGATGGACACAGATGAAAACTGAAGGGGAGGCGTTGGAATTATTGTAGAGTTATGATCATTTATATCAGCCAAAGGGTATTCATGATGCGTGCACTATCTAATGGTAAGATCATGAACTCGGGGGAAGTGCTGAACGTGTTGAAACTTGAGTGATCTAAGAGGTTAAAAAGGGTGTTCTTGTCTAGCCATTAAGCAGTGTTTTTTTTTATTTTCACTGCTTACTGTTCACATTTTCAATCTCACTTCACACTTCATTGACATCATGGCCTTAATCTGCATCTGCACCTGGGAAATTGTATGAGTTTTTCGTGCTGTTCCTAAATCTTTACCTGACCAAGGCAAATCTTTACCTGGTTGGTAGCTCCCTGTGTCCCCAGTTTTTCAAGTGAGATACTTTGGTATAAAAACAGAGTTATTGTTGCAACTATAATTCAATTTCGTACACTTGTCATTCCATGAAGACAGGAGATTCTTTAGGTAAAATTAAGAAGCATTGAACTATGCTTCCATGTACGTTCAGAAAATTATGCATACCCTCAATTTACATCTTTGTACAATTTACAATTTTTTCTCTTGTACTCACAAATGTGTAAAACAGGGAGTTTACTGTATTTACTTGGGTCGTGGTTTGGACGCTGTATTACTTAGGGACAGGAAGACAGGATCGTATCAGTGGGCAATTTGCATAACTGGGGAGCTCTGTCTTTTACTACTTTACTGAAGAATCAAGTGATACTTTTTACTATAGAAAGTTATGTGGAACTGCCATGGACCTCATGAGGGAACAAAATTAAATGAGTGGAAGCACAATTTTAAAAACATATGAATATAATACCCTACTGTCAGAAACAGAGATAAAATAATTATTTATAGAGATAATAGGGTCATTTGCCATATTTTTTAATTCTGAATCTGATAGTTTTTAAAATACATCTATCAAAATCATCGCCACCTTCATGAATGTTCAGCATTCATGCTAGAACAATAAGATATCAATCTTTGACATCTTGCTCCGACTCAGAGCTCAGTTGGTTCCTTAACCAATATTAACTTTCAGAGGTAGCAGCATATTACTAGCAGCAGTCAGGTCTATCCGGTAGATGGTCTGACACTTCAGGGCTTCTGGTTTTACATATTTACTCATCAGATCTCTAACAATAGATTGAAGGGGAGTGTAAATAAAAGGAGATAATGGGGCATCTGATGGAAATTTTGTCAGAAATGGCTCTATTACAGTATCCACAGTCTTGAAGAAGGTGTGACGAGCTCTCAGCTTCTCATTCCTCAAACACTCATACGCTATCAGCTGTTACTGTCACGAAATCCAATGGTAAGATATATTTAAAGGTATTTTATTTTGAAATGTCAAAAAATAAATATTTATGATTATAGAAGGTTATATTATTGTGATAAAATGTCTGCTAAATACAAGATATATGTGCAAGGCACATAATCCCAGGTAGAGGTAGACCTTGTGCCCACCATCCAATCCAGATGGGCCCCCACCAAAAGATATTCCTGGCTGCGCCCCTGCTATTGAGTGCAGTAGGCGCATTAACATAAGCGACGACAATGGATGGAATCAACAGATTAGGAAACAACATTAATGAGCACATTTTTAAAGTAGAAAAGTGATAACACAGGACTCAATACAAAGACCACAAGACTGAATGAAGCATGGGGGCTATGATACAAGAAAACAATGTTTTCTTGCATCATTCTTGTATAAATGTTTGAGGATCGCCATTAACATATCACGGCCTACAGATCAAGGAATTGGCGATATCAAATACATAAAATGCGAAATAACACCACTTGGGTACCACTATAATTTTTCCTCCACAAGGAACACGTGAACACGGGGCATTTGCGTGGTGTACTGCTACGAAGCAAAGTGTACGTACCAGCTTTCTTCCAACTTGTATCTTCAAACGAATTACGGCCAAAGAGAATCAAATCTCCATATTTCACCCAGGAGTTAGGTATTTCCCTCCGCAGCTCCTCCTTCCACAACTCTTGTTCTTTCATTTGCCTCTCTATCACCTCAATCATCAATTCGCAGGGTTTTTTCGGCAATTTAGGAGAAAAATCAATTTTCTGCTTAAAAATGTAAGATCTTCCGTTAACACTGAATGTAGCATCGCTAGATTCATCAGGCTGAGCAGATGGAATGACCGGGATGGCAAATACATCACTAGAGAGTTTCCAAATTCTTTCATCTTCCCGTAGCAGCTGCAACTGCTGTAATCGCTGCCTGATAAAATCGTTAAAATGAAATCATCAAGAAATTTTTAAATTACCCTACTGAAAACTAGATATAGAGAAACTGCATATCTTACCTAACCAAACTAATACCGCTTTTTTCTACAATAACAAATGGCATTTCGAGAAATTTGACTATATATTTCCTTTCGTCACTCAAATAAGATAACTGTATCCAGTGCTCAATGATTCATTTCAATAAATAAATCACAGAATTGTTAATTTTCCTACTTTTTTCCTTTAGAATCGTCGTCACAATTTTGAATTGATTACCAGGATTACCTTGCGCACCGCTAACTTCTTTTAAATGTATAAAGAACAAAATACTAACGAAATGTGAAGGCGGGGTAGAGAAGGAACTATAGAAGGATAAGTATTATTAGGTAATTGTTGTGGACAATTAGAATAGCGTTGTTTGTAATTAGAGAATAAATTTACGCGACCAGTCATTACACGCTGATCGCGAAAAACATCGTAAAATCATAGTGTGCATAGCATGAACTGTAACAATTTAAACTCGTGTGTCTATCGGTTTGTATTTTAGGTTTGCGAGGACATGTCACCTCATAAGTCGAGGAAGGAGAAGAGAAAAACTCATAAGCACAAAGGATACAAGCATAAAAGTCGTAGCCGTCTACATCTTCGAAAATATCATGTAATACAATGTTTTATCCATGCTTGTTTTTTCGCGGTTCTGTTTCTTTAAATCCAGGTTGCCCTTACAGGTCCGGAGAAAGAGTGAGGGACCTAGTGACAATAACCCCCAAGTTACTGGTAATCTTGGAACCGATACTAGAGATATGAGCTCCTTCATTGACAATCGAAGGGAAATGGTGAAGCAGTTGTTCTCTTCTGTTGGTGAAGACTTTCTGACCCGTAATTTGCCCTTAATTATGAAAGTAAATATTTTTTTTGTTTCTTCCGATCCGTTATTATCATTTCGGAATGTCGTGTTGTTTTACTAATATCTTCTACCATTTAGGAAACCACTAGAGAAGAATTGAAAAGGATCTGTTTCGAAGAATTGAGCACAATGTCAGCAGATTTTGTGTATAAAGTATTAGAAGGTAAGTGATAATGAACATCATCCTATTATTTGCATTCACTCTGTCATCTGAGTGTTCACATTGCAATGTTTTATGTCAGGAATTCAGTGTGATACCCGACCACATTCTTCTCCCGAGGACTGGCCCAGTAGGAAGGAAACTGAACCCATCTGTTCTACAAGTTTCTGTGAAGCCACACCTAAGTAAGTTATCTCTCTTTAGGTGGCTTATAAAATAGTTTAGGCTGATCCATTAGCAAATGCTTGGAATTTTGGTCAGTGTACCTTATTTGGTGAGTTATTTTTTCCAATTAATTTGGCTGCTTGATGGCCTGATGGTAAGAGGCTGTGCCTACCCAGATAGCCCAGATGCAATCGTATGCTTTTCATATCCATTGGAAAGAAAGATTTGCATATACCTAGAGTCATTTCGTCAACGTATACTGTCCATTGGCCGACTGTGGACTACCAATAATATACGTAGAGATACGAAAGTGCAGGAATATAGTATGGTGGCTGCTGCCTAGGCTTCCAATGCCAATTTCAAATATATATTGCCGTTGACTCTTATATTCCGCTTTATATGTTCCATTGTAAAACTTACCATTATAATAGTTAAATTAAATAATGCAATACATGAGATGATTTCCTGAGGGCCACGCAAACCAGCCTTCCTCATTGTTTCACTAATCAGTAGATGAACCATCTTGGAGTAATTTGTGAAGTAATAATAATAATAACATTTATTTGCCAAGCAACAAGTATTATCATATATTGTATATGGCACATAAAAATATACAGACAAAAATAAACATAGAAAATAATGAAATCTTGCTGTCAAACAAATACAAATATACAGCTGGCAAACAAAACCGAGGACGATAAAAGTTATCTCACATGACAGCGTTAAGATCAGTACAAATTACTTTGAGTCTGCGGAGCCTGCCAAGCTTTAGAATTTATCCGATTCACCACTCCAGTATTGAAAAGCCGATATAGGTGTTTATTTGCAACGGATCGTATTGCAAACAAGTTGATAAATTTGAAGCACTGTGATGAGCGGAATTCAGAAAACAAAGTGGACTGGTTCAGCATTCCACTGGGAACGCTGATTCAGCATTCCATGTGTCGTTCCTACGTGGTAGTCTTCCACGGTGGATGAAAAAAAGTTCTCTAGTCGTGTGCCAACTGGATACTCGTATCCGAGACAAAGGAGATATCTCTTGCAATCACGAACTAAATAATTGCAATCTCTTGCAATACTCTTAGTTCGTATTTAAAAAATATGGGCTTCGATTAAACTCTCCCAGTATTATTGATAGTGTGCCGGCACTACCTAGAAATACTCGCACTTTAATTTATGTAACATATCATGCGTACATCTTTACAAATACTCGAGGTGGTGTGACTTGTTTCTTGTTCATCGCCCTTCTTATCTAGATAGGAAAATTTACGTGCTGTCTGGTTGCTACCTGTAGTTCTTGGGCACCCTTCACCCTCATGCTGGTATGGCTGGGTTAATTCCAGCTGCTTTATTTTCTGGGAAAAACCTTTCATGACTAATTTCATGAAAAGTTTCGGGAACCCCTAATGATGCATTTTATATCACAAGCAATTGCTTGGTACCTACTTCATGAAACGTTTTCTCCTCTATCTCTCTGTCATCAGATTTCAGTTGCATCTCCTGATGACAACAGTATAATTATAGTCACTCTCATTATTTGGAATCACATCATACAGCAAATCATTTTAACCCTCATAGCACAATGTTTGCATTATACCTAATTTTAACGTCTACATCTGTTATACAGTTAACCATAAGGTTTGCTACATACCGGATGTAGACATCTTATTTTGGTTTACTTTACAGCTACATGTGGTCTAAATAAGGGCCAAATATCCACCAGTTTTGGTCTACTGCTAACCATGCTAAGTTTGCAGTATATCTAATGTAAACCTAATTTTAATGTCCTCATCTGGTATACAGCAAACTATACGCTTTGCTATGCATCAGATGAAGACATTTTATTTGGGTTTGGGTTATTGCTACATGTGGTATAAATTAGGGCTGGATGTCTGCTACTTTTCTTCTATGGGTAACGTTTAGTGTAGGTTTACAGTATATTATAGGTAAACATAAAGTATTTTCTATAGTAGTAGCATAATCAGCAAAAATATGTAGCAAGGCGGTAAACTTTGGCTTTCCACACAGAATATTTAATATACTAACTACGTGTCGGTGACACGTCATCATCAGCTAAACTGTAACGTTATAATTACACTATTTAGTCAAAACTTAGGTAGTACAGTAACTATTCTGTACACAAAAATAAAGTTTTCTGTTTCATTTGTAATAACTGCTTTCGGAAAAAAGCCTATAAAACAAAAAAAAAATCCAACCACTTCTACAGGTTATACCAGAAACAATCAGCATATTACAAAAATCTAATAATAATTACCTTTATTTACCAGAAGCACAATGCAAATGAATTATACAAAATTTACACAACAGCACCACAACACACAATAAATGTCACTCGGGCACTGACCCCTGACCCACTCATACCTCTTCACTGTAGAGAAGACCCCACCTAGATGCGGTGATTATGACTGCCCTCTCGCTGTGCGACACCTCCTGATGTAGTGTGACAAGTACCGGCTTACGCACAAAAGGCTAGGCATCAGGGGAGGCCTAGAATACATTCTAGGCGATGATCCTGATCACCTAAGCTGGGTCACAACTTTCCTTAGGAAAACTGGCCTTTTAAATTCAATATAATGCATATAATTTTTATATTCATTCATAATCTTCAACTGCTTCCCTAAATTGGGAAAAAAAATATTATGATGCAAAACGTGGTGCTAATGACCTTAGTCATCGATGCACCCGTAATCCCAAACCTACTATAAATGGCACTTCCTCACCATTTTCGAACACACTGTCCATGGGTCACCAAAGTTTTGAATGAAAAAACAAATTTCACTGATATCACATTATTTTGTTGCCAAACATGATTAATCACTACCTGCATATTGCAAACCAAACAAAGTGGAACCCCAATTGGCATAAATTAAATGAAAAAGGTTCAAATACCCCACTAAAATCTGCTTGCAGTATTGTAATGTACGTTGAACCTTCAAGGAACAACATCTTTTCTAACAACTTCGTAACTTTACAGTGTAACTTCAGAGAAAGAAGTTTTCTATGGTTAAGGACATCTGTAAAGGCAATAAGCACTGATAATAAAATACAGAAAGAAAAACTAATTTCTTAGCAGACATTTCCATAGGCATGAATCACAAAGATTGCACATACCAGTGTGAAGCAGCCTCAGTATACAAGTAGTGGATAAACCATGACCAAATTATTCTTCAGGTTACAAAATGCAGAAGACAACTATACCTATATCTTGTGACTAGAGTGTTAAAACACAAAGATGATAAATTTTAATTACACTCCAATAAGTTTCTAGATAGAGTTGGTGAGGAAAGAAAGTGAGGTTTTAGAAGTAGACAAAGAGTGCGGATGACAGGGATATTGTGGGACATTGGGATTTAGAAGAATGAAGAAAGAGAAGGAAGAATGCTTGGTAAAAGAGGAAGGCAGGAAAAGGATAGGCATTTTGGATAAGATGAAAGAGGGGTAAATGTACGAAGATGATGTAGCTTAGGGTGGGATTACATATTGTGGTATGTTAGATATAGAGATAAGTTAGGAACAATGAAATATTGCTAATAGATTATAAAAAACTGCCATTACTGGTAGATTACTATTTATCGTAGTATGAGTACAAGATGAGTAACCCACCGTGACCAAGCAAACACAGCTGCAGTGTCAGGTTTCTGCCATGACTTGGCTGATTTTTTCTCTTTTGGTATGACTCTTGTGTGCCTCACGAACAGTAGGAAAGCCCAGCACTGGAACAACTGGAAAAAATTTCTTGTGTTGAGATTTTGTAGTTCTATATTCACTATAATCCCATGCATACTATTCATTATCACCAAGAAGATTTGAAAGAAAAATAATTTCTGTGCACACGAAAGCTATGTGAGTCCATACAAGGGTCACCATCGTCTTTGGATATGTCATCCTGAGGGATGCACTCGAACTTGCAAACTTTAACGACCACGTGGAAGGTTTGGGAAAATGTTCGATAATTGTCTCACATGAACTGGATAACTTACCCTCACTGTTACGTTTGGGGATAAATACTTTAATTGCAATTTACATTAGTTAGTAATTTTAAATAACCGTTAACTCATTCAGGGTTACCTTTGCTCACAATCAATTGGAGCACTGAAAATAGTCTTTTCCTACTACATTCTATTACTTGACGGTGGGATTTACTCACTTATTTCACAAAAACTAATTTGGTGCTTTCGCACTGTAAACGCAGTTTTGTCAGTATTCATGTTCAGTGTTGTTACTAGGGTTTATTTTATGCTTTTAAATATCGTTCATTGCATGCACCGAAAGTGGTTTTCAGTGCTAGCATGGTGAAAACTACATGAACACATGCCAGTAATTCCTACTTCTTCGGTACTAGCGATAACAGCTATTAATTTTGCCAGAAATGAAATGTTTCGCCGGCTTAGAGTTTACACATTCATGTTCTGGTGTGCCAGGGGCGGCTCCAGACGAGAGATTGGGGCACCTGCGTGCTGCGGCGGCTCTGGGGGATAGAGTACTCCTCAGGGGAAAGTTGCTCCGGGCATCTCCTAAACTTGTGAGAAAGTGTGCAAAATTGCACATTTTTGTGTGCTTATTTTGGTACCCATCGTACTTCTCAGCAGAATGGTTGGTTAGAGTAAAATGGGGAAATTGAAGTTAGTCTTTTTCTTACACCAAAATTTACTCTTTGGACTAGTTTTTTTAATTCTCACTACCTTCCTTGTATCGCTTCATCCAGCAATTATCTGTCACAAAATCTAATCTATCTAGTATCACAAAAATCTTCACAAAGTCTATCACAAAATTAAGAAGATTCTAAAAGAAGCAAGGCAGAACATTTTTGATATGTTGATTTCTCTGATGGTTAAACCACAAGTGGATACGATGATGAATCTGTGATAACTAGCAAGTATAGTAAAGGCTATAATGCAAACATTGCTCAATTGAATAAGATACCAGGATTTCATGGAATTTTATATTTATTCTATAAAATTAGTCTATAAAGAAATAATGTTTTTCTCTACCAAATTATGCTTCTTCTTTTTAATTGTAATTGTGAAAAACCTAGTATTACTATTCTTCCTCATGCCTATATTCTCAAAATTACTTCACTATCCATGCTGCTCTCTCATGATTGGCCATAAGGCTCGTAGTAGTCATAGCAAAAGAAAAAAATCCAAGTTGTGACAATAAGCTGATGCTTCAGTTTTCATTGGTTTGGCAAGATGGGTTGCATTAATCTTGCATTAATTCTGCCTTTTCAAAAAAATTAAGAATTCCTTGATTAATCGGAAAATTATTTATTGACATAAGAGTACCCAAGTGTTCCCCGAGGAAGAGTATCTTCAAATTTTTTAAATGTTTATTTACGAAGTTTGGGGCAGGAAAGGTTCTCGACAATTTTGGCAGGGGTGTTAATGAAATAATTTTTCATTCTTATATTTAACACGTTCACTGTGGAGCTGTTTAAAGCCCTACCCCTCACAGCGCGGCGTGACCCACCGGTGGGTCACACTCAGCCTTTTGCATGGGCGGTGTGACCCACCGGTGGGTCACAGTCCTTCCGAGCTTCTGGCCACTGCCAAGGGATGGTGGTTGAAGCGGCAACACTCAGCTGTTTCCAGAGATTAGAGGAAGACTGGGGGAGGCGAGGCTACTCCCAGCTTCGCCCCCAGCCCACCCCTCCCCCGGCCACGTGGGGCACGCTATCAGCTAGACCCTGGCGTGGGATGGGGGAAGAGAGGGCCAACAATACAATGCATGTGGTAAAGATTTGCTGACGTTCGGAAAACCCAGGAGACTCCCACCCGTCTCTGTTTATTGCCCCTGCCCTTGTTTGCGCCCGTCTGTGAAACGTAGACGCCCGTCCGTGCATACCTATTCCCCAGCCCTGCTCACACTATGAGAAAAGGGAAGGGGGATCCTTTGGAAAGAGTACATGTGGTTTGTCTCACTCAGAAAAAAGTAGTGTCTGCATTTCAGAAGACTCTCACCCGGCAAGGGCACGGTCACTCATCCACCACTGAGGGATTGGCTCAAGAACGCTAAGCGACTCTTTCTCAATCGCCCTTCCGTAGAGGGGGGAAGGAGGGAAGAGAGAGAGTCAATCTCTCACACAGCCGGGCGAGTGCAGTTCGGACTGTTTAGTTTATGAGCAACTGACGGACAGCCAAGAGGTTGAGGAGAAAAAATTTTCCTAAACATTTTTATTATTTTTAATAAGTTGATATGTTTTACTATATCGAGTATTGTTCATCCTTATGTATAAAAATTGCATAAACATGAAAAAAAACAAAAAGAAAGCAAAAAATAAATGTATTTTGGATGTAATACGCTAATATGTAAATTTGTTCGTGACCCACCGGTGGGCCACACCGCTCACGCTGAAAAAAGTTTCAGGAGGGGCGGCGTGACCCACCGGTGGGTCACACTAAGTGTCACATAGTAGTCTATTATTTGAACAGTGACTAACCTCTGGGTGAAGTCACTTGAGAAGTTCTCGATTCCTACTCTCACAATACTCCTCGCAAGTTATGACAATTCACAGAATTTTATGGCCGCGCCGCTAGACGCATCTGCATGACCGACCGGTGGGTCACGCAGCAGTGAACGTGTTAAAAGAAAATACTTTTCTTATGATATCTATGGATCAGTAAAATAGGTAAAGAGGACAAAAAATTGCTTTATTAAAGCTCTTCATAAAAATAATGTTATAGACAAATATTGTTGTCTATATATGTTGTGGAGTAGTGCAGGGAGGAAAAAAATGTCATCCGACTGAATTGATCCCACACTTTGCACGCTTTCCTTTACTTTATGTGACCTGCAACAACCATCAAGGCCATGGTTACATGGAAGAGCAAAAGCCAGCCATAATCGTTCTGATATACGTGAATATAACTCTGGTAATATTTCCTGAGGAATCGCTATTCCACAAACATGCATGAAGATGTATTCTTCGGTGGTTCTAATTCACTCATGTTTCTTTCAGACCAATCTCTGGTGAGAAATGTTCGACAATCGGAAAAGAGAATGCGGTGATAGAGTTGGCATTGAAGAGAAGAGAAGATGGTGAGTGTGTTCTTTGTCACAAATCAAGTCTTTAATTTATTTCAACCAGTCCGAGGAGATCATTATCATCAATCTGTAAATCAGTTGTGATAACCTCATCTGTTTGAAGCTTATTAAGGAGAAACCTTTTCAAGGTTGAAAAATGGTATGCAGGCATTCCCTGAGTTACATAATCATAAGTTCACAATCGGGTGGATGAAAGCACTATGAAATAAAGATGGCAGATGAGTTCTTTTCATTTTGTACAAAGGGAGTTGATATTTCAAATGCCCATATCATTTGCAGTTGCTGTGGCTCCTTTTTTTCTCCAAGTACTCTAAACTTAAGGAAAGTGCTTTTAAGTTCTTAGTTTCACAATGGGACATTCCTTGGTTCTGTTCCGAGTGTATCCCGAAACCTGGCAAGCAGAAGAATGCGAATGCTGGTAGTGAATTGAAATCCTTGGTTCTAGAGCTAAAAAAGGACATTGAGTTGTTGAAGCTCGAAATTACACAAACTCCACCTGTCTTTACCCTTTAAACACCCAGTGTACTTGTACAGGTGCACTAAATTTCAACACTTACACATTCCGTAGTTTTGATCACAGATTGTTGGCATTTTCCCTCATATTTTTATGAACCTTCCTCAGTACAATTATGCAATGGGTAATACTAAAGGTACATGTTTTGATGACACATTGGTTTATCAATGATTGCATAAACTGGCATGAATATCCTTATATGCATGCCATATTTGGAGATGATTATTGCTCTGATTTTCATAGCCAACGTTTGATTTTTGGTATACTTCTCCTTTTTTCTTTGCTTATGTGGTTTTTAGGCACTTTAGCTTATTTAGCCTGTTTCTTAAGTGGGAAACCTTGAACTCCAGCATCGTAATGCAGGATTTCCAATCTCCCTTGCTTATTCTATTATCTTAGACCCTCTTCCTTACATATGCCGGAAAAATGTTCTTTGCTTCTAAATACCAATGCAGCAAAGAGCTTGGACCCCCTGAACCTCAAAGGCGAAACCCTCGTATGGTTTGGTGAGGAGTTCGGGAAAAACTGTAACTCTCTCTATTGGTCCCATAGACTCCATCGTAAAAGCCTTGGCTTCTGCAAAGCTGGGCTAGGATAAAATTTTCACACTTCATTTTACAACATGGCGCTGAGATGCAATATATTCTTGCACATATTACAATTTCTCCATTTTAGTGTCAATCACTATGTTTAGGATAAAATTTTCACACTTCATTTTACAACATGGTGCTGAGATGCAATATATTCTTGCACATATTACAATTTCTCCATTTTAGTGTCAATCACTATGTTTACCAATTGATCTCTGATCGATCTGACTGGCTCAGCCCGGTATGGTAAATGGAACGGGCTAGCCAGATCGATCCGAGAAGGGAGCTGAGTCAGCCCGTTTTCCCTAACCGATCTGAGATCTTAGACAGGGTGGCGATCGTCAGGGAAAACCGGGAAAACCTGGAATTGTCAGGGAATATTGGAAATCTGGAAAAGTCAGGGAATTCTCGTAACAGTCAGGGAGAAACTGGGATAGGAAATTCTCGTTATTTTTCTACCCCACATTTATCGGGCAGTCTTTCCAGCCCTTTATTTCATCAAAACATTTCACCAACTAAAACGAATGTCCATCGCCGAATCGCTAGAATAAGTCCCATCAATTTGTTGAACACTCAGTTGTGAATCTTAGTTGTTTAGCTGTGAATCAGTCTTACGATGTATCTCTTTTGTATATTTTTAAGGCGATATTTGCCTAGTAGCGTTATAATTCATGATCACCATGTATTCTGCTCATCAAAAGGAATCCGAGGCTATGTTGTTCGGAAGATTTTACATCTTGTTTTTTTTAACTTCTGAGACTTGGATCAAGAGGTAGTTGCAGCACACTAGCTTGTAGTAAATACGTGCTTGCAGTTCTGAAAATACGAGACGATGATTATCAAAACAGTAATACAAGTACGATCACACGTGTAAACAAAATCTTATGTAAGATCATCTGCGATTCCCAAACCCCCCTTCGCGATACAGTAAGAAGTGTCCTCTTCCCCTCCCCTCCTTTCACGCTCGACGTAATTATTGAATGGCACCCTTAGCTCCGTCTCGAAGCAATTTGGTCAGGTCACAAACCACCTCAAATATGATATTCCTGAATATGATGATGCCGTTGCTAATTGCCTCCTTTTTTCGCTCGCAGTGGGGCGATTACATTTTGTTTGTTTGTACAAATAGTTTTACATTTTTGGTTCCCTCTTACAATCAAGGGGTTATAACCACATTAATCAAATTGTTATTTGCTTCTAAACGTCACTCATGCCATCAGATTTTGATCTAGTCTAACAACTTGGGCTTGGTTTGTATTTTTCGCGCAACCTGTGCTGGAGTCCGCCAGTAAATTCGCCATTAACTTTCCCTTCTATGCCTTTTCAGTAATCTTATCCTAGAGCTACCACGACACGCCACCTTTTCCTTGAAGAATTACACATTGTCAATTTGTAATTTAACCGAAGGAATCATACACGGCCACGGAAATACGATACGCGGCTGTGTACCCGTGGCCACAAAAAATGAAGTATAAGTGTGTATGATTTGTGTTGGGGCTTAACTTGTGAAGGTTTAATGTATTTTTTTCATTCTTATAGCTTTTAATGTATTGATTTCAACTTGTAACATTTTCTGAGTTTTGACGAAAATTTAATTCATCAGAAATAAAATATTCCGATAATAGCAGACCTTTTGGCGATCGGTCAGGGAAATTGGTAAGGCCATCAGGGAAAAGTCAGGGAATTTGAAAATTGGATATCAGTAGCCACCCTGTTAGATTGATCTGAAGAGTTCGGCGTGTTGTGCTTTTCGTTCTTCTTTTGGTTGCTCATGGGGAACGAATTGTAATCGATTTCATTTGCGAAGTGAGTTTATAAGCTCACGTGGGTTCTACAATGGCCGATGAAGTAAATAATTTTTCAACTCCATGGTTGAAGATGTTTACAATGCTGGGCTATGTAAACTCAACTCAATAATGTTTCCAACGCTGGGCTATGTGAACAAACAGATGCGACTACTGAGATCGATTGCTCAATATCAATATTTTCAGACCATGTTGGTAAATCAGGCGATCTGAGTGAGCTCACCTCTGATCTTTCAGATCAGTCTGAGTTCAGATCAATCTGAGTCCGCTTGGTAAACGTAGTGAATAGCAGCGAAACTCATAAAGAGTGGATGTGGAGAATTAGAACTACCTTGATAAGCTCAATGACAGTTATACCAAAGGATGGATCACTTGTCCATAGATTAAATCATTTTGGTTTTCAAAGGTATAGTTGGAGTGAAGGTGGAGACCGCAGTGATCGGTACAGTGACACTCATTTCACTACAGGCATGGTAACATTTACTTTAACGGCTGTAGTACTGTGATGTGGAAGGCAAGAGGAAACCACCACATTATTATCCCGAGGAGTCGCAGCTACTCCACTCTTTCCTTTATTATCAGATGTTATGGCACCCTCTCGAGTAAAATATTCCAGAGGTAAAATAGTCCCCCATTCGGATCTCCAGGCGGGGACTACCCAAGAGAGTACATCAGTCAAGTGTGATAATCATTTTAGGGTAGGAACGTGCAATCACTTCGGACCTGCGGAAGACTGGAGAACCTGAAGGTGGAAATGCAGAGAATGGACCTCGATGTATTAGGAATCAGTGAAATGAGATGGCCTGCAGAAGGAGACTTTTGGAGTGGTAGTTATAGAATTATTCACACTTGATCTCTGAATGGTAACGCTGGAGTTGGCGTAATGCTCAGGAAGAGTGCAGGACTGCGTGTGAAGAGCTTCATGCAGTACAGTGAAAGGATTATAATGGTTAAAATTGAAACGAAGCCTACATATACCATTGTGGTGCAAGTTTACATGCCTAAGTCGGACTACGAAGATGAAGAAGTGGAGGACGTCTACGAAGATATCACTGAAGTAATAAAACAGGTAAGAAGAGAAGAAAACCTAATTATTTTAGGAGACTGAAATGCTGTCGTCAGAGAAGGTCAAAATGGAAGAATAACTGGAAAATATGGATTGGGAAACCGAAACAAAAGAGGAGAAAGACTGCTGGAGTTCTGCACATGACATAAGTTAGTGGTTACTAACGCATTATTTAAATATCACAACCGAAGAAAATACACGTGGAAGATGATAGGAGACAGAGGAAGATTTAAAATAGACTACATTTTAGTGAAGCAGAGGTTCAGGAATCAGGTGAAGGACTGCAAAAGCTACCCGGGTGCAGACATCGACAGCGACCATAATTTAGTGATGATGAAATGCCATCTAAAATTCAAGCGATTGAAGAAAACAGTAAAGAACATAGGGCAAGTAGAACAACTAAAGGAGACTCAACATCAGCTGGAATTTCAGAAAGCAATAGAAAACAACATAGGAGAGGACCTGACTGAGAAACCAGTAGAAGAGCGTTGGGAAAACATTAAATGTGGACTACAGGAAGCCGCAAAAGAAGTTCTTGGAAGTCATACAATGACCGAAGAATTATCCACAGCTTGTATAAAAACCTAGTAGTTGTGGTATAATCTGGACCCAGCTGTGAAGAAGCAAGAATAAGAATAGGAGTAAGACAAGGCTGTGCAGTCTCCCGTAATTTTTAACGTTTACATCGAGAGAGCCATCAATGAAGTCAAGGAGAAGTATTCTGGAGTGAACATCCACGGAGAAACAATCAGCATGCTACGATTCGCTGATGACATAGCTCTCATGGCAGAGACAGAGAAGGAGCTGAATAAGATGCTAACACCATGGAAGGAAAATGGCCAGTTATCATCTGAAGATCAATAAGAAGAAAACTAAGATATTGGTGTGTAGCAAGAGAGAGGAGGCCAAAACCTACGTTATACTAGGAAAATAGAAACTGGAAGAGGTGAAAGAGTTCTGTTACCTGGGAAGCCGAGTAACCAACGATGGACGAAGCAAGAAAGAAATAGTGAATAAAATAACCCAGGCAAAGAGGGCATTCTATCAAAAGAGGATTCTACTTACAGCTTGAAATACGAGCTTGGAAGTAAGAAAGCAATTCATCAAAACATATATCTGGAGCATGTTGCTTTACGGCAGTGAGGCATGGACGATGACAGCAGCGGAGAAGAAAAGGGTGGAAGCTTTCAAAATATGGTGCTATCGAAGAATGATGAAGATAAAATGGATCGACCAAGTGACAAATGAAGAAGTCTTAAGAAGAATGGGAGAAAAGTGAAGTCTGCCTAAAACTATAAAAAGAAGACAGGACAAGTTAATCGGCCATATCTTAAGACACGATGGCCTGATGAAGACAGTCGTCGAAGGAAAAGTGAATGGGAAGAATGGAAAAGGCAGGCCTCATATGAGTTACATAGAACAGGTCGTAAAGGACGTGAGAGAGAGAGGAACTACGTTAATATGAAGAGATTAGCCGAATGAAGAATCAAGTGGAGGGCGTCGTCAAACCAATCCTAGGATTGTTGACCCTTGGATTGATGAGTTGTGTTTTGGAAATATGTACATATTAAAGAAGCACAAATGTTTTTGGATAAAAATATACTATGTGCTTGAAAAGACTGGCTATACATGTGACATGATGGTTTACTTGGGAAAAGACTGTTTGCAACGAAAGACAAGTCAGCTATGTATGCAACTGTGAGCGCATCGATGAGGAGAGTATACAGGGTTGGCCATAAATTATATATGGATAACGTTTCCCCCTCCCCTGATCTTTTAGATTACCTAAAGACAAAACATTTTATGTTTTGGCACTGTAAGACGTAACTGCAAAGGAATGCCATCAGATTTTGACTAAAAGAAGAAAATAAAATGAAAAGAGGTGGTGGGTTTGAGCAGGGCATGACTTGACTGCCCTGGTGTGGAAGGGTGAAAAAGAAGTATTCATGCTGACAAAATATGCATGATGCATCGGGAGAGGGTAATTTCTGTAATGAGCGGGTAAATGCTGTGAGGCCAGTTGTTGAGGACTACAACTGCCATATGGGCTACACTCATTTGCGTGATAGAATGGGTACAAGCTACGATGCAATTCCCTGCATCTGGAAGTGGACGAAAAAGATAATCTTCCATATTATCAATGCCACTGCCATCAACAGCTTTGTCCTCCTCAGTTCCTTGGGTAGATAAATGACATCGTGTTTTTCGACTAGCCTTGGAGAGGTCTTATCAAGGTTGGGGCATCATCACTTCTCCCCCCACACTGCCAAACTGGAAGGTAGACCCAGAAGTACAAGTGAGACGAAGCTAAGGTGCTTGTAGACCAAAGAAAACAAACACTGGCCGCTAATGGGGAATCAGATGAGATGCTGCATTGGCTCAGAGGAGAGAAATTTACTCAGACTGTGACTGTGTGTCCAACATTTAGTGTGGGTCTCAATGCAGTCTCAATGCGGTTGGTAGCTCAGAGCTCTACCCACAAGGCCACCACGACCCCCCTTATTTGTTAGTACTTTATAATAAGGAATCCAGATAACAACTGTTATATTCAAGAATATTCAAGGAAACATGCACCAGCTATTTTGACTATGCCTCCTACCAATTTTTATCATTGATTAGGTTAATAAGCTATAGAAATATGTAACAGTTCTTTTTGACATTCACTGTGAATCAAATAAAATTTTGCCCTTCCTCTGTATTTCTCCACCATAAACACTGAAGTAATTTTGGAGAGAAAATTTGTGATGAAACTAGGAGGCAGTGTAGATAAATGGTAGGTTTATATAGGCAGAGTAATAACAAGTGATGGTTAATAGAAGGTTATATTGAAGGTAGAGGGTAAAATTCTGGGAGTAGAGGATATCTTTTTGGTTGGTATGAAGAGTGATTGGTCATATACTGACTTAATAATGGTTAATTTTGTGACTTGTTCTATAACACATCTTGTGTTAACCAATAAAATATTATTATTATCAAGGGTTGGTGTGGTGGCTAGAGTACTGGCCTCCCATCCCAAGGGCCAGGGGTTTGATTCCCGGCAGTGGCGGATTTTTCAGTGGAAAACCGGTCCCCACTTGAGTGCCTAGTGGAGGGCATTACAAGTTCAGTACTCCATCCGTCGGATGGGACGTTAAGCCGTGGTCCCCTTGGCGCCTCTCGTTAAGAGTAGGCTAATGCCAACGCCGGATTTCTCTACACCCTTCCTCCGTTCCCTGAAAACTCCTACCATTACCCAATTATCCACCTATCCTATATGGCACAAATGACCTCAGCTGTCGGTCGCCTCCCCTAAATAACCAACCAATTATTATTATCAATGTGTGCATAATGCTTGTGTGGCAAAGAAGGCAAAGTTAATTGAAAAAAAACTTGCCTGCAGATTTAGAGATGTAAATTTAAATATTTACGTCAATACATTAAGCTTAGGTTGGAAGTGTGATACTTGGGCCATTGAAGTACCTAAAACTCAAGTCTACCGCTACTACTACTCTGCGAGTAGAAGTGATCCATGACTGGTTGAATAGCACAAATCTATAGTACCCAACCTGTTAGACAGAAGGATAGTCATTTTAAAGGCCAAGTATTTCATGCATTAATGTTAGGGTTTGGGTTTGCAGCCCATGAGCAAATGACAGTAGGATTTTTTTAAATCTTACCAGATCGATGTATTACACAAATAACCTTAGTTGCTGGTCACCTCCCCTTAATACAACTACAACCAATACAAGTATTAGCTTCATAACTTTCAATTAATTTTTCTCTTGATAAAGCAGCCTGTTTTAAGTCAGTGCAGGAAGCAAATTTTGTTTCTTAAGTGTTTACTTTTCTTCCAGTTATTAGTTTACTTAGAGAACATTTTGGATTGAATTGTTGCACATGCTGATGCCAATGCATAAGAAACAGTTTGTCTTTTCAAGTTCATGATGCATGCTTTTTTCTTACTTAGGTAATGCATCAAATGAAGCAAGTGCAACTGAGCTGTTGGAATCAAGCAGTTCTGAAGCAAACGAATCAGGCAGTGAGGTCGATGATAGTGATGGGTGTCCTGAAGGTAGGAAGCATAACTATGAGCATTCTATCCAACAGTCCACCAATGTATTAGGAAGTACATATGTTAGCGTCAGCAACATGACTATGAACAGCAGCATCTAAATTTACTAATATTCACCAATGTGCCTCTCTCCCATTTTAGCATTGTTATATTGTCACGCATGAGACATTTTCCACGTTTTTGGAATGAAGAGTTCTTTTAGCTCTTATTCCAATTGCTGAAAGAGATTTTAAAAGTTTCATCCTATTTAAAGTTGTCAAGATGAAGTGTTTCCTAAAAAATTCCCACACATACTGCCGTATACGTGCGGGAATGGCATTTAACAATGAATCTGTAAACTATTCGGAAGCTAAAAATTTAACTCATGTGGGACCTGAACCCACACCGAAGTGCCTGATTTGATGCCTTAACCCACTCGGCCATGGCTTTCGTTTGGGAAAGAGTGCCCTACAAAGAATTTGTACGGAGTAAAATTCTAAAGTTCTATAAAATTCTATAGAAATCCTTCATGAAGTCTGTTCAACAGTAATACTAGTTAACTACAGCTACAAAATAAATAGATGCAGTAATAGTTGTGAGCTATGCCTCATTATGCCTCATTATGTTTCGCCATATACTTACAGTGAGTGAGTGTGAAACAATTTCATAATATCTCAAATTCTCGCCACATTGCATTATAAGGTATATCAGTTTGCAGTGCATTCAATAATAATAATAGTTTAACTATTAGAATACAGTATCCATCAATATATCAGCATATTTCTTCGAATAAAAACCGTAAGGAAATCCTGTCTTGAATAACAAGATAGTTACAGAACCTCCATAGTCTGCTATAGGATATCATGCTTTTGATAAGCCGGTACCATTCAATGCGAAGAAGCGTAATAGCTTTATCATACTATTTGCCCCGTAATGAACAAAAACTGCTCCACTATATCATCATATTTATCGAACGATAACAATGGATGAATCGTAATTTCATTTCAGTTGTTGAATGATTCGTATTGAATGGTAAATACCCTACCGTTCGACAGCTACCTTATAGAAAAATCCATCATCGTCATCCAGAAAAGTTATACCTTACCACATCTACTTATCTCATTGAGTGCCTCACGACATTCCTGCAGCAGTTGTGAATTGCACCCTAGTGATGTCAGGGTTTTTAGAGCTGCCTGACTATCAGTGCATATGTGTAAGTTCCCTGTCCCCTGCTCCCTAAAGCAACCATTAATAAACCCTGTTGATGACTTCTTACCCTCCACCCCACAGGCAGTCACCCTTAGCACAGAGAAGTACTGTGGTGAGGGAACTATTCTGCCAAGCTCTATCATGTTCTGAGTAAACCAGTGGAGTGGAGGGTGTGACTCTTCACCACTCATGGTGGTCTTGATGGTCCATGGGCATGTTCTGACCTGTGTCCCATCCTGTCTGGGTTTTTTCTTTTCTTGTAAAAATTTCTTTAAGGCAAAGAGATTCCCAGCCAGCTAAAACACAACTTAGGAGCAATTCATTTCATTGAGAGAAAATTGGAGCATGGCATCATTTGATACTCATTTGTGGGTTTCCCAGTCTGTTGCTTAGTAGACAACAGTCTTGCTAGCTGATATGCTGCATCCTCATGTTACAGATGTAGTTGAGTGCTTTTTCCATCCTTGGTAGGGAGGAAAAATGGGGTGTGTTACCCTCAAAACAAACCAAGAGAATAAAAGTGCGGACAAGCCTGACCCTAAAGGCCAGGTTACACAGTTATTGAACGTTCACAAGTTGTTGTTGTTTCTGTTTGAGCAGTCATTTTGTAAGTTCATCATCATCATCATCGGTCAGCAATCCTAAGATTGGTTTTACGCAGCCCTCCACTCGATTCTCCTACTGGCCAACGTATTCATATTGACTTCATTCTTCTCTTATTCATACTAACCCCTGCGAGTAGGGGTATTGAGAATACTTCAATAGTATTCCTGCTTGTCTTGAGAGGTGACTAAAAGGGCAGGAAGACAACCCCGAAAACAGACCCCGAGCCAGCAAGGGTTGAGCCTGAACGGTCTTATGGGTCAACTGTCTGTGTGCAGCCACACCACCTGGCCTGCGATCCAACAGCATGTTTGCTGTGTTCAGAGACCCATAAGGAGGAGAAGGGGACCCTGGAGGGTGAGGTCTGTGGATCCCAGGCAGGTGTCAGATGCCCGGTATGGACTACAGGCCAATGCCCCTATTTGGCCCCGGATTCGCTATAAACGGGTGCCCAGGAGCTAGCCACTCCCAGTCAATCGGCTTCCAATAAGTTCATTGGCAAGTACCAGGGAGGTGGTGGTCTGCATAGGGTGGTCGGAGGTGTATGTGCACTGAAGATTCAACCCCGAAATAGATAACCACCTCTAGAATCATATAGCCCCTTGGGTAGCCCTGGTGACGGCACCAGCTTACAGTACAGCATCCCGAATGTGTGGCTCCGTGGTAGGTGGGGAGTCTGGGAGATGAAGTAGTAATAAGTATGGAAGAGTGTCAACTTCCACCACCTAACAGATCCTGCCCGTGTGCGGGCAGGAGAGATTTTGTATTATGTGCAAGCAAGTGCTTGGTTGTGATGAAATGTATGAGGGAAGGAGAGACACTGACTAAGGTATCTACTTTCCTAATAAGAAAAGTGTTAAGCAGTAACGTCCCTGGGGAACTAATTTCCGCTAAAAATTAAGAGAAGGTAGGTAGTCTTCTTATGGAGACAGCCAATGCACCCGAAGTGAGAAATTGCTAAAAATGAAAATACTCCATTATATTCCGGTCTATGTGGTGGTGCACCACAATCTAAAATCTAGTCGGGGATTAGTAAGTCACTTCGACTTACTGTGTATGTGGGATGTCGAAATGAAAAAGGAGATGGCCCAAGGGGTGACAAATGTTCATCGTCTTACCACAAAACTTGACAGTTTGGTTAAAAAGACCATATCCATTGTACTAATGTTCGCAAATGATAAGCTCCCGGACAAGGTTTTTACTGGATACGAATCGGTAACAGTGTGGCCGTTCATTCCATCTCCCATGCGTAGTTTCCAGTGCCAGTGCTTCGGCCACATCGCAATGTGGTGTGAGGGCAAGGCCACCGGCCCGCGCTGTGGCCTGGACATGCATGAGGAAGCTGAGGGCACCAATGAGCCACAGTGTGTTAACTGCAAGATGTACATCACGTGTATGCTCGCAAGTGTCCTAGGGTAGTTGAAAAACAGATTACAATTCAAATGTCTGTGCACAATGATCTTTGACGCAGCAATCACTTTGCTCTTTTTATCATCAGAGACGATGAATTTAATCCTGATTTAATTCAGTCAGGTTCCTGGATAATGAAGAAAGCAGACTGGCCTCTTTTTAAAACAAATTTTACCTTTAATCACAACCAAAATTGTGATGGCATTTCTAACAGTGAGGCACTGGTAAGGAGCATTATTGAAGCTACCACCTGCAGTATTCCTCAATCAGTGCGCATCACCATGAGGCCTGCAGTTCCATGGTGAAACGATGAATGCGCCATAGCAATCTGAGCACACAAGAGAGCCTTGCGTATGTTTAACAAATTCCCCACCGCTACCAATGGATTCTTTCCTGAAACATCAAGCGAAAGTGGTGATAGAAGCTAAAAGGACTTCCTGGAGGGAATTCATGGCAAGTGTGAATAATAGAACCCCTATAGCACAAGTCTGGAACAAAGTGAGAAGTATAGCAGGCAGCCACTGACATCTCGGCATCCCACTTTTGAAAGCAGGAAGCAATATAATAACATCTCTACCTGCTATTTCAGACGTATATGAGAAATTGCTCGTGCATGCCAGCAGCGACACCAATTACAATAATTATTCCTTGAGATAAAAAGGTGGCAAGACTCCTGCCGTCTATATTTTAGCGAAATGAGGATAGTGGAGGAGTATAATACCCCTTTTTCAATATGGGAACTAAGATCTACCATAGCTGACTCCCGGAACACCTCCCCTGGACTGGACTCACTTTTATTCTGCCAAATATCTTTCCCCCTCTAATTCAGAGATATTTCAGTTTTCCTTTTGTTTTAAGGTGCCTAACTTTGGCATATGGTTTATGGTTTGTGGCATTCAAAGATTCATTTAAGGCTAAAGGTGGGTGGTCTATGGTGTGAATCTTCCCCGCCGAGATGGAACCACGGTCGATGACAGTCAGCGCTCTATGATAGTAACTAAGTGAGCTGAGTAACCTCCAAATATGGTTTTCGTCTCCCCTCAGCCACCGGCTGCACCCTCCCCTACATCGCCCATCCCCTTGACCCATTCCTAAAATTGCAACACCGCGGCAGTTTTACAATGTATTGCTTGGGCTGTCTAGCCGGCCTCCGTATTCTCCCAAGCAGTCGCGGGCGTGAATCGTCAACCATTCCCTTCTCCTTGCCTGTTGGAAGTCATCACGAGCATCGATCATTATTTTTTATTTCGAATCCCGAGGATGGTTATTAGAAGCCTCGCAGAAGCTTTCAACACAATCCGCATCACTTTTACAATATGAATAAAATAATAAATATTCCACGGTATAAGGGAAGGAAGGAAATATGAAGATTTCAAGAGGTCAGCAATAAAGGAATTATGAAGTTGCTCTCCAACAGCGCATCACTTTTGTGGTGATTAATTAGTATTTATCATATTTTTTTACCGACTGAGAGTAAGTTTTGACAGATTAAGTCCATTCACAGTAAACCCTCTCCATAATGGGGGTAGATGTCTGCACAACTTTTTGATACCAGGTAACGCGCAATAATGTTTTGTTAAAACATTCGAATGTGTAGTAGATGCCTGCTTCTGTCATTGATATTGAAGTGTCATGCGTTACTTCAGGACGGGAATTCAGAGAGGAGTCAGTTTTCTGTTCCCTCTGTAGAATAGCACAGCTTATTCTAGGCAAAATTGGAATAAAATATTAATCAACATGGTAAAAAAAAGCTTCTAGTAGGCATACCTCGATATCGTCTCTGCTGTAACGGAAATATATATTTGTAAACTCGACATTGTACTCTCTTGATACATAATACATTAAATCTTGACATGATACATAAAAATCCAAAACTTGAGTAAACGTAAACATCACACTATCTCGTTCCCTATTCCTTAATTCCCCATTCCAAAAACCTTATAGATCCTGCTATCATAGAAAATCTGCTTCTCTAAATTAAACAATTTTTGTAATTAGCATAAGTTTTATTTATCCAAAGAGACAAAATTTGGTTATCATTCAACTTGTAATTTCAGGTTCTCTTATTTCCATCGACCGGCAAACTCTAGGGTCAATTATGTCCGGAAGCATAACATTATTATAAAAATGGAGAAGTTTCTTCTCCATACGATCCTTTGGCAATAATCTCCATAGTCCTTGGATTCATTTGACGTACAACCTACCCTAACCCTAACTTTCCTCTTAGGCATTTTTAAAAGACATTTCCGAGCTGCCTGCAGGCGTTTCAGCCTTCGCTCTCCTAACCGGTGGACAATTTTGTAAGGGCTTTTTCCACATATCGTTTTCCACGTAGTATAATGCCACATGGGTCCCAGTTGGAAATCAAGCCCGGCACCCTGAACTCGATGAGAGTACGAACCTCTTTTTCCACGGTTTACTTGCTTTCCACCCACAAACTTTGCGACTAAAGACATAAAATTCTCAGCAAGGTTACTGGTATCATTTGTCACTAACATATTTGACTTCCTAATTAGTGGTTTTAATGAGTCATTGACCTTTCCTAGGGCCTCCATTTCCTTTCCTGCAAAGATCTTTTCCTTTCTGTCCTGGTCATTGCAGAAGTACGCTTTACACTGTGAGTGACTGTTGAAAACATGTAGCGGCCCGTTTTTGAGATCCTCAACCAGTGATTCATTGCCGCACTTTTCTGTGGCATTATGGAAAATTGCCCCTCGAGCCGATCTTTTTAGTCTCATGATTTTGTTCTTGTTTAACACTTACTTTAATTCAGGGTGTCCATCCAGAATTTTATATAGAGATTTAGCATAATTTTTCACCGCATGATTAGCACACTCTATTTTCTTCACCTGCCTTCCACATGAAACCGATTCACGCACCTTTTTGAAAACACTGGAATCACCATCACCGATGAGGAAGTGATATTGTAAGCCATGCATTTCCTCGCTACACCTGAATGCCTGGACAACCATGTCAGCTTCCATGCCACTAGATCTACCAGTCCAATTGCCGAAGCAATTTTCGTGCGTCATTGACTGTCCACGCTTACACAAATATTGACACATACTGCAATATTTGTTTCGTACATCCACATAGAGCAGCCTCTTGGTATTGTATCCGACAATGCAGACAACTCCTGAATTTGCCGCATACCTATGTCCATGGCTCCTATGTGATCATCCACCGTCTGCCACTACAGTGATGAATGGGACTCCAGTGGAAGTAACATCACCATTTTTTATTGCTAACTCCCTTTCTTCGGCACCAGCTTGAAGCATTGATTCTAGAAGAACGCTTTTCCATGCCTAGGGAAAATGGTTTAGTGTCAGTAAAGGAATTAAAATATTCATGTGTGTTCATTTAACGAGATAATTTCTGTAGGTACTTAATTTCCCAAGCAGATTTTCATGATTTTGGAAGGTTGCCTTGTCTATTCCTTCTATTCCTAATGTGGAAAAAATGTCCTCAAAATTGGTATGTCCCTCTCCAATAGCCATGAACTCCCATATGGCACTGTCCACAATACTCAGGGCTTGTTTCTTACTAATCGCCTCTTCTTTTTCCGTCAACGAAGGTTTTTCTACCTCCGGTTCACTAGCAACAAGTTTAATCATTTTGCAGTGAGGGCACTGAAACACTAAACGCCAAACCATGGCTTTTATTGAGCTGAAGATAAATTGAAATGATCCGTGGACACTTTTTAAACACGTGAGTCGATGTTGTTCGAGGGATCATATTTCTCTCAAGAAATGTTTGCCCTCTACAATGAAACGGCCATTGATGCTTTCTATGGCAGGTTCATTTCCAGGAATTTGGACGAATTCCGATACCATGTCAGAAATGACGCTGAAATAAAATGAATTATAAATTCATAAAAATATAATTAACAACTCATGTTATTTATCTGAATGGCTACCTTCGAAAATAAGGGAAATATATCAAGGTAAAATATGAAAGGTATGCGCTCCCAAGTACCTAGAACTACTGTTTGTTCCGAGGAACACAATTCCATTACAGGCAGTGATGCAGCGGTAGACCCTCTTGCTCTTCTGTCGATGAAAGTAATATTTTTTGAGCCCATTATCAATAATATCTGCATTTTTCTACTGGAAAGAATGTCCAATATCAAGTAGGTACTCACCTTGCTTCCCAAGCTACAGGTCCATGGTTCTTTGTCTGTTTCTTCCTTTTAGTAGAAGGACACACTTGCACACTTTTTCTTGCACATGTTTCGATAGGTGGATCCATTATCAGAAATAGTTACGTGAAACAACCCGAACAAAAAAATGTTGCGACCTCTCACATCGACACCTCTAATAAAACTGATCGTTGTAGTGATGGGCAGGGTGCGAGTGAGTCAGCTCAAATGAGCAACTCTGTAGGTAATATGAGCCGAGCGGCACTGGAGTCATATTCCATGAGACTCGCCTCCCATCGCACATCCCTTCATATCACACTTTCTTCTGTTCATGCGCACTAACGAACCTCATCGCTCCATCGGCACGCACACCGCTCCATCGGCACGCACACCGCTCCATCGGCACGCACACCGCTCCTTCGCCGCATACGTCTCCGGCACAAGATTCCGTCCCCACATGATGTACACCTTTGTCGAGACATGCGACGATATTTTGGTGTAGTACATTTCAATTTCAGCACATTTTACTATCTCGGAAGTGTTTCACAAAATACTTTCCCTTTTGTTCTTATTTTTATGGAATATTGCCATCATCGATAAATATTATTTCTGCATTTCCTTGTATTATCATGTTTAAAAAGACATACGCAGAGAGCCATCAATAGTGAATTTCATGTAAATGGTTTGATATTGAATTTAGTTACGATCGAGACATCTGGAATTTGGAAAAAAATTCGACAACTACGTGGCTGCTGCATTTGTTCAAAACTTAATTACTGGGTGTTTGTCATCATAGAGGTGAACAAATACGTCGAAGAGCCTCTTTAAGTGTGGAATTAATTTTTTTCAATGATGGAGAGATAAAAAAAACGATAATCTAAACTGAGAGAGCTATTTTGCATAGTAAAATTTCCGGTCCCCGGTTCCCAACAAACAAATTTCCTTCAAAGCCGGTCAAATAATTACCGAGAGCCGAAATAAACCTGCGGGAAATATAAGTATTATACATCACAATGAAACCTAGGTTGAGGAAAAATCCACTCAGGCGGGACCGTAACCCGAGACTTAGAAGGCGAGGTCTCTACCCCGAAGCCGGCAGAGTATCGCATATTTTACTTCTGAATAATGATTTGTAACGGTATACAAGTGATCACTTTTAATGCCTTATTATCAGTGAAATCTTTCATTCCAAGTATTCGCTCCGAGCTCATATTCCCCCAACCCTCATCGCCCGAGAACGAATACGAGTGAGTCGCGCGGCGCGGGCGAACCACTGGATTGTTTTTGTGGAAGGTGAGACACTTCCCAGCAGCCAAATGTGTCATCAGTAGTCCGAATACTATCGCTAGCCGCCCCTTCTCCTCCAAATCGCCCTAACCCCCAACCCCTCCCCCCCCGCCATCACCTCACCCATGTTTCCCCTCCGCCACCACCCAGGGGCGAGCTCTGCTGATGGGTGTGAGTCGAAATGTTTCTGATTAGTGACCGCCTACGGCGCTGCTGGCCGGGGTGCAATAATGTTAATTTCTATTTTTCGTCTTATTCATTTATCTTTTGGTAAAACTTAGTAAATTTTTAGATTTATTCATAGGAACAACTTCTTGTTATTTTGGGTGATTAAAAAGTAACATATACTTGTTATATATTGATGCATCAACATCAATTTTAACAATTGAATTAATAAAGGACATTTTTTTTCACCCGAAATATTGATAATAATACATTATTGACATTGGAAAAAACCAGAATTTTTAAATCTCTAACCATTTGCCTGTCATTAGAATGGTGATTTTGGGGGCACCCACCATTAGCCTTAAGTAATTGCTACATTTGCTGCTGTTGTCACCCGAGTCTATATCACTTGTGGAGAAGTTCATTCACTCTCAGTGCTCCTCAAGAATTTCTCTCATAAGGTTGAATCGTGTGAAGTGGACTCATTGTTGGAGGTTTGTTGTTATTGAGACGGCAGTTTATTCAGTATGAGTAGTCCACATTAGATGTCTCCAACTCCCAGGCCAAAAGAAATTTGGCACACCAAAGCCTCCAACACTTCACTGGGTTTTAAAGGAATGTCATGAGTCTCTACGATATTTCTCTGCAATTCCTGTTCAGCATGATTTAATTGTGCTGCCAGATTATTAGTTCATTCGTGGCATTCATGATTTTCATCAGCTATTTATCAAGTTTCGTGTATTAATTGGCTAAGGATCCATTTTTAAGGGCAATGTTTCTTGTTTACTCATCAATCAAATCCTGCCAAGTGGATACAGTTTTACTTAGCTCAGTTAGTTCATGTTCCGCAACAGTTCTGAACTTACTTTGATCAACTTGAAGCACCTTAACCTGTTACAGCAGCTCCTTCAGTATTGATGTAGACTGTGTTATGACTTCTTTTTACAGGTGGCACAGTTCTAAGTGTGATCTTTTTCTTCTAAAAGTTGCAGATCAGTCTTGTTGAGGGTAGTACAGATGAGATGTTAGAGATATAATTGTTAGTTACGAGTGACACAGGCCTCAGTTTTTAAATGTTTCATGATCAGAGAGCACTAAGCACATTTGGGCATCATAACACACCAGATGCACCGGATTATACTACAAATAAGTCTAGCAGTGAGTCAAGGTCAAGAAGATCCAAATGCATTTGCATTTATGGTGGGACACAATTAGTAATTAATGAATTCTATTTTCTTTGATGAAGAAAACGGCCCTTTTGAAATAGTAGATCCTAGATCCTAGAAATCCTAGATCGTCCCTTGCCAGTTTGCATTGTTGTTGATGCTTAATCTCATTTTCATAATAAGTGAATTATATTTTCATCTTGTTAGTAAAAATATGATATTTAGATTATTTTTGGAAAATTGAGCTAACCACTGCATCATGGATATATTTAAAAATTGTAACTGTTATGTATCTGGAATTTCCAACATCATTTACCTTCAAGTGGAATCAAGGTGAAACATTTCATGACTCACTGACTCAGTGATCATTGTACTACAATTTTTTTTTTATTATTGGTGGCATCTTTAACCCTTCAAGCCCAAAGGAGGTTTAAATGGATTTTAACCCAGTCGCAGCCAGAGGAAATTTAAATGTTTTGATGCTTTATGTAGACTTGTGAACAATAAGTTATATGTCAGTAACTAATAGTTCTACAGTCCGGAAGTTTTTTGTAATTGCAAAAAAAACCTTATATTTAAATTGCAGTTTAAAAACATTAAAAACCTAATTATTTCAGGAGCTAGACACTTTAAAATTCGTTAAAATTAAATGAAATATTATGATAAAATAAAAAACTTTCTGGAAAGAAATTATGCCTGAATTTCAAGTTTGAGGAATACAGACAAACACCAACACAGATAGGTACTTCTTTATATGCTGGTAGTTACTATTATCAAATGATTTGATAATCACAGAACATCAATGTAAACACCTCCGTAGCAGATGTTTGAGTCATTTGTCATGAAACGTAACAGTCATGAAACCTTGCCTACAAATCCACGGAATGTGAGAACCTCCAGACATTCCCAACCTGTGCACAGGAAACCAGACAAATCTAGCTGACCACTCTCTAATATGGGGGTGTCTAATTCTATCTCGGTTGCACAAATAAATGTACAATGCCTAAAACATAAGGTTAGTCAAATGGAAGTGTCTATTTACGATTCTAAACCTGATAGGATATCAGTGTGTCAGTGAACATTGGCTGATTGCAGAAGAGATGAATGTTATATCCCTTCCTTATTATGTATTGATTTCGTCATATTGTCGTAATATATATAAAAATGGTGGTGTGGCTATTTTTTCCCACAGTAGAATACATGGAAGTATTAAATCCCTTACGGTAACTGCCACTGAAGAAAAAATCTTTGACTGTGCAGCCTGCCTTTTTGAATCCCCTGTGGGGAAGTTAGTGGTCATTGCAGTATATTGTTCGTCCACTGGGGATTTCCAAATCTTCCTTCAAAAGTTAGGCCAACTTCTTTCTACATTCTATGGTCAAAGCTGCAAACTGGTGTTAACTGGAGATTTTAACTGATTTTTTGGTCGACAGTAATCATAAGTTAGAAATACTGAGTTTATTCAATACCTTTCTTACAGTACAATTCTTGATTTCCACCCTCCAAAAAAATCTACCAATGGTAAAATCTACACCATTTAATGACATTAATATCTATCAATTTGGACTCATGCTACAAGATCAAAATTTGGATCAGGTTTATGATGCAACAACCTTGGATCAAGGTTTTGGCTACTTTTATCGCACATTTAGACATTACTTTGATTCTTGTTTTCCATTAGAGAAATGTAAACATTATCACAAAATTGATCCTAAGAGAACTTAAAATAATAATAAATTACTTACTTCCAGCAATAAGTCTAAGACAGCCTGGGAACTTATTAATGAAGGTAAAGGAAAGAAATCCAAACAACCTACTCTCCCTAAACTATGCGACTAGGAACCCAGCTTGGGGGCAAACTATCCCTCTTTAGCAAACAAATTTAATAGCCACTTATCTACTGCTCCTGGGCCTCCAGCTTCCCAAGCCAAATCTCTTTCTTATAATTTACCATCATCCTTTTTCACACGACCTTGCTAAAACAATCCAAATTTATTCCAATCTTGTTAAATTTATATTGTGGTGCATTGTACTCTCATATTGCCTATGGCATTAATTTCTGGGGGTCTTCCAAAATCTCTCTTCCTGTCTTTAAACCTCAAAAGAAAGCAATCAGAATAATTTCCGGCAAACCTAACAATTCACCATCCAAACCAATATTTGTTGATCTTCAGATTTTGCCCCTTCCATGTACATATATACATTATGTTTCATATTAACACATTGACCGCCACGTTGTTTTTCGTGCATGTTTCCTGGGACGCCATCAGTGTTTTTTTGCTTTCGCAGATCACTGTATCATAATACTTCGAAATATCATTGCACATGACAATAAAATAAGTTTTTCAGTGTTACCATGTACAATGGTCACAATGACTGGCGTTAGGCGAAATTTTTTCACCTGACGCCACCGTGGCTGGTCATGAGACCGGTCACGTGGCGCCATGGCAAAATTGGGACAAATATTTGGTGCACTAATCGTCAAGTGAGGTGATTGCCTAGAGTGCCCCGACAGCACGGGAGAAGAGGATTAAAACATGCAAAATATTGTCACATTGTCACAGCAAGAGGGGGGAGCATCGCGCGACTTTCAGCGGTGGAAGAGGGGTGAGTGGGTGGGGAAGATGGGTGTGCATGGCACGATGCAGTGGCAGACAGTTACAACGCATGACTTTTCCTTGCATCTGTCAGATCCAGATTAATTATCTTAGCAGCCTGGTTCCTGATTTTGGTTCTTCGTCCTTTAAGCTTTGTCAGTTTTAGCTTCTTATCCCCCCGAATTTCCCGAGCAATCCATTCCTCCCTGGTCCTCTACAAACATTTTACATTGATGTCATGAGTGAGCCAAAACCTGCAAGATAAAGGCAGCGCTACAAAGTGGTCAATGCAAACAGCGACGGTGACTCTGATAATGAAGTGTCAGAAGGTGATTTTTCGCCAGCAGACTCAGAAGAATCATGTGACTCTACAGACTCAGAGCCGTTGGACTCATTAATTCCTTTATCAGGTCATTTGAAAAGAATGCGGCTTCAGCAGGGAGGTGCTTCCACGTCAAACGTTCCGGTCTCGGCAGCGTGGGTACCCCCTGAGGACGAAAACGAGGAAAAGGAGGGTGTGTTCCAATGGTCTGAACTAAGCGGCAACCAGCCGCAGTTACCTGATTTTGTCGAACATTTTGGAGTCAGCCCAGCTTTAGCTGCCGAAATTCCTGACAGTGAGCCCTCTGATTACTTTTTTGCCTTGGTAGATGAAAAACTTTTTCTTCACATCGCCGAGCAGAGGAACACATACATGACTCAAACAATTAAAGCAAAACAGGATGTTTCGGCTTCTTCAAGGCTACACAAGTGGACTCCTATGACAGTGATGGAGATGAAGAAATTTTTTGGACTGGTGCTCTGCATGGGTCTGGTGAAAATGCCCACGATAGAATCATACTGGAGCAAGGACGAACTTTATAGGAATCAATTTGTGCTGAAGTTGATGTCTAGAAATCGATTTGAGATCCTTCTATCGATGGTCCATTTTGCTGACAATCAACAAAATCCAGAAGGGAACCATCTGCAAAAAGTTCAAGCTCTTCTTGACATGCTGGTTGAAAATTATGAAGCCCTCTACACTCCGGGAGAAATTTCCTGTATTGATGAAACTCTTGTCCCCTTCAGAGGTCGTTTCATCATGCGGCAATGCCTAAAAGAAAAATGGCTAAGTACAGGATAAAGCTTTTCAAGTTATGTAGTGTACTTGGATACACTTATCAGCATCAAATTTATGCTGGTAAAAATGGTGATAAGCGTACCACCCCAACTTCAGTCGTGATGTCTCTTGCCTAACCAATTTTAGGATGTGGACGCTCGTTGTGCACTGACAATTGGTATACTAGTTTGGACTTGGCAAAGGAGTTACTCTACAGGCAAATGCATCTCGTCAGAACTGAGGAAGAATTGAAGAGGAACGCCGAAATATATTACCATCAATAAGAAGATGAAAAGAGGTGATGTCGTGGCGAAAGAAAGTAGAGAGGGTATCACCATTTTGAATTGGAAAGATACACGAAACGTGCTGATGCTCTCCACAAAGCACACAGATGAGATGGTTGAAGTGGGAAATCGGAGAGGAGAGGTTATCAAAAAGCCAGCCTCGGTACTAGAGTACAACGAAGGTAAATCCGCAGTTGGCTTGTCTGACCAAATGGCCTCTTACTCTATTCCCCTCTGAAGATCCGTCAAATGGTACCAAAAATTGGCGTTTGAGTTGTTACTCTCAACCTCCGTCGTCAATGCTTATGTCCTATACAGAGAAGTCACCGGGAAAACAACTAAAATTTACAACTTGCAGAACAATATTGCAAAGGCCCTTGTAAACAGCGTAGATACGGCGGCTGCACTTGTAGAAAAAGCAAATGACCCTGAAATTCAATGCCCGAGGAGAGTACGGCACGAACTCAAGCAGTGAGAAGGTGTTTCAGTCCCAAAAATACTGCCGCCGTTGTTACAAACTTGCTGCCAGAGACCCAATCAAAAAGCCCAAAAATACCAAAAAAGTGTTCACGTATTGTGCTAGGTCTGACGGAGAGCCGCACTATTGTTTGGAGTGTTTCAACTCAACGCATCGAGTGTAATTTGTAAAATGAAGCAATAACGTTTATTCCTTTTTGAATTTTATTTTTTTACTCCAAAAAGTTTACTGTTTTAAATTTTTATGTCCAAATGCAAAAATGATGTGATAAGCAAAACACCGTAAGCGTTATCCGATGGCTATTATTTTTTTTTACTCTTTTAATTTTTACTTAGAAAAAATTGCACAAACTTCCATGAAAAATGCATTACTATAGTATAAAATAAGGAAGCGGAAGAAAATTGTCGACAATGGCTGACGCTTGGGAGTCTCTGAAATAGTCAGCCAACGTATGTAATGAAAATTTTGAGTTAACCCTTAGAGTGCTGGGGAGCGTGATCGCGCTCCTCCTTATTCTAGTGAAAAGTGCCGGGGAGCACTTTTCGTTGGTTGGTTGGTTCTGTTGGTTGTTCACTAATGTTGACTGATGGCATTTTAATGCAGAGAACTTTAGGTACCAAACCTTTGTTATTCCAAAATTGAAAACTAGCGTTCATTTTCCTACGTTTTTACATGAACTACGTGAAATAATATTTTTCCCTTAAGCTCTACAAAATCGGCCTGAGCGCTCCGGCAATTTTAGCGTAGCTCCTAGGATATTGGTTGGCACTCAAAGGGTTAAACGGCTTTCCAAGTATATGGGAATGCTGAACATGAGTTTTATAAGTTCATTTTCTTTCACGTAAGCTGAAAAAATTTCAAAAATTATCCCCATAGTTGCAATTTTTTAAAACTTCTTTTTGCAAAAATGTCGACACCTATACGTTTTGTCTATAAGATAAAAGTTAGTTTTGTCATTGTACTGATTTTGTATGAAAAAATGAAAATAGAAAATATAAAGAAAAGAATATAAAAAAAACGAGAAAAAACAAAAAACCCAGCCCACCCCCCAAATAAAAAACATAAATGAAAAGTTCGTGTGTGCTAATGCTGCCTGATGCCGCACCGGTCACGGTCCATGCTTTAACAAACGTGGCATCAGGAATCAACTTGGAAACGATTGCTCGGTACCGGTCATTATGACCGGCATGGCGGTCAACGTGTTAATCTTGTATATAAAAAAAATATCAATGATTACTCATTAAATTGTAATTACCGTCACTATTTTACAAGTATGAATAATGACATTCACTATGAATCTATAAGAACTAAAGCTGCAAAAATGGGCCCCAAAGAAATGGGTATTTGATTATTTAACAAGTTGCTAACAAAAATTAGGAATGTAAAAGAGGTTACCAATTTTAAAATAAATCTCAAAGCATACCTACTTAAAAACATGTACTACTCAATTGAGGAATACCTGAATGATAATGCAGATTGCTGAGATTTTCTACGTACTACATTGCAACACTGGTTTCATTTTGCCAGATGTATAGTGATTACATTTTTTTACCCTTTGCTTTTACACTAGCTAATGTGCTACTTGTATTAATCTCTGTAATGTTCTCTTTTTTGTTGACGTGCCTTATATCTTGTACGTCTATACTTTCCTTTGTAAACTGTGACAAGGTCGCTAGGCAAATAAATATTATTATTATTATTATTAGCTACAGTAAAGTAACATCCACCTCCGAGTCTCCGGCTAGCATCAGGTTTCGTTGCCGTCATAGTTGCCGGAGACTCGAGAGGGGTCGCGCCTAAGGGTAGCCACGTCCGCCACCGGTGGATAGGTGGCTACCCAGCATTAGGGTCATGCGCACGAAGCAGGCAGAGGGACCCGAGAAGGACAGCCTCCTGCATTGCACTTGCAAGTGCATCTGCTCGCACCCTACACGCTGGGATGCACTTGATATTTTCAACCAGTGAGCTCCTGACACCGCCAAGCGCACCCACGATGAGGACTACCAGTTTCACAGAGTAGCCTGCATACATTTGCCGGAGTTTGCACAGCAGATCTTGATATTTAGTCCTTTTTTCAATCTCCATCGCTGCCATGTTCGTTTCAGCCGGTGCCGATAACTCGATCACGAACATGGCATGAGAGAGATTGTTAAGGAGAACGATATCAGGCTTCGTTGCCTCCGCCTGGTGGTGGAGAAGGAATAATGCCACCAGATCTTACACTTATTGTTCTCCATGACAGACTGGATATCTCCAGGGACGTAAGGCAGCTCCGGATTTGCATCTATGCAGTAATGGTGTCTTAGATGGTAATACAACACCCGCAGAGCCGAGTTGTGCCGGTTTATATATGCGTTCTTCGCATAAAACTGCAGCCGGAGAGTAGATGACCTAAAGTCTCCAGCTGCCTTCGGCATGCCCTGCATCTCGTGTCCGTCACGTTTGCCCCAAAGATGAGGCAACGGTACTTAAGGGTGTTATGACACCATCTTGGCACGCGAGCACGAATCCCTTGGTTTTGGACTTCAGACCTGCGGAGCCCAGGAAGGCGAACGTGAGCTCCTTCGATAGCCCATGCAAATCCAAGTTTCGATAGAAACTTCCAATATGAGCTTCTCGGTATGCTTGCGGAGCAGGGCCTTTTGCTCCGAATTCTTTATTTTGAGCTTTATCATGTCTGCCTTCACCGACAAGATTGATTTGTTGCACGCTTCTTTGCACCACAGGACATAAGTGTCTGCTGCCCTTTTCGCCGCCTGGAATAGGAACGCCCCTTTGCCGACACTCGTGTTTCTTTACGAGCAGCATAAGGGGGTCCGTGCTGTGGAACACGTAGCACGCCATATTGAGGACTACTCCATCATGAAGGCACTCCAGGCTTATCAGCCCTCTACCACCTAGCTTTCTCGGGAGATACAGTCTGGCAATGGAGGACTTCGGATGAAGACTATGATAGATGGTCATCATTTTCCTCGTTCCCCTGTCGAGGTTTTGCAGCTCATTGACATTCCATTTGATGCAACGGAAGGTGTAGAGAAGTGTTGGAACCACGAAGGTGTTGATTGCTAGAACCTTGTTCTAGCCAGACAGGTCAGAGCTCCAGATTCGCCTGAGAGTCTGCCTGTATTTGGCTGTGAGCCTTTCCTTCACTACTCTCACCTCCTGCATCTGGTGCTGGGGGACGCCTAGATATTCATACGCTTTGTCATCATCAAGATGAAGAATAGCATTTCCGTCAACGAGATGCGCATCTTCCTGGTCTTCCGAAATCTTTCCTTTCGCCAGATGGATGGTAGCGCACTTGTCCAATCCAAATTCCATCCCTATATCTTCACTGTATCTGCGTACGGATTCCAACACCAAGTGCAGGTCTTTCATGCTAGAAGCATAAAGCTTCAGGTCATCCATATAGAAAAGATGGGTGACCTTATGCTCCCTTTTTGACGGGACACCACACATATATCCCATACTTATCTCAACTGAACGGACAGTGGGAGGAGAGATAAACAGAGTAGGAGAGGACTGAGGCTATCGCCTTGAAAAACGCCATGGTGGTATGTTACCAAATCCGTGTTGTCGGTCTTCTTGCCAGATGGTATGGCGAAGCGCATCTTCAACAGTGGTAACAGGGGTTCGATGCAGGACACAACCTCTGGGTGGGCTTTCATGTACCTCAGCATGACTATGATCAGCTCATGAGAGGTGGTATCAAAAGCCTTCTTATAGTCCACCCAGCTCATTGACAGGTTACGCTTGTATTGACAAGCGTTCTGGCTCTCACACCTATCAATGAGGAGGTTGCCCTTGCATCCCGCAATGCCTTTCTTCAAGCCACTCTGCTCGTACACTTCCTCCCATACCAGTTGGACGTGGCAGAGAATAAGGTTGTTCAAGATGGAAGTGAACGCCTTATGTGCAGTGTTGAGACAGGTCATAGGGTGGTAGTTCTTCGGATCGGACAAGTCTCCCTTTTTCGGTATTAAAACTGTTCGCCCCTCAGTCAGCCAGGACGGAATTGCCTCCGTCCCTAACAGGAATGATGTGAAGATTCTGGCCAGGTGTTTGTGTGTGGAAGGGAACTTTTTCCACTAGAAGTTATTCACTGCATCCATTCCGGGAGCAGTGAAGTTCTTCTTGACAGAGAAGCCCTTCTTCACATCACTTTCCATGACCGAGACGGGACGATCCATATCCGCTAGGTGGCAGTCACAAAACTCTTTTAAAGTGAGCAGTAGTTAAAGTACCTTCGTTGATGGCTTCCTTGTCTCGTAGATGTCCTTCCAGAAACGTTCCACCTCCGGGACAGTTGGTGGTGTTTGAACAAGAGTTGGTGGGGGTCGGAAGAGACAGGACGGCTGAAAGGAGAAGGTGGAGTTCTCTTTCCTGGCATTGGTCCTCTTGACCAACTTCCTCCGTGCCATTGTAAGTGCCCACACTCCATCCACCTCATGCTGCTTAAGGATAAGCAGCACTCTTTTGTTTAGTGTGTGGTGGTCTCTCCGGATTGCACGCTCAATGCACTTGACCTTCAGCATAAAGTCCCGCCCTGGGGAAAGGTAATGCATCACACACTGAAATCTCAACACCTTATGTCTTGCTAGCATGATTTTGGCATTAAGCTGTTTTAGCCTATTTGCTGCTTTAGTCTCCCAAGTGGTAGAAACTCAGGGAGAGGCCAACAGTGTGGCAGCAGCATATACCACGCCGTCTATTTCCCAGAGGCTGCTCATTTCTGTCAGGATCATATCTACAATGCCATTCAACTGGGATAGCTGTTGGTCCCGCAGAGAAATTTTATGATGAATATTTCTCTGCCTGGTAGTCATCTCATCGTAGTTTATCGTGCTTTCCAACCGCTTCAGTAGATCAGAATTGGCCTTCGGCTTGTCTCCCTTCACCAAAAGATCGGCAGAAGCACCGGCAGTAGGAGGAGGTACATCTGCCTTTGTAGGAGATAGAGTCTTGGCTGGTGGTGTACTACTCTGACCTTGCGGTTGGGATGTCATTTTCTTCACCAGAAACCAGGCATCAGTGATAGGATATGTTTACGTTGACAGTAAGGTCATCAAATTTTTATCTATGCACTGAACATACTCTCCTTTATCCTCTCAAGTGGATGGAAAACTGCTCTCATTATAATTTCAAGAGATGGAGAGGAAAGCCAATTGCTTATATCCCAAAAAAGTGTAGAATAGATGCTTCAAATTAAGAAGCGATATCTTTTAAAGAAAAGATATAAAGCATAAGTAGATTTGCTCAACATAAAGAGTAACCTTTCTTGTATCAGTATGCAAAAAAGTATTGTGTTACAATAATATTTAATTCCTCAAAAAGCATATCAAAACATAGCGTGAGACAGTTGTGCATAGCATGTAGGACCATGGGTAGTTTAAAGGGGTCGGTGCCCCGCACGTAGGATGGCGTTGAAGGGTTAATAAAGAAATAATTGGTTTAATTTTTCTATGCTTAATATTGTTAAGTTTAAGCCTTAACTGCTGTGTTTCTAACATGCACATTGTTGTGAGGTTGTTTTTCTTTTAAGAGGAAATAAGTTCCTTATTTTTACTCAGGTAAGATGTAATAACATTTTATAGAGACATTATCGATGTTCTAATGATTTTATTGCATATTTCATTAGCTATTAGCATTTCATTTTCATTAAGGGTCTCTTTAGAATCCGAAATCTTGTAATTTATCTTTAATTAATGATAAATTATTTCTTCATGCTCTATTTCTTGGTATGCTTTGTTCTTTAATAATATTGTCATGAGTGATACCATGCTTTGAATTCAATACATGTGAAGCTCCTGAGAATGGCTGAAATTCAATGATTAGTTCAAAATTGTACTTTAATCAACAGAGTTCCCTCTACGGTTGAAATCTCACCAGTCTGTGACAGGATCTCACTTTTATGAACTTCACATTTGTTGGTCGTGATATTGTATTTTTTTCAGGATTTTGTGTCACATTAATAATGTAGTTGTTTTTTTTAAAGTTGATATGATGCTATGGAACTGCACTGAATGGCATATTTCTTTACAATTTACCATTTTATAATTATCTTTGTATTTACATTTAATAGCTTATTGGCCCACATTTGACTAGATTGTACCATACTTTTGTTATATAATGTTTTTCACCATGTTTGTTTTCCAGGTATAACTTTTGCACATGATGAGCTGCCATCGACTTCATACCAGCCCTTAAAGACAAAGAAGCTGGCTAAAGTAGCTCCCTTCATAATTAAAGCTCCTAAGGTTGAAATTAATCAGCCAGAAGGATCAGTGGATGAATCGATAGCTGTCAGTGAAATTGACTGTGAATCCGTAGGTGACAATGAGGAGGAGGATGTGGGGGATCAGTTATATGACAGTGATTCTTTGGCTGAAGAATCCATGAGTGAAGAGGATCATGATGCCGGTGCTGTTTATGAGCGACAAGACAATCAAAGAACTTTTGAAGAAGAAATAAGCCAGCAAGATACGCAACGGCGCTTGGCCGAAGTGGAGGAGCTAGAGCACCGTGCTAGAGCTATAAAATCTATGTTGGCTAATATTGATAGATACCAGACTGTACCGGATAAATCTAGTAGTAGCAGTGGTGGTGTGAGATTCAGTAATTTGGAGTAACATGTACCATTGCTGTTAATCGATCCAGTTGCTACAAATATTTCATTTTAACAGGGTGTCCACTGACCGGGAAAACCTGGAAAATCAGGAATTATTCGTGAATTTTCAATGCAGGGAATTGTTCGTGGATTATTCGTGATTTTCTGGTCTGAGCCGGGAATTTTAAAAATTCTTAATTCAAGACAAAAAATCCTTATTTTATAAATGGGATAAATAAAGATGACTTTAAGATATGGATTTGCCGTTGGTATGAATGAATAAATAAACGACGGAAAAGTAGTTAGGCTCAATGTATCGTCAGCGCTGTGTGGATCGGAGATGTTCGACTGTCGAACGGATGACTTCAGCGTCACGTCAAGTGCCCTTTGTTCTCATTCATTGCACATCGGACTAAGCCTATGATATGTAAACATATGCCTAACGTGTATTGATGGCCGGATCGGATCCGTCGGATCCAAAGATCCACGGATCTTTCATTTTTCTCGGTTCCGGATTCGGATCCAAAGACACTGTATAAAATCGGATCCGGATCGTAGATTTTAAATTTTCGCGGCTTAGCGATCGAAGTGCCCCGTGAATGGAATATAGGTGTGGTAGATATTGACAAGAAGAGGATGTGTAACTCAGGTCACAAAATTAGATGAAGATGTTCCCGTGCAACTAGAAGCAAAATAAAGAAATATGACTTTTCCCCATTACCCCGGTATCACGGGAAAAATTACGTAGGGTGTCACGCGGGTAGCCTACATTCGCCGGGATCAGGCGGACAACGAGAGCTAGTTTACTGTGTGAAGTTCGATCAGTATCGCAGTTTAATTTTTCTTTCAGTCATTGCATTAAAAATGTTATCATCTTCAATTTCAAACCATTACATCTGAATACTCACTTTATCATACTTTTGTTGTTTAAATTAGATTTACAAATGTACCATTAATAAATTAAGGATGGTCGGGTTGGATCCACGGGTCTTTCATTTCATTCGCTACTGAAATCATATCCGAAGACAGTAAAAATTCAGATCCGGATCGGAGATTTTAAATTTCTCGGCTTAGTGATCGATGCGCCCCGCAAATGGAATGTACGTACGTATGTTAGATACTGACAAGGAGAGGTTGTGTAACTTGGTCAAGAAATGAGAAGATTTTTCCGTGCCACAAAAACAAAATAAAAAAATACTCGTCGTGACTTTTTTATCCATAGGCCCGGATGCGCGAGAAAAAAAAAGCCGAATGTCATGCAGGTCGCCTACATTCGCCAGATTCCCGTGAACCTATGATAGCGTAGTTGTTAAAAATGAGGACTAGTGTACTACTGCAGGTCGCGAGTTCGATCCTTAACACTGCCTAGGAATACAGGCTATGCTGTATTCGTAGGGTAATGCAAGTAGGCAGTTAAAAAAAGTAGATTATCAGAAATTTCATGTGAATTTATAATTAAAAAAATAAAATTTAGCGTTAGTGAAAGGATTGGAAAAATTTTTAACTGCAGAATAAAATCGTGTAATCATTATGTTAACTTTACAATGTATTTTTGATTGACGCATTCGTAAATGTAGGTAGTTTAAACAATAGAAGTACAAAATAGTCAGTATCTACACAAAAAGGAAATGAAGGATGATAAACTTCTTGATTCAGTGGCTGAAAGAAAAATTTTAAACAGGGATAAGAATCGAACTTCATTACCTAAAGTCCACTACCACTTCTGCTAGTGTCGGCTTACCTGATTTAGGAGAATACATTCTCCCCACATGTCATTCTACTTTTTCTTGCAAACCCAGGCCAATTTGGAGAGAAAATCAGTCTTTTTTTTCATTTGTTTATAGTAGCATGAAGAAAGGCTAATTTCATTTCAAGATCAGAGTTACACAACCTCTTCTTAGGAGTAGAAAATTCTCAAATTTCATTTAAAAGGTTATTGTAAATAAGACATTGCAAAATTACCAGTTTAGCAGCTTGAAATATTCTATAATAATTTTTTCGTCTTAAAAATGGAATCCCCGGATATTCCATAAATGGGATCTCTTGGCCGGATTAAATTTTTTCTGTTTCTAAAAAAGAATTTGAAAGCATTCAAGGATTTGATTAATAATTGGAAAATAATTCCTTTATTAATGAAAATGAACTTGTTTCTTTTAACTGCAAATTTTATGTGATCGGATACTTTACTGTAAGTACAATATGAGTTGGCTTTCTGGTAGGCTTTGCAATATATTTTTTACAAACTTTTCTATAATTTTTTGAGAAATCTAATTGTTGATGTTTATTAGATATATTCAGGATGCGCTTACTTGAATAAGGATTTTTATTACATTACTTTTTGTTAGAAAAAGATGGTGTAGGATACTAAAGACTGTTATGATTTCACTTTTTTTCATATAGTCTACCGGTACAAAAATGTTACATTCTGATTCTGAGTGAACAGAAAATTGAGGCTTTGAGACTTAAAATAGAAAAGCATGGCAAAAAATATTAACGTAGAAAATCACCATTCCAAGAACAGTGGTTGAATGCTGAAGACTTTAGCCAATTGGTTCTTTAAGTTCCTCTTGTAGAAGAATTTGTAATTTCTCATGGAAATGCTAATTTAGAAAGAGGGTGTTCAATCAAAAAGTAGTTTATCTCTACCAACCAACAAAGAGAGTCTCTTTGTTGGTTGGTTACTACCAATAAAACTACATATTTAATTACTTTAATTTATCACTTATTTCTTATTTAATTACTTTATCTATATTATGCTATGGGTTGAACTACAAAAAATCCATATTCTACATAGAACTTGAAAATCATCACTTTTGACTCGTACAAGAACCACGATATATTAGCCTGGAAATTTTTATAAATTTAGCCTTGAAAACCTTGAATTATGCTTGAATTTTATAATTTGACTTTAGTGGACACCCTGTTTTAAGTATTATCTTACTGATTGAAGAAGATAGCTCAAACCAAAGGATTTTCTAAATGTGTGAGTAGGTTAATCTGTTGTTAAATTTCTAACATTAAAATGTCTGTGATTCAAAATTATTTTTTATTTACAAATAATGATGGAAAACTACTGGTGTGAAGCTGTCCATCCTGAAGAGATAGACATGCAACAGTGCATGTTGAGAAATGTACAGCACAACAGAATATGAGAATAGATTGGGAAACGGAGCACTGCTATGTGCTTAAATATATTAGTGATTTTGAGCACTTAACAGTACATGCAGAATATGCTGCCAGTTGGTCATTTAAAACGTCCTGACATCCCTATGGTAAGTATAGAAATTCTGTGGAGTTCCACACTGAATTGCTGTCCACAAAGTACTCTTGGAGGGACAAGGGCAGCACTGAAAAGTATACTTGTGTCGCTGCTGGGATTTAGGCCTTTGGGATGGGAAGCCAGTCTACTCCATCAGTGCAATCCCTGAGAATGTGACTTCAATACTGGCCTTCCATTCTAAAGGTGCAGGTTTAAAACCTGGTGGAGGTAGAAACATTTCAACAGTACCCTGGTCCCTACTGTGTACAGTGTGCTTTAACACTAGAAGGACCAGACCCTTCATTTTGACGGGTAACCTCTACTTACTTAATCATATTGCCTACAATTTTTTTTCTGTCATCTTAATTTTTTCTGACTTTTATTTATTTTTTATGGTACGTATCCTGTTAAAATATAATGTTATTTTTACGCATAGAAATAGAGTTATACCACCTGTCTACCTTAAAAGACTATGCCAAAATGACGGGTTAGGCATTTCTATTTTATATGTAACGGTAAAGCGTGTTTTATTCAGGAAATCACTACACTATTATTCGTCTGGCCATTTTGATGTTTTAGTTCGAACATTTATGCATTTAACATTCCTGATTACATTTTGAATGGAATCTGCCATACCAAGTGGTGGGTGGTTGGACAGGGCAGGGGAAGTAGGAGCGATGTCATCGGAGAACATAACCACTACCACAAGAAAAAGGACATATTTTATTAGGGAAAACCATAAATGAGTAAAATTTGTAATCCCTTACAGTTGGGGGATCCCTAGTCTCCCTTGGGTGGAAGGGATAAAAGGAAAAAAAGAGAAGAACGAGTTATCTGAAGACAGGGGGGATGAGTTTGTCCCTTTGCCAGTTTCCAACGACTCATCTGCTGGTGAGGTGTCTTCAGCAGATGAAGCAGACCGCGCAGTCCGTAGAGAGTGCGGAGGTGGTTAATAGAGCAAATAAACTTGATACACCATTGGAGCCAGGTAAGATATTCTCTACGCCATTGTTCGATAAACTACTCTCATGTATGATCCTCCTTCTTTCATCCGTAAGACAGAAATTCATTCCATAACAATATTGCGTCTGTTGCGTCTGCCTATATTTTTTTCTTTTTTATTACATCATATTTTCTAAAAATGCCTTTTTGAGAACACTTGAAGTATCTGCAAATGGTCCATTCACTTGAATTTGTTCGCAGCAATAATAGTCTCAAATTTATCATTTTGAAATCTATTTTTTCCCTTCCGTGTTTCAGTTCCCTCAGCCTCAAGGTAAGCGGAGAGTGGCTACCCCTAGGCAAATGATCAGACGTGGTAGAGCCGGAGCAATGTCTCATTGGGTTAGGAAGTGACACAGTGCAAGCACATAGCACAGTACTTTGTGAAACCGCAGCCGATGGATCGAAGTGGATGATCGTAGAACCGGGAAACTTATCTGGGCGACGTAGCCATCAGAATATTTTGAGGGAAACACCTGGACCCACAGCACATAGCTAAGCGGTATATTTCAAACGGGCAGTATTCAAGCGCATGGCAACTTTTGATTCACAGCAGTATGTTGGGTAAGATCAGGGAATATACCGAGAATAGATCTAGAGAAGTTTCTAACAATACCTGGACCTTAGAATCTGAGGCTCTGGAAGCGACATTAGGAATAATGTATGTCCGTGGAGTGTACGGTGCAAAACATTTTCCCATAAAAACATTTGGTCACAAACCTGGGGTCCACCATTTTTTAGCCAGACAATGGCCAGAAACAAGTTGATTGAAATCTTAAGATTCCTTCATTTCGATGAAAAAAGACATGTTCGCAGTGACTTCAGACTGACCAATTCGCAGCTGCATCCCCAATCTGGAATCCCTTCGTGGCCAATTGCATTTTGTGTAACAAGGCTGGCAAGAACATCACTGTAGATGAACAACTACTTCCATGCAAGGCCCGCTGTAGATTTATTCAATACATAAGAAACAAACCAGATAAGTTTGGTATTAAATTTTGGCTTGCTGCAGATGCAAAAACAAAGTACATGCTGAACGGGTATCCGTATCTCGGTAAAGATGAGTCACGGCCCATGGAAAAATACTTGCGGAGCACGTGATTTCACGTCTTATTCAACCAATTTATTCAAAAGGAAGAAATATTACTTGTGATGATTTCTTTACCTATAAGAAACTTGGGGATAAATTGAAGAGGAAAGGAACAAGTTTGGTAGGCACCATGAATAAAATTCGACGCGAGATTCCTCCATCCGCTAAAAGAAACACGGGATTGTTATATACAACCGTCCTTTACAAGTCGGGTTATACCACGCTTACCTCCTATCAGGGTAAAGCAAAGAAAAACGTCATTCTTCTCAGTACGTTGCACCAATCAGTGACTATCGATGCACAAAGCCCAAAAAAGCTCCGAGTGACCGTAGCATTTTATAACACTACCAAGTGTGGAGTTGACATTCTTGACCAAATGACTAGGATGTATACCGTAAAATACGGATGGGGCAGATGGCCAATGAATGAATTTTGCAATATATTGGATATTGCCGCTATCAACACATGGGTACTGTGCCAAGAAGCACACTGGGGAAAAAATATCTCGCCGGAAATTTATATTTCAGTTAGCAGAGGAACTAGCGGCTCCATTCGTCGAAACTAGAAGACCAGTGCCAATTCCACTACAAGCAACTACCAAGAGAGATGTGTGCAAGGCGTGTCAAATAGAAGGATGCAGAGGCAAAAATAAGAGCCGGAATAAATGCGTAATTTGCAATAAGAATGTGTGCGGGCCCTCTGCAGGAAAAGCACAGTGCATTTGTATCAGATGCAGTGATGATGAAAATTGATGTATTTCCTTTTTTGCCATGCTAGATTATGTGTAAATAATTGCTATACATGAACACGTTTAAGTGCAACTCCTTCCAATAAAAAAGGCAAGTACGATTTTTGAATAATTATATAACAGCTTGAAAATTGACCGCTGTTCATTTTAAATTTTTTATTGTAAAATGATTTGTAAAAAAATACTCAGTTGTATTGATAAATAAAGAAAAAGGTTATATTTAATGAGGTTATCAATTAATTTTAACATAAATGAAGAAATATTTAAAATAATTATTACCCGTCAAAATGACGGGTGATGGTCCTTCTAGGTAGCCACACAACCCCGGTCCTTCTAGTGTTAAGTGTAATATACAGGGTTTCTTTCCACCTTTCATCTCCTTAAAAATTCCTACCTAACCAAAGAACCTCGTATACTCGGTGAATATTTCATCAGCTGCTGATCACTGCCTAGGTTAACAACATCTTTTTGTTTCAACCTTTATCTTCTGAACATGGCCCACCCATGGCAGTGGCTATGTATATCGAACAGACCATATATGTGCAGCATTTAAATTCTCTACTAACTTAAATCCGGTACAGGACCTAGAGATGTAATTTAAATCCATCTCTTAAAAGTTAAAAAGCATTTACCAGACAAATTCTGCGAGTTTTATCATTAATGTTGTTTTAAGGCTTTATGTCTGTTATGATTGGAAAGAACTTGTCAGCATTCTTTGCTGGGAAACACCATATTCATGTACTGTTAGTAAGCAAAGCATGTTTCACATACTTGAACCGGTTGGTTGGTTATTTAGGGGAGGCGACCGACAGCTGAGGTCATTTGCGCCATATAGGATAGGTGGATATTTGGTTAATGGTAGGAGTTTAGGAGGAGGAGTAGGAGTAGGGAACGGAGGAAGGGTGGAGAGAAACCCGGCGTCGGCATTAGCCTACTCTTAACGAAAGGCGCCAAGGGGACCACGGCTTAACGTCCCATCCGACGGACGGAGTACTGAACTTGAAATGCCCTCCACTAGGCACTCAAGTGGGGACCTGTTTTCCACTGAAAAATCCGCCACTGAATCGAACCGCCGGGAATCGAACCCGGACCCTCGGGATGGGAGGCCAGTACTCTAGCCACCACACCAACCCGATCCCCACTTGATCCGGCTCAGGATGCTCACAAGTATGATATCTTTCTAGTGTTGTGTGAGGTTGCATCTATACCTAAACCACATAGCATGAAGTAAGACATTCCAATTGTTAACAATACATAATTGTCACATCTCTAAACCATAAATTTATTTTTAGTCAATAATAATTAGTTTCAAATTCATAGTCATTCTAATCATGAAATAGCATTTCTTAATTGTTGTTACATAATTTTTCTTTAAAATGTAATGAAAAACAGGTTAATAAGTTTGCATTCATTGATATAAAAATACAAATAATATTCTTTTTAGTACATTTTAAACACATGGTTATTTTTTTGGTGCAATTTCCACTATATGTGTTTTTAGCAACTTGGAGATATTTGGCACCTTTTTCTCTTTTGTGCTCTTAGGGTTGTGAATATTGTATCTAATAAAGTTGTGCTTGGTGCATGAAGGCAAAAGTTGTGTTGGAAAAGAAATTCTTAACATTTTTTGGCTAATTTTTCGATGAACTTCATATGACTCAGTTTACAATTTTCTGTTTTCCTGTAGAGCTCCCAGCGAATTTTGAAGGCCCTATCCAGTATATTGAAAAGCATATGAGGAGACTATCACCCAGCAGCTAATTGGGTGGAATATATCCAGCACATGCCATCCATAACATTTACTCCCACTTGGTTTTCATTTTAAAACAGGTTGGTGTCTGGCTTTCTTTTATCAGTCTGAAATTACATTCACCGAATACATTATAATTAGGGAAAGCATATTCTTCTCCTTTTTTACTTGGTAAGAGGTATTTGTGAAAGTATGATATTTGTGGAAGTGTAGGGTATTTTATATACCCTACTTGAATTAACTTCATAATCACATGCAGACAGATGGGGGTAACTCATCTGTTTTTTTTCTTATATTTTCAACAATGGGAGTTTTTTTTTAAGTTTTCAGCTATGTAAATCGATGAAAAATAATTGTTACAGGTAGCATTTAAGCTGGAATTCTTGTATGGCTTAGTCATTCTTATTTAAATGCCAGATTTGATAGCCTCTCTTCATCTTTCCCACAATACAGAAATGCTTTAGACAGCATATACATTTGACGTCAGCCAAAACCTTTTACTTCATTATGAATCTGTCCTGTTTATTTGGTGTGTAATCATAAATGGATACCTGCATTTCAATAACTAAAGCTGTTCATTGGCCATTACACTTCTACTTGGATGGTAGTAGGCTTGGGAATTAGTGACAAAATTATTAAAGGTTCAGAAGCCAATCAAAATTTACCTGTATTTAGCACTTATCTACAAACCACCCTTGAATGGAATCATGTTTCATCATATCCAAGAACCAATCCGTAGGCATTGCACTAGAGATTATTTTTGAGCCGGAGGTTTTATCCCTATAGCTTTTTGTAGGCATTGCTGCTGTCCCAAGATGCATATATATCCCCTTGCATATATCAGTGTGATAATCATAAGTTCTTCTCTGAACAAACATCAATTAGTATTAAGAAGCTTTCTGTGCTCCACTGTATATTTTACAATCCTCCCAATATTTTACCCCTCCATCTGGGTATCCCGTGATTTCCATGGGTTAGGTAACCATCCATTCTCAGCAGATCCCGCTATTTCTGCAGGCTCGTAGTTTTCCTTACAACTGCCCTGCATATCCCGTGATTTCTCCATCTGATCCTTGTCAACTGTGTGTTGGTTTATAGTGACTTGGTTTTTTTATTTTATTTATTGTCATTGATTTATCATTAACCCGAAAACAGCACATATGGTCTTTACATCAGGCTCTTAAACTATTAAAAAGCACAAATGCACAGACATCCATGCCCCAGGAAGTGAAAATCCTCCCCAGGCGGGATTCGAACCCGCGACCCTGGAATTGACAGGGGAGGGATTTACCCCGCCACCACCAGGGCCGGCAAACCGTTCTACATTTTCACCAATAAATGGCATCTACATTCACTTTTTGAAGGATGACTACACTCGTATTCTTCCCTCTTCCTTATTTCAATGGTAAAAAAAATACATTTTTTTGAACAGATTATCAAGAAAAAATTACCCAGCTGGAGGGTTAACAGAGTTTCACTCACCAACAAGCGGAACACACTTAACATTGACACCTCTTGAACATTCCTTTTGGCATGCGGTGTCGGACCTGCTACTAAATGGTGTAATCTACTGAGGGTGAGTCCCAGTCAGTGGTGGGGGGTTGGACACCCATGCAAAAGAGGAAGGTCAAGTGCCTATGCAATCAAGGTAGGGACTAAAACAGTCATCCGAAAAAGAGGATGTGGGTCCATTATATTTCATACCAGTATTCAAAGGTCTCTAAACCATGGCTGAATGACACATGCCTGAATAAAGATACATATATCCTTGCAAGCTTGCCTGAGCTAACCTGGAGAGCAATAAATCCCACATCCGTAGTTAAGAAGATTCCACTGAAATCAGATTAAATGTTATTTTCCTGTGGAATTCTTGTACTGGTGTGCTCAAAAGTAGGTGATCACTATTCCATTGTGGCCTGTTTGCAGTCCCTTAATTATATTGCTGGCTTCAGATTTCAGTCTGAAGCAATTCTACCTGAAGACCTAGTATTGTGATTTCCTATCCTGCATTTCCTACAATGGTTCCGTTGTAATATTTTGTATATGTAATATTTTTTCACGTAAAACCAATTAAGACATATATCATGTTTATTTTGATTTTAATTTCACAATAATAGTTAAATAATGCCTAAATTTAGGAAATTAAGTTTTTTGCTTATTCTTTTAGTGAAATAGTGAAATGAAAATCCTCCCTCTGGCTATATGCCCATTACTAAACATATTTCCATTGACTTAACAGAATGTGAGGTCAGATCATGCTATAGTTTGTACACGCCATTCACTTGTTTTTTGGTTCTGAGGGTGAGACTTTTAGGTTACTCGTGTGTCACCATATTTTTTTGTATTCCAAAGGTAAATCAGAAATAGCCTTAAGGTTTTATCACTGTGGACAATGGGGCCTGGTTTTTCATAACCTGGTGCAGGAATCTGTCCAAAAATTCCAATGATATCAAAGTTTACACTCATCAGTAGAAATTGTCACGGCTTAAAAGCTGAGTGTTGGGGAGTGCAGATGAGGAATAATTCCCCAATGTCCAAATGAATATGATTGTACCAAAACAGTGGCTATGCAGCTGGTGTACAGCACACCTGTTTCTACAATTAAGTGTCTTAGCTCAGTCAATAGATATTTTTACTGCATTAATTTAGGAATGGATGAGACCTGCAGTGTATAGGGGGATTGAAGAATATTCCCCAACTTCTTTGCCACTCAAGGTTTAATACTCTGGCTGAGCCATGAGCATCCAAAGTTGCATAAATAGTTTTTTAGCCTAGAAGCTGAGGTAATGACTTTAGACAAAAAAGTTGCAATACAAATTTATAGACAGGTAATTAAAATGTCTTAAATGTTTTTGTTTATTTGTTATTGCAAAAACAACTTTTTTACTGAGTTTATTAATTAAAAAATAAAAACTCTTGAAGTTTCATGCCAACATGAGCCATGTAAGAAAACTGGTTGTTGAGATATTTCAAGTTGCCCCTAGATACTTAAATGATATTCTGCATTGTGGCAGAATATCGTTTAAGTTTTCGAGTCAAATTAAAGTGAATTCTACTCTTGAAGGCTTCTACTTCATATTTCAATGGGAACAAACTGAAAAATTGGTATATAATTGTTTATTTCACTCAATCAGTGATTCAACCCGAAGGTTGGTTTGGATAGGTGAGGGTAGAGCTCAGCACGGACTTGGACACAGGCGTGTGAAAATCTCACATTCAGCGTAGGGGGGCAAGTTCCTTTCCGCGGGCCACCTCGCACTACGAGGATTTTTCTTTCAGTGGCATCCAAAGGCTTCACCCGGATTTGTTCCCGGGACCCTTCGATCAGTAGCCTAGTGCTCTTATCCACTAGGCTACCATGCTCGGTAGGTTTTACTCCCTATTCTTCATTTATAGGTGTAAAAATATCAGGGTTGGGCCAGTAGAATATTCTGTGTAGAAAATGCGTAATCTACGTGTATTTTCTACCATAGAATATGTAATGTAGAATATTGCTAATAGTTACATATTCTACGTGTAGAAAATTATTTTTACATATACTGCTAAAGAAGTGATTACCTACAATTATTGGAAAATTTTATTTTAACATTACACCAACACATTTTAATAATTAAACCAATATTTAGTGCAGTTTCAACTTAAATAGCCTATCACAAGCCTACCATTGCTAGGCCTGCCAGGAAATCAATAATTATCCAAGACTGAACTGTCTAAATGCTAAATTATCCACGAGTCAAAGCAATATTTTCTAGATTGATTGGTGTAGGCCTGAGTCATTTGTAACCACTTCATATCATTTTTTAAATTTTCTATGGCAAGTACTTGTATTTAGTTATATATGCAGTGGGCTAGATTAAGGATTACATTAACTGGTATTTTAATTGAAGTAAAATTATGTCCATTGCCACTAAGTGGAACATTATAGGAATTATATTACTGCACCTCTATCAAGGTCAAGAGAAAGTTACCATTAAAAAACAGAGCTCTTAAGTTGTTTTTTGATGGTAACTTACTCTTAAAGCCTTAAGGCTGTTCCCTAAAGGTTCTACATGTACAGGGCAGTGTACATATGAACAATTACAGGGTGGCGATCGTCAGGGAAAACCTGGAATTGTCGGGGAAAATTGGAAAATGGAAAAGTCGGGGAATTCTCGTAACAGTCAGGTAGAAACTGGGATAGGAAATTCTCACGATTTTTCTACCATTTTATTTATCTGGCAGTCTTTTCCACGCTTTATTTCACCAACTAAAACGAATGTCCGTCGCCAAAGTGCATAGAATAAACCCCGTCAACTCATTGAACATTCAGTTGTGAATCTTAATTATTTAGCTGTGAATCAGTCGGAAGATGTATCTCTTTTGTATATCATATGTGATATTTGCCTAGTAGCGTTATAATTCATGATCACCATGTATTCTGCTCATCACAAGGAATCCGAGGTTATGTTGTTCGGAAGATTTTACATAGCTTTTTTTTTAACTTCAGAGACTCAGATCAAGAGGTAGTTGCAGCACACTAGCTTTTAGTAAATACGTGCTTGCAGTTCTAAAAATACTAGACGATGATTATTAAAACTTTAATACAAGTACGATCACACGTGTAAACAAAATCTTATGTAAGATCATCTTCCATTCCCATACCCCCCTTTGTGAGACAGCAAGAAGTGTCCTCCTCCCCTCCCCTAATTTCACGCTTGACGTCATTATTGAATAGCCCCCTTAGCTCCATCTCAAAGCAATTGGTCTGGTCACAAACCACCTCAAATATAATATTCCTGAATATGATGTTGCCGATGCTAATTGCCTCCTGTTTTCACTCGAAGTGGCACGATTACGTTTTGTTTGTTTATACAAATATTTTTACACTTTTGGTTCCCTCTTACAATCAATGGGTTATAACCACGTTAATCAAATTGTTACTCGCTTCTAAACGTCACTCGTGCCATCCGATTTTGATCCAGTCTAACAACTTGGGCTTGGTTTGTATTTTTCGTGCAACCTGTGCCAGAGTCCGTCACTAAATTCGCCATTAACTTTCCCTTCTATGCCTTTTCAGTAATCTTAAACTTCCCAGAACTACCACGACACGCTACCTCTTCCTTGAAGAATTAGACATTGTCAATTTGTAATTTTACTGAAGGAAACATACACGGCCACAGAAATACGATATGCGGCCGCATACCCATGGCCGTGAAAAATTTATTAAAAGTGTGTATAATTTTTGAGAGGGCTTAACTTGTGAAGGTTTAATGTATTTTTTCATTCTTATAGCTTTTAACATTTTCTGAGCTTTGATGAAAATTTAATTCATCAGAAATAAAATATTCCAATAATAGCAGATCCTTTGGCGATCGGTCAGGGAAATTGGTAAGGCTATCAGGGAAAAGTCTGGGAATTTGAAAATTGGAAATCAGTAGTCACCCTGAATTACTAAACACTCTTTCAAGCTGCGCAGAAGATGCAGGGGCATTAAGTAAATTATTTCCAAGATTGCTCAAACCTGGATGCTTGTGGCATTTAGTAAGCTTTCAAAAGGTTGATGGACTTTTGATGCCCTTGTTTCTCAGCACACAAAAAATAGTCTTTGCTATCTCTGATAAATTTCACTAGGTCTTCCAACCCATCTCCATTACCCGGGATTTGAACCCAGAACCCTCCAGTCAGTAGCTGAGCACTCTACCCACTAAGCCACCACAGCACTTAATCAATGTGATACTTTACTTCTTTTAATTGCAATTTTCTACACATTATTAAGCGTAAAACATTATTTTGCAGACAAAAAAATAATCAACATAATATTCTACATAATCTATGCAATATTCTACGTAATCTACATTATCTACACTATTTTCTACGTGTATGTAGAAAAATAATATTCTACGTGTAATGACCCAACCCTGTAAAAAATGGGTCATTTTCTGGGAACCAATGGAGCGTTTTCTGTTGCTCGCACGGATTTATGAGTTATTTACATGTTAGATGTATCAAAGTTAAATTCATTATGCAGATTTGCAATGGAAAACTTCCCTGTGACCAATAGGAGCCGAGTTAGAATATTTTGATATTTTTATGGAAGTCGCTTTGTTTATAACAATCAAGGAACCATGTCAGTGTCATTGAACAGTGAAAGGTTTATAGTATCCATAAATAACAGTTTTTTTTGCAAAAATGTCCCTTTTCATAAAAAATCGTGGATGAGACGGATGGCTCGCGGTGGACTCGACTTCGGGCGATCGAGGCAAAAGCTGAAATCAGAACTTCAAATCGGAGGAGCTTGGAAAAATAGCCCTTATCTCTGAGTGAAATGCCGAATAAAATTAAACAAAACCATTTCGGAGGATGCCTCTAAAAGTGACCTATATAGCTTTAGTCACGTTGCTGCAGGCCTTGCTGAAGAGATACGAAGTCCCTGGTGGGGTTACTGAGATATCTCAATTCGACACAGGAAGCTCCTGACCATTTAGAAATATGTTGCCTAATCCGTGGTTCCAAATCTGCCCAGAAGTTAAAACACTTCCGACTGGTAATAAAGGTGCTAGGACGGAAATGGAAGAGTGGTGAGAAAGCCGTCGCACAGTGGGGCCAAATCGCATTTTGCCGGACAAAAGTCCAAAACTGCTTTTTATGAGATAACGTCTTGAAATTTGGCACATATACACACAAATGATTGCTAATTATGGAATGGTAAGTCATTTTACATAGGTATTACCCGTTACTTAGATACAGAGGCTCAAACACGACCAAATTTCGAAAAAAGCGCCCGCTCTCAGTTTTCTTCGAAAATCTTAAAAGTTGAGCAGATATAGAAGTAATTAAAGGATTTTTATGAAATAAAAAACATTACCAATTGTGAACAGGATACTTTGCCTATACTATGCATAAGTTTCAGACATTTTTGCCCATATTTGAGTGCTATTACGTCACAAAATGGCGGACCCTTTTTTTAGACAAAATTTTACATAAAGTAGACAATATAATCCTTATTCGGAAAATGGTCTCTGGGATACTTCATCAGAGTATAAATTGAAGATATTTCTAGGTTATTCCGTAAAAATATTTGAAAAAAGTTTGCGACGCCGAGAATAAACTCGATTTTTCGATCGCGCGTCGCGGCCCGGCTCCGCGCAGCGGGACCTGGAAATACCGAGACTCCGTTGGATTGTTCATGTTGTGTGGATAATAACTCCTCGAATATAACTTTTTCAGGCTTTGCATGCTGTCACCGATATCTAAAGATTCTATACTGGAGATTTTGCGAGGATATTGGTTCTAGAGAATGGATTAGAGCACTCGTAACTGCGGTAATTTTTTTTTTGGATAATTTTCGGAATCATGCTGAAAATTATGAACGTCTTTCAGCTCTTGAGCAAGAATGCCGGTTATCGGGGAACCATGCATGTTCTCCATAAAAAGGCAAAATTTGGGATTCCCTTCTTTCCCTTTACCCTCTCCTCCTCCACCCCGAACTACTTCCTACGCCTTTACTACCCGAGGAGGGTGGCGCAAAACGGAACGTTTTATGACAATGTGCAGTCTTAAAAAAAACGCGCCTGCCTGGCAAATTACAAATTGTTGTTGCTCTTCGTTATCTGACTCTTAGATGCGCCAGAAGTAATATTAGTTGATACTCTCCTACATATAATTTGGAACTGACAATCTATGAAAATTAATATTTAATTTTAAGGACTACCTAAAGGGAATTATTTGCACAATATCATTCTTTTTAGCTTCTTACAATAAAATTCAAAATTCTGTTTAAAATCAGCATGATTTCATGAGTGTTTACAAAAAGCTCTGTTGTGCGCATTATCATCTGTTTGTATAGAGTGAGATACTGGATCATTAGGTTTGAGGGATGGATTAATTTCAACTTGAGATTACAGTGGTTTTGCATTTTTATTTCGCAATGCTGATCATACAATGTAATAATGTCAAATTGCAATGCTCTCGACGAAAAGTAAAGTTATATAGATGAAACACAATTATATTAGTCAATAATATATTAAACAAAACTGGAAACTGATGTTGTCTTGCATAGAATTTGCTGCGCCATCTCTTACTTATGGTTTAAAAAGAGAAAGTAATTTGAAAAGAGGATGGCAATAAACGAGAATGACTTAAATTTGTTTTGATATTGTCAGAACCGATAAAATCAATTCAATAATATAAATGAAATGCCATTACTTGTAAGATACTGAAAAGAACATAAATATCATTATCCCAAATGATTTTCACCCTCAGAGCATCCTTAGTTTTAACTCACCGAGTCCTCTTCAGGTAGTTGACAAATTTCTGAAAGCACACACCATGTTTATATTTGGGAATGGTTAAGAAGGCGAAGATACAGTTAGAGGAGATGGGTTGTTCGTACGTGTACCGATACGCTCCTTGAGAGAGAGATAAGGGTGAGAAGAGGTCTGTTTGCGCCAATGAAGGGAAAAACTCAAGAAGGGAATACCCGGAGAAAATGAAAGGAGGGTGGAGGGTCGGCAGAGGAAGTTAGGTCGGCGGTGTTCAAATGAGGGATTAGCAAGGGTGGGTAAGGGAGAGGTTAAGGAAAGGGTGGTTGGTAGCGGGCACCTGACAATGCGATCGACTTTTCACAATCCTTTCCTTAACCACTCACCCATGCCCACGAATTCGTCACTACAACACCTTTGACCAAACTTTCTTTGCCGATTGTTCGTTTCAAGAAAAATTCTTGGTCATCGGACGAGTCGTAACCATCATCTCAGTTTCATTCTATGCTTCTTCTTTGTCTTCTATTAGTAATAGTTCTCGTAATTCCTTTGGAAGCCTCCTATGAGTCTTCGAAGTCAATGATATGGTGGAGGAAAGCAACGGATCAAACGTGATCAAGTATTTTGAATAGGCCCTCAATGGTGGCCGTCCTGGAGTGTTTCCGCGTGAATCTTTCTCGAAATTTCATGGCGTCCTTATTGCGGGCCTCCATCGCCTCATCGGATAGCTGGCCTAAGGGAAGAATTGCCCCTTTCGAAAACTCCGCGCCATGTATGAGTACTTTATAGACCGTGGTCGGCATATAGGAAATGAATAACATCCCGAAATACAATTTTATAAATCGTCAATCTGCCTTTTCAAATAATTATTTTCTGTCTTGGCAATTTCCTTCGTCTCTTTGAGCCACAGAAGACGAATGGGCCGGCAAAATCTGATGGACGACGGCCACGGATTTGCCCAGATAATCACAGCTAAAACAGGGAAAGTATTAATATTGCCCGTTTGTTCTATATGCGGATCAGCCAAAGATAAAATAGATACGCTTGAATCTCTTACCTTAAGAATCATTTACCAAAGTAAGAAGCACTAGGTATCTCATGAATAAAAATTCATCTAACGAATCTGCTCTTTCCCACAGTTGTTTATATTGGGCGTGGCCCGAACTTCCATCAAATCCGTACTTGCATATTAAAGTGCAATTAACTTAATCGCTGGAGGTTTGCGCTGTAGATACGCACTACAGTACCCGTGAGACCGGGTGTTTGAATAAATATTGAAGATTCACTTGGCATATGTTTTCGGTTATACTTATTCCATCGGGGTAATCCGCATCGGGGATACAACTCGTGTCCGTGACTAAGAACGGAGCTTCTAATTGTATTATACTGAGTATAAGTCAGCCCCCTAGTGATCAGTAAGGACAAAACCTCCTCAGGTAACATCTCCGTCACCACATAAGGACTTTTCCTACATTTGAAAGCACTCTCCTTGCCCTACTAAGAGTGGTTGTGATTGAAAATGATTCCGAAAATGATTCAAATAACAAATTTACCTCAGTTACAAGTGAACTGAATGGAGTGCACTGAAGAACATATGGACACTACTAACTGATCCATTCTTTCGAACCAATATCCTCGCAAAATCTCCAGTATAGAATCTTTAGATATCGGTGACAGCATGCAAAGCCTGAAAAAGTTATATTCGAGGAGTTATTATCCACACAACATGAACAATCCAACGGAGTCTCGGTATTTCCAGGTCCCGCTGCGCGGAGCCGGGCCGCGACGCGCGATCGAAAAATCGAGTTTATTCTCGGCGTCGCAAACTTTTTTCAAATATTTTTACGGAATAACCTAGAAATATCTTCAATTTATACTCTGATGAAGTATCCCAGAGACCATTTTCCGAATAAGGATTATATTGTCTACTTTATGTAAAATTTTGTCTAAAAAAAGGGTCCGCCATTTTGTGACGTAATAGCACTCAAATATGGGCAAAAATGTCTGAAACTTATGCATAGTATAGGCAAAGTATCCTGTTCACAATTGGTAATGTTTTTTATTTCATAAAAATCCTTTAATTACTTCTATATCTGCTCAACTTTTAAGATTTTCGAAGAAAACTGAGAGCGGGCGCTTTTTTCGAAATTTGGTCGTGTTTGAGCCTCTGTATCTAAGTAACGGGTAATACCTATGTAAAATGACTTACCATTCCATAATTAGCAATCATTTGTGTGTATATGTGCCAAATTTCAAGACGTTATCTCATAAAAAGCAGTTTTGGACTTTTGTCCGGCAAAATGCGATTTGACCCCACTGTGCGTCGCTGGCATTATTACTATACTGCTATTATCGTAGGGGCCTATGGGACCATCGCTTAACGTCCCATCCGACGGACGGAGTGCTGAACTCGAAGTGTTTTCCACATAGCGCTTGTAGGGACTGGAGTACCACTGAAAAATCTCTACCACAGCCGCGGCACTGTGGACTGAAATTGAAAAAAAACTTGCCAAAAGTCAAAAAAGTTGTTTTTTTTTTTCAGTCCGGACTTTGAAACTTTGCATGATGCTTCTTCATTGTTTGGTGCATTTGGGTTCACGTGCCATTTCTCCTGTTTATCACGCATTAACAACTTACGTGGGGTCAAAGTTGCTTAATATATGCAAAAACTGCATCCTCCCATTTCCCCCGAAAATCTAGAAAATCAGGCTGTTACTGAGCCTTGGAAGTTTGGACATTGGGGTAAAAAACGATGCCATAGTGCAGAGCAGTTCTTTGTCTGATATTCCGTGTAAGTTACATGAATCAATTGTGATATTTACCATAGATATAGAACACAATAGCGGACCCTATTTTCAGTTAACTTTTTGTCTTCATGCAGGAAAATAGTTGAACGTTACATAGAGCTACAAAAAATACCTATATCACGAAATTCTACAAAGTATCCTAAGTTAGAATCTGTTTAGGACTTTCGCGACGCCGAAAGTAAAATCGATCCCTTGATTGCGCGGCGTAGTCCGCTTCTGCCCGCCGACAACCGCGAGTACACCGTCGAGGCTAGTATGCTGATGTTCTAGGGTGTCACAAACTTCGATATGGTTATTTTCATGGTCTGCCAATTGAAAAGACCCTCCATTGATGTACTAATGACGATACTACAGTTGTATCGATACGATACGGGCTACGATATCGGATGCCAATGAAAGTGACCTATAGTAGGGACCGCTTTATTCTTGAGCGTTTCGGGGTCGAACGCATTTCATGCACATATTTTATTACGCCTTTGAGAGGACATGTAGCCTTCGGAGATAGTTTGCTTCTGAAGTATCAGACTAACGAACGCTCTTCAGGACGACAGCCGACAGTTAGTGTAGCATTGCCGTCACCTTCCTCGCCTAGGTGAAAGGGACCGTAGGAATTTTGAGCGGCCAGTTAGATTTTTTTCGGGCCGTTGCTACTTTTTTTGGGACCAGGTGATGGCTACGTCAACGTGCCGTCTCATCACTACCCAGAGCAACACTCACGACACATAAAAAACATCTTTGCAGCCCAGCCAAAATAATCTAATGTAAGCCTTGATTAGTGTTGCCAAAGTTCTCCTCCCGTAGTTCATCTGGGTTGAGGCGCCACCTATTTTATTCAGTTGGGTCAACGATGCAACGACCCTCCTCTAACTCGCGAACAAATTGTTTGGGCGATTGTTGATCGAAACATTTTTCGCTTTTATCTCAATGTGGCTACGACTTCAATTTTAACAATATGCATTCTCTCCTCAATTAGTTGCACAACCGTGGACTTTTGAAGTACGGGTCTTATAAAAATGGGGATTGAATGAATAAACTCGAATAACCCCAAATGATGGCTACGCTGAGATTAGCCCCGTTCGGAGAATAGATCTTCGTGAAACGAAGTCTATCCTCGGAAACCTTCAACTAATCCCTGGAGATGGCCCCGACGCGGAGGCTTCTAGAATATTTTCGTCATTGCCTCCCTTCTTGCCATGAATAACAATTTGTAATTAATTCTTCTGCGACCCTCCTCTAGCTCGCGAACAAATTGTTTGGGCGATTGTTGATCGAAACATTTTTCGCTTTAATCAGCATTTCGCATTCTCTCCTCAATTAGCTGCACAACCGTGGACTTTCGAAATACGGATCTTACAAGCATGGTGACTGAATGAATAAACTCTAATAACCCCAATATTATTTGACATTACTCACTTGTAACATTTCAAGTGAGTAATGTCAAATAATATTGGGGTTTGACATTACTCACTTGAAATGTTACAAGTGAGTAATGTCAAAATTGCAACGGAAGGTTTATGAAAGAGTTTTTTTCAATTGCAACGCAGCCGAGGAAGTATTTCGAGAGTTGTTTCAGAGAGAAAATGTTTTCATTTTGCAATGGCTGTTTTAAAATTCTTTCCGGAGTTTGGGCTTTCTAAAATGGAGGTTAGAACCTGATGAGCTTTCTAATAACTTGTGCGATGAAGAGATAAAAATAAAAAACATCTTAAGTTTTCTTAAAGAAGCGGAACTCCTTTTATTTTATAAATTATATAGATTTAAAAGCTGTATACCCAAATAAAGTTATATACTGTGTTATACACAATATCGTTAAAGATGTGAAATGACCATTGTTGTCGGTCCACCCTTAACCCTAAACTACTACTACTGCGTAATGTAATGCGTTGAGTTTAGAAGAAATCTATTGGAATCGTTAAAAAGTATAAGTGGTCCTACTACGTTGGCCGTGAGTTCCTGAGGTTCTAACCCAGGATTCTCTAACCCAGAAATTTAACCCAATAATTATGGACTTTTGAGGGCACGCATTACATCCTCTTTTTTAAAAAAATCTTTGGCCTCGATAACGGTTTGTCAAAATTATGTGTTCAAGACAATATTAATAATCTAACTTCTAAAAAGTTTTAACCGACTCTCTCACAGCTCGTTAAATAAAATCGATATAGTCATTGGAATATTGAATTTCAATTCTCTGTATTCAGGAGGGATTTATGAAGTATTTTCACCAACGGAGCTCTATACAATTTCAAATTGTTATTTCCGCGATTAAACATTGCAGGATAGAGAATAATAAATAGCAATGACAAATAACTTTCACGATTCAAGTACACAATTAGCACCAATGCAATGTCATAATTTTAAAAGGAAAGTCGAAATTGATATTTAGGTACCTATATTTAAATTTGATCGTTATCTCAAAATGTAAGACAGCTCACCAACATTATATTAATATGAAATTTACGTAATTTGTGCTTACCAGAACGCACTTGAGCCCAAAAAGACGAAGGAAATCGAAATTGAAGACTCTGAAAAAGAGGTTTGAACTCATAGACGAAGTATCCTTCAGAATAAGTGAGACGCATTACAGCGTAGGAGCTCGAGCCCCGTATCTCGTGAGCGGAGTTCTACTCCACTCATATTAGTGTGGGTTCTATGCTAAAATGCAACGCGATCGATAAATGCCGACATTTCGTCCGTTTATCTCCCCAGCATCTAGTTGAAAAAGCACTTCCCATCAACCCCTTCTTTCTTGCGATTATCGCCAATATAATGGAGAAATAATTGGGTTTCACGATAATTTGAATATTATTGCTCATTGAGTAGTGTGACTTACACTGAAAGATCGTCTTTCTCGTATAAAAATTTCCAGATTCGTTGCTGCCAATTTTCGAAAGTCGGAAGCACTTAATTTTACACTTTTTCCGTGCCTACATTCAAAGATGTATGTTATTTATCGTGGATTTTCATTCGCATTTGTTTAATAACCCAAATTTGACAATTACCACGAGAAAAGTTTCGCCATGGGAAAATATAAGTGAATGTAGGATAATGAAAATAAATTACACTTTGTAAAATGAAAATATTGTGGTGTTCTCTACTACTGTAGGTGCTGAATGGTGGTGTACGCTTTGGAATTTATGCATCTACATCTACGCGATACCCTGCAAGTCACCGCGAGGGTGTGTGTCAGGGGGTGAAAATTCTTTAAAACCTCTTTATTATAACTATTAAAACTTCTGCGATGAGTAAAACCCCACGGCAATGCCTTGTACGTGTAAGAGACTGAGGTGTTGCTCTTTGAAGACAGTTGTGAAGAGTTGATTCTTGCCAAGCCTCTCCATGCAGAGGCCAGAATGTCACTGAAATGTGCAATCTTAAGGGCATTATCAGCCAATATTACATTTTACTTCTAATAACGAGTACGTTTGCCGCTCTGAATCCGCAGAACTATCGTATTTGAAATATGGTGGCACAGGTTCCTCGATGTTTTGTCGTAGTTGCTGAGAAAAGGTGCACTTTTTAGCATGTAATTATGCATCCTAAGTGTCCAGAATGTGCTTTTAAAGCTTGCGGGATGACATATGTTCCTCATTGTAAAAAGAATCCTTGTTTTCCGTTAGTCTTGCCGCTAGGCGACTAGGGTCAGTCTGAGTTACGTCTCGGTTTCCGAGCTACAGTCTCGTCTCGTGAAGTCTAGTCTCGTACGTTCAATCAATTACTTCTCAGCTCCAGTATCTGAGACTGATACAAGATTCTCGAGCGTCGGAACTCTGAAAATGAAACTATCCAAGTTATTGAAATACTTAAGGATTATAATACACGTGTGATTTACATTTTTATTTCTGATGCCTGGCAGGGTCTTAGTCGCTGACTACTAGCTAGCAGCAGTAAGGGTTAATGAAGTAGAAGAAAAGTTTGATTTTATCCACTTCAAAGGGATCAATTTGCCCTCCGAAAACTTGTAGAAAGGGTCAAATTAACGCTACCGATATATTCGGAAGCCGATCAGGGCGATTGTCTTTGTTGCTCGATGTGGCTCTAAAAATATTACCAAGCAGGCACGGGACCCTCATCTAACCATTTTTAGCAATCTCACAGCCTCCAAACCTTTGCCATGCATAAGAATTCAAATGCTAATTAAAGATTTTCTTTAAATGGCATAGGTGGTATTATCACCAGCTAAAGAGGTACTTAGCTAAACCTCGGCAGCTCAGCTTCTTTCTGGCTACCACGTTTATAGAAGCATATTTCATGCAATTCGTTACCGTTCCTTTTAGATATCCTTCCTTTTTCTATTCTTTGTAAATACTTTTATTGCTTCCCACCCATGGAATCGGAACGAAATTTCACGGAGGATGAAGTAGAAAATATTTTTTTCTACTCTGACACCGCCGCGGAAAAATGCGAGTATTAGGAGGGTGACAGGGACAGTAGGACGGCTCAAGCGGGAAGCAATAAGCAAAGATTGTTGCCAGTATAAAATTTTGGAAATAGCCTAGCGTCGGCCGTACCCGTCAAACATAAGCACTCACCTTAACAGGTGATTTGAGTGGTGGCGACTCAAGAGCATTTCTTAATTTTATAATCCCCATGAGCATTGTCGTATTCACTTCCGAACACGCTCTAATTCTGTTTATGGAGATGACGCATACACAGAATGATGATTAGTCACAAATACTATCCTCCCCACAATCTGGCTCTAACGTAGAAGGAATATAATTGCATCTATGTTTGAGTTTACTAATAGGAACGGAAACCCGGTGAGTAACTCCTAGCAGCGTTCGGAGCGCTTCTAATTCCATTTCTGAGACGAATCTTTGAAAAATAATTTGGGATCGGGTTGGTGTGGTGGCTAGAGTAGGTACTGGACCTCATCCTGAGGGTACTGGTTCGATTCCCGGCAGTGCCGGATGTTTCAGTGGCAAACCGGTTCCTACTTGAGTGCCTAGTAGAGGGCATTTCAGGTACAGTACTCCGTCCGTCGGATGGGACGTTAAGCCGTGGTCCCCTTGGCGCCTGAGAGTAGGCTAATGCCGACTCAGGATTTCTCTCCTCCCTGTCCTCTCTGTTCCCTGAAAACTCCTACCATTACCCAATTACCCACTATCCTAGATGTCGCAAATGACCTTAGCTGTCGGTCGCCTCCCCTGATTAACAAACAAGTAATACATTTCATGAGTTTTTTAGGATTCATAACCAAGCTTTCCGTTTACTAATTATATCACGAGGAGATACTTTCTTATCCCTGTACTGATTCGCAATTTCCAAACGCCTCATTCAGAGTGGCAAATTTCTCTAATAGGTACTATACATATAACTTTTTCGAGCGACCTCTAACAGATCTCATCAAGATTCTTATAAAAACACTAATTCATTCATTTTAGATGTTCTGACTAATGACTCGCGATTATTTTCCCATCCATCACTGCATTCATCGTTGCAATAGTTATTTGAGGAGGCGACCGACATCAAGTCATTTCCGCATTTTAGAATAGGTGAGTATTTGGATAGTTATGAATTTCTTAGAAAACGAAGTAAGGGTGGAGAGAGACCCGGTGATGGCAATAGCCAGCTACTAACGAAATACGCCTAGAGTTTTACAAATCAGGGTCCCATCCGAAGGACTGAGTACTGAACGCGATGTATCTCCACGAAGCACAAAACTATTGGTACCATCAAGGATAGGCGGTAAATACGTTAGAAGAAAAGACTTTTCGGGAAAAGGAAAGGGGAGAGAAAAACTAGCGTTGGTCTACTCCTAACGAAAGGTGGCAACGGGACCACGACTTAACGTCCCATTCAACGGACGGACTACTGAACTTCTAGATGTGCTCTACGCACAGCAACGAGTAAGCACCCGCATACCAATGAAAATCCGGAAAAGCCGGAGCCGAGATTTTATCCGGGTCCTCGGAATTTGACAGTCGATCCAGAACCAAGTGTCTGAGTGAAAATGTAATAATGTTTATCTGAGGTTCAGTTATTTGTGTCGTGAGTAAATGACTTAATAGGCAATGCTTAGATTATTCCGGTTGCAGGTGAAGAAAAAATTTCTAGGTTTTTGAAATGTAGTTTTTAATTCTTTAGAAAAGTCCGTTCTCTTCAGAACCAAGAGGTAAGCCCCTTTTCATAAAGTGTTTTATTTATTCTCTGTTAATATTCATCCACAGTTAGGTTCTATTTCCTTGATTTCGATAATATATTTGTTTTTATTTTAATTTCCACTTCATTCTTAAAACCCGTTTTCTTGATTTTATCAAAAGCCTAATTTTAAATTATCTTACGGGATATAAATATAATCTATTTCATTCAAAAACATTCAATGAGTCTTTCCAGCACGAATAATAAAGAAATTGAAACTTTTGTCAAGCGTCTAGATCCAAGAATACCTAATTTAAAAATTATGATGTGGCAGAATATGATAAGAACACATTCCCGTATGGTCAATAATAATGAGAGAATTCATTGGCATCTCAACGGAACTGCATATTTCTGGATCGGGTTGGTGTGGTGGCTAGAGTACTGGACCTCATCCTGAGGGCGCGGGTTCTGTCACTTTCTTTTATCAAAAGCGTGTTTTCTAGTAGTATTTGCGGAATATGAATGCATTATATTGTATTCAAAAGTCCCTGCAGCAATTTTTTCCATTATGGAAATAAAGAACTTGTCCACTAGCATGAGTTGTGGTTCTCCCAAGAATTTTAAAATGCTAACTGGGTAAAAGGCAATGGCATCTCATTTTCCTGCAGACAAAATGAAATAGGCTTTTTCGTCGTTAGTTCCAACGCATAGTCTCTTTTCAGTAGCAACATTACTTAATTTTAAGATTCCTATTAAAACGTTAAGTGTACCAGGAGGTCGCTCTGAACTTGGGGATGATGCTTAGTTTGACTTTAGGTGATAAAAATAAACTTCTCACTCACTCAGTGATTCAACCCGAAGGTTGGTTTTGATAGGTGAGGGTAAAGCTCATCCCGGACTATGTATGCCACAGGCGTGTGAATTTCACACATTCAGGGAAGGGGGGGTTCCTTTCCTTGGGCCACCTCGCACTCCGAGGATGTTTCGTTCGGGGGCGTCCAAAGGCTTCACCCGGATTTGAACCCGGGACCCTTCGATCAGTAGCTACCCACTAGGCTACCATTCTCCTCAAAATAACTAAACTAAACTTAGGTCAGACTAAAAATAAACTTAGGTCACCTATATATCACTAAAATGATTGCATATAAAGGGTAGTTATGTTTTCATTCACAATCTTTGATCCTTAAATCATATTTTCAGCTACATTTGGACTTATAACAAATTGCTAGGCTTGACTTTGTGGAACCACATATTGATAACGTAAATGTAGTTAAATTCCAAACTTTTATTAAAACCTAGGTCGGTTTTCATAAAAGTGTGGAATTTTACTAAGTGCATTCATTTACGTTGTTACATTTGGACGCTTTAGAGTTCCGGCTGCTCTCTTCCCTCGCCTTTCTAAAACGATGCCGTGACTCCGACACCATTCCAACCTGTGTCAAAGCAACTCATCACATCCATACGTCAGTGGCCCCCCACCACTCCACTTAGAAGGGGGAGGGATGGATATATAAGGCTTCGACTTCGCCAATTTTTCTATCATTGCCTGATGATGCGTCCTGTAATGGCCGCGAAAGCTTGCACTCTGACAACGCGTCATACGCAGCTGCCCGCGAAAAACCTCCGACGAAAATGAGTTTCGCTGCGAAAACTTACGTTCCAAATTCGCTTTAGAGGACATTATTGTTTCAATATTGGGGTATTCATCATTGTACCTGTTCTTCCTTTCAACTCTCATGGAGTAAATCAGCAATTGACGCATTATTATATAGTTAGTTTTGTTCTTGAAGCTAAATATTTTAACCATTGTGGAGAAATTGGGGTTTATACGTAAATGCCTCATTATTTTCTGGTTAACGTCATTCTTCATTTGAAAACATTCGTTGCAACAGGCCATTTCTAAAACAATCAATGCCTCTTCATGAGATAAATATCCATGACTCTTTGGAGAGGCTAAAATATCTCCACCTACAATCTTCTTACATTCGCTGTTTCGGAAATTACTGAAGTTCATCTGCTTCGAGCTCAACACTGAGTGTAGCATGAGGTGCTCTAGAATAAGCACAAACATGTATTACTTTTGATTTAGCGCAGTCAATGGAACACCAGACTCTTCCTATGTTGTTATCCGGAAATATTTCTATTTCACTGATTATTTTGTGCTCATTTACCACAAATACCCCTTCTCCCGGTTGACACTCTTGATCTATCATCACTCACTCACTCAGTGATTCAACCCGGAGCTCCGGGTTGAATCCGCGGAGGTTGGTTTGGATAGGTGAGGGTAGAGCTCACCCCGGACTAAGCCACAGGCGTGTAAATTTCACACCTTCAGTGTAGGGGGCCAGTTCCTTTCCCTGGTCCACCTCGCACTTCGAGGATTTTTCGTTCGGGGGCGTCCAAAGACTTCACCCAGATTTGAACCCGGTACCCTTCGATCAGTAGCCAAGCGCTCTACCCACTAGGCTACCACGCTCCTTGATCTACCATATATACTTTAAATTAATGGGACAAACTTAACTGCTGGTATGTCATCGTTAACCAACTTTTGATTCCTATAGAATGAGAATTAGTACTCTCCATCACATCCACGGCAATTCACCTCCACTACGAAAAATTCTTCTATGGTACGATGGATGCTCATGCACATTGTAAGATTTAAGTTTTTTTAACTATAGAAGACAGTGGTTTGTTGAGTCACTTGTCTTTACTGTTTAATATTTTGTCCTTTTTACGTGGGTCGTTCTACCTTGTCATACCCACACCACAGGTGGCCATGCCTATCAACTGTGACTGTTTAGACTTTGCTTACACTTTATTGTCTGACCAATTCGTTATTATTTGCTACCCGGAGGGGGGAATGGGTGCGCTTTGTTCACAGATTAGAATGCTGCATGACAGTGAAAAATGGAAAACGGTAGCGTGCATCGAGGGCAAGCTTGGAAATTTTCCACAAGGAAAAATCCACCTTTACTGGGGCAGGGAAGAAGGAATCCTCGGTAGCTCAACTGGTAGAGTAACCGGACGGAAATTTGGGGGTTGCGGGTACGTGTCCCGGTTAGGAAAGCAAGTGATGCAAGAGTGATTTACTATAGATGGAAGAAGAGGACTAAATGGCAATTAGTTTACTCACCTGGACATGAATAGCGAAATAGGACATTCTAATAAAGATGAATCTGGAAGACCGTAGTTGAGCGTACATGATGTTTTAGTTTCTCATCTTAAGCGAAACATGTATTGAGTAGGCATAAACTACTTATGGCATAAATGGAACCATACCAATTTATAGTTTATTTTCCCTTTAGAAATGCTGTCATCCCCACCCATGTTGCTAGATTTCATGTTATCTGTGTTTAAAAGTGCCAAAAATTCTACCCAGTGAAGTGCATATTTCGGGCAGGAATAAAAGCAATATTATTAGTTGCAGTTCATAGCCGAAATTTTATCAATCTTTTCTTCCTCGACTGCTACTTAGAGCTTATTCATTCAGTTGCCAGAGACGCTTTAACTTTCCATATACATTTTATTGGGTGGAGCTGCAAGGAAGTAATCATCATACTAATTTCCCGCTTTCTATCTCAGATGCCCCAACGACCAGTTTCGGACCTGACCCCATGATTCATCACATTATTGCATCGGATAAAATGTGAAATACTTCCATCATGACCTTGTTCAACATTATAACTCCTGTAAGATCTTCAGTTTCTAGTTCCCGACATTTTGCATTCATAGTTTATTTGGACCGACACACATACCTTTTCGCTTAGCAATAGAGAAGCAGAATAAATAGCTCTTTCTAATAGCTTTTGCATTCTCTTGAGAAACAGCTTAAATTACTCGGTATCATATTCTGGATTTTCCTTTGCAGTAATTTTTTGTCCCTATGCAAGGAAGACATAGTGATGATGGCCATAGCGGTCATTTCCAGTCCATTTTTATCAAGCCTGAAAGTAGCAACAGCTCCGTTTTCTTTGTGCTTACTTGACTGCGTAGACCTACAAAATATGCACCTTACCGTGGTGAATAAGTCAAGAAAGGAGGATTTTTAATCGCTTAAATTTGCAAGTAATGCTCATGCTGGCATTCTTGATCGCAGATAGTAATTTCAAAGTATAATATACTCGGCGAATACCTTTCCAGGATTTGTATTTTGTAATATCCCACAGGTAATCTCTGTCATCCAACTTCTCGACAACATCACCGTGTCATGACGGTTACGTTTCGTATTCCTCAGCATATAACCGTCCCTCAAGGTGCCCAGAAAATTCGTGGTATAGGGTCGTTCAAGATTTAGTTAACAGTATAGGATCTTATGACATTTCATTTCCCTCGTAAATCTCCATCAAAGTCTGTAAGGATCATGGCGTGGGATTTCCAAATGCAGCAAAAAATTAACATGTCGCTAAGCAGGGTAAAAAATATTTACTGCTGGAAACACGAGTGCCAGGTCGAACGGTGACGTTTGTTGGTCAATATTGTTTCTAAGAAAAGTTATAAAAAATTTGTCCATCAATTTCAGCGAGTAAGGTAACTCTTCCGATTTTCACTTCTTAACGTTGTTTAAAACGAACCTTTCTTCAAAATTTCCAATCTTCATATTATTGTTATTATTTAGTATTCTGCCGGTGAAGGTAGGTTTAAATGGACATTTAATTCCTCCCACCCCCTAAATTTCACACGATGTCCCTCTTCAGCCCCTCATACCTCCTGCCCCCCATCATTCCATTCAAGCTACCCGTTCTTCTCCTCCCTCCTCCCCGCTTACCCAACGCTCTTCCCTCAACCTCCTTCAAAAGGCCATCCCCTTTTATTACCTTTTCCATCCACACCTGCCTTCTCCTAATTTCATCTATAAATTTCTTTCCTCTCCTACCAATTCTAGCACTTCATCGTTCGTCTTCCTTTCGACCCACTTTACTTTCTCCGTCCTTCTCCACACCCACATCTCAAAAGCCCTAAGTCTATTTTCATCTTCTTTTCGCAAAGCCCACGCTTCCGCCCCATATAGTGCAAAGCTCCATATTAAACTTTTCACTAGTCTTTTCTTCACTTCCCTACTCAACGCCCCTGTCATTAGTTCACGCCTACGAGTAAAAGCTTCTTTTGCCAATGCAATTCTCCTTCTTACTTCAGTGCTGCTATACCCTTTTACGTCCAACACACTACCTGGATAGTTAAATTGCTCTACCTTCTGTAGCTTCTGACCTCATACTTTTATCGTTATACTGGCCCTTTTGTTCTTGAAAATCGCATTACTTACGTTTTATTCTGGTTTATCTTCATCCCGTATCTTTCGCACTGTCCCTGCAATGCATCCAGCATTTTTTGCAAGCCACGGGCTGACTGGCTGACTAGCGCTTGGTCATTCGCAAACCTAACTGATTTTATCAATTCCCCCCCCCCCCTTTACTACAGCCTCCAGCTCATCCCAACCCTCTCTCGCCATTGCCTCCGAGTATATGTTGAAAAGTACCGGCGATATCGGACAGTCCTGCCTAACTCCCCTCCCTATTGTGGCCCAATCCGATTCTCCATCGGCTACTCTCATCTGCGTCTTCTGCGCCATGTATACATTCCGGATTTGTCTCCTGTCTCTCCGGTATACTCCTATCTTCCGCAATATTTCCATTAACTTGTCCCGCCTCACTCTGTCGAACGCCTTTTCGAAATCAACAAAGCACGCTATTACATCCTGATTGTATTCTAGATTCCTTTCCACTAGTATTCTCATCACTGCAATCGCATCCCAAGTGGCCCTCCCCTTCCTAAATCCAAACTGATCCTCGCCGATAAATTCGTTTGCTCTCTTTTCCATTCTCCTATTTATTATTCTAAGCACTATCTTTCCGCGTGAGAAATCAAATTTATCGTTTTATAGTCTTCACATTCTTTTGTAACCCTCTTTTTCGGTATAGGTATCAGCACGGTTTTTACAAAATCCTCTGCCCAAGCCCCCTCCTCCTATATTCTACGAACAAGTTCATATAATCTCTCCCTTCCCCCTCTTCCTAGGTTTTTCAGAAGCTCAGCTGGGATGTTATCTATACCTACGGCTTTACCTGTCTTCATTTCTCGCAGTGCCTTCTCCATCTCACTATCCAGTATTCCGGGGGCCAAGTCATCCTGATCTACGTCCTGATCCTCTTCTATGTCCAAGTGCCTAGGCCTATTTTCGCTATCATACAGTTCCTCAACATATTCCCTACAACAATGCTGGATCTCCTCTGGTTCCATTGCTAAATTTCCCCTTCCGTCTTTGATGCACGGGACCGTTTTCCATTTCTTGATTCCCGATAACATTCTAACCTTTGAGTACCGACTGCCTATTTCTCCTTCTCTCTGGAGTCTCTCCATCTCCTCACATTGCCGACCTCACCACTTTTCTCTTGCTCTCTTTGTTTCTCTGCTAAGCCTGTTGTTAATCTCCTTATAACGCCTTGTGCCTAGCTCTGTATTTTCATTTTTCCATTTCCTCGCTCCTTTCCATCATTTCTGCTGTTAACCATGGTTTCTTCATCCTCCTATACTGTTCCTATTGTTTTCTCAGCTGCTTCTTTTATGCACGTCTTCATCATTTCCCACCCTTCATCTATTGTTCCTCTTCCCTCCTCTTCCCTCATGCATCTATCCACAATCTCCTGATATTCCCTACAATCAGTGCTCCTACATCACACTTTTTTGTTTTCTTTTTAGTCTCATCTCACATTTCATTACCACTAAGTTATGGTCGGAGTCGGCATCTGCACCTGGGAAAATATGCGAATTCGTTACGCTGTTCCTGAATCTTTGCCTAGCCATGATGTAGTCTAGTTGGTACTTACCAATATCCCCCGGCATTTTCCATGTGTACCTACGCCTAGGGTGGTGTTTAAACCACGTGTTTGTAATCACTAAATTATTCCTCCTACAGAACTCCACTGCTTTCTCGACCCGGTCATTTCTTAAGGCCTGGTTACACGATACATTAACACGTACGAGTTAATGTGCGAATTCATGTCTGTTTACATGCATGAATAAATTAACGTTTGCGTGAACGAGATGCATGAATGAGTGGTTACACGGTACATTAATTCGCACAAGTTTTGACACATTTTCACGGAACGCAAGGCGATTGGTTTTTTTTATTTTCTTTACAATGCGCAAATTTTAAAAGTGTAAACAGTATCATTAAATAGGAAGTAGACCGTACCCCCCCTGAAATTGCTTCCCTTTTCGTTGTTTTGTGTTTTTTAAAATGGTGTTTTCCCTATCTTTTAACATGGGAAACCAGTTGCCATGCAAATTTGTTTATTTTTATTGATAAGTAAAGTTGTTTACGTTATTTGGTAATGGAGTGCATTTAAGAAGTGGAAGACATTGGAATTACTTTCATCAATCAGTTACGTGAGTACGAAAATATTAATTGACGTCTATCAAGTCTATTGATAATTGATAGCAATGTTCGTTTCCGTGTTCTGCCACCAGATGTCCCAGAATCACGAAAATGTACGAATGCATGAACAGAAAATAGAACGGGTTCTATTTTCTGTTCGCGCATTCATTCATTTGTACATTTTGGTGTGGTTACACGGTGCATTTTCGCGTTCATTCTCGCGTTCATTCATTTACACATTAACTCGTACGGGTTAATGTATCGTGTAACCAGGCCTTTACAACCAGCCTAAACTCCCTTACTTCAATTCCGTCCCTCCCTTCCCCTACTACAGCGTTCCAATCTCCCATAACTATTAGGTTCTTCCTGCCCTTTACTTTCCCGATTAATTCTTCCAGCTGGTCATATACTTCGTCTAATTCCTCTTCTCTATGTCCCCCTGTCGGCATGTAAACCTGTACTACGACTACATTCGCCGGCTTCGCTATGATTTCAATAGCCAGTATACTATCGCTTATATAACCCTGTACTTTTCACTCCAGAAGTCCCCCTGGTCTCTCCATACAAATCGATCTCTCCCCTCTCTATTTCACACTTAATTTTTCTAATTTTCCTGCCCTCAACATCGTCCTAACGTTCCATGTCCCGATCCTTTGCATTGTTTCTCTGGCTTCTTCTTCGCCGGCGCTGCTGCTGCCGTTGTTGCTGTCTTTCTTTTCGTGCAAGGATTTCGTGAGATGACGACCGCAGAGTCCTTGCTTACCCTGCAGCCGGGCACGACACCCGTCCCACTAATTTGGTCCCGGGCCCCGTAGTTGCCAGGATTCGATTCTCTATTGTTCAAGTCCATTGTGTTCTTGGGAGAGTTTAATTGAGGTGGTTTCCCGTTGCCTGCCTCAATAGTGTTTTTAACGTGACACCATCACTTGATAGGCTGGGGTCAGACGCCTTCTCACAGCCGCCTCACTGAGGAACAGACGCTACGAGCACGGTACGTGAACTACCTTTCGTCAGGCTCCTACCCTTCGACCTATCTGGCATGGGTGACCCTACCAGAAGCAATATTAGTTGCTCCCGCCAGTGCAGCTCTAGGGGTCACGGGAACACACAAGCCCCAATCCCACCACGACAAGGCATAGTCCATTGGGAAGGGCTTTCTTCATAACAGTTCCAAAATTGAAAGGTTGATTTCTTAGACATTTTTATCTCAACAGTCAGGTTATAAACGGATTTTGATAATTTATTGCATTGAAATTATTTTTAAACTATCTTTTGAGCCGGAAGTTGTGAATAATGTAAGGCAAAAAATGGTCGCCGGCTAACTTTTGCATCTAAAGAAATAGGTCCATATGTGCAGCATATGAAAGTTGGATGAAACTATATAGTTATTTTTGGTGACAAAATTATGACTTCATCGTGAGAGAGTTATAAATTTTTAATGCTACTAGATATTTCCCTCACCATAAATCTGCCGCATAACACTTTCCCGCCAACGTTGATTCTTTGCAAAGGGCATGCAATTGAAATTAATTAATTTTAAGAACTGCTAACGAAAGCGGAAATTCAGTAAGCACTTGGAAATGCGTCTCAAAGGTCAATACAGAAGAGATGACCCCCAGCATGGTCTCTCGAAAATAAGGAAGGAATGGGTTTTCTTACTTCACTGAGGCATGGACATTCCCAGGGCCTTCAACGGATGAAAGAGGGCACTGAGGGCATTTTCGTGAGTTCCGTTAGGAAGAAGCAATAAATCATGTGCGGGAAGGATACGAACCTTCAACTTAAAATATTAAGGGAGAGTGACAGGTGGAGCCTAGTGTGCCATAAGCTTCCTCCCAAGAACAGTGAACAAGTGGTGTGTTTAAAGAGAGTTGAACATTGCTGTGGATTTTCCTCCCTATCCATGTGTTGCAAGCATGGTGCGATCACGTCTGAAGGTAAGAGGAGGATAAAAGGGGAGAAGTCGTGAAAGGCAGCTAGTTTTCAATATCATTACATATTTTCATAGATCACTATGTGCTATCGAAACTTACAGAGAAACTTCGAAAGCTACTGGATACTTGCAATCAACTGTTTATAGTGTCAGAAAGGAAGCGTCTCGTGATGTATGAGTAATGGAAAATAAAAGAATGAAACTTTGTTAGATTTACTTTATATTTGAATAAGCACAACCCGGGTTTCATAACATAGTTACATCTTCAGGTTACATCGTCAGATAACCTGAAGATGTAACTATGTTATGAAACCCGGGTCGTGCTTATTCAAATATAAAGTAAATATAACAAAGTTTCATTCTTTTATTTTCCATGATGGAAAGATATCACATAGTCAAGCCTGAAGCTATCAGCTATAGGTATGTATGAGTAACTTCATCAAAAAACAAAAAGATTGGCCAAACATACAAGAATGCGATATCTTTGATTTACGATGGTTTTATAATCGGGAGTAAAAAGGAAAGTATATTAAAGTTCATAAGAAATGTTCCGCCAACTTTAAAAACTATCCTGAAATCCGTGAATATAAGAGACGACCTTCCCCATTTCAAAAGAGCTGCGTTGTACCGTCTTTTGACTGATATCGGTTTCGTGTACAAACGAAGGGGTATTTCGAAGATATTAATACCGATGCCAACAGTTAAATATATGAAGGCTCCTATATCGATATTCCGGTCAACTGGGTGACCATCAGTAGGGAGATAGGTTTGGGAGGCACTTGTCTCAGGAAGAGCTCAGTGGTGGGCCACTGTCCAAGAGCAAGTGAGTGTTCGATTGTTTGATGTGTGGGGGAGGGGATGGAGTGAGGAGGCTTCTCATTGGATGTTGTGGGGTGAGAGGGGAGGGGGTCTGTCATGGTTGGTTGGTCTAATTTTGAAACTAAACAATGTACTATTGAGGATACTTGGTTCGTTGTTCATGATTCTTTCCTTGTTTAAATGTAATATGTGTAAGCTTTCGCAAGCATGTAGTTTACAGTTTTTGGTTGCTTTCATTAAACTTAAATCTTTTGTGATCGGGTGACATGTTTCGTAAATGTGTTAAGCAACCGCTGACCGCGCAAAACGACCATTTTTATAGTGTGTTAACTGTTCCCTATACCTGATAACGGGATAACGTTTAGTTACTTTTGGTTTTTTTTTCATTCATTAATTCATTCAGAAAATTCATTTCCCCCCTTTCTATCCCAAACTCACCAAGGGGCTAAACAAAATATTTAAACAAGTGGACACAAACATTTCCTTTACCAACCGTAATACACTACGCATTATATAAGGTAACCCCTAGGATAAACCATCACCATTAGAAAAATCTGGGATTTACAAAATAAGTTGCAACACCTGGCTACAAATACACGTAGGACAAACTAAACGTGTCGTGTCTCTCGTCTGCCGCGCCATAAGCCGGCTTCAGTTGGTCAATCGCCAAAGAAAATGTGTCTCCTCCCTCTGGAGGACCTTGTATGGCCAATCGTAAGGAGGCTGTAACGCTCCTCGTACCGTGTCGTTCCGCACCAAAGCCTAAGGAGAAGATGAGAGTGCGCGGAAAAGCTCCCTTCTTGAGTACCATATGTATGGGGGATTACCAAGCGCTTCCAGAGCGCCTATCGATGCCCATTTGCACCATGTAAATTCTTGGCGGCGCAAAGTATTGCAGAAGATAAGCGTCGAAGGCGGTAGGACAGTTGCGGACCGGGCGTGGTTCGTATATGATGTTCAATCGCGTGTTTGCAGCCTTTCGGGGCGCCTGTGAGGCGCGATATCTCCGGTAATTCCCACATCAGCTCGGAAAATTTTGAAACACAATTATTACCATACGAAATGTATGTGCACCACTATTTACTCTTCGGCCGGTCACCGATAAAGAGGAATTGCTGGTGGCGTATGTCTACGAGCAGCCCGTAAAAATGACAAAAAGCTTGCTCCTGTTATCGGCCTATCCATCTTCATCATCATCAAGGGTTAACAATCCTAGGATTGGTTTGACGATGCCCTCCACTCGATTCTTCTATCGGCCAACCTCTTCATGTTAACGTAGTTCCTCTCTCTCACGTCCTTTACGCCCTGTTCTATGTAACTCATACGATCACTGCCTTTTCCATTTTGTCCTGTTCATTTTTCCTTCGACGATTGTCTTCATCAGGCCATCGTGTCTTAAGAAATGGCCGATTTAGTTGTCCGGTCTTCTTTTTATAGTTTTCAGCAGACTTCTCTTTCCTCCCACTCTTCTTAGGACTTCTTCATTTGTCACTCGGTCGATCCATTTTATCTTCATCATTCTTCGATAGCATCATATTTTTAATGCTTCCACCTTTTTCCTCTCCGCTGCTGTCATCGTGCATGCCTCACTGCCATAAAGAAACATTCTCCAGATATTCGTTTTGATGAATTGCTTCCTTACTTCCAAGCATGTATTTCCAGCTGTAGGTAGATTATATCCATCTTGGCCATTATAAAACGCCATTCGAATACCCGTCGGAGGTCTAAATTCGGGGATATCACTACCCACCTATGCGTGTGAACTGTGGACCCGTTTGCCGCGAATGGGTCGTAGTCTGTCACTTTCGGCTTACCTTCGACATAAGTGCGCAGGTAAACGCACAGATGCGATCCCGTGTCAATCAAAAATTTCACTTTGGTATGGGCATCGGTAACGAAGAGGCGGCGAGAGGCAACTATTGCCTGCCGCTATCAGCGATCGCCCTCCGCGTTTTCCGCGGCGTAGCTGCACGGTGTTCTGCACATCGTTGCCTTAGCGCCAAATGTATCGTGGTACCAACACAACAAAGACTTACGGGGGCCCGTAGTCTTGCTATGACTCCTGGAGACTCGGCGTCGTGAGTGGGAACGGGAACTCAACGATCCCAGGGCTTGGGAGAGGGAGGCTACCTGGCGTGAGAGCTCGTCCATCCGCCGCGTCAGGGCCTCGATCTCCGGACTCACCGATGCGCTGGCCACCTGAGGTTAGACGCAACCTCGTGGATTTTGTCCGCTGAGGGACGCTGTTGAGATCTACGGCAGATTGGGTTTCTAGGATGGTCTTCGTGGATAATGGCAGGCGATTCATCCACAGCGACCTTAAAATGTCGTCCGTCACTGCTGAACCGGTGAGCGCCCGTAGGTGGCACAGGATATGAGAGGGCTTCCATCCTCCGATTTCCTCGCTCTCGAGGACTTGCCGAAGCCGGGTTTCTTGCGACGCCGATAAACGCGAAAGGAGTTCTGACTTAAGGATCCCATATTTGTCTATTGCTGGTTGATTTCTAATAATGTTCTCCACCTCTACCGCTTACTAATTGTCTTACTGAGACGCAGCGTCAGGCACGTAGCCAGGGGTGTGTTCTGGTGCTTCAGCCCCCCCCCGAAATTTTATCCCAATAATTTTGTTGTTCTGATTTTAGCAGTGAACTTTACCGGTGAGACGAGATAAGTATGGGCATTGTAAAAGTAAATACCGAGCACTGAAAATTAAGGGAAGATATTTGTAACATATTCTGCACCGAATGGGCAAGGAGGATTTTTTTCAAGTTATGTAAGACTTAGCCCCTCCCCGAAGCAAATTTCTGGCTACGTGCCTGCGCAGCGTACATGAATTTTGTGGCGTCACTCGTTATCCCCGCGTGCGAAAAATGTATGCCAAGCTGGGGGAATCATAGCGCAGGTCTATCGGCCCAGAACGGTGGGCAGTGTCACCTGTGTCCCCAATTGTGATTAAGCGAAGGAGCTTCGCAGTTTCAGTTGTGATTGGACGAAGTGGATGTCGCACAAGTCCATTGCACGCCCACTTTTCCGAAAGGGTTGAAGCCATCAGATTTTCGCAGCTTGTAGGTAACTCGAGAACTAATCGACGGCTCGAAGAAGGGAAAATACGGGTCTTTTTATTTTACAAACTCTATCAGATTCGGTAATAAAAACATATGGTAAACGACACAATTGTTTTGAATAATGTATCCTACCATTCAAGAAAGTTAGGACCCTGTTTTCAACAAATTGGAGGAAAAATGCTATCAAAGAGTGGCTGATGGATAAAAATATAAGCATTGACGAAGACAGCTTAAAATGAGACCTGATATCCTGTATCTGTGCCACCATGAGAATCATAGGAGGCCCAATATTAGAAGTTGAGAAACCAAGAAAATAGAGAGTGCAAAAAAGCCAAGGAAGAATAGATAGAAAACTGCTGCGTAGAAATAAATAACAGCATAATGAAAGGAAACGCAGAAATGGCTTATAAACTGATGAAGAGACAATACGGAGAAAGAAAAACAAGATCCAATAACATAAGAGACTCGAATGGAAAGATACTCATAGAACAGGAGGACATAGGGAAGAGATGGAAGCAATGCATCGAAGACCTCTATCAAGCACCCAAACCTTTGGAAGCTGGCTTAACGGAAGAATAAATCAGGGAGGATGAAGATGAATGGGGGCCCGAGATACTGAGAAGCGAATTTGACAGAGCCGTGAAAGACCTAAGGGACAAAAAGGCACCAGGTGGGCACAAAATAAATTGAGAAATCATCAAGGCACTCGGGGCCAAAACATAAGATACCCTCTTTGGAATAATCAAAGATAGCTATGACAGTGGAGGACTACCAGAGGACTTCCAGAAGAGTGAAATGATCGCAATCCCGAAGAAGCCAATGACTGAGAAATGCGAAGAACACTGAACATTGAGCCGGGTGTCACACACATCGAAAATACGTACCAGGATGATTAACAACAGAATGAAAGGAAAGGTCGAAGGGAATCTTTCGAAAAATCAATTTGGATTCGTGAAAAACCAATAGGCTAGGGAGGCAATACTCAGCTTAAGGATACTGGCCGAGAAAATGATACACGTAAATAAGCCGTTGTATGTGGCATTCGTGGACTTGGAAAAGGCCTTTGACAACGTCGAATGGAACAAGATGTTCAAGATACTGGAAGCAATTGGAATAGACTAAGTACAAGGATAGAAGAGTAAACCATAGCCTCTACAAGAACCAGCTCACCGAAATGCTAATGAAAGACGGAAGGAAGATAGAAGCCAAAATAAATAAAGGAGTCAGACAAGGATGCAACCACTCCCCAGCGTTATTCAATATATACAGTCAAACTCATTTATAGCAAGCACGGTTAAAACAAGAACTCGGCTATTGCGAGGAAAGAGAGAAGGGTTGTTTGGAAATAATGCATTTTATGAGCAATATATAACAGTTAAAACGAGACTGTATTAGAGAGCCTTACGGTCATAACGAGCAAATCAATAATCCAAATGAACGAGCAGTGGCTGTACTGTCGTACCAATGACTTTTTCTTGTAAATTTAGCACGTATGTGGATAATTTACTGAATAAATTGTTCATTTTGTAATTTCAATCATCTTATGTTAATCTTTGTTATGTTATCACCTCTGCATAAGAATAGTATGTGTGTGAGAGCGCGTGTGTGCGTGAGAGAGGGACAGACAGTGAGTGACAGTACATGTTGCTACTCGTAACGGATATAACGAGTAACGGATATTACGAGCAAAAGCATTTGGTCCCTTGGATCTCATTTTATCCGAGTTCGACTGTACCTGGAAGAAGCAATAAGAGACGCAGAGGAAATTGATATCAAGGGCATCAAGGTGAATGGTGAAGAAATTGCTAAGGTTTGCTGATGACATCGCAGTTGTAGTAGAAAGTCGAGAGGACCTGCAAGCATCCCTGACCACAATGGACCAAGTACTTCAAGAATATAATATGAGCATCAACAAGAAGAAAACTAAAATCCTAGTGTTCGGAAGAGAGAAGCTTAGGGTAAGTATCACAATTCGAGGAGTGAAATTGGAACAAGTGGAGAACTTCACCTACCTCGGCAGCACTATAACTTGGGATGGAAGAAGCTCGGCGGACATCAAGCGAAGAATAGCACAAGCTAAGGAAGCGTTTATGAAGAAGAGACAACTACTGTGCTCAACGAACCTACGGCTGCAAACAAGGAAGCACTTCATCGAAACATTCGTATGAAACGTGGCACGTGGATCAGAGACATGGAACATCGGGAAAGCAGACCAACGAAGAATTGAAGCCTTCAAAACATGGCGCTGGAGGTATAGCTGCATGGCATGGTGCTGGAGGAGAATGTTGAAGATTAAATGGACAGATAAAGTGAGGAACGAAGAGGTGTACAGAAGAGCCATTTAGTTACAACTACTTTTGCTACCGTTATATGTGGCATTCGTACACTTGGAAATTGCCTTTGACAACGTAGAATGGAACAAGATATTCCAAATACTGGAAGCAATTGGAATAGGCTACAATCATAGAAGAAAAATCTATAGCCTCTACAAGAACCAGGTCACCACAATGCGAATGAAAGACGGAAGGAAGATAGAAGCCAAAATAAATAAAGGAGTCAGACAAGGATGCAACCTCTCCCCAGCATTACTCAATATATACCCGGAAGAAGCAATAAGAGACGCAGAGGAAATTGATATCAAGGGCATCAAGGTGAATAGCGAAGAAATTAACATGCTCCAGTTTGCTGATGACATCACAGTTGTAGCAGAAAGTCGAGTGGACTTACAAGCAACCCTGGACACTAGGGATCACGTACTTCAAGAATATGAGCATCAATAAGAAGAAAACTAAAACCTTAGTGTGCAGAAGAGAGAAGCTGAGGGCAGATATCACAATTCGAGGAGTAGAATTAGAAAAAAAGTGGAGAACTTCGCCTACATCGGCAGCACTATAACTTTGGATGGAAGAAGCTCGATGGACATTAAGCGAAGAATAGCACAAGCTAAGGAGGCATTCATGAAGAAGAGACAACTACTATGCTCAAAGAACCTACGGCCGCATGCAGGGGAGCACTTCATCAAATCATTCGTATGGAGCATGGCAATCTATGGATTCGAGACATGGAACATCGGTAAAGCAGACCAGCGAAGAATTGAAGCCTTCAAAACATGGCGCAGGAGGAGAATGTTGAAGATTAAATGGATAGATAAAGTGAGGAACGAAGAGGTGTACAGAAGAGCAGATGAATAAAGGACAATGTGGAAAACCCTACGGCAAAGAAGAACCAGATGGACTGGACACACCTTGAGACACAATGAATTAGTTATAAACATAATAGAAGGTAAAATTTAAGGGTCTAATTGCCCTATGTACCTGTCCCTTGGTTTTCCTCCCGCGAGGAAGGCAAATAAGGACGTTAAAGAGAAAACATATCAGGGCGTGAGGGAATCAACACTGAACAGGGTATAATGGAGGGCTACAGTAAACCAGTCCTAGGATTGAAATACTGATGATAATGATGCTTACTGCCGCATTGTCAGCAAAATGTCAATTTTTACTAACTACTACGATACCAACGCCGTCGATGGGAAAAAATAGAAGTGGATCTGTTACCCTTCTTTGGGGAACATCCGAAGAGATTTGGCATGTGTCGAACTTTATGACGTCTATGCGAACGAAAATCTCACGAAGGAGGGTGTCAATATAGAATTGAATATCAAAATTGTACAAATTGAGACAGAGGCTATCCAAAATTTTTATCATAGTTCACATTTACACGCTAATGAGAAAACACCCTTAGGAAGAAGCAATTGACGCACACTAACAGACGCTTTAAATGATGGTTTCCGTTCTGAGGAGAAAACATTTAATGTTAAGGAGGGATTGGAGATATTACTCACGGAAGTGGAATGAGAATACGATTGGAAAGTCTGCAGGAATGATAATTACTAGTTTAGTCGCAGAAACGAGTTAATGATAAAAAGGTACAGTAAACCCTCACACAGCGCGGTTCCACAAGACGCGATTTCGTTAAGACGCGGTCATAGAAATGTACCCTATTTCACAAGACGCGATCTTTATTTTCGGTAAGACGCGGTGACAGATATCTCGATCGGAGCAAACCTGGGAATCACGCTCCATCATGATTCTATGCATTGGTTCAAGGATTAGGAGTAATGTTCAAAGTAGCGCACCTCTCGAATCAAACCACATTGTGAGTAAATAACGTCATAATTCATGACATTAACTGCGTATTCATTATTTCATTACGATACATGTAACTTTCTTCCCATTACTAGCTATTGGTGACTTAATTGGCATTGCATGTCTTCGACGTTACCGTGTATATGTTCTCCAAGCCTTGGTTCCCTTTTCCTTCAAGGATCGCGAATAGGAATTAGCGGTGAAATAAAGTGTTGCCCGAGGGAAGTGACTGATGCTGCACCTATTTCGGTCAACCAACTGTATCAAACAGTTATTGCAAACAACAGATTAGTTTCGTGATGCCGTCGCAGCCACAGAACGATGCCACCACATTGGTCCTCGAGACAATCTAAAATGTGGCCAAAATTAATGCCACTTTTACTTCTACATCATCACTATATTATAAGGATGTTATAATTAGTTTTATGATCTGCTGAATTCGAAGTCATTTTTGCTGTATTGTTGTTATTGTGGTTTTAGCAATGCCATTTATTCAAACAATTGAGCGTAACAAAGTGAAAATATTGTTTGATTATTGCTCCTAAGGTGGAGCGCTCATAACCTATTCTTTAGAATTTAAATTGGAAATTTATTTTTCTATATATATGATAATTAGTGATATAACAGATACATTGCTTTCACAATTAATGGTATGCAATAAAATTGAACGTTATTCGTTGTTTCTTGGTATCTTTTATTAGCAGAATCAGAATTTGACATTATTTGCGATTAAAACTTAAAGTGAACTGGAGTGAATTTATTCATAGTTTTATTTTTAACGTTTCTATTAACGGGAATGCACTATCTTGAATGTACTAAAACTAAGTACACGCAATGCTTAAGTGATTATAAACGGAAATATATATTTCTCATTTCCAGATTCATCATCCGATTCCAGTGAGGAATCCGAACGATCAATTTTTTAGTGGTATTAAAGTAATGGGGAAACTAATACGTCCAGGGCCTCAATACTGAGAGTGTTTTTTTGTACGGTGTCGCTATACGGTGGAGATGATTGGGCCTGGTGTGACCATCAGCCATTCGAAAACCACTTCCATAATTATTTCCCGCGAAGAGTAAAATCCTCGCGGAACCGTTAGAAGTGCTGATTGCACGCCTCTTGCACTTCCTCGGACATTTGCCCAATAGGCAGTAAGGAATTAGCTATGATCTCAATAGTTATTGAATGTAATTGGACATCTTACCAGCCATAGATTTCTAACATTTAGCCATCTTGTTTCATTAATTGCTCTGGATACGAAATGTCCATGAATATATAGTACTTTTCCGCAGTATTTTTAATACGCTTTAATTTATTATTTTTAATTCTACAAGATGCAACTCACTGAGCCTTCTGGTGGAAGGCAAATTTCAATACCCGCTCTCTTTCGCCCTACACCCTGCTCATCCTCTCCCAAATTCTCTCCTTCAAGGTTTTCCATTCATTGGTCCCATCAAGATCAAGAGGCCCGGTCCTTACTATTTTCGGCAACATTACCCACCTTGAACTTCCCACTCCACATGCTTCGAAATATTAGTAAATGCTGCGTGCATCATTGGACTAATCAAGATTTATCTTTTATTATAGTATAACTAAGAATGCCTAAGCACTTACAGAACTTAAGTGGAAAATGTTAGAGTAATGGGCCAAATGGAAATAATGGGTGCTCTGAAACTAGTTCAGTGATGCACTTTATTAGCTTTATAACTCGTTCGGGCAGTTTGGGGCAGTAAATTACGTCGATATCCATTAGTTAACATCTTCACCAATAACTGGATCAAGTATCTCGATGCAACACTGAACTTTTTTATTATTTTAAGTATATTTTTAGGTGAAATTCAAAATAACAGTTCCACTTGGAACATTTGAAAAGTTTAGGCAGTTATCATTTTTAAATCAATTTTTGAAATATCAATTCTAATTATTATTACTTACATGAGTTGAATCCAACAAAAAAATTTGAAATAAGTATAATCACTACGTTGCAACGTTGAGGTGAAGTGCGCCTTCGGTTTTTATGTTTAAGTCCGTAGCACTTGCAACCTTTAGAATCGTGTTTTCAACCCTGAATTATTTGCAAATGTGTATACCTACGAATTAGTCAAATGCATTTTACTGAAGCTCAAATATTAATCTATCAAACCTACGGTTACAAAATATCTAATTAAAAACTTTTTTTTTTATTTTGGCCATTTTTTGGGATTTCGCCCCACTGTGCACCGTGGAGGAATGACGTTGCCCGTACAGCCATTACGATGGGCCGGAAAATTAAAATTTTGGACATACTGAAATCAGGCCAAAAAACCTCATCCCTAGGGATAAAAAACGGGATAAACGAGTCAACATACGTACTATACGAACAGATGAAGGAAAAATAAGAACTGCTTTCAGTGTAGGAACTTCTGGTTGCGAGAAAATAAAAGGATTTCCAAAATAAATGCAAATTTTTGTACGATGGAAAAATGTTTGTGACTATGGGTGTTTGTCATAAATGCTTTATGAAAACTGTTTGTGACCAAAATCAAATAATGGTGACGCTGAGTTCAGCAGTAATGCGTCTTAAGGCAATGGTTTAACACAACACAAGGTACCTTATCTGCGCAAAATCCTGAGTCTTCTACCAGTGCAAATTTTATTGCGCGTTTTGAATGATTTAAGGAGATTATAAAACGATGCAATAACCATAACATGATGTTAGGGGAACATGGGGAAAGTGCATATTCTAATCATGAAACAGCCCAAAAGTTTATTCCAGAGTTTTCTGCCCTGATGATTCTGAAAGGGGTTATCTGCCTTAACCAACTTTCAACGCCAATTAGACAGTCTTGTTTTGGAAAAAGATGATGAAGATAACCTATATTTCAAAGTAGGAACGATGAGCACCAGGATTTAAGGCCACTAAGTATCCCCTTACTCTGTTTTTTTCAAATATTTCAGGTAGCTTAAATTGTAGGCCGATACTTGTTAGTGCTAAAAAATTCTTGAGTTTTAAAGGGAAAAACCTAAGTAATCCTACTTGTGCCTTGGAAATCAAAAGAGGTGGGTGAACGCAGCTTTGTGTACAGAGTGGTTCAAATTTTGCTTTCTTTCCGAGATCTAAAAAAAGCATCTTGAATTTTAAGGCCCTGCTAACACTTAACACCCCTGGACATCCAGTTATTCTGCAAAATGCTGGCGAAAACAATGAGTAGTTTCTCCCTCCAAGTATGACATCAATTGGCAACCATTGGATCAAGGAGTCATGAAAATCTTCAAATCCTACCACACTAGGCGTACTTTCAAGAGACGGCTGCAGGCGTTTGAAGTAAACCTCTTTGCTTGATCATGAATTTTTGGCCTTCATTCAAAATTATGGATGCAATTAACATCATATTGGATTCATGGAATGAAGTGAAGGAGTCTACATAGAATACTTTCTGGAAAAGCCTTTGTTCAGAAGTGGTGAATACTGTCCTCGGGTTTTCTTCATTCGAAGAAGAAATCACCGAAATCGTACCTGGCGATAGCTAACGGGGGACAAGGATTTGATGGCATGCAGGAGAAAGAGGTAGAAGAATAAAAAAAACCATGTCACTAGGAGGTGACGGAATCGGCAGCTATTTCGGTCAGACGACTGTTTCCAACAATTGCTGGAACTGGAATTTATTACCGCAACGAAAATATAGAGGTGAGAAGAGGGTTAGTGGATTCAAATGAAAATACGTGTCTTATATAAGTCTAAATTGACCGTGAAATCTCTCGAGGACGTTTTTAACGCACTTGGCAAATTTCAAGAAAAATGTTGTTGAGTCGATCATAGAAGGAAGATTTACCGCCTTACTGTGAGCTATAGAAAACCATGAAGAGCGAGGTAACACAGCTGCATTACATAGTTCCTCTAGGTTGCGTTTTAAAAGGTATCTTTTCTCCGCTAATTGATAGTCTTCGGTTCTAACGATTCTACATCTTCTACCGAGGTTAATTTGTGAAACGCGGAAAAATGACGTTCAACTCAGCTGGAATTAAAGCCTCGGGTGCATGGGCTGTCAGAATAAATGATGTTAATTTCTACGTTACAAAATGGTAAGCAATATTACTGTTGCAAATCATCTGATTATCATGATGCGCGTCCACCGATGATGCTGCCTTGCACCTATATTGTGGTGAGCGTTGTTGCCAATTTCTGCACCTTACACACTTTTGTTGAAAGTAGGGATGGGTCGGTTCCACTTTTTTTCGGTTCCGGTTCCGGTTCGGTTCTTAACTTCGGTTCCGGTTCTTCATTTTCCACTTATTTTGCATTGCTCAATGGTAAATAAGGTAATCAATAATCATTTTCAGAGACTGAATTCGAATAATTCGCGACTTTGAAGCATCTAAGTACACTATTTCACCAGGTTTTAATGTGAAGCCTCCACTTTCGGAGTGTGAGTAGGTTTCAAACTGGTTTTCGCGCCAATTATTTCGGTACCGATTATTTTTGGCCTCGGTTCCGGTTCTAAGCTCAAGAACCGGTGGAACCGAGAACCAAAGAAACGAACCGACCCATCCCTAGTTGAAAGCCAAATTATCGTGGATTTCATTTTTCCTTTAGCCAAGATTAGCTATGAAGATAGAGACAGCTAATTGTTCTATTATCCGTGGTCCCATAAAATAGGTGAAAAACATTTCGTGCTGAAGTTTATTCAAAATATTTTGTTGCAGCCATTTGACTTAATCTTTCGTATGCCCTGTATTGTTCATGTGACGTAAATGCTAAAATGATGTATGGAATAGCATACTTCTTAATTGAAAAAGGAAGTTTTATTAAACTGGACACCTTTCCCAAAAATACGAATAATCTCTTCAAAACGTTGTACAAATACGAAATTATTTCCGGAAATGCATAGTTACTGAGAAATAACACATTCGGCCTGAATCGCAAGTTAGGTGTTAATACTAAGTAATGAAACTCGGTATTGCCATATGTTAGGCGTTGAGATTACGGAGCGAATCTCGTTATTTCCTGTTTACTCTTTGTTTCACATAGCGCGATTTTACAAGACGCGACGTTTTCAAGGAACCTAACCTCGCACTATGTGTGGTTCTACTATACATGGTAAATACATCAGCACAGGCATAGGTAGACTTCATAAATGCCGAGAATAATAGGTATATGTTACACTATACGCATATAGGATTAGGCATTACGCATTTGTAATCAGGTGCCTGCCTAATTACGCATATATAGGTAATTAGGCAGGTGCGTCACCGACCTGGCTACTGCAGCCGGCAAACGATTCCATCAATGACAAGGATGACTCATTTGCTGGAACCAAAAGAGATTCAATCTAGACAAAAGGGGATATAATGAATCCACGAATAAGGATCCTGTACATTTAGTTTTAACAATGGCATTACACATAGATAAGTATGACTCTAATACAGTTTTGATAATGTAAGATTGCAAAATGGTAGAGATAAATCAAGGTGACGAAAGCCACAGTAACAAATTATATCACTGCAGAAAAACCGTAGAATATTAGGTAAATTAGAAGGCATTTATAAATTAACTTCGCCCAAGGAGTGTCCAAAAAGAATTTTCCCCTTCCAATTCCGAAAAATTATATTGTAGGAGTGCGCGAAGACCAGTTATCTATAAGCGCTCTTGCAATAAAATTAGTAATTTAGTCTACCAGCCAGATTGGTAACGCGCCGGCATGGAGAATCAAAGTTCTTGGTACCGAATCCCCCCTCGGATACGGGTGTTGCGTCTGCATTAGGGTTAAGAATAAAGGTTATACGGTGTCACATGCCTTAGTCGTTGAAGCTCCTTAAGCTCTAGACTATTGCTGCAATAAACTAGAATTATAAACAGAAGAGTATAGATGAAGTGGACAAATCCTAAGGCAAAGTCAGTCTGGGAAAAAAGCGGGAAGACAATTCGTGATTCCACTGCATTAAGGAGAATATTATCCGAAAGTAATATACATTGTTTTTTTGTGTTATTGATCGTGTGGCATTCGACAAAGTAATCTCGAAAAGGAGGTTCTAGGAGGTACTGTATTCAGGAGTTGACTGAGGGATAAACGATTCGTTTTAAACTCGCTCATGTTCCTCCTAGGCACTCAATCGTAGGTAAAGATGTAGAATCTGGGTCAGCAGTGATACGGTGGATAGTAAGGCAGAATTGTCCGCTTTCACAGGTACCATTCAACGCATGTGTCGAGGAAATGACGAGGGAGACGTGGACGGAGCTTTAATTAGACAAAAGCGGAAAATTATCACAAAATTAAATTCGTGGACAATTAAACGTTAGTTATCCAGCCAACCACGGTATTTTAGTCACTGTTGACCTCATAACCAGATGAATGCAGGCCATGAAGATGCACCTTTGTGCATGATTCATTATAAAGAGAGATTATCAAGAGAGTTTCGTAAAACGAAATAGATATCTAATTTACAGTCATCAATGGGGGCGTTTACTCGGAACCGAAGTCGCAAATTTGTGCACGAAATCATTAGATGGAAACGAAAAAAGAATTTTAGTGAAAACATTAATTTTCTAACAAAATCCATTCACTCATAAATCAAAAATTTTAATAAGCAAAAGGTGACGCCCACCGAAAATGCTGCAGTGATAACATTGACGTCATTTTCCTCCCGCCCTTGGCTGCTTTTAGGGGAGGGGAAGGGAGTGGAGGGGGATTCTCGGAAGGTCTGCTCGCAAAGATGCTGTCGTAATCGCTCCCATTGGCCGAGCCAGCTGTGTCCCCCCCATTGCGATAAGGCAAAATAGCTTCGCGGGCTCAGTTGTGATTGGACGAAGTCGATATACCTACGTCAGAGGTTGCACCACACCCACTTTTCCGAAAGGGTTAAAAACGTTAAAAACATCAGTTTTTCGCCTCTTATAACTCGGGAAATAATTGACGGATCAAAGAACGGAAAAATACGGGTCTTTTTATTTTACAAACTCTATCAGATTCGGCAATACAAAAAGTATGGTAAACGACCCCATTCTCTAAGATATGTCTATGATGTTTTAAAATACCATCACGAGCATTGTGCAACCATGTTCGTTTTTCATCCACCAAGGAAACGCCATCGCCCATATATGCACGATATGTAAGTAGTCGATATTCAAGGCGGTAAGGTTTCTGGAAACCTGTAAGATTGCGTGAATATAAATACGAGGTGCTAACCAAACCTTCCGAGAATTTATCTGTTAACATCAAAAACTGAACCTTAATCTTTATTTCCACCGTTCCCTTTGAAGTAGTCACCTTGGGTGTCTAAACGAACCCAGCGATATTCCCATCAAAGGAAGAACTGTTGAAAGTGCGCTGAGTGTAGTAGCGCTTGCAAGATCTGAATTAATAAGATTCCGTTTGAACCTTTGAAACAATGTGGAAGGCTAGGGGAAACCACCACATTATTATCCCTAGGAGTCGCAGCTACTCCACTCTTTCCTTTATTATCAGACGTGATGGCACCCTCTCGAGTAAAATATTCCAGAGGTAAAATAGTCCCCCATTCGGATCTCCGGGCGGGGACTACCGGAGAGAGTACATCAGTCGAGTGTGATAATCATTTTAGGGTAGGAACGTGGAACGTGCGATCACTTCGGACCTGCGGAAGACTGGAGAACCTGAAGGTGGAAATGCGGAGAATGTACCTCGATGTATTAGGAATCAGTGAAATGAGATGGCCCGAAGAAGGAGACTTTTGGAGTGGAAGTTATAGAATTATTCAGACCGGATCACTAAATGGTAACGCTGGAGTAGGCATAATGCTCAGGAAGAGTGCAGGACTGCGTGTGAAGAGCTTCCTGCAGTACAGTGAAAGGATTATAATGGTTAAAATTGAAACTAAGCCTACATATACCATTGTGGTGCAAGTTTACATGCCTAAGTCGGACTACGAAGATGAAGAAGTCGAAGACGTCTACGAAGATATCACTGAAGTAATAAAACAGGTAAGAAGAGAAGAAAACCTAATTATTTTAGGAGGCTGGAACGCTGTCGTCGGAGAAGGTTAAGATGGAAGAATAACTGGAAAATATGGATTGGGAAACCGAAACGAAAAAGGAGAAAGACTGCTGAAGTTCTGCACTCAACATAAGTTAGTGGCATAGCTGGGCAAAGTTAATCCAAAAATTAACTTCGTTAATGTATTAAAAGCTACTCACAAAGTTGACTTCGTTAATCGTTAAATCGTTATCTTGATGAATATTTTACGCGAGTTAAAGTTATCCGTTAAAGTTAAAAATCTATATTAAACTGTTGGCAATTTTGAATTATGCGTCACTTAAAATTTAGGTATTTTTAATGTCAATGAACGTAATTAGAATTTCATGGTCAAAAATACTCAATAAACATTATAGCTTAGGTAATGTAGACTTATACACATGAGGTATGGAGTTTCATAGTAATTAACCGTTTCCGTCAGTAAAGTTGGACCTGACGCTGTTTGTATTTGATTGGGGAAATAGAAACCTTGGGATACGCCGCTACTGGTAGCTGCGATACCAAAAGATTCACTAATAATTTGCTGGCGTAGTTTTTTTGCCATTAGATGGTGAAAAAACTATTGACATATGAAGAATCCACAGCTCTTGAAGAAGCCTTAGACGTGGTTTTCGTTTTCCCGCGAGTTGATCCTGCCGTTACTTTTTCTTCAAATTGAACGTATTTAGATGGATGTGTCTTGTTTAATATTGTTTAGGGTGGTAACGTTAGCCTTGACTGTTTAAATGTTTTCTGTAAAAGTTATGGAAAAGTCTGATTGCAGTACAAACGCCGAGTTTCTGAATTGCTTTCTCAGCCCAACTCCTTCACGAAGTTATTAAATGGTAATCCAGATGGCTCTAAACAAAAGTAACGCACTTAAATTAACGGAATTAAAAGTTAGCGGAAGTTAATAAGACCGTTAATAGTTTTTGGATTTAACTTAAAAGTTAAAACGTTAAGCAATATGTTAACTTCGTTAATTAACGATTAACGGATTATCGCTTTTCTGCCCAGCTATGGTTAGTGGTTACTAACACATTGTTTAAAAATCAAGACCAAAGAAAATACACGTGGAAGATGCCAGGAGACAGAGGAAGATTTCAAATAGACTACATTTTAGTGAAGCAGAGGTTCAGGAATCAGGTGAAGGACTGCAAAAGCTACCCGGGTGCAGGCATCGACAGCGACTATAATTTAGTGATGATGAAATGCCATCTAAAATTCAAGAGATTGAAGAAAACAGTAAAGAACATTTGGCGAGTAGAAAAACTAAAGGAGACTGAACATCAGCTGCAATTTCGGAAAGCAGTAGAAAACAACATATGAGAGGACCTGACTGAGAAACCAGTAGAAGAGCGTTGGGAAAACATTAAATGTGGACTACCAGAAGCCGCAAAAGAAGTTCTTTGAAGAAGAAAAGTTGTTAAGAGGAAGCCATGGATCACGGAAGAAGACTTAGTTTTGATTGAAGAAAGAAGAAAGTACAAGAATGCGAAAACTGAAGAAGGGCAGCTTTGCTACAAAAGAATAAGGAAAGAAGTAAGTCGCAAAGCCAGGAAAGCTAGAGAAATGTGGATGAACAATCTGTGCGAAGACGTACAAAACAACCTTACCATTGGAAAGGTGGAAGCTGCCTATAGGATAGTGAGGAACCACTTCAAGGAACGGAGTGCAAGATGCAATGCCATAAGAGACAAGAATGGAGAACTTTTGATTGAAAATGAAGGCAAATTAAAGAGATGGAAAAAATATCTGGAAGAGGTATACAACGGGAACAATCTCAGCACGAAAGTTGTTGAAGAGGAAAGCGAAGTCGATAAGGATGATATGGGAGCATCAATATTGAGATCGGAATTCGACGCAGCAGTAAGGGACCTTCGGATGAATAAGGCTCCTGGAATTGATGATACCACCGCAGAAGTGCGGGGATATCATCCCTGATAAGAAATGCGGGAGAGAGGATATTGGCCCATCTCTACAAGGCCATCTGCGACATGTACTCAGCAGGAGAAATACCCAGGGATTTCGAGAAAAACATCATCATTCCAATTCCCAAAAAGAAGAGAGCGGAGAAATGTGAAAATTTTAGGACTGTATGATGCATGTGCCTGACGACACATGCATCGAAGATATTGACAAGGATAATCTACAGAATAACAGAACGAAAAGCAGAGGAGTTCCTGGATGAAGATCAGTTCGGATTCAGGAAAGGTAAGGGCACAAGAGAAGCAATATTGGCCCTTAGGCTGCTTATAGAGAAGAGAATGGAGAAGAACAAACCGACTTTCATTGCATTTGTGGATTTAGACAAGTCTCATGACAACGTGGATTGGAATTGAATGCTTAGCATTCTGAAAGGAATTGGAGTGTCGTACAATGACCGAAGAATTATCCACAGTTTGAATAAAAACCAAGTATCGGTGATAAAATCTGGACACTGCTGTGAAGAAGCAAGAATAAGGAAAGGAGTGAGACAAGGCTGTGCTATGTCTCCCGTAATTTTTAATGTTTACATCGAGAGAGCCATCAATGAAGTCAAGGGGAAGTGTTCTGGAGTGAACATCCATGGAGAAATAATCAGTATGCTACGATTCGCTGATGACATAGCTCTCGTAGCAGAGACAGAGAAGGAGCTGAATAAGATGCTAACAACCATGGAAGGAAAATGGCCAGTTATCATCTGAAGATCAATAAGAAGAAAACTAAGATATTGGTGTGCAGCAAGAGAGAGGAGGCCAAAACCAATGTTATACTGGGAAAACAGAAACTGGAAGAGGTGAAAGAGTTCTGTTACCTGGGAAGACGAATAACCAACGACCCAGACAGCACAGCCACTGGCATACAAATTGTAATTCCCTTGTACAGTTACAAATTGTATAGTTTTCGTAAAAAATTTATAATACAATTGTACTACAGGACATTTCATACAAAACAGTTGTAATACTATTGTATTACAGCATCAAAAATACAACGAATATACAAATTTGTAAAACCATCGTATTACAATTGTAACACCAAAAATAATACAAACGTTTTGTGCGCGCGCATACGAAGGTGCCTATGAGGCCAATGGTAAAATGATTGTAAAACAGCATTAATATACGAAGAATATTCAAATTTGTATAACCATTGTATTACAATTGTAACACGAAAAATAATACAAACGTCTTGTGCGTGCGCATACGAAGGTGCCTGGCCAATGGTAAAATGATTGTAAAACAGCATGAATATACCAAGAATATTCAAATTTGTATAACCATTGTATTACAATTGTAACACGAAAAATAATACAAACGTCTTGTGCGCGCGCATACGAAGGTGCCTATGTGGCCAATGGTAAAATGATTGTAAAACAGCATTAATATACCAAGAATATACAAATTTGTATAACCATTGTATTACAATTGTAACGCGAAAAATAATACAAACATCTTGTGCGCGCGCATACGAAGGTGCCTATGTGGCCAATGGTAATATGATTGTAAAACAGCATTAAAATACCAAGAATGTACAATTCGTAAAGCCAATGTACATTTGTAATAATGAAAATAGTACAAAAGTATTGTTCGCGCGCATTCAAAATCTTGGTGTGTTTCTTTAGCGCCGGACACCGCTAGTATCGCTAATTTAAGTTTGTTTATTATGAATCTGCCGACCCACAGCAACGTTAGTAAGCTTTTAATCGTGTGCGTACGTAAGACCTAAACGAGTTAAACTGTTTGTGAGATGTGATGGCAAGTGTAAATGCTTTTGAACATAATTGTTACGTTTGAGATCTTGGTAAGAGTATTATGTATTTTTCCTTAATACCTCTGTGCGTAATAATTTAATAACCTTGATTTACGTGGAGCGTAGTTAGCAACAAGTTCAGCCATGGTTTATAGGGCCTGGTTACACGATGCATGAACCCGTGTGATTCCATGTTCGTGTGGATGGACGAAATTATAACTGGTTCTATCGCATTGGCGAGCGCCCATTCATTCATAGAAGTTGTTACGTATGGTTTCGCGATGATATTTTAATGGGTCGGATGAGGCATGCTTTAGTACATGAACTTGCACAGTTTATGCAATGTGTGACCAGACCTACGAATTGTGCACCCTTTAACTGCGAATCCGGTAAATGTGCATGAGCGTTCCACATAATGTTTACTTTTCACGCCTTCATTCCTCCACGGGATAACTGAATTCACGTACCTATCTTTAAAAGTGCCTGAGTTATAAAGATAAATGTTATGTGTAACACTTGTACATTTACCAGCGAGCTCGTTAATGAAATTGATTATTTCGTTGAGAATATCGTAGATATTTTTTAATATAGATAGTTTTTTATACGGTTATATATGCATGTTATTTATTCGGTGGAAGTTCACGATAGCGAGAGGCATTGAGGAGATACCCGTTTTGCTGTACGTAACAATAACTATGTTTGACCACTGCAGTTCTCTTTTGAATAAAAGAAATTTAATGTTACAGAGCAAATATTTTTATTTTTACTCGAAAGTCCCGTATTTCCTACAAAATTACAGGGGTAATACGAAATATTGTTTTTGTAAAACTATTGTAATTGAGATCTAAATTACAACAATCATACAATTCGTAAAACGATTGTATTTTGTCACTAATATACAACCATTATACAATTTGTAAAATGATTGTAAATTGGATCTAAGTTACAAACGTAATACAATTTGTAAATCCCTTGTAATTTGCCTTTGTAATACAACTGTAATACAATGGCATTAGAGGACATTTGACACTGTATTACAACTGTAATACAATTGTAATACAAATAGCCCTCTTTTGTAATATGATTGTAATACAATTGTAAAACGGTAATAATACCAAATCTGTAATGTCTGGGGATGAACGAAGCAAGAAAGAAATAGTGAGTAGAATAGCCCAGGCAAAGAGGGCATTCTATCAAAAGAAGATTCTACTTACAGCTTGAAATACAAGCTAGGAAGTGGAAGCAATTCATCAAAACGTATATCTGGAGCATGTTCCTTTACGGCAGTGAGGCATGGACGATGACAGCAGCGGAGAAGAAAAGGGTGGAAGCATACAAAATATGATGCCATCGAAGAATGATGAAGATAAAATGGATCGACCAAGTGACAAATGAAGAAGTCCTAAGAAGAGTGGGAGAAAAGTGAAGTCTGCCTAAAACTACAAAAAGAAGACGGGACAACTTAATCGGCCACATCTTAAGGCCTGATGGCCTGGTGAAGACAATCGTCGAAGGAAAAGTGAACGGGAAGAATGGAAAAGGCAGGCCTCGTATAAGTAACATAGAACAGGTCGTAAAGGACGTGAGAGAAAGGAACTACGTTAATATGAAGAGGCTGGCCGATAGAAGAATCGAGTGGAGAGCTGCGTCAAACCAATCCTAGGATTGTTGACCCTTGATAATGATGATTCAACCTTTGTAATGGATTTCAAACCCCTGAGTGGAATATCTGCCTTTATAATCTAATTTCCTCTTAGGGAATAAGTAGAAATCGCAAGGAGCAAAATCAGATGAATACGGTGGGTGGGGACAGTGGTCATGTCGTTTTCTTTCTGGGAGTCTCTCATAATGAGCGAGGTGTTTGCAGCTTCGTTGCCATGGTGAAGTAAGCAGTTTCTTTTCTTGCTGATTTCAGTCCGTTTTTGCCTGTCATTATCCATCCTATTGTTCAAAACGTCGCAGTAAAACTTTTCCGTGACAGTATGGTCAGGTGGGACAATTCTAATTGGTTAATAAATTATCAGCATTGACTCGATGCTGTGGCGAACTTATGACGCTTTGTTCGACCACGAAGAGGGTATTGTCTCCTACTGTAAATACTTCTAATTTATTATGGCCAGGATGCCTGTAAGGCTTTACAGGCCTTGCAGAATCCCTAGTCCTTACAAAGAGGCTTCGTGAAGCACACGGTGAAGTGACGAACATATCCGATCGATTTTAGTATATTTTACGGAAAAGTAGAAGTAGGCATGTATCCTGGAATCTAGAACATCATTGACCTCGACAACGCCGCAAGAAATACCAATTCATCACGCGCGAATCGAAGGACCAGCTTTCTTGCGCGACTTGGCTATTCGTTTCCAAAGTCTCTAGGAGGAACTTTACTTCTCTACAACACTGGTAAACCTAATGTGCATATTAATGGAATAGTTAAATATTTTCACGCCATCATCAATGATAAGTAGATTAAAAGAGAATAATTATACTATTATAATTTTGTATTCCCCCATGGAAAAAATGTATAAACCTGTATAAAATATTTATACATTCTTGTACAATTTTATACAATTTTTATAAATTGTATACAGGCATGTATAAATTTCCAATTGTATTCAGCCGTGGCTGCATAAAATTTAATACAGGCGGTATACAGTCTATACAATCTGTATACAAATTTGTGCTATTTTCAATAGGCCTATAAGTAGGTATACAATTTAATACAATCTTTCTGAAGGCTGAGCCCAAACCTTGCAAAAGCGCTATTTAATAAACTCAGCCTTTATGAAGCTTAAATACCAGCTCAAATGTGGTTTATTAGCTCATAAACAACCGTGAGGAAACGTCAACTGTGTACGCTAGTCAACACTTCGTAAGGTGCTACACCAAATCCGTAGGAGATGAAGAGGAACATTGGAGCTCGTCAAACATGAATTAATATTATTATAAATTTTTTGCATTATCAACTCATCCAATATGTTAGCCATTTGTGTTCATTCTCAATTTTTATACTTTCGCTTGACTTCCGTGATAGCTTCGCGCAGCCGCCATGTTTTCATTTCATTCTGTTCCATGCGGTTTTGGTAGTTGGTGTGAAGTTGCGCTTGTGAGTGGAGTATTTATCGGAGTATCCTGAATATACTATATTTGGTATCACCGAGTAGGATTAGTAGGTACACTACGTACCATGGAGTATTTTGTACTCGTTTAGTTTAGCGAAGAAGAGGTCGATTGTGTCTCTTCGAAATTCATTGAGGGCTGTGTCCCAATTAAGGAACTGGCGATTAATTCAGTTGTGAAAGAAAAAAGTATTGAGAGCGTCAGTTCACATACTAAGCGGACGAAGGAGCAAAGATTTTACTTCTGAATTACTTCTGGGCAAAGATAAATATATGAAATTTATGGATTGTATGAACTGTATGAATATATACAGTTAATATGTACAATTTTATACAATGTATAATGGTGTATAAAAGGTATACATTGTATTCATCGTATAAAATGTTTACCTCTGTATACATTTTATAAAAATGTATACATTTTATACGTTTCAATTTTGTATAAAACCCTGTATAAAATGTATACAAAATTCTGTATAACTTTTATACGGGGTTTTATACAATTTTTTCAAAGGGGTTATTATTCCTGATTTTAAAAGCTACATTTTTTAAAGGCACCCTTCCGGCGTTCTTTTTCGATTTTAATCGCTCCTATTGTCACTTGGCTCAATCAGGACTCATTTCACCTACTAGTTCCATAGATTACAGCGAAACATTTCTCATAATGAGACGTATAAATTGTTTACGATCCGTGACTTATTTTACCAACACATTTATTTCCGTGTGAGGTGACAGGTAGGTATTGACGATAGTCTTTGCTTCGCATATCTTATTGACGTTATGATTCAACGGCGGAACGGAAAAATTCTCTCCCAGTTATATATACCATCGGGGATGCTGTTGTTCCATGCGGCAGATGAAAACTTTTATGTGATTTCGGTAGAATCCAAATCAAAAGTACTGCCATAAGATGCATACATCCTATTGCCTTGGCCGAATGTTTCAAAATTCATGAACAGGAAGGCTATCATAATTAATGGCAGCAATTTAACCGACTTTGGGGTTAGAATCATGGACCATCACTCTTCTTACAATTTCAATTCAATCCTTATAGCCATTCAAAACACTCCCCTCACTCTGTTTGCGTCTTTCACTGGCAGGCTCGGTAGCATTCCAGCCGAACAGCGCTGACCTAGTTGATCGTTTCGTCAAGAGATGCCCCCAGCAGCGTCTACATGGGTCGCTGAATTCTTGCTGTCGAAAAACGGTAACGACTGTAACGACTATTATTTATGTTTAAGAGATAAATAGCGGTCAACGTTTTCGTTTACGACTTTTTGTCGCATAAGATTTAATTTTGATTTTATCTTACCAGCCAAAGTGATTTAGCGCATCCGTTCACACACAAAATGTTCATGGAGCTTTACTACTTATTTTGATTTGTAGTTTTTAGGACCTGACAATGTGTTGTTTACCAAGCTGTATTGTAAATTAACGAAATCCTGTGAAAATTATTGGACGGTAATTATAATTCTACAGGTAACCGAAGTTTTTTTTCCCAATGGAATTGACGATAAATGTGATGGAAGGGCGCTCAAATCGTTGTGGCCATTTTAACATAAGCCCGTTCCCTCGTCGCGGTGAGGCGTCGAGCTAGTTAATGAGTTTAAGAATGAGTGACGTGACTTTGTTGTCTGGAATGCTGGTTATAGTTTTTACGATGTGCGAGATGTGAGTGACTTATTTTTGAATTTTTCGTTTTCCGTAGAGTGAGGTACTTGTCTGTGAACGTATTTGGTGTGGACTTCATTCGATATAAGAGGAGCTTACGTGAGTGATCTTGTTTTTGTGGCGTATTACAACAATGACTTCTTTGCTGGGCATGTAAGTTTTGTTTTTTTGATTCAATTTAGTCACAATTGAGACTGTCCTATTGCTGCGTCGAATTTGTGGTTACAGAAATATTTATTGTAATGATATTTTCGAGTCCACCGCCCAAGATGGCGGACAAATCTAATGAAAGGGATTAATTTGTAATTGTAAATAGTGTCTGAAGAACGTCGTATTCGTGTCATCATATACCTGTAATGTTGTCTTAACAGTATAATGCATTCTTTCCCCGAGCGTGCTTACTGTTAGGCGGTGTTTATAGGTGTTGTTTATGACCGTCTTCAGAAACATCTTGCGTTTTGTAAGCATTCGCTGTACAATGAACTAAGTGTCACTTATTTTGCAGCAATTTTTCACTTTTTCGAGCCTCGGAAAATCTAGTGAAGCTCAATTCTTTTTTATGTCTCTTGTACCTTGTGTTTTTAAAGCACTGACTCATCAGTCATGTTATTTGGCCGTGACACATTATTAACATTTTTGTTGGGATGCATTGTAGTAAATATAATGTTAAATTGTGTGAACGCATCCCCATATTTTCCATGCTAACATCTACAATAATTGAGTGATTTAAATTGCTGGCTTATTGGAGAATTGAGTTTTTTTAAATTCGATGTCGCGAATTTCTTTTCATGGTGTCCTCTCTTTAGTCCACAGGAATCGAAAAATAGTGATAATATGCCTCAGTTTCGGTGAAGCGGAAGCGAATAGATGTGTGCAATCCTCGTCGAATTATTGAAGATCCCATTGATTGGAATAGTTGTCCCGCGGCCGACGGGTTGTTCGCCAACTTAGATGGCGGAATGAAGGGAAAGCTGGCGGGGTAGGGGCATTCGCGCCACCGGCCTTATATGCCAGGGGAGACGGTAGTCTCGGAGCGGCCGGTCCGGTAAGGGTGCAGCTGCGTAGAACTTCCTCCGCCGAGTCCGGCGGTACGGGGCGTCGGAGCCATGAGGGACAGCCATGAAGCCCCTATGGGGCACGTTAGTCACAGTACCTGGCTGAAGTGGATTCTTGATGCGATTCAGAAGATTCGTCACCAAAAACAGAGACCATCTGTGGAGAGAATTTCTCACGCAATTCGGCAGCATCATAAGTTTCGTGATGAATGCATTGCCGAGCAGTTGGAATTGGCTGTGAAAGAGGGTGCAGTCTTAAGAGTGATAAATAAAGGGCAGTGTTCTTATAAAGATCCTGGTGTAAACAGTAGGCAGTTAAAAATTACAAAGGGGACTGACTTGTCGAAAGTGATAGTGAAAGCATTGCGTGAGTTGGGTGAACGTGGTGGTTCTGCGCTCAAGGGTATCGAGAGATACATAAGGCAGTCTCATGCCCTTGATCAGAGTGAGGATGTGGATTTGTCTTCTTTGCTGCGATTATCGGTGAAACGTGCCGTGGCAAGGGGTTTGGTGGTGCAGGAGGGCCGACTCTTCCGCCTCACCGGGCGCCCTCCGAGTGTATCGGTGGCTGTGGCGGCGGCCGCCGCGGCAGCTGCCCGATCCGTGGCCCCAAGCCACGAAGATGACGACGACGACGACGAGGATGACCCGAGGAGCGGCTTCGCCTCTCCCGATTCATCATGTCACAAGGTATGTACCCGATTCCGGTATAGCCTTGCTTTTACCTCCTAGCCTTTGCTTGAAATGTTAAGCCTTACATTTGCTGGGGAGCCATTAACATTGAGGAGGCTGTTGCTTCGCATAACTACCTTACAGAAGGGGTTCTTTAGGTTCTCTTATCTGCATACCCCTGTGTGTACTTCACAGAGGTAATATTCGTTTGGTTGAAGACAGATTTACGATTACTTTGATTTTGTTCCGGCGTATGCTTTCCAGGTACCTAATATTGCCACTAATATTATGCCCTATTTACTTAATGCACTCTCTTATATGTTTCATAGAACCACAATTAGCTTTGTCACTTAGAAATCATTTTCAGTATAGTAAGCATGTTACACAGAAAGATGTCATAACCTAGAAATTATACATTTTCCGCGTTTATATTGTATGAAATTGTTAGTGTAACATCAGTGGTTGTTGCGTCGATCCTGTTTTGGTTGGTCAGTCCTAATTGTCAAATTCCTTATCCATTGGTTAGTGATGAGGTTCCTATGAATGCAAATTCATATTAACCGTGGGAGTCGTAAATAGTGAGTGTAGATGTCATATTTACGGCTGTAAATATGACAGCTAGGCCGTTAATAATGCCGAATATCGCATGTATTCTTATGCACCTAAGAGCGTCTTTATTATGTAAATAATATAAGGATAGTGTTTTTAGCTTTTAATATACTTTTTCAATGGTTAAATGAAAAATGTTTTATATTTTTTGTCGGTGGTGTTATTCAGTATTCTTCTTGACATTGGCGACGATTCAAAGCGAGTATCACGTTGCTTGTGCTATTGGCGCTACAATATAAAATGTGGAAATGTTTTTTAAACACGCACACATATAGGTAGAATCTCACTCGCATTTCCGGTCGTTGATTTGACAATATCGAGACCGACGAGATTGTTTACGCCTCAAATTGTTTACGCATTGTCTTGTTAAGATGCAGCCGTCAGTCATGTTTCAGCGTATTTTAGTTACGCCGACTCAATGTTCTGTTCTTCGTGTCTCTTACTCTTATGCAAGGCATAGTTGAATACATATAGGGAATTCTTGATTGGAAATTTTCCGTGTGGTATATCTTGTACGTCAAGTTCACTGAAATGAGTTGCATATGAGAGCGTTTTGTTCTATCGGCTGATTTTCGAAATGCTTGGGGGTGTGGGACGCCGGCCGCTTACAAGGCTGCGCAGCATTGCGTCGCTGGAAATTGCGCTAGTTTTTGGTTTGCTTGTTGCATGACGTTGTACGTGTTAATGCCACATCATCGTGTGGCGGGCATATCTGTTTCAAGTTCATTTTCAAGGTTGGGTGATGCCCATCCGTGAGAGGTTGTTCCCAGAATGACGCGTACGAGTAATTGCCGCTCGTGGTTGCCGTTTTGCATGAACTTTTGAGGCTCTTTGCTGCGTGTAACCTGACCTGCAGGAGTACCACGACCCCATCCCTCCTCGTCTCTGGCCCCTCTCACCTCCCCGCTTCCTCTCCCTACGCACACCCCCTCTTGTCCCCTCCTTTCCTCTCCCCATGTCTTCCGCCCCCTCTCTCTGTCCCTTCTCTTCGCTTTCCCCTTCCGTAGTCCTCCTGTTTGCCCACCCCTTTCCTCATTCCTCGCCCGACCGTCCTCCTCCTCCGATTCTCCCCCCCTCATTCGGGAGCCCCTCGCCTTACCCACAGCTGGCTCGCTCGAGTAGTCTTGGAATCTGTTGCCTTGGCTTTAGGAGCGACCATTTCATGTTTGAAAATCGAGTTCTTCCTACCCTCCACTCGCATCATGGCGTACGCGAGGGATTGCTTCGCTGTTTTGAAGCCCCTCCCTTTGGTTGACCAATAAGCTAGTCCGTTCAAAGAATTGGTCTTGACATTTCGTTCACTTGTGTTTATTGTTGTAATGCTTGTGATGGCATTTGGGTAATAAAAGTACTCCTAAGAACGTTTAAGCTTAAAATGAGCGTGTAATTTATTCCGTGAAGAATTGGCTTTTTCGCATTCGTGAAAATGACAGCATGACTGCTGAATACATTTTTGGGTTCGTTCGTAGTAGTTTCGGAATTGCCAGTGAATTCCCCTTGACCTTCAGTTTTTAAAATTTAATGTCTTACGTCCGTTGCTGCGCCTTGAGGGGTGGCTTTGTTGAGAGCGCGATAGTCCTACGCCCTTGTCTGGGCAGACCCTCAGACGTTTGTCCTTTTGCTTTTGGGACAAAAGATTTCATTTTTTTATTTCAAATCATGTGCTCCAACCCACCTCCAATATAAGCCATGTATTGCAACTTGCTATGTACTGTACCTTCGTTGTGTTCTTTCTGTGCCTCCGGGTTCCACTGACTAAGTGACGTTTATGGACCGCCAACGCTATGGGAACTAATGTTTTTGGTCGGTTGCAAGGCCGGTCGGTTGTTAGGTTTTTTTGTGCTCACTTTTTCGGGAACCGCATTCATTTCCTCTTGCCTTACGCTATCGGGTTCACTCGTTGGATGAATGAATAAATTTTGGAGGAAGAAATAAGCAATGATTTCTAGTTATCTGTCGTCAAGGGGCAATGATGTAAGGGATGTTGTTCAGTTGACCGCGTTCATGTTGCATCGATGCGTCACCGCCGTACGATTATTTTTTTGAATGACGGTTGACGCATTGGCTTGTGTCGCGGGGCCTCCGAAGTTTTCCCGTCCAGTGGGGACAGGTGCTGCCTGTATGTCAGGAAAGGGAAACTGAACAGTGGCCCCGACACGTGGTGCCCCCTTCAATAGGTGACGAAGCGGGGCCGAAGGGGGCACGTCCAGATGAGCGTGCGACCCCTTTTACCTCACCAGACGCCTCGCTTCCTCTCCCCTTTGCTTTGCAGCCGAACCCCCGCACGCCGACGGCCTAATTTCCGTCGCCCACAAAATTTGTGAAGGCTCCATAAGCTGTTTCAAAAACCAACGACAAGAGGAAATTCCACCCTGAGTGTTTGTTTTCTTAAAGCTTCTCGGCTTACGCGGGGTAGTTGGCGCAAGGCACTCGCGAGTGCTCGAGCCACTGCTGATATTTCTAAGAGCAGTGATCTGTTGGGAACTACTTTTTCGGAGGGCATCACGAGAATGGCCAAACCTGCAGCCTTGAAAATTTTTTGTGTGGGCCGTCGTGCATTCAAAGTCGCTGCCCAAACTTGGTCGGTCGCTGCCAGTTGCCACCTTGTATCACGGAGCCGCCCGCACATCGAAGCGAACTCACATTTCATACCAAACTTTTTTCCTGATTACTGTGGAGCGTATTCAGTGGATGGCGTCGATATTCTCGAACGATATCAGTTATCAGTCAATTACTTATCATAATATAACTGTAGTGGGTGCTTGAAATGAAAGTTGTAACTTTAGAATTTCTTAATTTTATTAACGTAACACGCTACTTGCGTCGATGAATATTGATGATCAGCTTGATTTTGTTCATGACGTCCTACTTTGAAACCGAGGTCGTGTATTGCATTAGTAAAATTGTGAAATTACAAAGTTATCGCTTCAATTTTAAGACGTAAAGCAATTTCTTTTAAGTCACATCTCTTACAGTAAGAAGTTGTAAGAAATTGGTGCTCCAAAAAATGTTATTCTGCATTTCCTCAAAACTGATAATTTGCTCGGGTGTAAGGCACATTTATTGTTTGTTCGTTCATTTCTGGATGATTTTCATTCCAACCAAATTTCATATTGATCTCGTTGTATTTAAAACCCGTTTTCCCATATTGCATGGAACGGCTTGGATGTAATAAGCTGTACTAGAATGAGAATTTGCGTACTGCCGTACTGTGCATCGTGTCCGGTAGACATCTTAGGTATGCATTCACTGCATTGTCGCGGTTGTGGCATCTCAGACTTGGATTTGTTGACGGATTTATTATTATTGTCATGGAATTCCGCTGATGGTTCGATAAACATTAGCTTAGTACTCCGCTGCTTGAAAAAGTTATGCATATGAGGGTTGTTCATAAAACCTCATTTTTGTTGTGAATAATTGTTGAAGTGACCATTTTGTCGTAGCTGTGCGAATGATCGTCAACGTTTCGGGCAGTTAAAAGATGGATCTTCTGCATCGCCAGTAGCTAGCATCTCACCCTTGAAAGTTGAAATGGGAAATGTGTGATCCGTATTATCCCTCTGTGAACTGCCACTATTACATGTGATAACTGGACAGTACCACTCCAGCATATCAGCCCTGACAAAAAATTATTAATTATAGAACTATTGTCTCTGTAGCTAACCGTTGCCGGTAACTTCGCATAAGTTACGTTATTAAATAGGTAATGTCTTACATGATTGCTTTTGCTGTCTTGAAAGCCAGTATTTGTATTAAGTAGTAATGTTCTCATTTTGTTGAATCTGGTGTATCTGATTTCTCCGTAATCAAAATTATGGGAAAAGTTTGTGGGAGAGGGGCGGCCATGAATGCTTCAATGACTCTAAATAAAATAAACAAATAAAAGAGTTCCAACTCCTATTTCGTCTCTAAAGTTTAATTGCAATGCCCTTCGCGTCGTGAAAGTATTCTGTTGGTAACTAGATGGCTTCGTAGCCTCCTGTCTTCATTCATGGGTTGCTTTGTTCATGCAAGCTTCATTTGTTTCATCGTAGGGAAATGATATCCTAATTCTCTCTCGTCCCTCTCTCATCGAGTAACTCCATTCCTATCCACCCGCTTTCTATCCTTCCGAATTGCTTCAAACTTAACCACGGTCACGGCCCAGGACAAATATGAATAAGATTGTTTGCGTGGGACGTTTCCATCATTCAACCCAAATCCAAGTCGGGTGGTGGAGATAGACTGTCGCAAAGTTTCTTATGTAGCCAAAGGAGATGGCCGAGTATCGAATCGAGTTGCCTGTGGTGTAGCAACCAGTGTGTAATGCATTTGACCCTTAATGTTTACATTCACATATCACGTCTTAACTTTAAATGACACCCTTCCACTGCCGTAGTTCAAATGTATTGCCTACATGGACAGGTGAGATTGGAGCACCTGTATTAAATTTTTAACTGAATCACTTCAGGGGAACATTGGCATTAACTCTGATGCGATATCTATAGGATCAAGATTTTGTTTTGAATTATATTTTCATATCTTCATATCTGGTCTCGCAATCGTGTGTGTGTGTATGTATACACACACACATGCTTGTGTATATATTTTACAGATTCACAGCTTGGGAGTATTTAGTAATGCGCCGACCAAGCGTTAGAACTCGCATCCTTGTTTTCCTTTTCATTAAATTGATGTGCGCCCTTTTTCCCCCGCTACTCCGTAGAGTTGAATGTACAGTTTAGCAGCTACATATATTTTTTAGAATATCTCTATGAAAAAATTGATTACTAAGTAATAAATTTCTATTCTTCTGGACCTAACATTCCAGAGTTATGAATCCTCAAACCGTGTGTGATGCGAATTGAATTCAGAGAAACGCCTGTGTCATGACTGACTCAAGAAACATACCATCCATTCATAATTGATAGAAAGAATTTCTATGAGGTCATCCATGCGGTTAGTGACTCCGTTGCAGCTATATATTACTCAATCCGTTTAAACGTGGCTTTGATCCTTTGTTGTAATTTAGCCATTTTATAATTCTCTTTTAGTTCGATTATTTCCGCTCTTCTCTTACCGCACAATTTAATAAATTGTACTGTAAATGAAGAAGAACGAAAATAAACCGTACCTGTTTTTTTAAAAGTCTATATCTCTTATGACTCTTCTTCGGGCTAATGAGAATTTTTTTTTACATTTGAAAGAACCTAGTGAACGTCAGATCCCTCTTACTCAATGCATGATATTGTAAGAAAAAGTTGCATTAAAATCGCACGAGAGCAAATTAATCACAACGTCAGATCCCTTACTCAATGCATGATATTGTAAGAAAAAGTTACATTTAAAATCGCACGAGAGTAAATTAATCACCGTGGATCAATTGGATAATTGGATTGGATCGTAATTACACGGCCTCCCGTGTGGAAGGTAAGCAGTTCTGGAGGAATGCGACCTTGATCACACATTTTGGCGTGATATACGATATCCCTTGGTCGAGAAAATTGACCCGTCTCATGTTGCAGAAGTATTTCGACTCTTAAGATCTCTTTAACTTGAGGAAACTGATAGTGGTTGTCAACTTTCGTGTTAGATACCCCCTACTGTTACGGTTACATTCCACGATCTAAAGTAACCTTAATCCTGAAACAGTCTCGGCATATGTGTCTGATGCCATTCGAACCTGCGACGTTTTCGTTACTTTAGGGTTCCAAGGTGAGCCTCTGATAAGTGTATCATATTAACGGCATCCTTAGAACCAGAGAGGGAAGGGGTGGGGGGAGAAGAGCGAAATAATAATCTGAGGGGGGTGTGCTTTACACTTTGGTGTCAAGTTTCATTTGTTCTTAAGTCGATAAATGATGTCCACCACTTCCGTAAAGGCAGTAAATTGTTAATTAGGCATGTATCAATGCCGTGTCTTTGTGCGGGGAAATTGAATTTGATTTGTTTTCATTGTAGTGTCAGTACTTTCATGGTTCCTTTTAATTCACTTTATAGCTTTTGGCTTGATTGTTATCATGATCTTGAGTTTTTTAACCCATTTTATTTTTTAACCCAGTGAGACCTTGAAGAACAGATTTTTTTAAAGGATTGTGGTCACATGGTGCCCACACTTAATGTTCGGCGTTCCAGATTTTGTGCTGGGCGAGCCATTTTTACTGTGTAATCCTTTGTGTAAATTATTTTTCAAGGTGACTTACTTTTTGTAAAGTTTATCTTAAGTATATCTATATGTAATTGGCATGTATGTATTTAATTTATTTCTTAATGGACATGTAAACATAGGACCCCTGTCGGATATGTAAAAAAAAGCTACTTAAACGCTCGCGAGCGGTACTGTATCTCGTAGATCTGGCCTTTGACCCGTTTTAGCACCACTGATTTAGGGTTTACTCCAATTTCGATATCAGGGTGTACCATAATGTGTTTACATAATTTTATATCCTTGGAATGTATTGCTAACCACGGACGTTGAGGCACAACGGGAGATTTTTCCAAAATTATGTCATGAAGGAGAGCACAAATTGATAATAGTATAGTCAATCCATATAAATATACCATTGTGTATAGCTAATAGTAGCGTATGACGGAACAAATAGCTACGTTCCGTCAGTATGCTAAAATTCCACCGCATCTCGCCTGATACCTTCGTATTCATTAATTTTGGCGTGGTTCTCACTTTAAGTTCGATTCGGACAATCTTGCTGATACGTTTATTCTCATTAGAATAACCGACGATGCCCATTAAGTAGGATGTATTGTTCAACGAAGGTATGGACTTAACGTGAATTCGTCTCTATATTACCATCGGGGCTAGAAGTTAGTAAGTAATATGTGAAGCTCTGTACCTGATGGTGCTGTTCCCGGTTTAAATCTATCTCGTATCTAATCGGATCCATGTTTTGTCACTCAAGTTTCAAATGTATTTACAGAAAGGTACTCCTGCTTTTAAATCTAATTTTTGGGATTATAAATTTGTGTAATGTCCAATGGATCGGTATACACGCGGTAAAGAGTTTCCTTACGCCTCTAATAAGTGTTTATAACTGAATATTAAACACAAATTTAGTGGGGCCAAGATGAGTAAGAAGGTTGCAATGGAAAACGTTTGCAATGGAATTCCACTTCCTCCTTTCATTGTGATTTGTTGTCTAGGGCTGGCAAATGCATTTGCAAATGCGTCTCGTCTTGCAAGGTGCTAGTAACTTGCTTGGAAATGTGGAGACGACAGCACGTTAAATCTGAGGGTTGTCTTGTGGATACTTGATCTATGAGAGGCACGTAAAGCTCAGGGAATCTAAAGAAAGACAGGGTGGCCACAGTTCATGGGTGTCGTGTCAAGTAAATTTTAGTTTGGTAGCAATGAAAAAACTGAATAAAATGCGTGAACATCATGGAAAACCCTCACCAATTCGTTTATTAGTCTTGAAATCTTGTTTTGTATTATGTCTTTTAATAGTGGAGCCATCCATATGATATTCGATGATCTGCATCACTCTCGTGATACTTTCTCTAAACCTGCTTCCCTTACATGGCTTATGATACGACCCTGAACATAATTTCTTCATTTAAAGCTTTGTATACTGAATTTTCTTCTCTCCGTTTGCCGCCGACAGATTCGTCTCTGATACCTATTCTAATTTAGTGATTTTTCGATTATGGAAATTGGTCACGAATCGCATAAAAGGTATGGAAGTTGAAAATAGAATTTTGTGGCCACCCCGTTGGAGAAAAGTAGCAGCCTGTCCCAACAGTATTCATTTATCTCTTAACACTCGTCATTTTCCATTCCCCATAACCCTTATTCGTGTAAACAGTAATTTAGATTTGTATCTGCGTTATCTTGTTTTTCAAAAACATTTTCTTGTACGGAACGCGTTAATTAAGTCATCTTAAAAGAGCGGAGCTACGTCAATATGAAGAGGTTGGCCGATAGAAGAATCGAGTGGAGGGCTGCGTCAAACCGATCCTAGGATTGTTGGCCGATGATGATGATGAACGTTTTTTGTAACATCGTCTGTGTTACTTAACGGTGTAAACAAGAAATGTAAGGGGTAAATCATGTAAATAAGTTTTAAATTCAGTTGAATAGACGCACCCACCCGGAGAGTTACGCTATAACATGGGCTTGATTGTCAGCATTTGCTTGGTGTCTGTTGCCCTTTTTAAGTTATGGAAAGTAAATTGCGAAAGCGAGAGGAATGAATTTCACAAGGCTCTAGTTGTTAAAGAGTGAAGAGTTGTCAAGATTAAGTCCGCTTGAAGTCCAGTTCAGTATTTTATTTTCTCATACTTGTGAGTGAATTATCTGACGTCGGTATCCGTTCTTCCCTCATAATATTTCACTCTTTGTTGTGCTACTTGACTCATGCCATATTATCGCGAGTTCTTGTGCGAAGTGATGGCCTTCTTCACAGAATTGAATTTTGCCCAAACTGCGCCTCGGAAGTAACTATGTAGCTGGATACATATTCTTTGCTCGTGGGCTGTTGACCTACGTGACCCTCATTTCTGTCAGCATTGGGGAGAGGACTGTTGTCGGTCCCGTGGAGGCGACGCGGGTCGGGCCATGGGGGTGAGTCCACAGGCGGCTGCGTCGCCACCTTCCCGCCCACCTCTGTCACTTTCTCGCCCCTCCTCCGCGACGGAACTGACCTAGCCCACTGGCCGCCTCCCGCACCCCCACGGCCTTGGGGGGAGGAGGGTGCGGGACCACCCGCTCCCTCGGAAGAAACGCCATCGCTTGGCCCCGCAGTCCGGGCCCGCAGTCTCCTCGCTTCGACCCCCGCTGCCGACCCTTAGCGCCGCTCCCCGCGCGTTTCTGGCGCTTAGGGAACGGCAAGGGTAGAGCGGAGTCGCATGCGTTTTGCCTGCTGTGAGGAAGCACTTTCCATGCCTCCATCATGCTCGAATGTTTTATTCATTGCTCAGAATGTTTATCTCCGTGATTTGATTAGCGTCGCTAAACTGCTCGTGATTATTTCTTTTTTCAAGTAGCTGCCTTGGTGTTTACACCTGGGATTAATGCCGCTGTCTCACTCTAGAAATTGTTGAGTAAGTTTGAAGATCATCGGTAACTTCGGAGTCGATCCGGACGACGCCGTTAATAAAATCAACTGATTCAGGCGAGATGTAGTGGAAGTTTGACATATTAGAATAAAATGTAGGTGCACTTTTCCACAACTAATTTATTGCTGCGTACGACGCGTTTCGGCTCACAGAGCCATCATCTGGTACAAGACACCTGTGTCTTGTACCAGATGATGGCTCTGTGAGACAAGACACAGGTGTCTTGTACCAGATGATGGCTCTGTGAGCCGAAACGCGTCGTACGCAGCAATAAATTAGTTGTGGAAAAGTGCACCTATATTTTATTCTAAGACGCCGTTAATGTCAGTCGATTGATGAATATAGACTTAGTTCTAGCTGTGCTTGAATTCTGAGGAATCTAGGGTTTTTTTCATTATTTCGGCGGTAATTTATTGGTAAAAATCGGATGGTTGGACAGTTTTCTATTTCGGTGACAATGCTGATAGTAAAAATGAGAAGGATAGACTGTTTCATTAGGCTATTGTGAGATTGTGTTTGTACATTGTTGATTTGGTATTATTTTGACGTATACTTGCATATGTAATTTGTAGTTCTGGTTTTTCAAGTTTATTTCCTGTTCTGTCTACAATCGGTTTTTTTGCTTCGCAACAAAACATTGGTTGTTGAAAGGAAAATTATTTTGAGAAATCGCAGTGTTGTTATTTCCAAAAACATATCGAGTATCTTTAGGATAAATTTCAACCTAGTATTTCCAGTGTTTTCTATCACGAGGAGATTGCTATTACAACTTTTGTCCCGTCTTCATTGATACTCGCCTAATTTTAAGGTGACACGGTCGTTCCAGATAAGCAATGGCGGGAATTTGAAAGTTACCTCGTATCCGTTAACCTTTCCCGCGCGTCCCTCAACAATAGATTGGTGCTCTCTCATCCGCTACCTGGAAGGGTCGACTCTGCACAATGAACCCGCCAACCGTTCCTATCCGCCCTCCGGTCTCTTTAGCACTCGAAATATTAAATAGATGTCTTATTTGGTTTGAGGAGTACGTATATTGTATCGGCCATACATCGGTTTACAGTGAATGGAGATTTGGTAAACAAATAGTATGATGACCCCCTCATTGCAAAACGTTTTCGTAGTCCAAGGCCGTCAATTCATTTTGCTGTTGTCATCTCGTGCATGAAATATAATGCGGAGAGGGGTTAGACATGATATTGCATTGCTTCAAGCGTTATGCCCGGAGGCTGTCGGTAGAGGATGGTGGTATATCGTTATGTTGGTAAATCTCGTCGTCGGGGAACCGTATTAGCATACACTATTCGAGTTGCGATGTGTATAGTAATTATTTGGTGACTTTTTGCCTTGTACACTGAATGAATGCAGTTTATCGATATGACCTTGATATTTACACCTTGATATTTACAATGAACGACATCCGAAATACTGTTGACGAGGATTTGTTCCTTGGACTTCATTACTCCACTAGCTTCACTGCAAATGATGCGTTGACCTCCTAGTCCCACCTATCCTCAGCAATAATCGGTGCATAATGCGAAGCTATGCGGTTAGTTAAAAATGTTACGGTTTTACGCCGAGCAGAGTGGCTTCGGATGATTGCCACTTCGCGCACTCGTCTCCTTCGTCCTCGAGCACGCCTTGCCTGACGGATCATATTTGTTGATTGTGTCCGGGGTGATTGATTCCTTCTGTGGAGCTCCGGTCGCGGTAGAGGAGCTGGGCGCGGAGGCCCTCCCGCCCCGGTCCGCAGCACCCGCCCCGCTCGTCGTCCCCCAGCGCGACCCGCCGGCCACTCCTCTCGGGGGCCTTCCCTCGTTTGCTCTTGCCCCGGCGGCTGCTTTTTCGCGCGGCCGGGCGGGGCTTGGCGCTCGCGGAGCCGAGCCCATTATTGATCACCTCGAAGAGAAAGTGAGGCGAGGAGGGGGGGTTTTGTGACGGTTGGGGGAGGGAGTATAGCTGCTGCCCTCCCCCCCCCCCCCCCTAACCCCCACCACACAGCTCCCGCGGAGTTGGGAGATCCCCCCACCGCCTCGCCCTCGGGCACACGCACAGGTTGCCACTTATCTGCGCGGAGAGAGGGGTGTCGGTGCAGGGCGGGGGTTTGCCTTGATTGCAAGCACGTTTATTGCTCCGCCTTGACTTGGTGTGCGAGTGGCCTCTCGGGCATCATTTCATGCGAGCACTCGTAAATAAAAGTTCCTGGAGATCGGCCGCGATTCAACCACCCCAGCCCGCTGTTGACAAAACTTCTTCTGGTGGCAATACAGGTTTATGCATTCCAGCAGGCAGTCTGTGGGACCCCGAGCGAATCAAGGGAGATGTTGGCATTTTCCTGTGCCCTTACTGGGGCGGCAAGAGGAAAGACTGCGACAACATGCTCATATTGACACAAGCGTGACCAAGCGCAGTTGTAGCATTTCCTCCAGGAATAAACTCCACCTTGGCCAGGGGACTCGAAACTGGAACCTGCTGATTCGGGTGCGAGTCCCGGTCAAGGTGGATTTTTTTTCCTTGTGGAAATTCTGCTCTTGTGCATATTCAACGGGTGATTCCACTAAGGTATTCGCGGCTAGTTCGCAATCCTTGAATCAATTTTTAGCGGTAGCATATCAATGCCAGGTGACCTCATTGTGTATTTACGCGCGGGGTGTATTTACCTTAAAAATGTTCATCCGTCATTTAAATTGGATGTATGACACCTAATGAAAACAATAGCGGAAAATTTTCCTCAAAACCTTATTTTAAGAGAAAAGTATTTAAGTTAAGACCCGTTATGGTCCTATAAACACCTAGTTTACAGTTAGTTTCATAATGTTAGCACTGGAAGTTTTATTCCAACTGCTAGGAAAGATAAGGAGCATACCCCTATGGTATTTTTGCCTGTAACTTTCATCCCTGTATCCACCCACCAAAAAATAGGGCGGATTTCATGCGAGAACACAGATTAATTTGTTATGTAATGAAATAGTATTTAGTTTCACGGGAAGTTTCATGTTATTAAATAACAACGAAAAAATGTACCTAGTTGCTGCTCGCGGTCATCAGGTCGGTACCGCGCTGTTCTGGAAACCCAAAGGTTGCGGGTTCGAATCCCGTTCGGGTAATTGATGCTTTGTTCGTCTTACAACGGGAGTATCCAATATTGGGATCTAGGGTCTGGACGAAAGTTGGCAGGCAGGTAGTCCTTCAGTAGTGATTTACGAATCGACCCCTAATGCATCATGTAATTTAAACTAAATATGAGCTTTCATATTTCAACTGTAAGTATAATGCAAAGAATTAAAGGAAGCTTAGCAGAATAAGTAGTTTAGCGGTTAATTACTCGGCTTGGAGAGGTAAAGTGGTTGGTTCGAGGCCCAGAAGATCTTTTTTCCATTCGCAGTATTCGTTTATGACCTACCCTGGCGAAAAAAAATTTCATATGTTCACCCGGAATGCGTTTTAACTGTTTTGCATTAAATAGTCATTTTTTCTCGGGATTTCCACCGGGTCAGGCGTTTAGCTGCGGCCAGACCTGATCCACTGGGAATCCCCGCGCAATTTCTATTGCTTCATCACGACTAATTCGGAAATGATCGTATACAAGCTTACGGCTGCTCAAGGGTTTTTGCAATCTATTCTACAGAAAAATTTCACTTTAAGCGTCGAAATAGGAAATTCTTGTGGAGGGTTATTTGAATGAATAGAAAATGGCAATATTATTACTTGACCCGGTGGAAATCCCGATAAAAATGAGCATTTAACGTAAAATAGTTAAAGCACATTCCGGATAAACATATTAAGAATGCTTTTCACCTGGGTAGGTCATAAAAGTAATCTGCGAGTGAAAAAAGATGCTCTGGGCCTCGGACCAACGAATTTACCTTCCAAAGCCGAGTTTAATTACATCTACATACACCCTGCAAGCCATCATAAAGGTGTGTGGCAGGGGGTGAATTCTCACCAAACATGCACTACATATCAAGAATAAAAGAGGATTAGGATTAATATACTGTTCTAAACTTTTTAATAGATTAAGTCTAAATTTCAACCTGCAATCTGCCAATGATTCCCAATTTAATTCATTTAATAGACTAGTTACGCTAATAAGGTTATCGCACCGTCCCTTTACAAATCTTGCCGATCTTCGCTGCACACGTTCAAGTTCATGGTATAGACTGATTTCGTAGGGATCCCATACACTGGCAGCATATTCCAAATGAGGTCTAACTAGGGAAAAGGAGCTGATTTCTCGTACATGATCGTCACATTTACCCAATACTCTTTTGATGAATCCCAGTTTACGATTAGCTTGACCCATTATTTCACGTATGTGTTTACACCAGGGAAGATCATGTGTCAGACTTATTACAAGATATTTAATGGATTCCACGTTTGTTAATTCATTATTACTTATTTTGTAAGTGCTAGGAGAAGAGCTATCCTTTTTCCAAAAATTCATTACTAGACATTTTTTAAAATTTAATTCTGCCTTTTAAAACTGCCTTGTATCACCACAATTTTCAATTGCTTGTCGGTCATCATTTAAATATTCTTTATCGTTTGGGCATAGAATTTCCCTGTACACTACTGCGTCATCGGCAAATAGACGAAGCTTACTTCTGACCACCTTATTGATATCATTTATGTACAGAAGGAACAGGAGTGGTCCTATCACACTACCTTGTGGGACACCCGAAGTGACTTTAATTGCCGGTGAGTTAACTTCGTCCAAAACACCCTTTGCACCCGATTATGCAGAAAATCATTAACCAATGATATAATGTTGCTGTCTAACCCATAAGTATTTAATTTCATGATGAGGTTGCTATGAGAAACCTTGTCAAAAGCTTTTTTGAAATAGAGAAATATAGCAACAACTGGAATGTTATTTTCGCCAGAAACTTAAATATCGTGGGAAAAGAGAGCAAGTTGAGTTTCACATGATCTGCTCTTCCAGAAGCCATGCTGAACATTGGACAATAAATTCTGGCTATCTAGGTGTCCCATGACTGAACTGACAAATATATGTTCCAGGACCTTGCATGAAATGGATGTGAGGGATATAGGTCTGTAGTTAGATGGCTGCTCCCTATCACCACTTTAAAAAGTGGGTGTTACATCGGCTGCTTTCCAGTCCATCGTTACGACGTGTTCGAAACGATTACGGGTAACTACTTCTTCGTGCTAAGATTCCCTTTACTTCTTTGAATTCCGGTTGGAGTTTAAATATTCAAGCTCGTTTTTTTAATCATAGCACAGGGTGTGATTCGTAAATCACTATTCAAGCCTGCCTGCCTACTAACTTCGTGAACATCCTAGACCCCATTATTGTATATTCCTCTTGCAAGACGAAGACAGCATCCATTCCCTGATTCGCGGAATCCGAACCCGCGGCCTAATAACCACCATGTTTAGTTACCCACAGTTGAGATTGGCATTCCGTATGTCAGTAACATTGGCCTACCTACGCTAGTGATAGCAAAATACGTATACACTATTGATTGAAACTCAGTGGTATGAATCATGGAAGTGGAGTGAAGCTACCCTCGGCATAAGGAAATTATTTTCGATCTGTGCCACTTGCTTGGGAAGTGATGCGAAGGAAGGAGCCGTAGTGATGAGGACCGAGTTTGAGGTCAAGGATGAATCGCGTAATACTGCTGATAGAACCCCATAGAGGTTTACCATATTGTTTCATTGAAGGCCGGTCTGGTGGGTAACGATAAAGCTCACCAAGTGCTAAGCCCAGCAACGTGTGAAATTTCACACATCTTTTTCGCTATGACGTCTGTGGATTCCCAGGAAAATCTGGCACCCAGAAAATCACAAGGCTTAGGAGTAGCTGGACAGGTAGCACCTCCGAGATACGAACCCAGGGCCAGGGCATTGACCAATGATCTGTTATCAAATTACCCCGCGGTCTCAGTGTGTTGAAAGTCTAGAATAATAATCGCCACGTGTGTAGGAATTTTCCGTTTTGTTGTGTCAAGGAACTGATAAAGTTTCATTTTCTTGATTTTGCTTTAGCAATTTTTTTTACTTGAAATGAGTAAGATGTTGGATGCGTGTGATCCTGGCTTACGAAGTCGTTTCTTGTTCAGTTTTGATGTGAAGACGAATTCAGTGCTGGGTAAGTCCCAACCTATTGTCTGCATCGTAGGAGATAGTACCTACTACCTTGCAATTCTCTGTCTGATTGTACCAGAAGTCTTTCGGCCATTTTTAAAGATGAAAATCGTTGGCGTCAAGTGTTTTACGTTTGAGCGGTCTTATATGACATAACTGGCAATGTAGGGCCGTGGTAACTCGAGCCGTCATTGAAGACCTCTCTTTCCCATCCCCCACCCGCAGAGAGGAGGTGGCCCCTCGCATGCTGCTACTGCCTAGTATGTAGCACGTGCGCCATCTGTGGGTCAGCCTGTCCGCAAACCACGTGTATCATTACATTTTATTGGCTTCGTTTTTCGAATACACCTCCACTACGTCACCAATGCGGCGCCTCGGCACTCCAGTGAACCCTCGCGAATGCAGCGCTTTCAATCGAATGTGATGGCTCACTCGCCGCCCCGTCCAATTTTATTTTGTCCGGTCTTAGTTGGCAGTGACGCCATAGGTGTATCTAGAAGCGTCTGAAGGGGGGGGGGGTCACCACCGAAGAGTATGGGGGGTGTGGAATACCCCCATGTAAACGGGGGGTCCGGCAATTTTTAAAAACATGCATTTTTTTTACCAATAGGGGGGGGGGGGTTACAACCCCCAAAACCCCCACCTGGATACGCCTATGAGTGACGCTATCAAAATCGATGACGACACATCGGTTTTTCGCCAGTGAGGGAAGCTAAAAATCACGAGGGTTGCCAAGTTATTTCCCAACTTACAAAGTACATACATAGCAATGTGCTCTCTTAAGCGGATTACCCTCCGGGAACTTCAACACGTTTGACTGGGAATTCTACACAATGGGAGTGCATGCTCCATGCATCATTAATGGTTTACAGCACAAGATTTTAATGACAACGGTAGACATTAATGTAATTGTTCCACATCTTGAAGGAATTCGTACCAAGTACTCAACTACATGCTCTTATTACCACAACCTCAACCCTCTCCCTGATTATTCTCTCAAGCTATGTTAATAAAGCCGCTGTCTCTCTTTATCAGTGGTAATGCACGTGAAGAAAGGACAGCAAGTTTATTGGAATTGAAAAACTGGCTTGAAGAAGTTGACACTGAAGAACATAGAGCACTGAGTTCAAACTTTGATCCCACTGAATCTGAAAATTTACCCATGACATTAAAAATCAAATATATAAATGTGTTAAAAACATTACGAAAAATCTTGGTTCCCTTACTTTGTATCTCTTTATGATTCCCTCACTCACCAAGCTGCTTCTAAATTTGTCAATAATTTGCTCAGCAATTCTACGCTGAACTATAGTCATCGCTTCTAATTTGTAACAATACAGTTCTTCCCCATAAAATTACGTTCCCCCTCAATGAGTTTTAATAATCATGGGCGTCAATCAAATAGGATCTCCTTATCACAAAGCTTAAAAATTACTTGTGGCACTTGTGTATCACTTTATTTCGAAAAATGAAACCCATGCTTCCACTAGACCACCAGATCATTTGCATCATAGTAACAATAGACCAATCAAACCGTGTCTTTTTGTTTGTGTCAATTCAAACCGGTTTGTGCTTTTTCGATTAAAATGCAGTGCACGACCATTGTCACTAGCTGCACTACTTTTAATGTCACAGATATGCCTGTCGGCATGCCGAGCATGAATGCGTACGTCGCCGAAACAATTTTAAATTTCCTGTAGCTAAATCCCAAAAAATCTCCTTACCATTTATCCCGCATTTAATCAACATCACAAACCGTTATTGCACTTTGTCACGTTCGAGACATTTGTCTGAGGACAATGGCAAAATATGAGAGCACGCCACGAGCCCATGCTTCTGCTTTTCTCATGAAAATCGAAAAATTCTAATTTTCTCATCACCAACCACTTGAATTAGACATTGGGAGAAGTAATTATGACGAAACACCCGAAATTTTGCTCCTAAGTGCTGAACTCCGCAGAAAACCTCGAGAAAAGGAAAGAACACACCACACTCGGATTGAGCTCGCATTTAGCATTTTTATATGAATTTTGCTATCAAAGACAATCCAAGGTTACTATCTGGGTCCGCCCCAGACGTCAGGTTTGGTGGGGGGGCGGGGCGGTCACCAGTCTTGTCCTCTTTACCCCCACCCCTTCAATTAAAAGACAGTCTATCTAGTTCAGCTCTTCATGGCTTTGGCTCTTTGGCATGGCATGGCTTCAGGGGAGCGATCCCCCCCCCTGGATCCGCCCCTGAGGGGTTGTGTTAGAAACCGTCGAAATTATTTCGAATAGGTAACCAAGGAGTCATGTGGTATTACACGAATGGTTCGCGAACTTCTTGTGTTAAAACCGCTGATTACAGCCTCATTCATTGTTTACGCTTATAATTTATCTCATCTGGGGGCTTGATAGTCAAGACATGAAAAAAACTGAAGTGAAAAAAATTTATGATATTGTAACGAACGATTAAGACTAAATTTCCGAAACATTTCTGTTTATAGACTCCTTGGTTACCTATTCGAGATAATCCCGACGGTTTCAAACACGACCCCCCTGGGTACAATGTACCTCGGTATAACTCACTCAGCCATAACAACTTATTGCATGACATTTTTTCACTTGATTCACTGAAATGGAACTTTTTAGTGAGGTATGTTCACTTCGATATCCCATGAGCGGTCACTTGCAAAACTCTTGGGGAAACCGCTTTAATAAATAGCAGATTGAGGACGCCTTGAATTCCTGACAAATAATTCGCGGGAAACTAACGGAAAATGCCATCACTTCCAAAAAATATGCAGGTGGAATATTTAATTGAAGAAAAACTTTGTTCTTACCCCGGAATACGTCAATCAATTATTCGCCAATGTGTGCGACAGAAAATGAAGAGTATCCAAAACAACCTGGCAACTCAGCGGCGTGACGTCACTTCCAAGATATATTGCCCTGACTATAGCCCATGATATTGCGCCGATGCCTCGCCTCGCTATTTTTAGGAATGACAGCCACCTTGTGTTTGTATCGTCAGTTTTCGTTACCGTATATACACAAAGAATTTTCTCAAATATTCCCGACGTAAATGTGACGGATGGCATGCCGTTTGATATTTATGATTTTTTATTGCATCTCACTCGTGATTGTAGCGTTTATCTTGGGCAAAACGCCCTTTCTGCAGCTGAAGGTATAGTGTCGTTGCGCGGTTTGTTATTATCTCACATTAGATTTTTGGAATTCATTTGGAATACGTTGTTTTCTGAAGTAGGTAGTCAACGCTAAGGTATTGGTTGTAAGTTTTCAGTGACGTACTCTAATTTAATTACTTAACTTAATTTCTGGCTTACTGTGGATTCGCAAGACACAAAATAGCGTATTTATGAGCATGTTAGCTTCTAAATCAACTCCCAAAACAGAAGTGAGACTCAAAAACACTCGGTGATGTAGAAGCTCTAACTAGTGCACTACGTAACTCGAATACTACTCTTCGGCAATGTAATTTATATCAACCATCGGATGCGTGCATAAAATGTTTTTTATTGATGAAGTTAAGTTTACATTAACTCTAAAATCCATACCAATGAAGCAAAATTTGCGTAGTTTTAGCTGAGTACAGAAAACATTCACCTCCCCCATCCCTGAGTGTAAGGACTCCCGTGACTCAGCTGAAGCGATGTCGGTTGAATCTATGGACCGAAGCACTGAAGTAATTACAAATCGAGCAAAGCTAACGACACAAACAACAGTTGTCGTGTAAACAGACCTCACCCGAATTGGAACCCAGGACTCGTATTATTAATCCAACTCTTGTCCCAATACACTGCCTCACAGTCATTGAACCTAAAGCGAGCATAATAAAAATAACAATAAATATTCAGTGATTTATAGACTTGGTGTGTATTGGGTCGACACCTTGCTATAAGTTGTTCGTATTCATGGATTGATTTTCATTCGCTCGTAGAAAGTTGTTCAGTCGAAGGGAGGCGAGGGTGGGAGAGAGATGGGCGGGTTTGGATACGTTTCAACCCCCAAGATATCTTTCGGGTATTTTTCCTCAGTGGAGGGGGAGGAAGAGAGGAGAGACAAGGGTCCTTCTTAGTGCGTGCTCCTGGCGAGCTTTAGATAAGGAGGGAAGGTGGGGGAGTGGGAAATGTCGTGGGTGAAGGCAGCTAAGCTAGCGAGTAGATCCGGCGCCCTTCCTCTCTCCATCCCCCCATTCCCCTCCAGTCCGCGTCCTGCTTTGACTCTACATCCTGACGTGTCGTGAAACGCTTCGCTCTCCTTTATTTTAGCTATTTGCTGAAACGTATCTCACTACATTTTCTGTTGTTTATATCAGAAAAGCAGGCAGAATAAGTTTTTTTTCCATTCCTTAATATCTTGCGTAACTCACGAGTGTAGAATGGCTCGCTAATCATCTATTCGCGTAACCGTGACCGAGAAGTTGTTATTATTTTTTTTTGTTGTGTTTTTGTTAAGTTTTTGCATATTTTTTGTGCCTGGTCGCAAATAAACACCTTGAAAACGAAAACGAACGAAGGGAGCTAGGTAGTTACTACGTTACCAGTGGAGGTCTCAGTTATTGAATATTTTACCATGCGGGTTGAACTTTTCAATGGATTCTGTTTTGTTTCCATGATGATGCTACAGTTTTTATTTGACGTGAAACTATTATATCACAAAATGATTCATTAACAGTAATTTATTATTTGTATAGTCGTTTATTTTGAACGTAACCGCTTGTCATCGATGTAACTACAGTTGAGGTGTAGGGATAAAGTATATGATTATTTTTTTTCTTGTCATTACTAATTCAAAGAAATTGATTCACGGAGTATACTTTCTATCTTTCCGCTTTGCAGTGGGTGTAGTAATCACTTTAATTTTTAAAGGCAGTTTCCACCTTCGAAATTTTTCCTTTTTCGGAATAGGTCTCTTCGTGTTTTATATAATTCTCTCTTTATATTTTATTTCACAGTAATATGTCATAAGTAAATGGTGTGGAGAGCTGATTCAAATAAAGCTTTGGGTTGATGAACAGGGATGAAGTGAGCGGGTGTTGGTTTGTAACGTTTTCTATGCCCCTCTGGTATAAATGTTTTTTTTTTCTTTAGAGATATTTTGTTACAAGGCGTTTAGAAAATTTTTTATCGTTATTTACCATTAGCGTATTTGAGAAGGGAATAGTACAGGTAGTGCACATTTCACATGGAAGGTAGTACATATTTCAGTGACGTGTACCGGTAAGATTTTGAATGGCAGTATGGTATAGTTTAGTAAATTCTAGAGTTAGCGTAGTACAACCATTCCCGTGGAGGTGTTGAAAGTGATGTTAAATTGTGACCATGCTGAACTTTGTATCATTAATGCAGTTATCCACACAGCTGTAGATTGACTTTGTTGTTTTACTAAAGGAAGGATTTATATTTTATTTCCTTTTTCGATTAAACTGTGTAACGGCTTTTGCTGGAATTCACAATCACATTCTCGCACTGATGTTACCGAGTGATTGCATCCAAAATTTCAACTTTCCTATTCTTAACGTACCATATTTTGCTGGAAATCTCCCTCCTAAATTACCCGCCACGCAATGACCTTATCTCGACTCTCTCGCCTTTATCATAAGCCTCCAATTGCACCTATTTAACCCTGAGAATTTAATTCCTGAGCACCACCCTTCCAACTCCTGGTTACTTTATTGGTCTAGTTATTTCATTATAAGTTAATTCGATATATTCCCTGCGTTGTTGACGGGTGTAGCAACTCAATGGATACCGGGTGAATCTACTAACCGCAAATTACCGGTTCGAATTTGAATGTGGCATCAAGTCGTGATTAGAGGCATTTCAAGGAGAGTATAATATTTATGGGCGGTGTGGTACACCAGTGAAAGAGCGTTGGTTTACTGACCGGAAGTTCTAGACCAGGGGTCTCTAAAAACATTTCAGCCCGCGGGCCGCATCAACTATCAAACAGCAGTTTGGGGGCCAGCTACACACTCGAGGTTCAAATAAAGAAGAATCAAAACATAGATGTTGTTTATACCTAATTATTTATTTAATATTATTTATTCAGTTATTATTAAATAACACATTGATATAGTACACATGAACACCTGTATTAGGGGGAATGGTGAAATTGTTTCCTGAATGCCATAATAGCAGACATTTCTGGCTTTAGATTTGATGTCCCTAACATCAACAGTGACCTGAGACTATCATCAAAGTTTGTTCTCAAATTGTTCTTCACGTATTACATTATTGAAAATGTTCGTTCCCACAAGTATGTTGTTCCAAAGATATAAAGGTGCCTTGATGCAAAAGTTTTGACTTTAGGATGGTCTTCCTTGTGCAAAAACTGGTAAAAACCCACCACTCCTTCTTTGAGCTTGTCCCTAAAGGGATTAGTTGCTGTGCGCCTCTATTTTAATTCGGTAAAAACGCTACGTCAACGTAAAGGACGGTTGATCTTGGCAGGATACCCGTAAATTTCCGTAATTTGTTTCTTCAGATAAAAAGGTTTCCACGGGCCGAATGAGAGGGCCTCGCGGGCCGCATCTGGCCCGCGGGCCGTAGTTTGGAGACCCCTGTTCTAGACTCAAAGGGGTTCTTTCTTTCACTAGCGATGGCCAGATAAACCAGATATTTCAGGGGAGCCACAGGTTCCCCTGAACAATCGTTTGCAAGAACGATCGTTCGCGACGACAAGATGACTGTAAATGCAAGAAAATATTTCATAAGACGTTTTTACGAAATATGCTATTCTGTAACGAGGTCTTATACAGACAGCCAGAATCGGGAAAGGTGGCAAAGGGAAGTGATTGAGGGATTAATTTTCCCCACGGGTACTTGCCGGTGTTTTGCTGTTGGTTCCAAGCCAAGCCAGTGCATCGCGGGATTTGGAGCCACAGTCCTCAGCCTGGAGACTGTCCCTTGGATCTCTGGCTTGTTGCTGACAGGAAAAAAATCACGTGTTAAGTTGCAGCTTGGCTCGATTATGCATCGGGGATAAGGATACAAGGGGTTGTACATCGGGGATAGAAATGTAGGAGGGGAGAAGGTCGTGTTTAAGCGTTCTGTGCTTCGCCGATTCGGGCTGTAGGTAGTCCCATAGGTTCATAATTAATTGATGTTGATGGTTTTACGCGGTCTTTAGTCGCCCATGGTAGGGGTCTGAACGGGCCATTTCTAAAGAGTTGAACTCATTTGGAGAGCAAGACGGAATGGATGCAGTTAAAAATGGTTCCCGAAGAATGAGGGAAGTGTGAGGAATGAAAGGTCCCAAACAGGGTTTTTGTAACTTTAAGGACGAGATGACGAAATTATCTCGGATGGAAGTGGTGCGCATGAATTCTCATTAGCGAGATCAGTCTCCGGCTGGCCACGGCAGCAAGATTGGTCGCGCGTCGGCCTGGTAAACCCGGTTCGAATTCCGCCCTGAGCATGGAAGTTGTACGTTTTCCATAGCATTAACATTTTACAACAATCAAATCAGAATAGGAAGAGGCAGTAAAAAGCTACACATCCTACCGGTCTCTGGAAAATTCACGATAGTTATCATGAGTTTTTTTCCTAACATATGAAGCTTTACGAATGGTTATCAGTCTTCCTTTTTTGTTGGCAGGAATCGAAATATCCTTTGCCAATACGTAGTTTTCTGTAAACAGTGCTTACGTACTCAGACTAAGAAAGAGAGTGCTACTTGAATGCTATCGTGTTGGAATTAAGGAAAAATAAGTAATGTTAGCGAATTCAAAGGTCACGTACTAGTCGTCAAAACTTTAGCGGCGTTTCCCGCTGAAGGTTCACAATAAGGTGAAGGTGACCGTCCCGCTCTTGGCGAATCATTTTTTCTCTGTGGAATATCTGCTATTAATATTTTTAGCCTCTATTCAAGGACAAGAGGCTCGTCATTCAATGATTGAAAAGTGTTTGTCATAAGCCAGGTTATAGATGTAATTTTTCGTAAAAGGCTTTTAAGTAATCCTTTATTTACTTTGAGGAAAGCACTAGTGCAGAAGATTTTTAAAGGTGAAGAAAAGTACCCAGTTTTACCTTAGATTAGTTCTTATGCGTCGGGTTATCTGTCTTGGAATGTTGTTGCGCTATCATTATTTCGCAAACAGCTAACGTAATCTACTAAACTTCTACATTTATTAATGAAATGTAACAGACTTTTACCCACCTACCGGACGTACGTGTATCACGTGAAATGAATTGCATATCCTCTTAATGTTCCGAACTCAGCTAGATCCTCCCTCTTAAAAATAAAATCTTCCTCGAATTCGCAGTGCAGTAGTCGAGGCTGTAGACCACTCAAGTGATCCGGATCTGGAAAACCGCGGACAAAAGTCATTTTTTCGACTTGCATGAAACCCCCTATAAGCATCCCAGCTAGCACAAAAGATGCTTTTCCCGATTATTACCCCTTGTTTACACGGAAGCGACGGTGGTAAAAGATGGAAGCCGCATGCGTTGACGGGTAATTTACCCGGAAGGAATTTGGGTAAATATTGGGTAAACAGGTGGTAAATTTCAGCAGTTTTAGCGGTAAAGCTTCTTTAACCGACGACAGAGCCACCAGCCGAGTGTAGGAGGAACTATCTGTAAAGACAGTGCTCTATCGATACCTACTTCGACCGTGTCACAATTTATATATACTGGAACCTCGCGACTATCGATTGTTGAGGAATTTACTGACGTGGGTGCGTACATATTAAAAATAAAGGAAAGTTGCGACATTTTTAACGTCAATCAGTTTTATTCGTCAAAAAACAACTGAAGAGTAACAACAAAAATACCATAATGAAAATTAACGCTAGTGCCTAAGTAATGGATACAAAGTAATCCTCATTTTGAAACAAACAAAAAACTTGGTGAAACTAATTGAAACAAAAGGGTAGAGTGAAATTTATCTCATAATACTTCAGTGCAATTCAGAAGAATCCTGGACTTGTCTGGCGTTACCTTCAAAGGACTACTGAGAAGCAAAATAAGAAAAATACTTTGACATAAGACACAATCTAAAAGTTGCTTAATAATATCCCAATGTATTTGCTAAAAAGTACCAAAGACGTAAAACACCATTCCTAATTACCTCTTGTTCGCAATAGATCCATCCTTTGAAAACATGAAAATAAATCGTGCTGCTAGACACTTATTTATCTTATGAAATCCTCTTGCTTTCATTGCGAACTGGGTAAGGAAACAAACAATATGCAAAGATGTCTAGAAAAAGAGTATGCACTTCGTAAACACTAAGACAATTCATTTTTAAAGCCATTTCGCAGCCAAGATATTAAAAAATTTTCAAATGTAGGTACATAATCAGGAATATCAGATAAGCTACTGTTATGTCTATTAGGAAAACATAGTTATAAAACATTCCGGGGATATGTTGCTGCATCACATTAACTTACCTCGTGAGTTTTTATGATAACTGGAACAATCTTCAGTACCTCATGGAACACTATAAAACTATCTTGCCATTCTCAACTGCACACGTTTTACCACACCATTACTTATTGAATATAAATTTTTGCTATCTTGTCGTAATAGCGTCCATTTTTCAATATTCCATGTTTACCTCTGGGGCTCCCTCCTCATTCATATCAACCGTTAAATCTGAAAGCATTGAGCATATTCCGGATACTCAGTGCCATAAGCTCTGTATTTCGCGCTCAGTGCTTACATCTAGCGAATGATTGATGCACCACGTGGTGGAACTATTGGAGTACTCCAATAGTTCCTCTTTTGGCAGCAAGAATGCAGGTAAAAAATAGGTAAATAATGGGTAACGCCCATCGAGGGTAAAATATCCTTACATTACCCAAAAAATTTACAGATAAGACTTCCTTTCTGCTAGCTGGTTAGGCAATGAATTAAGAAATTCATTACAATGCATTTATAGGTTAACATTTTTTACAATTTGTCTGTAAACATCATCTCTAACTCTTCACATTTATCAATGTTTTCATGCTATTATATTCATAATAATACTCAATTTGTTCATAATAAAACTCCACCAGCTGACTTATCCCCCGGAATCTTATGCATCCCTGCAATAATGTTATCAGAATTTAATGTCATATTTGAATACAGTAAACTTACAAATCTCGATAACCTCTCAAATGCAACAAACCGCACACCATGAAACCACTAGCAGTGAGCAATGAAGCCACAAGCTTCACTTGCTGAAACTGAGGAAGACTGAAGTTGGATTCAGCAATGTAGAATAAGTCTATGTGTCAGTGAGGAATAAAATTGCATTCTCCACACACAGAAAAAGTAATAATGTATACTGGTGTCAACTAAGTAATTTCTTAATATTCCATGCATCAGCAAAAAAAAGTAATGAGTTAGGGTTATGAAGGGGGAGGAAGACACATATCATTGTTTGTTAAAGGTGTTACGGTTATGGAAGATAACCAAATGAATGAGATAAGATGACATGGAAGTGAAAATACATGCACCAGATTGATAACTATATGGAATACAAATAAAAAAGAAATTTTGGTAAAGACATAATGTGCAAATACACACTTGGTCAACATTATCCACTGTGGTATTCAAGGCACATTCAAAAATAACAAATAATAGATTATTTCAGGAAGATGACATTTTTAGGGCCTGAACACCTATTAAAATGAATAAAAGTTACCTACTAGTGGGGAGTCGGCTCTCTGTAGAAATGCGATCACAAAATAAATTTAAAATCATGTTTAGGTCAAAATGGGCATTGTGACATCAATAGAATTTCTCTTAGTGCTGGGTTTAATTTCAAATATAATGGACAGTAGACTCTAACCAGCCAATGTTTTATTTCTGTCAGCAAGTACGTACCTTCCCAGCTATTATTGCTCAGTAATCAATCATTTGGAGAAGATTGATTATGATGTACTGCTCTTGTTTTACTTGCTGTGCAAGTGATATAGGTTATTATCCTCAGCAATTGTCTTCATAAAAAACAATTGGTTTTATATCAGCCCTAAGCACGGCATATGCTGATATTCTATTATTCTATTCTCGTTTGCCATTATTGATCTTCCTTCAACTTTATACATAGATTTTTCCTTGAGTAGCTGTTTGTTTTCATGTGAGAGTATCAATAAATTAAGTTTTTTATTGTTTCCCAGCCCACTGCCCTCATCGCCTTGGCTGCTGTGTATTTATTTGAACATATTTATTGGAAGAAAATCACCAATTAGCTAATGTTTGCCAGGAAATATTTTATTTATACTTATATTGTATCATTTCTAAAATAAATTAGGGTAGTCTTAAGGAGCTAGGTCCATGAAAGGAAATTTTTTAATGATTAATTCCATGTTAGCTATGGTGTTTGGCTGAATAAAGCATCTCAATGCTTCCCTCATGTTGCAGGGAATATCTTTCAGAGGGAAGTTGAGTGTAGTTATGCTACTCTTATATGATTCCCTACTAAGACAACCAATGTGTTTGTTGCAAATCACTTGTAATATTAGATGAAAATATCATATCTACATTCAGTAACCAGATGAAATACAAAATTTCCAGTATTTTATGTGAATGTGTGGTGTAAAATTAGTTGTTTGGCCATGAGCCATCAACAATATTAAGTTCATATTTTATGTAAATGGAGTAGCGTCTTTCAGCATCTAATGGGAATTTATTTTTTGTTCTGGTGCATGAATGTTATTGAGTGAAATTGGTATGAATGTAAAGATGCAATTTACATGGAATTTATTCTAAATTCAGAAAAAATGCAAAATAGACGTGAGATCTCATGATTTAACTCAAATAGTATGTAGCATTTAAACACTATAGTGCATTTTCATATCACTTAGTCCAATTTCGATCACCATTGCCCTAGAAATTTAATTTATTAATTTTGTTTGTTGGAATAATTTTTTCATGCCTCACCAAGAGTTCTTTAGCCTGTAGCTCTTCAGGTTTTCTTGACAATACTTTGATGTTGATGATTCATTGAGCTGATCGGCACAGAAGTATATTTTTATTAGGACACCATGTTAGAGAGTAAATTTAACCTACATAAATGTGCTAGAGAGAGAGAAATAAGAGAATACTGCCATGGCCTGTAACTCACCCTTGAAATTGCCTACTGCATTCAAGAATAGAATTTAAGTGTGATCAGTCCACTGCTCTAGTCAAGATGTTTGGTTATGTTTTGCTAGTACATACTTGTTTCCACTGAGAGTAAATCAAAACACTTTGGCTCAGCCAAGTTTGAAATTGAATGAAATGCATATTGAATGAAGGGTTGGTGCATGGTGAAGTGTGAGCATCTTAAAATGTCCACCAGGATCTGCTAGTTTAGGCTGAGTGCAGTGGAGGAAGGATAAGGTTTTAACCTCGATTCCATGGTAGAGCTTTGATTGCGAAGAGTAGTAACTCATTTCATTGTGAAAGAAAAAATATATGTATATTGGAGAATCTTAACCGAGGAAATTTTTTTTCATTCGTGGTATTTCAATTGTCATTTTAGGTAATGGTAAAATATATGCTCAGATTTTAAAACTAATTTCTTACTAATATAGTTGTTTGAGAATAACACACATTTTGAAGTTAGGGCTATAACTCAACACTTTGTGATTGATATTTAATCTGGAAGACATTTTGTGCCACTGCAAAAGTTGGCATGTCTCATTGGTTGGCATCATAATACCTTAACCAAAGGAATTAGACAATGTGACTGCATTGATATAAAAAATAAATTTTAATATCTTCTGTTCCCAAATCATTTTCCTTCATTTTTTAAATCCTGACTTCTTGAATTATTGTTGTCATTTATTCCAAACGTTAGATATAGGTCCTTTTTGTTTTGGCAGAATGCTAGCTTCTCTATGTGTTTCAATGGCAATACAATGGGGGCATTTACTCCAAACCGAATTTGCAATTTTGTGCACGAAATTGTTAGATGGAAACGAAAAAAGAAATTAGTGAAAAAATTAATCTTCTAACCACAACCATTCACTCATAAATCAAAATTTTAAATAAGCAAAAGGTGACGACCACCGAAAAAGCTGCTGTGATAACATTGACGTCATTTTCCTCCCGTCCTTGACTGCTCTTATGGGAGGGGGAGGGAGTGGAGGGAGATTCTCGGAAGGTCTGCTCGCACAGATGCTGTCGTAACTGCTCCGAATAGCAGAGTCAGCTGTGTCCCCCCCCTTTGCAATAAGGCAAAGTAGCTTCGTGGGCTCCGTTGTGATTGGACGAAGTTGATATACGTCAGAGGTTGCACCACACCCACTTTTCCGAAAGGGTTAAAAACATCAATTTTTCCGCCTATAACTCGAGAAATAATTGACGGATCAATAAACGGAAAAATACAGGTCTTTTAATTTTTCAAACTCTATCATATTCGGCAATAAAAAATATGGTAAACGACCCCATTGAATATTTATCTCATCCACTAAGTCTTTTCCATCAAGGTCTCTTAGACCCCTTACCTTTGTGTTCCACTGTTAAGTTTAGCATTCCTGAATACTCACTACAAATTGTCTCACTTGACACATTCAGTGCAGACCATGTCAATGGGGTTGTTTACCATATTTTTTTTATTGCTGGATCTGATTGAGTTTGTAAAATAAAAAGACATCTATTTTTCCAATTTTTAATCCGTCAATTATTTCTCAAGTTATAAGTGGTGAAAAACTGATGTTTTTAACCCTTTCGGAAAAGTGCAACCTCTGACGTCATTGACTTCATCCAATCACAACTGAGCCCACAAAGCTACTTTGCCTTATCGCAAAGGGGCATAGCTGACTCTGCCAATAGGAGCGATTGCGACTGAATCTGTGTGAGCAGACCTTCCGAGAACCCCCCTCCACTCCCTTCCCTTCCCCTAAATGCAGTCAAGGATGGGAGGAAAATGGCGTCAATGTTATCAAAGCAGCTACCATGGTTATAATGTGAGTGAATTCTTCATGGGATTCCAACATTGCAGGAGTTAGTGTGCCAACATTTTGATGACTGACTCAGCCATTATCTTCAGGACATTAATTTCCTGGTCTTGGGACCAGATTTTTAGCTTCACTCAAGGTATTCAGTAAACTGTTTTAGTTTTCAGTTCTAGTCTGTCTTGATTGGAGCCGGCTGGCTAGGCTGAATAAGCTGTCTTCTTGAGTGTGAGGAATTTTACATTCGCAAGACTGGACACCACAGAAATAGTAATCAATAGAGGAAGGCTAGGCTACTGTGAGAAAACTGCCATTGCTGAATAGTAAGGATCATATCATCTTCTTGGGCAACACCTAACTCATTGGCAGAACAAACTGTTGCTGGGGATATATGTCTAATGAGACAATTGTAATATGTCCAGAGAAAAGAATTATCATCTGAGAAACATGATATGTGCTCAGCCAATCCTGGAAGTCTGTACTCCAAAAAATTATGGCAGCAAGGAGAAAAGAGCACAACCTCCAATCGGATGCATTCTGACCCAAATCCTGAAGTATGAAAGGGGCAGTGAGAAGTTTGGTCCATGTATTGACATCCTGAGGATGAAGACAGGGTCAGTCATCGAAACTTCAGCACACGAACACCTAATCTAATGGGAAAATACAATGAAACATTCACACATATAATAGATGAAATGGAAGGAACTTACGTGTTGTTTATATTTTTCAATCTCATGCTTTTGTGATCTTTTCAAGAATATTCCCATGATCCTATTTCTTTATCTCTTTGGATATTTCTAAAATTATCCTTTACTGCTTCACTCTATTTACAGAATTATTCTTTTGTCACTAAACAGTTCATCCACTGCTTTGCTATTATAAGCTACATAATTTTATCATTAAATATATAGGACGCAGCCCCTTTCTATACATATTTTTGAGAAAAAATTATTCTCTACAGCTCTTTCTTAGGCAGTGTTTTTCTTTTGGAAACCAAAAGAGATGGTAATTTTGTTCAGCACAGCAAGAAAACACGAATGTGTAATTTTTTCTCATGTCACCAAGTATTAACGATAAAAAATTAGAATCTTTAGGGATTCAAGCTCTTTGAATCATAATTGTCCTAGCCTTCAAATAGGGCAGAGATTAAAAAGGGAATTAATGTTTCAGTGCATCTATCTTAAGACACTTTTCCACTAAGAGAGTGTTGAATCAGCAATCCCACAGTGGAGTTGAGACAAATAATATTCTATAGCTTGGAATGCATGTTTCAGCATAAGCTAAAATCATACAAATGAACACAAAATTCATGAAATACTCTTGGAGAATGACTATAATCTTGGTCTCTGCCAACTTCATTGTGGTAGAAATAAATTTTACTGCCTAATCTTACATCATTCTTGATTGTATACTTGGTATTACAAAAGGTTTTTAGTGTCACAGGTTCCACTATTTATTGCCATTAAATTTTTGTAGGTGGAAGTAGGTAGTATGAATCATTTCAATGCATTAGTCATTTCAAGCATAGAATCTCTTGAGTAAGAGAGAGAGAGTCTAAGCCTTGAAGTCTGAAACTTCTCACCCTAGTGTACTGCCTATCAGTTTTGCCTTAGTCTCAGAGGGCATGATAATCATTTTTATGCAAGTCTGCTAACGGGTATATGTGTCATTGGGTGGTCCCCAGCACATGCTAGTAACCTAGATTACCAGGAATTTTAGGTAATTTTACCCCTGAATGGAGATTTTTGTATCCCATTCAGGACTTCTCTTGACATTGCTGCATAGTAAATGAGGTCTTATGTTATTATTTTTGGAAAATCCACTGTTTGCACTATATCAAAGAAACCCGCAAATGTATCAGTGATGCAATCTAAGGCCATCTGTACTCTTATGAAATTTTTGTGTTATACCTGATACCATTAAGAAACCTTCACTGCCTAAGTTTTCCTGAAACAAAAAAATATTTATCTTCCAATTCAGTGTGAATGTAATTATTCTCCAGGTGGAAGCATTATTTTGATTTGGCATTTACCAGATAAAGGTGGAAAAATACTAATTATACCACAAGGTACAAAATCACTTGCTGGAATCATATTACCTCTCCAAAAGTTATCAATCAGCTATCTACAATACAGTGGATTTCATTATAATTTTAATATGCAGTTCATTGTATTCTTCATCTGAAAGGAATCTGGGTTGTTGGGTGTACCTTAGGATGACCCTTATTTTTCAGAATTAGGAAAAGTTATGTTTTCCTACTCTCAAATCAAGGCGAATGATTTTTTCTCTGTGGAATATCTTCTACTCTCAAAATGATCGAAATGAAGTTTATATTCATGTGCTAAAATTTGGTCACTTTTAATTGACAGGAACCCGTGCCCTAAGGGCCGTAAGTACTTCTGGCCTAAATATGCATTTTTTTGGGCTGTAAAAGCACTATTTTAATGAAAAATGCAAATGTAAAGCCCTTCAGAGCCAAATATTTGTTTGTTTTCACCTATCTCAAAGCGTTTCTGAGGTATGGTCCCTCACAATGCGATCCACTGCACAGGGTGCTAACCCGCACCACGGCACCGCCGAGGTAAGGCCCGCACCTTTCCCTTCCGCAGCTAGAGACTTCCCCTCCAACCCCTCCCTGCCCCATCTTAGAGTCAATGGTCTCAGTGGACAAATCTCAATTTAAAGTGCAGAATTTTACCATGTGTTCCTTGGGTATCATGGTTAACAACGTTAAATTCTACAATGTACTCAACAATGCCACCATTATGCATGTCAAATATCATACTGAGATTCCCTAGGATTGCACTTACTTTCAAAAAGTGTAAATAGACATGACCAATTTTCCAGTAAAAATTGGTCAATTTATTTCCTTACGTGTCCTTGAACATGTAGTAACCACTATAAAATAACATTTACAGTTGTTATATTTTTTATCTCCCACTGACAATCCGTTATTGGCACTTTAAGTGTGTTTGCACACGTCAGGGGTTGTCCTTCGATGAAAATTAACTCTTAGTCATAAATTTTGATAGCTCTCTTCCATCTTTGCAACTGAATTAAAATCTTAAAATAGTTTCATTCCTCTCTCTGCGCAGCAATTCACCACCTGAAGGCTGTTAATAATTCGCAAGCAGTTCTGTTAGTCCAAATGTTCATCCCATTCTTGCATGGGGACATCAAAGAATCCCATTCGTATTTTCAACTGCTTTCTCGAATTAGTTGTGGAAAACTCTGGCAAAGATGACTTAGGAAGGTCTTGCAGTTTGGGAGATACTTTCTTAGGTGGATCTGGTCTTCCCTCACATGTCCTGATACGATTTATGTTTTCTTTTTCACGCCCAGAAAGGTATTTGTCTAACAGTGGGACTCCTACTTTAAGGGGGCTGCTAGATTCCCCTCTACGCATTCAAGCGTGATAACTCTGACTTTGAAATTGGTGCATTTAAAACTAAATAATAATTGAATAAGTTAAGTGTGCTTTGACGAGATTCCAAGTCCTTCACTCTTCTTTCACACAGTGTTTCTTCTTGCTGTAGCGTGTTTTATAGTCTCTCAGCAATTCCTTTTTTCTTTTCTGATCATGCTAAAATTATTCCCACCAATACATGCATTTCGAGGTCCTCTTTTATCAAGCAAGAATTTGACTTTTTCAGCCCAACCACATTTATCCGGAAGAATTACCACACTCTCCTGCTCATGCGTTAAAAATATATGGTACCTCTCTTTGCAATGTTGAACAAATTATCGACTTATGACAAAAAGGCTTCTTTTTTCTTGATCTCCATGGCACTTCCTTCTCTATCTTTAAGATGTGTTCTCTATCTTTAAGTTCCTCCATTCCTCGTGTGCTGTCTCCAGTTTTTCAATCACCTTTACTTTCGTAATAGTTGGAATTCTGGTTTTGTTCCAAAAATGACACACATTTCTTGTGGTTTTCCTCACCTAAATCTAACATCCTTCGAGCTCCTTAAGTGATGGAAAAAACACATAGAACTACTCTTACTGTTGGTAGCTTTGAGCCAAGTATTTCTTCACTTTCATTTCCCATTTCACTTTCATTGCCATTCATACCTAATTTTACTCTTAATTTCATACCTTGCCCCGTTGGCCTATTTTGAGCCTGAATGACGCATTTATCCACGATAAATTAGTTATTTCACTAATTTGGTTCTTTTACTGCAAAACATTGTCACTTCCTTTCCTTGCAAACTAATCATAAGAGATGGAAGAGGAACTGATCTAATGTAGAGTTCCAATAAAAGATTGAACCACTATAAAAAGGATAGCAATATAAAACGTAAGCATCAATAAATATGGAACCATTAAAGAATCATTAAATTGGTAGTCTCAGAAGTGACATTGTAGAATTTAACGTTGTTAACCATGATACCCAAGGAACACATGGTAAAATTCCGCTCTTTAAATTGAGATTTTTCCACCGAGACCATTTACTCTAAGATGGGGTGGGGAGGGGTTGGAGGGGAAGTCTCTAGCTGTGGAAGGGAATGGTGTAGGCCTTACCTTGGCGGCGCCATGGCGCAGGTGAGTGCACTGTGCAGTGGATTGCATTGCGAGAGACCATATCTCAGAGATGCTTAGAGATAGGTGAAAACAAATGAAAATTTGGCTCTGAAGGGCTTTACTTTTGCGTTTTTCATTAAAATAGTGCTTTTACAGCCCAAAAAAATGCATATTTAGGCCTGAAGTACTTACGGCCCTTGGGGCACAGGTTCTCATCAATTAAAAGTGACCAAATTTTAGCACATGAATATAAACTTCATTTAGATTATTTTGAGAGTAGGAAAACATTACTTTTCCCAATTCTGAAAAATAAGGGACACCCTAGTGTACCTCCTTCAAATCTGTTTCAAGTTTGACAATCACACACAGAATGCTTGATGTTAAGACTTTTAGTCTACATGCTGATGTATAGCTTGGAATTTGCTTAGAGATAGCTTAGAGTTAGGAGTTTGTGCTCAGCAAGCCTAGAGCTGAGGTTAAACTGCACTTAGGGATAAAAGAGCCATATGTCTTATATATCATCCTCATGTGAGAAAAAAACAAATTTTAAGATGTCGGTGCTGTAGCAGTAGCATTTTGGCAAAATAAATTATCATTGAAAATGCCTCCATTGATTTTAATTAAAATAACTCTAAATGGACATTGCAGAATTAATTCCTCAGAATTTTCAGTGGATATTGCAGATTTAGTCTACCATTTTTCATTATATAATGTCTGGAAAATTCTCAGGATACTCTCCAGTTCAGAGCATTACAAGCCTTGGAGTACCTATTATGGCATAATTATGTGTTTTATTCTGTTTTGAGAAAGCATTACAAAACTGAATGAAGAAACCTGTATTTATTTGTGAAAAGTGAGAAATTTATAAAATGGGAGTCCAGTCTCTGTTGAAAATGTTTAGCAGGTGGCCTAGAAGTTTTAGTCATTCCTAGCAAGTTATGTCAGTAAATAAAATTTCGAGGTCAAAACTTTAATTTTAGGTGCAATAAGAGTTTTCTTCGCCCTTATCGTGAAGGTATTCTACCAAGTCAAACGTTTTACTACTAACGTCGACGATTACCTTAATTTATCGCCAATTGTGTACTTGATTCCTCGTTGCTGGCATAGCAGTTACAGAGTAGGGGGGGGGGGGATGTAATAGTAAAGTACCTAATGTAAAACATATTTCAATGACTACATCTGGTCTACGTCAGTTATATACTAGATGTAGTTGTTAAAATTGGGTTAACATCAAGCGTACTGCAAACTTTGTGCTCTCGGGGAATATGAGGAGGAGAGAGCAGGGGAAATCTGCATTTAGGCCTTGAGTGGTTTAAGATGTGAATTAGTTTTTTTTTGTTCAAAATTTCACAATTTGTTGTTGAAAGGTGTTAAGTCAGCACAACACCTCCTTTCAATTTTTATTATTTTCCAACTTGGCAAACCATTAACTTGAGCTGGTGAATGAAGAAATGTATAAGGACATGTTAATGAAATTTTTAAGCAGCCTGCCATACAGGCCCGTAAGCTAGATGAATGCACAAACTGCGTGAATGACTTGAGTATACCTACACTAAGGTATTAAAGGCATATGTCTTGCCAGTGGGAATAAAATTCAGGCACAACTTCAGCAGCATTATATTTCGTCTATTACCAATGGTTATATTCTAAATATTTGACAGACAGTACTCTCATGAATTAATTTAAAATAAGTGAGGCCCTAGGCTAAGAAGTTTTTTAAAGCTCTTTCAAATGTGTATTGAAACATTTAAAACTAACCAAATATTTTAGGCCCTTTCTTAGCTGTAGCTTTTATAGCTTTTTGGTAATTCTGGACCTGGGTATGCTTTATCAGACCTTTTAAAAAATATTCCAGCTGGCAAAACTGTCAATGTTGTAAGCAAATGCCTTGGAAATACCCAAAGAAATTTAGCGATTAACTGATCAATGCTTTGGAAGCCTTCAAAAGAAGAAAAAAAGGTTTCCTGTAACAACCAGTATGGAAAACTTTGAAATCTTTAATTACCATATGGCGGTACTGATCAATATCAGCTGAATATCACCACTGTCTGTAGCAGTAGTTTAGTTATTTTGAGCTAGGCAACTGGCAGCTGAGATTATTTGAACTATTCAGGATTGGTCAGAAATTGTGCTGTGGCAAACATTTTTCTTGAAAAGGAACAAGGGTGGAGTGGAGCATCAGCCTTCTCTCAATCCTTTTACTGCTGTTGGCCTATTTATTGGTTGACTTTGTTTTACTTTTAGGTAGTGATTATAGTACCTCTGCCTCAGAATTTAGGTTATTTATATTAATTATATCATTCTTCCCAACCAAAAATATTTTTAGTTGGTGAGATCAAATCATTTGAAGTTCATTCCATAAAATTAAGTGCTTAAAGTACCTAATGTCAAATCAGTCGTCTTGCTAACCTCATGCAAATGGGCTTGGCAGTCTTTGCACAGTGCACCTACTAGGGGCTAGAACTAAATAGGTTATGAAAAGGTGGCAGAGGGTTCCATCCCGTGGATGGAGCCCTAGACTGTTAGTAGGTCATGCATAGCATTTCAAGTGGGGAGTGGCATGCAACAAGAAATGTCTACCTTTCAAACTCACGTCCATTTGAATGTCAGCAAAGCACCAGCCTCAAAATCGACCTCCCCTATTTTGTCCACTCACAGGTGGAAGTTTCATAGCATGACTTTTTCCATTAGTGTGTAAAGCAGAATTGATAATTTTGCCCTCTCAGCATTTAAGTATTTCCTTTGGTTTTCAATAGTTATGATTTTTTTGCTTAATCAAAGTCTCAAAAATTCATAGAAGGGAGATTGTATGTTTTCAGTTGATTACTTATTCACTCTTTGTTGCACTCTCTCACTTTGATGTTCATGCATATTAGTTAATCGTGTGATAAAGTGTCTCTGCTCTAATAGCTGTGATAACACTGAGGGTATTAGGACTCAAATTTCACGGTTAACATTTTTGATAGGGTACATCAAATGGAAAGAAAATCAGATTCCATGTGAAATAAAATTGCCTATAATGAAGTTAAGTCTAAAGGTAGATGCAACATTCATGTCCCTAGTGGATTCTATCTTGTGACCTATGGGTTGAATGGCTGGCATGTAACTGACCTGAATCTTCAAGGTTGGTGAAATGGAGTCAGAAAGTGTAGGAGAAGTTAGAATACGTGACTGTGGTTATAATGCAGGGATATATCATTTGATGAACTCATCACAAATGCTTTCTTTGTGGCAAGGAGACCAGTTTTGTAATTCAGCGGAAATGGAATCTTTTTGTTTGTACTGCTTGGAGTGTAGGGAAATGGTTGACTGGTGCGTGGAATAGCATGAAAAGTGTAAAGTTGGCACACTTTTGATGGCAAATTGGAAATATCTGGCACATCTAATCTCCTCTGGAATCTGTTTCTAGGTTAGGTGGCAACAAATTAGGGCATGATGTGTGGACTCGTTAATCCAATGGAATTTTAGGTAATTATCAACATGAAGAAAGGAGCATCCGCTGAAGAATTGAAATTTAAATTTGGGTGATTCATTTGATTTGTCAGAGCATTCAAGTCTGCTTTGTTGTGTATAGTATCATGTCTATTCTTACATTTTTCTCTCCTGACTGCCATGACTTTAGTGTGAAATGAAAAGTATATATGTCCCTGTGCCCTATCCCAGTTACAGTAATTGGGACCTGATACAGAGAAATATGATATTTATCACACTTTTTCTTGAATGAATCACACCAGAATGTATTTGTAAGAAATGATGCCTATTCATGAAGCTGTTGAGTTTCATTCAAATGAAAAAATCTTGTATTTAAACTAAATTTAAGGATATATACATATATATGTTTTCCTGTTAATTTTGTGCCAGTGATTGAATGGATTGACTGAAATGTCTTTTTTATGATCAAATGTCTGGTGATTATGTATTTCTTTTTATGGTTTTAGCTCATTTTCAGTTTTCAAATTTTAGTTTGGTGAGGGGACTTATGTGCATGGGCTGTTTTTGTTTTGGGCTTTTGTTCTGTCCTTTGGGTTACCTAGTTTGTTTAATGTTTTGTTTCATCCAGCTTGACTCATATTAATTTATCTATTTACCTTAATTTTTTCCATTAATTAGTTCTTTCTGTGCCATAGCATTACTAATCAACCATGTAACTAACAAATACCATACTTGTAGGCTGGTGTGAATGTTGAATGGTGAATTGTGCGTGGAATTAGTATTGTGACCATTGATTTTGCCTTATTATAGCTAGGTACATATCTTCCCATATTTTATATGAAAACCCCAGATTTACCTTTTTCACTGCATGATGCTTTCATAATGTGGTGAAAATATCATTTTTTATGCCATAAAATAGGGTGTTTCGGATGTACAGTTTCAATAACTTAAAACTTCAGATTTGGGATCAATTTTTGTCATTTTTTCCAGTACATGTGTATAAAAAAAGATGTGCAACAGAAAGAAACATCATAAAGATAAACCATTATATCACAATGCTTCTTGGGCAAATATAATAGTATAATGAAAAAAGTATTGATTTCAAAATCTCAAGTGTCATTCACTCCAAAAAAAATTACCTGTGTGAGTGCCCAAATATCAAAAGTATTCCATATCTTGTTACTAGGTATACCAATAAAAGTTCTTATTGAGTGGCATACTCTGGCACAAAGAAGTCTTGCATGTACTTTTCATAGTTTTTCTGCCTGTTTTAGTGACAATTAAAAGCAAAAAACATATTTTTGGTCCAGAAATATAGAAAAAATTTATACTGGTACACAATTCTTATACCACCCCAAAGAATCAGTTACTACATAAAACCAACTTACTGTTAGACATACATAGAATGCAAATTTACACTAAATGAAGGACGGGATGAATATGAGTTGAGAAGGCATCAGAAGGAAACATCCTTGTGCCAATCAAAGCAATGGAAACTGATGAGGTTCATTCTGTGGAGAACAGCATATGATACTTCTGTACAGGAACTAAAAACATTTAAAAAATCCTCAAAAGTCATTTGACCTTTGTTAGTGGTGAAATTAGTTTTTATTTTGATCTTGATAACATGTGTCGCAATGTTTTAAGTTACTTTCATGTGCTGCTGGAAATAATGGCATGTTATGAAAAATCGTTTTAATTCTTTAAAATCTGTATTTATTTTCATGCTGTAGAGGAGTTTACAGATTCATTACAGACATTTGGAAAGTAATTTTTGTGAAACGTATGGAATTATAAGGCACTTGACTTCCATCATTAAGAGAGCACATGAAATGTGTCCAAAACATCCTGGTTTTATGGTATATTGCATCGACATAATTGGCTTTATTAATGATTTTAGGGTTTCACCACATCTTGACACTTATTCAACGTACTTATAACCATGCATGCATGACTAGTTACTCTACACTGAAGTATTACTCCATGTAGTATTGCCACAGTGTAGAGCAATTGCTCGCTCAAATACTTCTTTCTTTAAGTGGAAACAAAAATAATTGTCCTACAGTTTTATATCCTGATTGTATTTCAATTTCAAAAAGGTTAAACCCCTTTTGTGAATTATAGCAGGTGTTTATTGTTCAAAAATGTTATCATCTGTCCCTATGAGGCCAAGAAATAACAAGAAACAAATTGTGATTGCTGTTGGCAGGCATCTAATCAGTACAAGTTACATGATTCTAAGACTGCAGTTTCAGCGTATATAATTCTATTTGAAAACAAAAACAGTCCTTGCTGAGAGATTATTTTGGCTGACAGCTATGTATCTATAGATATGTGGCTGTTTTGCTTAAGGTTTTTACTTTAATAGTCATTTATTTTTTGTGCCTGAGAAATGGCTTTTCCAGTCAGTATGTACCTGATGACTTCAGTGTTGGCATGAACTGATAAGTTTGTATCCTATACCATTTGCTTTAATTTTTTCTGGGCATTGGATTTCACAAAAATGGAAAGGGGAATTTAAAAGAAGATATTTTTATTTGCTCATTCAATTTCTTTGAGGAAGTTGATGATAATCATTTACTCAGTAGTATACAGTAGGTACCCCACATTCTTTTCCTTTTCAAAGTATACAAATGGAAATAGTCTAACTTATGTAGTATGGGAGAGTATGACTGACATCTTTGCAGCAACTTTTTCCTATTCTTGTACATCTATTTTTGCTTTTTAATACTCATACATTGTATATTTTTCCATTTACTCCCAATATCCTCTCTCATACACCATATTTATTGGTAATTTTTTATCACTTTTCAATCAGTTCAAATCAATTTTCTATCTATTTTTCTTATTTTCAGTCTATTTCTTTATCTGACACCATTTATTCATTTTTTGTGTTTTTATTAATGAACTATCTGACATTTGTTGGCATCACCAGTCCAGCAAAAGACACTGCTCATCATACTTATCATATTCTTACTGCAAACGTAACTGTTAGTTTTTGGTCCCTGAATAACCGCATTTTATATTCATTTTGGAGCAACTTTCATTTAATTTTTCTTCATTGGACAAATTACAATTTTTTGGTATGCTGTACATATAATCTCCATTTTTCAGCAGCATCCCTATGCCATTTAATTTCTTTATTTTGAAGGAGGTGCAGAATACAAAATGTATGTTTGAAGAAATAGAGTTTGAATAGTACATCTTTGTATCTAAAAATCAACTCTTTCATGTGCAGCAAAAGTTGTTTCTGTGCTTTTCACACACATACATTCGATTGTAATAAATTATTACACATATAATTTACGATTTTCCTTCCTTGGTAATCATTTTCTCTCCAGCTGGTACTGTGGCTTCTCATTCCTCTCCAACTTCTCAGACCAATGTTGTAAAATGTCATGGACTAGTTGCCTGTCAACATATGGTCACTGTTCCTTCCCACATGTCTTGGCACACCTATGGATGCTCTCTGCCATTTGGAAATGATATTTCTTTTCTACTCAGAGAAGTCATTTCAGTGTATAATAGTGTATTAAGTTCTTAAACAGCCTCATTGCTTAAAGTGTTCTAATTCTATGCTAATAATACTATGGGGAACTTATAAATGTAGATGATATAGCCTTAGTACACACCCTCTCTTCCTCTCCTCATGTACTCTAAAATAAACATATTATTTGAGTTTCAAACTTGGAATAATTCATGTACAGAGCTCAGAACTTCACAGCTCAGAAAATGAGTAAAATTCATGCCATTTTGAGTTGGGGTCTCGGGGAAGGTAGTTAAGATTAGAGGCAGACTGAGGAGAGAGTTAATTTGAGTCTCAGAGATGTGGTGTGGTCATTGGTGGGTCTGCGAGAAGTGATTCAGCCATAGAAGTGACAGGGTGGTACTTTTTAGCAGCCAGTCCCCATGCCGGTGTGCAGAGAGTGCCTGGGTACTGCAGCTAAGAACCGAGAAGGATGTCCAGAGCCTCTGAGCTCATGCTCCGAGTGCGGCGTGTCAGTGCATGCCACGTGCTTGTCAGTGGCCGGGAGTGGCGGTGGGAGGGGTTGGGCAGGAAATGAGCTACTCTGCTCCCGGCTTCAAGCAGGTGCTACGTGGTGCTGTGAAGAGTGCCGCACATGTGCCAGATGTGGTCAACTGGGAGAGCAGGTCTGTTTTCATCGTGCCTGCTGCTTCTTTTACTCTTATTTCCCTCTGCAAAGTATTTGCTCATCTGCAGTGTTTTCTGAAAGCTAATTTATGTTGTAGATGAATTTGAAGAAAGTAATGTCAATTGTATGGGCACAGTGTACTTTGTTTCAGTACTGGCAGGTGTATGCTCCAAAGACTGGTATTCAATTAAGCCAGTTGCAATTGCTTTTCATTAATACTGAGTAGTTACTTCGGTGCTGAAATTATTTCATAGATGCTTTTTTGCTTAACTTCTAGAATTTGAAGCATTGGTCCCTACAGGTTGACTTACTTCAATGAATAACATACACTTGATTAAGAATATTCAAATGAGTTTCCTTCAGACTTCTTAGTCTGCTTACTTAATCCTACTTTTGAATAGCATGTAGATCAATGTCTGTATGCTTATATGTTTGCATGAATGCTTCTCACCTGATATATAGATTTAATGAATATGACCATCGTTGTGGATAGTACCTCAGCTTATATTAGCTGAGGTAAGGGAAGTGATTTCAGAAAACTTCATTCGCTGAGAAATTCAGTCCCTGATTAGCTCTCAACATTGCTACATGAATCTTTTATGAATTGTTACACTCATCATCATTTCAAATTAGGTGGCCAGAGTACAAGTGATAAAGCTTGACCATTACGTGCTCAAGGTGCCGATATATGGCTTCCTATGTTTTCCTTAAATGCCTAGTATATCAGCTCAAGATAAAAATTGTTTTTCTTAAACATAGTTTCATTAAAAAATGAATATGGAATTGACTAATGGAAAAAAATTATAATTGAGCTTAACATTGCTTGAAGTATTATGTTTAAATTTCAAACTTTGAGGTCAAATGTCAGGCTTCCAAAAATATCTTTAAACAAAGAGTAAATATTTTCAAGACAAACAAAGAGTAAATATTTTTCAATTTTTAAACATTATGTGTGTTTCTTTGAGGGAAAAACTAATTGCCGTGGTAGCAAAAGGATTAATCATAAATGTGGTCTTGGTTAGGTTGAACGATACTACCAATCTGATATCTCTCACTTTATCTTCATTCTCTTCATTTATTTGTTTGTTGTCCTGCTCTCCAGTTTTTCTCAATTAATGCATCAAAAAGTGACATTGGGGAATTCTTTAAATGTTGTCTTCTGGCAATGCTGATTATTTGAAAACTTTGACTGGTTTCTGTTGTTTATTATGAAATTAGTTTTATTAAAATAGATACAACTAAATCAGTTTTTAAATTGAAGTGCTTATGCACTTAGTTGTGTAACAATATTACATGGAGTGGAGAGCTATGCTTGAAACTTAAATGCCATAACAAGGAACCTTGTAGAGTGAATTGTATAAATAGGTCTTCATTGTCTTTTGGGGTTAAATCTTTTTCACTGTTTTAGTTCTCATTTTTTATAATAATTATTAGAATAACTTAGCATTATCATTATTAGCTTAAATTATCTGTGCTAACATCTATGTGTTTGTATTTTTTCTTGTCATATTGCATAGAGAATACACTATTTTTTCCTTACCATCCTGTGCAGTCTCTTAGTAGTGCTTATACTTCATATATTTTGCATTGTAGGATGAAAGGGGTTTTAAATTTTGTCTTTTAACACATAATTATTGTCTGACATAAATATGGTGAATGCTCTTATTGTGTATAATTTTTTAATGTTTTGAATGTAATACTGCATGCCATAATGTCCAAAAAAATTTGTAAAATTTAAACAAAAAAGTTTCAATTAGATACTCGTGCATTTATTTCCATGATACACAATGTTATCCCTTTTTCTCCTGTATCAGGAATATTAAGAGTTACATACCTGAGTTTTGAGCTTAGTTTCTCTGTATGGTTACAGTCTTAGAATACACCAATGATTTGTTGTTCATCACTTTATTTTTCATGTTTTGATTGATGGATTTATTTTATGCACTGTTTGAATACTTCAACTATGGGATTGTAAAACTAACATTTTGTCATAAAAATAAAGTAATAATTGCAATTATGTTTTTGTGTTATTAATTTTCAATTTATGATTACTTAAATTTTTTTCAGAAATAATTGTTTACTTTCACTGCTGTTAATATATGCTTATAGTTATGATTGATGGTAGATTTTTATATCAATGAATGTTCAATATAGAACACAATATAGGGAGAAATTATCAGTAAATGATATAGAACTACCAAAATTCACATTGTAAACTTACAGATTACACATGTGAGTAGGACGTTTTTATGAAATGAGGCATCATCGGCCTTTTGATTTACTTATCAGGTACATTTATCATCCAGCTTGCATGAACTACTCAAGACATCGATTTAAAACATAACATGTTTCCATTCATGCCTCACCTTACAAATTTATCTAAATCGGTAGTAAATTTTTATTTTATGATGTTTGATACCTAGTGACTTCACAATGAGCAGTTGAGGAAAAAATTAATCTTTTCTTTGAACAAGTTGCTACGTAATATCATGAACAATCATTTTTATCTTCATTTTCATCTGACTAGTTCACAAGGAATCAATCAAATCAATGAATGAATGTGAATTGAAAATGAATTGATTATTCTATGAAAACCCAATACTTAATTTGATGTGTGTATAATTGTACAATCATTATGATTCTGACCATGTATTGCATTTGCTTTTAATGTCTTGAGTAGTAAGCTACTTTTAATGTTACAGTTTCCACTACTATTCTCAGTCTAATCAATGATGATTAAGGATTGGTCTGGTTTGTATGCATAAAAGGTAGTGACGGATGTGCCTTAGTATTACAATAGTTAATGTTATTCTACAAATTATAAAAGCACAAGGGTTTCTTCATGGGAGATCTGGTTAAATAGTGTGTTCTCTATTCTCCTTATCTATTCATATTTTTCTTTAGATATTCAGGTATATAAACCTACTATAGCTTATGGAATCTTGTGATAGTTAGGGCATTGTTCTTAGTTTTTTCAAATGCATGCTTCTGGTATTACTTGCATGGAAATAGGCCAAATTTTTGTAAGTACCCCTTATATAGTTCAGTAAATTACTGTTTTGAATTTTGGAATGCAATTCTAACTGTTATTTAAGTTTACATGTTATTAGGAGTGATGAAAATGGTAAAAGCATAAATGTTATCGCTTTATATGTGTGAACTATTAATCCTTCTTTTCGAATAACTTGATCATTCGCTTCATAATTGACAGAATGTTCTCCTGTTATGCTGCAACTGTGGTCGAACCCATCATGTCAGCTGTTTGGAGCAACACCCTAGTGCTTCTTCAGACAAGAGATCAGGCTTTCTGTTTTGTAAAAACTGCTTAGCAAATCAAAACATCAACTCTAAGAACCTGAAGGGTACCAAAAAAGCGGTGAAAAGTCGCCATAGTGGAAACTTCAATTACAGGTGAGTTTTCCTTCCTATTTCATTCATGAATATGGAAATCAGTTTTTTTTGTGAATAGTGAATGACTTTTTTACAAGTACTTAATAGCTTTACTAAAAGTTACCTGATATATTTACAAATGTAAGGGGAAATATTTTTGGAAAGGGGAAATACATTTTGGAAAAATATCACAAAATGTCTCTTATGAGTAGTGATGGCTTATAGCATTATTATTTTAGTGTTACTTACATGCTGCAGTATGTGCCCATTGCAATGCATTGCTTATAGATGTAACTGTATAATTAGTCACAGAAAATTGTTTACTTTTTATTTCAAATATTTTGTTTAGAATATTAGTCATTGTTTTTGCACATACCTAGTGTGCGTCCACAGGCTTAAGTGGTGCTTGCTGATGTCATTCCCATATTTTTTTACTTTAAAGTGTTCGCTATATTGTAGCATATTATTTTACCGCTACAATTGATTAAATGCTGAAAATCAGGGACTGCTCATTGTTGCTAGGATCATCATCATCAATCCGTAAGCCTAAGATTGGTTTGGTATAGCTCTCTACTTCATTCATCTTTAAGTCAACTCTTAATATTAGGGATGTGTCAATTCTCGATATCACCAATTCTCGTGGGTTGATATCGGTACGAGAATCGATTGCCTAAAGTCGATACCAATACCATCAATACTAGGGATGGTCGGATTTTTAATTTTAAATTTTTGCGGCTTAGCGATCAAAACACCTCGTGAATGGAATATGGGTGCATTAGATATTGAAAGGAGAGGTTGTGTACGTACATATGGTCACAATATTAGATGAAAAATTTTCTGTTCAACTAGAAGAAAAATAAATAAATATGACTATTTTCCCCATTGCCCCGGTGTCGCAAGAAAAAAATTCGTAGAATGCCACTCGGGTAGCGTACATTTGAAGGGAACAGGCGGCCACCGAGAGCTAGTGTCCTGAAGGAAGTTCAATTCCTATCTTAGTTTATCATTTTCTTTCAGTCATTACATCCAACATTTTATCATCCAATTTAAAACCCTTACATTTAAATACTCACATTTTTATACTTTTATTGTTTAAATTAGAATTACGAATGTATCACTAAAAATTAGGAATGGGAGGGTCTAATCCAAAGACTCAAAGATCTTGCATTTCATTCGCTACAAAATCATATCCGAGACAGTATAAATTCGGATCCGGATCGGAAATTTTTAAATTTCGTGGCCTAATGATCGATGTGCCCCGCGAACGGAATGTAGGTACGGTAGATACTGACAAGGAGAGGATTTGTAACTCGGGTCATGAAATGAGATGAAAATTTTTTCCGTGCTACTGGAGCAAAATAAAGAAATACATATCTTGGCCTTTAACTCCACAGGCCGGGATGCGCGGGAAAAATAAATAAAGAAGAATGTCACGTGGGTCGCCTACATTCGCCGGACTTGCATGAACCGATGATAGTTGAGGATAGCGGTTAAAAATGAGAGCTAGTATGCTATTGGTCACACTTTCGATCCTTAACACTGCCTAGTAATACCATCAATGCTGTATTCCTAGGGTAAGGCAAGAAGGCAGTTAAAAAAGGATATCATCAGAAATTTCATTTCAATATATAAGTCAACAAATGAAACAAAAATAATAAAATTTGGCATTAGTAAAAGTGATTGGAAAAATATTTTATTACAGCATTAAAACTGTGGAAACAATACATCAATTTTACAATGTATTTTTTTAAGTGGTGAATTTTAAAATCTACTTTGTAGATAGATGTAGAACTTTACAAATGTGGATACAGACTAATTGGAATCTCCTGACCGCATTAAAAAGTTTTTGTTTCTAAAATAGAGTTTGAAAGCATTCAAGGGTAATTATTTTGAATCTGTTATGACACTTTTTGTCTAATACTAAACATGCTTGTGCAAAAAAATATAACTCAGTGTATCAAACAGTTTTTATTTTCATAATGTCATCATAGTGCAAAATCAGAAGTTTTTCCCAAAGTAAATAGTATATTCAAATTTTTGTTTTTTAAAATATATTTTTAGATTTCATGGAACATTTTAAAAATAATGATCAGGAAAAATAGGTAGATGTGTATAGGTCAATGGTATCGGTATCTAGAATCATTTTTTCAGGAATTGGAATCGGTATCGAGAATCAATAAATTTTGGTATCGACTCATCTCTACTTAATATTTATCTAATTCTTCTATTTTATCATATTTACTACTTTCTCCTTATGTCTCATATTAGGCCTTCGTATCAATTATTCCCTTATGCCTTCCTTCTATGACTATCTGCATTAGACCATCATGTTTCAAGATATGTCAGATAAGTGTGTCCTATCTTATTTCTTAATTTTTCATTTAATTTCTCTTTTCTCCCAACACTTAGGCCTTTCTTCATGATAGTTACTCAGTCTAAACATTTTAACTTCGTCAATAATGTCACATTTTACATCCTTCAAATTTTGACTTCCCTGCAGTTGCCATTGTCTATGCCTTGCTACTGTGTACAATTATGTCCTATTTTTCAATGTTAGTGATGCTTTCCTACTTCCAAATGTGTATTTCTGGCCACAGTAGATTCTTTTTCTGGTAAAAGTGTCTTCACCTTTGCTTTCCTAGTATTTCCTTCTGGTGGTCTATTCATTTCCTCTGAGCACCCAAGAACTTAAAAACCCATTATGAGTAGATCATGTCCCTCAAATCATCTTTTCAGAAAATATGGTGATGGGAAAACTGATTTGCATAGTTTTGTACATTGTGGCATAGAAATTCAGTGGGAGGCCTGCAACTGAGAAGTCTCTCAGAGAGAAGAGCTCTCCAGGTTATGAGTCTGGTAATGGTGTCTGTAAGAAGCACAGTGGGCAGGCGGTCACTTTCTATCCTAGTAATTGATTTGGTTACCAAGGAAGCTGTAATACCATATGAATTTTTGCAGTACCTGCCCATAGAGCACAAAGTTTGCAGTATACCTACCTAATATAAACCATATTTTAATGTCTACATCTGTTATATACCCAGGGTTGCCAGATTCCTGAAAAAAATAAGGGACAGGTGTGCTGTTGAGGAAATCACTGTGTGACATAATCGACAACTAGTGAACTTCCTTTAAGAATGATTTTACGGATGTTATATCGACATCACTGGGCAGTTTATTATTAAATAATAAATACCTTTACCAGTATTACATATACTGAAAATAACATTTTCTTTCCTTACGTGGGACATTTAGCACAAATACGGGACTGTCCCGTAAAATCTGGGACGTCTGGCAACCCTGTGTATACCAGATGTAGGCATTATAGTTGGGTTTACATTAGGTATCCTGCCCTCAGGGTAAGCTCTCATCTGAATTTTTGTGTATTGGCTTTCAAAGTTTTATATTGTCATTGTCTATAGACTTCAATTTTCTGAACAGAAACAAGACTTTCATGGTTTTATGAGCATATTTTCACACGTCATGAAACTAGTGAAGAGTGATGATAACGCCAAGGCATTATTTACATGCTGTCAGTGTGTATTACTTGCGTGATACACTGAATTGGAAAACTTATTGGTGACTGAAATTTGCATGCTAAAATATGCCCTAGGAAGACAGGAATACGAGGGTTCATTTCCAGGTAGGTGAGGGGAGTGCGATAGAGAAAACTTGGATACATAACCCAGGAAAGCCATTTGCTGTGTGTCACAATGTAAGTGGCCGATGGTGAGAGAGAAGAACTCTCACTTTATAAATCTTTCAATAATACTAGTAAATGTTTGTGGGAGTTGGTTGTGTAGGAAAACATGGAAGATGTACCCATGATACTCTCCTAATTTTCTTGAGTACACCAGAACCTAAATGGTAAGCAATCATTCTTGCAAATTTTAAGTGAGAAAAGCCCTTCATTAATAAAATTTAACTTTCTTTTGATTTTCATATTTGTTATAATTCCAATTGAGTCTGCCATTTCAGCTTGCTTAAGGGACTTTCATTTCAGAGAACATTCACAAGCAATCTTTATTCTTAAGCTGTTACGACATGTATGTTATTATAGAATTGCATAATTATTATACTTTAGTCTACATTTTATCTCAATAGCTCCTTTAATTGAAAAACACTAGCAGTAATTAACTAATCAGCTCAGTTTTTTCATTCCTGTACACAATTTGATCAAATTTTGTAAGCATATTCTTGCCATGTATTGTTCATGAAAACAGCAAAGTGTGGGATGTGGATATTTCCTGAGTAATATTTTGATATAACTTAAGAGTTAGTTTCTCATCCACAGATTTAATTGTAGTAATGTTACTGGAGTTTGCTTAGAGGATGTAGCAGATTGACCATTAAGACAATGTATGTGACCTTTTAATGTAATATCTTTACCATTTGGTGAACCATGAAGCCAAATTACTGAGTTTCTCATGTGGCTATTGACGTCAGTCTTGTGCCGGAGAGTTGTGACTTCAGTGCTTGTGATGATGTAAATCAGCATAAAATCATTGACTAAAGCAAGATTCAAACCTGCAACCATTAGGTTTCTTGGTGGATGGTTAGCAAACTTGGGTACTTGGTTCAGGAAATAAGATCTCAGTGGGTTATACTTCACTAGATGCTCCTGTTGTCATAAATGTATTCATGTTAAGATGTATTACAAATTTTAGACTGAATCTTGCCAGGAAAGTCAGCTGGAGCTAAACTAGTTTTGAATGAAAGGGAAAAAATTCTCACAGTTAAAAAAAAACTCATTCTTACTAAATAGTTGTTATGAATAGCTGATTTTTCAGTCTTGTGAATTTTGTAATGTCATGTTTCTAGTGTGTAACCTTCAACCAAAGTAAAATACTGCACTGATTACTAGATTTTGAGGTCATTTTGAAGAAAGAATGTTACCGAAGATACATGGATATCTCTCCTTACACACACTATGTTCGATTCATCAGTTTCAGTTTTACAACAGCTATTCTCTATTGTCAATGAGAAAAACAGTGAATGCCCTACTGCCTAATTGCTATTTAATAGATAGTTGCAATTACCAGTATATAAATGACTGTTTTAAGCAGTTTTAGAAGACTAAAATATAAGTTAATTTTTAACCTAATAAATAATGATATGATTCATTGATGTAATTATATTGCTGGAGCAGTGTTCATAGTCGTACATTAGTGAACAACACAGTCATATAGTGTCTTGATAGCCACACAAATTCATGGTGATTAACAGTGAATATTGACCTAAATAAGTTCAAACACTCAAGGTCATAAATTGTCCATTGCCAAATTCATTTGTTTTATTCAAGTTTTTTGAGTATAAGATACTGATACTTCAGTTTGGGAGAGTAAACCATCCTATCCTGAGCTATAAATGAACTCTTTTTGAAGCTTTCATAGACATGAAATCACTATGGTAACGCATGAATGGTTTATAAAAAGATGTGCAGCTGTTTTATCTAAATATTCATTTAATATAAATTCATTGTTTACCAGAATCCAGATATTCCTGAGTAATTCTTGACCAGATCCCTCCCCTAAGTCATTTTATGGCCATCTGTTTCTATAGTAATTACTTTTAATTAGTTCCTATTCATTCCTTGTCTTTTAGTGGAAACTAAATAACCAAACTTTTCTTGCAGGTCATATCCAAGTTCAGGCGTTTCCAAGGAGCATAGGATTAAGAAAGGGAAGAGGCAACATGACAGCAGCTCGGGCTCAGAGGGTAATAACTCTTCCTTCCTTTATCAGTCGATTTGTGGTGGTCCAGGGACAGGTAGCACTTTTCGCAAGCCCAGAAGGTTGGAGGAAAAAAGTGATAAAATCTCAAAAGAGAAACAAAAGTTTTTTCGCCTAAGTGCATTCTATTCAAGCCCAAAACGAGCATTTGTGGTTGGAAACAATGGCCAGACTTTGGGAAAGTTGCCTTCAGGTGGCTCCTCAGGTGCTGGCCGAGGGAATGGGGTGGAGGTGGGGGGCAGCCGGAATGGTCACGGCACAAGCACTGACTCTGCTCTCACCCAGAGTGGCTCCTCCTCTTCTCTGAATCAAGGCAGCAAAGGAGTGTGGGCTAATTCCTTTTCCTCCCGAGACTCAAAACAATCCACCTCCACTGCTCTTCCCAAGCCATCCTCCTCTGCCGTCAGTCGTGTTGACTTCTCTCTTTCTCATTCCTCCAGACCTCTCAAAACAGTCACGCCTCCCAACCCATTAATTTGCCCAACTTCTAGTGATGCAATCCCCATAGTTATGGGTGGAATCTCCCATCAAAGAAGAATGGTAAGGAATGATGCTGCACATACTGGCACAATGGTTGGGAGTAGTGGCCAGAATAGCGGTGCATCCAATGCAGGAAAAATTGGCTGTAAATCCACTACGGAAGTCAGTGTTGGCGAAGGTAGTAAAAGTAGTTGGGAGGACAAGCTTAATTCCTCATCATCTTCATCATCCTCATCATCAAGTGTCTACTCGAAATTAAATGCCAACAAAGGTCAGTTGAAGGGACTCTTTGATGGGCTAAGCCACCTTTTCACGACTCCAACAGAGAGTAGAATGAGATCCATCCGGAACTATGCAACTGCTAGGAGGGCAGGGAAGCAAATTAAACCAAAGTCTGTGGAGGTCAAAGACTCAGTACCTGATGCAGTGAGTCGGTTCTCAGTCACCAAAACATCGGTAGCATCATCGAATCAAAACGTTAAAAAAATTCTGCACCTTAAAATGACATCAGGGGCTAGTATACCAGCTAATAACCAGCGGCTGTTGTCCCCCCAAAAGGATGTGCACAGACAAAGCCTTTCCCATCCTGTGTCATTGGTGTCGAGGACTGGAGAACGAAGTCACCTGAGACTACATAATAGTTCAGGGAGGTGTGATAAATCCTCTGATTCGTGTCACATGTCTCCATCAAAGTTGGTCAAAACAGCCGTGAAGAGTAAAAAGTTTGAGCTAGAGAGGAGGCGCTTGCTGAAGAGTGAGGTGGTGGTGGTGTCAGCAACTGGGTCCTTAGGCTGCACAAAGAATGTTTTTCCCCCAAGGGAGATGCTCCCCCGGCCTGCTGTCCCGACCACGCCTCTGCTGGAGGCTGGCGACAAGCTCCTGAAAACCTCGAAGAAAAGGAGCCCTCTCGGCAATGCCATCCCGACCCGATTTGTGCTGCCCATGCCAACTACGGGTAAGCCATGCTGTGGTTTACCTCCTACTTCCTCCATTGCCACTCCATTTGAACCCAGTCACTTGCTACGAGCAACCTCCCCATAAATCATTGCCCCAATTTTGAGCTGCTTGAACTTCTTAGAATGGCTGGACTAGACTGGAGTTTCCCTAGCTGAAAGAGTAGTGGAGTGACTGGATGCAGTGAGTGGATGTGCTAGGCAGCTTTGATAAAGCATGCTGTGGGATGTGGTGAAAGTTTAGAGGAAACGAAGCTTATCTTTGACCCTGTTGGAGGAGGTCAGCTCGTGGGAATGTGCTTCCTCCCACCCTCCCTCCTGGTTCCATGCTCTCTCAAGACACGGAAATGCTGCCAACCTCCCTCGTTGTCATTTCCATGTCTCATGCCCTGCTTTTAACTCTGGTGCCTTGCATTACATTTATTTTGCATTTTACCCAGTCAGTAAAACTTACTCGAGATTTTTCCCTCATACTCTTACTCTTTAAGGTGGACTAGTTTGTGTAAAACCAAAGAACTTTTGTTTTTGCTTTGTTTACTCCTCATTGCAATGACTGAACACATTCAACTAAGTTAATCATGTTTTGCATGGTGTGATTGTGGCCATTGGTATAACGTATGCTGTTCCAGGCTTTAAATAAGTCACTCATGCACATGCCTGACCTCTACATATCCAAAGTGGCCCTCTTTACCTACCTAGCTTTTGGCCCAAAGTTTCCATCCTAAGCTCGATGCACTGCACTTCAAAATCAAAATGTGTGATCTTGTCCGAGTCTAAAACTTATATGCTGGTTTTATTCAGGGCTTTTAATGGTAATATTTGACCGCAGGTATATCTGAAGTCTCTTTTTCTACCTCTAACCCGAAGGGCTGGCTATCCTGTTCTAATTTTTATGTAAAGCTATGATAATATTTTCAGCATGGGTGGGGATATGGTATTGAATATTGGATGGTGACTGATTTATGGTAAAATTTGTAACTGATTTCATGTGACCCTGTGTAATTGAAACTAAAATTTTAAGTACGTAGATATTTTACTTCCTTCCAAGTGCAATTATAATAAGCATGGCTAGGTTATCTGTTGCATTCACTAACTTACTGTTTGGAAACAGTTATATTTTACCTGACCTCTCCATCAGATCATTCAGTGACAGTAAACGGTTTCTAAAATTACCACTAAACTCAAGATTAACATTAGATTTACATGTTATGTGGATTTGTCCTTGCTGATGGGATATACATCATGCTAACATGCTTATGCATTTGTAGTTAATGCATAATTTAAAATGCCATCTGCTCAATGCTTGACTTGGTAAGGACATTATCCACCACAGCATTAGGATTAGTGTGTGTCACCTTTTATTCACTGTAGTAAGCAGTGATCTTGATGCACTTTGGATATACATCAGTTTGAATGACTCACCTATTGCTGCAGTAGTATTTTCTTAATGTTTTCATTAATGTAAATGCAAAACTTAGGAAACTCAATAAGCTCTTGTTTTGACAGTGAGGTGTTTTTCCATTGATTAACTCATGATCTGATCACTGTGCTTGTTTATTCCTTAAGAGCCAGTGCAGTGTATCCTTTGCATTCTGTGATTAATGTATTAATGCTATTGATAACTAAAGGCATTATAACTATTGGTAACTGTAAAGTCAATGTCAGTTCTCTCAGCAGAGCTCATGACCTTGGTCAGACATTTACCTTTAAATTGGACTCACTGTACTCAGTTGTGGACCCAAAAAGCAGAGAATAGGTTTTGGCTGAGGAAAGAAGAGCAATTACCTACATCATTGATGACTTTGAAATGTTTTTTTTTCCTGCTAATGAGGTACCTTTCTCCCATTTTCTTTTCCTAAAAATATATAGTGCTGTGTGGATCATGTTTGAAGATGCTGATATCACTCCCCTGCCAAAGGCATATTGGGAGCAACCAGTGAAGCAGCAATTTGAGTCATTCTTAATGACCCTGTCTGAGAGGGTTTTCATTGCTGATAAGTGTTCGTTCTGTTGTTTTCACTGAGTTTTCAACATCATCTAAAGTATATTGATGAAATGTGTTGATATTTTTATGCAATTTAAATTATTTGTATGATTCAAAAACTGGCCAAACAAATTTTCATCATTTTTTGCTCTCATGATGCCTTTGGTGTCCCATGAAACCCTTGGCCTTGAATAGCAACTATTGCCAGACCCAATGCTATATCAGGGGGTTATGAGTTGGCATGGCTAGTTTGATTTGTGGCACAAGCATTGGAAAAGTTGTGGCAGGTCCTGTGCCATTTCAATCTACAATCAGTCATGCCAAAGCATTTAAAGTAGAATCCACAAATTTTAAGTGGTTATTTCAGCAGTCTTTTTGTAAATGAGTAAGAAATCTTTCGTTGACTTCCATTTTAATTTATTTTTCTAAATTGAAAGTTGAAATGCATTTATTTGTGAATTCTCTGCAGTAGTTCTTTCAGTATTGGCTGATTATTTTGAAAATTTGGGGAGTTACCATTAGTTAAGATGAAACAAACATAGGCATAATATCATAAAAATAGGGATCTGGAGGTAAACCCTGTCATATTTGTTTTTTTTTCATTTGCAAGTAACTGAGAAAAAAGATTTTCCTTGCAGAGTATTTTTTTCTTTCTTATCAAAGTACCTTAATGTTAGCCAGGAAGTGCATAAGTGAACTGCCATTGGTATAAAAATTCTTGAGTATTGGCTAGAAATGTAGTATTCAAAGAAGTTTTCAACTTTTTTAGTATTTTTATAGTCTGGGAAGAGTTGCTTTGCAACCCCCATTTTTGGGCTTCAACAATTCATGTGATAAATTTATCAAGATGGTCATATTAAAAGCATTCACGTGAAAAATACCCATAAGTTCAGCTTTGTTATTACAGTTTCCAATATATATTATGACACTGAAACTTGAAGAAACATTGATTTACTCAAAAAAGGGGAATGTCAATTTGAAAGTTATGTCCCTCAAATGTTCTGTTCATTATCTCTTTGAAGTTTAGTTGTCTTCCCCCCTTGTGAAATATGAATAATATTCTGGGAGCACTATTGTGGGACTGCCAGTTAGGAAGTACATATTTTTTGCTGTGAGAAAATCTAGATCGTATTAAGGGGACCAGTGATGACTGAATAGATTTGGCATCACACTGGATAGAAAAGTTCGTGCTTTGTTCTGTTATTTCTTTAGTTCTGGCCAATAGTGTGCAAATTTTTATTTTCAGAATTATTTCTGCCAGAAAAATGTTAATTAAGAAATATATTATCCTGCTTATTAAATTAATATTGACCAAAATCTCCTTCATTAGTTGAAAAGTTCACGTTGGCTTTTAAATATTTCAAGTTAGTGCCACATGTAAGTTATGAATTGTGTAGTGGAAGCTTAGATTAGAGTCTTCCCTTATTTTGCATGTTGAATAAAGTCCCATATCTGGTATAAAGGGTCCCATGATTGACCTTCTATGTTTCATTTAGATTGTTACTTCATTTTCCAACCATAGAAGAAATAAATAGAAGTTCTTGCTTCTTAGGATAAATAATATATCATGCATGTCACTCATCACCATTTCTTTTTTATTGTGCAGTCCTGCCCATTTATAATGAAAGTTTGGGAATAAGCTATACATCTGAAAGTCCAAATTATGCAAAATAGGAGCATTTTATTCTTGCTTCAGTTTTAAGCTTATATTCCTCGGCAACAAATGCTTTACTGCGCTTTGAAAATCTGGTGAAATTGTTACTCTAATGCCTCTATTTTTAAAGACCGGAGTGTATGTTTGTAAATGTGTGTTCCACTTGTGTGGAAAATGCACTAGTTTGTGTTGGTTAATACAGGCTGACAAGCATATTTATTCTTGGAAAAAACTAACAGCGAGTTTTGATCAGCCGTGTTAAAGTATATTTGGCCTCCTCCAGCAACTGGCACTGCTGTAAGTGTTATTGAACTGTAAATGGGTTTATTATTTTAATCCGTGCTATATAGGAATTCATGTGTTTGATGAAAAATGTTACCTTGTCCAAGCCACATTTTTCTCTCTATCTGGTATCTCCTCAACATTATTATATTGTGAGAGGTTGGCTCTGATTCAAGTTTTGGTTGGGATTTATTGTCCATCAGTTGGTTGAACAGAATTGCTTCATCCACATTTATAAAGATGTGTTATATTTTACCATCTTTAGAAGTGATCCAACCTATCTGGATGGATATCTTGACCAAACGCGAGCTTCCATATAGGAGCTGTCCACAATGGACTGCATGTTAGAACATTTGAACCACAAATGACATAATTATTTATTTTATGTACTTTCTACATCACTGGTTTCTTTCTGAAGACCTTCATACAGTCTTCTATGAAAATAGTACATATTTTCATTGAAATTTTTTTTGATTTTTCAAATAATTGACTTATTCAAGTGGCTGGTCACACTAATTTACTTCTATAACCTTCAGCATTTTTATCAGTGAACCAATGAAATTTTGCTCAACCTTTGAATTAAAATTTACTCTGGAATTTTTGGTGGTACAATGATTCACTGGCATGTCCTTGTGTGATTGTTAAAGACTAAAGGTAAATAGATAGAAATAATAGAAAATGACTGCTTAATCCTTGTTGAAGCAATGTAATGGGGAGGGGGAGGGATTACTTTGCGTCATTCAGTTGCCTGTGAGTGTCCATCCGCCTGGATCGTTGTGAGGTAGAGCCATGAGAAATTGGGTCATACCAGCTGTACATTTTTTTAATAGAGGCTATGAATTGATTATTATTTATTGACAGATACCATAATAAATTACTGTAGCTTACTAGTGATTGTATGAAAATTAATCAGTAGCTCCACAATAGTGCTCAAATACATTTGGTAGAAAATTAATGTTCATTTAGGTCTTTAAGATGATAAATATATTCATTTAGGTCAGCTCTTTAAGCTAATACATATATATTCCTTTTTATGAGAATAACCCTAACTCTTTTGAGACTGGAACTTAGTGCCTGTTGGGCATCCCTGCCTTTCTCTATTAATCTTATTTTTGAAATAAATTCGATAATTAGGTGAGAAGATTTCATTTGATCATAATGCCCAAATGATTAGTTATCAGTGAGTAGTTACACAAAAGTCTCAAAACTTACATGTGGAATAATATGTGCATGAATCCCATAGCTCTTGAAACAGATTGAATTCTTTGTTAATGCTTACCATGCAATGCACCAACTCCCACCTGTTTTTAAAAAATGTCTTATTCGCCTGAAATGATAAAAGTCAACCACAAACCTTCTAGTCATTTCTACTTGTCAGCCATAAACATGAATGGCTATCTGAATGGAAGAATGGCATGAGCATGAATGAGCACCATGTACTGTGAAATTGGAGGGTTGTAAATAGGTTTCTTTTAACTGCATCATATAAAGCCATGTTTTTAACTTACTATTTCATCAAATAATGTCACAAAATTATATGATGAAAATTGTATTCTCCGAGTAATAGAGCCAAGCTCATATCACACTCACTCAGTATTTAACCCAAAAGTTGGTTTGTTAGGTGAGGCTAAGCCATTGGTGTGTAACTCCCAAATTCAGGGTGGAGGGTTCCTTTCCTTGGGTCACCTGTGATTCCCACAAAGTTCTGTCAGAAAATTGCTCTGCAAGGATTTTAGGTTGGGGGTGTCCAGAGATGCCTCACTCACATTTGCACCCGGGACTATAGCCCAGCACTGTACCCTCTAGATTGGAAGAAAATAGGATGGTTAATTTCAAAAAATGGCAACTATAAAAATTATTTTGCATTAAATCCCATAAACTAATTAGTAATTCAAATCAAACCTTAGCTCACTGCCACAACACAGTTTATGGTCAAAGTACAGTGAAACCTATCTTAAATGACCACTACTGGTTCCAGAAAATGGTGGTGGAGGAACAAATTAACAAAATGGACCGCTTTGAATGAATGTCCTTGTGTCATTTAGGTGCATATAGAATATTCAAAATGCGATATTCACAAATAAACATCTTTGTTAGAATAAATTATCCCATAAATAATTGTTTTAAATTTAACCCTTTTTCCTTGCCAGCATAAAAGTCAAAGGGCCCAATTAATGTTTCCAAATTTCCACAAGTATATTCCCATGTTACTACTTAAAAGGTCTCTCTTCTTGGCCAAAGTGGGTTTGAGACATAAATGAGGACCATGCACTCATTCTCCCTCTCCTTGTGGGTGGCCACCTAAGGTCAGTTGTCTTCTCCAGGGCAGGTGGCTGCCAGAGGCTCTGTGCTATTCAACTCTAAGCAGAATGGGATGTTTATGACCAGCCATATTTTGCCTACAGTAGGAAAATTCTCAGGGAAAATTCCAAAAATACAAAAACTGCTTATAGCAGGATCCTCTGATGAGTTGCGTTCTTTGTGAAAAGAAAACAAATTCCTAACAAGGAAGCTTGTTGGCTGCTGAGGTAAAATATAGTGGCTGTTGGCCATCAAAGTAGGTAACCACTCAAAGGAAGGGAAATTTACTTGTAGCATATGGGAAATACGTTTGGTCCAGATTAATGTGGTCGTTGAGGCAGGTGTTACCATGTATAAATGGGCACCTCCAATGGCACCAATAAAGATTTCTTCCATGTAGCACATAATTTCCTGCTCTATCGTGACTGCATGGGCTTATAATACTCTCAAAACACCATTTGTTTGAGTAATTGGGTAATAAAATAAGAAGAAGAAAGATATGACATCATCTACCTTAAGCATATTTATGAGTTAATTGACCTTTTAAAATTAAAACAAACTAAACCAAAGGAAAATATGAGGGTAAATTACTAAAATTTTCTCTCTGGAACATGTAATAACAGGGTATCCAGAAACACAAAAGCAACAAATGATACTGAATCACAGAAAGTTGTAAGGTGAATCACCTGAATGATGAAGGTGCGATGTTCAACTTTTACTATGATAGGCTAATGCGAAATATATGTTGACATATATTCAAAAGAAACATTTAGAAAATTCACCTGTTTAGTATTTTAGTAATGTGATTTTAGAAAATTATTTTTAGTGAAGCTAGTTTATTCTGCTGGATTACACACTTATTGCACAACCTGAAAACAGGAAACTCAAAAAGAGGAAAAAAGTGCAAAAATATTTCCACAAGTTAGCGAAGACTGGCATTTGAATAATATCCCTGATGAGACTGCAAGGCACCAAATGTGGGGACTAAAACATTTATTGCTCAATATATAATCACATGCAACTCAAAAACCCATTTTATGGGAGTGTAAACATTCCTGTAGATGGTGAACATTAATGATCAATATATTAGGCAACATGACATTTAGGAAATTTTCCTCAGGGGCAGATTAGTTTGGTTCATCACCAAACATGCATGATTGTACAAATGAACGGTTTGACATACTATAGGAGTACAGGTAACCTCTCTTTAGCCTTAGAGATGCATTTTGAAGTTTCATACAAAGTGAATATGCAGTTCGTGGTTAAGTGTCTCTTGTGTGGACTTTTTCGGAATAAATGCTTTTAGTGCTCTATTCATTTAATCGATTGCTGATTTCCATATTCAAGCTCTTTTATATGTTTTAATGGTTTTGTAGGTGATTTCCACTCATCACTAAGTGATTGTATCTCATTTTTTTGTCACTCAGCAGCTATTTAACTTAATGGTTGTTAGACATACAGATCATCATTCTAGATCATATTGTGAGTATGATCTCTGCCATTTATTTTCAAAATTAAAGCACACTTTAAAAATGCCCATAAATGCTGCAGAATGCAGTAGTTTATAGCACCTTCTAAAGTTGATTAAAGTGATATATTTTTGTTGAAGAGTAATTATTGATGCTGTGGGGCTCGGTGAGTAGGAAGTTGGGTGATTAGCCAGAGAAACCTGGGAGAAAATTAATGGGCCAGGTTAGATGGGTAGGTAATGTGCTCTCTAATCTGATTTTGTTTCACATTTTCTATGAATGTAGAGGGAAGAATTATTTTTGTGACAAAAATTCTAAGTAGAGATTTTAGAATTCTCAATGGAAGTGAATGATGAAGAGCCATTCTGTACCTTGCCACTGGAATGCAATCTGCAGTTGAAGAATATTGATGGGCACTTTGCCTTCAGTACAAAATTGGATGCATGAAAACGTAGCTTTACCTTTGACCCATAAGGCACATACCGATTTTAGAACACATTTTTGAAGTAACAAAGTGAATCTTTTGGGCTGAGAAATATGGCAGTTTACTTTTGTAGTCATTGAATTACTGACCTTGAAGAAGATAATTACATGTCATCAATGTACAATTTGCAGCATTTGATGTTTATCTGGTGACACAAATTCCTTTTTTTGCTCATTTTTTGCCATTTAAAGTATCAAGAGAATTCAATGGAACAATAAGTACTTTATTTTTATGTATAAATTTAGGATGACTGGTGTATAAATCTAATCATGCGTGTTGCTGTGGTTTTCTCTGCCTACCTTCAGTGTTTGGCTTCTTTATTATTTCCTGTTGAAGTGGAAGAATCAATATTACCTCATATGCATAATTCCCTAAAATGTTGCCAGTTTTTCCCTGCCTAAGAAATTCTTTTCTATATTAGATGTCGAATACATTTTTCGCCTATTGTCTTGCATTTATAAATGTAATATGTTGCGCAGTCCTTACTTGTAATGGTTTTTCATACTGTTATTTTGTTTTCTGGCATTGTCAAAATGCAATTTTTGAAGTTCGAAATTGAATTTTCAAAAGTTTAATGATACAGGCAAAATTTATACAGTTCTACTGGCAGTAAATTATACTTCACTATGGCGTAAAATGTAGTTAAGCCTGTGAGGATTCAATTTTAATGGATGCAAAGCACAGTTTTTCAATATGCTAATGCTTGATGTTAGCTGCCATAATTTTCTATGTATAGTACACATTTTTTCCGTGATAATTCATCAAAAATGCAGGATGTGTATTATACAGGGTTAATACTTTTTTCAGGCCATAGATGGTATATTAAGTAATAAACTGGACACACTGTTATTCATGTATTTTCTCTCTTTGCTATAGCTCAATACCTGGTGTTAATACTAATAGCAAATTAAAACAAAATAAGTTGATTCCTTTATAGCAAATTATCCTGAAAGAAAATACCCTGTGAACAAGTCTTTGGTCTTAGTTTAAATGCACAAAGCATCTTAACATTGGAGGCATTATGCTTGTAAAAATTCTGTTGGTGCATTTTAACACCAGAAGGCTGGAGGGTTCAAATTTGACCCCTCAGCATTTTTAAAATGCTGACGTTTTCTTAATTTTTTACTGATGGAAATGAAATTTCATGACTTTCCATCTTTTATGACAATACGTAAATGTGGAGAATTTCATAAAAAAAACGATTGAATGGTTAAGTCAAAATTTTCATTTTTATCTTCGAGGCCGGATGGGTCAAATTTGACCCCTTCACTGTGATACAATTTTAAACTGTTTCTATTCCTTGTATTATTGCTATTAATACTATAAATGTATTTTTTAACTGTTTAAGAATGCCCAAATGTAACAAGATCTCTACTCTCTATGCCTTCCATGTCTCAAATGAGCAATTTTAAGCCTTCGTCACGTCAACATGCTTGTGTTGCATTTCCTCCTTGACCTTTTCTTAAAGTATCAGTCTCTGTAGACTTCAAATTGAGACTTGATTTTCTTTGAATCTGATCATACTTTCAAGTGTACATGGTTTGAATTTGAAGCTAACTCATTCGCTAGGTCGCGTCGTCCGATTTTGAAATAGCACAGTCGGGTATAGTTTACCATTTTATCTGCACTTAACCTTGATTAGGATTTTAGCTTTCATTTCCATTTTGATCTACTTGGTGGTAGCATACTGAATGACTACATTATATAACTGAGAGGAATGGTAAGTGTTGAAGCATTGTCATCACTTTGCATTGGGTTATAAATCTCAAACAAACTCGGTTTTTGTCTTTCTTACTGTCATTGGATGATACTGGTTGTCTCCATCTATCTCACTCAACGAAATCTGATGAGTCAGTACTTCATATCAATAAGAATTAGTTTATGCTGTGTGATTTGAACAGGAGACTGTGACTGACTGTGGTGAGTGTATGAGGTAGTGGTTGCGTGTGTCCTAGTTTCACCTTGTGCTTGGACTCTATGTGCTGTTGTGCCTGCCTTGTAATTATTTTTGGCCATGCTTTTTCTACATTCTCCTGTTATGAGTCAGTTTACCTATAGGACTTAACATTTTACTTTCTGTACCATGCACGCCATGCTTTTGATCTGCTCAGTTATGGGCAGCTGAGCAGTGCTGAATGTGTTGTCACTAACAATCCTCCCTCACAGCTACAGTGATTCATTCATCTGTCATATTTTCTCTACCAGATTTAGGACTAGATCTACTGTCTAAGAGTGCATAGCTGTAAGTGTATTACTTTGCTTGGTGTCTCCATTTCATGTTTAAATCGTAAACATCATTTCATTGATTCATTGGATCTTGATTCATTTATTCATTTTAGGGTTTCATAACTAGTAGTACATTAAATTAATACCATTGCATTGTTGCACTTAATTGGTTGCATGTAAACATTTCTGCTTTTGGCTGCCTTACTTTTTCAGTATATATTTTAATTTTCATGCTGCTTTTGAAAACATTTCAAATACTGATTGAGAATTTGTTCATTTATGTAATCTCAGCTATACCATTAGTATTCTTATTTGTGTCACTTTAAAGGCAGTGACATTTTTCAGAATGGCTGTAAACTATTGGGAAACAAAGAACAGCAGAGTTAGCTAAGCATTAGTTCTGAAAAGCACAAAAAACAAGTTAAATTTAGGCTGTTTTGAAATCAAATCTTTTTAATGTAATCATGTAATATTTGTTAACTGATGAATTTTTTAAATATATTTGAATAGCAGTTGTATGTGTTGCTGTGGTACCTACCATTTTGATAACAATTACTGTTATGTCATGGTTGCAGTTCTGGTGATAGACTTTGTTAATGAATTTCCTCATAAATTAGTTTGCCGTCTATGAGATTAGGAAATGATGGGTGGGGAAAACTTGAGCATCAGGAAATTAAAGTATCCCTAACTTAAGCAATCCATTTAAAATGAAAATTTTAGGAAATTCTACTTTGTTTTTGTAAGTTAATTTATCACAAAATCAATTATTCATATCCTAGATTTTTTATTTAGGTAATATTGAGCTCTTTCCTGAATAATATGTTCATTAGTACTGTAAACTCCTTTCATTTTTTTCTTAGTCATTTTCTCTTTCTTTTACAGATGTTGACACGTTCACCCCACCACTTCGGCCAAGACTTCCACCAGGTGTTACTCCCCGGGATGTGGAACTATATAACCTGTCTCAAGAAAAAGCTAATGCTGTAAGTTGTCTTTGATTTTTTTGTAGAATAACTGGTTGGGTAAATGCATATAGGACTGTAAAATACAGGTGAAATATTCTCACCCATCAGAGATTTTCTCACGTGTTATTGAGTTGCACTTGTATGAATGTTTTATCGCTCTCTTGGCATTTTGGTGCTTGGAACTTAGGCATAGATTTATTGAGATGTAATTTAATTATGTTTTGTACTATGTGTAGTTCAACATCAGCATGTAAGGAATGCTTAATTTCGGCCAGGTTGGACATGAAACATTTAGTGAATTATTGAAGCACCAGGAAGATTGAAATATCAGAAAGTATTGTTTTTGTCTAAGTTGTTCAATATCCATGTAGTAAAATTGTTAGTTAATTACACTTTCAGCTTTTTAAATGCAACTTTTGGTGTGAGAAAGCACCCATTAACTCCCATGCAACTGTTGAATATGGGAATGGATTGAAATTTCTGTGAGAGTTTGATTTTTGGTGCTAGGATCTGAAACTCATAAAGGTATTACTTGTGCTTAGACCAGTATCCAGTTTTACACAGTGTTGCCTGAAACGTAGGTATCACAAACGTGCACATGGTATATTTTATTTTCAATCATCACGAAAATGATTTTATAATTGATCTTTAATTTTTTTACTGTTTTCACTTATTTTTCTTGATCAGAATGAATGAAATTTTCATTATTGTACTATAATGTTTATGTAGCAACAGGCTGAAGCATGGTGCAGTCTCCTGTTGTTGGTGCACCCCAATTCAATTTCTTCTATTTATGCTAAAGGTAATTTCCCAATTTTCTACAAATTCAGCCAAATTCATCATTGGCTAAGGTTTAGGTAGGGTGTCTTGAGTTAATCTCTCTTTAGGGTTCTATCGTGATATTATATTTGCATCTTAGACCCCACTACATCAACAACTCCTATTTAAAAACACCCTTATTAGGCTTCAGTTGCCGGAAATAACAATGCACAGGTTGGAAATTAAATGATATGTGAGAGAATTTCAAGTGAATGTTTTTAAATATTTTTTCATTTCATTTATTTCAAGTACCTATATATGTGCATTCATACAGAAACAAAAATAAGCATGTGCTAGTATACAAATACTTAAATAAAAAAATATATTCCTATACCTTTTAAGTCCTCCTGAGCTTAAAGTGCTCACATAGATGTGATATTTAGTGTTACACACCTTAATGGGAACAAAAAAACACAATTTGTACCCTGCTGGATTAAGCACTTTCTACTCAAACAAGCTTTATGGCCTTTCTTTTTACATCACTTATATGGGCAAAAAGTCAGTAATTCTGAGGTAATTTGTGGTTTTCATTGATCTCAGATATTTTTTCATGGTGATGACATCATTATATCTGATCTATTGATTATCATGACAGGCCTTTTATGGTGTTGTACCTGATGTTGATGCCATGCTATCTGCTGTGGGCAATGGCGGTGGAACAACAGTTCACATGCAGCCACGGTGTCCAGCTGCAATCGAGTTTGGTGGTTATGAAATACAAACATGGTATTCATCTCCATATCCACAGGAATACGCCAGGTATGTTTTTTAAGGATTTTTGATTGAAAATATCTACAAAAGCTTAATATCTTAAAAACATTTTAATATGCTTAAATTACGTGACTCTTAACCATCTGTTTTTTATGAAATAGGTTACCAAAATTATTTTTGTGTGAATTTTGTCTTAAATACACGAAAAGCAAGGAAGTGTTGGTTAGGCACCAAAGCAAATGTCGATGGCGTCATCCTCCTGCTACAGAAATATATCGCCATGAAGATCTCTCAGTATTTGAGGTATGTTATGCATGGGTTTTCTTTTCTCATATTGTTGTCATCATATGATTTTTCATAACTTTGTCGGGGGATGAGCTGTGAATAATTCTCATTTGGTTGGAATTAATCTGTAGAACCTTAGTAGATAAAACTTTTTTGATTCTCTTTAGTGGTTAGTTACAGGATAATAGTGAAAAGTCAATAGTGCTCATTTGATATTTCTTTAAATTAAGGATATTTTGTGAATTGGTGCAGAGAATTTTCAGAAACTGAACAGGGAATCATTAGATAATTGGTAGGCTTGACTATAGGCAGTGTATTTCTTTTGAAGAGGTCTTCATTATAAATTGATACTGACATCCCTGATGATCAGTATTAACTGCAATTGTGTGAAGTGGGTCCTAACTACATTTTTGTCAAAAAGAAAATACCTGGGGGAGGGCAGATACTGTGAGAGATGCTGATGTTGAGTTATTGTTTGCTAGGTACTGGTAGTGGAGTTCACGTAACAACCTCTTAAACCAGTCTTCAGGTTTTCAGAAGAGTGGAATGTTTTTAAAATTTTGAATTTTTTTACCTTTACTTAAATGCACACGAGTAAAATCGATGAAATGAAAATGGATCTTTGTATAAAGCTCAAGGCAAAAAATTGAATGGCAAAAAAATTATTGTTTTTCATACAAAACAAATGCTATTTCAATCATTAACATTAACTATGTAGGCTAAGGACCTCTTAGACAGAACTCTGATTATTACCCTTATTTCTGTGAGTTACAACCATGTACAATTACTGCTAGCAATCTGACATAATGTGACATGGTTGTGTAGTCATTTTAGATGAAGTTGCATTGAGATGGTTCCTTAGTTGGTTGGTACAACTTTATTGTTGATAGCAGTATATATTTTAGGAGTAAAGCCACTCTACTAGCCATCTAAGTGGCATTCCTTATTTCTCTAATATAACCTGCTTGCAATGATTATGAATTCTAAGTGTGTGAAACTTCTTTCAGGTAAAACTAATTTGTAACTCTGACAATGTCATTTATGATGAGTTGTGTTTCTTTGGGTGTTTAAGGAGTATAGGTAAAACTTGATGTGATCCAGAAATTTCATTTTACTTGATTGAATGTTCATTCCAATGGCAGTTCTGAATAGATTGAATCCTCAAACCATATGACTTCCCCAATGGCCTTTTATGCCCTCTTCTGTTGTTATATTAATGTCATTTGTCTGTCCCATCTATTTACTTTTTCCTGTAAATATATGTAGGCTCAAGCCTCTTTTTCATTTCTTGTGCCATAAGTGATTGGGTGTAATTCATTGTTACATATAGGGAATTTTTGGTGGTGAAATTGGAAAATATGCACTAAGATTACCAGAGGTGATGGGAATGTACTACATATAAGATTATGAGTCCCATCCAATGAATTGATTAAAAAATATCCGAAAATTGAGTTCTCATTATAGAAGAAAGATATCCTTAATGACTTTCAAAGGGCTCCTTGTGGTGTTCTTTACTATTTTTCCTCATCTTTATGAAAAAATTGGCAAAATCAGTTATTGAGTTATAAAGTGTTCAGCTTATATGTATCAATTTGCAAAGGATGGTATTGTTGACCTCAATTTTGTTTACATGCTTATTATGAATTTTTTTCCTTTTCAGGTGGATGGGAATGTAAACAAAATATATTGCCAAAATCTTTGTCTTTTGGCAAAATTATTCTTGGACCACAAAACATTATATTATGATGTTGAGCCTTTCTTGTTCTATGTTCTTACAAAAAATGATAGAAAGGTAAGAATTTAACGTTGAATATAACTTTAAATAACATGAAATCCAGGCAAGAATTTTGCTATAGGAGAATCTCTGTAGAAATTTAAGCATTCTTAATGCTGAATACAGAATGATACTGTTACTTAAGTATGATCAGCAAATTACTATGCAACGTAATGATTTCTTTGTCATCTTCTAAAATCTGTTGTTCTCCTCCTCCCACTCAATTTCAAGATAAATAGCTGCTGAATAAATAATATGGATTTAGAAATCCCAGTTTATTAGAAAATTTTCTCTTAATTTTAAGTTCATTTGAAAAAGGTCAGAAATGTGGGACTGCTGCAGCCTTGTTGCTGGCGTAACAGATACATAGTTTAGGTTACAAGGCGTGAGGAATATTTGTCTCCTGAACTTGAGCCCTCAAGCTCATGCGTAGGATATTTCAAGCCTGCCGCGTGAACGGCGATGAAATTCACATTAATTTCCATGCGAAAAAGTTCACCTGGAATGGGAATCGAACCACGGACCTTTGGCTTTCCAGGCCACTGTGCAAACCACTACGCTACCCAAGATCCCTAATTCGCATGGCAATTTTACCGAGGTTCCAGGTACTAGATACAGAAAGCCAAAGGTTTGTGGTTCGATTCCCGGTCCAGGTGAATGTTTTCACATGGCAATTAATGCCTAAGCTCTAGTTTACCACCCAAAGGTTGGTTTTTGATTGGTGAGTGTAGAGATCACCCTGTACTAAGCCATTGGCATGACAAATTCAGGCATTCATGGTAGGGGGGCCAATTCCTTTCCCTGGGCCACCTGATTTTTCCTATGAAATTCTAATACACAGAAAATAGAATTGTGAGGATTTTTAGGGGGGATGTCCAGAAAGCTTCTGCCTGGTATTTGAACAATGGTCTGTCACTCAGCACTCAATAGGCCACCACAATCCCTAAGAGTGAACATATGTGAAAATTATCAAAACTCAGAAAGTCCTCCTCCATTAAACATGATATTATCATATTGTGGTTTTTTTTATAGACTCCTATGCTTTCTGCTCGTGGAGTCCTTGGCTACCACGAAGAATTGCATGAATTTGGCACGACAATGGGCCAAGTTCACTTCAGCTTAATAAAATGAATACAAATTGTTTTTAAATGAGGAAACTGAATAAACAATTTTAAATTAAATAAGTAAAAGTAAATCATAATAAATTGACTGAATAAATCTTCCTTGTATACTTTTTAATAAGCTTTTATGGAGTGCACAGTTGCCTTAGAAGCATCGATTACATCACATAGCAGCAGTGAGAGGAAAGAGTGTACATATCTTTGATGCCACACATATAATTGACTGACATGCAATGGTTTGCCATTGCGTTTTGGCACTGTTGAAATTGTTCACTTTTTAATTAATGAGGAAAAATGCTCAATGTCACTTAAAAATGAAAATGGCTTAAAAATACCTACTCCAGTGGTTATAAACTTTTGATTAAGAGAATAAAAAAATTGGAAACTACCTTATTCTGGAAACATTTGATTTCTCTCTTAATTGGTCATTGGTTGGTATCACAAAAATTATCTGGATGAAAAATGTTCATAAATGTCTACGTTTGTCCCCCCATTGTTTTTATACAAACATTTGTAACATCAATCCATCAATTTTCATCAGATTTTTTCCTTATTATCATGGCAATTTTCTGTCTTTTATTTTCAGGGTTGCCACTTAGTAGGCTACTTCTCAAAAGAAAAACATTGCCAGCAAAAGTATAATGTCTCGTGCATTATGACTATGCCCCAGTATCAGCGGAAAGGATTTGGAAGATTTCTTATCCACTTCAGTAAGTGTTCATTCATGTTGCAATTATGTAAGTTACACAAGTGCCTGTTAAAGAGTTAATATCTGTAAGCATGCCTTTCAGAATGCATGATGTGAAGTGTCACCACGTTAGGTTAAAATTAGATGTTTTGAAATGAATGCAGAAATGGAAAAATGCCAAATGAGATTAATGTTTACATAAAAAACTTTATGTTAAATTTCTCGGAGAATTTTCAGAGCCAGCAGTGATACAATAAATTTTTTCTAGAGTTCAATGAAGACGTGGTTGATTTAGAAACTTAATAATGACAATGGCTGATTAAATTGGCACTATGAAAACTGCTTGGCTAAGGGCCCGAAGGCTAGGCCTATCTTCAAGTTCATTAAAAGTATGAAGGGAAATTTTTTTATTTGGGTCAAAATAATTCAGTCAAACTATTTTAACTCTTTCACTGTGAAAATCGACTATAGTCGACTTAATTTTTTTCCACTGGAAGGGGTTGATCAACTTTTCTCCACCGTCTCGAAAAAACATGCTTGTAAAATGCTCTAATCTACTTAAGTCTCTTCCGAGAAAAAGCATTGGAAGGACCCGTGCTGTGACCTATGTACATAAGTAGGAAGTGATGAAAAATGAGTCACTGTGGTGCAGCGCCACCTGAAGCTTAAATATTAATATTGTGATTTTTCAGTGTTTACATGACATTACATTGAGAACTGTACTGAAAACAAAATGCACAGCGAAAGGGTTAAGGTGGATGGTAGCCCAGTGTGATACTCTGAATGGAGGAAGGTTCTTCACTACTTTGTAAAACCTGTTCTGCCCAATGTGGTGTGAAAAATTAAGGAGCAGGAAATATTCATTCAGCCAGTCAGTGAGGGAGAAGAATGTATTTTTGAAATATTTTCATTTTCTCTACTAATGGGAGCATGTATGACAATGTTGAGTGTCAACATTCTCTTAATTAAAGAAAATGATGGTGTGTTATTTTAGTAACTGTATAAACTTCAATGATTCCCTTCTAATGACTTGCCATTCATAGTTTTTTAATCAAATCATTAATTTGATTTGCCATCAAGGTGTTACATATTCCTTAAAATCTATATTTGAATACTTTCTATTATAATTTTTCATAGGTTTCCTTCTTTTTTGTTGGAATGGGGTGGATATCAGGGGAACTTTGCTTTGCATAAATGTGATTCATGTGGATACATTGCAAACATGTTTTAGTATCACCATAACACAGATGCAGCATGGTACAGAGAGTACGCACATAGGAGTGTGCCACAAGACGTGCTTCATGTCAGTCAACAAGCATATCAGCTTCCCTCTTGACTTTAAATACCCATTTACTCTTGATGGTTTTCTTTTTCTTGGGCAAGTCCACTAGCACCATACACCATTACGTCAAAGTGACTCATATTCAGAGTCCATAGTGCATTCCACTAAGCAGCATCTGCTCCAGTCAGTGGCTCATCCACAGTCAATGGTCTTCTTCATCAGGAGTGTATAATCAGGACACTCTTTAGGATGAGGATCCCTCTTTGGATACCTGGGTTCACAATCTGTTGCTAAGGGTATCTCAGGATACAGCAGCTGCTGTTGCTCTTCCTCCGAGGATAGCTCATCTCCCGGCTCTGCAGGTTGCCTGTCACCAGGCTGCATGGGCTGCTCACATCCTGCCTCCACTGGCAGCTCCTCAAGTGATCTGCACCAACAACTCACTTTGGTGTTGCTCCAATGCATCCAGTTCCATGGGTTCAGGTGCAGGAGTCCTCATGCTACTTAGTTGGATGTCTAGGGATGGAGCCTTCACTAGCAAATCATGATTCTCACACTTCTCTATGGTATACTGGAACTGATCCTTCAAGAAAACCACATCTCGTGATCTGACCAGAATCCTTGGGTTCAATGGATCGATAAATCTGTAGCCTTTAGTGTCCTCACAGTAGCCAACAAATATGAGTCTTTTGTTTTTTGGGTCCACTTTCCTGTGACACTCATTTGGAACGAAGGCATAGGCTGTGCATCTGGATACCTTCATATAAGTCCACTTTTCCTATGGTGTTCCTTCCAATTTGGCTTTATAGGGAGGCCTATTTTTCAGTATTTTGCGGTGTTGCTTCAGCCCAGTAACTTAACCTGAATCCTGCACCATTGAGTATGGAGCGTGCTTTTTCCACAATGATCCTATTTGTCCTTTCAGACACCATTTTGCTGAAGAGTGTAGCAGGGTCTGATGCCTGATACCATAGTCCAGCAAGAAACTCTCAAATTGACTGTTAATATATTCCATCCTGTTATCAGTTCTTATCACTTAGATCTGTAGTCCAGTCTCATTTTCTGCCAAAGATTTGAATTGCTTAAATCCTCCAAACACCTTATCCTTGGATTTAATAAAGTACCCAAAGACCTTTCATGGGTAATCATAAATGAATGTAAAAAAATATCAGGCACCACCATGAGTTGCCTCTTGAAAGGTCCATGAAGTCGAAGTTAGCAAGACCAAGTGTCTCAGAGTCTCCCTTCTCACTCTCCTTGTGGAAAGGATGCATGGAATGGTTTCCCTCCAGGCAAGACGCGCAAGGTTTTCCACAACCACTTGAAAACTTCACTCCAGTAGCCACCCCTCAGTAAGAAGCTTCATACTCTGCCTATTTAGGTGGCCTAGATGCCAAAGCAAGTCATGGCTATCATCAGTCAATGATATATTGGCAACCTCCCTTATGTGCTCCACTTCATTCTTCCAGGTCCAATTTATAGATTCCCTGTACTTTGATGGTGGTGGCTTGCACTTTGCCTTCAACACGAAAGCCTTCATGAAAGATTATTCAGCCAGCACTTGAAAATAACGCTAAATGGCCTTTTTCCGCCAGTTTATTGATGAAAAATCAATTTGCCAATAAATTACATGCATGAACCACATTGGAGTTGGCAATGATCACTTCTCTTTTCAGTACAGTACAAATGTAATTTGTGAGGCTGTCTCTACTTTTTGTGCTGTGAGTGGTGGCACCAGAGTCAACGTACCAATCACTTTCCTGCAGCTCCACTGACTGGGTACTCAACAAGGAATAATCCCTGCTCTCACTGTGGCCTGCCTTGTTTTTGCACTCTTGTGTCCTCTCCATCCCTTACAAGTCTGATCCTTGGTGTTTCCTGTGTCATTTTTCTGCCTTTCCGGACAGTCTTTAGAGAAATGACCAAATTGATGGCACTTGAAACACTTGAAGTTTCTCTTGTTTCCCCTCGCAGCATTTTCCAATAGATAACCCAGCTTGTCTGGAAATATTTGCCCTTCACACCAGCATGTAAGGTTCTCTTGAAGGAGTTTAGACTTTTTGAGTTCACTCAATAATTTTACTGCCCAACTCTCCTCTCGAGGACCATTATCATGGAACTGAATCTAGACAGAAGACCACTTAACATTATTAATACCAAGAATTCATCCAGGGGTGCACCTATATCAGCAAGTTGCCTTGCCTCTGACATAGGTTTTGTGACATATTCCTCCATGCTCGAAAAACTCCATCTTAATTTCAAACTAAACAGCATTCGAAGAAGCCCAAGTGGCCACATGAGACCCTATCCTCGTTGGCACTTTTCAGGCCGTGGCATGTTGGCATGTTGTTTCAAGGAAACAGTCATTGTGAAATAGTTACCAGTAAATTGTTTTTTTGATGTATATTATTTTCAATATGCTTTTTCTACTTTGTTTTTTATTCGTGTTATCTTAATTGTATTTATGTGTCAATTAACCTTGAATATTTGAGTTTTCATGTGTTAAGTTCCTTTAATGCCTCTAACTTGCTCATCTAACTCATTAATTCAGTGATAGTCCTCATTTCCCATTTACACAACTTGAGTGGTACTGTTCTTTTTGGTATCAACAATTTAAATTTGTTTCAGGCTATTTGCTTTCCAAGAGAGAGGGCCAGCCTGGCACCCCTGAGAAGCCTCTGTCAGACTTAGGACGAGTGTCGTATCATGCATATTGGCGATCTGTGATCTTGGAGTACCTGCACACACACCGGCATAGTAATGCATTATCCATTCAGGATATTAGTCGGTCTACTGGAATGTATTCTCATGATGTTGCTTTTACTCTGCAGTCTTTGGGAATGACAAGGTAGGTGGAAATATAAGCATATATCAATGGTATTTTATGCGATTAACTAGCAATGCGAGTCTTGAGCCAAGCCGGAGAAATCTTTTATATTAATATCAAGTTTGTTTTTGGCTGCGCTTTAGACACTGTTAATCGGTCGATTTTTTAGTCTTTGTCAGTTATTACTTGCCCATTATTACAATAAACTCAGCTTAAATGCTGGCAATCTAGTTAGAGATTATTGGCTGTATTTGAACATTAAATATTTTTGTAACTGTGATGCAGTGGAGTAATGTATTTTCCTAATTATTGTTCCTTGTGTCACATACAGAAGAATAATTAGTGGTGATCAGTATAAACTTGGTACAAGTGTTACATCAGTTGAAAAAGAGGAAGGTTCCAAGATGGTTCTTTGCATTGATTGGAAATTAGTGGATGAACACATGCAAAGGGTAGCCTTAACAAGTGCAAAGAATCGCATCCCACTTGATCCGGAGTGTCTACGGTGGACCCCACTGCTGGCTCATCCTTCCAGCCCTTTCAAAGATGAGGATGATGATGAGATGTCTTCACATGAAATGGAGGACAAGGTATTTGTGTAAACATTTCATGTGACAATACGCCAATTTCATTTTTTCTATTAACCATTATGTTCACCTGTGTGAAGTTTTGTCCATATATAGTCTCTGTGACCTTAGTTGGCAGTGATGCCATCAAAATTGATGACGACACATTGGTTTTTGGCCAGTGAGAGAAACTAAAAATCATGCACGTTGTCAAGTTTTTACCAACTTAAAAGGTATAGATCAATTTACTGTCGCTATAGTAAATTACCCTGCTACATTTGACTGGGAATTCTACACTATGGGATTGCATGCTCCATGCATTATTAATGGTTTACAGCATAGGACTTTAATGGAAACGGTAGACATTAATGTAATTGTTCCACATCTTGAAGAATTCGCACCATGTACTCAACTATGTGCTCTTATTACCACGACCCTCTCCCTGATTATTCTCTCTAGGTGTATTAATAAAGCTGCTGTCTCTCTTTACAATTGGTTATAAACCTGAAGAAGCAACAGCAAGTTTATTGAGGAAAGGAATTTGCAAATCAAAGCCCTTATCCTATGTGACTCCCTGTGACAAGTTTGTTGAAATTGAAAAACTGGTCTCTGGATGTTGACCATGAAAAAGACATTTTACTGGGTTCAAATTTTGATCCGTCTGAATCTGAAAATTTACCCATGACATTAAAAATCACCAAATATACTGAAATAAATGTGTTAAACTTTAACGAAGCATCCTCTCTTTAGCTTGCTTTAGGCACTGCATCTTTGTATGATTCCCCCCCTCACCAAGCTGCTTCTAAATTTTAAATTAATTTGCTCGGAAATTCCACACTGAACTATAGGCATCACTTTTACTCAGTAATAATACAGTTGTTCCCCAGGAAATGACGTTCATCATTAATGCATGGGCATCAACCACATAGGAACTCCTCATTTCTCATCACAAAGGTTAAAAATTACTTATCACTTTACCTAACAATCACTTTATTTTTAAAAAATAAAGCCCACACGTCCACAAAATCATCAAACCATTTACATCATAACTACAACATGGATTTGATTGACACAGTGAATGTTTTTCCAACAGTACTTATCTCACAAAAGATGATTTATGCTTTTTCACCTATAAAGCAGTGCACGACAATTGTCACTATCTTTGTAAATTTGGCTGCACCAGCTGCATCTTATTAACAGAGATATGCCTGTTGGCAAGCCAAACATGAATTCGTACGTCACTGAACCAATTTTTTATTTCCTCAAGCTAAATCCCAGCAAATCCACTTCCTACCATTTATCTCCCAACCCTTTCACTGCCAGAGGGCAGATATATCGACCCTCCATGGTTGTGCAAAAACTGCCAAGAGCTGATATATCGGCTGACTTACATTACATCATTATATATTTGTAATATTATATTTCCTTCAAATCAGAGACAGCAAAAATGATTTTTTCATCTTCAAAAAACTGAAATATATCATCAACATTGAGACAAATCCATAATTCATATATTAAAATTAAGTGCTTCAAATATATCTAAAATCATAATGGGTATTACAATTTTCATGGAAATGGTCAAGGCAGTTTTCGCACAGTCTACCTCAAAGGGGCTGGCAGTAAAAGGGTTAAATCAACAACACAAACCCTTATTATACTTTATTTGTCACTTTCGATATGTTTGTCTGAGGATAATGGCAAAATATAAGAGCACCTCACGAGCCCATGCGCTTTACACATTGAAATCGAAAAATTCTAATTTTAACATCACCAACCACTTTAATTAGGCAGTGGGGGGAAGTAATTATGATGAAAACACTTTAATTTTTGCTCCAAATGCCTAACTCCACAGAAAACTTCAAGAAAAGGAAAGAACATGCCACGCTCAAGCATAGCTCACATTTAGCAATTTTTGTACGAATTACACCATCATAGACTTTGCCTCAGTTATGATAAACCTTGGTATAACCCACTCAATGATAATAACTTTATTGCATGACACTTTTTCACTTGATTCACAGAAATTGGACTGTTCAGTGAGGTATGTTCAATTTGATGTCCCATGGGCGGTCACTTGCAAAACTCATGGTGAAAACATGTTAATAAATAGTAGATTGAGGATGCCTTAATTTCCTGAGAGTGAATTCATGATAAATTAATGGAAATTATCTTCACTTCCAAAATAATATGCAGGTGGAATATTTAATTAAAGAAAAGTTTTGATCCAACACCGGAAAACATCAGTCAGTTGTTCGCTAAAGTGTGCAAGAGAAAACAAAGAAGAGAGCATCCAAAACAACCTGGCAACTCTAGTGTCTTTCTGAAACTGTTTCATTACTTAACCATATTTAAGTGATTATTTCTTCGTGGAATTTTCAAATCGATGGCATGCTTCCGAATTTTAAAAATATGGGAATTGCACCCTACTTCATATTGGAGGATACATTTTGTGAATCAAAGTTAATTAAAATAACTTGATCACCCTACTTTTATTTATTGATTGCTTGATACTGTAACTTCATTAGAGCAGAAATGCCTATTGGGTTTCTCTTTACAAAATCTGTACATTAATATGTGCATTAATTTTAATTTCACCATGATCCGAGTAGAATGTACTAATGATGATGGCTTGTATAAGATTGAGATGAAAATTTACTGTACCTTCAAGAATTGTCGATTTAGGGAATTTTGGGAAGATAGTGACTTTTTCAGGAGTAGAGGTAACATTGAATGTAAAAGAAAAGTTACTTATTTAGTATATGATGGAACATCATGTGATTTAATGCCAATTAACAGTAAGATACATCAGTTAGACCTCTCACAACAAGTATCCTTGCAAATAATAGTGCAACTTGAAATCATTCAAATGGTTCTTTACTGTGTAATGCCATTGTGCCTCTACAAGCCTTCATTTAATTTCCTTGCATCCCATGCTCTTCTGGCTTCTTTAATGTGCCTGTTGGCACCATTGGGATAAAAAAAATAAATTTCCCTAGTTGTCTGTTGCATAAATTCATGGATTAGAAAGTTAAATTTATCTCTTTTCCTCAGACGTAATTTTGAGGAATAATTTTGTTTTAATGTTATGACCTGTATGAATCATGTTCCATCCTTTGTGCAGGCTAACTCACCCATCACGATCAGGGCCCCAGAACTAAAGAGTACCGAGACAGGGGAAAGCAGGAGGAGAGTTGGTGGGCCTCCACCATCAAATCATGATTTGACTGTGACGGAGGAAGATGATGTAGAAGTAGATGTGATTGGTGTACGCAGACGCCCTGCTTTGTCTCGTGGCCGTAAGAGAAGGGGACGCCCTGCTGCCCCAACTCACAAGGAGGAGAGTGACCATGCTGATGTTGAAGACAATGTTGGAGTTGAAGGAGTTGGCTCTCCTCTTGATCAGAGTTGGAGCTCTGAATCCTCGTCTAAAACAGGTATTAGGCTTTTAATTAATTGCAATTATTATTATTTTGCATGGTCTGCTGGAAGTTATCCTCAAATAATTCATGCTTTATAATGTTATTCATATTTAACTGGTGATTGGTAGAATGCAGAAATTAAGGTGGCTGAGGTAGCCAGGTCAGTAACATGCTGGCCTGGCAACCCATGGGTCGTGGGTTTGAATCCCACCTTAGGTATGGATAGTGCACCTGAAAACCAGGTATACCACAGTAAGTCCTCAACTAAACGCAGTTAATTTGTGCCAAAAATTTCCGCGTAAGTAGAAATCCTCATTAGTAAAAACACAGCAACTTACCTATCCATTTTTGAACCATTAGTGGTGCTGCTTTTACTGTGATTGGCAGCAATTGCCAATGATTATGGAAAAAGCCATCGTGCAAGGTCGTTAAATTAACACAATACGACAATTCCGAGAGTAACACAAATCCAATCTATATTTCACTGAATATTTAAATCTAAAATAAGTATAATTACACAAAACATGAATGAATTGAAAATTTGTTAAGATTATCATACTCATGTGAAAAATGTTCATAACCGGAAAAAGTTCTCATTAAGTATGTATTATGTTGAAACGTCTCTATTTACACAGATTCAGCTGCAAATGATTGCATGCCATCAGCTTCTATTTTATGTATGTACTTGTCCATTTTTTTTACATAGTAGTCCTTTTTTCTCATCGTAAATAATTTTGTAGCACGAAAGAGCGTCATTTACTAACTTGGAAACATTTCTGAAATGTTCAGGGTTTGGGTCCTGCATTTTAAAACCTGTCTATGCTTTCTCAATCAAGTGAAAACATTCCACCATCTTTTTTAACTAAAATGTCTGTGGAGACTCCACTTCCAGTTTTTCTTCAGAAATTTCTCCTTTCTCTCTTTGAATCTCCAGTTCCAGTAAATCCTCATTGCACAATTGTTTTGCACCATAACTGTGCAACTATAAAATAATGCTGGAAAAGTCTATTCACACATTTGAAGTGGTTGTCCGTATCCTTTCCATTGCCCTCCTGCCATTTTCTGATTTAGTGACAATAGTATAACAAGTTTAGTGACAAAGATTTGGTGACAATACTATAACAAGTTTAGTTCATCCAGATTTGAATGTAAGGCTTTTTGGCCTTATGATGAACTCTTTCTAGTGAGCAACCAAAGGAAGTAAGTACTGCATTCTTCCTATTCACCAATGGAAGTAACTTTATTTGATTCTTCTGCAACCTTGACTAAAAGAGATCTCTAGATTTCTTGAATTAAATCAGAAGCAACTTTTTGAAACAGCATTCAGGAATGACTAGCATACAAGCATGAACTAAGAAATATAAGTCTTTAAAACATCCTTTCTCGACTGTGGTAGTACTGAAACTTACGTATGGTACTTAGTTAAGGCCACCACATATTTCAAAAGAATGATTTTACTTGCTTTAATAATTGCTCTTGGCAAGAATTCTTTTCCATCATGTTTACTTTTTTTTAGACATAAAAGTCATGAGACAGGATACCAAAATTCCAATTTTAATTCTTGATATTCTTCCACCTAACAACCTTGCTTGTCATCATATACCCTGAAAGTAGTAAGAAGCATATTAAAACATCATCCATACACAACCATTTGGACGCAAACTAATTTTTTCTCATTAGTATTTTCATTTTGTAGGATAATGAATTTTATTCTCCAAGCAGCATTCTGCCCTTAAATCTGGGGATATTAAAAAATAAAATTCCTAGTGGGCTACTGGTATTTAGGCTGAAAAATATCTTGAGTACTTAGGATTAATACTCATTTTCAGGTTGGTATGCAGCTAGTAATGTGCTTTGTACTTGCCCAAGGACTATTGTTGCAACTAAGCGTAGAAAATAACAGTCACAGGAGGTAATTGGCTGATTGTTGATAATGCATTTCCCATAGGCTGAGAAAGCTTGTGCTAGCATATTTTTCAACAGACAAATGAAGGCACGTGTCTGTCAAACTAGTAGTCATTGGTCAGGGTGTTCAATTTGGTTCAGCAAAATATCATTTCCTGGGGAGGTTGATACTTCATTAGGGAGGTCATCAAAAGTTTGATTGATATATGTCTCTGTCTACTTTGTCTTCTGTAGTCATTTGGAGATCTGCTTTTGTTTACATACTAAAGTCATTCTTACTAAGTCTTTTTTGTGTCTATTGCAGTGCGTAAGGTCAAATGCCAACAAGGTAAAGTGGGAAGACCTAGCCGAAAATCCAGCATCAATACTGATTCACCACTCAATGCCCTTGGAGAGAATACTACCAACTCAGCAGCTGAGTCTCGCAGAGAGAAGTTCCGCGAAAGGCTTGGCAAGAGGAGGTTTGAAGCTGGAAATGCGAGTGAAGTCTCGAATAATGTCTCATCATCGACCACTGCTTCACCACCCTCTGTGGTTGATGTGAAGGAGAAAAGGAAAATGAGACTGCGCACCAGGAACTCAGACAGCAATCCAGCAAAGAGTGTGCAGAAGGGGAGGGAAGTGGCTGATGGGGAGAACTCTCCAAAGCTTAGTAGTGCACGTCAAAGGAAGGGCTCTTCTAACTTTAAATCAGGTATTATTACCACATGTGATGAGACGTCAGATGTCATGCCGAAATGTTCTTCTCAGGGCTTTGAGGAAGCTGTGTCTCTCAGGGATTTACCATTCAATACTTAAGCAAATTGAGAAATTTTTATTGTGGCTGGGACACCAATATTCCATAAAAGAGGATATTTTCTGATGTTGCTCTAACTGCTGAGTTTTGTCACTAGTATTTCCTAGTCTCAATTAGCCATTAGGATGTTGAGATGGCAGAGTTGTTCATCGATGAACCATCTTGCATGGAGAATATGTGCTAAGAATTCACAAGAATATTGCACCTGGGAAACTCAAAATATTTCATATTTTTTAACAAATACACTTAATAATTATTTTTTCTCCATTGTAAATTCTTTGAGTTACTGATACATAATGAAACAAATAGTATTGAAGCCAGTATGGGAGTATATGGAGCTGAAAACATTTTTAGTCATAACTGATTGAATATTTTATTGTTCTTGAATTAAAGTAGATTTTGTTAGAAAAATATTTAACTATGTTCCTGACTCTTCTCAAGTATTTCTTCTCTAAACTTAGTCCTTGAGAAGGACCCTAAGGTATAATACACCCTCAGTCCTTGGTTCATTTGTGTTGTTTAAATTTGTTTGCCTTTCAGTTCACATAGCATTGCTCTTGTATTGTCATATTTTTCTTTCAAGATTCCTATAATGTGATGCTTATTTTGTGGCCTCCAATGGAATATTTTAATGCTTAGGTCTCATTTAAATGGCACCTTTCGTTTATCATCCCTTGCTTTTATTATATTGTTTTACCATGTCATGAATCTCGTACTTCTTTTTACACACTTGAGTGTGGGATCAATGAGGAAATTTGTTACCAGTGGTGTGAATTTTGAAATATTATTTACTCTTGACTCACATATGTGTGTCATCCACACTCTAAAGGGACTATTTTGTAAGAAATTACACCAGCGCTATTATAACGTAGGGTGTTATTTTGGTGCAGTATAATGCCATCCTTATTCTTTAAGCAAAATAGCAGCCCCAGGGGGTTCGCTAAGTGGCACCAAATAATGCCAGCCATCAGCTCACACTATCTGCAACCCGTTCAATGACGATACTGAAATTGAAAACTGTACCGTAATTTATTTTACTGTAACCATGAACCTACACATATTGTATGTGCGTTCGTAAGGCACAGGAGTTCACTTTTGAAATCCCTTATTTTCATCCTATCCTTCTTGGTCCTTATACCATTTGTCACATACTATCAAGAAAACATTAATGGACTCTAACACACTTATTTCAGTCTGTTGACATGCATGAGTCCAGTAAATTTAAAAAAAATATTCTCTGTTCAACATTAAAATTCTAACATTTCATTGAGCTATCTCGTTAAATACGATTATTTTAACTTTGTAAACAAATGACTTTGCATTGTAAACAACTAAACTCTGCATCATGATTGGTTTTAGCATATTTATTATTTGAAACTTTGTCAAAAAATCAAAACTGATAAAAAGGACCAATCACAATACAAAACTGAGCACATCCACATTGCTCAAACTCACGATTGAACAGCATAAACATCTACCCAAATTCTGCCGTCCACTATACAGCACCTTTGCTTTACGATATTCAACCGTTTTAACTTTGCCTCAGTTGCAAAAAATATTTTTTGTTTCAGTTTTGAGAGTTAATATCAAGTACAGTCTTTATTGAGATTTACAAAATGTTGAGGCATAAGTCTAGAATTTTTACCCAAATAATACAGATTTTATAAAAATCCTTCCTCATTGCTGCCTCTTATTGGCCACATAGAATGTGCCCTACTGCTTTTCTCATACTGTAGAGAGATTATGCATAAGCGCTATATTGTGCCCTCGGATTGGGTAATATATCATGGTGCTATTTACAGAATCAGAAAGGCATTATTTAGTAGGGGAAATAGCAACGGCGTAATATAGTGCCCTCTAGTTACAGAATAGCCCTGTAAGTGTTAAGCCCCTCCTGCTTCAAATAACCAGAGTGTAATTCATTTCTTCATAAATTTTGTGCAAAAAAGTGACAACTATAGTTTCCCCTCAGTTTGCTGTACTGTTTTAGAGTTTTTTTATGCTCTTGCTTTTTGGGTCATGCATCTATCTGATAACTTTACACCTTTTATTGTAAAAAAAATGGATATTATTTGATGAGCTTAATTGAAAAGTTTTCTGCTATCAATGTTTTTCAGGGAATCATGTAGACTTGTCTCCGCCTAAGCCAAAGCAGCAGGTTGCCGATGATTTTAATTGCTCAAGGAAAACAGTTGCTAGTGTAGAAGTGGCAACAGCAGCAGATGGTGATACAGCTGAGGGACGTGAGCTGAAGCCATGCAGTTCACCATCCACATCTCCAACTGGAGACGAGAGTTATACACAGGAAGGAGCTGGTGGTGATCATAGACATTTGCGATTTGTTCGGAAACCTGCTAGCTACTTAAGAATTCATGCAAAGCGACGAGAAAGGAGATTAGCATGCCAAGCGAAGGAAGATTCTGATAATGAATATGAAGAATCTATGCAGCAATCAAAATGCAAAGAGTCCAGTACAAAATCGCATGGAGATATGGTGAAAGGATTGGATAGTACCCCAGGAGAGTAAGTAAAGTTTTAGTATTTTATGGCATCACTGCAATGAATGGGCTAGTATTATTCAATTATTTAAAGAATGATGCTAAAATATGTACCTAAAAATTAATCAAAAATCAAGTTCTATTTGTGAGCCTAGAGGATAAATATTTTGTAAACCTTGTTTGCACAGTAGTGTCTGTTACAGTTTAGATAAAAATTTTTGGCTGTTGTGAAAAATTGATTCCTCATTAATTTAAGGTGTAAATGTGAATTTATGTTCAATGATGAATCATCATCTCATAGTAAACCATTTGAATGCCATATGATATATATTGTTGTTTGCTGTTCATGCCAGAAGTGGCAACGGTATATTGTCATGTATGATGAAACCTGTCAAAATAACTGGTAAATTAGCATTAGCCCTTTGCGGTCCAATTTTTTTTGTGGAATTCGTGAAAAGGCTTCATAAAGTCTTAGAAGTTCACGAAAGTGATATAAGATAGCAGCACCTTACATAAAATGCATATAATCTAAGTGCTATGTGATGTCGAGCTCAACTTGACGTTGGACCTGCTGCTAGCGCTAGGCCTATCGAGCCAGCCTCAATGGACCGCAAAGGCTTAAATATAACAGCATATTTTTATTGCTGTGCATTAAGAAGTAGTATTTACTTTCTAGAACAGATTAAGAAAAATTAAGAGAACAGTAAAAAATAAGTAAGAAGTGAATATTTTAGAAAAAAAAGGTACACAATATGCTCAAAATATCCCTGGCACTTCGTGGAGTGCCCACCAAAATATTGGTGGTACTCAATGGGTTAATATTCAGTCAGTGATATGGTAACATAGATTTCAGGACAAGTTTTTACTCTGTATTATAAGCATGAAGCATAATTATAATTGCAACAGTGTTCTTTTGGGTGATCCCGCATCAGGGTGTTTAAAAAGCCATCGTTTCTACTCCTTTGCCGGAGACCTCACCAGGGCTAATGACTTTTGCCTTTATTACGCATCAAATTTATACCCTTGAGGAGGTGGAGGGGAGTGGGGTGGTGGAGATGGGGGGTGAGTGTCGAACATTTCTGGAAATGACTGGTAGCCATGACTCACTGATTCTCTGTCCGTAGTCCCTGTTAAAGTTATTCTTGTGTTTCCTAAATTCCAATGCCTCCCTTTAGATTCTAGTCTTGAAGTGTTTTTCTTTGGCGAGGATTTAAGGGTTGGTGACGTCAATTTCATGGCCTTGGGCGGCGTGCTCCGCTACCGCTGATTTTTCAAAGTGCCCCAGTCGGATTGCAGCGCTGTGCTCCTTGACTCTCGTTCTCTGTCTCCATCTCCTGTTTATCTTTGTCCTTTAATAAAGATAAAATGGATATCCTTTGGATAAAGATAAAATGGAGACGGAGGGAGTTTACCAGTTAACATGCCGGACATGCGACCAAGTATACGTGGGGGAGATGGGAAGAACAATTCCTCAAGGGTATAAATTTGATGCATAATAAAGGCAAAAATCTTGGTGCAGGATCACCCAAAAGAACGCAGTTGCATAAATGGACCGTGAAAGTTATAGCAATAATTATAATTTTTATTAATTTTTGTATTGTCCTCCCTTTTGCAACTGGTCTGCTGATGCAAACAATCAGAAATCCATGGCAATCTTTTCATTCTCCTCTGAGAGGGTTATAGTATAATTATGTGTTAATTATATTTTAAATGCTCTGACTATGTGTTAAACAATGAGAATAGTTTTATGTATGAAATAATTTCTACAGATAGGTAGTTGAGAAGAATTCTGGGTAGCTTTGGTCCTGATTTCAAATTTAACTTTGCAAGTTGCTGAGGACAAATTGATAATGATGACTCTAGTAGTACAGTTTTTGTTGAGACGGACTAAATTTCATATTTATTGATTATACGGAGTAAACTCATCGCACAGAGATAGAGTTGTGCTTAAACTAAGGAACCAGGTTTAATATTTCTGTTCTATGCTAAGCTGGTTAATTTTTACCAGTTTTTTATTTTATTTATGAGCATTCTTACTGGACCAAATATTTTACCTATCTTATGCTGAAAGCTAAGTTGTTTATCGACTAAGTGTAGGTGTAGGTTTATTTCACATGTTTATTGCTCGAGTTACTGGGGCGATGGATTTTCAATATGAAAAGCACTAATCTTTTGCATAAGCATCTTCCAATCCTCAAATTTTTCATTTGATGTTGTAAAATTTGAGCTTGGTTTGTGAGATGAGCAATTTTTGATAACATTTGGAAAGGTTGATGTTGAATGGTAGTTTTTCACCTTGTATCACTGCTGCAAATTACCTCTATGTAAGCTAAGAAAAGTGTGTAACTTGTTTTCCCATGTTCCTTGTAGTTTTGCTGCGTCATCACCTGAGGAATGTCCTCAGAAACTCTCCAGCAAAGGTCAGGCAGATAAATCAAGCACAAGTGGTGGAGATGAGAGGGAAATCCAGATGCCTGAGCTGAAGCCCGAGGTGCAGATGTGTGGTGGGCAGGAGGGTGGCACTGCTCCAACTTCACCCCCAGCCCTTCATGCCAGTGGCGAGCCAGAGACGAAAGACCATGCAATGATTGAGAAAGAAACGACTGGAAATCCTTGCGCCAAAGATTCTAGCAAATGCAGTGAGGGTCATGCTGAAAGGGGAGAAAATCCATCAGAAGTAAAGTCAATCAAAGCCAAGTCAGATAAAACAAAGGAGGAAGTTGATCAAGATGCACAAGAAGTGAGCTATTTCAATGTAGAATTAGTTGTGGTTAATGGTGTTAAAAGCTTAGATGAAGTGCCCATTATTCTTATTAACAGTTTTAGAAGGGAAAGAGTCCTTGAGCTCTGGTGTAATAACTTATACTTCTAAGCTACCCAAGCTCAATGAAACTGTAAGTGCAATTGACAACATTATTGAGTCCTAATACTAACTGCATGTGAACATGTATTATGGTTTTCCCATTCCACTTCCTTAGCTCAGAAATCAAGGGGACTATCAATGTTGTGGCATTTTTCAGATTTTAATGTAGGTTCATTATTTATAAAAATTTAAAGTAATGCTTATGAGATGGCAAGGATGCATTTATTGAATAACTCTAGAAATGGGTAGCAAGTTCTCTGGTTAATGCTATCATTATCAATCTATTAATGCTGCTGTATTATCTAATTCTGAAGATTCAGACGATATGGAGTGGAAGCGAAACATGATAGGAACATGAAACATGAAGCGATACATGATGATGAAACCAGAACAGAAAGAAAAACATGAGCCAAATCCACAAAAATAATTTAATAAAACATTTTTTCATACATAAATTAATGTAGAAATAATTAATTAATACATAAATGTAGAAATGAACATTCTATGAGATAGATAAGTGAGCATTCTATAAGATAGATAAATGAACATTCTAAAAGATGTCTCAACGGATAATAGCAATACTAGCTCATAGTGATAGACAGAAAAGGAGTAGCCGGCAGGAATTCTCAGTATAATTTACATAAAATTCATTAGCTTGCAAAAATACAACATGGAATAGGAGATGTATTGTGTGACCTCTAATAAATTAATAATGGATATGCAATGGAGTAAAAGCAAAGCTTGTATCGGACAGCAACTGTTGACAATGTTTATAAAATTGCTTCGACTAGCAGTGATTAGTTTCAGCATGTCTTTTGGTGAAAATAACATTTTCACCAGAATTCCATTTGTTGAAATTGTTGCCTTTCTATCTTAAATTACATGGCGAAACCCATCAAGTGGCTCATATCTCCTCCATACTGTTATGGTGCATATGGTGTAGTTCAGTAACATGCCAAATATGCTGCTGTATGTATGCCCAATAGTGTGTGATATTGGAGGTATTCAAACAATCTTTTAGGGTAACAATTTGAGATCTGGAATATCAAATATTTTGTAGGTGTTTAGGTATTTGAGTTTTCAAAGGTAGTATTTTCACATCTTTAGTAATGGTGTGTGATGAAAAAGTTGTAATTTTACACCATAGCAACATAAAGTCATTAAAACATTCATCTGTTATTCATAGGAAGAAAATTCTGAGTTTACTTTATTGTACTTAAAACAGAAACAGAGGGGGGAAAGCGTAGGATATTTTGAGGGTATTAACCAGAGGCCTGCAGGTGACCAGGCGAGTGTTCGCCTCAGCCCGTGTGACAGGGACACCTGACTGTGCCTGTTCACCTCGGGTGCCTGCATTCTAGGCAGAAATCCGGGTCCTAGGTGGGTACCCGGGTCACTCACCCAAACTGAGGGGAGAGGTGGTAGAAGAGTGAGCGAAAAATATTGCAAATGGCAAAGAGTCTTTAGAAAGATATCTGGCGGTGACGATCTTAGGGTGGTCGCCCACCCCGCCAACAGGTGGTCACTTCTACTCGGCAAGTTCTCTGTTAGGCCACATTCGTGACCCTTCAGAAAAGTCCATCAAATATCTTCAGATTGTGCCTCTTTGTCAGATTGTGCCAGATTTGCCTGTGCCTCAGGGAATTTTGGAAATCTGGAAAAGTCAGGGAATTCTCGTAACAGTCAGGGAGAAACTGGGATAGGAAATTCTCGTTATCTTTCTACCAATACGTTTACCGGGCAGTCTTTCCCGCCCTTTATTTCACCAAAACATTTCTCCAACTAAAACTAATGTCCGTCGCCGAAGTGCATAGAATGCCCCCCGTCAATTCGTTGAACATTCAGTTGTGAATCTTAGTTATTAAGTTGTGAATCAGTCGTACAATGTATCCCTTTTGTATATCCTTAAATGCGATATTTGCCTAGTAGTGTTTAAATTCATGATCACCGTGTATTCTGCTCATCACAAGGAATCCGAGGCTATGTTTTTCGGAAGATTTTATCTTGCGTTTTTTTAACTTCCGAGACTCAGGTCAAGAGGTAGTTGTAGCACACTAGCTTGTAGTAAATACGTGCTTGCAGTTATAAAAATACGAGGCGAGGATTATTAAAACAGTAATACAAGTATGATAACACGTGTAAACAAAATCTTATGTAAGATCATCTTCGATTTCCATACCCCTCTTCCCGAGACCATAAGAAGAGTTCCCCTCCCCTCCCCACCTTTCACGCTCGACGTAATAATGAATGGCCCCCTTAGCTCCCTCTCAGGGCAATTTAGTCTGGTAACAAACCACCTCAAATATGACGCTGCAGTTGCTAAATACCTCCTGTTTTCGCTCGCAGTGGCACGATTACGTTTTCTTTGTTGATACAAATATTTTTACATTTGTTGTTCCCTCTTACAATAAAGGGGTTACTACCACATTAATCAAATTGTTATTCGCTTCTAAAACTCATGCCATCTGATTTTGATCCAGTCCAAGAACTTGGCTTTGGTTTGTATTTCTCGCGTAGCTTAGTGATACCTGTGCCGTAGTCCGCCAGTAAATTGACCATTAACTCTCCCTTCGATGCCTTTTCAGTAATCTTCAACTTCCCAGAACTACCACGACACGCCACCTATTCCTTAAAGAATTAGACATTTTCAATTTGTAATTTTACCGAAGGAAACATACACGACCACAGAAATACAATACACAGCCGCGAAAACTGTATTAAAAGTGTGTACAATTTGTGTGAGGGCTTAACTTGTGAAGAATTAATACCGTATTTACGCGTGTAAGCCGCGCACCTTTTTTCGCGAAACACCGGAGAAAAAATGGGGGTGCGCGGCTTACACGAACCCTCCAGATTTCGGGTAAGCCGCGCACCATTTTTCCTCAGATTCCTGTTTTTTTCTCCTAAGTTTCGCATTCTGTCTAATAGTATGGTTAGTAGTCTAGTAGTAGAGGTATACTAGTCTTCGCAGCATGGTCTAGTAGTAAATCGTACATTGTAAAGTATTCTGAAATTTCGAAGTATGTAATTAATAATAAAAATCTGCATTTAACAAAGTCTGAGCGTACAACGGTACTGGAAGAAATGCAAGATCAGAAACACCATTTGTCAAAGCAATAGATTTATCGTGTATAGATCGTAAGTAGGACAACACATTGTAGCACTGATATGTATTTAAATATACTGTATCCTGTAAGCTGCCGCAAGGGGCTTTATGTTTTTTTCAAAATCGTAAGCGGAGTTTGTTTCGGTATCACGTATCTGTAGCAACATTTTTACGTAATAGATAGCTCCTTTTGTGTACACATTAAAGCTACATTGCAAAGACACGTCAAAAAAATTTTTGCGTGGTGGCAATAGTCGTATGCTCAGAGATCATATCTTCTTCTGTGCTATCCGCTCCAAGCGTGAGAGTAGTAAACGCGTTCGAATCGATCATTTAGCATTGTAAAATAATTTGCTATTCACCCTAAAATGAATTCTGATGTGAAATTTCGATAGTTTCTTGTGAGTATAAAACTACATATTATAAGCAAAGCCGAAAAAAATTGGAAATCGAGCTCCATAAAGGAAATATGGTGTATCTGAATCTAGCAGTGACGAAAACTAAGAATGAGAACTGTTATGATATGAATATTCATTAGTGATTTATGATTATATTTCCGGGAATGTGTTTTTTTTTGTTTAATAAGAATTATTTTTGTTATTACATTGAGCTTAGCTTTTTCCGTGTGTTCCCATAACTTTCCGGTGTTGTTAAATCGTCCCAGTCCACAGATACTACGCAGAGAGCAGACGAGATCACCGCTATCGGGTACGGATGGCGTTTGGCTTTTATTTGTTGATATGCCAACGGATTTCCGTAATAATAGAGTAATCACGGGCTGAAATTGTATATATATTTGCAATCATTTCAGTTGGATGTTATTTTGAACTGATGCCATTTTTATAGCTGGATGATGTGATCGTATGTAACAGTAATTACTGTGAGATGCTACGAGAAAAAGGTGCACAGTAAAAGAGGCCGTGCATTGATGCACGACGCGATTACGATCGTGATGATAATAACACGTAATTCAATCAATTAATGAGAAAGACATACACGTAATTTAGGCACAGTATTTCTATTAAAGAACGTGCATTCATGTTATGACAAAATGATGCAGACTCAAGGGAAAAATTTTTTTTTTCGATAGAAATAATTTTTTCCTCACGAGCCTGTCCGAAAATAGGGGTGCGCGGGATACATGAGGGCGCGGCTTACACGAGTTAATACGGTATATTTTTTCATTAGGGCGGAGGTTCCATACATTTTTTTTCATTCTTATAACTTTTAATGTATTGATTTCAGCTTTTAACATTTTCTGAGGTTTGACGAAAATTTAATTCAGCAGAAATAAAATATTCTGGTAATAGGGGACCTTTTGGTGATCGATCAGGGAAATTGGTAAAGCCATCAGGGAAAAGTGAGGGAATTTGAATATTGGTTATCAGTAGCCACCCTGCAATAACATAAGAGCTGGGTTTTACCGCAACAGTCATTCATGTCTGCATTTTGTAGATAGCATCAGTTACTGCCTTCCTAATTGCTTACGCATAAAACTGAAATTTGAGGGAGAATATCTTGAAATGTGGGTTGACTGGTTGCATATGTAAATAGCCTAATGATATAAAGTTGCATCTTTTGTGGAAGCAAGATTAATTCAAAATACAGTAGAAGATTGACAATCCGGAATTCTAAACAATGGAATTACATATCTAAATAACAGAAGGCTTTCCCAAAAATTGCAAAGCTCATTTTTTATGTTGTGTCACAGCACTTGGTCACCTGAGAAATCATTAAATATGGTGCTTTGCTGTGCTGGTGAAATTGCTGCCCCTTTTGATTTTTAAGAGGAAAGCTTTTCTAACAGAAAAACATCTGTATAAGAACATCGAGAATATTTTTTATTCTTAAAAATGTGTATAAATAAGATGGCAGTGAATCCTCTATGCTGGCAAATACAGTATTTAGTTTTATAATATAAGTGTAATAAATTGGTAACTACACTGATGATACATTTCTGTGTATCCCCTTTATTCTTAGCGGAATATTCTTGATTATTGAATTAGTCATAACTGAATAATTGAATTTAGTTGAATTGAAACTTTAGCTGGTATAACAGTTTGGTGGTTAGCAGTTTGACTTATATAGCTCTAGCAAGTGGCTATATTGCATAGGAAATTTATCATATGTTTGCTTTTGCTAGCACTCTCCTTCAACCATAAAGTTAGATGGCAGCTCCAATGTTTTTTTGTGGATATTTCTTATTTGTATGCACTCAATTTTTATGGTTTGTGTGAGATAATTTTTGAAGCAGCTGCAAATCAAGCAATTATCTTTTTTAACAATTAACACTTGTTTTACTCAAAGGTAAAGTGCTGTTTTTGTAGATAGATTTAGCAAAAATGGTACATGTGCAAGTATGATAAGTTTGTCATGCTGATAGCAAAACATTGTTGCTGTTTAGTTTGGTGTTATAAATTTGTTGGTCCTGAATGGTCATTAATGTTAAAACTTGATCACCTTCATGAATTGCAATCGATATTCCATGCAACAGGATCTGGATCAATTTTCTCCTTGTTTTCTCAGGATATGGACGTCATGGTTTTACAAAGTGACAACCCTCAGATGGTGAAGGCTAGGGAAGAAGCTCCCAAGATGGATGAGGTTGAAAGCAAGGAAGCTGCAAGCGGTGCATCGCCTGACATGGTTGTGGCACCAGCCAATCCATCTGAGGAGCAGCAAAAAGAGAGCAAGGCAGACGACGCGCCTGAATCTGTGGATTTGGGTGTAAAAGCTGTTAATGATGACGGAGTTGTGACCGAAACCACAGAAGTGGATCTTGAGGATGACATGGCATCACGGTTGTCCATTCCATGCGAATTTGGTGATGCCGCAAGGGAGATGGGACAGCTTGTGACCCAGGCTGATGTGAGCGAAAGTGTCATTGAGGACCATAGCATCACACAGCTGACAAGCGCAACGGAGGCTGAGCAGTATGAGGACAAGAGAGAGATGGAGGAAGCTGTACAGAACTTGACTGAGCGCATGTCAGAGGAGGTTAGTTGGACTTGCAGTACTTTAAATTTCTGTGTAGAATTACCAGCTATGCCTGAATGCCCAAATCACCAAGCAGTGTTTTCATTAGGAATGCCAATTTTTGTGTACGTATGGTGTTATATGTGGGAAGTATTGAGTCTTGGTTGTGGTGATTGTTGACAGTTAGAGTGGCTTTGTTCATACCCGAGTGTCACTGTGTATAAATGAATGAATCTGTATAAACCATCTGTGACTATGAATTGAAATACTTCTATTTGGTGTCAGTAGGAATGCATTTAGAGTTTTGGATTTGGGTTTGGAGGGCAAACTGAAATTATAGTAATTGTGGATTTTGCTGATCCCAATTGGCTGTAGTATAAGTTGACTGTTATTTAACTAGTAATTATGGTTTATTGCTTTTCATGAGAATAGTTCAATGCTGAGTTAATGTTGACCCTAAATAACATGAACTCACTGAATATGATTTTGGGGTCTATCTCTAACACTATGTATTTACATTGCCCAATCAAATCATAAAAGAAACAGTTGTATATTACTGCACTGTGCCACTAAGTTTAAAATTGCAGAACTAAATCTCAGTGCTAGATATCTCCATGGTGAAGTATTGGAAAGTTGGCCTTTTTTTATTTTAACCGATTACTAATTAATTCCCCCCCCCCCCTGCCACACACCCTCATGGTGGCTTGCAGGGTATCGTGTATATGTAGATGTAATTTAAAATATTGCAATGGAAGTGCATAGTATTTTAATGCATTTAATGTTTGATTATAGAAGAAATAAAGGGCTGTGCACAATGTCATTTCAATAATATGAAAATGTGAGTCTGTATGCCAGTAGAATTATGAACTGATGTATATTCAGTAGACTTTTATATCTTGTACTGTAAATCTTGATAGCAATAACTCAGGATTAGGACAGGCTATTTTAAGGCATTTTCATTATATTAAGTTCACTTTTTGTATATGCAAAGGAATGTTGATGATGTCAGTGTATGCAACAGCTCATGCAATGACATACCTAGCCTAAGTCGGCCTCAAGCATAGTATTATTCTCTTCCTTGCCTGTAATTCAAGACTAAATTCCCCTTAAATAGGTTACTTTTTGTATTATTGTAGTTACAGTTATTTTGTATTATTTGCACTATTGTTTCTATAACTTCATTCATCAGTTGTTTAATGACTCAGTATTAAAGTGATCACCCTAGAGATAGAGTGAGCCTATAGGGATGCTGTTAGCATTGGACAAGTTAATACCATCTGCATGGCAAATAGAAGAGTGAGAGGTACCAGGATTAATGTTAAACTGTTACTCATCGCTGTGACGATCAGATGCATAACTGTCTCATAGTTCTTAGTAAAGTGCTAATGGAAAAAAGTGAATGAAAAATTGTACCACAAAAAGTATAATAGACATGGATGGAGTTCTGACTAGTGTTGCAAGAGCGTGCCTAACTGCAAGTATTTGTGGTTCTGACAGTCCTATATACATACACGGTTGCGTCAAATGGACCATCATGGATTTGAAACTTGGTAGAGATGAGGAAAATGATGTATCCATGGAAGTCATCGCTTAAAATCATCTGTTGCCAGGTTTTATGTATCATGAAATCCATTAATAAAAGGCTTATGAGCTTGATGAACAAGGAGTTCTAGGAGCAGCCTGCAGTGTGTCAACTGTTGTCCCCAGAATTATCTCTCGAGAGAACATGTGAATACCATTTCTGGGATTTTCATACTCTCAGTGCCAAAGAGGGCAGCAGATAACTCTGCACGGATCATGGAAATACTGGCAAAATATGAATCTCCTAGCTGATGGTGAAGTTCCTCAAGCTCTAAATGAAAGAATGCTAAGAAAAATATGTTGCTCAAGATGCAATCGGATAGTCCCACGCATGGATGTTTCTACCAAAACATGGAAATGTGAGGGAAATCCAAGGAGCTGATTTTCACCTTTTTACGTTCCGCAGGTCTGGAGTCGGAAACAGAGGGTTTTGTCCTCGCATGCCATGATGGCATCGTAAACACTCATGCACCATCACCTCATCTTCGAGGCCAACTTGATGAGCTCAAGGTGCAGTGTGTGCCATCAGCTGGAGACATTAGGTCACTTCTCTTCTGGCCTTACCTACCACACCAGATCAGCGTATATCCACCTGTACCACGTGGCTCTCCTGGTGCTTTCTTTCCTTCTGCATCACTTCTTTATCGTCAACATAACACCTGTGAAGCCCTCCATTGTTGGGGATTTTAAGTCCATCTTGGAAAATGATGACTGTAAGGTGTAATGGTTCTATACCTTTCACGCCCAAGGCAGCTCATTCGTACCAAGCTTAGTAGAATCCCCCGCAATCATCTGTTGCATGTCTAGTTCATCTTTGCGTTTTCAGCTCAATGACTGGAGCGAAATTTGCTGTAGGGGAAATGGAGAAATCGACAATTCATCAAGACCTGCTGTGTGCACAGAGGCAGATATACTTCTCCATGTTGCAGATGCATCCTGCATCATCCTCATTAGATGTGCGATTTCTGCAGTTGACTTGACTCTCAAGGAAATATATATCTGTAGTGTGAACTCAAATTCAGTGGTAATTCTCAAGCAGAAGGCCAAAAACCTTGTGTAGTCTGCTAGTACACAGGGTGCTACTAATCTATTCATCATTATCAGACATGATTAATGAGTAGCCGTTAAGCAGTGAAAGCCATGCAGCATGGTGCTGTGATAATATTTAATTCCTAAGGTAGAGTTGGACAAATTAAAGCACATTCCTTGGGAACTACATTTAATTCCAAGAAATAGAGATAAATAAATAAATGTCAAATAGTGATTTTCTAGGAGGGTATGTCTCAAGTTAGAGCCAAGACCTCCGGACTGTTGTACATGAAATAAAGTTCATTTCACTTATTTTGCTGTTGAAGGTTATGAACTAAGGATGGATATGTACATTTTCAATCACTGTGTTAGAAAATCATAATTGGTCTAGTCAAAGCTTTAGTTGTATTTTAGTTGTAGATGTGATAGTTGATATCCAGAGTTCTCCCTACTCTTTCAGTGGTTTTCCAAATCTTTAATTTATAGAAAATTTTGACTTTGTTCATTCCAAACCCATGATGAAATGGGTGGTTTGCATGAGTATACGAGAGTGCATTTCACGAAGTTTGGGAAATAAGCATTTGATTATCCATAAAATATTGCATAAGCTGCACTCATCAGAGCTTAAAACCAGTATTATTTCTCATATTTTTTCATTTAGAATTTGGCTATTTGTCGTTATATATTTTAGTACAATATTAGAAGCATCTGGCTTGCCATATAAGCAGTTTTTTCTTTGCATCTTAGCCTGTAATTGTGGAGGTGTATGTTATTTCTCATTGGTTTCAGAATATTTCACTTTAATAATGAGCTCTGCAGTTTATCTGAAAAAAGGTTAAACTTGCTGTGAACAAGAATCTTGATTTAGAATAGCATGTGCGTAAGGACAGCAGTTTAATATTATTATAATTCATTGTGACCAAGTGTGTGGTGTGGAACCTCATGAAATAGACTGATCTATTAGGGAAGACGGCACCAAAATATCACATGATAGAGATTTTAAAATAATGCATCATGGAAGAAAAATTATCATAGTCATCACCTCTCTCAATTTTTAACCTTTGTGTGCGTTGTTCGAATTTATTCATCTGCGAAGATACTGCAATTTGAAGATCAAGCATGTATTGACTGTATAAATCAAAAGGGGAGGGTACTGATGACAGTTCCCTGTACTTAGCACAAACTTAGGACCTCATTAGACTCTTTTGAGTAATTATTGCTTTCTATTTTTTACAAAATAGAGTTCAATTGTTTCTCTTCCAGTTTATGATGATGGATTTTGAATTAGGGTGACTGTTACTTCTTGATCTACTTATCCCTCTTTCCCCTTTAAGTCCCCTTCCTTTCATCTGTTTGTTGATTCAACTACCAATCATTCCCTCTGCACAACCAAACCAACGAAGCACAATCTTTTCACACTTGTCTATTTTTGATGCCTTCTTTTTTATTAAAGTATGTTGTGTCATTAGCTGCTCATTCTTCTCCCTGTCCTCTGTATTTGTACTTCTCCTGAATCATAGGTACATGTGTACTGTATTTAGCTTAGCCAACATCTTTGCAGAAAACTGTAAAATTTAAACACTAAACTATTCAGTATTCCTGATACAAAAGGAAATTTTATTGATGACCCATGGGAAAAAATTCTCTTGTGCTTTTACAGTTCATCAAGGATGGCATTTATAAGAAGGCTTCAAAGAAGCCGCTCTCTTTGAGGATACCCTTGGTCAAGTAAATTTAGTGAGCCACTTAATAAGAGCTCTTTCCTCTGGCAATTTTCACTCTGATCAAATGCTGTTCATAGTGATGGAAATAGTGTGTTGGAATAGACTCAGGCCATAATGACAGAGAGTATCATCGGTAAAAGTGGTCACCCATTGCTCTTAGTTTCATACACTCTCGTAGGACGTCAATTCACCTCGTTTATTATGTTTTGGGTAGAAAATAAGCTGCACTCTAACTTGTACTCTTGTCTTAGAGGTAGGGTATACCTAATCTAACTACCTTCTTCTCTCAAGGTTCACAAACTCATTTATTTAGTCATATGCAGTTGGTCTTACATGTTGCTGGTCAATACTGGAAAATGTGTACTAAAGTTAACATGCACGGGAGGACTAACAAAAAATTAGTAAATACAACTGTTAGGTACTGAAAGCACACAGAAATAAGAAGAAAAAAGCAGTATTCCTGTTAGCTATTTTCTAAGATTAGGAAAGAATTAAGGCTATAAAAACATAATTCCTCAATTAAAAAGGTCTTCAGGGCCTGCTTAAACTGTTTGAGTATTTACTTGTTTATGGCTGGAGGAAAATGTGGTATATGATAGAGGCCATACAATGTGAACCCTTTTGGTTTTTAGATAAATGAATGTTCGTTTTTTGTCTGGTGTCATAGTAGGTGGCATGTCAGGATTACCAATCCTAAGTTTGAAGCTCTGACCTTCTGCTTTTGATGGCTGCTTTAGGTTTTATTACTTGATTTAAAATATTTTGTGGGGTATTAGGGGACTGCGATACTTCTACCACTCATTTTTATGACTGCTCCTTAGGTTTTATTGACTTTTACTATTGTTTGGGGTATGTGTGGAAGCTATGACACAGGTTGAATGAACCTCACTCCCTCTCCGCTACTTTGATCAGTGTTGGCCAGTGCAGTGAAATTTTCATTGAGATGTCTTGGAGCTTTAAGCTTCACAAAATTGTGCCTAATAGGACATTCCCCATTCGGGCACACCACATATAGTGATGCTTATGGGTGATAAATTAGAAATAGTGATGCATGAAATTTTAAGTTTTGGAAATATTATTGCATGCAACTAAATTTCATCCCTACATTTTTAGTGCAACTAATTTTTTCATTTTATGCCATTTCATGATGAGTATATTGTAGTTAGAAAAGAATTAAATATTAAATACATTGCAACAAGCTTCAATTCAATAGTCACACTCACATTTGTGAGGTTTCTCTCCATTGGCCCAAAATTTCAGTGTGAAGAAATATTAAGGAATATTGTTTTTATCCAAATCAACCCACAGGGCCCTGTATTATAATATTACTATGCTAGTACTATTTAATGCTGTTTCATTTTCTGTTGCAGGAAGTTTTGGAAGAACATGTTCAGAAGGAGGAAGTTACTATAGAAGAATCATCAGAATTAGTGAACAGTCCAGCCATTGTGGCTGAATATATTTCAGACAAGGTGGATGACAATTGTGTAGAGGTGGTTTGTAGCATTACTGAAGATAATGAAAATTCTAAAGCTGGAAAAGACTCGAAGGAATATCCTAAGGGGAGAGTAGATGACAATGGTGCTGATGGAGATGGCGCAAGTGACATTTTACTGCACTCAATCAAAGTGTCAGATGAGAAGAAATCTCATGCAGATGTGTCCATAAATGAGAAATGTAGAACTATTGTTCAGGAGATGTCAGAAAAGCCAATTGATAAAAGTGTAGATAAAAAATGCTTAGGGAGTGAGAGTGAAGCTAATGTTTGCAATGGCTCTCCTGCAGCATCACCGCCTGTAATGTCCGCCTCAGTTTCATCTCCAGCATTAGATAAGAGTACTCATACAGGTCAGCTTAATTCTGGACTGCTTAATCACCAGCAGAATACTCACCTTCCTCCACCTGTGCCAGTGGTCCGTCAACCGTCTCATGCCATTACCACCGACCAAATAATGCAAGCTGACCATGAAACGACTGTTGCTGTTATGACTGCAAGTTACAACAGTCTGGCTACGTTGACTCCTACTGGGCATTGTGATACCAAAGGAATAGTTCCTGGTGTAGAATCTCCATCCAGCCTTCCTGAGGTAGGTTTATTGGTTTGTGTTGTGGGTCTTCACTGTTATCGATTAGTAATCCGATAAATGAAAACTATTCTTTTATCATAGCCTTGGGATTTTACTGTTTGTACACAACTACAATAGCATTTGGTTGCCTTATGTTTCTGATGCATGTTGTCACTAACTATTTTGTGGCATCCATATTGTGCTCATGATATCATCAATAGCATACATTGAAACGAACTACTCTCAGCCTCCCTGTAATTAAATTAGTTACTTTTTGGAAGTACAGGAGGAACTACATATTATGAAGTCCATGGTGCCGAAGAATGTACAATTGTTTTATGCTGATAAATTTTTATTTTTATCTTTTATTCAAAATTAGTTTCTCTCTCTCTGACTTTTCTGGAATGATGTAGTGAAAAATAGTTAGTGAATATTCATATTCATTTATTAATGGGCTTTTAACAATTAATAAATTTGAATTTACACAAAATAACTACACAATAAGACGACTCAAAATAGTGTGCAAACAGACAATATAACTCATACTAAATATTTGCAAAAATACCAACATAAGTAACTATTACATTGAATGTGCACAAAATGACTGCACAATAGAACATGTGTCTGAATACTATGCATTAGAACATTATGGCTCATAATAAATCTTCATAAGATACAGTTGAGCATCTTTAATTCGGCTCAGTCTTGACCAAAGTGATGCTGGATTAGGGATTTTGCTGGACTATGGGTCATGCTTGGCAACTGGTCTATCTATTTTTGATGACTGGGATGTTTTTATGAAAGGATTTAATTAATTGATGGGGATAATTAATTTTACTATGGGATGAAAATGTCTGTTTGTTGCTGTTTTTTTAAAATCTTAGAAAGTGTTTTGCTTTTGAATTCTTGCATCAGAATGTAACGTCATTTAATGCATAGATTTATTTATTTACTCATGTATGATTGGTATTACAAAGACATGGTGCTTGTCAATAGTCAAGCCCGTTTATAACGAAGTTGAAGGGGCTGAATATTTACTTTGTTATATGTGGACGAGTTTTTCAGAGCCTCTCTTTGACGGGGAATAGCCTTCACTTCTTTATAACTGGAACTACGTTAGAAACGGGTTTGATATAAGTGGTCTTGACTGTACAACTGTTCAGAATGAATCATGTCATGAAGTGAGGTTTGCCAATACCTGAGTTGTATGTTCATGCTTTCTGATTCTGAGTAAGTGAAATATTTTTTGATAATGCCTCTCTAGAAAGTTTTTCTTCAGCTCAAGAATTGTGCTCTCATTGGTTAATTTTGCTTGTGAGTATTCTTAATTACTTTTATTTAATCAAACAGGTTATCGAAGCTGAAAATCTGTTCTCAGCCATTCAAATTGCTAAACCTATCGATGTTAGCATCTTTAACCCTTTTTAAGTGCCAACGGCGCCCACGGCGATGTTGGAAAATTTTCGGTAAATGCCGGCATTGCTCTGAGCGGCTCTTTTTCCGAAAGCTGTAAATGTAAATAAAATTAAATGATTCATAATTTTATGCTTTTTTTTACAAACCTCAGGTTACGTTCTATTTAACTTTTTTGCACATTGAATTTATTTTCAAATTTTTAAGCTTAATTATATATTGTCATTTTTTTCTGGCAATAATTTTCTCTAAAAGAACCTGGCAATTTTAGCACAAAATTAGGCAATTCTGCATGGCGCTCAAAGGGTTAATGACATTTAATTGATGGTAGACAGCCTCTTTTCACAATTTTTTTGTCAGAATGTTTAGTAAAAGTTGAACAACTCTGTTCTGGAAAAATGAAGAAATATATTTGGTTGCCATGTTTTTTTTTATCAATGAAGCCATGTTTCATTGAGTCATTAGTTGGGATATTACATTCCAATGAAATTATTCCCATTAATTGAAATTTGTAAAATATTAATTTTCAGTTAAACCAGGTGCGACACCAAAAGTGCAATCATAGTGATTTTGAAAGGAGGAACCAGACCACTCCTGTGCCTGCCCCTCAGTCCCATGCCGATGTGAGACAGCATCAGCTACTACCTAACATTGAGGGAACCCACCAGTTACAGACTCGTATCATGCAGCAAGTGCCCCCTGTGGAAGTGAGGCAAATCCCTGGTAATACTTGTGGCAGAATGGAAAACCAGACACAGCAACAGTGCACAAACCACAACTCTATAGCTCACGTTGAGGACAGGCAATGTAAAGGACATTTGTGTGCTGATGAACACAGTGGCCGCTCTTCTGTTCCAGAGTCCCGGCAGCAGACTGCCAATCCACATTTTGAAGAAGGTCCCCTGAGACAGTCTTGTCATAGACCTTTATCCCACCATATTCAGTCTCTTCACAATTCCTCTCAGCATCACACCCATTCAGTACACCCTCAGCCACAACAACAACAGCAGCAGAACCAACAAAAACAACCACAACTACAGCAGCAGCCCCCACAACCAAAACAATCACAACCTCCTCAGCAGCAGCAACAACAACAGCAGCAGCAACAACAACAGCAGCAGCAACAACAACAGCAGCAGCAACAACCTAAACCTCAGCCCCCCCAGCAGCAACCATCCCAGCAGCAGCAGTCATCTCAGCAGCAACAGTCATCTCAACAGCAGCAGCAGCAGCCTCCTCAGCAACCATCGCAGCAGCCTCATCAACAGCAATCTCAGCAGCAGCAACAGTCACAACCAACTCAGCAACAGCCGCAGACAATGCAGCAGCAGCATGCTCAACAACAGTCTCAGCAGCAATCACAGGCTATCAAACAGCAAGTGCATCACCACCACCACCACCATCATCACCACCGTGGACAGCAGCACCAGTTTGAATCAAGGCAGCAGCATCAAGGCCACCATCATTCCACGTATATGGTTTCTGAAGAATCCCTGAAAGTAACTTCTCATCAGGAAGAAAGACAACATGAGCGACGTTCCCAGGATGATGAGCATGCCACAGCTGGTCACCTTGCAACAATGGAGGAAAGGTGTAAGTCTCGCATGGAAGAAAAACAGAGGAGGGGGGTAATGGAAATGGATGTTGGAAATGGGGATGCAGTTTCGCGATTAGAAGGAGTTGAGGGAAGTGGACGTTCAGCTACCCCAACCGGGTCTTTAAAACGAAGCAGTACTTCAACTCCTCCTCAACAGCAGCCTGACATTCCAAGTCTAGGTGTGTACACTCCTGACTCTACTACCAATTCAGTGCACTCTATCCACAGTGGGTCTGGTTATGGACAGTGTGACCTAGATGTTAGCCAGCTGGGGCTAGAATCCCCACCCGCTTCAATTTCATCAAATGAAGTTGGAGGACCAAGTTCTGTGGAGCCCACACCTCCACCCGCACCTCAGCCTTCAGTTCAGCAACATCAAACTGCCTCAGTCACCTTGGGCTACCAGGAGAGGTCACAGGCTCCTCCTAGGCCCCATTCAGGACCTCCTCATCCTCCAGTTTCATCAATGCAATCCCTCCATGCTCAAGTGGTTGTGACCCCATCCCCACCCCAGCATTCGATCCAGCAACCCACTCCCCCAACACCGCAACCAACCCCAATGCAACAGTCAATTTCTTCAGTTGCCCAACAGTCCCATGCCCCTATCTCAGTATCTGTTTCTCAGCAAGTCATGGGTGTTTCATCCCTGGTTTCAGCCCAGCCCTCAAAGCCACAGCAGGGGCCAATGGCCTTAGCACAGCACCCAATGCCAATTCCAACGCCTCCTGCAACTCATGTACAGCAACATACTCAGCAGTCGCAGCACCATGCCAACATCCAGTCTCAACAGCATCATCAACAGCACCATCAGCAACAACAACAGCAGCAGCAGCAGCTTCATGTGTTGCAGCAGCACCAAGTGGTGAGCACTCATCAGGGCACTGGGTACCATCTTTCTGCTGCTGGCCAACTTACGCCAACGCCCATGCAGCATCATCACCATCGTGGCAATGTAGTTATTGGACAAGGAAATTACATGGATGTTTCCCAGATGGCTGCTGCAGTGTCATCCCCCACCTTTTCACAGGCACCTGTCACAGGTGCTTATGTGAGTATGCCCATGACAACTGTTATTCAGCACAGAGTAGCTCCCCCTCAGCATGTTGGCCAGTCGGGCACAGGTCAACATTCTGGATCTCATCACTCAGGGTCCAGTTGTGCAGTTTCCAGTGCGACCAATTTTTACATACGGGCAGCAGCAGCTGCTGCGGCATCAGCAGTGCCATCTCCGCACCTCCCACCTGGTCCATCCCCTGGAAACCATAACCAGGCCTCTGAAAGAAATACAGCCACTGGTGGAGCATCATCATCGTGCAGCCTTGCCAAGTTGCAACAGTTGACCAATGGTCTTGAAATGGTCCCTCCATCACCCTGCAGCACAATGACCCCGCCACCTGCGCCCACTAATCTCACACCACCGCCACCTCATGCAACTATGACCCCTCCCCCACAAATGGTTCAAAGAAATTTGACCACCCCTCCCATGCCTAATTTGCAGACACAGGTCACTCTCGCTGCTGGCTATCACAAGTATTACCAGGCCAGTCCTGCAGCTGTGGCTGCAGCTGCAGCAGCTGCACGCTCACGACAAATACAGCAGCAGCATGGCAGTCCAAATGTTACTATTAACCCAAACTTGATGGCCGCACAATACCCAGCACTCAATGGGTATAGGGTAGCTCAGCAATCCCCTGCAGCTGTAGCTTTAAATGCAGGTTATATAACAAACACTGGGTTTATTAACCAAGCTCAAATACCGGTGCAGATGAGTGTCATGAACATGCATCCTGCACAGGCACAGTATCAGGATCCAAGCATTCAACGTGGTGCAGCGCAAAATACAATGTACACTACTTACGGTTACATTAACAGTGGCCTCATGCAGCCCCTAAACAGCACCATGCGACGGTAGTTGTGTGTGACTAACGTGTACACTCCATACCTACAATAAAGATATTCTACATGGATACATTTTTGCAGGTTTATAAAAATAATTCCAGGGCCATTGTTGTGGCTTAGTGTAAATGTGGTTTATTAGCCAATTGTGAGAACAATGAAAGTGAACTGGTTTGGAATTGGTACATGAAGAGTCAGTATTTGTGTATGCTTGTGAGTTCCTTTGTTGCTGTTTGCAGAATTTTGGTAAGTTTGTGGACTGTGCATACTAAACTGTAAATATTGAAATATGCCTGCAAGAACACTAAACTGTGTTCCGAGATCATTTGATCACATCTTGAAAATTTGAACAATACTTCAGGGCTTTTCTGTGCTGCTTTTTGGCCAAAGGAAAGCCCTTAAAATGTAGTTTGATTCGCAAACAATTCATTTTCTGTGAAAAAGGTCGTGAGATTTTAGCCAAACTCCATTATCAAATGTGCATTATCTCTGTGAATTCCACAGTTTAGGTGAACCATCACAATTTGTTTTGTACAAATTAATTTTATTTCATCATTAATTTGAAAGTTGGGTAAAGTTAATTACTTGGAGCATCATTCAGCCCTCCATTAAATTTTATGGGCCACCCTTTTCTTTGCTACATGCTTGCTCCTTTAGGTTTTATTCTTCATCCACTGAATGAACAAAGTGCTACTGTGTAAATGTTAATGCTTTCTAAAGTGTCTGGCTCACTTTTATGTTTGAACACTTGTGTCTCTAAATCGAAAAATAGCAGGAGATGCCCAACAAAATCACTACTGAATAAAGGATTTAAGGTGTTCATGTTAGAAGACGTGAAGAGCCTTTATTTATTATAGTTATAATATTCTAAGTATTTCGTTAAAAATATTTTGAAAATTGAAAGTTTTCTTAACATTTTGTCATGGAAATGTAAATGAATTGTCAATAAAATTTGTAATCATCAGTAACTGTGTAAATATTCATAAGGTTAATCCCCACTGTTGATATGATATTTTTTGTCTTCAGTATCTTTTTGTGGCTGACCTGATGTTTGCAGCAAGGCAGGAATGGTTTTTAGGAAAGTGTCTAAACTTGAATATGGAATAAACTTGGTCTGCGGAGCAGTTAACAACTTTTTGTTACTATATATTCTTGAATCATTGTATTAAATGGGTGAAAAGGTAATGTATTTGTTTTGTTATTCAGATCTGTTGTGGATCATCGAACTCTTCTCTTCCATAAGCATTCTTGGTTTCAGAAGCAAAAAGGCTACTGGAAAGTCTCGTGCATGTTAATACTATCATTTTTCACGTATGCTTTAACTTTCTGAACTATTTGTACCTTGTCTTTTTCTTTCTGCTGGAGCAGAAAGAAAGATGAGGAACAAAATCTCCTTACTTGTAAGGGCACTACCTCATTCACTATGATATGACCAAGGACCTTCAGAGAACCTATTTCAATTAAGCTGTGGCATGTAATTACATACCCTATCCCTGAATATTAACCTTAATATGAACCATTATTATCTTTCTGTCCTGATCTATCATATGATTGTTTCTGTCATACAACTCCAGTGTCATGGTAATGCCTTACACACTGATGGTTTACTCAAAGATTCGTGGGTTGCTGAGTTGAGGAAGAATATAGCCTCTGAAACCCTTTTCTAATCAAGATCATCATTCTATCAATTTGTGTGTTTTTCATGATTAAAGTTTCCGTACAGTGTTACAGGAAAAGTTTGTGTGTAAATCTATAAAATGAAATCGAAGTCTGAAAGAGTATTTTTTCAAACAATGGTGGGAATCAAAGCACTAATTGACATAAACCCTCTCTCCTCTTTCCCTCCCTCCCGGTTATCTTCCTTATCCTGAGTCCTCGAACCTCACTTCTCTGTAGCGGATGAAGGCAGATGGTCACCGCCGAAACAGTTCTGAAAAACATGTGAGTGTCCTTTTTTTTCGTGTCTGTGACTTTATTTATTGTGTTTTAGTGAATTATTCCTCGTTCATCGAGTGCCTACACATTAGCTTTAATGAGCATTTATTGACTGAGTTATATATATATATATATAAACATGATCCTCACATCAGAATGAGTCTTAAAGATTTTGAAATTATCTTAAAAATGAAAGAATTAAGAGAGAAATATTGTATTTCTGGCATATAAGATCTCTTTTTTCCTCAAAAAATACATTCTACAATCAGCCTACAGATTTAATTTGAAAGTATAGATGGGTTTTCATGCATCTTGTTTTGTATTGACATTGGAGGTGCCCATTATGTAATTTTACCATAGGCTGCGTTGCAGTAGTTAAGCTTGGTTAAACAGCAAGCGGGCTGTCCATATGGGCAGGGCGACCACAGTCCCCCATTGGTCAGTGGATGTCAAACAGTTCGCGGGCAGCTGAAGGTGGTATAGTTGGTTAGAGGCGTGCAGGGGCATTACCTACATAGTTGATGCATTTCTCATTGCAAAGTTACTGAAGTGCCAGAATGGTAATCAGCAGTAGCTCTGATGAAGAACTTATACTCCTCATCAACTCCTATTTCCCACATCAAATTTTCCCACCTCACTGTTGAATGGCTGTTCAAGATCAACAAAGCATGCTCATCCACCTGATTATACTATTCTAGATGTATTATAAATGCCTCTCCACTTGTATTCTCATCACTGTAATTACATTCCAAGTTGACCTTTCCTTACAAAATCCAAACTAATGCTTGCCTAGGAATTCATTTGCTCTATTTTCCATCCTTCTGTTGATGATTTTAAGCACCACCTTTGCCACATGAGAACTCATATTAGTTGTCCTATTGACTTTGTATTCCCTTGTTATTCCATTTTTCTGCATTGGTATAAGTACAGTTTTTATGAAAATCACCAGCACATATATCCTATGAACAAGCCCATTACATCTCTGTGTTGCTCTCGCATATCGAAGTACATGCAGATGTATGTGAATGGAAGCTGGGTGACCCTAAACGGGAAAGACATTTTCCAATAGCATTTATTGACGTCCACCTCTAGAAAGTGCTGTTTTTGTCTTTCCCATCTTTATTCACTATTTTCCATGTTAAATTTAGGAGGTGCCTGCATGCACCTCATGAGGTGGGAGGGGGCATATAGGACCATACTGGACCTTTATAAACCCATCCAAAATGCATAAATGGTGTTAGTTGTTGTTGGGTTAGTTGAGTCAGAGTTTGTGTTCACCTTGTTACTCTGCCAGTTTGCAGAGGGAGTAACATACTTATGGGTAACCCAAAAGGATGGTATGTGGCAACCACTAAAATCAGTCTAAAATTAAAATATAATTTACTATTATTTAATTATAATTTACTATTTCAGAAGTAAGATGGTGGACAGAGGTCCATGGTCTTAAGCCTGAAACAGTTGCACTTATTTGGTAATTTTCATTTTTTAAATGTAAAATGCCCTAATTTTTATGGAAAAAGAGAGGCAACCCACTATACTTGGGTCTCTCATTTGTTGCAGCCAATATATTAAATGTTATGGGAGAGAAGACTCACCCAGGTTCACAAAACTATCTGTGACATGTGCTCTACAGGAGAGATACCCACGGACTTTGAGAAGAACGTCATAATCCATATTCCCAAATAGAAGAGGGAGAGAAAAGGGAAAATGTAAGGACCATAAGCCTGGTGACATGCCTTGAAGATATCGACAAGAATCAGCTATATATAGAACAAAAAGCTGAGGAGTTTCTGGATGAGGATCAATTTGGGTTCAGAAAAAAGGACTCAAGAGAAGCTATTTTCACCCTCAACCTGCTTTAATAGAAGAGACTAAAGAAGAATCTACTGATGTTTGTAGATTTGGAGAAGGCATTTGACGTGGTTTTGAACTTAATGCTGAGGATTCTGAAGGAAATTGGAGTATCATACAATGACCGAAGAATTGTCCACAATTTGTCTAAAAAATCAGGTGACTAATCAAATCAGGACCCAGCAGTAGAGAAGCTAGCATAAAGGAGTGAGACAAGGCTGTGCACTGTCTACTGTATTATTATAAAGTATGACAAATTCTAGGAAATACTTTATTATCAAGATATTAATGTACACTTATCAATCAATACTTGACTGGCACATGGTTAACCTTAGAAAAAGATCGAAAATGCACTCCATGTACCATAATTTAAAAAATAGTCACCAGCATGTGATGCTTCAAAACTTAAATTAAACTTAATTAAAATTGAACTTAAATAAAAAACAATCCAGCAGAATCATCGTTCATGGTGCTTGTAAAAATGATGTCGTGTTTCTTTATGTATTACTTTTATCTACTTTTGGGATCCAGTGTATGCTTCAAGTAGAATTATTTTCCCCCTTTATAGAAATGTCTTCGATTAAAACATGGAATTGTATTACAAAATAGCAATACGTACAGTTTTATTCAGGTCTAATGATAAACTAATAAGTTTTTATGTGGGAATATTTACCATTAAAAATATGAAAATTTATGCTCTGCCTGGCCATAAAAATGATCAAATTGTAAAACTAGCATTAAATGACAATAGTTAAATGTAGTCCCTTACCTAGTAAATCCTCAACTGCTATTATAAACTCCATGCAGAACACCTTTGCAACCCATGGATTGCCCAGGGTTATTATCGCAGATAATGTGCCATTTTTATCGTGGGAATGTAGAAAATAAAATTATCAGAAAAAAAGAGATAGAAGTTAGAACTTCCAGTCCACACCACCATCAAAGCAATGGCCTTGCCGAAAAAGGGGTACACATAAGCAAACAAATGTTGCTCAAAAGTAAGGAGGCTGATGTAGATTTTAGGGATTTGCTTCGAGACTACAGAAGCACTCCACTTAAAGGGTTAAATGTTTCCCCAGCAGAAATCTTGTTTAGTCGCTGCCTGAGAACAAGACTTCCAGTTACCACTGAGGCACTGAAGCCAAGGGTACATGAGGGAGTCTATGATGCATTATGTAATTAACAGAAAAAAATGAAAGAGATTTATGATAGATCTGCAAATCGAAAACTTACCCAAATAGGGGAAGGGGATAAAGTAAGGATCAGAGCATCCAAGAATGAGAATTGGGAACATGGGATTGTAGTTGGGAAGCATAATTGCCCTAGGTCATACCTGGTAAGAAACAACAAAGGTAACATTTAAGGGCGTAATAGTGCTCACCTACGCCACAACCTTCAGGAGCTGATCACTATACAGCTCCCTTAATGCTAGAATGCGATACATATAGAAATGTAACAAAGGAGAGAGAAGAACCAACTTCAAGTGAAGAGGTGCCGCTGAGGAGAACCAACAACCCTGACAGATTTACCACAAGGAGTGGTAGCGCTGTCAAAGATCCTCGACAGATGGACCTCTGACTGGAAAGGGGAGGTGTTGTATAAAGCACCTAAGTTGGCAGGCCTGTGTTTGGTCAGGTTGGCTACCCTGTGTGACACCCTAGCTATACTCCGGATGTTGTTGTCATAGTTGCACGCACAAAGCATGGCCCATGTTGGTTGTGTCAATAAAACGACTAAGTATCTTTTAACGTCAAGTGATGCGAGCCTTTTTATTTAACCCCACAAGGCTACTAACGTAAATATAACAATATTCTACCCTTTTTATTGTTGTAGTGCATTTTTGGAACTACGGAGCAACTTATTTCTCATTGACTTAATTCATAACCTATAATACAACTCTGATCCCTCTTGGGATTTCTGTGATTTGAATGTTGCATTTCACTCCATATTGCTTTTCATTTTCCAAGTGTGTCAAATTTAATAAAATGAATCTATTATTTTTCACCTCTTTTTCTTCAGTTGTCTTGTCTATGACAACTGAAGAAGGGTTACTCTGCACCCAGGGAATAAGGAATGAAATATGTCATAAAGTGAGAAAGGCAAGAGAAATTTGAATGAAGGATCTATGTGAGGATCTACAAAACAATCTCATCTGTGATTAGATACAAGTTGATTGCAGGATGGTCAGGAAATACTTCAATGAATGGATGGCAAGATTTTCGGTTTGATGGGTGTGTCGACAGTGGCAACAGATGGCAAGATGTAATGCCATTAGGGACAAGAATGGAGAACCTTCAACAGAGCATGAAGGTAAAGTGAAGGAATGGTAGGAATATTTGGAGCAATTATTCAAAATAAACAATCTCAGTGCAAAGGTAATTAAAGAGGCAATCTCAAAAATAATCACAGAGGAAAATGAAGTGGGGAAGGATGATATGGAGATACAGTATTGAGAACAGAATTTGATGATGCAATAAAGGATCTGTGGCTATATAAGGCTTTTGGAATTGACAATGTTCCTACCAAGCAAATAAAAAAATGAGGGAGAAGATATTAACCCTTTGCGGTCCAATTTTTTTGTGGAATTCAAGTAGTAGCTGAAAGAAATACTATTTGCAAAATAAGTGAAAAGGCTTCATAAGGTACTAGAAGTTCACAAGAGTGACATGAGATAGCAGCACCTTACATGAAATGCACATAATCGCAGTGCCATCTGATGTCGAGCTCAACTCGACGTTGGACCTGCTGTTAGAGCTAGGCCTGTCGAACCAGCCTTGACGTTGGACCACAAAGGGTTAACCCAGTTGTAAAATACTTTCTGCGATATATATTCAACAGGAGAGATACCCACAGACTTCAAGAAGAATATAATATCCCCAAGAAGAAGAAGGGTGTGAGCAGTGAGAATTTTAGGACTAAACCTGACCACACACCTGACTTACAGATATTGAAAAGGATCATATACAGAAGAACAGAGCAAAAAGCTGAAGAGTTCTTGGATTGGTCCTATTTGAATCCAGGAAAACATGGTCACAAGAGAGGCAATGACCTTTAGGCTGCTCAGAGAAAAGAGAATGGAAAACAAACCATCCTTTACTGCTTTTGCGGATTGGGAGTAGGTATTTGACAATCATCATCAAGGGTCAACAATCCTAGGATTGGTTTGACGCAGCCTTCCACTCAATTCTTCTATCGGCCAACCTCTTCATACCAACGTAGTTCCTCTTTTTCACGTCCTTTACGACCTGCTCCATGTAACTCATACAAGGCCTGCCTCTTCCATTTTTCCCGTTCACTTTTCCCTCGGTGATTGTCTTCATCAGGCCATCTTGTCTTAAGATAGTCTCGATTAGGTTGTCCCGTCTTCTTTTTATAGTTTTCAGCAGACTTATCTTTTCTCCCACTCTTCCAAGGACTTCTTCATTTGTCACTCGGTCGATCCATTTTATCTTCATCATTCTTCGATAGCACCATATTTCGAATGCTTCCATCCTTTTCTTCTCCGCTGCTGTCATCATCCATGCCTCACTGCAATAAAGGGACATGCTCCAGATATACGTTTTGATGAATTGCTTCCTTACTTCCAAGCTTGTATTTCCAGCTGTTAGTAGATTCTTCTTTTGATAGAATGCTCTCTTTGCCTGGGCTATTCTACTCACTATTTCTTTCTTGCTTCGTCCATCGTGGTTACTCTGCTTCCCAGGTAACAGAACTCTTTCACCTATTCCAGGTTCTGTTTTCTTAGTTAACGTTGGTTTTGGCCTCTTCTCTTTTGCTGCACACCAATATCTTAGTTTCCTTCTTATTGATCTTCAGCTGATGTCTGGCCATTGTCCTTTCCATGGTTGTTATTATCTTATTCAGCTCCTTCTCTGTCTATTTTCTGTCTATTCAGCTCCTTCTCTTTATTGTCTCTATTTGACAATGTGAATTGGAATTCAATGCTTTGGATTCTGAAGGAAATTGTAGTATCATACCGTAACCAAGGAATAATCCACAATTTGTATAAAAAGAGGTTGCTGTGATTAAATCTGGACCTAGCAGTGACGGAGCAAGAATAAAGAAAAGAGTAAGATAAGACTGTGAACTGTCTCTGCTTTCCAAAATTTTTAATTTTACATGGACAAAGACATTGAGGAAATCATAGAGGGCCTCAGGGACAAATATCCACAGGGAAAAAATCAGCATCCTTTGATTCGCTGATGGCATAGAGAAGACATGGCAGAAACAGAAATGTAAAGAAGAATTTGGATGACATGAAAACAAAATTGGCCAGATATCACATGAAGATAAATAGAAAGAAAATAAAGGCAATTGTATGCATGATAAAAAAAAGGCCAAGGACAATGTTAAACTAGGAAAACAAAAGCTTGAGGAGGTGAAAGAGTATTGGTATCTGGGAAGCTCAGTAACCAGGGACAGATGAAGCAAGAAATAATTTTTCTGTACAATTGCCCAGGTGGTGAGGGAATTTTACCAAAAGAAGAATCTACTTATAGATGGTAATACAAGCATGGAAGTAGGAAACAATTCATCCAATCATACATATGGAGCATGCTTCTTTATGACAGTGAGGCATAGATGATGACAACAGCAGAGACGTTAAGGCTGGAAGCATTTGAAATCTGGTGCTAAGGAAGAATAATGAAGACTGAATGGATTGACCAAGTTATTAATGAAGAGGTCCTAGGAAGAAAGGGTAAAAAAGAGAAGTCTCCTGAAACCCAAAAGAAGAAGATGGAACACTTTATCAGCCACATTATGAGGCATGAAGGCCTGATGATAGCAATCATCGAAGGACAAGTGAATGAGAGTGAACAGCACAGGAAGGGCTCACATGAAATGCATAGCACAAGTTGCTGAGTATGTGAAAGAGAAGAGTTATGTAAATGTGAAAAGGTCTGCTGATAGGAGAATTTACTGCTGCGTCAAACCAATCTTAGTGCTGATGACCCATGATGTCTCTTTTTTTCTGCTCCTTCCGCATTCATAATGGTTACCTATCAGGCAAGTTCTCTTAAGCTAATCTTATTGTTGGTTTAATACTATATATTTTAGGATTCTCATATTTTCCAAATGAACAGGCAAGGGCCTAGCCACATTGACACACCGGTTCCAATGAGATCACCAAAGATAAGCAACGTTGGGCCTGGACAGAGGTTGGATGGGTGACCCTCCTCCGTACCTCTACCACGGTTCTCCTGTCCCCTGTCTGCGATTGGCGGGAAGGTTAAATGTGGATTGGCACAATCGATCTGACGAGGTCTAAGTGCCAGGGTGGCTGCAGAAGGCCCCTGTCCACCCTTCCTATTTTTTCCACTTGAATATCCGCATACACTGTGAGAAAAAGCCAAGCTATTACCAGCTTCGGACCTCTACATGGTCCTACCCGGTGCATCCGTCTTAGTAACCGGGTCTCCAGTCTTGGAGGTGCCTGCTCCAGACTTGGTCACCATCCACATCAATTCCTAGACAGTGCAGTTGAGGTAGATCGTCGAGAACCACGATCGACAATGAGACAAATGGGGGGATCTCAAAACGTCTGCGGACTGGAGACGATAGAACTCGTTGACGACCCTACTTGCAGCGGGATGAGACTTGCCGGGCTCAGAAAAAAGCGCGGCGGTACGGAGGGGACGATGTCCAGCCTGACGGAGTAGGTAGCGCCCGAGGGCGGAACCAGTGACTTGAAGTGCGGGATGCTCCTAAAGAGGAAGGCGTGCAGGGGGGCTGCCGGAAGGAGGCGGAGCGGAAGGTTCCACGGAGTGCAGACCTTCGACGCTTATCCCAAGTGCCGGGAACCAGTTTCGTCCCAGTAAGGAATGGGGTGGAACCCGTATGACGACCAGAGAAAGCTCAGTGGAGACGTCCTTGAAATACACGGTGACGGTAGCTACTCCGAGGTTGCGACGGTGGTGTGCAGACGAGTCGTATGAATCCCACTGAAGTGTGAATGGTTTCAAAGGTGGAGCATAGGTACACAGGGAGACAAAGATGACCTCTCATCTCGTGGCACTGAGGAAGAGATGCTGAGATAATGGCACGCGGACTACCTTTAGTTGCCTTTTACCCTTTGAGCCATTTGGTTGGCTTAGATGACACTACTAGGATCAACTTTCCTTGTTATTGCCATTCAAGCTCTAGGGGTCACAGGAACTCTTAAGCGAGTCCATCCCACCACGACAAGTTGGGGTCTATTAGAAGGGCAAGAGACTTTTGTAATGAAATCCAACGTATTTTTTGCCTATTTCGCGTGTGCCCTTTGCCATAAACCTCATACATTTTCAGGTAATGCAAATTAGAATCTGCGTGGTGCTACTAACTCTCCACTAAATACAAACTTGTCTACCGAGGCTTACAATCGCAAAAGGTGAAGGTTCGCTCTTAACGGGATGAAAGCTTCGCCTTGCAGAAAGATACCATCCCTCACTCCGCATTAGCCCTACAATTATCATTTTGCGAAAAATACTAAGATTTGAATTCGTTCCTAGTGACCCTTTAATAAAATTGAGGTGCAACAGGAGCTCGCATAGGGCTAACAGGAATAAAAGCAGGCAAAATCATCAGTCAACAAACTTGAGTTTCAGGAGCGTCGGAACTATTTTCGCTGGGAGGGGCCAACCTATACAAGGCCCGGCCCCTATGAAAAGGGTCCGCATTTTTTTGCGGATAGGAAGGGATAGATTCTAGAATTTCGCTAAAAGAGCATATGAAGGTGGTAGAATATGAGTCAAAAGGGAAAAAGCAAGCTGGAAACAAGTGAAATTTAATTTTTATTAATGAAGACTACTCATTTCTCAAGGGCCCGGGGAAAATTCTGGGGGTGTGGCCTTTGGCCCCTCCTGTCCCCCACTTCCGACGCCGCTGTTGAGATTGGTTTGACGCAGCTCTCCACTCAATTCTCCCATCAGCTAATCTCTTCGTATTTACGTATTTATTCCCTTTCACATATTTCATCACTTGCTCTATGCATCCCAAACGAGACCTTCCTCTGCCATTCTCCCCGTCGACTTGTCCCAAAACGATTGTCTTCATCAAGCCATCATTTCTTATGATGTGGCCGATTAAGTTGCTCTGTCTTCTTCTTAGGGTTTTCAGAAGACTTCTCTCTTCTCCCACTCATATTAGGACTCCATCATTACTCTCAATGTCAATTCATTTCATCATTCCTATCCCATTCATAATTTGGAATAGGTAAGAATATTTCAGGGGACAGATGAGAAACCGGGCGTCGATGTAAGCCTTATCTTAACAAAAGATAAGAATGGATCAACGGTTTAACTACCCATCCGATCGACGGAGTACTAAACATTAAGTGCTTTACACACACCACTCAAGTGGGGACCGGAATATCAATGCAATCTCTGCAACTCCCTGGATCCGAACTTGGGCCCCCGGGGTGGGAAGCCAGTTCTTTGGTCACCACACTGACCTTATCAACTACTTTCTCTCCATAACATTCAATTTTGTTGATGCCATTTTAACATTCCCAATTACTTTCTTTCCTCATAAATCATGTACATATCCTAATTTATTAGCTGCTATCGCTGCTATAATTCTTTTTGCTTCAAGGTTAGTTTCATCACTTAGTCTTAGGATGAACTCCTGAGAAGATATGAGTCGGAAATGGATATGTTTAGAATAAAAAATGCGCTCAAATTTGCGAGTGATGTTCATGCAGAAGTTATTGATGGAACGGGATAATTTGTTTTATCCCGCAAATAATTTCTTTCGCCCTCCCTCTACTTTTCCATTATCGCATTAACCCGTCCCATTTGCAGACCTCCAAGGTGTCCAGAATATTCGAGTAACTGGGGAGTAATTTACAGTAGAAAGGTAGTGCTCGGTGTTACGGGTTTCTGGATGGAAAACTAGGAAATTGACGTTGAAGGTCGTGGAAGGGGCTTCTGCGTTTGGTACATCCATCAATTTTTCAAGGTTAATTTTTAAGTTTTTGTCAATATTTTTCCCGTGATATCGATTACGAATGATACTTTACACACATCCTATAGCATGTGCGTAACTATAGTTCACACATGATGTTAGCTATGAATGTATTTATTTTAAGGGTAATAAAACTATGAATACATTCTAATTGGGTAAATCATTTTGTCGGCGTGGTAAATTCCTCGCCTGCTAACCTTAGGGTCGCGGGTTCGAGTTCCGCCTGAGTGGATTTTTCACCACACAGGACATGTATGTGTGTGCTCGTCTGTTGTTAATTGTTGAATACCCCGATGTTGCTGTTTCAGGTGGTAATGGAAAAAAAATTCAACGTGAAAACTAACTTTCTAGTTTTTACTCGTGTAACTTATTCAAGCTGATTGTGGATAAAGCCAGCCATTAATTATTCTGCAACACTTTTATTGCAATTATGCAACACTCTTCCAAATGGAGTTGGGCGTTTCAGGTTTTTTAGAATGCCAGATTCCCCCTATGGACCAAACCAAGTATTAAGAACGACAGTGGGTGACTGTCATGGAGTAAGAGGCTATTTGATCCTTTCCCTGGGTTGCTATTTGTTTCCCAGAATAATTTGGCATTCAAATAGTCTCTTGGCTTGGGTTTAGAACGCGCCCGGAGTCATCTCACAGACTTTTAAGTAGGTAGGATTTGTGTTTAGGGCTCGTCAAAAGCAAAGGTCTTCACCATCGCAGACTTGTCCCTGGTCTCCTGCACGCTGTCGAAAAATCTACCCCCTGGACTACCAATCTGTCCCCAAAACGTATATAGGTTAGAGGAATTATTCGCAGTGAATGGGATTTGAAGTCTGTTCTTTAGAAGCACTATCGTTACTTAGCATGGAGCGTTGACATTTCTTCTTCTCGGGGGATTCAGCGACTCGCAAAGAAACTGGTTTAGCGTGGTACATCAATTTATGCTTATTGCAGCCTTATGGGAGGCCTTGCCATTCCCTTGCCTTGCTTGCTTTTTCACGGTCGCTCTCGTGGTCCCGAATATTCCTCCTCGACCTCTTACCCCTTCTTCTCGTGATATCGTTTTTCTCCTGTGTACCTCATTGGTTTTTCAGTATTCTTTCACTCTCTCAACTTGATTATACCGCCGAGAAAATGTTATTCTCATTCACGAAGATTGTCCTACGCAAAAGCCGGAAGGAATGACGGGATATTGCCAATCATCTACTTCATCTTCCGAAAGTGCCACCACTCACAACATTTCTGAAATCCCGAATATTGGCATAGTTATAACTAGTCCCTCAACTGGCCGCAGGGAGTATGATTTTTTTTCTTTTTTGGGAGACCCTGAATCTGGAGTCAGCCCGTATCTGAAAACGCTGGGCTATTGCGCTCGATCCTGGCACCCCAGCTTGATCATGACGTTGCGAATAGAAAGAGATAATAAAAATAAATATCGGGTGAAATAAGTGGGTGAGATAATCTTAACATCGCGGTTATCAAAAAGAATCTTTAAAATGTTATTCTCACGGAGATTGTGTGTCATAATTTGGTGAGAATGAATGGAACTCCTAGCGATAGCCTTGACGCAAGTAGATGTGTTTCCACGCTATTAAATACACTCTCCCACCGACGTAGCCAGGTCAGTAACGCGCCTGCCTGACACCCCAAAAGTCGCGGGTTTACATCCATCCGCGGGCATGGATGTTACGTTCCTTTTCGGTCTCAGTCTGGATAAGACGGTGTTATATTACCATCTAGCCTTAGCAGTTGGAGCATTTAAGAATCGAATTCTACTACTGCTACAAAGTAATTGCTACTAATTTACTTCCTCGCATTAGATGAAACTAACTCCCATAAATTTAAAAAAGGCATCTTTTCGTCTTGCAAGAGACGATGTGTTGGATAATGTGATCTGTCAGTTCCTAAAGATCTTGAAGGAAATACGCTAATTGCGTCATACTTTTTATGCTTTACACCACATTATTGAAGGGAGAATTTTAAATATGTCTTGATGTGCAGTTTGAACCCTCTGTGCTGAAGAGATCGAAATCCCTATCCCAAGTTGCATTGCTATAATCCAATGCAAACGATAGCAGGCTCAGTGTCTGAAAGGATGTTGTTTAATAGGTACTGCACCATTTCTCCCGCATAACCGTCTCTCTCTTTGCTCTCACCCAGGGCCGTATTTACCATAAGGCGTACCCGGCGGGCGCCGAGGACCCCGCGAGCGCTGGGGGCCTCGCGAGAGAGAAAATGTAAATATAGTTGTAAGTAACCTGGCGCCTATTAGCAGAGTATTAATAGTGATAGATATTTTTTCTCGTTATATATTGTCTTAATATGCAAGGAAAAGTCGATGTCAAGCTGCCAGTTTGCAAGACTATTACATTGAGGGCCTCATTCTAGATTCCGCCGGGGGCCTCAGGGGTCATAAATACGCAGTGTTGGTAAGTAATCGAGTAAAAGTAATCGGATTACTTGTAACGATTACTTTTGAAGTAATTTGTACTTGTAACGATTACTTTTTACAAAATGTAATTTTTAATTGTAATTTGCTCCTTACGGTGAAAGAGGAATCGTTACTTTCGCTGTAATCGTTACTTGCTAGTAATCGACGATTACTTTACTCTCTCCCACGTAAACTTGAATTACTTTCAGGCAGCTTCCCTGGCCGGTATACAAGCTTGAACAGGGAAGCGTTCAAGGTCGCGTACGTCGGTCGGTCAATCTTCCCTCACAGGAGAACTTGGTGTCTCCAGCCATGGAGCATTCCTATTTGTCTTGCATTAATACGGCTCTGTCATTGCTATTGAAATCTACACTCTGAAGTCTCCATATGTGAAACATAACACAAGTATTCCATCAAGTGCTCCAGTTGAAAGACTTTTTAGTGTGTGCAAGGAGGTGCTATCACCAAAGAGATCAAGACTCGGCGATGAAAATTTTAATATGCAACTATTCTGTAAGGTGAACAAGGATGCGTTAGATTAAGAATATCATTTCATGATTTTTAGGCTTGTTTCTAGTTAATACTTATTTTCTTTTGTATTTCTTATTTTGTGCATATTAAAGTTGCATAATTTACTTCATCGTATTTACTTATTCACTGATTTACCTAGGCCTACAGATAACTTTGAATCCCTGAGTACCATAATATGCTTGTTTAGGTTCAGCCACCCTTATGTTGTAGCCTACTTATGATGGTTACAAAATATGACACCCTTTGTGTTGTTACAGCAGTTATAATTGTATGTATCGCAAGTGAAATTGCAACTTTAGCAATTTCTATGACTCAATTATTCCACATGCTGCACTAATTTTACTGCACTATTCGACAGTTGCCAGATGGTCTCTAGAGTGGACAATCTTACAAGAAGTAATTGTAATTGTAACTCTAATTTTACTGATTACTTTTTAAAATCAGTAATTTATACTCGTAATTGATTACTTTTTTTACGAAGTAACTGTAATTGAGCCCAGTTACTTTTTCTCAGTACTTTTACCAACACTGTAAATACGTCTCTGCTCTTACCCAGTTGTGTTCTTGAATCTTATTTAATGAAGGGAACTCACTTTCTCCTTACCCTACGCTGACCACCTCATCCTCATCCACCACTCATCCCTAATATCCACCGCATATTTTTCATGCGGAAAATTCTCGATTAATCAATATGGACGGTAAACATCAAGTACTTTTTCCTCCGGATATATTTTTTACATTTCGTAAAATCTCTGTCGCAACTAAATTTATCGGATGTGATTATATATCAGCTAATTATTCTATCCTAGTATATGCTTACATTACTCTCCTTTATTATTAATCGTACAATAAGTAGGTACCTCTCCGTGCTCCGGTAGCCTCCAACAGTCCCCTTATCTATTTTTGTATGCTCAATCCAGGGAAGAAAATTACCTTTGCCTAATCTACCTTTACCTTTCTTCGCACTCTGTGCAATTAACTCTAACTTTGTGGCTCATGATTATGAGCACACATGAGCATGAAAAGTTATGAACTTTTCCAGCTCGATATCTCTATCGGCACTTCAACAACTTTACCTCACAAACCATTCCATTGCACTCCGATTGTCCTCCGAGAGCGGTAAAATCACAAACCGTGTAAAAGCAAGAAAGAAGAGAATTGCAGAGCAGAATATGAGTAAATAAAAAAAGGCTTTTTTAAAATTAGAAAAGTCAGCGCGTAACCAGCACTGGTAAAATGTAAAATGATATTTGGGATACAATTAGCACACGTGCGTAAGATATTAAGTAATAATAGTCTGCACGGATAGGTAAACAAATTATTACTCAGTCTGCTGTAGTCCCGCCATTCAGGTCTACGGGCGATTGTGTTCGCTCAGCGGATACGTTTGAATTTATCGTTTGTGTTCTGGTGAAACTAGTACATTCACGAGCATGCGAAATTTCCTCATAAACAGGACATATAATCACACGCTTGATTTGCAATTGAAATCTCATTAACCATTACAGTATGCGTTTTATGCTAAGCGTGCTGCTGTTTTTTGTACCACTTAAGCAAAAAAATTTCATTTTCTTTAATTTAATTAATGTTATCTTGTCAAAGTAGTTACGTGTAACAAGCACGGCCGCACATGCATGCCAAGAAGTATAATGTTAAAGACAAGTCTGTGTGGAAACTAATTAAAACAGAGAGCCATTGCAGAACATGTGTAAAAGAATCAATAATTTAACTCATAAGTGTAAGAAACAAAAACTTAATACAGCTCGCAAAACGCATACAACCTCTGCTAGATATTTTTAGTAGATATCTATATTTTTATCCGAGATTGGAAAAGCACGATTATTCGCTCGGTAATAGGCGTAATTCCTGTGGTAGCTCTAATCAAATATTCCCGTCTAACGCGCTACGCTCAGTAATTGTTCAGAAACGAAGATGCCACTGAGCAGTATCTTGATTTCCGGTCTCAAAATCAAAATACGAAAATATATTAGAAAAATATTTCACGTAATAATAAATTTTCCACTGTTTGGAGAGGTAACGCGGCTAAAAACAATACGAAATGGGCACATTAGCCATTTCTCCGAGAATGCGTAAACACTCAGATGTATTATGTCCTTCATTGGGAAGATCGCGGTTTTTTATTAGGTGAGACGCGAGCGAAATAATTTGGCGGTCCAAATATGGCGCCGGCCGTGAGAGAAGAGCGAGTAGGCGTCGCCTCGCAGCCGGCTGCTGTGACCCTCCACCCTCGAGATCGATCTGTGGATGCTGCTGCGCTTGCCTCCTGCCCCAGTGCCCCCCTCCCCCTGCTCACCCTCACTCCATTCGCGGAGAAAGCTTCGACCTATAGATCCAGAAGATGAGCTGGGTGAGAATCTCATAATTTCTTCCCGTCTGAATTCATCTACTGATCTCGAGCGTGTTATACGTAATTGTGTACAATAATTCCGCGTATTAGCTGATGGTTTCTCCTGTGAATCCTTGAAGATCTTCCAATCCGCGAGAGAAATTCATCTCGCATCTTTTTCATAGTCATGGAGTGAGGCATTTCCTGATAATGGCCACGGACGCAGGATTCCTCCATTTGAGGTGAGCTCGTGAGCAGGGCTTGCTTTTGCGGGATTGAGAATACGGAGAACCATGAGCGGGAATGTGATCCATCCCTCCGGTTTTCACGGCAAGGGCACAGAAGTTCACGGACGAAGTGCTCCCTCCGATGACCAGAAGTTGTATATCGTTGTGTCTGTGGCCGCGGCCACCGCCTGTTTCTTTGTGAACGCCGTGGTGATCGGTGCTCTGGTGAGCCGTCGCTTCTGCTTGCCATCGTGTCGCCGGAGGACTCGTCCCACGGAGCATCGGCTCACCAGCGATGCCCTCCACCTGAGCCAAGCGGTGGCGGGCATCCTGGCGAGCGCCGCGGCCGTGTACCCGCTCGAGGTGACCGCCATTCAGGAGGGACCCAAAGGACGCGCCCCCGAGCACGCCGCTCGCCCTCCACCCGACATGGCCTTCTTTACTTCCCGGGTCGCTTGCTACGCGCTCGCCTCCGCCCCTCTGCTGTCTACCGTCCTCGCCTCCCTCGGCACAAACACCCTGATGGCCCTCGAGCAACACTTGCTGTCACCACCACCGCTGCGCTCCCAGGTAGGCGACGGCCGAAAACTGAACCGTGCCTTCCGGTGCGGGTTGCCCTTGCTGCCTTTGGGCCTCGCTATCGTGTGGCTGGGGGCGCTCCTCGTGCCGGCCCTACCCGTCATAGGGCCGGGCTCTCGCTGGCTTGGATTCTGCGTGCTCCCAGGGGCGTGGACTGACACCTTCACGGCAGTCGTGGCCTCTTTTGTGCTTCTGTTGGTCCTGCTCTCACTCTACTTGTATGCCGGAATATTTGCAAAGCACAGGTGGGGCTCTCCTAATGTCAGGTGTGAAGAGCGTGGTGGGAGCTCCTCTGAGGAAATGCCCATATGCGAGCCGCCCACTTCCCAAAGTTCTGATCCAGACGATTACCCTCCAATGCTCCGCTCCATGCCTTCTCCCCGAAGGGCCAAGGCCAACTTCATCCATTTCTGCCTCCTCCTCGTCTGTTACGTGCCCATCACTTGGCATTTGTTTTCTAAGTTTGGGGACCCAGACACAACTGCTGGGATCGGAGGCATAGCAACTCTGCTGGAGAGTGATCCAATTCTGCCATGGGCTGCCCTACTGGTTGTTGTTGCTGGTGTAGCTTCCCCATTGGTGTACTTGGTTGTGGACGATGAGTTACCTGGTCTAACAATGGACTTTGCTAGGGCTCCTGTATGTCAGTGCTGTTGGTCAAGCAATAAAAATGTCAGCCACAAGCCAGTTAGCATGGACTCAGATGATGATGCTGGAGAGGAAAACTGATTTTGAGAATGAAATGAGTACATGCCATTTCTCTATGGACTTTCATCTTAACCACCACCAGAAATACATATCAGTAAATAACTTTAAGAGTAAACAAAACTGAGGTGAGGACTGTGTTTACCAGTGGTTTCGCATCAAAAATATTTTTTCTCAGTGCAAATTTTGCCAATTTCAGTGTACTGCTTATCCACTCCATTAAGAATAGGTAAATAGTATAGGAGTTTATATAACATGTAATTTCAATTTTATCCTCAGAAGGTACCTCTCTGCTAAAATTTATTCCCTGAAGTGGAGAAAATAAGCATATAATAGCTGAAAATTGTTTGAAACTGGTTGGAAAATTTTTATGTTATTATTTAACTAAGAAAATGTGGTATATTTTTCATTGATAGCTCCAAGGAAATCATTAAATGATAATGTTGTTGCTTAGCCTCACAGCTAGTTATTCATTTTTTAGCTTGATTCAGATGAATAGATGCCTTTGGTGTATACCTTACAATTTTCTGCTTTCAGTGGTTCATAGTTCATTTGCCTCACTCCTTTTAATTATGCTGCAAGAAAATTATATTATATTTTTCATTTGTATTAAGATTTTTAGAGGCTTGAGATTCTTAGTGCTGTAGCTCATAAAATTGTTTACATTTGAAGTACCTGATCCTTAGGTCATTTATATCCAAATGCAGTGGTGCCTATTATCACATTTCAGAGCATGTAAAATGTGTTCTCCTATCTGAACCCTCTAATGGTTCTTCTCACACCACAATATATGTCCTTACATAAAGATTCCTTTCCTTCATCAGCAAATTCCTCTTTTCTTCATCCTTTCCTTTTCCTCTCTTTGCCTCTTCTTGCCCTTCCCTTCCTCTCTATCCAGCCCTCCCCTGGAGGATGCGCAGACTCACTTCTGCACCTTGTGAGTGATTGCCACTGTTTAAAGACTATTACCTATAACTAAAACCTGACTCAGATTCCTTATCTTGTTTCTAAAGCTACTTATCACAACTCAGATACTATAAGTTTATGCTTTCATGAACAGGATTTCATATTACGAATTGAGCACATGAAAATTTGTAAATATATAAATTCCAATTTGATTTTTTGCATGAAGTGTCTCATTTGAGAATGAACATTGATGTATATTTTTTTACAGATTTTTTCCAAATTGTATCCATCAGTAGCTATTAATTTGTATTTCTCAATTACATTAAAGCTATGGCAGTAAATGATGTGCTGTCATTTAACACGCTAACCTATCCTTAAACAGTATTCCATAATACTTCAACTGCTGGGTGTAGAATTTTGTATTTAATTAGGGACTAATACTTTTTTCCAAGCCTAGTTCTCAAAACAGCAATATTACGAGAGGAAGCTGAAGCAAAAGAGATATTGCTAAGAAATTGAAAAAAATACATTAATTAAGTTGTTGGAAACATTTTGTTCCATTATGATTGATGGTAGAGTTCTTTCACAGTCCCCATTTCAGAATGGCAAAATTGAATTAACTTGGTTTCCTGAGCATTTGAACCATTGTGACCGTGATTTGAAGAATTTGAACTACAGCCTTAATATACCCATTTTGTGGGTTGCTCACTTCATATGAACACACGTTAATTGTTAATCATACCATGTAATCAGTTCCATCAGCCAAACCATCTGTGTTGGGAGCATGAAGTATGATTTTTTATCTGAGTTTGGATATATTTCTCATATTGGACATAGATATCAACCAGGCTACAATGTTTACATAGCAAGAGAGGATATCCAAATTATAATGCATTCTGTTATCTAATATACATTTTTTGGTGGAAATTATGGGTCCTCAATCCATTATCAAGAACTTTCTTGGGCTGGCCAAACCTCTTTCTATGAAACATTGCGCATGCAAGAACTATTTGAGGGGACACACTAAAGGTGAGATGGCTGAAAAAAATAATCATGATTTTATTAGGCTGGCTAGTAGTACTTTTTTTAACCCTTTCAAGACACCATAATTCACTCCTATACATGTCCTCTGATCTGAGCACTTAGAGACTCTTCCTTCCTATCTGTGCTGGCCATTTTCATACAGTATCCATTGAGAAAGTTCTCACTGGCATGCACTCATAATTCTCATTTAACATCTTACCTTTTCTGGCCCAATCCAGTAGGAACCTCGCTTTTATCTCAGAATCTGGGGGCAGGTATGCTCCACCCTTCACAGCTTTTGCAATCTTCCCAGAGACATGAGATCATGGTCAATTTATTTTTTATTTTACTACATGCATATTCGTTGCTTGCTCTAAAAATGTTGCCTTTGAAATGAGTTATCCATGTTTTACTGCGCATTTACAAATTTTAGATGAAACTCCACCATCAATATTCACAGATTTAATGCATAAATCATTTGCAATGCAAAAATATGTGCTCCTGGAAATACCCTTATTTGATTCTAATTTTTCCCCTGACAAACCACATTAACTACATTTAACATCCTTCTCTTTCCTTGAAATGCTTTGGATGACAAATGGATATGAAAGAAGGATGTGAAATATTATTTTAAGCTCACAATACAGGAAAAATAAACTTCATATATAAACTCAATCAAGCTAATATTTATTTGAAATTCAAAATTACGAGAAAAAAAAACAGAAATAATACATTCTGGGTATGTATTACCAAACATTGGTATGATATTAATCTTGAAATCAAGATTTTCATTTATATTGATGGTAGATTTTGCATAAAAAATGTGAACGCTCAGCAAAATACTAGGAGTTCAATTCAGATTTTACATTTTTTGAGAAAGAAACGAATATTTATTTAGCAATTCACTGAATAAACAATCATATGAGTGCAGACCCTTACCGCAACAAGAGGGTGCTAATTTCGTAAAAGATTGTGGTAACTGGCTCCCCGATTCCGAGGAAAAGGCCTGACCCCCTTTGCATTGGGTCCTAAAACTTAGAAGCTGTGTACCGGTGTCCACCAGAAAGTGGAAAAAGCATAGCATTGGCAATATTTGTTATCTATTCACTCTCGAAGGATTATCTCCAATGAAAACATTCGATGTTCATCTTCCTCGTCAGGAAAGCTGCTATCATAAATTTCCAGTGTTTTTAAGGAAAGGGTTAAGTAAAGAATGAAATTTCAATGAGCAAAAGTTAATTTGATAGGATGACTTTTCCCTTGGCTCCTAGGCAGAATAAAAACTGTTTTAAATAGGCTATTGCCATAATGCTGTTTAAAATTTGTTCATGAACACCTTTTGAAGACTAATGAAGCTTTTCAATAGATGAAAATTGGTTTTGATACTTGAGAGCTAATCACACAATACTTTACTCATTAAGAAGTATGACAAGCAAGATAATAATAAATTATGAATTATGCCTGTGTATAACTCAGGCCACAAAGCAGGACATTGAAATGTTCAAATTCTCAAGAAAATTTGACATTTTGTTCATTTTTAGTGGTTTCTATGGGTAAAAAAATATTATACATTTTGGAAACGCTTAAGGAGTATTTGTGAAATGATTATTTCCTTCCTATATTTGATAATATACAAGAAATTATGGCTCAAAAATTCATCCCATGATCTTATATATATGAGGGTTTTGCCTTCTATATGCTTAAGTTTACAGCTAAATGCTATTTTAACCCCAGATGTTCATTATTTCTATTTGAACTCAAATCTATGTCAGTTATATATTGACATACTATTTATAGTACTATAGACTACCATTCAGATGATTTCACAGGATTGAACATTCCTGAGAAATGCCACTACTGTTTTGGTACCAAGAATATGATGGTATCAACAATACAGTGGCCTAATAGGAAGTGCTGGACTACAAACCAGAGGGTCCCAGGTTCAAATCCAGGTGAAGCCTTTCTAGACACCCCCACCTCAAAATCCTCATGATATGATTTTATGATTGTCAAAACTTTGTGGAAAAATCCAGGTGGGCTATGGAGAGGAAGTGGCCCCCCTACCCTGAATATGTGAATTTCACATGCCAATGATTTAGTGGTGTAATGGGTGAGCTCATTTTGGGCAAGGGCCTAGCCACGTGGAAAGTGGAGCAAAGAAAAAATGGTGGGAAGGATAATAATATATGCATTTTTTAAATTAAAATAATGCAGGGTGTGGTACACAGATGTTGACATAATGTAATTGCATAAATTTTGTAAAGGAGGATAAACAAAAGATAATATTATTGCACATTTTCAGCAGATAATGTTATGAAGTTACAATGTAAAAACATTCACCATTGAAGCACATAAAACATTATTTGAAAATTGGCAAGAAATTAACTAGTTTTGTACTATCTGATAAGTAATTGTATAGTTTTACACTTGTAGAGAATGGACATTTAGACATCATTGTCATGCTTATCGGTGCATGGATAAAAAAAGGTAGTGAAAGGATTACATAATGAGGGAGAAATGTATGAGGCAATGGATGAATAATGGTGAAATAATTAAGTAAGTAATAAGTAAGTAAGTAAGCATTAAGTAAGTAATTTCATAATGGTGAAAAAGCTTTTAGACTCAAAAAGTGGAAATGGAGCATCAAGAAAATGCAAGAGAAGAAAGTTATTAATGGAGCCAGAAGAGACACAGGAATGGTGGAGAGAATATGTATATGTGTACGTATTTATAAATAAACTCTGCTCCAAAGATAACAGACCAAGAGACTTAGATAAGAAAATGTAATAAGGTGTTCACAAGAACTATTTGAGATCAGGAATATTAGACTGTAAGACAGAATTTTGGGATAGATATACTCTTATATGACGGCAAGAAAAGCCATTGCAGTAAATTACCATATATGCCGGCATATAGGATGTATGCACTTAATTTTACCTTCAAATATGATCCAACTGTGGGATCCATCCCTGCAAACAAGAAAAAGATTTAATTTATTTTAAACACACATTTCTGTATACATTTTATCTGTAAAAAATCTGGATTTAATCTAGATTAAACTTGCTCCTATGTCCTCTTGATGACATATTAAATCTAGATTTAATATGGATATTTTTAAGATTTGATCTTAGATGTTTTTTACAGATTAAATGAACGCTTTTGAACACTGTTCTTTGACAAGGGCAAAGAAACCCCTGGGGGGGGAGTTCTTTGCTTTTTTTCATTTGGTTACCCTAAAGTAGGCTTGTTCATTAATGTCATTTTGCTGCCTACCCTCATTTTATTGCCTTACTGTTGTCCTGTGATATTTCCATTTTATAAATTCACACTGATGTGAAATTTGGGTGGTATGTGTACATCATCATTGGTCAGCAATCCTAGGATTGGTTTGATGCTTTCCACTCGATTCTTCTATATGCCAACCTCTTCATATTAATGTAATTCCTCTCTTTCATATCCTTCACAACCTGTTCCATATATCTTATACGAGGCCTTCCTTTGCTGTTCTTCCCATTCACTTTTCCCTCGACAATTGTCTTCATCAGGCCATTGTATCTCAAGATATGGCCGATCAAGTTGTCTCATCTTCTTTTTGGAGTTTTCAGCAGACTTCTTTTTTCTCTCACTCATCTTAAGGCTTTTTCGTTTGTCACTCGGTTGATCCATTTAATCTTCATCATTCTTTGGTAGCACCATATTTCGAATTCTTCCACCCTTTTCTTCTTCACTGCTGTCTTTTCCATGCCTCACTGCCTTGAAGAAGCATGCTCCGGATGTACGTTATGAAGAATTGTTTCTTTACTTCTAAGCTTGTATTTCCAGTTGGGTATGTGTACATACCATCCTAATTTCACAGCATGTGAATTCGAAAGAGTGGTGATAATGATCCCTTTGTACTTGATGAGTCAGCTTGTTTCAATTGAAACAGACCATTGCCATTATGAAACATATTTAATACAAAAGTATACTTATCCAACATGAGAAGCACTATTTTTTTATTTATTTATTTTTTTTATTTATTTTCCACTACCGCCAAAAACAGCACATGTGGCCTTTACATCGGGGTGTTTAACATGTAACAACGGATGAGCACACACAACCATGTCCTGAGTGGTGAAAAAACCCACTCAGGCGGGACTCGAACCCACGACCCACGGGTTAGCAGGCGAGGACTTAACCACGCCGCCACCGGGGCTGACACCACTCATTTGAACACCACTCATAATAGTTATGTTCAAATAATGCCTCTCATCTCTCTAGGATATCCTAAAAGCATCTCCCTGAAGCCCCAGAATTTCTACATACCACTCAATATGAACAGTACAAAAGGAAATAACTCCAACAATCATTCATCTCCCAAACCACTGATTCACTAATTTGCTTTTAAAATTGTTCATTATTTTTCAGTCACCAGAGGAACACTATTACTACTTAATGCTTCAAGCACCCTAACACCATACTGAACCACATTTTGAATGATTCATATATTCACTGTTTAGTTCAGGGTGTACTATGCCATTATGAAATAAAAATATGTATAATAAAATATATGAAGAAAATAGTATTTCAATTGCCCTGCATCATGGTAATGGTGGTGCCATCTACAGGCAAAGATTTCAAAATCTAGATTTAATCCATTAAAAAATCCATGAATTTAGTAAAGGTAAGAAATCCTGATAAAATCTAGATTTAACCGTTTCGCTGCTGTGAACGTACCTAGTACGATCTCACGGTAGGTTGCTGTGAACGTACTTTTTCATTCTCACTATAGCGCTTTCACTTTTCCGCCGCATGTGACGAGTAGCTTTCCGGAGTGTGTGCCGCAGCGAAAGGGTTAATACATCTCAGACAGTGAGTAATAGGAGCAAATTATGGGTAGATTAACCCTTTCACTGCGAGTGATGATAATGTCTCGTCATAAGAGCCTATTGCTAGTGTGCACATGACTTTTTCAAATTTTTATTCATACATATTGCATTCAAATGTCATGAGTGAAAATTTTTAACTGAGAGCACCCATGAAACTGCTTCGCGTGCATCATGAAAATACCATCGCAGCGAAAGGGTTAAACCCAAATCCTTATTGGACAACATATGTACAAAAACATAGTGGCAAGATTTCAAAATCTAGATTTAATCGAAGAAAAATATTTGAAATTAGTACAGGATAGAAATCCTGATAAAATCCTCGAGTCTCGACATTTCGAGATTGGAGCGGGATAAAAGTACTGCTATATAGCTTTTTACACTTTGGACATGTAAAAGCTATATAGCTATAATATGTAGCATGATATATTTTATGCTTCATCACTGAAAGAGGGAAAATTCCTGGAAAAAGAGAATTCAGATTCACTAACATCACAAGGTTTTTGTTCATCCAATATACATATGCATTGTGATCTAAAATCTCCTCAACACAATGCAATCTGGAAAACAATGACAGTTAGATGGTTAGGTCCTGAGATTGACGATTTGAAATATAGGGACAATAATAGAGCCATGCGAATAATATTTTTGCTTTCTTAAGATCAATTAATAAATAAAATTAATGCAATTGGGCACATTATCAAGACCCAAGTTTAAGCCCCAGTTTTCCAGAAAATAGCCTTCAATGGCCTACATATGCCCACTGAAACAAAAATAGTAGAGATGTGCCAATAACTACTACCCATGAATACTCAAATACCTTGAATACTTGAAAGCATTTGATATTCAAGATCTCAAATAATTATGCAAAAAGAATTCGATATTTGAGATGGAATAATTATGCTAATTATGCTATATTTGGCGTGTCGATAAACTACATCTATTAATTTTTTTTTCACATCTTAAGTTATCAATATCCAAGAAGAAATATATGCGCATGAAAGCGACGTGCGATCCCGAAAGATACAAATACAATGTAGGCACTCAAATTGTCCTTCTGATTAAGGGAAAGGAAAGATCCGATGGATATTTAGTTTTCAAAAATTTTAAATTTTGGTGTCTTGCTAAATTTTTCATTAAGTTCCTGACGACGCTAAAAAGTTCCTTCCCAACCAAATAGAAACTGCAATATTTACACACATGTGTCTTTGATTCATCACCTTGGTTTAAAATATCATAGTTCAGCAATCCTGAGATTGCAATCATTAGTCATGACTAATGTAGAATATCCATGGAGAACCAATCATTCAACTTGATGGACCTCGAACTTACTCAAACTTATTACTAGAACCCTATGATAATTGGCCAGGTGCTCTAACCAGTTATAGCTACCAAGGAGTCCTTCTCCCCTGTACGTTTCTTGAGCATTAAAATTCATCGGGTGACTCAGCACCATTTCCTTAATAATAAAGCGGTAATTATGAAGCATTATATGGTTGCCATTCTTTTGAGAATACAACAAGAGATGTTGTGAAAAACCTTTCATGCAGGCATCGTGATGCAATTCTTTCTTTTTTTAAATTTCCGTTCACCCGTCTGAAAATAACTACTTACAGGTAAGATAAAAATATCACGCACATGTAATCTGAAAATGAATATGTCTAGGAATATATAGTGTTAAATTTGAGTACAGTTGTTTAACACCAAAACCATCTTATGCGTCATGCATTGCAAAAGTTTCAAAGTAATATTGTGTTATCACGTGGAAGAAAATTTAGCCGTGCCTTCACGTTTTGTTGTATTATACATATTAAAGTAGAAGATTGATAATCCGGAATGTTCACGTTCCACCAGCAAAAGTTTCGAAGTAATATTGTCTTATCATGTGGGAGAAAATTTAGCTGTACCCTCACTTTATGTCGTATTATATTGTAACATATTAAAGTAGAATATCGATAATCCGGAATGTTCAGGACCCGATGGGTTCCGGAATTACGATCATTCCGGTGATTAGATCAATTTCCTTTCTTTGGATAGTATGGCTGAAAATACTGTAGTAATTCATCATAGGAGATACCTACTGTAATCAATGAGAGGGTAATTGATGTGGCAAAAAAAATATTTATATTACCATGACGTAAAAATAATTTTAGTGTAAAAATATTAAAATTTTCATTCTCAGTTAATGAATTGTGAAGAAAATAAGATAATCTAGATGAGACTACTTGAAAGTGGAGAAAAATAGCGCTTTGCTATGCAATCTGACAGGAACATCAGTCTTTCGCACGCCTCTATTTGCCAACACGTCCATATAAGAAAGTTTTTCACTCTAAAATTCCTTCTAAAATGGTCTAGTCCTTTGCGCCGAGGGTACAAGAGCTACGTTTTCATGCATCCTATTACACATTGTTATCTTCATACATTCACCACGTTCACCACAGACCACGTTGCGGAAGCAAGCTGGGGTGCTTTCGCGGCATTCACTTGTCGAGAGCGTATTTGGGATATCATCACTTCGGCACTGATAGAACCACTCGTACACAACCTTGTTCAGCTCATTGATAATAGGCAGACAAAAATTTCTCCTTATATAAAGTCAAGCCATCTAAACGAATTCCACGAAGAACAGCAAAATTTTTCTCTCCGTCACTTGATATCATAGATGGTAGACTGTCCTACAGCATACTTTCGATGAAGTTGCAAGTCACTTATGCCGCGTTTTAATTTTCCCAGAAACTCCAATTCTCGTTGTAGAGAGCTACACTTTTTCTTTGAGCCATATATTTCCATCATTGAACGAAACGAATAAAATTAGATATAAACCCTAAGGTATCCACTGCTCGACGAAACCTTATACTAAACGCTATCAGAAAGAAACTAGCAGTCGGCTTTTGATACATTGTGCGCAGTATTTGATTAGAACGCTGCGCGTATAATGTCAACTTTCCGCCACCTCCATCCCTCTCGCAGGGACGAGGGGAAGGATGGGTAGCAGAGTTGAAAGACGCATGCTGCTGATAGAGTTGCGTCAACGACGGTGAATGCATCCCAGCCAGCACAAATAAACATTTTACCTTCAATTCATTTGAAATTTACGTAAATATGTCGTAAACAGTTTATTTGTTTACAAGTTGCTCACGTAAACTTCTAAGATGCATCTCGTAAAAATCGCGGCCACATGTCGTCATCTTGGAGTAAGCAACACAGGAGCGGTTTACCCTAACGTCCGCCATAATGCATACGCATAAGATACTTTGTTTGCCATATATATTCCCTCACTACGTATTAAATGTGCAATTAAATCCAGTGTACCACGTTTAAAAATTTTCACGAATAAAAAAGGTAAAAAAATAAAATTACATATGCATCACCTGCATCGCTTTCGCCCCTAGGCGGCTCAGGGAACCGAACCCGTGTCGATCGCTTCATATCTCGGCACGCTACCACCAGGCTAACTGCTTCGTATGCTAACTGCGTCAGATGGCTAGTTGCTGTCACTCGGATCATGCATGAACTTGCGCCGGTTCATGAATGCGAAGTAAAGTTTTAATAGTTGATTATAACTATAATTCATTACATAACTATAAGTTAAGACTATCGAAGGAACTGTAGTGATGATTTACGATCGAATTTGCTTTCCTAAATTGTCGAACACATGAATACTTCGTTAATTCTGCTGGAGTGACAACACCCCTTAAAAAAATCTTTGAAGATTAAAAATTAATTTCTCTTCACCAATGGTTATGATTACTGGTGAGCACCAATTAACTACTTGTGAATGATGATTAATTACTAATATTTGCAGTGATTACCTACTTATTGCAAGGGAGCTCAGGGGTGGATTTTGGAACAAATATCAAACTGCTATCTCATATCGGTGATCAGCTTGAAACATATGTACTCCACATTTAATGAAAAAGATACTTGAAACTACTTCATGTATCTACATGTTAACTTTATGATCCAAATATTTTCATTAAACATACACGCAGAGTATAATCTATTACATAATGCTGTAAATTTACTTTTCTTAAGAAAAGTAAATTTACAGCAATTTCTTTGATAATTATCGGCCCACACTCGTAAGAATCGCGTAAATTCGTTTACGTGTGCGGTTAAAAAACCGTTTACGAGATGCTTACATAAGCATTTACGTTGACGTTCATTATCATAAAACGCTTGCTTAGAATTTACGTAAACATGAAATAATACGGGGAGATTATGTTTACGTATACACACGCACATTAAGTTTACGAGGATTTTACGTAAACATGTTACCGTGTGCTGGCTGGGTAGTTAATAGGCTTTAACGGATTGCGCCGCCTGCTTGGAAGCGTCCTCAGCACCACCTCGTGACAGGTAGAGGAAAGAGTTTCACTTCACACATAAGACTTACCGGCATGCAATAGTTTACCGTCACGTTTTCGCGCTGTTGAATTTTTTCACGTTTTTATTAATGAGCAAAATACTTTACGTCATTTTAAAAACGAATGACATAAAATACGTACTCCAGAGGTAAACTTTCAATCACGACAATAAAAAAAATAATAGGAAACTACCCTTTTAGCCAAAGTGCTGAAGGTGGCAGCAACCAAATAGCCGTCATTCGGTGGCGCGACATTAAAAAATGAATTTAGAAAAATTCTGAAAAACCATCTATTATTTATTTCAAGGATTACGAAATAGCCGCGAATATCTTAGCGGAATCACACCCTGAAATGCACAAGAGCAGAATGTCCAGAGGAAAAATTCCACAAATATCGTAATTTTAACATGTCACCGCATCACCCCTGGTCTCAGCCAAGGTGGATTTTTTCTGCGAAAATTCTACTATTCACTGTTTAGAATTCCAGATTATCGATCGTCTACTGTATACTTCTTTCTTTCCAACTTGAAATACTGTAAGCCGCCTATTTTTTTCGTAATAACGAGAGTTCGTTTTACTTTGTACGCAACCACATTTTCGCAATTTTGAAAATTTCGTAAAATTGAATTGTGTCCTTTGCATTTGGGACGTTCTCTCCATCGGAACCGGCGAAAATTCTCCGTTATATCGCGTTTCTACGGGATAAGTCACCAACGGTGCGGTAAAGTCTGCTTGGGACATGTCACTAGCACACCTTGATGGTACAGAAAGTAGACATGAGGCATGTGGGAGCAATAAGCATAGGAGTAGAGAAGATGTACTCTCATACTTATCTACTGTAGCATATTTATCTGCTATTCTCATTATTGAGAAGAGCAGATAATTAAAAAATATATTTCATAGAACTCTAATTGTAATTATTTGGGAAAGGTGACCGACAACTGAGATCATTTGCATAAGAGAGGATAGGTTGGTAACTGGTGAAGGAAGGAATATTAGAGGAAAGGAAGGGTGGAGAGAAACCCGGCATCGGCATTAGCCTGCTCTTAACAAAAGGTGGCCAGGGGACCAGGGCTTAGTGACGGACAGAGTACTGAACTCCAAGTGCTCTCCACAAGCCACTCAAGTAGAAACCAGTACACCTATGAAAAATCCGCTAAAGCCAGGATTAGAACCTGGGCCCTTAGGATGGGAGGCTATAAATAGAGACAAGTAGATTTAAGAATAGCAGTGGAAATTTTCATCATAAATGACAATTAGTGATATGTACTATAACTGTACTTCATCTCAAATGGTATCAATGTTTTCTCATCATACTCAAGATGCCCTGTGATACTATTGAAACCAGTAGATGCTTGGATAAATATGAAAACCCTTTTATCAACTACACCAAGTGTATTTACTCTAGTCCACTAATTCTCATACTTTTCCAGGAGTGAATGCAGATCTCAAACATAATCTAGAGGCTATGTAAAGTAAAATTTAGGATGGTGGAAGGAGAGTAAAAAATGGAAGGTTGCACATTTTATATGAATGATACGCAAGAGAAGGATCAGAAGATAAGGGAAATTCAATGTGAATATTGAAGTGGAAAACTCTAAATAAGAAAAGAGCTACTGACAAGCTATAGGCGAAGCAAATATGAAATGGATTTGAAGGCTTTGGATAGAGTGGAGACAATCTGATGATTATGAGAATAGAAAGAGAATAAAATCAAAAGAATATACCTACAGCAATAAAATATAACCAAGTTAAAATATACTCAGACAAAAAATGAATTTGACAGGGAAACATGACGAAAGGAACAAGGAAGGAACACGGAGAAAATACTGTGATGACAAAAGGCATGAAGACATTAAAAGAGGGAAATACTCACAGATATATTGACAAATGCATTACAAGCTCAATACAATATCAGGAAGGTTACCAGTTATCACTTTAGGCAGCCAGTGTTTGCTAATGTTGATAAAAACAATGAGGATAGTGATTGAGTAAGACCAAAGACAGAAGGGATAAGAGCAATACTACTTTAACAAATTTTAAATATCATAAATGCCCAATACACCTTTTCTCTTCCTGATGATGCGGCCAGAAACAGACACAAAGGCTTTGATAACAAAGCTCTACAAGCAGTGGCTCCTAGAAGTGACAACTGGAAATAACTCACACAGGGAAAATCTGTATGTTGTGAGCCAGAATTCAGAGATTGAGAGATGAAAACAAGGAGAAAATTTGTTCCTTGCCACCACTTCTTCCCTATTTTGGATTTTCCATCTTTTGCAGAGCTTGATTGTTGGGAGACCTATGTCTCCTAAGAGACGGAAAGTACCTTTGCTCTACCCTGTATACCGAGATGCTGCCAGCACTCAAGGAATGCAGTGTAGGAGATCATTTCAGGAGTTCATTCCCAAAAATTGGGCTAGTCAACAGGATACCATCACGGGAAGCCGCTCTTATTTCCTTAGTAAGAATTAAGCTCTACTCCTCCATTTCCCTCTCTCTAGTTCTCCCCATGTAAAGGTTTGTTACACTGCCCCATCACTCTGTATTGCATGCCTACATAAAATCTGGGAAACCAAGTATGGCGTACTTATTCTGACCATTCCAACGATAAGGGCAGAACCTCATTTTGTTTGTGTGTCGCCGTGCCAAGCAACTTTGAAGGAAGGGTATTCAGGTGTGGTTCCGACCCACTACATATATGTAGCAACAGGAAGGTAACTGAAAGGATTAGCAGGAACTGGTAACAGCATATGCAGAGAAACTTCATATGAAAGATATTTCAGCGGTTAACTGTATTTAAGAATCAGAATGTCATATGGATGATGAGAGCTTGTGTTGAAAAACAATGGATTGAGTGATCATAGAGGTATTGAGGAAAAGGAAAACTAATTGGATATTTAGAAAAATAACACCCATGTTGTGCTATTCAGGAGCCAATGGATAAAAGGTGAAGCAGGTAGGGTCAGAAGGAGCCATTTATGAAAGGAAAGTATGGTTAGAAAGTTTTGCGATGTCAGAAGTTCACAATTAATATGAGGGAAGCAACAATATACAAAGGTCATAGCAAAATGGTACCTCACTTTATCCACAAATTACAATGTTTTGGCTGTGGAATTTCACCTCCTGAGCTGCTGCATCCTAGGATAATAATGATAATATTTATTCACGGGCTGAAAACCCTTTTACAAAAGTACCATTGAAATATATTGCACAGTTATCACATTTAAACATAAGAAATACATCATTAACATAGGAAATATAGTAAGAGATATAATAAAAAAATCATAAAATGAATCATCAATCAAATGGATGAAAATGCCTTCAGCCTGACTCGAGAACACTAGGAGAAGAGTTGATAATTGACACCAATCACCAATGCCAACACATATATCTCTCTAAAACAATATTTTTAGCATGCCAATATTTATATCACATGCATCAAAGTTAGTTCCAAGTGTAATGAACAAAAGGGCAGCGGATTGCTTGAGGATCCCATAGAGGTTAAGAACTTGGTCTTAGGGAAAAGGTGAGAGATACGATACTAGGAAGGATGGATGGTAAATGCTTATACAAAGGCATATAGAAAACACAACAATTTTTCTGGTAGTTGGAATGAACACATTTTAGAAGACTTTATTGAAGTACTGTGGGTAACTTAAGGGTATACACAAGGAAACTAGCTGCCAGCTGAAGGGATAAATGGTAAGGTTAAAAATAAAAATTGGAATTATACATGAGTCATATGTCTTGATGAAATTTATACTTGGCACACTTAAGGGTATACACAAGGAAACTAGCTGCCAGCTGAAGGGATAAATGGTAAGGTTAAAAATAAAAATTGGAATTGCAGAGCAAATAAAAATCCATGTGGACAGTGCAAGGTAGGATGGATCCTTCCATTGCAGCCAGGGGTTACATGAAAAAATAATGGAAAGGGAAAAACAGGAGTTACCCATAAGATCGAGGGTACTCGACTGATGATTATCCCTTTGAGTGTGAGCATCACTCTGAGTGAAACTTAAAAAGTAGTAGTATTTATACATGAGTGGCAACCAACAGCTACGGTAATTTTAGGGTAGGAGATGTAAGTGGAGTTCGGAATTTTTTAAGGAGTGGAGTAAAACCAAGCGTTTGCATTAACCTACACTTGATGAAAGGCACCTAGGGGTTTGCAGTTTAATATCCTGTCTGACAGATACAGTTCTGGACCTGAAGTGCTCTCCATATAACACTAAATGCACCCAAAACCACATCACCACTGGGATTCCAACATGGGCCTCAAGATGGGAGGCCAACCCGATACTCAAATCATTAATAAGTTCCAGCACTGCCAATAGCGAATCCACAATTTCCAACCACAAAATTGGTATTTATCACATTCACCATTCTCCAATAAAAGGCAGGAAAAGCAATTAAAAAGTATGAAAATGATGCTGTCAGTGCATTGTAAATTTCAGACTTCTATCACGAAGAGTAACTAAATTATATGCTTTGTTCATGTTGAAATAGAAGACTAACTTAGTCATTCCACTGTACTGACCCACCCAATGAAACCCAGGTTATATGTGTGAGTACCAATCATGATGTTACCCTTTTTATTCGATATTTATAAGACTTAGAATCAATTCTGTAAAGTTACACCCAAGACCACCAATTACTGCTCAGTAATTTTTATCTACATAATTAGTCTTTAAAAATGTAAATCATGAGAAATTTGGCAAATGCAGATTGACTGGGTGAAAAACGACTTGTTCTGCTTAAGCACATTCATCCATGCAATTTCAACAATTTGATATTTCTTAAGTTAGGCAATTTATCCCTCAGTGTAACATGGATTTGAGGAAATTCACTGCAAACGGACGCAATAAAAAAGAGGGTATTGATGACAAGGGAAAACTACAACATTAAGACCCTGATGGAAAAGATAAACTTTTAAAAAGCTAAATCATGATGCTGTAACCTCATATACGAGCAAAATCGAACCTAAATGGACATTACTAGTAATAGATTGGATCTATCCAGAAGTGATTTCCGAAAAGACTGAAGAAAATAGGCAGAATATGGGGGTGGGAATTCAAATTAATTTCTCTTAAGAGAAAGGCTTTACGTGTGACTAGGGGAGAAATTTGAAGGGACCAGAAGAGTCAGATGGGAAACATACAGGAAGAAAACAGAAATTAAGAAGTGCGACAGAAGGAAAATGCAGTCAAGGGAGAGCAGTCCTTTCTGTAAAATACGCGCGTCCAAGTTCCAGTGATATTTAGCTAAGTTACGACAAAATATAGAGCTGTTCACAACTTCCATTACACCTGTACTCTCTACTTCTATGCTTCTATCACGGTGATAACAACTCTCTGGGCGCCACAACATACACGAACGCCTAGTTTACAACTTATTATTAAATGAGAATAGAAGACATTATTAAAGCATGAAATAAAAGGGATTTATTACGACGATAATAAGATTATCCACTAGATATCAAACTCAATCTTGGAGTCCTTTCCAGCTAAGTCTAAGTTTTTTTTAAAGGAGTGCATTCATGGACAGCAACATTTCTCACGATATTCGTTCATCTTCATCCGAAAATGATTTCCTCATGATCCTAATGAAAAGAGGATGGTGGGTCTCTAAGCATGAGCCCGATTATGTCCGTAAAAATTTGAACACAGATCAGTAAATAGTGTAACTCTCGGGTTACGAACAAAGACAAACTTAAAAGTATTAACAGAAATCAGCACCAATTTAAGAACTGCGACCCTAATAATAAGTTGATAGAAAATATTGGCGATGAACTACGAGGGCGAACGTACGTTTCAACGAACTAATTTGAACAACGCCAACGAAATCTACGTTCTTCACGGTATTTAAATTGAAAAAAATATAATTATTACCAGTAGACTCATTTCACATTGCTCACGATACGCACATCTTGATGACAAAGTCTATAACTACCAATTGTTTGCTTAGCTAATAACATATTCTTTATATATTAACGATTGAAACGTGAATCACATAAATTTATTCTTTGTCTGCTCCGACAGGTTGTTGGCGAGCACCGGCGGGGAAAACGGGGAAAACCGTGACGGTGATGACGAACGAATATCAAGTTCGTCACGTGACTACGTACACTTCCTTTACATGTCTGAATTGAGCGGATTGGACTGGTCGGCTTCAGGGTACCTAGTTCAGGCTGAAGTTCGAGATGGCGTCTAGAATTTTTGAAGCTGGGAAATTGAGCCCGGAAGAAAAGGCTGAAATTAAGGAACAATTTACTGAGGTGGGCCTTTGTCTAAGGTTTTTTCTCTAATTTTACTTCTCCCTAGGTATAATTTTCACGCAATGGAGGTTGTGGTTCAAAATCAAGTGAAACTCACGGCTTTGACACTGAAGTCACGAAAACGTCATTTACCGTATTTGTGACTTCCCCCTGTTGTTCCTCATTAATCTCGTGTACAGCCATGGTTGTAAGGTGGTTGAGTTTCATTCTGAGATCGTCTAAATGGATGTATTATTACTGGAGTTGTCACTGAATGGTCTCACCTGACAGTAAATTGTGATTATTCTGTTAAGAGTGAGTGAACTATTTGGTTTAAACGCATAATTACATTCTTAAGATAGGTGGTTTATCAGATATCGCTATTTATGTACACCTGTGTTGTGAATCAGCATTTATATCGTGTGCTAAGATCCATTGAGGACTCCAGACAATTTATTCGCAGTGTTTCAGTGCTTAGAATTTGACAGAAAAGTGTGTCTTATTGTAATTTTATTCACGCATCAGTTATCCATGGTGATATTTACATTGTTTGTGAATGGCGCAAGGTTTATAAACCTCATCATAAGTCATTCCTCTTCATACAACATAGTGCATAGTTGTATTACCATGGTTAACTGATTAACATTCAGTCTTACCCGGTGTGATGTATCGTCATATAAGATGTAAACTTATGTGGAAAACAATTCTTCTACTCACAAAGTTACCAGTTAACTATTTTTTTTCTATCGTGGTGTGGAGCCTAAAATATTTCCTTACTATGAGTATTGACTTTTCCTTGCACCCCACTAAAAGTGCCACCTTTAAAGCTGTGTATGAGAGTAGTTAATCAGATAAGCGTTTTAATGATAGCAGATTCTTCTAGGTTTTTAATGTAACACTTAAATTTCTGTAATGATTGTACCTTTGATTTGATCATCAACGGCATGTCCACCCCATAGTTGACCGCCTAAGGGAAGGATACTCGTGTGTAGCTGATATTGTTGTGGTATTTCCTTGAGCATGATAATAGCGGAATTCGAACGATTTCGTAGCTTGTATTACATACCTGTAATGAAGACGTTTCACCTGAACTGTCATGATAGTACCCGTAGCACTAATCTTCTCAACTCCTCCTTCATTGCATTCATTTTTTTTATGACGCCGTCGTAAGAAGTTCATAATTTACGAGGGTAACATAGTGTATTCCGTAGGAATATACGCAGTCTGTAGAATACGCCTGTAGGGGCCCCTCGTATGTGTGGTGCCGGTTGGAGGGCGTGGCCAAATTGAGCTTTCCAATTTTCAGTGAACATGCTGGTGGTACTTTTCTCGTACCTTAATTCTTTTGTTGTTTTGATACACGTATTCTAATTGGAGTCGACTACTTCATCGAAGAGGAAAACATTAATGAAAGTCAACTCCTTATGTTACATCCTCGGGAAGGAATAATTAAACCGGGTAGAAAATATGTTTTTGTTTCATTAAACTTTGATCTTGGTTTGGTAGTTATGTCTGGTATCATCTTATTTAATCCTTCATATTTGGTATGCGTCCGGTGAATGCATGGGATGCCTTGTTATTGTATATCATTTGTCTCTGATTTACTCTGTAAACATATTCATTTTCCGAAGATTCACTAGCCGTATAAAAACGTGGAATGCGTAACGGTGATGGGTGGCGGTCACTAGATTCGTGAGCTTCTGACTTGGCTGTGATATGCTACATATTTTCTATTATGGAGTAGCTCTCGTCGTTTTGATCAGTGATTCAGTGTTCAATTGTGTTATGCCAATAAGAGATATCCAGCAGATATGCTAAAAGTTTTTGAATGAAATTATGAGTGAATATGAAATAACTGCAGGAGTAAAACGTAGCACGAGATGAACAATCCATCTTTATTGCTACCACTTGTCGTTGGGGGAAACCGGTTTCCTAATAGTGACAGTTACTACCACACTGTGGCCAACGAACGCAAATGAAGATGGCTCACGAAACGGCTATTCCACAGCCGCTGTGCTTGGTTTATCTTTCGAAGAACTTGCCTTTCCTATCACTTTCTCTAGTTAAACTACTTGGTTACTGTGTATCAATCTATTTTTTTAGTTCTAGGGATACAAGTTGCTTGATATACCAATGATGGCTATCATGCTAGCCCGGGTGATTTGATCTACCTCGGCGGCGTTGTCATTGTCATCCTACCATTTAATATGTTTTAAACTATTAGAGGCACGGAGTTTAGGAATTCGAAGGCATAACTATGACCCATAAAATCTGTGTGAATGTTTACTTGGGACTTGTTCCCAGTATTACCAGATTTTAAAAGACCCTGCTTTCTCTTCTCGACGATCCTTGAGTGTTTGTGATTGGGGGGATAGGGAAGTGTCAACTTGTACTGTTAATTTGTCACTATCTACTAAGTATCAGGCGGCATGAAAAATAAGGAAGATAGGGTGTGGTTAAATGTTTTGATATTCTTTGCTCACCTTGAAGCTCCGTGGAAATGTCATAGATGAATGCGTGAAAATGGATTATGGATACATAGATATCATTAGCCAGCTCTGTCGTTCATGCATTTGGTATGTGTACCATGTGATGTGAGCTTAACATAATGAAATTTTGATTGTGCCTTTCCCCATGCACCAGACTGCGCAGTGACAAGCTTCGTTTAAAACTGCCGTGTAAAGGGCGGTATTGTTGCATGCCTCAAGTTGGCAGTCGCGGAAGGCAATGCCGCCTGATAATTTGCTTACACCGCAGGCGGGAAACTCGACACATGGCACCTCGTCGTCTCATAATTTTCCTCTCATGATTCAAAGTTCACTGAATAAAAGCACCATTTCTGTTGCGTGATGCCTTGTGTTTTTGATGTGATATCCAATTAACACAACGTTGCAAGTGGCCGCTGGAATTCTTAGTGTGGCATGCGCATTTTACGTATCAACTGATAGGATGGATTCAATTATCTGCTTATGTCGCCGCGTAAGCTCCGGAATGCTGAGAAATTATATGATTTTAAAGTGAAAATTGTGATTGACGGTAAATTTAAAGGAAAATACGGATGAAAAGGAAAAAAAGGCAGTTTTATTGAAGTGTCGGTTGAAGCAAAGCGTAGCTAGCGTGCGTATGCACCGTAAAATTAGAGAGAGGGAGATGTATCAATGTTCGATGCTAAGGAAGATTTAACTGCGTGCCTTTTAATTCATTATTCCCGTTACTCCAACGGCGCCCTATATGTACCCTAATTAGCTGGCGTTCGTATTGAAATTGTGGTGCCGAAAACCCATTTGTTATTTTCGTGACATATTTTTTCGAGTTTGCTCGATAAAGTGCATGAGATTATTATTTAATGCCTTTTAAAATTAAATATGGCAGTGAATGAAGCCCAACGTTATTTTGCTTCTTTTATGTGTTCGCATTTAGCGTTCTGATATATATTTTTTTACTCATCCTTAGGAGGACTGTTTTTAACCACTTCGTAATAATAACTTCCATACTATATTGACTATGACTAAATTGTTTCCATGAAGTAGTAGTGTAGCTCGTAGTTGCGTGTAAGTAATGCAGGTTTGGTGATCTTCACCCTCTGCAACCCCTCGCGTTGGCTTGCGGCGTATTGCGTAAATGATGTTTTTTCCTCTGATAGCTTTCATATGGCATGCAACATTATTCATAGGCTGCTGTGGATAACTAATGTTGCGGCCGTGCTAGAGTGGTTCAACTCTCGGTGTAACTATCGTTCAATGCGGAATTATATATTTTCCTAAAATCCGTTTTCATTTCCGAATGTAGTATAACTCATAATAACTGAAACACGCCCAACTTGGGGCAAGTCGTGCAATAGATGTGACTCAGAGGCGATGAGTGAGCTGGTCGCCGATCGCCTGGAGGCGGCGCTCCTCAGCTGACATACGATTATCGTCACGAAGTCCTCCCTAGGTTGTCTCTGCATCTCACCAATTTAGGTAAATACGGGGTGCCTTGGGCCCATTTAGTCCTTTCACCTTTTTCACTGCTATCCGCGTGATAGAGTGGAACTTCAATTGCTGAGCGACTTCTCTGCACGTGACTCAATCATTCCCTTCGAATTGATACGTGGAGGCCGTCGGAGTAAGGGATGTGCTGTATGATTCGGTGAAGGAAACGAGGTGTCCCGTGTGAATTCCGTTGGGTGGGGAGGTGGTGTCTGGACGGTGCGCCGTTGTCCCTGGAAGTCACGCAAGCGCCAGAGGGCGGTGCTCTCTCGTCTGCGCGCTCAGCAAGTGGTCGCTTCGTGAGCTGGCGTTGTCTTTTCCAGGAGCTCCTGGACGTGTTATTAACATTGGTAGCGCCTTACGCTGCCTTCCGGTAACTCCGGCCGCTGTTGACAAATTGTTCTCTCGTAATATGCGTGACCTACCTTTTATTACCTCGAACTGATAATGGCAGATAAACTGGGAACGGGTCTGCGACCGTCTTAGGTTACCCTCGGCAGGCGTTCCAAATTGTTGGTGGACCACTCCGTGAGGTAGCTTTCCATTTTCGCATCCAGTATTTACTTGGAAATCAAAGTAATATGTTCACGATGTCAAGCGTGGACATGATTAGTTACTGGGGTCGCAGGTTAAGTCTGTAACACACGGTTTCTCTTTAATCTTAACACAGGTTGTATCACCAGCGGGGAAAGCGGGAATTTTTTTTCGGTGCGAAATGTGCGAGTATTGAGAAAATTTCTTTGTTTGTAGGAATGGATGATATGTATTGTATACCACGTATCGATAATTTTTTTTCTCATTATTTTCACACATGTTGCGCGTAGTGCCTTTTGACTTCCATTCCTTTTTCGAAATTTGTTTTGTAACGACAATATTGCTAGCAATGGCAATGTGTTTTTGAATATACCTACGTATTGTGCACACGCATGAGTGTTACTATTGTCGCTGCGGTTCAGCTTTGGAGTTGTGAAAGGTATTTTTCTCATCTCTTCCGGGATCACGGATCCCACATTAGTCCGCTTCTCATGTCTGGCAACTCAGGTGAGCCAATGACTCATCGGGGGTGCGAAAAAGGACGTTGGTAGTCTGAACCTAAGTATGGAGTCCGCAAGCAGGCTTCGCAGTCGCCTGCAGGGGGCGGACGTAGTAATCAGAAGGCATATGGATAAGATGCGGTAAATATTTGAAAGAAGGAGTGCTTAAAAGGAAATTCAAACTTTTGGTGGCATTTACGCTATTTATCCAGGATTGAAAAATGCAAGCATAGAAACATTTATTTGTCAAACAATAATTGATAATAAGGATTAGTGAACAAACAGCGTAGTTCGATTCTCAATAAATATTGATAAATCACTCGGGAAATTAGCGTACTCGTGGATGTTTTATCGGATATCCACAAAACTTGTCAGACCTTTAAATAACATGCTGTAAGTTAAGGACCCCGGCGTAAATTTGTGGAAGAGCTAATTATGAAAAACTAAGTTGTTTCGTTGTCATTAAAGTGCTTAAGTTGAAATTTATTCCAAAATTTGTGAATCAATTAGAAGCCCTCACCGGAGAAAAAATAATTATATATCTTAAATATAAAAACAAAAAAAATAACTGGTTACATATAATCCTCGTGGTTCTATCAATGATTTGCAGTAACTTTTTGAGTTAAGGAAATTCAGTGTTTGACGACATTATTTGATGAATAATAAAGCAATGTGGTGTAAACAAACACATTTACCTTTGAAAATTACTCTTATTATTTAAAGCCACGTAATGTGACTTTCACCACCCTTATTTCTCATAAATTTTTGATTTGCTTGGTGGTTAAATTTTGTGAACTTCTAATATATTGAATTTAATGGTGTCAGGTGTCACTCTATGGAATTTCTCCATAATGGAAGAAAAAAACAGCTATGTTAATTCTACTTACAATTACAATGTTGTGAATACAATAAGTTAATGGGATCCACTACGGAAGGAGCCGGTACATAGGCTGTGAATAAATTAAATTATAAAGGAATATATGAAGTTAATTGGTTTTTATTTCCATTACTATTTTAGACCTAGGAGTTCCACCGCATTCCTCCATGAAGCGTCAAAAATCTTTACAATTTCAGAAAAAACTTGGTGAAAAAATAAAGATTGAAGTACTGTGAACATTAGGGCTCAGTTACTGACGAAATCAATTGTGAAAATTCAATTAGAGAATTGATTTCATTAGAAAGTTAGCCAGAAACAAGCCCGAGAAACTTTGTTCTTGCCTCATATTATTCCTTTTTATGTGCTTGGATATTTAATTCTAATTTGCGGTGTAGGTAAGTCCAGTAATTTGTATTTTCACCAATATCAAGAGAGTTAATTTTTACAAGGTATCGGTTCAGGAATATGGTGTGAATGAAAGATTTTCATGTCTGTCGCCGTAGAAAACACTTATCTTTTCTTTAGTGTAAGCCGAAGATTAAGGCAGATTGAAGGGCTCTAATTTTTATTTCTATATCTTCTTAATTAATTCTATCAGCGTTAGAGTGGCCCCACGGACCGTATAACACCTCTTCGCAGACATTGTGTAGTTCACGGTCTATCGTGCTATTTGTACGCGCTTGTGACTTATAATTAACTATTTAGCAAGTATTGTGAGGAGCTTCGATTTTGATACATTTGCATACATGTTATGCTAGTGAAAGCTTTCAAACATATTAATCTCCAAATTTTATTCCACAACGTCAAAGAGGGAACTAACTCTTATTTACTATGTATTGTATTCCAGCAAATAGCATGTCTCTTGGGGGTATAATCTCGGAAGTTGCTGGAATGATTTTTTTCAAACCGGATCATGTTGGTTGGTCTGACGAAAACGATCGTCTATAGTAGTACTTGGGAGGAATGATATGTGTGTGATATATGCAGCAAGTTGTGAAACATGAAAAAGAGAAAAATTGTGTAAATATGATGGGGTTATTTGACAGGGGGTTCGAGTGGAGAACTTATCACTAGTCATCAATCTTGATTGATGACAAGTGATGATGGCGATTTTTTTCCTATTCGGATAATGATATGAGTTTTATCTATAGCCGATCGCGTCAACGACGATGAGAAAGATGGTGCGTGCACACCCTCAAGCATCGCTAGCAGAGGAGGGTATCCTAGCATGCTATTCATGGTAACGAATAAAAATAAAAACTTTGAGTCTGTTCCAAACAGCTAGTGTGGAACAAGTTGTGTGGTATAGACTAAAAGTTTTTATTTTTTTCGTTACCATGAATAGTGTGACTAAATTCCACAAAGTGACGCCTTCTGTCCTATCTGATATATCCTAGCATGGTTCTCATGGCGAAGTTAGCCTACTACTTACGCAATGCGCGGCATTTTGTCGCATCCAGTGGACTTGCTGTGCACCCGTTTAGCCCTCTCCACTAAGCTAATACTCTTGTCATGGACTAGAATTCAGCTGAAACATTCTCACCACCAAGGATTACGAAATCGGGCCTACGGCGTGGAAAGCGAGTACTCAGCGCCCCACCCCATGTGCTATCCGCGGAGTCGCGAGCTGTCGACTTGGGATGATTCTTGCTGTAAATCATGTGGTTCAGTGATTGCAGAAGTTGCGGGCTCGCCCTGTTAAGTCTTTACTCTGAGGTTAGGACACACTTCCTCATTGAGCTTACTTGCGGAAATTTCTCTTTGTGCTCCTAATTATCTTGTATGTCTATCCGGAACAACTCGCAATTCCGATAGTTTTTATATCCAGCGGTCGTTTTCCTGTACTAAAACGTATCATCTTATCGCGCATTAAAATCCAATAAAATAAATTAAAGCAATACTGCCTAATTAGCTCATTATTTTATTTTCTATAATGTTTGAAAGCTACGAATTTTTTTATGTCAGCAGTTATAAGTTATTTGTGTGTTGAAGGAAATCCCTCGTTGGTAATTATGTTTTTTTCACTGAACCTGACAATGTACCTGTAAATTTTTGCACTAGACATAAAAAATGGTGTTATAATATCCCTCTCGTGTTAATCGAATTAAAAGTGTCTCCGTCTTAATCATAGAAATTTCGTGGTCTATAATATCGCCCATGGTGAACTCCCAAGTAAAGGGCCGATTTACTTATCATAAATTCCTGATTAGTCCGTCGCTAGGAATCATAGCCTCCTTTTTTATCATCTTGTCGTGACTGAGTTTTTTTTGTAGTAGTGTTCTGATATTGTTTCAATATTGATTATTCTGTCCAATTTTGAATGTAATGTGTCAAGAAAATTTTACTAACATTCTGAATATATACGATACACAACTGTATCAATGTCAATTATAATGTTTTTACGACTATACCATCATCAGTTTCATTTTTTTTATAAATCTCGTTCATTAATCATCATTTTATTGCTCTTCCTTCATGTAAGCCTGGTAGCTTTATCCTCTGTTTTCCGGCTGCGGGGGTAGCCTGCTCCTTTGGTATTCATTTGTTCTGTGTCGAGGACTTAGACCATTTAAGTATACATGGTCTAAGGTCGAGAATATTTCTTAGCTCTTTATTGTCGTTGGCGCTATCTTGAAAGCCGAGAACGGCCATTCTCCGCGACGATTCGGAGGCAATACGATTGTTGGTGATTTTTGGTGTATGGTCTTATTCGGGCAGTATTTCCATTATCGGCCATTATTTAGGATCTATTTACAGGTTGAATTAGAAATACTGGAGAGATTTACGGCAGTATTTGTTATGAGATGTTACTATAGTTTTTACTATTAGCTGACGCTGCTGCCAGAGCACAAATACAACGAGATCATTTCAAATTAAAATGTTTTCTCGTGGTATCTTTTAGGCAAATATTTCTTTTTTCCTCTTTATCCGTAGTATTCACTCCCCTAGTGTTTAAACTCCTAAGTTGCGCAGTATTGTTTAAGAGGTTTCGTTGGCATAAAATTGGCTGTAGTGAACAATTCTCTTTTTTATAGGAGAAGCATGTTTCCCCCCAGTTATAATTACTCTTTTGGTCCAGTCACGTTCATTAGATCCATTAAAAATCTCGACCTTTCTTCAGGTTTGCCCGATCCACAAACCACAACCATTCACGATGGAGAATTGGAAGTTTTTTTATTAGCTTCCCTTTTCCCTAACGTGTTCATGAAGTAGCTCTTAGTTTCATTTGTGTAGTGCATGTTTCGTGATCATCACCCCCTGCTCCACACCTTCGCGGTGGCTCGCAGGGTATTACGTAAATATAGATGTTCCCTCTGCTTGCGTGAAACCTCCCCATGCATCGTTTGAGTGATGTTTGTTGAGCACCAGCTTTTCTCGTCTCGCATAATGGCAGCCAGTAATTTGATAGCGCGTAGTTTTTACCCGTTTAAAGAATCACACCCGTCTTTTTTCACCAGGAGGCTGTCACAATTGGCACGAACCTAGAAAATATCTTCTGAATATGTAGCTAAAGGGGCTGGTCACATGCAGCACCAGACGAATATTGCATTCCATGAATTTCTTTTTCTATTCAGGTATTCGAGCGCTGCTATCTTCTTAATTTTTTTGTTTTGCTATGAACGGGCGCTATTTCATTAGTGCTGCAGAGGCAATTGCCTCTACTTCGTGCATTTTTTCAGGCACCTTTGTGGGTCATCTCGGACTCTTTTTCATATTTGGTGTGTAGACGATGGTGACGATGTTGCCAGCGGCGGTGATGGAATTAAGCGATCCCTGGTTGTCGAGTCGTCGAGTCTTATAATTAACCTGTTGGTCACTTTATTCGCTCAGGTCTTGATTACCACTTGGTGGAATTTTCGGAATTCTATACTTAGTGCATAATTGCACGTAGTTATGGTATGTTTCAATGGTTAAGGAAGGTAGGATCCACATAAGTGAGTTCTTTAATGCTCATCATTTCGTTGCAAAATATTATTAGCGCGTGCTATTATTTTCACGTCATTCAATTTAAAATCCATCAAACCCACTCAGTACAATATTCTGAATCCTGGGAAACTAATATTATGTAACGCGAGCATGGGAAAATAATGTTATGCACTGTAGTACATGCGCATAAACCAGTATGGATACTTTCTGGGCCGCTGCTGATAGTGCGTCGGCGCCAGGCTTACTTGCTCCTACTGACGTACGCTAACAAGAACGCGGTATCTTGTCATTGCTCCTAAGAAAATTCCTCTTTTTTCCGCGAAAGCTGATTTCTCGGAATGCAAAATCACATCACGCAACTGATTCAAGTCAAGCCAAGTGACTGGCAACCTGCTCACTGACTCGGGGAATCTGAGGCTAAATATCTGCTGGTCCCCACTTCCCGATTGATGTTTTGTCCTGCGGAAGCGGATCGCGGTGGCCAAGCGTTTTCCGAAATTTCCTCCACTTTCTCAAATTTTTTTATCAGTTCGCGCAGGGAGTACCCGGATTGCAAAGGCATGGTGTTGACGGAGTGGGTGGGGTGGGTCTGTTGGAGGCGACGGAGGTGACTTGCCGCAGAGGGAAACGGGGGATGGGGGAAGGGGAAGGTGATGAGTGGGAGGCGGTGGGTACGTGCGCGCGGCAGCCATATATGGTAACCCATGACACGGATTCCTTGGCGTCTTCTCGATGCGTTGTCCCGCCGCTCCTTCAGCCGAGGCTCGTCAGCCATTGAGCAATCGTACTACGTACCGCTGGATGGGAATTACTCGATCAATTCCACGCTCCCGTGGCACACCTGTGAGGTCCGGACTTAACGCCGTTGTCGGCAGCGTCTAATTTTATTCCGGAAACATGTCCAAAATTTGAATTATGCCAGCTTGGATTTTTTGGTGAATCGCGTCGAGGAATAGTATTACTTGTGTTTAGGGTATTTTCCGTGTCGCTGCCATTTCTCTTCTGCTTTTTTTACACAATTTCTTGTTGGCCTCATTTTTTGTTCCCTTTTCACTGATCATTTTTAGCCGGCTGCAATTTTTAATCCGATTTGTGTTTTACTTGTTTTGTATTCAGGGGCTATCGATAAAAGATAATCAGGGTTAGAGGACGTAAATGCCTGTGTCACGAATTATGTGGCAATAATGTGAGTTGTGTTCGTTGTCTTGACCTTGCTCAGGGTTTTATTCAGTAATGTACCAAGTGTCGTGCGACTTGAGCATTGGATTCAAAGTATATCCGAGGGACTTCTGAGTATGTTCTGTGTAGAAAAATAACAAATTTGCTAACTTAAGGTACTCAAAGATTTCGCTCCTCGTAGGGAAATTTTATTAGCCAGCGTGAGGGTGTTTTCGATGAATCACGGTCGGAAAAAATATCTATAAGGTTGATGCTCTTATAATGGTGACCGTTACACATCTTGATATTGGTCGTGCTTACTTTTTTACGATAAGGAAAAATTGAATGGAATGCTGTTAGTACGCTAATAGTGTATGTGATGTCCCAGGTGAATGGTTAGGTTTTCCCTCTGATAATATATTTTAAAGTTGTCAGATGTGCCTGCATGTGTATGCATTTGTCTTTGCTGGTGTGCTTTTCGATTTTTCACTGCCCACGGACTGGAAACGTCCCATTAACCTTTTTCTTTCCACGAGTTTTCCCCGCCTCTGCCTCAAAAACTGAGAGAAACTTCCCACTTTGCACCTTATTCTTGAGTATTTCGTTGATTTTTACCGTATTAGCTATCGTTCGTCCGTGTCTCTATCATGTATCGTTAACTAATGGCAAAATATCCTTGCATTCTCTGGATATTTTCGTAGAATGGTTTTTTTAACCTCACCAGGGCTTAGCGCAAAATTCATTTTGTTATTATATTGCTTGTCAAATTGATTCATTGAATACCTATCTTTTTTATATCTCGTGCTAATTTAAAAAAAATGGAATTCCTTTTTACAGCTGGGTCTGGATACTATGGGTTGTGTTCGCTGATCAAATGTCGTGTCTATTTCACCCTCTTGCCCATGTATGGTCTCGTTGTGGATATCTATAATTCATTCATCTCGTTCAGACGTTGCCCTTTTACGCTGAAGCTAATGCAATTAGTCGATGAGACCTTGTTGATATAAACGAATGTTGACAAATCCGTTGCAGTCCGAGATTCTACGGAGTGAACTGCAGTGCATTAGTCATTGTTGCAAGAAGTGAGCTTAGGAAGTGATTCTTAATCAAATTTGCAGTGATACATTCTGTGGAATTAGTCATCAAAAGCTTTTACCGACGACCTCGGGAGAGCCGACAAACCCAATGGATAATGTGATATTTATTAATGTCGCTGAACCATGTGTTGGAATGTGATGTTAGTATTTAAACCGATCATTAAAGGATCAAATTCATGTAATTTTAAATCCATGCTTCAATATTTGTCATAAATCGCGCGTGCCAACTGATTGCTTTGATAAAGTGTATTGAAAAAACTGCCATGATAACATTTTAATAAATCGGGATTTTTATAAATCAATTCTAAAAACATGTTGTAAAAATGTATTTGATTTAGTTCAAATTGTCACGCAACGCAAGAAGGCGAAACAGCAAGGAAAGTTTGAGGGGTATGAGGAGAGAGCCACGCGAGAAATATTTTACTGCGCGTAAAATTGGAGATGATGGTGATGCAGCGATGCACTTATACCGCCGAGATGGCACAAACGAAAGCCCAACGACTGCAGAAGCGGCGACACGGAACTTCCTGTTTCGAAGCGAAAGAGCAAGAGTGACAACCTTTCTGAGAACTTTGCGAAAGTAATGACATGGTTAAGCGTAGTTGTGTGGTGTACTCTAGAATTGTGTAATTTTCGAAGATACTCAGGAAAATAAAATTGCAACGATTAGGGTTAGTTCACATTTACAGGAAAATGGAAGCCAACATGTACTCTGCCATGATTTCCATTGCCAACTATTATATTTCTTTCTTTCCCATGGGGTTTTTGATGAACCAGATTATTTGCATGTCATTCCTGTCAAGGAAGCGAGCTATCAAATCGTACAAACCAATTGGATTCGAACCACGGCCTTTCAGGCAAATGTATGACGAATACTTTGCGTTCGTGTATGTGCGCACAAATAACCCTGTTATGTACGGTGCGTGCTTTTGTGTGCGCGCATGTGCACTAATGTTTGTGTGTGTGTAACTTTGAGAAGAAGTCATCTTCACGGACCCTTCGATTTTTTCTAAATCTAATAAATTTTTTCGCGACTCGTTAATGGTTCCCGCGCGCATCCTAAGTTCGCGGTTGTATGGAAATGGTGGACGCACTTTCTCCAGGTATTTATGTCATAGGAATTTCATGGGGTCCGAGTTTGCGACTAGAATGGGTTTCGGTTTGGGGAGCGCGTGCGAGGGTTCCGCGGAAGGCGTGTGCCGCCTGTAAGCGACCGCACGAAGCACGTGGCATGTGGGGTGCGATCCGCGAGCAACTGGCGGGAGAGGGGCGGGGATTGCCCTTCCGGAAGACAACACCCGGAAGGTGGGGTGGGCAGCGTCGGCGAGGCCACTCTCGTTTGCTCCGATTCCTACTAGCCTCGGTTTATTTCGCATACCCCCTCGCCGACGCTCTTGCCCCCGCTTACATCTTTGCGCCTCTTCAACGCATGGTTCAAAGTTCAAAAAAGGGTTTATTTCAGCAATCGCAGATATCAGGCAGAATACAATATATAATAACAATGCAAATAGAAGATTCAGCGTGGCCACTCTGTTCTAGGCGACTAGCCTCTTCAGGGTTGTGCAGAAATACTATTTTACATAAATTTGTTTGAAGCTTTTAGCAGTGGTAATAAATGGAGAGCAGCTGGAACTCTTTCCCCCGGGATGGCATATGGCTCGGCATTCACTTGAGGCGTGAGGGAAACAGGCAAAACCTCACGCGAGCCACCTAACAAGCATTAAGAGACTTTATACAATTATTGTTTGGATCCGGACTATTTAAATGTCGTCGCCGTGTTTGGAGGTGTATTTGAATTATCCTCGGTCTTCTGATTCTCTTCGCAGGGTAGATAAAAGCCCTTATCGGTTCAACTTGTTTAGAGAAATTAGATAAAAATGTTTTCCCTCTGCTTTTCGTGTATTCGGGACGAGTAAAGAATGCTAAACCGGAAATTCACGTTGTGAATTACAAATTCTCCCCGTAGAACTTGTGTGTGAGAGTTTTATAAGCAGAGCAGTGACAGAGTTCAGTCTTTGGAGTAGAATATTTAAAGCATGGTACCCCCTGTTTACTTTTTAGTTTGACGTTACTCACAGGTGTAGTCCGCGGTACAAAAGACAGCGCGGGGGGTGCCTTTATAAAACTTGAATACCTCGGCCACATTTGCAAAACTATTCACTCGTCGCAATCGTGTGTGGACTTGCAAAGCAAAACTGTGTCTCTGGCCGTGAATGGTCTGCGTTCATTTCCTTTAGTCGTGTTAATTTTTGCACTATTTCATTAAATATTGAGCAACTGGGGATCAGGAAAATGATTAGTTCTTTCTCTCACTCTGTGGTGAATCTGTCCTCGGGCAGGTTTCATTTGCTCTGCACCCTCCACGTTGACCCGTCCTGTGCCTCCTCCTGCCGCTCTCATACCCTCCCTTCATCCTTATGTCGTCATCAAATTGTGACTTCGTAAGTTTAACGGTTTGAGGCGTAACTTGTGGAAGTTACTCATAAGAAGGAAATAGGTAACTATGTTTTCCGTATAGGTACCGATGTGGAACATATAGTTACGCTTTTCATTCCTGTGCTCTCTTCTTCCTCTCCATCTCCGTATACCTGTAAAAAATGTTCATCGAACAATTCATTTCTTAGAATGTGTCCCATTCCATTCGCTTTCTTTTATCTTATAGCTCTCATAATGCTTCTTTAGTTTTTTTTAAATCTCCTGCACTTCATTTTTTACTTTTTCACTTCACATTAGTGTTTTCTTTCCATATTCCATTCTTCGCCATAGCCACGTTGAAAACCCCTCTATTTATTCTCTGTCGTCCTGATTCTCCATACTTCTGCTCTATTAAATTCTGCACTCAAAATAAAACATTAGTTACGATGATTAGTTAGCTTCAGCTAAAGGAATGCGTTGGATTTCTCGCCAGTATCTTCAACTAGAGAACGCAATTTTTTTTAAGCTCTCAGCCATGTGAAATGTACCAGTGCTGTGACGCTGATTGAAGGATTGGCATCCGGATTATTTTGTTTGAAATTTCATGTAGGTAATCTTCTACCGGCCTGTTTGTTACGCGATGTACTGGTTTCGGAACGTACTGTTGCAACATTTTTGTGAATTCAGGAAGTGAGGAGTGTCTCTGACATTAGTTTTCCTATTTTACCCCATCCATTGAGCTAAATTAACTAAATAATCTGGCGCATCTTACTGACTCGAGTCATCGCTATCTGTCTGAAACGAGAAAGCGCGAGGAAGGAAACCTTTTTTAAGTGTTTTTCGGGCGCAGGTTAGCATACTGGGTTCTTGATTAAGCCTTGGCAACTAGGTTGAGGGTTTCCTTTGCATTTTTTAACGATGAACCTCAATTTTCCATTATTCTGTACGAATGGCCAGTGCATGACTTTTTTCTGGTTAACATCAATAGGTATTCATCCTGGAATTCCATCACCGATCGTTTAAATAGTACTAAATAGGTTTCACTATACGAGAGGCAGTATTGCGTTAGAATCAGCCTAGTTGTTTTTCACAAAAAATTAATATCAGTACTTTTTGTCCTGCATTTTAATGGCTATCGTGAACTGTGTCAAGACCACGGTTGAGGAAATGAGGAAGAAATCCTATTGATAGGAGGAAGAAATATTGTAGATTCTTGATGCCTCGTTTTCTAAGCGTACTTTTAGATTCTTGTTGCCTCGTTTTCTAAGCGTACTTCATAGATACCGAGGCTGAAATAACTACCGAGTTCTTCTTTTAGGGAGGATATTATCTTATCGTGACAGGATTACTTTAGTTAATCCTCAAGAAATATACACTGGATTAAAACGTGCAAGCAAACTGTGCACTGCCCTGTGAACAGCCTTCGGTTACTGATAGAAAAGCGAGCTAGTCTAAGTGGTGTGCTTCGATACCAATTTTGCCGGACGGAAGACATTCTTTTTGAGTGACCGAATTAAATAGAACACCAGTCATAACTGGGAAGGAAATGCCTCACCAGTCCAGAATGCGCGCATTCCATTCGTTGTATTTCATCGTAGCTGACGACCATTGCTTTTACCAGCCGTCAGGCCCTGGACAGAAATGGAGTGAGAAGCTAACTGAGACATTAATTGGTGCGTCCCTTGTGGATTGAACCAAAAATACCGTGCGCGTAGTTACGTCAAGATAGGGGCTTAAATTCTGAAGGTTACATACTCGGGAGCATTCATTGCGGGAACGATTTTAAATTTTTGGCGTGGTGAGAAGAAATCGTTATTTTTGTGTAACAAGCAAATGAACTTTAGGCTTGTGAACTAGTTGCATAAACATCGACGGGAGTTCTGATTTCGGTTATTCAGCGTTGAGCATAAGTTGAAAATTCTTTGATGATTAGACGGGTGACAACGCATTTCGCGAGTTTTGAGGAAAACGCTTTAGGAATGCTGCCATTCATGCCTGCTCTCCCCAGTCCTCCCAAGTGGAACGTGAAGTAGTTTTTATCCGATATCTGTGTACGCTATGCTTTCTTCCTGTATAAGTGAGTCATTCTCAGAAAAGGTCTAAGCGCGCTAATTCATGGGGCTCATTCAAGTGTATCACGGCCTTTGTCACGTCGAATCGTTCACCGTAATAACGTATCTATCGCGGTTTTGTAGTGCTTGAGTTGTATCACGCGATTCCTTTTCGGGGAAAATTACTCGTATTGCACTTATCGCCAAGTGACAGTGAATTTTTAGTATTAAATGCTCGTGGAGAGACAATGAAAGTTTTAAATGTCAAAAATCATGACTTATTTCCCTGGGCAATGCCAATAGTTTAGTGGCTCTTTTTGGCGCGACTGCAATAGTCAGATTAAAGGTTAGTCAATTATCTTGATGTTTCGAGTAGAATTATTAGTTAGCGTGACGAAATGCATTAAGTTCTCTCAGGATTTGGTATAATTCTGTCAAAGGCATTTAATCAGTCTCGTCTCTTATTTAAATGTTCGGTTGATTGGCTACCTAATCAAACCATGGATGGAATATTAGTCCACAAATAGAAGTGCATGGAGTAGGTGATTTCCTCGGTTTCGAAAAGTTTTTTTTGGCCATTTGGAGTAAGTTTGTATTTTCATGTATTGAGTGGAGAATTTAAAGGATTATCTTTAGTCCATGATGTTAAAAGCGTGTAAAAGTAAATTTTTAGCGTATAAAAATTTGCTATTTGGATTTAAAAAGTGACCATGCTTGGAATATGCGCCGAATCCTGAATGGAATATGACTGATAAAAGGGTAAATTTTTCATGTATCAAGTTAAAGCCGGGGACATGTGAAACAACGTATTCATTTTCTTTATTATTCATTTTTGGCTCAACGTTCCTGTGCGACCATTATACAAGTAGTTATAAGTTTCCTAAAACATTCTCCGGCGGAGCAATAACAGTGCCCACTTAAATACAGCTAAATATTTTTGTATTCGTTAACAAAACTAAAACTTTTATTCACCTTTTTTAAATTTTACATTGCAAATGTTTCTAAAAAAATTGGTATATGACCTAGATAACTGTGTCTTCTTTAGTACATTCCTCTGGTTAAGATTGTGTTACTTGTGCTGTCAAGTGAGATATTAGTGACGCGTATGTAGTTAATCTCATGTTTCGTGTCGATGCTGGAGTGATTGTTTTAATTTATCATATTAAACGATACTTAATTAATTATATCGTTTTCCACGCACCTAAGTGCCATAAGTTTTTTTGTTGGTACTTGCTACGACTATTATTTTTTTCTTGTTGTTGTTGTGGTATTCTATTCTTTAATACTATTTTCCTAGTTAACTCGGATCCATTACACTTCACTACCTACGCCACCTAGTTGAAGAATCGTAAGATCCAATAGGGTTGATCGGAAGGGCCCTGGCATTCCACTACCCTATCGCCCGTGGACTCAGGGAAGGGTGGGAGAGTTGGGTTGGGTGTGCCGATACTCGGCGACGGATGGGGAAGCGGTTTTCGTGGCCAGCCGCGGGAGGAAGCTCCTCTATCTCTTCATCGGCCCCTGAGGGATGAGGTACCTTTTCCGTGGAGCGTGAATGGTGGCATTTTCGAATCCTCCCCTGCTCCTTTCCTCTATTTCCTTTTTGTATGAAAGGAGCGGGGTATACAATCTTTGTGTCCTGACGACGATCACCACAGCTTTTTTTAACAATCATGTGACTCTTCCTGCATGTTTATGGCAAATTGTAGCTAGCTTTTTTTACGTGGCTTCTTCCTGGCTCTCCTTAGCCAGCAGCTGAATCTATGCTCTCCTTTGTACTTAGTTAATTCTTGTCACTTTTATTTTTCCGAGCTTATCAACCACATCTGTTTTGGGTGAATATACCTTTCGTTAGCCTAATACTTGTTCGACGGGGTCGCATTTATTTCAGTTTCACAGGTACAAACGTGCTTTCCCCGCATTGGTGTGATGTTAGATCGATCCCCGTCTTTGTTTGGTTTGCTTCGGTTACATTTATTCTTCAAAGTCTGTGTGTTAAGATTAGAGAAATTCCTTTGCCCGGAAGCTCATTATTGTGCGTGTTCATGAACAAGCATAATACTCGGTGACTGTATTTTGAAAATCTTCAGTAAGATTGCGATGTATATTGTATTGTGATAAACACCTTGTTTGACTACAATTTTTATTTATACCGGATTATTCTAGTATATTCATTAGTTAGTGCTTGAGTGTGACCTCGCCTTTTCTGAAATTAGGTTGCCTCAAATTGAAATCTGAAATTAGGTTGCCACGAATTGGAGCCAGCTACTTATTAGTTCATTTTGAAAATATAGTGTTCCATCATTGTACTTTCATACACGAGAAAGATGTGTGGCCGCCCACCTCTTCGTAGGAAAGTAGTATAATGCATTAAACAAATATAATGTGGAGTGATCGTCTCATTTATGTCCGTTGTAAATTACGGTAATATTAAGGGTCATTAGAAAACGTTATGAAGTAAAACTTTTGAGTTCATCGGATCGGCTTGTCTTTTTGGTGTTGTCGTTTCTCCTCCGAAGAGATTATTGCCTAAATGTTACGTACGGCCCTTGTCCTATTCAAGGGCACGAAATCCATTTGGGATGCATTGAGTATTGTTCGATGAAACGAGAGGATGACATTATTGGAAATTTGACGACACAGCAGTGTAATTGGTTAAATTCACGGGCGCAGATCGTAATGCAAGGTCTCTTGAGATGGTTATAAGCTCCCGCATGGAATAGCTGGATTAATAAGATAAGAGGTAATGCCACTAACATGAACTGACATTATGTTTTAGGCAGCCGGAATGATTTTGAGCTCGAATAACTCGGCTCGTCATGGTTCTGTCATTTAATGTGTTTTTTGCTGGTTGTTAGCGTTCAACGAGGATGTTCTTTTAGAGGAAGTATTTGCCGCGGGCTGACCACATCCTTCCTCAGCTCTTCCGAGATATGCGCATTCCCTTTCTTCAGCGTTTGAACTTCATTGGTAGTCGCCTTGTTCCTGCGTACGGGAGAACTGCTTTACTGCCGAGCTGTGTAGAATCGTCTTAGGCACACTTTTCGGGCCTTTTGCTTCCTCGGTGGACTCGGGTTCCGTTACACTCCTGTCAGAATGGATATGCCATTGCAGAGGCGACTGAGTACCTTCAAGCTCACTCCGGAACTGAAGCATGAGGTTTGTGAAAAGTTCTAGTCAGCAGTAGTCCGCAAGATAGTACAAGTCAAAGGTACAAGTTATTTGAAAAATTTTCCAAAGTCTAGGATGTTTGTGAGCGTCGGAACCTTACTTGTGTGAGGATAATATGGTGCTGTATTCTGGCTTTTTCTAGTAATTTTTCTCACTCATCGTTTAATGGCGCAGTCATTGTTGGACGGTCTTCACTCAAATAGTGTGTCGACATATCCGGTAACCCTTTTCTTCCTTGTTCGTTGGTAATTCCTTAAGCAGGTTCTTTCGAAGATGGTGAGGGCTGTAGAAATATGCATATAAAAATTATGACCCTTCAATGATAGCAGATGCCTACAGAGTGTCGGGCGTTAGGCGATGAAATATATTGATTATGGTGGATACGTATTTTCTTCTATTCATTTAAATAGGTAAAGACGTTGAAGTTTATTTTGTGACGTTATTTTGTGTGGAATTGTCTAGGCTGTAGGAATCGACTACAACCCACCTCCGACGGTGATACTGGCGCAAAACTTGATTTCTTTTTACTCCAATGCCCTGAATTTGGTGCTTCATCCCTGCCTAATTTATTCCGTTATGCTTAACTAACTGTGATGTCCTGCTTTCAATCGATATTTTTCTTGGTAGTCAAGATATTTTGTCGCATTTCTTTGAAGAAAATCTCGTTTCCATTCACTGAGCTTGTAAATAGTTTGTATTAGATCAAAATGTGAGAGACCACTCATCCCATAATTTGTATCCAACTGAATTCAAGGTCCCTGTTATCGATTGAACATTCAATTTTTTGAGATTCTGTAAATTCTAATAAAAGCACAGAAATCCCAGATAATTCGTGGAAATCGTTGTCAAAAATATTTCAACTTGGAATAATTTTTTTCATTTATTCCGTTTCCATCACATTCAAGCTGTAATTAATATTAATTCCTAGAAATAATATATGAAATGTTTTTGAAAATTTTATTCGAAACAGCAATAAATAACTGAAAAATGTAGTTATTATTAAGATTCCAGGTGATTTGGAGGGTTTCATTCAGTCAGTTGCCTTTAAGGTATGCAGTGTGTAGGAACATTGTGATAATGAAATGGATTGCTGAGGCCGAAATTTTGTGTAAGTCCATGATGGATTGGGTAAAACTGAGAAATACTTAAGCCTTCCACTGAGAATACTATATTTATTACAAATATATTAGGTATGTACACCATGTTTCGCTACACTGTAGAATTGTGATTTCTAGCACTAGCAATTTAACATTGTGATAAGTTTGATGGTGTTTCTGGATACAGTGGTAGATTGTACCTTAAAAGATACTTTCCCCGTGAATGGAGCATTTCATGTTTTTCTTTAATATTTCTCTAGGAAGCTATTTATTGTTTTCCTTGTCATATCCAGGGCCCCAAAGACTTCATTTTTCCCTCCTCATTACTCTTATTCCTCGTGTTAAGGTGTCAATAGTATTCATTTTTATTGACGTGATTTATACGTATATGTGTTTTTTCCTCATATGTCTTGAAAGTAAATATTGAATATTTGGGGGTAGTTCTGAGAACTTCACCGCTTTTAAGTGAAAGGCTTAATTATTCTGTCTTAAATTCTCAGGTTCCATGTATTTGTTTCCTCTTTTAAATGCCCTCGGTTTAACTTAGTCCTCTTTTCCCTACTTCTACCACCATTTTAATTCGAATATTACATTCAACTGTCTCTACTGCTCCAGATAATCTTTAATTTAATGGGCGCTTGTCGTACTCCTCCTCGAAACCCGTTGAGCTAACAAAGGCTCTGATTTTTTTCCCTGGAGAAAAGTAAATGAATTGGGTACTACAAGGCAAGGTTTCAAAAAATTTTGTAGTATGTGTGTGAAAATTGTGTGTTCTTCGTGAAAGAGCATGTTTCCCTAACATGATGGAACGAAACATTTGGAATTCATAAGAATAAGAATAATTCATTGCCCTCATTTGGAATATGCTGCCAGTATATGGGATCCTTACGAAATCGGCCTAAATAATGAACGTGAAAGTGTGCAGCGAAGATCGGCAAGATTTGAAAAGGGACGGTATGATTATTATGTTAGCGTAACCAGTCTATTAGATGAACTAAAATGGGAATCATTGTCAGATCGTAGGTTGAAATTTAAACTTAATCTCATAAATAAATTCCAAGACCATATTTTCAGTGATGACGTTAAAAATATTTTGCGAACCCCAACGTACTATGGTAGACTGGACCATAATCACAAAATTAGAGACATTTATTGCCGAATGACAGATTCAAAATGTCCTTTTTTCCTCGTACAATTAGGGATATGAACAGCGGTAAATATATCCAATGCGAGTGTAGCAATGGATATCGTAGTTGCATGTTGGTAGAAGGACTTGAATTCAACGAACAGCATGGTTTTGCATGTTCGTTTGCTATTTTTATCTTTTTTAAATAGTGAAGTTCAGAACAATATAATAATATTAATCCTTTTTTATGCATGATATGTAGCGCATGCTTGGTGAGAATTTACCCCCTGCCACACACCTTGCAGGCTTGGAGGCTTGCAGGGTATTATGTGGATGAAGAATAGATGGTTGTTAATTGAGTCGTAAGGGGGATTTGGCAGACGGAGTCCCGGCTTCCCATATCGAGGACTTAGGTTTGAATACCATCAGTGGAAGAGATTTATTAGAACATCTCCATACTTGGGTGCTGTTCGGAGAGGTATTCAAGTGTAGTAGCAGTCTTCCGTTTGAGGTGCTCCCAAAAGCTAAGGTTATATCGCACATATATAACATCTATACCCCGGATGGAATTCGAATCCGTGACTTTTGGGTTGCCAGGCCACTGCATTATCGACTTTGCTACGGCATGACCATGATCATGTGTAGTGCTCCGACCTCGGATTTAGACCGCTTAGTGCCTTTTGTAATGAGGTGGCTGATGCTGAAGCCATATCAATCTCCTGTCCTTCCCGATAACAGCCCTACCTTTACCCAACTACCCACCCAGCACACATTGGTAACTTTTGGCCGCCTCCCCTAAAACTACATCAACTTGAGTAGGTGGTGTTTGTACGTGGCCTTACGGGTCATCTCGGAGTACTCATTTCAGAAATTTAACGGTGGCATTTGGATAAACACGAGACGTCCGTCCAAATATTTTAAATCCCTGCGTAATTTCGGGTGAAGCCAGTTAGAATGATTATATTTGGAAAAATTTTTCGATCCCAATAAACATAAGATTTACTTATTTTACATATTTTGCAACACTGTTATTATCCTCAGGAAAGGAGGCAAGAAGTTTAAACACCAGTACATTTAGTTCCTGAACGACATGAGTATTGAGGGGTTGGCAGTGTGTTGGTGGAAGTAAGGAGTGGGAAGGTTGTGGAGTTTGTCGACGGTTTGACTTAGAGATGGTTGTAGAAAAATCTGGGAAGGTCGTTCTTGAGTGTGTATAGGAGATACATGGGTTGGTTGGGGGTGTGGTGGTGGGTCCCGTGTTGTGGTTGTGGGACAGTGGTGAGTGGTCAAATTAGGGGTATTCCTTGGGTTTGAAGGGGAAGTATAGTATAAAGTGACATGTGCATATAATCCTCTGGGTGCATAAGATAAGAGCACAATCCGGATTTAAATGCTTATGCATCATCATCAGAGTCATCGTTTCTTTGTTAAAAGGCCTCTGATGAAGATGCATAAGCATCGTAAGCCGGATTGTTCTTATTTTTTGGGCCATGTGGATTGTATTATACGGTGTGTGATCGACCGGATCTCATTTCATTTGAAATGGTGAATCGAGAGTTGGTCTGGGTTTGGCGGAGAGTCATGCCATGGGTTTGGTGACAAGAAGTGATATGATTTAGGGAGGTCTTTCTTGGGTGTAAAGCAGAAACTGTGGAATGCCCAGGACTGGGGAGATCAAAGGAAGAAGGTGGATGCCCTCTTATTTTTCTCATGGAAGGTGATATGGCTAATTGATTTTTTTTGCCCCCAAGGAATTCATCTGGCTAGGCGTTTTAGCTAGGGTCAATTGATTAATTGTCGTCTCCCAAAAGGATCATTTTAAGAGGGTAGGTTGGGTTTAAAGTTTATTTGGCTTCTTTAGCTAAAATCGTGAACTGACACATCAAAGCAAACAGTTGTCGAAGAACTGATTTAAGAGTAACCCTGAAACATTTAGATTGATTAATAGGAGAAGAAGGTTGTGTTTATGGTAGGCTAATGGTGTACAAATTCAAAGGTCACGAACTAGCCGTGAAAACTTAGCGGCTTTACCCGCTGAAATTGTACAAAACCTTTATGCAACTTCAACTTTTTCGGATGCTTTGCGACATTATATGTCCAGAATTCCGGTAATATCTTGTTCCTTTAAAGCCTCTATAATTTCCACTGAGAAAGAGGACGTCTTGGTAACTCAACTGGTAGAGCACCTGGCCGGAAATCAGGGGGTCCGGGTTCGAGTACCGGTCAAGGTGAATGATAATTTTTTCTGTGGAATATCTGCAATAATGGTGTAGAGTCATGAGAGATAGAGTGGAATAGACTATTGTGATTATCATTACGTATCGAGGTTCACGGGAATTCTTTATAGTTGATATCTTACTTTATAGTGAAATGAGATTCTCCGGCACTGAGGGTTAAGCGTCTCATTTGACACGCCACATAAGTGAGGGCATAAAGAATATGGATAGGCGACGGCGAGTCCTGTGGTGAGACTGGGTTTTCTGTTATCAATGGTGGTTTTTTGCGTTATCGCTGCGGAAGTGGTGAGGCATATGGGAGGGGTAAAAGTGTAAGTAGGCGGAGTGCTGATTATCATGAAGTCTTATTTGCGGTTGATAATCCTTGAGTGAGACGCCCGAGCCAAGGGGTTGCAGACACTGTTGAGGTCTTTTAAAGTTGCGAGGCACCCAGTCTTAACAATGAGTCAGTGTAAAGTCATACTTATTTTCATGTGAAGGGTCCGGAAGTTGCCCTTTTAATGGCTTTATAAGGATGTAGGAACCTCGAAGGGATGTCCAAATAGAGAATGTTTATTATTATTTGTTGGTGATGACGAATCTTTCTCCGTATCAGTTATTTTACCACATTTAAACCGAAAACTTATTAGTCCTGTTCTGTTATATTGTTTTTTTAAAAATTATTCCCCGTGTAGCTGTCCTGGTGTTGCAAATGACAAGGGAACTTACTTTTAAGGAATTAGAAATATTTTTACTGTTAGAAAGTCCGAATTTCTGCTGATAAATGATTTCATCCGTGTGAACAATGAAAAAAAGTTGTTTGGAATTTTAAATCGTGATAACGCTGGAAATATCGAAGTTCAGCCCTCAAATAATTACACTTATTAATAACCAGGTAATAAGTTTTAGTTTATTTATTGATCCATTCGGTGTCTCGAAAACCGTATTTTGAATCCGATTGGTTGAGATTAATGGTTGAGCCGAGAACACGACTATTCGTAACGGAATACGAATACTCTTGTTCTCGCGACTACGATATGCTTCCATTATTTTTCGATTCGACATTTCCTTTACGCATTTATTTGGTGCACAATTCTCACCTTTATCAGATATTGATCCCATGACAGTCCATTAATTTCAATCATGCCTTGTTCTTTGTATAATCTAATGTAGTCTGTCATGTGCCATCGGTATGCATATCTACTTCTACATAATACCCTGCAAGCCGCCGCAAGGGTGTGAATTGTGGTGAAAATTTAATCGCGTGTGGGAGATGACTTCACTTTCGTGACTCTAATTTGGAATGGAGTGGACTTCACGAACAGTAAGCAACTTTTTCCACTAATGCACAGTTGCAATGAAAAAATAAGTAATAAGGACTATCAACCCGAGTGGTTTCAAATTGCAGGCATTAGTTAAGTTAATTATTCAGGGGAGTCGACCGACAACTGAGGTCATTTGCGCCGTTTAGGATAAGTGGGTAATAGGGTAATGGTAGGAACATTTCAGGTATTGGGAGAAGGGTTGAGAAAAACCCGGCGTCGTCATTAGCCTACTCCTAACGACAGGCGCCAAGGGGACCGCGGTTTAACGTCCCTTCCGACGCACGAAACTGAACCTGAAATGCCCTCCGCTCAAGTAGGGACCGGTTTGCCACTGAAAAATGCGCCACAGCCGGGAATGGAACCCGGGCCCTCGGGATGGGAGGCTAGTACTCTAGCCACCACACCAACCCGATCCCCTTACAGGCATTATTATTGGGATTGGAGGTTGGGTCAGTAAGGCGGCTTCCCATCGCGAGTTTCCTGATTTGCATCGCGGCATTGGCCGAAATATTGCGGTGGAAATTAATTCCCCCTAGAGTGCGGTGTGGAGAGTACTTGAGAGCAGTACTCCGCCCAACCAAAGCGCACCTAGACCATGGATCCCTTCCGGCGCCAGGCTGGGCTAATTCCGACCCCAGGCTTCTCTACACCCTTTCTCCGTGAAGGATGACAACACCCTGACATCAGCGTTTCCGTCGTGGCGAAAATGACCACAGCTCTCGGTCGATTATAGCGAAATTTTGAGGGCTGGAAATGAGATGTACATGCATGCATCCCATGCAGGTATCCTTTTCTCATCAGAAGAAATAGTTAACAAATGGATGGTATTAGTTTTTATCTTACGATTTCGGATGCTCAATAAAAGACGATTATCCCAGGCACTTATTGGCTTATGAAATCCGGCTAAAATGTTTTCTCCATTAAATGAACCTCGGTTATCTTTTCCTCGTTAAGTGAGAGGCTCACTCATTGGTTTGGTGATTCGGAAATTGAGAAGACATTGCTTCACGTGGCTCTTAATCTTTATCGAAGATACCTCGACAGTCCTTGGATGGCCCTGCTTTGTAAGGTGTGATTGTATGCCGTTGTCAGATTTCAGGAAGCGCAAGATAGTTCGAAAGAAGTGATTCGCTCTCCGTAGTGTGGATACTACTTATCGTGCGAGTGCGTCAGCTTTTTTTTTTCTTTCGCCCGTTTTCATGGAATTTGCGCTCCGTCTCCCTCCCTCCTCCGTCGCCTTCGCGCCGCCTCCTGATTCGGTCCTCTCGCTTTGTCTCCGGCGGACGATAACGCCACCTGGCGCCTCCAAGACTCCCGTCGACCGCGGCCGAAGAAGCTAGCGCTCACCGATTCCGACCCACGTCTGGTGACCACCGCCCGGCGAGGCCATGGATGTCTTCTCCTCGCATTCTTACTCGGGATGCACCCCAGAGGATGCTTTCTCAGAGGTACAGAGTGCTCTTCCGTGGAACCCGCCCTCTCGATTCCCTCTTGCGGAAAAATATACCATGAGCCCTCGGAAGGAAGCTGGATAAAACATGTATACGATGTGCGGAGGAAACTTTGGGTTGTTGGTTTTCGTGAGCAGTGGCATGTTTTTGGGCTCGAATCTCCTTGACGTGCATGTGTGGTGATATGGATTCTAATATTTTCTCAGCTTTTTGCACATTGAGTCGAAATGCGTCGGAGGTGGATTTAAAGATACGATTGCCTGATTTCCTGTAAAAGTTAATCTCACAGTACTCGTGTTCAGCAGCTGATGGACTCAAAAGCGCTTAGATTTCGGTTTCGCGCGAAATAAGTGTTCTTTTCTGAAATCCCACGCATCAATCGGATTGTTGGAGACGTTGGACCCTTGCCTATAATGGATCATTGGACAATCGGGTTTTGTTTATCGAGTCTTCGACTTGCCGATAATTAGGGAATTTCGTAATCGGAAATAGCTTAGAAAGGGCGTAGTTTTAATAATTAACTCACAAAATTCTTAGGGGGATCTCACCATCGATTCACTCCCTGTGATTCATCCATAAATGGTACTAGCATTTTTTTCGTAGTATTTCATTTCACGGCTTTGTAGTTATTTTGAAATTGTCTATGGACTAAAATCTTAACGTAGTGCTTAGCGTAAGTCAAGAGTGCCTTATTTTATTTTCATTCGATGGCATTTTTGTAACTGCTACTTAATGCATTTCATGCGTCCCAGTCTTTCATTATTGTTACAACACACTCGTTCCAAAGCCAGGGTGGTTTTCAGCGTGACGAAACAGTCAGCTGATTCCCGTTATTCCTCCTCTTGCCTTGTTCCCCTCTGCTAAGTCTTTCACTTCTCTCTGCATCGTTTTCTGCCGGGCCCCTGTTTCATGCGATTTTGTCCTTCCAGCATCTACATCTACATAATGCCTTGCAAGCCGTAAGGATGTGTGGCAGGCATGCATTTCCAATCAAAAGTGAACTATGTTTACACTCACTATCGTGTAAGGATTGCGTGCATGCAATTCATATACAAAGATGCACAATGCGAATGAAAATCTGTCATCCCTAATTAATGCCATACTCAGACTGAGCTTAATTGTCTGAATTCCATCCTGAGAATAAGTGTAGGATGGAATCGATGGCGTGTCAATTTATCTCTGTAGTCCACCGATCCTTTTCAAATAAAAGTCCCCACGTTGATTCCTGTATTATCATACTGAAAGTTATTCCTCGAATTAAACTGTATATCTTGAGGGTCAAGGAGGCCCCACCGGGGAAGTGGCAGCGGAGCATATAAAAATTCAGAAAGGAACATCTTGGTAGGTCTGGGAAAATGTATTTCTTGAACCGAGGAATTTTTAAAAATAGATTTCACCTTCAGATAAGGAGTTATTTCTGGCGAGGTTTTATGCATTAAAGCATTTGATGGTTAGGCTTGTCGTGCGCTGAAACTGCTACGTGTTTGGGAATGATCCTAACGTTCTAGTGGGATTTAGCTTTTCCATGTGACACTGTGCATCGTGCCCATAATCCGCCACGAAAAGTAATATCACGGTATGGTTGTTATTTATTGCGAATATTGGATCTTATAGTTATGCTTCATAATGTAGTCAGGAATTCATCCCATATGCTGTTTACGATATGTTTTTATCGGACCATCATCATCTTCGGTCAACAATCTAGATTGTTTTTACGCAGATTTCCACTGGATTCTCCTATCCGCAAACCTCTTATGTTTTTATAATTTTTCTCTGTCACATCCTAATCACCTTGTTCCATATATCTTCCATATATTCCATTCTATGCCTGTCTTTTGCATTCTTCCCGTTTATTTGTCCCTAGACGATTGTCTTCATCAGGCCATCGTGCCTAAAGAAATGGCCGATCTAATCGTCCCAACTCGAACCCATAACGTCAAAAATCGGATAAAAAGAGTCGTTTCAGGCGTGATGTGGTGGAATAATATATTTAAATGATATTGCCAATTTTCCACAAAAAAATCTTTACTACGACCGGTTTCGATGATGATGTATCACATCGAAACCGGTCGTAGTAAAGATTTCTTTGTTGAAATTTGCCTATATTATGTAATTAATAAAGTCAAAAATCGGGTTTCCAGTAAAATAGCATTGCTAAGTATACAAATTTTTACCATGGGCCTGTCTTTGAAAAAGGAATTGGGGTCTGGTTTGTATTTTGCTGAGGCCGATAAAATTAATGATCTGGTAACAATATTGAAATTTAGGCTGAAAGAGGAAAATTTGTGATGATGTTGATATTTCATGAATAAGTCGATAAGAATTGGGGCATATTTCTTTTTGCTGTTTTCAAAGGAGGATAAATAGCAAAAATACAGATCTCTACAAAATTTAGGCCTTAAATGGTTGTGCAGAGCTGTTCTTCATTTTTGTGGAATTTTGTGTTTGCTTCGTTTTTCTGAAAATATAAACTTCTCCTGGTAAACTAAGCAGAGATTTCTAGTACCTTTCTCCCGGTCAGATATGTAGTCAGCGGGTGAACTTACTCATGGTTTTCTCATTAGTAGCGGTGGCATTGATCACATCAGCGTACTCTTTGTTAATTATGCATTACCAGATATATCATTACTTATAAACGAAACAACTTTATGTCCACGCCAAACTCTCATTGATTATACACCTTAAGTAGCATCATAGAGTAAGTATAGTAATTACTTAGTGGTAGCATTGTAGCAGGCTACTGGGCGACGGATGCTTTGTATTACTTTTTTAGTCGTAAGGATGTAAAAGAAATCTTAATTGTTCCAATGCGGTTGTTATTTTTTTAAGTCTTTTTCTCATGCCATTTTTTTCTCATTTCTTCATTATTGCCCCTTGCCGGTGGCAATAATGAAGAAATGGCGGGGTGATTATTCGACAAGATTTGCAATGTTTTCGGATTTCTCAAACTCCAGACAGGTGGTTAACAGTTTGATTTTAGAATGTCCATTTATGATGTCTGTAATTGAGTAATTTCGTTCGCGTTATGTCATTGTTTATTTTGTTTAAAATATTTCAACATTTCCCGTATGTAACTCCGCCGTGATAGCGTCCTGAATTACTAAATTGGTGCTCTTCCTAGCCAGTGGAGTCGGTTCACTAATTTACGTGAGGCAGTACACCCTATTCTGGTCATCGGTAGTGATTTTTGTATAGCCCGGTTGATTGTTAAGCTTTCGGGAACGGGTGTGACCCTCAAGTCTCCGTATATGTTTTTAAACCCGCAGTAGTGAACTTCGGTATGGGGATATCGTGGGAAATCGCGAATAACTCGGGGAGGAACTTTCCAAACCTATGTAAATTTCACTCGCTGTCGGTCTCCGTAAAACGTGAGACCTGACCTCGCCTATCGGTATCAACCTTCGGGATGATTACCGAGAGAAAACAGTTAATTCTCTTATTTCTGAGTATGGAGTAGTTAATTGGCCGCATTTCTACCGAAGGCTTGTAGATGGGGGCCAATGCCACTATTGACACCGTTACAGAACAGCGCGGACGGTACATGGCTGTGGGTCAAGTGGCTGACCAGCAGTGGGCTCAGGCAGGTCTACTTCGTTTTGCCTCGACGAGGACGAAATGAGGGTCAAATGTCCCTCTTTGTCTCGGATTCCTGGCAGCAAGCCCGGGGAAGATGTTGCGTGCTAGGAATGACGTCACAGTATTGGAAGAATCGCAGGCTTGAAGTGAAGGTTCGCTGAGGATTTTTCACGTACGACTCACTTGAGGCATGGTGGCCTCCTTGTTTGTGGGACACTGAGACGTAGTGGCCAATTTAAATCGTTTACATTCCTTTTACCGGAAACAGTTGACACGATTTTTTCCCATGAAACTGTGATTGTCCTAAGAATATTTCTCGTATCTCATTAACTATGCATTCGTAAATTATTCTGATAACACGAGAGGGTGTGAGTTGAGCTCCAGTATGGTAGGCTGGATCATGATCATAAAATTAGAGAAACTGATTGCCATACCGACAGTCAAAATGTCCTTCTTTCCTCGTACAATTAGGGTTGTGAATATCTGTAAATATGTTCAATATTGTCATATAATTATAATATAAATTAATTATAATATCATTATAATTATCTCAATTGATATTATATTAGATCAAGTTTTTTATATTTTGTGTCTGTGTTGGTACTGCGTTTTATCCTCACTCGTCGGGAACTTATAACTCCGCTGAGCTGTCTTCAATTGAGTTTATATATACAACATACACGTATCAACGGATAGCATAGGTAGTTGTGTGTTGGTAATAGGACTTTAAGCTAACCCAACTGACAATATTTGTGCATTCTTGCTTTGCTGTTTTATTCTTTTTTAAATTCTGAAGTTTTGACTGGTATATTATTGCTAATCTTTTCATGCGTGATATTTAATGCATGTTTGGCTTGAATTCACCCCCTGCCACACACCTTTATGGTGGATTGCAAGGTAATATGTAGATATAGATGTAAGCGTTGTGGCATGTGGTGAATCATCACCAATCATGCACTATATCAGTATCATCTCTTGCAATTCGTACGTTCAGAAAATTGCCCTCGTTTGTAAGCTGTATGGTTCCCAACTATCATTTATTCTTACGGATATTGGTATGATGCTGTAGAACCTACACCAATTTCAAGCAACGGAGAGAAATCGGAATGAAATGCATGGCATAATTTATGACTACACCAATCCGTTGAGCAGGTAACCAATTGCCATTACCACCCCGTAAGAATATTTGTGGGTAGAAATTCACTTGGATGCCTTCGTAACATTCGGAAGCTGGATGACTTCGTAATCGAGTTTTAATCTACTCCATTATATCTGCGCTTATCTGCACTAGCGTTTTATGATTTTTTAAAGCTTTGAGATAAAGTTTTCGCCAAATCAGAAGAATTTGCTTTGAAGGTTGAGGGAAGAGAAGAGTGAGTCTATTCATCCGCTTTCTCCAGTTGCATCGGATTACAGGATCAAGGAACATAGATTAGATTGGATTGGATATTCAGGGGAGGCGACCGACAGCTGAGGTCATTTGTGCCATTTAGGATAGGTGGGTAATTGGGTAATGGTGGGAGTTTTCAGGAAACGGAGGAAGGGTGGAGAGAAACCCGGCGTCGGCATTAGCCTACCCTTAACGAAAGGCGCCAAGGGGACCACGGCTTAACGTCCTATCCGACGGACGGAGTACTGAACTTGAAATACCCTCCACTAGGCACTCAAGTGGCGACCAGTTTGCCACTGAAAAATGCGCCACAGCCGGGAATGGAACCCGGGCCCTCGGGATGGGAGACCAGTACTCTAGCCACCACACCAACCCGATCCCCCAGGAACATAGATCGTTTGAATTAGTAATGTGTATGGAATCGTTGAGTTCTTGTTGTGAATCTATTCTTTTAATCTCTAGTGCAGTAGAGATTAGCGCAGTTACGCCTGTTAAAGACCAATATGTAGTTTTTCATTGAGCGTTCATTTGTTCTGTAGAATCTCATATTCATTATGCGCATGTATAGTTAAACTATGTGTATGTCAGGATGCTTGATGATATACATGCTAGCTGTATTAAGTTGAGTGGAGATGTTATCATGGTACTATCTTGTGCTAAAATGTTTGACTTGGTCGTACACATTTTGTGTTAGAAGCTGCCTCTGAAATCAAGTCACTGGCATTGTTAGATACTAGGTTCATTCGTCTCTCCTCCTTCCGTCGTAGTAGAACGGTTCCAGAAGCTGTCAGTGAGGCATTGTTGGTACATACATACATGCCTAGAAAACCGTAGAACCCGCAGGACTGGATTAACCACGAAGCCTTAGGCTTAAAGGGTAAAGGGAAGGGGTCACCACAGGAATTTGAATTAATTAGCTTTGTTTGCATCGATGTAGTGAAGTATATAACATGTATATTTTGCATATCATATTTATGGGCTCACCAAAATCTTATGTATTACCAAAATCTGGGCATGCATGTATTAACAACCAACCCCTTAGTTACTATGCAGATACTAACAATAGGCATCCCATATGGTGTATAGAGAATATAGAATGTCGATATTTTTGCTTATGGTCTATATTGGTCGATATTTCGAATTTTGTTCCAAATCGGTCTATATTTTGCGGCAGGGCCTATATTTTGGCCAAAGGTAAACTACAATTTACACTGAAGCAGCCGGGACAGCACTGCGAAGTTTGAAAATGTGCGCCGTGGCCAGGCGCTGCTGCTTTGTTCTTCTGCTTCGCCTGGCTCCAGCGGTGTAGCTGAGGTGCTCGGCACTCGTCTCTAGTAGTATTATTATTACCCTATATAGGACCTCTAGTCTCTGCCCGGCATCGCGCTTGCCTAGCTGTTTCTTTTCCCCTCCCTTGCCACCTCACCTCACCCTTCCACCCGCCGGCTCGTCCACTTCAACAGGCATCGACAGGATTGTTATTTGTTTACATCGATGGACAAGCCGCGTGTCGTACGTCGCGCTGTGCTGGAGTGCTGGCGCCAGCAGGCCAGTTTTTTCTCCAGCCACTGTTTTCTTCATTGCCGATTCTATTATACTCTCCACACAGCCTATGAGAAATGGCTAGATCATCTTGGGGAGCGCGCTGCGGACATGATAGTTCTGGTGCATACGTTTTTTGATGGCTGGCCTTCCCGCTGGGAGGAATTCGAATTGATCCAGAAGAAGTTGAGGCTGCCTTCTCATCGCTTTCTGAATCGTGTTTCTTCGCGCTGGCTGTCTTTAGAACCAATGGCTGAACGCCTGCTATAACAGCGTCCTGCGCTGGAGGAATATTTTCTCAGGCACTTGACGCATCAGAATAAAGACCTTGCATCCAAAAAAGTAGTCACCAGGATTAGAGATGGTGTGAAGGACCCTTTTCTGACGGCTGAACTGCACTTTGCCATCAGTAGCGCTCAGCTTTTCACGGAGTTCACTGGATTTTTCCAGGCAGACCATCCATTGTTGCACGTGCTCTGCTCAGAAATGGAGACTTTGGTGTAAAAGTTAGCAGGTAGAGTCTGCAAAGTCGACGCTTACAGTAAGTTGGGACTCTGCAGTAAGCTTGTAGATCCTGAAAACCTGCTGAAAGTTGACGATGTTGACGTAGGGGAGAAAACTATATTGGAGTTGAAGATGCTTCAAGATCTTGCTTACCCTGCTGTTGATATTCAATCCTTTCGGCTGCAGGAACAGAGACACGTCATCGCTGCCACTAATCAGATACTTGCCAATTCTGCACTCGGGAACAAGAGTATCATAAAAGCTTGGAAAAAAGGGATGAATATTGGGAAATTATTTTCAAGCTGAAGCCTCATACTAATGTCCTGAAATACGAGCTCACCGTGAAAGTGGTGAAGGCATCTCTGTCCCTAAGTCACGGTAATGCTTACGTCGAAAGTTATTTTTCTATGTTCAATTTGTACATGACCGCACCTAAGGCTCGCATGCAAGAAAAATCATTAAACGCAGCTATGACAGTCAAAAGTGCCATGAAGGTGTATGGCGGTCCGGAGGCCTTCCCCATCGACTAGAATCTTCTGAGATTACACCAAAAAGCTAATCGCAGTTATTCTGTCTATCTCGAGGGAGAAGAAGAAAATAGGCAGCAAGAACAGGCTCAGACAGAAATGGAAACTAGAGAGGAAGTACGCCGGGGGTTAGACGGAGTAAAAAAGAAGATTGTTGAGGAGGAAGAGCAAGTGTTAGAGTTGGCGGATGTCGTCAAGAGCAAGAAAGCCACTGCTGCTACTCTTCGCAGTGACGACAATAAGTCCTAGTCAAAAGCATTTAAGGCCCAAAATTTAACTGAAATTGAGGCATCGCAAGCCATTCTGGAGGCCGCCGATAAATTATTGTAACAGGCGGAAGAGAAAAATAAAGAAGCCGACGCTTTACGGAAGTCCGTCGACAAAAGAAAAACCAAAGTCATCCACCAGCTGGAATCTGCAGCCAAAAAAAGCCGGACTGATGAGTAGAAATTTCTCATCTTGTATTTTATTCAACTTTATGAATAAAATTGTTCATGTTTCCAACTGCCTTGTTTCTCTCAATTTTCGCCAGTACCTCAACCTCTACCAGTCGAACCAGACAGCTTATAACAATGAAATGCATAATTTTGCCTAATAATGCAGATTTGGTCCGATTTACCTTGATTTTCATGCATATTATTAGTCTGTTTTGGTCTATATTTTCACGAACTTGGGTCTATAAAGTCTATATTTTTTGCCCTGAGACCATGGGATGCGTGTACTAACAAAGTTGCCTGAGACCCTATAGTAGCATGTTTGCATGTATATAGTGCCTGCTCGGTGATCTTCACCACCTGCCACACACCCTAGCGGTAGCTTGCAGGGTGTCGCGTAGATGTAGATGTTATATGTGCTTTGGGCTCTAAGGGTCTTAATCCGGCCCTGAGATCTAGGCACATAGGAAATCGCATTGAGGCCAGGGAAAATTGTTAGCCTGGGAAGTTATTCCTTAGGAATGTAGACATTAAGACGAAAGTGAAAATTTATTCAAAGTCTGTTCCGGTCATTAAACGAATTTGCAGTCTGTAAAATTGCCGTCTGACGGTGGTTACCCGAGCACAATTGCCGTCTGACGGTGGTTACCCGAGCACAAATTATTCTATCGACAATAAAAGGTAATGTTAATGTATTATTTTGGCGTAGGGAAAACGAATCAGTGTGTGTAGCACCAATCGTCAATCTTAACCTATTCCATTGTTATACGCGAGGAAGAATCGAAGCATTCCAAATTATCGTCATGGGTGAATTGTATCTGTAATTATTTACTTAAAAGATGAGGTGCAGAAAGAAGCCTGCATTGTTTAACCAGCTTTTATGGACGTGTGTAGTCTTTCGCTCATATACTTGAAATTGACTACAATTCACCACGGCACCGATTACGTTTTACGAGCAAGCTTCTTCTTCTGAAACACCTGGTCTGACTTAACCCGGGAAAAGAATGGAATTTAATGTATTGCACCTCTTACGACCGGTTGCAGAAACAGCATTCGCATCCCTAGAGCTATGAGTAATAAGCCGCGGCAGCCACTGAACATGTGTTGAAACTAATCAATAGCCATGCTGATTTCTTCTATGGATTATGTAAAATAGCCCAATTAGCAACACTTCATGCAGGTAAGAGCCCACGAAATATACGCATTTTATGATATTATTGTAAATAACTACGTTTTGGATAAATTAGCGATGCGTAGCTTCACGTAATGTTATTATTGTATCTAAATGTGGACGTTGTAACATTAAGGCATCTTATGTTGTAACGTTACGCATATACGAGGCGCGTATGTGACATCCTTGGAAAAAATCTCCGAAGATGACATACCCAAAACTTTGTTTGAGATTACTTGTCTAATAGTAGGGAATTATTGTTTTTTCTGTTATCGTGTATCTTGTATTACGCGTTGTTATCAAATTTGTTTGTTGTGTTATCGTCTCTTAGGAGTATCGTTATTGCTATATTTTTCAGGTTCTTTATAAGCCTTACTGCGATGGGCGTGTGGGAATATATTATATTGTCGCCGCATACATTGTCCCTACTTCTGTCTACTATAAATGTTCCGAAAATTTAACAGACCACAACAACTCCAATTCTGCACTCGAGCGCGTTGCAAATCACCCCCGTCTCCGCCTAACAATCTCTCATCACCCTTATGAACTCCGTCCTCCCCCTCTTCCTCCTCACCCTACAATGCTATCGGTCTCTTACGAGGTTAACCCTTTTCCACCTCCTACATCGGTAAATCCTCTACCCGTCTCAATTAGCGTGCCGACAAACAGCACTTCTTCAAACAATTCTTTCCGGCCCCTCTCCGTTGCAAAACACGCCTCGCCTCGTAAAAGGCGTTCAAAATATGGTTGCAATGTTATGGTATTTGCCTCACTCCCCAACGCAAATACCCTTGCGCTCCGAACGCTGGAGCAGCCTTTTATAGACTCGGATGCCTTTCATTAAATCCAGGGTTTAATGCAGGTTTGGTGTGAATTCACCCCCTGCCACACACCTTTATGGTGGCTTGCAGAGTATTATGTAGATGCATGGTTGCCACCTCGTGAGATTTTAAATTAGCTTGCAAAAATTCCGAGAGAATAAGTTTTGATATGAATCGGTGAATTGGTTTATGAATGGTATAATAGTATATAATGGAAAATATGAATTGGTTTAGAGGAAACTGGATGGAAGCGGTATCACTTTACTATGGGACTTTTTCCATACACCAACATAATACTCTACAAGCTACCGCAAGGGTATGTGGCAGGGGGTTAACCTCCACCATGCATTCATAACAAATCATAATAGTTTTAACTTACTACCAACTTACTACATGCTGAAATAATCTTACGAGAACAATGTCACCCTTTTAATTGCCATTTAAACCAAAGGAAATTTGTGCCTCAGGGTTCATTGTTATTCATTCTAATTTAAACACGATTGAAGCGGAGGATGGATGTACAGCAAACGTATTTTGGCACTGTATACTGTTCTCGGTTTCTTCACCAGTTGCTGAAAAGGGGCTGCTGTGATCGGTATTATGTCGGCCTGACAACGGAAATGTCGCGGTTTGGAGTTCCGCGCAGGGAATAGTTGTGGTTTTGTGTGAGGACTAGGCTTGGGATTACTTCATCTAAATCTACGTAATACCCTGCAAGCCACCATAAAGTTGTGTGTGGTATTTCAGGCTAGGTGGTTCAATATAACCTTAGTAGTAGGAGCACCGTAAAAAAAACTTCTACTACCACTCGCTCTTAGTCCTATCTTAATAGTTGACGGTCTCCCGTGTATTCTCCTCTGTAATTAATCGTGTAGAGCTTGGCTGTCGGTGTTCGACTATTTACGTACTCCAGATTAGGACACCAGTAAGTTGTGCGGAGTCAATTTTAGGCCGCACGGAGAAAGCCCTTGGAGGGTCGCCTGCCTCGGATGCCTGAAAACATGTTTGGCATGGCGTCCGGTTTCATCGCGACCATGCTGCGACCTTGGGCTATTTTTTTAGCTTGGTTTTGTGTTTGTGTCTAACAAGTTTTCCGTTACCGCTATTGGAAGGAAGGGCGGTTGGTATCCGAAAGTGTCTTGCCATTTACACTACATAGCTCTGTGTTTTTTCGTTTGCCTTAAAACATTGACATCCTCGCATTGTTTTACGTGACTGTTCTAAGGCCCTCTACACACGGAGCTACTAGTTGGTAACTCAACCAGTTGGTAACTCGAGTTCCTAACCAGTTACAGACTGATTGGTGACTTGGCTCCACACACGAGGCTACTCATCACTAACCAAAATCTCTGATGTTCAGTACGATCATGGATATCGTAGGTGACATGTCGGACAGTTCAAGTGGTGACGAAACCATAATATTGTATAATTACATAAGAAGGATGAGAAGAAGAATAATCAGAAGTTGTTGGATACACCCATACCTTGAGAAGAGTTTTCAAAATAGGTTGTACTTGTAGGTTGTACTTTAACATACCTGTCAATTTTACGACGTTCCCGACTTCTGCCCACGCCTTCTCCGTTTCATGTTTCCTTGAATAACCAGGAAGGTTGAAATTATACAAAATTGGGTATTTTTCAACTTCTTCCACTAGCAACAGGTTGATCTGTTGGTCACCCATCGCTCGAGTTTGCAACTGGAATCACAGGTGACTGGACATGCGAGTCACGAGGGAACTAGTTACTAACTGGTTTCTGTGAATCACATTTCAGTCACCAACCAGTAGCACCGTGTGCGGCGTCCCATTGAATTACATAGAAAGTGACTCAAAGTAAACTGGTTAGTAATTCGCGTCACTGATCAGTTACTTTTCAGTAGCTTCGTGTGTAGACGGCCTAAGGGTTGCCTTGGCTTGTCTGAGTTGGCTGGGGATTTAGTTTCACAGTGCGTATTAGGAAAACGTTGTTTGGCATGGATGTGGAAAATATTTTTTGCGTGTACCTTCGCCTAGGGGAGTGGTGTTTTTTGCTCCCCATTTGATACAAACATTTACAAGCATAATACATAGACATTATCATTATGAAGAGGTTTAGTGAGTTTAATTGGGGATTCATTGTCCATGGAGTGAAGTCAACTTTCGGGTTCAACTTTCTTGGATTAATTTGCCCTAGCAAGTGGCACGAACTTTTTGAGCATAATGTAATGTAAGAATGAATGATCTCAAGGTTATAAATTTTTCAGGAATCAAGTTTACTCAGTTAGCGAAAAGGTGTTCGGAACATTTTATTGCATAATCACGATATTCCGGGGCCGCGACTTCGTGTGAATTTGTGTATCGTTATCATTACTTAGGCTATAGACGTGGATTATAATTTTGAAAAATTTCCAGAACAAAATACCACCGTCACCAAATGAGGAACGACTGCTAAATATGGAGGGTAGAAATCCAGCAGGAGTAGATAGTATTCTAGTTGAATTACGATAGAGGCTTGAGAATAATGGAAAGCAGAATTATCATGGAATCATTAGCAAGATGTCCGAAGGAGGAGTTTGGATAGAGGGCTTCTTAAAAAATACTGTAATCCTTATTTCAAAAAAGAGGAAGGTAGACTATGTAATGGTTTGCTAAATGTCTCTCACTGCTAAGATTATAATGAGGAGTTATAAACAGTTAAGGAGGTTGGCTCGCGACTGCTTGAGTCAAGTTGTCTTAGGAATCTTATTAATTTAAGTACGAGTATGTGCCTGATAAGTGATCCTTACTTCACAAAGAAAATTACCTAAGCTATTGAAAGTCATAAGTATCACAAGAAATACAGTGGAAAGTCGAAGGATTTATTTTTTATGATAATTTTAATCAGATCGACGATGGAGTCAATTCAGCATTTACGTTAGTGAAATCCATGTACTCAATGAATTTAGTAATGTATAACACCAGAATATTACTATCAAACGTTATGTTATAATATTTTTCTGAAATATTCTTTAATATCTCATTAGTAATGATATTATTCATACGCCATACATTTTGGCTAGAGCGACCGCAGCGCCACTTGAAGTCAACTAACGCATTTCGTCTGCTATAAGCGCAGAAATTGGTGGATTTCGCGAAAAATACGGTGGGTTGATGCCTTTTTTTCGTGTCATTTTATTCCATATGAAATTACGCATTAAATATCAGTTTTTGCAAAAATGACATGTCACTAAGGTATTTTTAAACGTTATATTCCCATGTGATGGCCATTCTCGCCGTTAATCGTTTGTAATTTCAAATGCAATTTGTGCAAAAAGGAGTATGGGTTGATATAATTATATTTACTTTATTAGATAGAGTAACTTTAATTCTAAAAGTGCTGAAAATATAAAAAAATGACATGACTTCCACTTTTCGGATCAACCTCCTTAAGCGTAAAAGAGAGCTTGCGATATCTTGTATGTGAACCAGTGTGGGTTTGTTTGAAGGAAGGGAAGGACAACTCACGTTGCCGTTTCCCTAATAAGACCATTAGTGGGAAGAGATTTTGAGTACTTACGGTTAGTATGTTGTTCATGATTTGTTGACATCGAGAAGACTTTGGATAGCGTAAATGGGGAAAGTAAATTAAGACGCTGGAAAACTTAGGAGTGGCGCAAGGGGATCCACGCTTTAATGGAAACTTGCATATGCTGCAGCTACTCAGGTATTTCACCAGCAGTAAATAATTTCTCACTGGTATCTCGAGCAAAGGGTATTGAAAAGGCTAGTATATAGCTGGATATTGCTTGGGGCGTGATATGGATCATATTCGCGAAATCTCGGGAAAGATGAAGAGGTTGGATGAGGAATTTGAGATTCGGCCTTTCTACGGAGTTCTACCCATAATACGATTAGACAAAACAACGAGGGAAAATAATATGTCATTTTTTTCATTAGTTGACATATTTACCACTTATAAATTTATTGTCTCCCTTCCCCATATAGAGCGTTCTTTGACCAAGTAGTGGTGTGCCTTCTCAAGCCGTTCTCATTTTCCGATAATTTTCGCACGTGATTTTTTTCAGTGCCTATTGTGCAAGAGGAGTACTTAAGTTGAGTTGGCCTCGGTAAAATAAAGGAATTTTCTTGTATCATGGTTGTGATTGGCTTTGTTCCTATCAGGCAATCAAGTATGTAATTTTCATTCCTATCTGGTCGGTACCAGGAAAACGGGAATTCAAAAACCTCCATTAAGGAGCTCAAATTGTGAAGGCTGTATCGCACCATATAACCCAAGCCTTATCCTGTCGACACAGGCGAGATATCGTTTTAGAGAATAATTATTTGTAATTAATTTCGCTTAATTTGTAAGCGTCACAAGGTCGAATAGTTTAACCATTTGTCAGGTCAAGTCTTGGCGTAAAATCGGTCCCGGCATATCGTCGAATCACCTTCAGCCTTTCCCTCTTACTAAACTTTACGTGACCCATACTGGATGAGCATTTGAAATGTGGTCTTTCTACGGGGTTCTACCCATAATATAATGGATTGATTAGACAAAACAACTAGGGAAAATAATACGAGGGAATTCATTTCATTACTGACATATTTTTCACTCATTAAGTTATTGTCTGCCTTCTCTTTAAATGAGAGTTCACCCATGTAGGTGTTTCTCTGTTTCTTCTCTTGTCTAAGGTACTCCATCTCTTATACCTCCATTTATGCCGTGGGAACCCTAATATTTTTCTTTCTCTTCTCTGGTTGCAACCTTCTCCTTCCAGCCTCAGCCCTCACCGCATTACATCTTGATGCGTCTCCATGTTTTTCTCGATCTCGTTTGTCCTACACTCAACAGGTTCCTTTCATGCCCTACAGTATATATTTCATCTACTCTGGTATTCATCACCTTAATTGAATTCCCAAATCATTATTAATCACCAAAGAATTGTATATCCATATAGACGTACCTGAACCGGTGGAACACTCGTAAGTATTAAAATAGTAAGTTATAAAATAGATTTTGATTGATTCAGTCAAATACCTGTACTTCAGTATAGACGCAAATTCTGATTAGATTCCTAATCTCCCCTCGATCTTGAACTTTTTGTTGGGTATTGAATGTTGCCCAAATGACGTAACAGCACCCTTAACTCGTTGCATTTTTCAAAACTCATGGCATTGGAAGGAACCTATTAGGACACTAACCAAAATCACTGGAAAGAGATGGATGTGCAGTAGAAGCAGTTAGGTATTTTCAGCTTTTTAAGTGCATAATTTTGATATGCTACTTGAAATAGTGTTTTCTCACTACTTGCAGCTAGTTCATGATTTCCTTTTGAAGCGATGAAACAACTTCGGCCGTCACATTGTGGAATTTTTCCATGATTGAAAATAAGAATGAACTTTGTAATTTTCCACACGTTTTTTAATAACCAACGGTTTCAACACTCACGTGTCATCATCAGGGACTAAAATTTTTGAGCAAGGGAAGGCCTTAAATAGTGCACTGGTGGGGGGGGGAGTATATCTCTTTAGGAAGGGGAAGGAAATTTGAGGGAACGCTTAGGTATAAACTGGTTGGAGGTTAACATGGAAAGGGAGTGAGGCATGGGGCTACATCACAGGGGTAAGAAGAATATATTGGAGGTAAGGTCAAATGTTCACATTGTGGTGAATAATGGGGTATACCAGAGCAAGTGGTCAACGGGGAACATTTAAAATCCGTCAAATCATTTAAAAGTAAAATATCGCGTGAGCACCGTCGTTCTACAATTTCATATTTCTCTGAAAAGTCAAGTGTAAAACCTTGCTTAGTGTAGTCGGATTATAAAAACAGACCTTAAAAATGTTTTTGGGTAAATGTCTAGCTATTACTTGGCTAATATTGCCTAGGAAGGGCAGTTTAAACCATTTCTTTGATTTATCGTGGGGAGATTGGTCCAAATTGCACAGTAACTTTGTAGCTTTTGACTTTTGAATTTTATTTAATAATTTTTCCACTGTATGTTCACCGTAGCCATTCTGATGAGCTATCATTTTTATGGTGTGCAGTTCATCTTTAAATGAGCTATCTTGAAGTGGGATGCTCACTAGCCGGTGTAACATAGAGTTTATGGCAGCCAGTTTATGTGCATAGTGATGGGTTGAACTATTGGGAATTATAGCATCTGTAAAGGTATCTTTGCGATAAATGGCAAACTGATGTTTACTGTCTTTATTGGAAATGGACAAATCTAAATAATTGAGGTAACCATTACCTAGTTGCATAGTGAAAGTAATAGATTTGTGCAGGGAGTTTAAAATTGATAAAAATTGGTCCAGTTGCCTCAAAGTACCAGTCCACAAACAAATTATGTCATCTACGTATCTATAGTAATAATAAACGTTGCTTAAGAGAGAGTGGTTTGCGCCAAATAACCTCTGTTCTAGAGAATCCATAAATATTTCCGCTAAAACTGGGGAAAGTGGGGATCCCATAGACAGTCCATGTCGTTGTTTATAAAAATTGCCATCGAACAGGAAGTAATTTTGGTCGGTGCACAAGGTTAAAAGTTGTCCAAAGTCTTTCACAATGTCATCACTGCAATCCGCTTTTCTTAGCCAGGATTTTGCTGAGTCAATCGCCTCGAGTGAGGGGATGGATGTAAAGAGATTGCGCACATCGAAGGAAACTAAGTAACTTTCCATAAGGGGGTAGAGACATATCTTTGAGTTTGGAAGCCAGTTCAATGGAGTTTTTTATACCATAAGTTGACTTAAAGGAGGAAAAATTTCTCAAGAGGATATTTAATTTAAGCGCAAGTAAATTGCAGGATGAGAGCAAGACGTTTCGGAACGGATATGGGACGCAAGACACGTATTGTCAATAAAGCGATTACGATCCTTTTCGCTTCGTTGCGTACCCTCTCATTTGTGCGAAACCTAGGAGCGATATCGCGTCTTTATTGATCTGCGGTTTCTCTCTCCGATAATCGTCTCCCCTACTCGCCACTTCAGCGTGCCTCAGAAATTATGTTGCGTGGGATTCTAGTCTTGCTATTTCAATGCTAGGACTACCGTATAAAAACATAACTAAACAGTTTGGTTGCACTTAAGTTACCAGACTCATCTGAGACGTCTTTTTCTAGCTGCGGTTGCTAGGTCGGTTACTTGCCTGCCTAGCAACCCATAGGTCGCGGACTCGAATCCTGCCGCGGCCGTAGATATTTTATTTCAGTTAGGAGTAAGAAATTAGATTATACGATCCGATATAGACTTGCGGTTGGAGCAGGTAGAACCCGAGTCTTATACTGTTTATGTTGTCTATTTTTAAGACCGCTCTCAATTTCTCGAACGCCTGGTCCATCCTCGTCCTCCTCACGAACCATCATCAGGGTTCATGGTGGAAGGTGTTACTTTCGCTTCCTCTGAAATACAGTGCCTGCCAGCGGCTCATCTTCGATCTCAGTGGTCCCAATTGCTCGTGAGCCGACGATGTCGACTGTGCCAGTGTTCTTCAATCAATCTTTCTCCCTCTCATCTCTTAATATTTGGATGTTATGGAAATTGGGCAAAGCACGCCCGCTAGAGGAATTCCCTTACGCTCTCATCTACATCTACATCATGCGAGCCACCACGAGGGTGTGTGGCAGGGGGAGGAAGATCACTAAACATGCACTATTGACATGCAACTAGAATATTTAATGGAGACATGCTAGATGATAGGGTCACATGCAGCTAGATGGTTAGTATCTACATAATAAGAAAGCGATTCTAACAATATTTCACCTAGCTATCTAACAATATTTCACCTAGCTATACCTTTGCTACGCTGCCTATTGTGCTCTCTTATGGTACGCGGAAAAATCTGTGAGGATGGAGGGCTGTTGAACGATGTCTTTATTGTCTTTCAACCTACGGCCGCATTTGTGTGTTAGGGTTACCTTGCAGAGCCTTAGAAAAACTTGTGCAGCTCTGTCATTGCCAGCCCGTTCAACGGTGGTTAAATTTACCCGGTTTCAGTCCTAATCTCAGATAATATGCCTCTCTGTGGCTCTTGATATTCTAATTATTGATTCATCTTTGGTGATTGATGCCCGTTCTCTGACAGTCCTTATCTTGGCCATTTGGATTGTTGATATCTTTCAGTCGATCCATTTCCTAAAAATTAATGCCAATCAGATTGTCTCTTATCAGATTAGATTGTGCAGACTCAAAGGTTATCCTGTCGAGTGCATGCCAATCTGTATCTACCAGGTTATTGTGAAGCTCCACTTGAAGATGGCAAATATCAGTTGAATTTAGCAGCGTGAAACTACACCATGCGTCGCACGTGATGATCATGTCCGTGATGATGACTATCAAGGGAAGGATCCTTGTTAGATAATGACTTGAAATACTGTTTGAAACGTATTTAATTCCTTGTGTGAACGCTTTTGGGAAAATGTAAATGCATGGCGTTCATCGCGTCGCTTCGATTCATAAGGGGTTTCCAAAATGCACCTGAAAACTGTTCCCGTCGTGACATCACCGTCCATAGTGGAGGACTATGGATTTGCATACAGCCATGGATGCAAATTTAGTCCCCATGTATGGAGGGCGCGGGAATCGTTCGTGCCGCGATCGTTCAAGGTGACGAAGGGGGTCAAGAGCACGAGAAGGGGGCGAGAAAGTGGGTGCGGGGGGGGGGGGGATGACTCATGGCCAGGTTTCTAGCCCGGCGAAAGTGATTTTGCGTGCTGGATACAGAGTGATGACTTTGGCCCCGCCTCTCGGGAAATTCGGTACCTCCCAGGGAAATCTAATTTGCTTGCGCGAAGTCGGATAAGGTTATCACTGCCCTGCCACCACCTACTGTGGTCAAGTGAATTCCGAAGTTGCTTCATTTTGGCAGCCGAGCTACGAATGCACTTGCGTGAGTGGTGCTGATGTCCGTGCTGCGATTTAAATAAGGGTTTGCACATCCTTTGGAACTGGCTCGTAAGAAAAAATGAATGAGGAAGGACAGTTTATCTTGTTTGTAAACTCCCTGATGAATAGACTAACTGTAATGTTCCTTATTTTCGTCTATGTATTCCTTCCCCGTCCCCGTTCTGGCAAACGAATAATTATATAATTATGAATATTAATTGTCATTCTACTAACAGCTTCCTACAAATCATTGGTACTCGATGTGTTGAATCGTAATTTGAAGCTATCGTTCAAAACCTAAGGAGAAGAAACGGAGTAAACATTTATTTTCGCAGCTTTAAGTTATTTTAATCCAATTTTCTGATTTTATATAAGATGTTACAGAGTATACTTGTTTGACTTAATTTGAGCCACGAAGCTGAAAAATTACATTGAGGTAGGTCATTAATATCTGCCCTGGCTAATATTTCGTGTTAATGATGAATTTAACGCAATACATTCTGGGGTACGTGATAGTATGCTGGGCAGAGTTTACCTTCTGGCTGGTTATTGTTATTTACAAACCTGGGTTTGGCCTATGGGCACCACGGACTCGTGGTGTGATATTTCGGGTGTTTAACCTTTCTGATACCTCGGTTCAAAATGTTCGGGGGTATTGTTCGATAAAATTTCAGTAGAATTAACAGTTCTTCCTTCCTTAAATATTACAATTTTTATAATTTTAAATTATTACTACATTTCATTGTGGCATTTGGAACAGTAATCGAATCCAAAGATTTCCTCTCGTGAGTCGTTAGCAGTAGTTTTCAAATCGCGTCTTGCATGGTGCAATAAAAATTATCTGGATCGCAATCTCCAGCGTCCTTTTGCAACGTGACATTGTACGATATGAATCAGTGACAATCTATTCAGGATAGATGCGTTTTTTTAAATTCATTATACACTCTCAGTGATAACTCAAACGAGATAATTTCCCGCGAGGTAATGCATACCTCGTGAACGAAACCTAAAATATGGCGTTGAAAAACCTTATCCTAATGCGCTTTGAGAATTGAAAACCTGATGGCATTAAACGATATGCCTATTATAAAGCATTTCCCTGAAAATGCTCGGGTTGCTGCAGGATTATTCTATTGAAAATCAACGCACAAGGTATATTTCAATTAAATTTCCTTGTTGGTGCCCTTAATAAATTAAGGGAATTTCTTCATCGTTCTGTATGCATCTTAGAAGTTTTTAAACGCCTATTACAGATGTTTTCAAAAGTTTTCCTCTTAAAATTGTGTCATCATCAAGGGTCAACAATCCTAGGATTGGTTTGACGCAGACCTCCACTCGATTCTTCTATCGGCCAGCCTCTTCATACCAACGTAGTTCCTGTCTTTCACGTCCTTTACGACCTGCTCCATGTAACTCATACGAGGCCTGCCTCTTCCATTTTTCCCGTTCACTTTTCCCTCGACGATCGTCTTCATCAGGCCATCTTGTCTTAAGATATGGCCGATTAGGTTGTCCCGTCTTCTTTTTATAGTTTTCAGCAGACTTCTCTTTTCTCCCCCTCTTCTAAGGACTTCTTCATTTGTCACTCGGTCGATCCATTTTATCTTCATCATTCTTCGATAGCACCATATTTCGAATGCTTCCACTCTTTTCTTCTCCGTTGCTGTCATCGTCCACGACTCACTGCCGTAAAGGAACATGCTCCAGATATACGTTTTGATGAATTGCTTCCTTACTTCCAAGCTTGTATTTCCAGCTGTTAGTAGATTCTTCTTTTGATAGAATGCCCTCTTTGCCTGGGCTATTCTACTCACTATTTCTTTCGTGCTTCGTCCATCGTTGGTTACTCTGCTTCCCAGGTAACAGAACTCTTTCACCTCTTCCAGGTTCTGTTTTCCTAGTTTAACGTTGGTTTTGGCCTCTTCTCTTTTGCTGCACACCAATATCTTAGTTTTCTTCTTATTGATCTTCATCTGATGTCTGGCCATTGTCCTTTCCATGGTTGTTAGCATCTTATTCAGCTCCTTCTTTGTCTCTGCTATGAGAGCTATGTCATCAGCGAATCGTAGCATGCTGATTGTTTCTCCGTGGATGTTCACTCCAGAACACTTCTCCTTGACTTCATTGATGGCTCTCTCAATGTAAGCATTAAAAATTACGGGAGACAGTGCACAGCCTTGTCTCACTCCTTTCCTTATTCTTGCTTCTTCACAGCTGGGTCCAGATTTAATCACAGCTACTTGGTTTTTATACAAACTGTGGATAATTCTTCGATCATTGTAGGAAACTCCAATTCCTTTCAGAATTCCAAGCATTGAATCCCAATCCACATTGTAAAAAGCCTTCTCTAAATCCACAAATGCAATGAAGGTCGGTTTGTTCTTCTCCATTCTCTTCTCTATAAGCAGCCTAAGGGCCAATATTGCTTCTCTTGTACCCTTACTTTTCCTGAATCCGAATTGATCTTCATCCAGGAACTCCTCTGCTTTTCGTTCTATTTTTCTGTAGATGATCCTTGTCAATATCTTCGATGCATGTGTCGTCAGGCTTATAGTCCTAAAATTTTCGCATTTCTCTGCTCTCTTCTTTTTGGGAATAGGAATGATGTTTTTCTCGAAGTCCCTGGGTATTTCTCCTGTTGAGTACATGCCGCAGATGACCTTATAAAGATGGGCCAATGTCCTCTCTCCTGTATTCCTTATCAGTTCTGCGGGTATATCATCAATTCCAGAAGCCTTATTCATCCGAAGGTCCCTTACTGCTGCGTCGAATTCCGATCTCGATATTGACGCTCCCATATCATTCTTCTCGACTTCGCTTTCCTCTTTAATCACTTTCGTGCTGAGATTGTTCCCGTTGTATAACTCTTCGAGATATTCTTTCCATCTCTTCACTTTGTCTTCATTTTCAATCAAAAGTTCTCCATTTTTGTCCCTTATAGCATTGCATCTTGTACTCCGTTCCTTGAAGTGGTTCCTCACTATCCTATAGGCAGCTTCCACCTTTCCAATGGTAAGGTTGTTTTGCACGTCTTCGCACAGATTGTTCATCCACATTTCTCTAGCTTTCCTGGCTTTGCGACTTAATTCTTTCCTTATTCTTTTGTAGCAAAGCTGCCCTTCTTCAGTTTTCGCATTCTTGTACTTTCTTCTTTCTTCAATCAGCACTAAGACTTCTTCCGTGATCCATGGTTTCTTCTTAACAACTTTTTTTCTTCCAAGAATTTCTTTTGCGTATTTCTGTAGTCCATATTTAATGTTTTCCCAACGCTCTTCTACTGGTTTCTCAATCAGGTCCTCTCCTATGTTGTTTTCTACTGCTTTCTGAAATTCCAGCTGATGTTGAGTCTCATTTAGTTTTTCTACTTGCCAAATGTTCTTTACTGTTTTCTTCAATCGCTTGAATTTTAGATGGCATTTCATCATCACTAAATTATGGTCGCTGTTGATGTCTGCACCCGGGTAGCTTTTGCAGTCCTTCACCTGATTTCTGAACCTCTGCTTCACTAAAATGTAGTCTATTTGAAATCTTCCTCTGTCTCCTGGCATCTTCCACGTGTATTTTCTTCGGTTGTGATTTTTAAACAATGTGTTAGGCCCAGTCCATATCGATTCAGGCAGGGGCCTTACCTTCATAGTCTCAGATGTTATTGAATTTAACATATGTCAAACTTCAGGACGAAGTAAGTAATACGTATATTTTAGTTTTGTCCAAAAACATTTTGGCCCGAGATACAGTCCACCGAATATGGGCCCGCGAGCGCTATTTTTCAAATGCGTTTTTGCCAAAATACTAAAATGAAGGATCTCAGTTTTTCCCGGCGAATAGATTGGAAGAAGAGTTCTCGGGTTTCCAACCGCGTCCAAGTGTTTTTAGGCAGCAACGTTTCGAAGGCTAAGTTAGCCATCGTCTTCAGGGTGAATGACTTCACATCGTCTTCACCCTGAAGACGATGGCGGACTTAGCCTTCGAAACGTTGGTGCCTAAAAACACTTGGACCCGGTTGAAAACCCGAGAACTCTTCTTCCAAAATACTAAAATGCTCATATCTCAGGAACGGTTCAAGATATTTTGCTCCTTTTTGTTTTATTTGAAAGATAATAATTTTGTGATTAAAATGATATCCTTGATTTGAAAATGTGTGTCCACATTCTCTTGCTGCAATTTTTTTATTTTATTTTTCTTATTCAAAAAAATTGTTTTTCTTAAAAACGCCAATCCTAAAAAATTTTATTTTTTTACTGTTTATCGGCACCATAGAGTACTACAATCCCTGAAAAGGAGAACTTCCACTTTTCAGTTTAACAGGTTTTATAAACAATTCAAAAAATTTCCAAACATTAAGCCAGTTTCCATTACATTCTTAGGTTTGGTCACATAAAATCAAAATCTCTAGTCTTACTTGACACTCGGTGGCTTTAAGCTCAAACGCGAGTAAAATTGTGTGCAGTTCTAATTCCAAGTTTTACGAAGCAAATAAAATTAGCGATGGTGGCAGTGTATGCTAGTGATTTTAAACATTCCATGCACGCTGCCAAGCCAAGATGAGAGTTATAAATTATTTGAAAATCATATTGGTTGAAGGTTACTCTGAGCTCTAGTTACATGAATATGAAAGCGATCCTGAAGGGTTCCCAATAATTTCCCTATTCGCTATGAGAGATTAGCTTAGTAGTTATTTGTGGGAGGCGACCAACATTTCATTCATTGGTCATTTGCGCCGTTAAAGATAGATGAGCAGTTGAATAGTAGTAGAAAAAGAAAGCGGTGTTGAGGTAGCATTTTGCTGAAATCAATGAAATATACTGTTTTTCTAGCTTTTTTAATCATAAATGCTACTTTACGCCCCATTAATACAATTGGGAACTAATGATACCATTTTGTACTATTTCTTTGAAATTTTCCTTATAAGCCAAAGGATGGTCACCATCTTGACTAGATTATGTAAGTACGTATAACCTGCAAATAACTTGACACGCGATTAAAAAGTTTCCAGGACAGTTTTATCCTTAAATTTTGGAAGAGAGCGTGTCCTGTTGTATAGTTTACTGAAGAGGCCCTTTGAAAGTTCTCATTTCTTCTCTCCCTCCTCTTGCCTATAACTTCATCTACGTTTCCTCATTTAATTAGCCTTCGCCGGTGATGTGACGGGTATGGTGGCTTCGTCCGTAATAAAGTTTTACAGTTGCTAATAGCCCAGGAGTATTAATACGAATTGCTTTCACCCACTTACGTTCAATTGCTTCAAAATTTGGAACAAAAATACTCGCTCTTGAGTCGTTTTTACCTTCATTGCGAGAGTGAGGGCTACACTCATCAAAGATAATTTGATGACCCTCCTCAAAGTCGTGATTTTAGTTTTAGTGCTAGACCGCATGAAAATAATTGCCTTGTTCAAGACTAAGTCGAGTGTTTCTCTTCGAAATTGCTTCCTCCCACCTACTTCGGCATCAAGGAGCATAGTCATCTAAAATTGCTCCGTTACTCAGTGCAATGAGGAGCTTGCTGGATTTTCTAGGAAAAAAACTATTAATATTTTATTATTTTTATGCTGTGTAACGGGGATGATTTGTTTCAAAACAATGGTTAGGTTATGCTAAGTGCCAGTTGGAAAAACCTGAATTTCTTTACATTTTAGATTGTCAGTTTCTGGTCGATTATAAATCTCTTACGTTGGGGTAGTGTCATGAATAAGGCGTTAACACTTATTAAGAAGTGTACGCACATGAGAAAAGGGTTCACCAAGGAGAGAGAACAGCTCGATACATTCCTTAAGTATTAACGTCTTCTGCGATATAGTGGGAGAAGATGAGTCGGAAGTGAAGAAACGGCATGGGTTGGTCCCAACCATGCTTTCCTATTTTTTGCGTACACAGATGGCGCATATAGACTCCTTCGCGGGAAAGTAGTCACATCTCACTTCTTCACTGTGGGAAACTTGTGAAGGATGTCTCTGAAGAAAAAAAAACTTTCGCACGTCCCTTAACGAGGTACCCCGCAGCTGCAGCTAGATTTGCTAACGGGAACCTTATCTCGTGCCTTGAACTTGGTTACGTTTTGGTCTCGGAACCTTTCGTGAACACTAAGAAAATCATGGAAATGAACCGTCCCGATAGCTTCTTGCCCAGGACCAAAACTGAAGTACCCTGAAACTGTCACTCATCATGGACATCGTTTGTTATTTGTTTGGGGGCGTCAATGTCCTCGTCAGCTGTGCGGAAGAATGTTTCAAGGTAGTGAGGCAGATGGGGGAAGGGGTAAGCGGTCTTGGTTGTGGATAGTTGGCTAATAGGAGTTGCCGGGAGTGGAGAAGAGGCAAAAGTGATTCAGAGGTATGGAAGAACGAGGCGAAAGGGTTGGGCTTCGAGGGAGCGGGGAGGGGAGTGTGGAATGAATAAGGACGTATTCACCGAGGAACGGAACGCCAGCTACGAATTCCTAATCCATTGCGTGTCCCCGAGATAGTTTCCGCGATTGGTGGGTGTGGCCACTGTGATGATATGCTGTTATTACTGCTACCATCGGAACCAGTAATCAACGCGTTCCAAGCGTGAAATTCCATGAAATTATAAGGAATGAATTTACATTTATCTTTGAAGGATGCAGAATGTCTGGTTTAAAGATGATTTGTAACGCATGATAACGTGAAGTCAGCCCCTGCTACACACCTTTCATCTTTATCTACATCTACATAATACCCTGCAAGCCACCATTAAGGTGTGTGGCAGGGGGTGAACTCTCACCAAACATGCACTAAATATCATGCATAAAAAAGGATTAGTACTTGTATAGGTACTGTTCAAAACTACGCTATTTAAAAAAAAGATAAAAATACCAAGCATACATGCAAAAACTTGCTGTTAGTTGGGTTAGCTTTAAGTCCTTATACCAACATGCAGCTACCATTGTTATCCATTGCTACACTCGTACTGGATATATTTACCGTTATTCATATCCCTAATAGCACCAGGAAAAAAAGGACATTTTGAATCTGTCAGTTCGGCAATCAATTTCTCTAATTTTGTGATTATGGTCCAGTCTACTATAGTAAGTTGGGGTCCGCAAAATATTTTTAACATCATCACTGAAAATATGGTCTTGGAATTTATTTAAGAGATTAAGTCTAAATTTCAACTTGCGATCTGACAATGATTCCCAATTTAATTCATTTAATAGACTGGTTGCGATAATATAATAATCGTACCGTCCCTTTATAAATCTTGCCGATCTTCGCTGCACACATTCAAGTTCAACGAACTTGAACGTGTGCAGCGTGTGAACCTTTGTGGTGGCTTGCAGGGTATTATGTAGATGAAATGAGAAATGTCTCAGGCGCGGCTGCAAAATTGAAAATTTATTATTGGAGTGCGATGTGAAATTATTTTAGCTATGAAATTAAATTAGTTATTTTTAATTTTTTAAAAGACATTTATCAGCTATGATCAGGTTAATGTGGTAAATAGTGTACCAGTTTCCCATCCCGAAGGTTCAGGTTCGAGTGCTGTAAGTGACAGACTTTTTCATTAGTTTACCGGACCCTACTTGAGTTTTGTGGGGGAAACTCCCAAGGTCAAGGACTGCGTCCTTCGGATGGCGTCTTTCCTTAGGTGCAGGATAAAGCGGACGCTTAAGTTTCTCTCCTCATTTCACCCGTTCTCTGGAAATTTCGACCTCTTCCTAGTTTCCCACCGATCCTAAATAGGGAAATGATCCTAACTGTCGATCGCTTCCCCCCAATAGCATTAAAATGGATTACTGTTAGTGGTTCGGAAGTTCTTACATAGGATTTCTTTATAAATTTTCTCATAGAATATCATATATTCTTTTATGCGAATTACATCAAGTAGAGATTCATATTGTTCATAGGCGTTATATAATTGATTAAAAGAGTTGTTCTTTTGGGCTGTGCTTCTTGGTTCGTAACCATGAGTAACTACTAGTAAGTACATGCCTGTTTGGATTTTCTGTGTGTAATTTTAAAAGGAGTGTTGTAACCTAATTTACCTAATAAACCTGGTTTAAACATCCTAAGCGTTTTATCCATGGATGTGTAGCGTTGTTAACATTTTCGATTTATAAATTCTCAAGTGATGGTGTTATTCAGATCAGTTACGCGTGTGGTAGCCAAAACGTCGCGGGTTCGAATCTTTGGAATTGAGCAGATGATTGTTATAGGATTTAGAGCGAAGGTTTAACGGTTCGATGTTGGGGTCGTTTGATATGGTGGCTAATATGCTGGATTTCCATTCTGAGAGTCCGGGTTCGCATCCCAGCGGTGGCAGATTTTTCATTGTCCAATGCCAATGCCCATTTTGAATGCTGTATGGAGAGCACTTCGAATTCGGATCTCCCCCCGTCGGATGGGACGTTAAACCGTGGATTCATGGCCGTAGCGTGCGGAGGGGGGTCAGAGGGTTCAAACGCCCCCCCCCCCCCGAAATTTGGAGGCAAATATAGAGTAGGTATATTTCTTATTTTGACCAGTTAATCGAAGGGGACCGTCTCAAGCTCCGAATCATTGAAACGCTCCTGAAAAAGTTTTTTTTGGGCCTCATCCCATACTCTAAACCAGTACCCTAAGGCACTAGCCAGAAATATATTTTAGGGGGGTACTGGCATGATTGAACCCCCCCGAAAAAAATATCTGTCTACGGCCTTGCGTGGACTCCTTGGCGCCTTTAGTTGAAAGCAGATAAATTACGACGCCGGGTTTCTCTACATCCTGTTTCCAGTCCCTGAAAAATTCCTACCACTATCCTATTACCACCAACCGATTTTTAATGGACGCAAATTACCTCAGTTTTCGCTCGTAGTAGTAGAGTAGTAGAGTTAATATTTAGGGTGCGTCGACAGCATGGTCATTTTGCACCACTGCTTTTCAGAAAAATAACATTAATTTAAATCCGTAGACATTACATTACCTGCTCGTCTTCCCCGAATAAATATTAGCTTCGTTCGACATAGCCTTAGTTGTTGAAGCACCTTACAAAACCCAAGTGTACAAAAAACATATTTGCGGGAAAAATAAAAGCTCGTGCCGTACAATAACCCATGTTATAGATATAACTTTTTGACTGCAATATTTATTGTACGCTAATGTTCTTCCGTTTCTCATCTTTGCAGATCGATAAAAATGGAGATGGATATATTGACTTATCCGAGCTCAAAACAGCCCTGGATGTGTGTGGATTCAAACTCCCGGGTTGGCAAGTGCGTCAAATGATTGAAGAGTATGATGATAAGAGAAAAACAGAGCACCCGGGGAGGCTATGTTTTGAGGAGTTTGAGAAGGTAAGTTGATACTCCGTGGGAACGGCCATCTAGGCTATCACTTGTATCCTCCCGAAATCCTTCTCTTCTATCCTCCTCCTAATTTCCCGAAAAATTGGAGATTTTTTTCGAGCATGTAAATTTCACTTCGCGTTCTTTTCATGGCGCAGCTGCGTGTGAAGTAGGTGGATAGATACTGTTACGTGCCTTCATGCTGATAGTAGGCTGAATAACAAGCACATTTGACGTGCTTTACAAAACAAATTTTAAAAAAAGTTTACGAAGCTTTAAAAAACAATTTTAACTTCCTGGTTGGTATGCGGGAAGTCAGATTTCGGTAATAAAATTTTGATGATGTGTATGAGGCTTTTTAAAATCTATATGTGATCAATGAAAACCAACCAATTAATTAGATCAGTTAAGCCCAGTAATTAGAAACGTGTACATTATTTTAAAAAGTCGATTGAAATTATGCTCTTGAAATATTCCGTGAAAATAAATCGTCGACTTTGCCATCATCTACATCTACATAATACCCAGCATGCCACCATAAAGGTGTGTGGCAGGGGGTGAATTCTCACCAAACATGCACTACATATCATGCATAAAAAAGTATTAGTATTAATATATTAGTCTACACTACACTATTTAACAAGATAAAAATAGCAAAGTAAGCATGCAAAAACGTGCTGTTAGTTGGGTTACCTTCAAGTCCTTATACCAGCATGCAACTACATATGCTATACATTGCTTTACTCGTATTGGACATATTTACCGCTGTTCACATCCCTAATTGTACGAGGAAAAAAGGACATTTTGAATCTGTCAATTGGGCAATCAATTTCTCTAATTTTGTAATTATGGTTCAGTCTACCATAATAAGTTGGGGTTCGCAAAATATTTTTAACGTCATCACTGAAAATATTATCTTGGAATTTATTTAAGACATTTAGTCTAAATTTCAACCTACAATCTGACTATGATTCCCATTTTAATTCATTTAAATTGACTGGTTACGCCAATATAGCTATCGTACCGTCCCTTTACAAATCTTGCCGATCTTCGCTGCACACGTCCAAGTTCGTTATTTAGATTGGTTTCGTAGGGATCCCGTACACTGGCAGCATATTCCAAATGGGGTCTAACAAGGAAAAAGTAGCTGATTTCTCGTACATGATCGTCACATTTACCCAGTACTCTTTTGACGAATCCCAGTTCACGATTCGCTTGACCCATAATTTCACGTATGTGTTTACCCCAGGAAAGATCATGTGTCAGTCTTATTCCGAGATATTTAATGGATTACACGTTAATTAATTATTACATATTTTGTACGTGCTAGTAGGAGAACAATCCTTTTTCCAAAAATTCGTTGCTACAATTTTTTAAAAATTTAAATCTAACTGCTATGTATCACACCATTTTTCAATTGCTTGTAGGTCGTCATTTAAATATTCTTTATCATTTGGGCTTAGAATTTCCATATACACCACTGCGTCATCGGCAAATTGACGAAGCTTACTTTTGACCACCTTATTGATATCATTTATGTACAGAAGGAACAGGAGTGGACCTATCACACTACCTTGTGGGACACCCGAAGTGACTTCAATTGTCGGGGAGGTAACACCGTCCAAAACAACCCTTTGCACCCGTTCATGTAGGAAATCAATCGAATAATCGTGATTATCCATCGTGATAATTGAAACCACGTCCATTCGCGAATGGTAAGTACGGAGTTGTTCACTGACTTGCGTTTACATATCGGCATAATTTTGGCAGTTTTTCATAAATTTACAATTATGTAGTTCCTATGGGATGGAAAGGTCTAATCAAAATGTAGTGTTTCCCATATCAGAAGCATGGTAAACGCTTTCAAGAGACTTAATCTTCATGTAAATACCTTTGATACTATAAGAAAGTGGATATGAGTAATCTTATTGCAATGGATCGATCATCCAAATGAAAGTTTGACTCACCCGCGTGTATCGGTTATGTTTCTTTCTGTACAAGTTCATTTACGGTGATGAGTATCGTTTCAAATTATAAGTCATGCCACAGCCATGAAACCGGTGGATCCCTGCACGCCTAAAATATTAACTTTTAAGGTGACGACGGGTGCTACTGTCCTGTTACTAATTTACTTCCCGTCCCACGGTACGCGGTTCCGCTCGGTCCAAGGTCTTTGCTACTGTGGTGACGTCAAGGCTTCTCTCATTCTCCGTTACTGCTGCATGGAACCCCGCCTGCTGGCAGAACTTCTCAGGTGTTCTCAGTTGTGATGACATCCTATCCGCGTACTTTAAAGGGCTCGGAGTTAATTTTCATTTCGTTGAAGACTCGTTGGTTGTAGTCTTCGGGCAAGGTCGCCATTGCGGCCCGCGTTCTCAAACGGGAAACTTTCCATTATATGTTCTCGCTGCGGAAGTTTTTCCAGCGATGCCGTGGGAGAGGAAGTTGTTAGAAGTCAGGTAATAGGAAGAACAATGATACTTCTTCGGCGAACTCTGCCGTGATTACTGCCGAGTATGCATCTTTCCCAGGGGTTTTATAGTTGCCTCTTTCTCATTAACTTGAAAAATCGCACGTTCTATTCGGTCTGCACCTGTATTCCTAACTAGAATGTTATTTTTTTAAATTAATTTGGCATATATTTCGTAATTTTAGACAATGTGCGTGCATGAAGCATTGAAGGTGTCGACACATGATGAAAACGAAGTGTTAATTCTGATGGTGGGGTCAAATGAATTTTCTTCGTTTGAAGCAATAAATATTTACCCACAATTATGAATTGTATGAGTACCATTGTATTTACAAGGCGTTGTAAGACCCTCTAATTGAGATTATTCAGTCAACAGAAAATTTAATTATAAATATAGTCTCTTCACCTATTGTTCTGAAATTACTTATAGTGCTCCAGTATTTATTTTGGGATTATCTATTGTGTGAATTTATTGAACTAAATGCCGCGTATTCGGCCGTGGTAGCCAGGTCGGTTACGCTCCATTTGTCTGAGGGTTAAACTCTGAAGTAAGTTAGGTTATACGGTACGATATAACGTTACCAGTTGTTGTTCGTAGAAACTTATTTATACTCCTCCATGCTGCTCTACTACCAATAAATTAATTCTGAGGTCCAGCATAAGTCTTAAGCGCTCCCTCTCGTCGGTACGGAGGACGAGTCTACTTTTTGTTGTGTGTGTAGGAATGGCTAAAGTGACTAATTTCATCCTAGTTTCGGGGTAAGAGCTGTAGTAAGTACGATTAATTATAATATGGTGTAGTATTAAAAGTTTTAGGTCATCCGTACTCATTAAAAGAATTGCTTTGTTTGCGCCAATCTGGTTTTCCAAACATAGCAAATCTGATGTTGAAATTTGAGGAGCGAAAAAGCATTTCATCATTATGAAAATCCACTTGCGTTTAAAAGCGGGAAGCTACGAAAAATCGATGTGAATCTGGTAATCGGGTATCCATAAATATGGGTGGAATGTGGTAAGTTTTCATGGGATTCGTTCCAGAATTCCATGCTTACATTGCTCAACTTGTGCTAGCCGTCATCTCCCTGCATACAAAGCGCCACTAAGGTAGTGGCAGACCCCTCGACAGACAATCATTCTGCTTCGGAAGCTATGAAAGATGGTGAATCTTATTAAATATATATTATTGTGACAGTGAAAGTAACTCGACGAAACAGCTGTACGCGTAATGTTTTAGAGCTAACAGTAAGGTTCATGCTTGAAGTTCATGATGCAATAAGAATTTCCTGCAAAGATAGCTGGTCAAGCTCGGTTGTCAAATAAATCATTAGCATGATGGTGTTGATAACCTCTGTTCTGGTATTTAGTCGGAATTGTTTTAAACCCGTCCATCGTCTTGTTTGTTGTGCTTTGTCTCGTGCCATCTTAAGACACAGCCTTGCCGATTTCGTTTGAGCTCTAACTTTTTAAAGAAAGAATTTTGAATTTTTTTCAATTGAATTTTTCAATTCAATTTGAATTCAATTTTAGAATTTGAAACAAGGTTTTCAAGAGTCATGTGCCACTTCGAGCAAAGAATATCAGTACGAGAGGTGACTTAATTTGCTGCAATCTTCAAACTTCCTTTAAAATCTTTGGAAAGCAGACCTGCTGCCAAATTTCTTGGCCCTTATTCTCATATTCATTCTGATCGTAATTTCCGTCTTACGCTTTGTATCAGTCACGTCACTACTACAAATTGATCGTGATACCCTCATGTGAATGTTTTTTCTCTCTCTCTCAACCGCTATAAAATTCTGAAGCCAAACATTTCTGTTACGGATCTCGCATATCCTGCCGGAAGGGTATATATAGCCTTTGCGGGTGCCATGCATCACCTTCCGGACAGATGCACTGTCTCCTCCCGGCACCAACCAGCAGCTGCCGTTTTCTGCCGAAGAATGGCTTCGCAAAAACACAGTTTTTATGACACCACCCAGCATTTAGAGCGTTTAGCAGATGTTGTGTTTTCATTTTAGTCTTGCGTGCAAGTAACTTCCGTCAATAGAAATTTCCGTGCTTTATTTGATACCTCGAATGAAAATGCAGCCCGGCTGTTGTTGATGATAAATGAGGATTAAACTAGAATGTTTCAGACAAAATCGAAGCAATTTTTACGATACTTTTCATCTCTTCCTTGAACATGGTTTAATCTCTCTCTAAGGACTCGCATAAACTATTCCGTTAATTTTTACATACATGCACCTATAGAGTCAACGAGCTTTAGAGCTCATTAACAAAACTGATTGATTCCTCTCGTTTTCGCAGCTTCTGAAAAGAACTAAAACCTAGTTCATGCGTTGAGGTTATAACCGTAACATACGTAAATTCAAATCACTTTCAATTTAAATTCAGTCCGGTTATTAGAACGATGAAAACGCGTGGTACGATTTATGATGAGCAAATTCCTATTTCACGGCTGTGTGCTTGTTCGGTTATAAAGAATTCTTGCATATTGACTAATTTGGCAATCACCCGTAATTGGATATCCCTGGCTCTTTGATTGCATGATCAAACATCATGATAATAAATTTGATTTGGCGTAGTAGGAAAGGATTTTCAAACACGGGATATTTCATGGAAATATTCGAATCTGTATCGATTGTAACGTGTTACTACGGAGTGCTGAGTATACCCCCTGCTTATTGCATAGCGCCCAACCCACCATTGAATTCGTGGAAAGATGCTGGAAATAATGCGGAAGTTGGGGGTCTTAGGTCTCTGAAAAATATGCCACCTTGTGGTAAGATTGGGGATTAAGGTATTTAATCCCCAAGTGTCTAAGTTCGCAATGGTCCACGGAAAGCGCAATTAGTAAGTGTAAGTTGAGTCGATAAACTCTTCTTACGACCAGTGCATGGTCATGGTCTTCGTCACGACACTTGCACTCGTTCTTGAAGTATTCATTGCATGTCACAGAAACTTTCAGGCCCGGCCAGAATTCTAACGGGATTAATCTCTGTCATTCTCTAGAGGTTTGCCCTGAACATGCGGTTGCGATGGAGGTAATCAACAATAGGGCTTGCAAGAAAATCTTTTCAGCGCTCAGAATGAAAGAATAATCGTTATTATCCCGGGTTGTCTCATTTCTATCGTCCCTTTCCTAACATTTTACCTTTTGAGTCGATCTGAAGAGCGTGATAGTGATCGACGGACTGTGTATATACTCAAACCAAGTGATATTTTTCAAAGGAATCGATGGAATCGGCAGCGGGATCGGTAAAATTTTGGAAGCGACCCATCCTTCGAAAAAGAAGAAGTTAGGCAATACCAAGTTGGTGCAGGAGATGTAGGGAACTGTGGGAAGAGAAATGAAAAAGAATTATCATCCATGGTTCGCGAGTTTGCTTTGTGGAATTTCATGTAATGCGAGAGTAAAATCAAGTACAATTAGTTCATCCACACAATCTATTAGGTAGAGCCTACCGGTTTCAACACTGTCGTATTTGACCCTTGAAAATGACACGACAGTGTTGAAACCGGTAGGCTCTACCAAATAAATTGTGTGGATGAACTAATTGTACTCGATTTTACTCTCGTATGAAAAGGAATTGTTTGAGAAGAGGCTGGGATAAGTTTTACATGTCGCGCTTTGCCGGGGGAGGGGATGCTTTGGAAGGGGGCTGAGATTTGGTCAGAGGTGTGGTGTCTTTAAGAATACCAGAGACGTTTGGGGGTCGTTTGAAGGTGAGATTTGGGCATTTGGGGAAAAAAATTGGTGGTGGCATGATTAGCAGAGGATGGGGAGAAGGTCTTTGATGGTGTGTTTGTATGCCAGGGAAGTAAGTTATACAAATACAAAGGTTATTTTTGCTACTGCGAGGAAGAGTTCCGTGGGAGTAGGGTTTATTTAAGATGTTTTGGAAGAGAGTAAGGGCGGAACCTTTCAGTGTGATGGAGATGGCAGCTATTATAATGTAGGTACTGTTATTTATTAGCGGTTTGATATGGAGAGGTATTGAATTTGTTATTGGAAAGGGGGATACATCTACATCTACGCAATACCCTGCTAGCCACCGCGAGGGTGTGTGGCAGGGGGTGACGATTACCAAGCATGCCATATTGACATGCAACTAGGCTACTACATGGAAATATGTTAGATAGTCCACATCAGATAGATATCGACATTAAGGAAAGTAATGTGAAAGGAGGAGAGAATACAGGGGAAGGAAACGGAAGAGGAGGCGCTAAGAGAAGTGAGGGAGGAGTCGATATCCTAGGGTCAATGGATAAAGCTATCATCAATATATCGGAGCCAGAGAACAGGCTTGATGAGGCATGTGGACAGAAAGGGTTCTTCAAGGAGGTGGAGAAAAAGGTTTGCATAGGAGGGGCTAAACCTACATCCCATGGCATAGCCCCTCGTTTGAAGGTAGAAGTTATCAAAAGTAAAGGAATTACGAGGAAGAATGAAATTGATAAAGTCCAGGAGAATTGAGTGCTAGAGATGTGTGGAGCAGTGGCGTACGCAGGATTTCCTTCTGGGGGGTTTCATTTATATTTATGTGCCCCATCGTAAAATGATATGAAATGTATGTTGTAGCAGTTCAGTCGTTCCGGTTGCGGAAAACGGTGCCAACTATTTTCAAACCAGTTGAGTTTCAAAACAGTTGACCATCTCGCGTCATTTTATAGTTGAGCCATGTGTGGAGAAGTGTTGGTAGAGCGTTAAACGTATGCCAAGCGATAGAAGTGATAATTTACGAATTCAGGTAAACTTGTTTTTCGGGGGGTATAAACTCAATACCTTCTTTACACCACTGGTGTGGAGTACAGCACTGGTTAAGGAAGTAGCGTAGGTAGGAGAGGCTTTCAGAAGGTGGGATGGAGGTGTAGAGGGAGGTGACATCGATGGCAGCCATGACAATGTCCTTAGCATTGGGGAGTGGAGTTGAGGCGAGGCGTTGGAGGAAGTGGTAGGTATCTTTGATGTATGACGGTAGGCAGTGGAACAGGCTGAAGGTAGAAATCTACGAAAGTGGAGACGCAGGTGGGTGAGTGACAAGATGAGAAGACGGGACTGGGATTGCTGGGTCTGTGGATTTTAGGGAGGATATAGAAATGGGGGGTGCGGGGATGGGGACGTGTGTTGAGTGTGTTGTCATGGCTAGCAAGATCCTACTCAGAACCTCTTTCGTTTTGGGAGGAGGTAATTTCGTTGAGGAATTTGGGGTAAAGGTCATGGGTTACGGGGTTATAGGAAGAGGTATCGGAAAGATGTCAGAGTGCTTCATGGGTGTGGTCTAAAGAATTGAAGACCACAACTGTGGAGCCTTAATCTGGCATGCCTGTGACTTCGGTGTTGTTGACTTTATACGATCTCTTTCAAAAACATGGCTGCGTAGGATATGGACGATTTATTGCAGCAAGCATGAAAAGATGGTAATATTACATCTTCGTAAGCTACTAGGGGAAGATAAGCTGCTATTAATGTTGAAACAATGTTAATTGGATGTTGGTCGCCTCCCCAACTTTACTACTAGTACTGTAACACAAGATGGTGTTAATTACGATACCTATAAACCTGGTTTTGTCTCACCAAGTTATAGTGAATGAGATGGTCTCAGATGTTGCTCTCACATCTTCATCGGCGAAAAGCGAGTTTAGGAAGTCAGAGAGCAGAGCGCGTGCAAGTGAAATCACGCTGCGCCCATTGAGCGTAATATTTTAGTCTCGGACGACCTACTACTGGCTTTATCTATGCTTGTCGTAGGTCTAGTGATCATATTAGGCTCCTGCTCGTAGCATTATCAAAACCATTACTCGTTACATCACATGAGAAAAGAAGTAACAACATTTAAGTTGAAATATAATTTCATTACGCATTCAAGGTAGAAAAACGATTCACCTCTTGTGAATTCATTACTATCCCGTCCCGCGAAGACAGCAGTGAATGCTGTCGACGTAAAGATGACTTCTCACTCTTAATTCCTTTCCTGCATATTCTGGGCTGAATAGTAATAATATATTTTATTTCACTCACAAAAAACATGCAATATTATTAACAGTTTTTACGTGGTGAAATTAGGCACCCCTAAGGAAACCTGTATTGGGGCATCAATTTATTACGCTGTGTTCAGCAGCAGTCTATTTTACAACGTAGAAATATTTATATATTTGTATGGACATTGCAATAGAAACTAAAAGTATGCTCAATAAAAATAAACTAAAATACATAGACAAAAGAACAATAAAAAACAAGTAACAATTTTAGAGATAGTTATATATATTGCATATTATATCAATTACCTATTACATAGTGATATCAATGGTGGTAGGTACTTTAACATTAAAGAGTATTGTCTATATCCCTTTGATTAAATAACCATTTTCTTAGATGGCTAAGGAATCTGACTTCACTTTGTAGAGAAGATAAGTATTTCTCTAGGCAAATTATTGTAATTTAGGTGCAATATAGGGATATGAATGTTTATTTGCTTCAACAATGGGCCTCGGAACTCGAATATTGGTGTTATTTCTTAGCCTCGGGCTTGGACATCTGGGCTTTTCCCTGAGGGATAAAATTGACAACTGCACTAAACGCGATAATGGTCTCTTTTGATCCCGCAGGAATGATTTACCTATGGCCCACTACCAGAGAATTTTATACAGTTAGGGGCAGGTTTTATACTTCTCGATAGTATTCCCGCTGCAAAAAACATCGTATTCTGCCTGCTCCTACTCTTATCACGCGCCCTTGCGGCGGCATGTTATAAATCTTTTTTTCCGAGGAGTTATGGCCCTTAACGATCGCTTCACGGAATTATAACCTTCTAAAATTACTCATGTTTGTTGGTTATTGGCCTTCCGAAAACCTGGCTTACTTCTATGATCTACACCTAAATCTCAAGGAGGGAGAAAACACTTTTATTTCAGCGGCATGGAGAAGACATTCTTGCATCCCGCAAGAATCGTTATGCGACAGTTTTGCTTTCGCAAACGGTAGAATATTTCTGAAGAGAAAAAAGACAGGCACATTCCCGACTTTTCCGTAAAGGCTTGGTCCGTGAATTATTCAGGGTGAAATACCTGGTAAGTGTATTGTTAGTGAAATGAATACGGCGGGTATTTGTTTGATAATTATTTATTTAGCCAGTTTTGGTGGATACAGAGCAGTGGTGTTGCAAAAAACTATGACGTTTCTGCGGTCATGCCGCCTTCGTCTGCCGAGAAGTGAAGATCTCACAAGGGGAGCATCTATTAATAGTTGTAGGATGTTGACGAAAGTCGGCAGGCCGGTAGTACTTGATTAGCGATGTACAAATCGCCCCATTACAGGGTTATACATCCAGTAGTTTAAACAAAAAACGAGCTTAAATATTTTAATTGGAAAGACAGCGCTTAGAATTGTTTGGCGGTCGGTTACGCTTATTACGGTACGCTGACGCTTAGGCGCTGGATCGAGGCCCCCCCCGAACATATTATTTTTATGCTGCATTTTTGTATGATGACCTAGCCTGGTTATAAATATTTTTAACCTGCTTTTCCGGATTGAGTTTTAAATTTGTACGCTAAATGTACGCAGGCAAATGTCTCGGACAGCAGCCACTCACCCGACCCGTTGGATATCCCGAAAAAGTTCACATTCAACATGTGCCGGAAAAGTACACGATTTATTTACGTTATATTCCACGCATAAAGGTCAAACCCTATCTCCTTATAATCCTGAGTCCTGTGCACTCCAACGTCCATGCGAAAAGTTGATCGTAGAACACAGCATCTTCCTAATATCCCGTCGTCAAGCCGTAAATTCATCAATAGGTGTTTCTTTTCGAGCGATATTTGCATGGATGGGTTGTTTCATGAAAAGTATTATTGTATGCCGGCTTTACTGTTATAGGATTGTCGAGGATAATTGATTAACAGAAATGGAAATTGTCATTGTCACTAGCGATGGCAATAATGAAAACTACATTATTGTCATCGATGAAATTCACAAATTTCTAAATAAACACTTGCCTTTTTGTATGATACGAAAAATATCTGTATACTTTTCAAAATATACAAATTTTGTTTTTGTATGTTTCGAAGCGAAGGGACGCAGCAGCAAATATTTTGGCGAGCAAATTAGCTCACAACCGTCGGTCTGGCTTACCTACGCGTCATTCCACGTTGTGTATCACATGCGGGTATCCTATTGGTTTCTTTAGATACGTATTGACGAAGGGAAACTAGGAAGATCCTTGCTGTGTCGTATGCTTATCCTTTCGCATGCGCCATGCAATTCGAAATGTTCAGGATTCAGCAAACCCTTTGGAAACCTACATCATAATATTTGTTCGGGTGCGGTCGTTTTCGAAATAGTCGGAACAGTAGGAATGAAAGTTCGACTGTTGTGCGTAAAAGATAGCGTAAAGTAAAGGATTTGGCAGTTTCTCGACACACGATGAATGTGGATCTGTTCGGGATACCCAGTGGGTGAGTGGCTGCTGGCAAACGGCAGACCCTGCGGTTAGGCGTTTGCCTGCACCTACATTTGCCGGCGTTCATTAAACGTAAAAAAATTCAGACGCATTACATTTTTGTGTAAACTATCGGATGTGATAACGCCATGAAGGTGGTGATTCGTAAATCAATTATCAAGGACTAACTGCTCGCCGACTTTCTTCAACATCCTTGACCAGATTAATGTACTCAGTTCGGTCAGTGGGGAAGAGTGGGAAGGGTGATCGGACAGGAGAAGCGGGAGTAGTGAGAGTAAGGGTGGAACTTTGGCGCGCAGTGTGCCAAGTGCCCTGGCAGTTCAAAAGCCCGTGTAAGCCAGATGTTCGCCAACTCTCGAGTCCTCACCTGGATGCTGGTTGCGGAGAGAGGCAGGGCTTCATAAATGTAGAGGGAAATGTAAGAGACAAAGTACATATTGTGGTAGAAGGTGAGCTTAGGGATAGGATTGATGAAAACTTTATTTGATTGATTTAACGGAATGACGGTGGTTGTTCATGCGGATAGAGCGGTGGTTCCCAAACGGTGTTCAGTGGCACATCAAGGTGCCAGAAAAACAACTAGGGTTGCCGCGAGATAATTGCGGGAAAACGGGAAATGTTTTGGAGGGCCAACTTATGAATTGGTTACACTCACGCCCGAAAGACTGTGAAAGTAATCTAAGCCCTTCTTCCAACCTAAGGACTAATTACTATATTGTGCTGGTTATCCGTGGTAATGGAGAGGGAAGCCCAAATCGGATAAATAAGAATACCTAAGAGGGGTGTCCCAAGATTGTAACCTTTTTCGGAAGGGTGCTGCCAGAGTAAGAAGTTGGGAATCACTTGGGATTTTTGTACATACCTGGTGATAAGGGCACTGAAAGGGTTGTCATGAAATCCAATTTGTTCCTCATGGATGAGTTGCATTTGTGTGTGTCATCCCTCTTGTTCAGTATTTCAAATTCTTTCCCTGTTTCCACAGGACAATCACTATAATCACTGCCACTTTAGGCAGCTCCCAAACCTTACTATAGCTGTTTCTTAGTTACCCCAAATAATTGGCTAATTACGTATAAGAATTCGTTTTTTCTTTTAAAAGAGCAGTGAGAATGTTCTATATTTGTTCTATAACACTTTTGAGATATTCACTAGGATATCCGAACTATTCTTCTCTTTTGGATATCCCACTGTCCTTAACCAAACGACCTCCTACAGTTTTTGAGCAAACCCATTCCCCTCTCCTCCCCTTAGTCCCTTGCCATGAGGTTCATCCAACTGACTCAACGTCTACCGCACCCATAAACCCTTCCATCCCATTCTCTCTTAGGCACCCATCTTTTTGCGCCCTCAACCCTTACAATATCCCAGATTTTCTTCACAATCACCCCAAGCCTGAATCATACATTAGATTATCTCTTTAGTTGGGATGTGTCGATTCTCGATACCAACGATTCTTGAGGATTGGTATCGGTATAGGTATCGAGAATCGATCGCCTAAAGTCGATACCGATACCGTTGATACTAGGGATGGTCGGATCGGATACGTCGGGTCCAAGGATCCGCGGATCTATCATTTTACTCGGATTCGGATCCAAAGACACAAGAGTCAAATCGAATCCGGATCGTCGATTTTTAAATTTTCGCGACTTAGCGATCGAAGCATCCCCCTGCGGTACTAGGTGCGGTAGATATTGACAAGGAGAGTCTGTGTAATTCAGATCATGAAATAAGATGAACATTTTCCCGTGCAACTAGAAGCAAAATAAATAAATATGACTTATTTTCCCATTACCCGGCATCGCGAGGAAAAGAATACGTAGAATGTCAAGCGGGTAGCCTACATTCGGCGGTATCAGATAGATATCGAGAGCTAGTGTACTAAAGGAAGTCCGATCCCTATCTCAGTTTCATATTTTCGTTCAGTTATTGCATCGAAAATTTTATCATTCAATTTAAAACCCTTACAACTGAAACTCACTTTTTTATACTTTATTGTTTAAAATAGATTTATGAATGTATCACTCAAAAATTAGGGATGGTTGGGTTGGATCCAAGGACCCATGGATCTTTCATTTCATTCGCTACTAAAATCATATCCGAATATTATGATATCGTATCCGGATCGGAAATTTTTAAATTTTGCGGTTTAGTGATCGATGTGCCCCACGAATGGAATGTAGGTACAGTAGATACTGACAAGGAGAGGATTTGTAACTCGGGTCACGAAATGAGATGAAAATTTTTTCGTGCTACAAGAGCAAAATAAATAAATACGTCTTGGCTTTTTTTCTCCTCCACAGGCACGGATGCACGGGAAAAAATAAAGCAGAATGTCAAGTGGTTCGCTTACATTCGCCAGACTCGCATGAACCGATGATAATGAAGTTTAATAATTAAAATTCAACTTATGACATGACAGTTATATTATTTTGAATCTGTTATGACATTTTTTATATGATACCAAACATGTTTTGTTATTAAACATGGCATTTGTTATTAAACATGCTCATGTAAAAAAATATAAAACTCTTGTGTTATCAAACTGTTTATATTTTCATAATGTCCTCATAGTGGAATATCGAAAGTTTTTTCTCGAAGTAAATAGTATATTCAAATTTTTGTTTCGTAAAATTGTGTTTTTTATATTTCATGGAACATTTAATAATAAAGTACAGGAAAACTAGGTAAAAAATCTATGTATGTATAGGTTGATGGTATCGGAATCGAGAATCGATTTTCCAGGAATCGGTATCGAGAATCGATAAATTTTGGTATCAGCTCATCTCTACTCTTAAGCAATGAAAATTTTAATAAGAAACTAAATTGGTTGTGAAAATTTAAATAGCATTTCTTATTCAGTGGTGTTGGATTTTCATAAACTTTATCTGAAATAATATAAATCGTCAGTGTTTGACTTAAACTCTTCTTCTTTGTTTTCCGTGTTGAAATCAAGCAAAGACATTTTTTTGTGTTGCTAAATATCAAATGAGCTATTTTTATTGGTCATTATTTTCATGGGAGAAAAATAAATTACATGTATTCTTCTCGTCCAGATGTGCTCCGACCTCAAGGCAAAGGAAGTTGGCAGCACATTCAAGAAGGTAGTGTCCAAGAAGGAGAACTTGGAGACATTAGGGGGGATGTCCAATGCTTCCAGTGAAGGAACTACACATTCAGTGAGGTTGGAAGAGCAATTGGCTTTTTCAGATTGGATTAATTCCAACCTTGGAGTCGATGTGGATCTGGCTCATCTACTACCAATTGATGCTGAAGGAAAATACTTGTATGATAGAGTGAAAGATGGAATATTATTATGGTAAGTGTTGACCCTTGGTAATGTGTTGATTATAATAAATATATCAGTTGGATTCATATTTTGACTTTTCTGGTCATAAAGCATTTTATTGCGTGCACATGTCACTACAAGTTGTATAGGCTATGGTAATACATGAATGGTGACAATATTTTTGTACAGAACCTAATGCCTGTTTACTCCAAAATCAACTTTTGTCGTGGTGAGTGAATTCCAGCACAAATGGGTGTCATAAAATTAATCAATTTTTCTTGATATAGTTCTAGTATGCTTGTTAATATGAATGGTTACTTTTTGGACTTGGTCTCATTTTCGTGTTAACATTAAATTACAGAGTGCCAACTCCTTAAACTCAGAATATGTATTGCATCAATGATAAATCTGTAATACAGAAAAAGTTCATTACAGGATCTAGATGTATACAGATGTAATACGCAAGTTTTGCAAGTATACAAGTATACATATATACATATTACATGTGTATTTTGCTGTTTTGGCGTGCTTCAAATGAGAAAATGGTAAAAAAAAGCTTAAAATCCCCCTGCATGTACAGTAAACTCTCGATAATGCGAAGTTAGCGGGACCGGAAAACCGCCACTTCGTAATTTCTAGTTTCGTAATTTCGAACATTTTAAAGAAGTCGTGAAAACATTTTATCCTTGTGTTCTCTAACTTTTGTTCTCTTCGGCAAAATTGTATATCTTTTGTGGTCGTTCGTGAAAGCATTCTTAAAAGATTGTAAAATAAGTACCTACTATGTCAATACTTTTAAGTCGGCAATCGTAGTGATGGCAAAATTTCGTCCCAGTATCGAAAACATAGAAAACAAAAGTGGAACATTTTGTAATAAAAATTTATTTTCGGAATAGTTAGTAGAGACGGGAATCTAGTATGTACGCTAAAAACAGACATTTGCTTCAAACATTACGCTGTTATGATGGCAGCTGGCCCAACCGCGCTTTAGTTGTCTTCTATCGCCCAACAGTCATAACAATAAAAAAGCACGGAACCAAGCCCGTTTCCAGAAAAAAATCATTCATAGGTTATTACTTGTAGCGTCTTCCGTCCATCCTCAGCGGAATAAATGATCTTGGGAGGTAATATTGTTTCTTTTCTACCACTAAGACCTTGATGACGAATGGGGTGTGATTCGGCATATTTTCCGCATCGTCTCCTCGAGGATTATATGACGGCCGGGGAGTTTGGGTTTACGGTGCGTCGGGGGTTGTGGAGAGGAAAGATCCCAGTTGCGGGTGCATCATTATCTGTCTTGCTGAGCTTGAAGGGGGAAGTGGGCAGGGGGTGGGGGAATAGCATCGCGGAACGTCTGTGACGTTCCTTCTTCTTCTTCTGGGCAACCCTGGGTGACGCGTGCAGGTGGTTACGGGTAAATCTTCGAGGGATATCGGGGGAAAGGAAGGTATGCGGAGGGGATTTTCTAGAGGTTTCAGAGTGTGAGAGGAGTGGTCAAAGACCTTACTGATAACAAAGGACGCCGCATCCCTGACCCTCCCCATTCCAGAAGAAGAAGAAGAAAGAACCTCACAGACGTTCCATGACGCCATCCGCCCACCCCCTCCCCTCCCTCAAGCTCGGCAAGAGAGATAAAGATACTAAAGGCCTGCATAGGGGCGAAAAATAAGGGCGAGGGCCGCCCGCCTGTGTGTGAGAGATAAAAGCCGTGTCCGAAACGGAAGGGCCGAGGGCCTAGGGGTCTCAAGGGCCCTTGTGCGCACTTGGGGAGAGACTCCCAGAGACATCTACGGCGAAAAAAAGTACCGGGAACAAATGAGCTATGATTTTCAGTTGCAGTGGTGGGAAGGCGGTTTTTTTGCTTTCGATCACGGTCAGACTATCGTGATTTCTATGTTATATATGTTCGCTTTCCCTTCAGAAATTCAAATTTTTCAAGCTTTCAATATAATAAAGTGTTAATGTTTACTGCTAGTGGACTGCAGGTGATATTTTTTGGTAACTAGATCAGTGAATACTTGAATTACATTAAATAAAATGAATTCATTTCATGTGAAATATTTTCTCCATTTTCTTCATCGCCGCATAAAAAACTTGTTTTAAATTAGCTTTCTGAACTGGCACATAGAATTAGTATAAGTAACTTTCACTCCATGTCAAATATAAACCCTTCTTGCTTACTACCTTGGGTGCTGTCTTTATTTTCAATTTACCTTTCTTATACTTATATGTATTTTGGATAGAATCTTTCCATTTGCATAAATGGTAAATACCTTTGTTGATAAATTCCAGAGTGTTCGTTATTTTCACATGTAGTCAGTTTCATTTTAAATTAATATAAATTTTGTTTCGTGGTATATACGTATATTCTAGCAAAAGGTATTTTTTATCGCTGTGCTCGGGAACTGATGACCCGAACAATTAAGTTCATATATATTCATAGCATCTTACAAATAATATATGGAGTAAGTTTACGGCATTATCTGTTAGTCATTTGAAATAATTTCCTTCATAATACACGTGATTGACGTAACCTACCCCTATCATCAGATTTAAATGCTATTAAAATTATACAGGAAGTTCCTGTTTCTCTAAATGATATTTACACATAATTAATTCAATATTGTGCAGTGTTTCCCGAATGAGAAATGGGTTCCCGAGAAACGCTTGTCCAGGGGACTAAAATGGGGGAGGCTCAACCCGAAGACATTTGGCGGACTTTCGGAAGTATCACGAATGTGACCTAACGGAGAACTTGCCGAGTATAGGTGGTCACCCGTCGGCTGGGCGGGCGACCGCCCAAAGATCGTCATCGCCGCGTATCTTTCTCAAGGGTCTTTGCCGTTTTCAATATTTGTCGCTCGCCCTTTTACCACCCCTCCCCTCAGTTTGGACGAGCAACCTGGGCACCCGCCTAGTATGCGGGCATCCGGGGCGAACGGGCACGGCCGGGCGTCTAGGTCACACGGGCGGAGGCTAACACGGTTGAGGACGCCCGGCACGGGCGGGCGAGGGTCTCCCGGATTTGGTGCCCGTTTGCAGGCCTCTTAAAAGATATGCCCGCAACTGGGACCTTCCCTCTCCACAAGCGGACCCTTCCCCCACGCACCGTAAACCCAAACTCCCCGGCCGTCATAATCCTTACCCCCACCAACACAACCCGCCCAAATTTCCTAACTGCATCAACCACCCTCAATCCATGCTGCTAGATTTTGGGGCGGATAGCCTTTTCACGGAGAGCTGAGCTAGGATTGCTCGCCTTAAAGGACGAGGTAGGGTTCACGGAGAATTTGAACTGTCATAATTCCAGGCGCACGGCCGCGAGCATGGTATGTGCCGTCACACGTAAGCTTTAATTAAAAGAGAACCGTTGACATTATGAAAATGCTGGCAACAGGTAAAACAAAATATTCAGGATCAATAATGCCATTATCTTGGATTTCCACATTACTAAAGTTCTAAATGATACGCGGAGTTACTTGCAGTAAATGATGGGGAAATACTGGTATATGTGGGAGGTGAATGCACTACTATTCACGCATTTCATTTTTGATGCGCCACAATCGGCAACACTGATTTGTTAGATGCCTACGAAGTAAAAAATAGTTTTGCTGAAGCAGTTTTTCGCCGAGGTTCGTAACAACGAATTCCATTTGTTCCTGGGGACCGGGTCCGAGGTTCGTAATTTCGAAAAATTCGTATTTTCGAACATTGCCATGTTATTGCGGTGGATTTTCGTCTGGACCGGCCGTTTTTCTTCGTATAATCGAAACTTCGTATTATCGTGCTTCGTATTATCGAGGGTTTACTGTATGTGTATTAAATGGTGTAAATCTGAGTCTCTATGCACAAAATATTCAGATTAATAGTTGGGATGCCTAAAAACAAAATTGAGACAGCAAATGCTTTTTTAATTTTTACTATGTTTAGCTGTGTTTAGACGTGTTAATAATTGTAGAAACAGTAATTATGTCTTCACAAAAATGTTATTATGTGATCATAAAAAAATTCAAAGTGGTGCTAAAAGGTATTTATGGAGTTAAAAATAATTTTTTGGTGTTACAATCATTCTAAATGATGGTAGAGGTGGTATCCAGGATACATTATTATATTTTACAATGCATAACGCCTAACTATCGATGTCATCTACATACCTCATGATATTGTATTATAAATTTTAACCATGCATGTGTACCAATTATCACCTCACAGTTGATTAGCAACAGTTGGATGCCTGCTTATGCAGGACTCTTTTCTTGCATCATTGTACTTGCGATAAGTAACTTTAAAAGACTAATACTGTGGTTATTTCTGCCCTTGTAACATTTCCCCGATATCTGTTCCATAGATAAAAATAAGCATGGCCGATATGAATATACATATGTGATTATCTTTCCATGCTAGACGAGATAAATTAGACTTGTGTTTCAGTAGCTATTACTTAGAACCTATTGACAGGGGATAGTGTGATATAATGGTACTGCTACAAATAAAATTGACTCGGCGAGTAAATTTAATGAATAACATACTTACCAATGTCATATTTCCATAGGTTTGCTGTTATGATCATGTGTTTTCACCTTAATGAATTTAAAATTTGCAAAACATTTGCATATTGCATTTTTGTGCCACTGCCAATGGAAAATAATTCTAAAAGCTCCTGTTAGTGGACAAGAATGGGGATTCATTGGATTTGATTCATTGCTCTCAGGAGGGCTAACTTGTCATTGTTGAAGGCCTCTCTTTTTGTGTGACCTTTGCAAGTATATTTTGAATTCTCAAAGACTTGGGAAAAGAGTGGCTTACTACCATTAGTCTTGCCCTTCCCAGCATTTCTGATATAGCTGGCCAAGCTGCTTAAAGGAATCGTGCAGAAATTGTGCCATCTTAGTGCTTCATAATTAATTTTTGTGTGTATATTGTAGTCTTTCTAATGATTTGGTTCCCCTCTTCAGATTTGTAGCATGTGATAATGGTTCTGAAACTCCTTATCTGTGTTTGCATAATTCTGATGAAATTAGGTTGCTAAGCTGATTACTCATTGAACCTTTAAAATATATTTTTCATTGAGTGAGTAAACAGCATATTGTAATTTGCTGGAACATTTTATTTCAGTAAAATTATCAATCATTCTTGTCCAGACACTATTGATGAGAGAGCAATCAACAAGAAGAATTTAACATTGTACACTAAGCATGAAAATTTGACTTTGGCCCTCAACTCTGCTCAAGCTATAGGTTGCAATATAGTGAATATAGATGCTCATGATTTAGCTAATGGAACACCTCACTTGGTGCTTGGACTTCTGTGGCAGATAATCAGGGTAAATATAATTTTATCCATGATACCTTTACTTAATGATTATGTTTCCTGAAAATGAGCATAAAGTACATTGGAATTGATTATAGTAGTTGCGATGAAATTGTACACTTTGCATCAATGCTGATCTTGGTTTTTGGGTTTTAAAATATGTACTTTCTCTTGATGAGTGGAGATATATGATCGTTGTAGTTGAAGTGCCATAACTTTTTAAAAGATTAAGAATTATATATTACATATCATTGCATCATGAATTTCAGTAAAATTGTTTCATGTCTCAAGTTCTGTATAGTTCTTTTATTTTTAACCTGGTGACCATTATCCATAGGCCTCCTAGAAAATTATTCCTGACAAAGGAAATATTTATGGAGATCTTGAAATTAGCCTTTCATTAAATGTAGCCTTGGATTCTTACCATTACTATAATTTAGTTTCTTTGCTTGAACTGAGAGAGCTTTTTTCCTGTGGTCTCTCATTTTTGGCTTGAATGATCTCAATTAACTTATTGTTGGCATTTGATGGCTCAGGATCCAGACACACATCAAGGAACTGTAGCATCTTAAAGTAAACTGTTCTCTCTTTTTGAACTCATTGCTGATATCACCCATATTTGTCATTTTTGGATATTTGGAATTAATGAAGTGGGTTACATGATTATGAATTAAAAATATGGATGTACAAGTACAGACTATGGGATGGTATTGGTATCAGTTGGAAACTCTTATAATGAGGAAAATTTTTTTTTAAACTATCTTTTTACAAAATTCCATTTAGGAATATTTAAAAACAGTATTCTGGAAATCTGCCAGGCTCTTCACCAATATATCTATGCATGCAAACATTAAATCAAATTTCTTTTAAATAAAGCAAAGATTATGCATAATTAATTACCTGTTTCACTCTTCTTTCACATATAATGTTTAATTTCTTATTTGTGATTTTTGATTTCATTTAGTGATGTGAATAAGTAGGTAGTTGATGACTAATTCACTGCAGCAGTGTTCTCATTTGCAATTAATAATCCTTAATGTAAGAATTACCAAAGGAGGAAAGGGTAGAAATACATTAAAAATATGCTAAGGAAATATAACTGTGGATGGGGACTGTTATCTCAGTTTACCTGAGACCTGGCTCTACCATATTGGATGAAACACATGGGACCCAGGTTTTGGGCGTGTGTTTTTCCTGTGATTATCTCCACTGAGTGGATTGCCTGAAAGGTGATTAAGATGTATTCTAATTTTTGTTCTTTTGCTTTGAAAATAGATTGGATTGTTCAATCAAATTACTTTGGAGAATTGCCCTGGATTGACCACTCTGCTTAACACTGGTGAGCAAATAGAGGACTTAATGAAGCTGTCGCCAGAGGCCATCCTTCTAAGATGGGTGAATCATCATTTGGAAAGAGCAGGAGTGCATAGGTATTTTTAAAAGAATTGTGGCTCAGGTGTTATTGATTACATTTGGAGTGAAACTGAGTGAATGCTTACCTCTTGGAGTGAGCTGTCTGAACCATTTATTGTATCGATGTTGAGCTTAGATTTTGCATTTGTTTTCTGAGTTAAGATTCAGGTGAAACTTATTATAACAAGACTTATTCTCTAGTTAGAGGTAAGAAATCATTCAGGATTCAATCTTCAGAGCTTATTGATAAGACTTTATTTCATGAAATTAATTTCTTGGCTTTACTTTTTCTTGCATTTATCTTTTTTTTAAATGGTTGAAGAAATGTATTTCTAAAGGGTTTTAATGTGCTCTATTAATATAAGTACAGTGAGATGCAAAAGTATTCCAAAAAAGTTAGCTAAGCTATGTGGGGAAAATCTAGCTTCCGTTATCTTGTATGGGATTCGCAGTTCCCACTTTTGAAATTGTGATCTGAAGGAATGGGAGGAATTTTGTTTCAACCTTGGACGTTAAGGTTTGAGATGTGTTTAGAAAAGAAATGAGATGAAAATATGCTCATTGCATTTAAAAGTTCTTTTACATTGTGCTTGTTATTCTTAAGTAAAGGCTATTGTGAAATTTCACAGAGTGATTAACATGTAAGAAATATGAAGAGGAAACATTTAAATACGGGTACATTTAATGTAAATGATCCACAAGTAATATGACGGAAAAGAAAGAATTCATTACATCTATGCTGGCAATCTGCCATTATTCATAGGATTGCTGATTTTTGATTCAAGATGAATCACAAAAAATGCATAGAATTCCACAATACTGTTATTGTATCCCCGTTATTGCTGCAAAATGATGTTCAATTAGTCTTATTTCTTTCTCACTTGTTTTTCAGCCCCTTTAATTTTGGACAGATGTTTGCTTTAATTGAAATTTTACAGAATTTAACTCTTTGAGTAGGTATGAACATTAAAAAAATTTTTTTATATTTGTCAATCCCTTTCTCATGGACTATGCATTGTCATAGTCGGATTGGGGCTTGCGTGTTTACCTAGAGCTGCACTGATGGAGCAGTTAATGTTGCTCCTGTTAGGGCCACCCATGTGGCAACCGAAATAGGTTGAAGGGTTGGAGCCTGATGAAAGGTTGCTCGCCTCGCGGCATCTGTTACGCAGTGAGGCAGCTGTGAGAAGGCGTCTGACCCCAGTGTGCCTTTCTAGTAATGGTGTCCTGTTAAAATCACTATTAAGTTAGCCAATGAGAAACACCCTCAATTAAACTCTCCCAAGAACGCAATGTACTTGAGAAATAGAGAATTGAATCCTGACAATTATGGAGCTCGGTTCCAAATGAGTGGGGTGGGTGTCGTGCCTGGCAGCAGGGCAAGCAGCTCTGTGGTCATCATCTGACAAAATCCTTGCACAGAAAGAAAGCTACAGCAGCGGCAGCAGCAGCAAAGAAAAAAACCTGAGAAGAGAGCAACAATACTGAAAATCGGGACATGGAATGTGAGGATAATGTTAAGGGCAGGGAAACTAGAAAACATTAAGCATGACATGGTGAGGGGAAAGATGGAATGGTTGGGATTAAACAAAGTAAGATGGAAGGTCTGGGGGACTTCTGGAGTGAAAGGTACTGAGAGTGATATACAATGGAGGGGAAGAGAGTAAGTGGGGAGTAGTGCTAGTATTGAATTCAACATTAGGGAAAAGGGTACTGAATATGGAACAGGTGAGCAATAGAAATTTGATAATTAAAATCAAAGTGATGCCGACAAATGTAGTTTTAGTACAGGTTTACTTGCCAACAGGGAACATAAAGAAGAGGAAGTGGGCAAAGTATATGATCAGCTAGAAAAAGTAATCAGGAAAGTTAAAGGTAGGAAGTACCCAATATTTATGGGAGACTAGAATGCTGTATTCAGGGAAGGGAGGGACAGAAGTGAAGTAGGGGAGTATTAGCTGGGTGTAAGAAATGACCACGGTGAGAAAGAAGTGGAGTTCTGTAGGAGGAAAAATAGGTAATAATGCTGATACATTATTACAAGGAAATGTAGAGCACAATAATGGTGGTAACTTTTCCAAATCCTTGTGCTCTGAATGAAAAGATTATCTATGTTTTCCCCACAAATTTGTGTAGGAAACATGGTTAATCTTTTAATTCATAAAATTTACTTTTGCAAAGTGACACCTGAAACTAACTTATTCATTATATTATCTGATCTCACTTGCCTGATGCTACCACCAACATACTAGATGCCATATCACCATCTGCAGCTTGTGGTCAGGTTGTTCCATATTTTCTGCCCTAACTCATTAGCACTCCAACACATTTAAAGGAAGTTAAATTTTACCTCTGTCGCAATAGTGACACCGCTTACTTTGTTGGTATACTTTTGAATCTGACTGCGTACCTACTGTAGAACGACATGTAGACATTACAAAATATAAGCCAGATGATCAGTTTTAATTAATTGTTTATATTGATATTGATATATTGATCCATATTTAATTAATTATTTGTAATATATAATATTACAAAATACAGTCCCTGTGTTAGCTGAATGTACTTGATACTTTCTCACAATACCTAAATTTAAGTTATTGACATCATATTATTTGAATTTCCTCTTTTTTAATAGTTTTTATGGATTTCTTTCATAATCTTATTATGTCATCTTTTTTTTAATATTTTCAGGCGTTGCAACAACTTCCAGAGTGATATCCAAGATTCTGAAATTTACTCTTACCTTATTAAACAAATTGCTCCTGCTGATAGTGGAGTGACTATGATGGCATTAATGGTAAGTTATTGCATTTTTTTTACAGATCTAATTAATGTAATTCAGGCTATTAGTGACAATTTGATTCACTATGAATGGCTCTTTTGTCAGTATGATTGGCATGGCCAGGTTAGGTGTGGATTTATGTGTTAGGTTGCTCTAATCCATTTTCATTTACATATTATAGCTTATTGATACATAAATTGGTTTCAGTTGTTCCAAAAAATGAACATATGATCTTTTTATTATTTTTAAAGTAGCCATTTGGCTGGTATTTGTTTAAAATTATGTTATTCACTATACCAGTCAGGATATTGGTGGGTATCATCTCAAATTTGAAAAAGTGTCTTCAGCTAAAGATGTTTGATATTTTTTGGAGCTAGCTGACCCTTAGGGGTTTGATTTGGTTCTCTGGATTTTATATATAGAGTTTTAGCACCCCTGCTTATCTCACTATGGTATTTTGTACCTACTCTGAAGTATGCTGGTGATTTAATCTTCAATACCTTTTAGTTGATGGCAGATAGCTGTATCTTAACTTGCAGAAAGCTGCCTCACTTGGTGGGATAACCATCAAGTGTTCATTTTTTCGTCTTGCGTTGGTCTTTTTCTTCTGCATTGGGTGGGGGTGGTTGCCATCTTCCCTCATGGTGGCTGCCATCTTCCCTCAAGGTGGCTGGGGTATGGATAATCCAGAGGTGATGGAATGTATGGTGGCATTTTGATCTTTGCTTCGGTGTTATGTCAGGGATACATCATGATTTATATATACTTTGTTTACCAGATGTAATCTTAAACTGTGGAGCCTTAAGTATCTGTGATTATGATCTTGCTTATCTTGATATGATGCTTCAGTACACTACACAACACATTTTCGACAGGACATGTTCTTAATGTCAATGATGCATTTTCTTAATTTCATCTTTCCTCTTTAGATTCACATATTTTATACCCCGAGTTAAATTATTGTAGCAGTTGGTTTCAAAAGTGGCTGTAACCAAATTGTAGTTAACTATGTGAAGGACCCTTTTGTCAAGAAGAAAGTTCACTTTTAAAGCCTACCACTTCCTAATCCATGGTTGTTAAATTTTATTAAATAGAACTTTCTCTGAAATTAATAATTTTTTGTCATCTTTTCAAGGGGTAGTGTGAGAGGCATGACAATTCTTCTGGTTTCTGTAGTTTTTGCCATTAGTAGTCGATTGCATTGCTATATCACTTGCTGCTGCGATGTATTTGGAACTCGATAAAATTCACTGATGCACACTGTCATAAGTGTTAGAAGTTTTTGTTAATTCAACTAACTATGCATAAAAATTGGGCCTAGCCATGTTGGCACACCGGTTCCCGTGAGATCTCCGAAGTTAAGCAACATTGGACCGGGATAGAGACGGGTGACCCTCCTCCATACCTCTACCACTGTGCTCTTTTCCCCTGTCTGCGAGTGGTGGGCAGGTTAAGTGTGGGTTGGCACAATGGATCTAAAAAGTTCTAAGTGCCAAGGGGGGTTTCCAGAAGGCCCCCGCCCACCCCTCCAATTTATTTTATTTATTTTAGTTACGCATAAAATTAAATTTAATGTCATTGATGGTAAATACAACCCTGGGTCAATTAAGTGTGCAAAAATACCAATTTTAATAGCTAAACCAAATGGAATCTCTTGACCACTCATCCAAAACACCCTCAGTATTAGGTGTTAACCTTCTTAGTGCGGTGCGCCGATATATTGGCTTTTTCATCTCGGACGAAAAGTGTGGCAGGCTAATATATTGAATTTTACGCCTAATATTGTTCAACTTTCTACCACTGAAATAATCAATGTAAAAAATTGTATCATTATTAATTAGCTAAATTTAATAATGTAAAAAAACTGCATATGGATGCATAAAACAGTAGCTTCATGATGTTTTTTCCCTAAGGTGCTACATTTTATTAAATTACTCTCCACATTTCTTGCTAGTACTCCAGGAAGAAGGCTAGCACTAAGGGTTAAACTAGTTAAATTCATTAGTATTGTCTGTGGAATAATTTCTTAAACATCTTCGGTGATAACAAGAGTTAGATATAGTGAGTGATTTTTTGACTCCTGAGAGTTCTCATGATATAGAGCTTCCACTGAAGATTTGATAATTATTCAAAACAAAATTTATGTTTTCTAGAAGAATACTCTGTTTGGTGGCTCAGTTTGATTTTTTAAGGAGCCTTGTTTGGATTCTACCATGGAAATTGTTACTTATTATGTTCATTAATGATGGAAAGTAAAATTATTGCCTTACATCGATTTATCTAGGAGGGCAGATATTTTTTGAAAATTTGTTTGCAACTATTAGTCATGCATTCACCTGAACTGTAACTTCAAACTTAACCCTTTTGCTCTGGTGGAATATGCAGAAAAATGTCCAATGATTGTTCAATCAAAAGATGTCCCTTGGACATCTTTTTCCCTCTATAAAAAGCTTTTCCTTTCCCTGCCAAGGGGAAATTTTCCCGAGGAATGATTTCTCCCATATGTGATTCCATAACAACAGGGTTGGGACAGTGCCTAGCTTGGGACAGAGCGATCCTTTTTTCACAATAATAAACTCTTTCCTAGTGGGAATGTGTGGCCAAGGAAGTGTCTCTTGCAGTGGTTTTTATAGTTAATTTATTTGCTGTATATTAAAATCTGTGAATTCAGAATTGATTTCCTTGCATTTTACTCATTTTACTGCAACTTAATAATGTTCAGATGAAATTTCTACATTAATAATGATGGAATTCTTAAGCAATGGATCCAAGTTGCCATGTAATGAATACTTTGACAATGTAAAGGGATTGTATGTAGAGTATTCACATGCTTATGGGTTCCTTATAGATTTGCATTACAACTATTACTTTACAAACCCACTCGATAATTATCAACCTCAAAAGTGGATTCTCTGAAATTTATTGGTTTTCTTCATTTATTGGATTTTAAATTTTGGAAATGCCTGTGAGGAGCAACAATGAGGAGACCCTTTGTGAAAAAACATTTAGATTTCAACAGTTGCTGTTGAATTTCAACAGTTGGCCCAATTTACTGTTGAATATTTACACAGTGTCTATGGGAAATAACTGTTGGCCCAAATTATTGTTGAAATTTTCAACAGTTTTTTGCATAGGTTATTTTTATTTATTTATCATAGACCCGAAAACAACACATGTGGTCTTTACAACGGGTACTTCAACCAATGAAAATTACGCAAACACAGCACAGACATCCATTCCCCAGGCAGTGAAAAACCTCCCCGGGCGGGATTCGGGCCCGTGACCCTTGGATTGACAGGCGAGGGATTAAACCCACCGCCACCCGGGCCGGCAGCACAGCACAGGCTGATAATATCACTAGCCAATTAGCATCCATGTCAGAGCCATTGATATGAGCAATTATGGAAAGTCCTTGCAAGAGAGATGATCTATAATACTTTGCAATATATTACAACTTCTTGGTACATAGTTAGCATTTTACTCTTGATCTGGGTTAGTATTTACAGTACAATAACATTTAAATAGGGAGTGAGAGGAATGTGATGCTAAGTTCACAATTTTGTGTTATAATAATCATAGATGGATTGCCTTTGTGGAACTGCTACATGATTTGAATGAAAACAGTGCACTTTGTTAGAGTACATGTGTATTTATTGACCTCAATTGGTTGCAATGTTAGCCAATATCATTCTCAGGAGGTCTGCCAGGTCTTAGTCTTAGCCTTCTAGTGTCCTTGAGGTTTTATGTAACTTAGCTGTTCCTCATTATTTGTTATCCAAGGCTTTAGGGAATAAAATTAGACCTTTTTGTGTTTAGTGATTTAAATAAATCATAATAATTATGTTTATTGCCTGTTTCACCATTGTTAAACTGACTCAAAGTAATCTGGGTATTACTTTACCCTACATTACTGGCAACTATTATGAACTTTCCTACCTAAAAATGGGAAAGCACTATTCATACCTTGTTTAGCTATATATATATCATTTTTGGTGAAGTTTTCCCAATAAATCTATTGCTTCCTATTGATTTTTATTTGGTCTTTTTAACTTTTACTTGGTCTAAATAAAATTTGAAGTATAAAGTAATTGTTCTGTTTAGAAGTAAATACATTTTTTGTTGGATTATTTTTGAGATTATCATTGTCATGTTTAATATTAAGATTAAATGTTTAAAATTATGTAGCTATTGGCCTTGGCTGCTAGCATTTTTGTGAAAACTTGCTCGTGTAGTGCATATTATTCTGTAATGTCCAATATTGTTTGTTACTAGAAGCAGTTTGCTTATGCCAGTGAGCAGGTATTGGTGTGATTAGCAGTGTGATTTGGTATTTTTGATGAAGTTATCTTGTAGCTGGAGCCAGTTCTTGTACCAGCTACCACCTGGTGAATGAGTGGGGATATGAAACCACCATAGCTTTTAGTGTATAAGACACTGCATATTTATGGCTTGATATTTTGGAAATATAAATAACCCTTCCATTTGTAATGTAAATAATTGAGAAATAAGTTGGAAAAAATCTGTTCCGAAATTGTGTTAATAGGTATGGAAAATACAGTAAAACAGGTGCAAGTTTGAAAGGAAAGATATTTGGAATTCATTTTTCTGGTATGGTGTCACAGATAATTCAATGATAGTAGGTTTTCAGTCAAGTCCTGATTCATAAAATTTTTTGGCTAATTTCTATGACTTTCTCAAGGGAAAGGACCATATCTTTTATGCTGGAATAAATGTCGCCCCTTGTATTTTGATGATGGGCTGCTTTTATTGCAGTGAGTCCAAGACATAAGTGCTAAAATAGGCACATTTTTCTATGGTTTACTTTTTTAAGTCACTTGTTTCGACTCCTTATTTGAAATCTAAAATTCACCAGATAATGTTCAGTCATTGGTTTGTTGAAATGATTTATACTAATTTATTACACTTTGTTTTGCAGACTCTTGTTTCAAATGTTTTGGCTCATATGCCAATTATGCTGTCTCTTTGGATGATGTATACACTCGAGTAAGCTCTTTTGAGACCAATAATTTTTGTGTGTTTTGAGCTTTTCTAACAGCAAAGATAGGCTTGATCCTTGTGGTGATACCCCTAACTCTTCCCTTTTTGGTGTATTATGTACATGTGCATGAATTCATGAACCCCCTATTTGTTGTTGAGACTTTGGTCATGTAAATCCCCTTTGCATTGGCTTGATTAATTTCTTATTCCTTCACCTGTAGGTAAATTTAGCATTTTGAGATTTTTTTATATTTACTGATTTCTAATGAACCTAAATAGTACTGTGTTCCGTAGTGAAAATACTACTTCCTAATGCTTCTTAATACATGTATGTAATTTCGTGATTCACTGGCAAAAATTGTGTTCTGTCAAAACAAGGCTTGGAAATAATATGACAGTAGTGAGACTAGTTTTTTTTACCTAATCAATGATTTGTTGAGAGTACCTATGATTGGGAAGGCTATGTGGCTAAATATGTGGCCAACTGCCATGGGCCATTTCCTAGCAGGCCAGCAGTATTATTGAATGTTTGGTAGCATTCAAACCAAGTGCCTTTAGGCACATCATGGCTTGTTGCCTTCTTCTGTAGTCTTTAAAAGTACATAGTATGTGCACCTACTTATTATTTGGGCTGCAGGCTCTCCACATATGGTGGTTCACTTTGTGTGATATTTATGCACCTAACTGTAACGTACTGAATTCTCAGCCTGTTACTTGGGTCACTTGGGTATGTGCTTCCAGCCTAGTGATTGCAGTTTGTGTTTAGTTCAATACAGATTATGTTAATCATTTGTTTAAAGAGAGTAAAAAAGTTCCTAATTTAAAAAAATCTCTTGAAGCAAGACTGGTAATTCAAAGCGTTGAGGATAAAATGATTCATGATAAGAGTGTGGAAATACAAGCATATAAGGGAGAGGAATGGTAAAGGGACAGGCAATGCATATAATGATAAATGCAAGTTTGAGGGAGATGGAAAGATGCCAGAAATAAGTTTCGAGTGCCAATAAAATCATGAATCTGCACCTCTTTGGTATTCCTGGCCCTGTCATACTTTTTTCTGTTGTAATCTGGCATCTTTCCACCTTCCCATTCACCTTGTTTCCTTCCCTTGGTGTTCATGCCCCTTACATGTTTATAATCACATAGACACACATTTTCATGCTTTAATGGTCGTTTTGGCCATATAGTCAAGTTTTCTTCTTTTATCATATGTGCCTTGATATGCACTGATATAAATGTATTGCCCTTCCTCTCCATGTGTGTTTAACTTCAAATTGTCGTCTGTTCAACAGAATATGGCTGTGATCCATCTCATTGGACAATGAGTGGCATAAATTCCCTCCAATGTGCCAAGAATTGCTTTGGCTGGTTGATGCTGTGGTGGGCATATCAACCAGGAAAGCTAGAGATTTGTATTTCGATTTTTGTCTTGTAAGAGGAGACTATCTTTGGTGGACTGCCAATTTGAAGGCCTTATTTTTGCAGTGCAGGATGCAAATTGTTATTCTGTTGTGTTTACACTTCATGCACTATTTAATTTGCTGTAATGATTTGGGTTACACAATGACCTCCTAACCTGGTGAGAACCAGTAAAATTCAATTTTAGTGATACATTATGGGTTAAATGTTCCACAGTTCGACATAGTGGGAATTTCGAGAAGACTCACAAGACTCTTCACGCACAAGAATTTATGGTTGTAAAGTTATTATCAGTCTAATAATCTGCAGGTTCCGATTTCTATGAATGATAGTAGAATCTCATCGGTGGGCATTATTTGATCTTTTCTGATCATTCCTGCAATAAATGATCAAGAATTAATATTTCAGTAATTTTATCCTGGATAATCAGGAGTATGACTTGCAAGTTACAAAGGAGTGATTCCTCTTGAATTCCTGTTGTGCTAATTCTCTTCAGCTTACTAAATAAATTGGAGCAATAAAAGTGGCTTTTCTAATTGTAATTGAGCCGTTGTATAGAGTTAGTGAAGAGTAAAATTCAATTTTAGTGATACATTATGGGTTAAATGTTCCACAGTTCGACACAGTGGGAATTTCGAGAAGACTCACAAGACTCTTCACGCACAAGAATTTATGGTTGTAAGGATAGTAATAGTCCTCTATTGGATTAAAATTGCAATTGCTGTAAGTGCTGATGTAAAAAATAAGTATCATAGCATATCTAATGCACATTGAGCCAAACCACTGAAAAATAGCAACTTGCATTCTGCTTCACAAAAAATTATTACTTTCAAATTGGTGGTGCAGTCCCTTCTAGGTAACTTATTTAAAACCTGTAGTCTTTCCACCCTCTTCACCAATAACCAGTTCACCAGTTAAACCTTTTTTGTGATCCCTGTTTCCTGCTCTTCTTCCTTGTTCCAGTCTTTTCCTGTTTATATCATTATATTAGTGTTTCACTGGTTAGGATAAGTTTTGGTGGCATATGGGATACTCTGCTTCTGCATATTGTTGGTTGGTTGAGTAGGGTTGGCAGAGGAGCCTGAGGTACATCCACCTCCACGTAGTGGACGTTGGGTCGCTTGGCAAGCATTGTTGGCTGGAAGCTGCACAACCACTTAATTGTAATGAATCAGCCCCATTTTCCAGCCCCAGAGAGGTATCCCTTGCCCTCTCAGGGGCATATAGCTGGCATAGTGAGGATTGAATGTCATTTTTCATCACAAGTTACATCTCCTTACACAAAAATATGGTCAGTTGAATTGAAACAAATTAATAACATTATTGTTGTTTTCAGTCAAAATTTCCAAACTTGGAGGAAAAAATTCTCACAGAAGATATTATCCGATTTGGGAAAAAAGCTGTATCTGTAATGGCCATGTGGGAGGGCTACTTTTGCCCACTATTACATTTCGCTTTGAGAATAAAGTGTCAAAATGAGACACCCTATTGTACACTGTGTGAATGTGATTTTTATATTTAGTTTGACAGGCATTGGTTGACTGCTTAAATGAATACACAAGTGGTCTAACTGAACCATTATTCTTATACACCCTGAGAATGATAGTAGAGTTAGTCATTAAAATGTCAGCATCCGAGCTACTGACACAGTGGGAATTCCGAGAAGACTCACAAGAATTTATGATTGTAAGGATAGTAATAGTCCTCTATTGGATTAAAATTGCAATTGCTGTAAGTGCTGATGTAAAAGTATCATAGCATATCTAATGCATATTGAGCCAAACCACTGAAAAATAGCATAGCAACTTGCATTCTGCTTCACAAAAAATTATTGCTTTCAAATTGGTGGTGCAGTCCCTTCTGGGTAACTTATTTAAAACCTGTAGTACACAGATGTGCACACATGCTTCGGCATATGTGCATATCTGTGTAAAAATTTAATTGTTTCACATAAAATTTTTTTTAGGGCTAGATGCATATTTTTACTCCATTCTTAGTGTTCCGGCAGGTTGCAGGTAGAAAAATAATAAGTGGACTGTATAATGAATAGTTCATGATTCAATCATCAGAATCTGTATTTCTAATCAACAATCACAAAAAAAACACGAAAGAAATCACTGGTTCATACCCCTGGAGAAGTCCAGTCTCAGAGCATACCATTAATCCCAACACTTAAAGAGTATCTGCTAAAGTATTTTGATTATTGATGGCAGTATTATGATTCTTAGCTCTTGAAACTCATTATATACCTCAGGGTTTATGACCCATTGTTAATGATATCGAAGTGACAAAATCATGGATCTGCTTAGAGTACTAAAACAGATATTGGAATGGTGTGGCTTTGTTAGTGAAGAAAATATTTTATGGCTAATCAAAAGGTATTGTTGCATATTAATTTGTATTTGACACATCCATAACATTTGAAAAAAGTTGAGGTCATGCATGTTTGTGTCATTGAGTGTATGCTGAATAATTAAAGGTAGTAGTATATTGTGTTACTATTAGCTCTGCATTTTATAATGTTTCAAAACACTTTATTTATACATATTTTATTAATCTTACTTTGCTTTGTTTCAGGAACCAGATCATTTAACTCGTGCAGAACTCATGCTGCAAGAAGCTGCCAAGCTTGGGTGCCGGAGTTTTGTCACTCCAAATGATGTGGTGAATGGGATCTACAAGTTGAACTTGGCTTTCGTGGCCAACTTATTTAACAACCACCCAGGATTGGAGCAAACGGAGACAAGCTTGGAGGGCTTGGGCAACATCGAGGAAACCAGAGAGGAGAAAAGTAGGTGTCTACTTAGAAATCTAATCAGAGCTATTTTGAGTAATGTGACAATGGAATGCATTTGTAATAAATAATCAGGCATCATTGGCACAGCTCAAAATTTTAACATTTTTTGATATCCAAGTGACTTTAAACTGATTTGACTGTCATAAATGGTTGTATGTTTACCTAAATATACTGCAGATGCTAGTTAATAAGCTTTAACAGAGTGCACGTCTGCTTGGAAGCATCCACAGTTCCATCTCTAGTGTGTGGAAGAGAGAAGCTTAGGGCAAATATCACAATTCGAGGAGTGAAATTGGAACAATTGGAGAACTTCACCTACCTTGGCAGCACTATAACTTGGGATGAAAGAAGCTCGATGGACATCAAGCGAAGAATAGTACAAGCTAAAGAAGCATTTATGAAGAAGAGACAACTACTGTGCTCAAAGAGCCTATGGTTGCAAACATGGAAGCGTTTCATCAAAACATTAGTATGGAGCAGAGACATGGAACATCGGGAAAGCAGACCAACAAAGAATTGAAGCCTTCAAAACATGGTGCTGGAGGAGAATGTTGAAGATTAGATGGACAGATAAAATGAGGAACAGAGAGAAGAGTAGATGAAGAAAGGACTATACAGAAGAGCAGATGAAGGAAAGGTCTCACGAGGAAGAGCAAGGGTCAAATATATAGGGCAAATAAAGAAGGATGTGAAAGAGGAAACATACCAGGGCATGAGGGAATTAACACTGAATAGGGCAGAATGGAGGGCTGCAGTAAAACCAATCCTAGGATTGAAATACTGATGATGATGAATATTTTGAGGTCGCATTTTTGTGTCGTTGGATTTTTTCATGTTTTAATTAATAAGAAAAAATACTTAACTTCATTTTAAAATCAAATGGCTTAAAATATTCACTCCAGAGATTATAAACTTTTGATCAAGACAATAAAAAAATTATAGGAAACTATCCTCTACCTCATTGTGTGTATGAGCAAATTTCTTTTGTCTTTTGAAGTGGTGCCTTGCTGCACATTGTTGTAATTTGTAAAGATTGTCTTTCTAAGGGCATACAGTTTCTTCAATTATGTAACGCAGATGACAGTCATGGCAAAAATTGACTTGTTATGGCAGTGTGACAAAAATCACTTACTATGGTAATATTCTCGCAATGAGGCATACGTGCTATTGTAGATGACCACTGTGTGTAGCCTTTGACTTTGTGGATATTTCTAATAATATGATAGAAACCTTGGATAATGCTTTCTCTCTCTTCTTCCTTTATATTTTCATTTGTTATAGATATTATTAAAGGCAAAGTAAAAGTATGATACCTCATGATGGTTCCTCATGCGGCCACATTCAAATATCCTTCTCCCATTTGCTTTCTTTTACTGGCAGTTGGCTACCCAAGTTGTAGTTTTCATTAGTGTGGATTGGTAATGAATTTGATGACTCCTTATTGGAGCAAGTCTGCATATGTATCTCTTATTGCTGATTTTAGATGTGTTAACATTTTCTGGTAACAAATCGTAATTTTACCTTTTCAGCTTATCGAAATTGGATGAATTCAATGGGAGTTGCACCACATGTTAACTGGCTTTATTCTGACTTGGCTGATGGTTTGATAATATTCCAGTTATATGATATTATTAAACCAGGAATAGTGAATTGGAATAAAGTGCATCGGTAAGTTTTAATTCCTATGGCTACTTATATAAGTAAGTAGCTGTCACATTTCTTAGCTAGTTGCTGTGCTTAGGGATTTTTTTTGAGATATTAACTCCCATAAATTTCTTTGTGGCCCTGTGGTTACACCTTCTTGAAATAAGGATAGATTTTTGAGCATTACTATTTTTGCGATGTATAATATGGAATATGGGGTTTATTGGTGGTGAGCTACTCTACAATGTGCAGAAACTTAATTGATAAAGGAATGGATAACCTCGTAAGTTTGTTATATTCATCATAAGATTTTCAATTTAGTCATGATTACCATGATCACGTATGCAAATTCTTGAATTTATGAAGGAATTCAGTCCTTTTGCATTAAATGGTTTGTGTTATTTTTTCCTGCTGGATGGAATTAAAAGCTGCTGTTTTTCTCAATTAATAAGCTGATAGGATTAAGTGATTTTAATGCCATTTTTAAGTGATAATTTACTGATATATTCTATGGATTTGGTATTTCCATAATTTCTCTTTGTACTAAATTTTAATGTTGATACAATTTAGAACAACCTATGCATGACAGCTAAATGTAAACTAATACAGTTCTTATCATAATTTCACAAATTCATCAGTGTATTCACACTGTACATGTTAGTTTCCTTGATAAAATACTGTTTTTAACTGCATATAAGATGCACTTTCATTCCAAACTTATGGTATGAAAAATCACCCCGGTTTGAAGGTTTGGTTTAGTAAACTAGCCGTCCACAGAAATGGGGGTGTATCGTATATGCTGTCAAATATGTTAAGGAAGTAAACTATTAGTGATAAATAATTAGAAGAAATCAAGTGTGCTGTTCTCTAGTTTCCTCTCATCTTGTGGATTGTAATCATTACTCTCGCTGAAACTAAATTTCCCAAAAATTTTAGAGTTTTACATATGGTAAATAATTTGCTCAGATGAAACGTCTTCTTCATCTTCATTAATTAATATCTGTAGCTAATTTTAGTGTCAGTCTTAACATTTATATCATCTTTACAAAAGGTATTGTCAAATATTAGCTTCTCCTGGCTGTATTCAAAAATCCTATCATCTCTACATTTTGTTTCGTACATCTCCAGTTTTTACTTAGGTGTAATCCAAATCCAAGACAAATGCAACAAAATGATGGAATATAATTTTCCAGGAGTGCATTTAAGTTAAAAGTATTCTGGGAAAATTTACCATTGAAGCTGCCATATTGTGATACTGCTCTTCCAGAGCCTCAAGGGGTTGAAGCATGTCAATGACTAGCAGTAAAATGTATAATGAATCTAAAGGCCAGTTTATAGAAAAAATTAGCATCAAATTAACTTAAGTACAAAAAAATTAAATTAATGCCCCTGGGACGTTAGTAAAAAAAAACAATTAGCATGGTCTGGGTGCCATCTATCCATCATTTTAGAACTAAATGCGAGTGCTGGGCATTTAGTATATTCCTCAGTATTCACTATCAGAAAGCTTCTAGGAATATTTTGTGACATACAGTGGACTTTTTGTTAGCACGTTTTTGTAGGGACACGAAATCTGAAGGGGGATCGGGTTGGTGTGGTGGCTAGAGTGCTGGCCTCCCATCCCGAGGGCCTGGGTTCATTTCTCGGTGGTGGCAGATTTTTCTGTGGCAAACCGGTCCCTACTTGAGTGCCTAGTGGAGGGTGTATCAGGTTCAGTACTCCATCCGTCGGATGGGACGTTAAGCCATGGTCCCCTTGGCATCTGTCATTAAGATTAGGCTAATGCTGATGCCGGGTTTCTCTCCACCCTTCCTCCATCACCTAAAATGTTCCTACCGTTACCCAATCACCCATCTATCCATTATGGCACAAATGACCTCAGCTGTCGGTCACCTCCCCTGAATAACTAACTTATGAAATCTGAATGTGGTAATTTGGTCCAGAACACAAGCAGGAAGCGTAGGGGCCTAGAAACAACTGTTAACTCATTCGCATCCTCTCTCTGAGATTTAAAGTGGCCACAAACACCACTGACTTTTGAGGTATTTAATCACAAATGTAGTTTCTAAATTGATGAATAGCAAAACTTGCAAATGAAGCCGTCAGATGGCAGCTGCTACAAATACAGATGACTGACCAAAAAGTTTTTTAAAAAATGTAAGATGGCAGCAGCATCAACCTACAAGGAACACAATGCGTTATGCGTACCGGTACGCTTCCGGTGATTGAGGCCGGATCCAGATCGCGTACCAGTACGTTTATGGATGCGGATGGGTTAATACCATGTTTAACGGAGGAGACTTTCCTAGCTTTGATAATTTTCACATGTGATTATTGATATATGTTTACTGGAGCTTAAGGGCTCTGGAATATAATCGTAAGTTCACCTAAGCCTCGCAAGGTAAACTATGAACCTGATATGTCTGCAATAAGGTTGCCGCAGTCCTACCATTTCTTAGATTTTTCAAGTGAACTTATAATTATAAGTTATAATTATAATTAGTATTTAATTTTCTAGTAAACTGGGATTTTGCAATCCAAATTATTTGTGTGTAATGAATATATGTATGGTGGGTCACAAATCGTAATTAATGAATTCTGTTTTCTTTGTTGAAAGAAATTACCCTATTTTAAACTCTCATCTAAGTTGCACTTAGCATATACGGTATATTTCCGCAGATAAGACAACCTTGAAATAAGATGGGGTGTAAATTTTCGTCAAATTTTTATAGTTTAAGCATATATCTGACCTTTTTAAATACATTGATTTGAAGTGAGTGTTTTGTTTTATTTTATAATGATTTTAATTTATATAAATTCAATCATTTTTTTTGTATCTGTCCTATAAGACTACCCCGGATTTTGGGGGCTTTTTTTAATGATTCAACTTATCGTCTTATCTGCTGAAATATACTGTAACTTTCTTATTTTTGTTTTACTGTTATGCCATGTGTATCTCGTTCCCAGAAAGATTAAGTCCCAATGAAGTCACATTCTCTGATTCCTTGCTCTTTTGCAGAAAATTCTCAAAACTAAGGAAATTCATGGAAAAACTTGAAAATTGTAACTATGCTGTTGAACTGGGGAAGCAGCTTAAATTTTCTTTAGTTGGGATTGCGGGTCAGGATCTCAACGATGGAAATGCGACACTCACACTCGGTGAGATATGATGAAAGTAGAATGTTGGTGTATTCCACATTGAAGTAGAATGGAAGTGTAATCAGTCCTAAACTTATTGAAGAGGAAGAGGTTATTGTTTCTCATTGTACACTGTGTAACTAACAATGAATATAAATGTATAAAAAAATGAATTGCATGTTAATACAGATATGTTTAACTTGTACTAGTATAAAACAAGGAATGATTTTACTTGATTTTAACTAAAAATTCTCTGTTACAGCTCTGATTTGGCAATTAATGAGAGCATATACATTGTCAATACTCACTCAGCTTGCAAACACAGGCAGTCCAATAGTTGAAAAAGAAATTGTACAGTGGGTCAATAATAAGTTGACCAAGGCAAGTAAATCAAGCAGTTTGAAAAGTTTTCAGGTAAGAATTCCAATTGTATGTTTGCTCATTGTTCTTAAAATGTATTGGTTAACTGTTGCTTCTGAGAAAGTGAGTTGTAAAAAAAAGCAATGTAGGTGTTGAGTCTACTATGATATAATTTGTGGTCATGTATCTTAGTAATGGATAATGTTTTTAAAAACGGCCATTATTTAATTTATTTGAACCTGAATGTGGTCTAATATGTAATTTGGCAGATAGAAAGGCGCCATTCAATCTTTGCTGGGATTACATTATTAAGTTGTTATCTCTGTTTTCAATGTGGTTCTGTTCTTTTTTTTAGGATTCATCCTTGGCTGATGCAAGAGTAATTCTTGATTTAATTGATTCAATCAAACCAGGAGCAATCAACTATGAACTAGTTAGAGATGGAGGTGCTGAAGAGGTAATTTTTGCCTTATGCATTGTATCAGTTCCAGTTTTAATTACTGTATGATACTTTTTGTGATGATATTTATAAATAGTGAGTACAGGGAGAAGGGCTTTCATGAAAAGAGAGAAAGAAAGTAGGCATTGTGGGAAAGCATTTTTGGGAGATTTTAGTTGTGTCCTATTTGAAGTATCCTTTATCCTTTTAAATCCTTATTTAAAGTTTCAACACTTAGAAATTTGGATTGCCTAGTAAATGATGTATTATTTTAGTATTTTACTATTGGTTTCAACCTACTTATTTTTCTTTGATAGTTTTAAATTTTGTCATTGTTGTCATCTCATTTAGATTAACCTGTTCTGATATGGGTTTGTCTTTGATCAAAACCTTGGGGTTTCAGAGTATTTTACACTGATTTTTCTATTTATGTTCAAAGGTTACTTTGTTTGGGGAAGACTGTGCGAGTCACCTAGAATTTAAGTTCTACATTATATTCTATTTTCCTAATTCAGTAGTTTTGGAATGTTTTACAATGGTTAATATGCCCATGCAAAGCTTTTAAGTACTGGTATCCATCGTTTAACATGAATTCGCATAACACAGTGTTTGCTATCACACAATCGGTCCTCAAAGATTTCTTTCAATTAGCATAACCAAATATCTGTCAATGCCAATGAGAGAGAGAGACAGAATTTGATGCTTTCACAACCTCGTTCTGTAGTGAAACAAGAAACAAAATTTATTCAAATTACATGGCGAGTGGGAAAGATTGTCGAAACAAGTGACATCTCAACGAGACGATACAGAGTGCTGCACCCTTTGGAATCCATGATTATGTACAAAATAATCAATCTGTGATGTCCTTCAAGTTTATCCTCCCAGATCAGCCTAGGGTAGTAGCGGCTTTCACTGCGGATGACCTTCGGATTATGGATGCAGATGGCCTTCACTTGACTTCGACATTCAACACATGACTTGAATTGTCCGAAGGTCATCTGCAGTAAAAGCCACCACTACCCTAGGCTGATCCGGGAGGCTATAGAGATCACCAAACATCCGGAAGATTACAACAAGGGGCGGCTACACGTTAGCAAATACCTAGAAAAGAATTTTCAAAGTTGATGATCTAAGAAAGATCGTTTTGACCAATCAGAGTCAACCTACGACCCTCATGCCCCTATATAAGATGGCCTAATTTGACGCATCGTCTATTCTGACCTGAAGATGCCAGCAGGATGGCATGAGACATCCTAACACGGAGGCACACTTGAAAGCCATTACCATAATGGGGGGCAATGATCATTTTGATCAAATTATGTCATATTATGCAATTGAAAGAAAGACCCTGAAGTGCCTTAAAAAATTAGGCTTCCACATTTCATCTCTTATTATACAGGAGTTACTTCCTCCTCATTAAATTCAATCCCAAAATCCCACTCTATTACTACTGCCTCTCCATGTCTAAATCCCTAATTCAAATGATTCCTTCTGTTTCCCATCCACCTTTCGCCCCTTCCCCTATTCTAACCTCTGGAAGCTTAGGCTAATCGAGGCTTTTTCCTAAACTACACAAATTAGATGACACTAGACACAAAAGTAAACAATGAAAGTGATAAGAATACTCAAAGTGAGGGATCAGGAAGGACACTACCGTATATTTGCCCAGTATCGAAGGGAAAGTCACCATTGTGTCTTATCTTAGCTTATTATTTTTTACTTATCACAGCAATATCAAATACTAATGTATGTAAATAGTTAAACTTAGGTTTGTCTAGATGTATAATTTTAATGATTTTTAACTTTTGCAACTGATTATATGTTGTAAAAATGAGTTTGTATATAAGATTTCACAGTCAATGGCTGAAAAGAAAATGAGCTAATTAAAAAATAACTTACCGAAGAGTCAATCCATTTTAAATCGACCAAACAAAGAACTTCCTCCAGTCCAGACATGCACTGGCATGTGCCATTCCACAAAAGAGGACATTCCATTAGTTGGGTACTATGAAGGTGATGTGAATTCATACACCATGATACAATATAATACAACAAACCTGGTTTCCCTAGGGCATGTATAGCAGGTCCACTCCATTGATACATAATCATCGAGAACTTACGGCAGTTGACGAGTTCATGCAATGGCCCCCACCTATTTCCACCTGGAAAACATTGTACCACCACACATTCCATTCCACCTCTTCTACAAGATATCAGTGACCCTATAAACGTTCTCTGCTCGTTTTCATACCATTCTTAACTTGATTACATCATTGTTTATAGAATATCTGCATTATTCAGGCCCATCGCCTGTGGCTCTCGAACGTTGTATTTTACACAAATTCCAATCTCTATATCTATCCAACCCCTGAAAAACACAACTCAATTCTTTTTTTTCTTGAAAGAACACCTTTAGAAATTGCTAAATCAGTACTCACCTGATTTTTAAAACCTGTTCCACATGGATTTTTTTAGCTCCGAAAAACAATTTTTTGCCAAATTTCTAAGGTTCTTGGGATATTTCCTCCGAGAAGGTAGGTTAAAATCTACATTTTACTTTTTAATCATACACTACTCACACGTGAGTATTAACACGAGAAAAATTAGCCTGTTAATTTAAGTCCAACCTGGTTTATTTATTGCCCCAAGTTACAAAAAAACAACATTTTGAACTTTGACTTAGAGCAGTTGAAGAAGCATTAAAACTTGCACAAAGTCGATGTTCAAGATCAATAACATCAAGTATAGGCTTTTTCCTTTCCATTGATACCTTTTTTATATTTGTACTAAGTAAAATAAGTTTGCTGGAGCTCGTACAAATTTAGCATAAAATGACATTTTTCAAGCATCCGAGTGATGTACTTTTGCCTATAACTAGGGGGCAAAATTTTTTCTGTGAATTTAGTCAATGGATTATGGGTCACAAGGGTAGGTACTACCTAAGAGCCGAATTTGGTTGAAATCTGAGATGGTGAGGCAACGACCATTTGTCGATTTAAAATGGAATGACCCCAAAGTAATATATGATCTTGTCCTTTCTCGGCTAATGATATTTATAAATAATTCTTGGGTTTCCAGCTGAGTAAGATTTTGCGTTGCTGACATTTTGACGGAGCAGATTGCTCTGAGGACGATGGAGGAGTATTCCGTCGAAACGTCACCAACGCAAAATTTTACTTGGTTGGAAACCTGAGAATTATTTAGAAAGACCCCAAAGTAATTTTTAATCAGAACTCAATAAATCCTTATCTTGAACTTATATTACAAATCTAGTTCTTTTAGAAATAAAAATGCTACCTATGCAAAATGGCAGTTGTTCTTCTATAGGAGGTTTTTTCTTTTGAAAGTATCAAAATATTTCAAATTCCCCATTGTAATATTCATAGTATTGTGTCATAGAGTGACAGAAGAGTGTGTTATGTGTAAGAATTATTATAAAACAAGTTTAATACTTGATATTGTGTGCTTAACAGAAAGTCATGTTGGAAATTCTATTATATCGTGTAAAATTGGCAAATAAGAATGTCTTTGAATGCATGCAACCCGCTCAACACGGTCTTCTGTTGGCGCAGTACGTTCAGGAACGTCAAAAGTTTAAGCCTTTGTAACTACCATTAATGTATTTGAAAAATTAAAAATTTTGGCCAAAAACATCATATATCATCATGCTGAATTAGAATATGCCAAAAACTTAACTTTGTCAATGGGAATGTTCACCAATTTTTCCCTAAGCATTTTAAGGGTTAATAATGATAATAAATATTTTCAATCTCAATAAATGTTAATAATATGTATTTATAACGTGAGAAAACATGCTAAGCACTTTACATGGAGCTATATGCATGTACTACAGTAAGCTGTGAAAATGAATGATCAAGTCTCCTGTACTGGCCATAATAATTCTGTGGATTTAATCTTTTTCCAGGATAATTTGGCTAATGCAAAGTATGCCATTTCAATGGCACGTAAAACTGGAGCCACAGTCTATGCCCTCCCTGAAGACATCACTGAGGTGAAGCCTAAAATGATCATGACTGTGTTTGCTTGCCTAATGGCCATGGATTATATTCCTAATATGGATGTGAAAAAGTCATGAGGTTTTCATATTAAATCATGTTTTAATTATCATTTGGAGCTTATCATTTTATATTTGTTTACGATTACTGTTAAACAAGGTTAGCTTTTTTGTGCAATTGTAACAGTTAACTTCATTTGAGGAAGGTGATTATTTTCCAGGATAAATAACTACCAAAATGATACTAGAGTTAGAGTTGTTTTTACATTCCATAATATTTTATGTTTTAAATTTTGAAATATAATATTTTGGCGATTTAAAAAAGGGTATCTATCACAGTTCTGTTCATCATACTGGGAATCATTGAACTGAATTGGTTGAAATATGCAGAGGAGCACCAAAAGCCCTTTAAAGTAACTTTTATGAGAATTATTTACTTGTAGATTGATACTACTCTGATAAATGTTTGACGCTTAAGTTTGATCAAACTTCCACCGCTGAAATTTATAGCATAAAATGTTTAGTTGAAGTGGTGGAATTGATTATTCTTAGTGATGTCCCTAGAGGGTATGATATGTGATAAAGGAAATGGCACTGATTGGAATGGGTGGGTTTGTTTCGGATTGGTTTCTTATTTAGAGCTACACATTTACCAGAAGAATGGGAACTTATAAGTATGTACATTTTTTGCCAATCCATACAGTTTTGTAAAATAATATTTTTTTCTCATGGGAAATGTTATCCACTGTGTGTTGCATTCAGTTAATTTTTACAAGTATATGTGCACAATCAATTAAAAATCCATTATGGCGATGAAAATGACAAACCCTGGCTTCTGCCACCTAGCTTTGTGATTTCATATTTTCTGTCAATTTATGGAAAGGTGATATATTTATTATGGTAATGTTTGGTTATATACATACCGTCCAAAATTATTATGTATGTTTTTTTTGAATAAAAATACAGTAAGACGCCTTTCGGAATTTTGTATTTTATATGTGGTACATTATGTATTACCAAATGCCAAACAAAATATAGAAAAGGTCACTCATGTTCTAATTATTGCAATACTGTTGGGAAATTTAGTAATAACCATTAAGATCAAGGCTGTTGTTCATGATAGAATTTCTTGTACAGTATCGTTTGCAAAGATCAAATCAAATGATATACAGTTGAGCACCCTTAATCCGGGAATCCCTAATCCGGGAACACCCATAATCCAGCAATTTTGCCACAACCACCTACCCGGTACTTTGTGGTAAATGTCGAAACTTTTTTACAGAAACATTGCTTCATAACCTGCCGAGATATTATCCCATTAATAACGTTAATTTTCCAATTGCGAGAATCGGAATAATTTAAACATATTAATTTCTGGTACTTCGTGTACACTGGAACTATTCAGCAACTTGAACTAAACATATAAAATTGAAGACATCGCCGAGACAGACTAGTTTACAGATCAGCCACTTTCATTGGCGCGTGCATTTTTGATTGACCACTGGACGTAATTTGATAAAATTATTTGTTATCTGCTTATGTTTCTCCCTAACCATTTGTAATCTATACAGTTGTGGCAAAAGCAGATGAGTGAGCATCAGCACAAAACGTTAACGATTGCAGAAGAAGTGCAAGTTGTGAAAAAGCTTGACTCCGTTACATCGACCGGTAAATCGTTTGTCTGAAACATACAGCGTGGGATCCTCGACAGTATAACTATATAACACATTAATAAGCAGAAAGAGAAAATCCTAAAAATTTTACAGCTAAAGTGACACGAAGAAATGGGCAACAGAGAGAAAAACTATGAAAGATGATTTAAGTGTTGATTTTACATCGCGTGGTTAATTTGATTGCGTCGAAGTGAAGGGCTTAGGTAGTATTTCCGGCCAAATGCTAATGAAGCAGACTAAACTATTTCAGAAACAGATATAATCTAAAAGACATTATGTGTGAAAGTTTACGTGCATGGAATAGTATTTTACAGTCAGTCCTAAAACACGCGTGGTTTAAATTGTGGCCTGCTTTGAGGCTTGATGTAGACGAAATTAGTGGGGATTTCAAACGCTTTCATGTTTCTGAGGATAAACCTATGATGATGGTGTTGGTTGACTGAGCAAACAGCATCCATAACCAATAATTAAAGGAAATGGAATTGGTAAATTCAGAGGAATGGATAGCTGGCGACCACGGTAGGGCTCACCACACAACATTTCACCGATGATGAAATCACTGAAATGGTAATTCATAACAATAAATATCAGTGGGGATGAAGATGAAGAGTCTGAAATTGTTGAAGGAAGACTACAATTAATGATGATCTTTATAGAATCATCCGGTCTGGGCACCCGCGACGTAGTGATGAGCGGCCGTACACACGACACCCACGAGTTGACTTTGCGCTGAATCAGCTGACAACAAATCAAGCATGGCGGAAATATGTTGCGCGAAGCACAGCATAAGAAATGTCAAATTTTATATACCCTTTTCCAATAATAATATTACACTTTTAAATGTGCAGTAATATGATGAAGACTATGCATACCTGCCATTATTTTCACTTACTGCGCAACTTTGGTACTTTTCAGTTGTAATGACTTTGTGAATTAAGAAAGCCATTTCTTTCCGATTATTCTCAGTGAATCTTTTAATAATTATGTAGATGGCAAACGAATATATTTTGTCATAAATAATTGACTCCTTTCAATGAAAACATCCCGTACATCAAAAATAGACCAGTTGCCATGCATGACCCATAGTCCGGCAAAATCCCTAATCCGGCATCACTTCGGTCCTGACTGTGCTGGATTAAAGATGCTCAACTGTACCAAAAGCTTAATTGAAAAAATTTTTAACTAAAAATTTTATGTCTCTGATGAACACGTGATAACTTTGGGGGATCTACTTTATTTACATTTGCATAAATTTCAAACACCATTTAGGACCCAAGGTAATGTGTGCTTCATTACTTTAATATTGCAGCTTACAGTAAAGTTTTGTGTCCGAGCATAATTTTATTTTTCCACTGAAAGGCGTTTCTGTATTTTTTGTTCATGCACATTTTTTTGTATTTCATGTGGTAGGGTTCCTTTACAGTATTGGGTTTCACATTTTATATGCCAGTGAAATTGTAAAAATAATTGCATCCTGCACAACAGCTTTAAGATACAGGTGTCTCAAAAGCTTATGGCCCCAGGTTAAGCAGTAAATAATGTCATCATACAGGTTGGTTGCATGATAGTGGTTGGTTGTAGGAGTGGAGTGTGTTATTAGTAGTTAAATGCTAGCTCATGGATCATATGATGGCCTAAAGAGCAAGGTCTTTTGAACAAGAGGACATCTGCGGGTCAAATTGGCTACTGTCTTATGTCTGTAAACAGTCACAGTGACTTTTCTCTTCCATGCCACAACCAGTCCCTGGAATAGATCCTTCAGGTCCTGAAATTTTTCTCTGTGCAGAGGTGTAAGTTTTTGTAGGAGTATAAATAAGTACCGTTTTGTTTGAACTGCACATAACATTAAGATCTTGGTATTTTAACCTGCCATATTTGGGAATGTGGAATATTTTATGTATTTTTTATAAGTTCTCTTTGTCTAGGATATCATTTTTATAGTAATATTGGCTGTTTGAATTTTCTGTGTGCCCTGAAATATTTAAAAATTATTTATTTCGTAAAAATGAAAACTGTCTTGCAATATCTCATTGGATGTACAGTCCGACAGGTATGTAGTGCCTGTATCCTTTAAGTATGGGTGGTTCCCAGGTATGATAATCCGTTGACATGTTGTGTGTACATTTGTCTTATATGCATGTTTATAATACCCTAGTCAAGCCTTGTATTAGTGGCTTTAGGTTTTAACCCCTGAATATCAATATTACGTTGAAATATGCTGGAAGTGTTTATTCAAGTGCCTTTTTGTGGTCAAAATTTGTAAAAGGGGTGAAATTTTTTGTATGAGTGACATCTGTTTGCAACATTCAACCGCATTTTGGCTGTTGTAAGGTTTATACAATTTACTCTTATTTTATTACTCTCCATTGTCAATTAAAGTCATAACCTGAAGAGGCATTTATTTACAAGGAATGGAGATTATTGGCATTGTGATACTTTTGGATCCATTTTGTAACAGTGTTTTGTAATCTTTTGTACCGACCTCAGAATTAAAGAGACAGTTTTGAACCTCTCCTGAGTTATTTTCATGAATTTACATAATACTTTGTAATGTTATATTTCATGAATTTTGGTATTGTTTAAATTGCACTGCTGAGTGAGAAATGTCTTCAATAACTGTTAGGACCAAGTTAAGATCTCCCATGACATATCAATAGTTTACTAAATATTGGCAAGACTCTTGGTTATACAGTAGTATGTAGTAGCAATGTATGCTAGTAGGAAATAAGATGACGAAATTATTTTTGTTACTGGGTACCTATCGTATATTCTAATGTACCAGTATCTTTGATAATCCACTAGCTATACCTGTTGTTGGTTGGACATATGGTAAAACTGATAGTAAAAACTTGCACTTTGGAAAGATAATCTCAGCAGTACAATTTCCATTTGTTGCTGTAAAAGACAGATTACATCAGTTTTTATCAGTTACTCAGCATGTAGAACCTACAAGAATGTACTTAGGAAATTCAACTGTTTCCCATGATCCATGTATTCCTTACATTTTATGAGGATGGTTTTATATTATAGAGTCAGTGGGTACAAGTGCATTGTTATATTGTGGCCCCCACCCTGACATAGATGTGTGAATTTCACACACCAATGGCTTAGTATGTAGCATCAGACAGAAGGTATAGTATCATCCTGTAACTCCCCCACAGAAAGAATATCTGCCTTTGTGGTTTACCACCTCCAGCCACATGCCCAATCCTTACCCTCTTTGGTTAAGGACATACCATTTCCTCCAACATCTCAACTCTACCTCCCTACCACTGGAAACACAAATCACAATGGCCACAATAGATATCACCTCCCTCTACACCTCTATCCCACACCCTGATGGCCTTTTCTCCCTCCGTACTTCCTCTCCAAGCGTCCAACTCCACATGCACCTATCACAACTTCCTTATTGATCTCTCCAAAATCATACTTACTCATAACTCTTTCCCTTCAATGGAAACTTCAAGAGTAGGGGGCAGGAAATCAAGATCAAGGGAGTAAACTTCCAAAAAACTGGTGACCAGAGGATCAAGGGCGGGGATCGCGTTGGTGTGGTGGCTAGAGTTCTGGCCTCCCATCCCGAGGGCCTGGGTTCAATTCCCGGCAGTGGCGGATTTTTCTGTGGAAAACCGGTCCCCACTTGAGTGCCTAGTGGAGGGCATTTCAAGTACAGTACTCCGTCCGTCGGATGGGACGTTAAGCCGTGGTCCCCTTGGCGCCTTTTGTTAAGAGTAGGCTAATGCCGACGCCGGGTTTCTCTCCACCCTTCCTCCGTTCCCTGAAAACTCCTACCATTACCCAATTACCCACCTATCCTATATGGCGCAAATGACCTCAGCTGTCGGTCGCCTCCCCTAAATAACCAACCAAATAACCAGGATCAAGGGCTAATTTTCGGACTTCGGAGATGGTGGTTGGGAACAGGCTCTGAATAGAAGAGGGATAGGTTGGAAGGAACTAGGTCATAATCGTGAATAATACCTATACCTAAGTTATTTTATTTTGAGTGATGTCGATATTCCACCACGTTAACTTGCACAGTACTGCTACGAGCAAAGCAGATTATTATCATGTTAGCATAAAAATTCTCTGTTACAGCTCTGATTTGGCAATTAATGAGAGCATATGCATTGTCAATACTCACTCAGCTTGCAAACACAGGCAGTCCAATAGTTGAAAAAGAAATTGTACAGTGGGTCAATAATAAGTTGACCAAGGCAGGTAAATCAAGCAGTTTGAAAAGTTTTCAGGTAAGAATTCCAATTGTATGTTTGGTCATTGTTCTTAAAATGTATTGGTTAGCTGTTGCTTCTGAGAAAGTGATTTGTAAAAAAAGCAATGTAGGTGTTAAGTCTATTGTGATATAATTTGTGGTCATGTATCTTAGTAATGGATAATGTTTTTAAAAACGGCCATTATTTAATTTATTTGAACCTGAATGAGGTCTAATATGTAATTTGGCAGATAGAAAGGTGCCATTCAATCTTAGCTGGGATTACATTATTAAGTTGTTATCTCTGTTTTCAGTGTAGTTCTGTTCTTTTTTTTAGGATTCATCCTTGGCTGATGCAAGAGTAATTCTTGATTTAATTGATTCAATCAAACCAGGAGCAATCAACTATGAACTAGTTAAAGATGGAGGTGCTGAAGAGGTAATTTTTGCCTTATGCATTGTATCAGTTCCAGTTTAAATTACTGTATGATACTTTTTGTGATGATATTTATAAATAGTGAGTACAGGGAGAAGGGCTTTCATGAAAAGAGAGAAAGAAAGTAGGCATTGTGGGAAAGCATTTTTGGGAGATTTTAGTTGTGTCCTATTTAAAGTATCCTTTATCCTTTTAAATCCTTATTTAAAGTTTCAACACTTAGAAATTTGGACTGCCTAGTAAATGGTGTATTATTTTAGTATTTTACTATTGGTTTCAACCTACTTATTTTTCTTTGATAGTTTTAAATTTTGTCATTGTTGTCATCTCATTTAGATTAACCTGTTCTGATATGGGTTTGTCTTTGATCAAAACCTCAGGGTTTCAGAGTATTTTACACTGATTTTTCTATTTATGTTCAAAGGTTACTTTGTTTGGGGAAGACTGTGCGGGTCACCTAGAATTTAAGATCTACATTATATTCTATTTTCCTAATTAAGTAGTTTTGGAATGTCTTACAATGGTTAATATGCCCATGCAAAGCTTTTAAGTACTGGTATCCATCGTTTAACATGAATTCGCATAACAGTGTTCGCTATCACACAATCGGTCCTCAAAGATTTCTTTCAATTAGCATAACCAAATATCTGTCAATACCAATGAGAGAGAGACAGAATTTGATGCTTTCACAACCTCGTTCTGTAGTGAAACAACAAACAAATTTTATTCAAATTACATGGCGAGTGGGATAGCTTGTCGAAACAAGTGACACCTCAACGAGACAATACAGATTGCTGCACCCTTTGGAATCCATGATTATGTACAAAATAATCAATCTGTTATGTCCTTCAAGTTTATCCTCCCAGATCAGCCTAGGGTAGTAGCGGCTTTCACTGCGGATGACCTTCGGATTATGGATGCAGATGGCCTTCACTTGACTTCGACATTCAACACATGACTTGAATTGTCCGAAGGTCATCTGCAGTGAAAGCCACCACTACCCTAGGCTGATCCGGGAGGCTATAGAGATCACCAAACATCCGGAAGATTACAACAAAGGGCGGCTACACGTTAGCAAACACCTAGAAAAGAATTTTCAAAGTTGATGACCTAAGAAAGATCGTTTTGACCAATCAGAGTCAACCTACGACCCTCAAGCCCCTATATAAGATGGCCTAATTTGACACATCGTGCCATGTTGCTATTTTTATGACTGGCCCAGTCATTTTATCACTGGCCCAGTCATTTTATCACTGGCCCAGTCATTTTATCACTGGCCCTGTCATTTTATCACTGGCCCTGTCATTTTATCACTGTCCCAGTCATTTTATGACTGGCCCAGACATTTTATGACTGGCCCTGTCATTTTATCACTGGACCTGTCATTTTGTCATTGGCCCAGTCATTTTATGACTGGCAGAGTCATTTTATCACTGGCCCAGTCATTTTATCACTGGCCCTGTCATTTTATGACTGGCCCACTGATTTTATCACTGGCTTTGTCATTTTATCACTGGCTTAGTCATTTTATCACTGGCCCTGTCATTTTTTCACTGGCCCTGTCATTTTATTACTGGTTCAGTCATTTTAACACGCCCTGTCATTTTATGACTAACCCAGTCATTTTATCACTGGCCCTGTCATTTTATGACTGGCCCTGTCATTTTATGACTGGCCCAGTCATTTTATGACTGGCCCAGACATTTTATCACTGGACCTGTCTTTTTGTCATTGGCCCAGTCATTTTATCACTGGCCCAGTCATTATATGACTGGCCCTGTCATTTCATGACTGGCCCAGTCATTTTATGACTGGCAGAGTCATTTTATCACTGGCCCTGTCATTAATGACTGGCCCTGTCATTAATGACCGGCCCAGTCATTTTATCACTGGCCCTGTCATTTTATGACTGGTTCTGTCATTTTATGATTGGCCCTGTCATTTTATCACTGGACCTCTCTTTTTGTCATTGGCCCAGTCATTTTATCACTGGCCCAGTCATTATATGACTGGCCCTGTCATTTTATGACTGGCACAGTCATTTTATGACTGACAGAGTCATTTTATCACTGGCCCTGTCATTAATGACTGGCCCTGTCATTAATGACTGGCCCAGTCATTTTATCACTGGCCCTGTCATTTTATAACTGGTTCTGTCATTTTATGACTGGCCCTGTCATTCTATCACAGGCCCTGTCATTTTTTCACTGGCCCTGTCATTTTATTACTGGTTATGTCATTTTATCACGCCCTGTCATTTTATGACTACCCCCCTCATTTTATCACTGGCCCTGTCATTTTATGACTGGCTTTGTCATTTTATGACTGGCCCAGTCATTTTATGACTGGCCGAGTCATTTTATCACTGGCCCAGTCATTTTATGACTGGCCCAGTAATTTTATCACTGGCCCAGTAATTTTATCACTTGCCCTGTCATTAATGACTGGCCCTGTCATTAATGACTAGCCCAGTCATTTTATCACTGGCATTGTCATTTTATGACTGGTTCTTTCATTTTATGACTGGCCCAGTCATTTATCACTGGCCCTGTCATTAATGACTGGCCCTGTCATTAATGACTGGCCCAGTCATTTAATTACTGGCCCTATCATTTTATGACTGGTTCTGTCATTTTATGACTGGCCCAGACATTTTATCACTGGCCCAGTCATTTCATTACTAGCCCAGTCATTTTATCACTAGCCCGGTCATTTTATCACTGGCCCAGACATTTTATCACTGGCCCAGTCATTTTATTACTAGCCCAGTCATTTTATCACTAGCCCGGTCATTTTATCACTGGCCCAGTCATTTTATGACTGGCAGAGTCATTTTATCACTAGCCCGGTCATTTTATCACTGGCCCAGACATTTTATCACTGGCCCAGTCATTTTATTACTAGCCCAGTCATTTTATCACTAGCCCGGTCATTTTATCACTGGCCCAGTCATTTTATGACTGGCAGAGTCATTTTATCACTAGCCCGGTCATTTTATCACTGGCCCAGACATTTTATCACTGGCCCAGTCATTTTATTACTAGCCCAGTCATTTTGTCACTAGCCCGGTCATTTTATCACTGGCCCAGTCATTTTATCCCTGGCCCAGTCATTTTATGACTGGCCCTGTCATTTTATCACTGGACCTCACTTTTTGTCATTGGCACAGTCATTTTATGACTGGCCCAGTCATTTTATGACTGGCCCAGTCATTTTATCACTGGTTTAGTCATTTAGTACTGGCTTAGGCATTTTATCACTGGCCCAGTCATTTTATGACTGGCTCAGTCATTTTATCACTGGCCCTGTCATTAATGACTGGCCCAGTCATTTTATCAGTGGCCCTGTCATTTTATCACTGGTTCTGTCATTTTATGACTGACCCAGTCATTTTATTACTGGCCCAGTCATTTTATCACTGGCCCTGTTATCTTATAACTGGCAGAGTCATTTTATCACTGGCCCAGTCATTTTATCACTGGCACAGTCATTTTATGACTGGCAGAGTCATTTTATCACTAGCCCGGTCATTTTATCACTGGCCCAGACATTTTATCACTGGCCCAGTCATTTTATTACTAGCCCAGTCATTTTGTCACTAGCCCGGTCATTTTATCACTGGCCCAGTCATTTTATCCCTGGCCCAGTCATTTTATGACTGGCCCTGTCATTTTATCACTGGACCTCACTTTTTGTCATTGGCACAGTCATTTTATGACTGGCCCAGTCATTTTATCACTGGTTTAGTCATTTAGTACTGGCTTAGGCATTTTATCACTGGCCCAGTCATTTTATGACTGGCTCAGTCATTTTATCACTGGCCCTGTCATAAATGACTGGCCCAGTCATTTTATCACTGTCCCTGTCATTTTATGACTGGTTCTGTCATTTTATGACTGGCCAAGTATTTTTATGACTGGCAGAGTCATTTTATCTCTGGCCCTGTCATTAATGACTGGCCCAGTCATTTTATCATGGGCCCTGTCATTTTATGACTGGTTCTGTCATTTTATGACTGGTTCTGTCATTTTATGACTGGCCAAGTCATTTTTTGACTGGCAGAGTCATTTTATCACTGGCACTGTCATTAATGACTGGCCCTGTCATTAATGACTGACACAGTCATTTAATCACTGGCCCTGTCATTAATGACTGGCCCTGTCATTAATGATTGGCCCAGTCATTTTATCACTGGCCCTGTCATTTTATGACTGGTTCTGTCATTTTATGACTGGCCAAGTCATTTTATGACTGACATAATCATTTTATCACTGGCCCTTTCATTAATGACTGGCCCTGTCATTAATGACTGGCCCAGTCATTTTATCACTGGCCCTGTCATTTTATGACTGGTTCTGTCATTTTATGACTGGCCAAGTCATTTCATGACTGGCAGAGTAATTTTATCACTGGCCCTGTCATTAATGACTGACCCTGTCATTAATGACTAGCCCAGTCATTTTATCACTGGCCCTGTCATTAATGACTTTTATCACTGGCCATGTCATTAATGACTGGCCCTGTCATTAATGACTGGCGCAGTCATTTTATCACTGGCCCTGTCATTAATGACTGGCACTGTCATTAATGACTGGCCCAGTCATTTTATCACTGGCCCTGTCATTTGATGACTGGTTCTGTCATTTTATGACTGGCCAAGTCATTTTATGACTGGCAGAGTCATTTTATCACATTCCCTGTCATTAATGACTATTTTATGACTCTACCAGTCATAAAATGACTAGGCCAGTCATAAAATGACAGAACCAGTCATAAAATGATAGGGCCAGTGATAAAATAACTGGGCCAGTCATTAGTGACAGGGCCAGTGATTAATGACAGGGCCAGTGATAAAATGACTCTGCCAGTCATAAAATGACTTGGCCAGTCATAAAATGACAGAACCAGTCATAAAATTACAGGGCCAGTGATAAAACGACTGGGCCAGTCATTAATGACAGGGCCAGTCATTAAGGACAGGGCCAGTGATAAAATGACTGGGCCAGTCATTAATGACAGGGCCAGTCATTAATGACAGGGCCAGTGATAAAATGACTCTGCCAGTCATAAAATGACTTGGCCAGTCATAAAATGACAGAACCAGTCTTAAAATGACAGGGCCAGTGATAAAATGACTGGGCCAGTCATTAATGACAGAACTAGTCATAAAATGACAGGGCCAGTGATAAAATGACTGGGCTAGTCATTAATGACAGGGCCAGTCATTAATGACAGGGCCAGTGATAAAATGACTGGGCCAGTCATAAATGACAGGGCCAGTCATTAATGACAGGGCCAGTGATAAAATGACTCTACCAGGCATAAAATGACTTAGCCAATCATAAAATGACAGAACCAGTCATAAAATGACAGGGCCAGTGATAAAATGACTGTGCTAGTCATTAATGATAGGGCCAGTCAATTATGACAGGGCCAGTCATTAATGACAGGGCCAGTGATAAAATGACTGGGCCAGTCATTAATGACAGGGCCAGTCATTAATGACAGGGCCTGTGAAAAAATGACTTAGCCAGTCATAAAATGACAGGGCCAGTGATAAAATGACTGGCCCGGTCATTAATGACTTGCCCAGTCATTTTATCACTGGCCCTGACATTAATGACTGGCCCATTAATAATGATTTGCCCTGTCATTTTATTACTGGCCCTGTCATTTTATGATTGGTTTTGTAATTTTATGACTGGCCAAGTCATTTTATGACTGGCAGAGTCTTTTTATCACTGGCCCTGTCATTAATGACTGGCCCAGTCATTTTATCACTGGCCCTGTCGTTATTGACTGGCCCTGTCATTAATGACTGGCGCAGTCATTTTATCACTGGACCGGTCATTTTATGACTGGTTCTGTCATTTTATGGCTGGCCAAGTCATTTTATGACTGGCAGAGTCATTTTATCACTGGCCCTGTCATTAATGACTGGCTCTGTCATTAATGACAGGCCCAGTCATTTTATCACTGGCCCTGTCATTTTATGACTAGTTCTGTCATTAATGACTGGCCCAGTCATTTTATCAGTGGCCCTGTCATTTTATGACTGGTTCTGTCATTTTATGACTTGCCAAGTCATTTTATGACTGGTTCTGTCATTTTATGACTTGCCAAGTCATTTTATGACTGGCAGAGTCATTTTATCAAATGCCCTGTCATTATTGACTGGCCCTGTCATTAATGACTGGCCCAGTCATTTTATCACTGGCCCTGTCATTTTATGACTGGCCCTGTCATTTTATGATTGGTTCTGTCATTTTATTACTGGCCAAGTCATTTTATGACTGGCAGTCATTTATCACTGGCCCTGTCATTAATGACTGGCCCTGTCATTAATGACTTGCCCAGTCATTTTATCACTGGCCCTGTCATTTTAGACTGGTTCTGTCATTTTATGACTGGCTAAGTCATTTTATGACTGGCAGAGTCATTTTATCACTGGCCCTGTCATTAATGACTGGCCCAGTCATTAATGACTGGCCCAGTCATTTTATCACTGGCCAAGTCATTTTATGACTGGCAGAGTCATTTTATCACTGGCCCTGTCATTAATGACTGTCCCAGTCATTTTATGACTGGCAGAGTCATTTTATCACATTCCCTGTCATTAATGACTATTTTATGACTCTACCAGTCATAAAATGACTAGGCCAGTCATAAAATGACAGAGCCAGTCATAAAATGATAGGGCCAGTGATAAAATAACTGGGCCAGTCATTAGTGACAGGGCCAGTGATTAATGACAGGGCCAGTGATAAAATGACTCTGCCAGTCATAAAATGACTTGGCTGGTCATAAAATGACAGAACCAGTCATAAAATTACAGGGCCAGTGATAAAACGACTGGGCCAGTCATTAATGACAGGGCCAGTCATTAATGACAGGGCCAGTGATAAAATGACTGGGCCAGTCATTAATGACAGGGCCAGTCATTAATGACAGGGCCAGTGATAAAATGACTCTGCCAGTCATAAAATGACTTGGCCAGTCATAAAATGACAGAACCAGTCATAAAATGACAGGGCCAGTGATAAAATGACTGGGCCAGTCATTAATGACAGAACCAGTCATAAAATGACAGGGCCAGTGATAAAATGACTGGGCTAGTCATTAATGACAGGGCCAGTCATTAATGACAGGGCCAGTGATAAAATGACTGGGCCAGTCATAAATGACAGGGCCAGTCATTAATGACAGGGCCAGTGATAAAATGACTCTACCAGGCATAAAATGACTTAGCCAATCATAAAATGACAGAACCAGTCATAAAATGACAGGGCCAGTGATAAAATGACTGGGCTAGTCATTAATGATAGGGCCAGTCAATTATGACAGGGCCAGTCATTAATGACAGGGCCAGTGATAAAATGACTGGGCCAGTCATTAATGACAGGGCCAGTCATTAATGACAGGGCCAGTGATAAAATGACTGGGCCAGTCATTAATGACAGGGCCAGTCATTAATGACAGGGCCAGTGAAAAAATGACTTAGCCAGTCATAAAATGACAGGGCCAGTGATAAAATGACTGGCCCGGTCATTAATGACTTGCCCAGTCATTTTATCATTGGCCCTGACATTAATGACTGGCCCATTCATTAATGATTGGCCCAGTCATTTTATCACTGGCCCTGTCATTTTATGACTGGTTTTGTAATTTTATGACTGGCCAAGTCATTTTATGACTGGCAGAGTCTTTTTATCACGCGCCCTGTCATTAATGACTGGCCCTGTCATTAATGACTGGCCCAGTCATTTTATCACTGGCCCTGTCATTATTGACTGGCCCTGTCATTATTGACTGGCCCAGTCATTTTATCACTGGCCCTGTCATTTTATGACTGGTGCTGTCATTTTATGGCTGGCCAAGTCATTTTATGACTGGAAGAGTCATTTTATCACTGGCCCTGTCATTAATGACTGGCCCTTTCATTAATGACAGGCCCAGTCATTTTATCACTGGCCCTGTCATTTTATGACTGGTTCTGTCATTAATGACTGGCCCAGTCATTTTATCACTGGCCCTGTCATTTTATGACTGGTTCTGTCATTTTATGGCTGGCCAAGTCATTTTATGACTGGCAGAGTCATTTTATCACTGGCCCTGTCATTAATGACTGGCCCTTTCATTAATGACTGGCCCTTTCATTAATGACAGGCCCAGTCATTTTATCACTGGCCCTGTCATTTTATGACTGGTTCTGTCATTATTGACTGGCCCAGTCATTTTATCACTGGCCCTGTCATTTTAGACTGGTTCTGTCATTTTATGACTGGCCAAGTCATTTTATGACTGGCAGAGTCATTTTATCACTGGCCCTGTCATTAATGACTGGCCCAGTCATTAATGACTGGCCCAGTCATTTTATCACTGGCCAAGTCATTTTATGACTGGCAGAGTCATTTTATCACTGGCCCTGTCATTAATGACTCTCCCATTCATTTTATCACTGGCCCTGTCATTAATGACTGTCCCTGTCATTAATGACTGGTCCGGTCATTTTATCACTGGCCCTGTCATTTTATGACTGGCTAAGTCATTTTTTCACTGGCCCTGTCATTAATGACTGGCCATATCATTAATGACTAGCCCAGTCATTCTATCACTGGCCCTGTCATTTTATGACTGGTTCTGTCATTTTATGATTGGCTAAGTCATTTTATGACTGGTAGAGTCATTTTATCACTGGCCCTGTCATTAATGACTGGCCCTGTCATTTATGACTGGGCCAGTCATTTTAACACAGGGCCTGTCATTAATGACTGGCCCTGTCATTAATGACTAGCCCAGTCATTTTATCACTGGCCCTGTCATTTTATGACTGGTTCTGTCATTTTATGACTGGCCAAGTCATTTTATGACTGGCAGAGTCATTTTATCACTGGCCCTGTCATTAATGACTGGCCCTGTCATTAATGATTGGCCCTGTCATTAATGACTGGCCCAGTTATTTTATCACTGACCCTATCATTTTATGACTGGTTCTGTCATTTTATAACTAGCCAAGTCATTTTATGACTGGTAGAGTCATAAAATAGTCATTAATGACAGGGACAGTGATAAAATGACTCTGCCAGTCATAAAAAGACTTGGCCAGTCATAAAATGACAGAACCAGTCATAAAATGACAGGGCCAGTGATAAAATGACTGGGCCAGTCATTAATGACAGGGCCAGTCATTAATGACAGGGCCAGTGATAAAATGACTGGGCCTGTCATTAATGACACGGCCAGTGATAAAAGTCATTAATGACAGGGCCAGTGATAAATGACTGGGCCAGTCATTAATGTCAGGGTCAGTCATTAATGACAGGGCCAGTGATAAACTGACTCTGCCAGTCATGAAATGACTTGGCCAGTCATAAGTTGACAGAACCAGTCATAAAATGACAGGGCCAGTGATAAAATGACTGGGCCAGTCATTAATGACAGGGCCAGTCATTAATGACAGGGCCAGTGATAAAATGACAGGGCCAGTCATTAATGACAGGGCCAGTGATAAAATGACAGGGCCAGTCATTAATGACAGGGCTAGTCATTAATAACAGGGCCAGTGATAAAATGACTTGGCCAATCATTAATGACAGGGCCAGTAATTTAATGACAGGGCCAGTGATAAAATGACTCTGCCAGTCATAAAATGACTTGGCCAGTCATAAAATGACAAAACTAGTCATAAAATGACAGGGCCAGTGATAAAATGACTGGGCCAGTCATTAATGACAGGGCCAGTCATTAATGACAGGGCCAGTGATAAATTGACTGGGCCAGTCATTAATGACAGGGCCAGTCATTAATGACAGGGCCAGTGATAAAATGACTCTGCCAGTCATAAAATGACTAGGCCAGTCATAAAATGACAGAACAAGTCATAAAATGACTTGGCCAGTCATAAAATGACAGAACAAGTCATAAAATGAAAGGGCCAGTGATATAATGACTGGGCCAGTCATTTATGACAGGGCCAGTCATTTATGACAGGGCCAGTCATTAATGACAGGGCCAGTGATAAAATCACTGGGCCAGTCATGGATGACAGGGCCAGTCATTTATGACAGGGCCAGTGATAAAATGACTCTGCCAGTCATAAAATGACTTGGCCAGTCATAAAATGACAGAACAAGTCATAAAATAACAGGGCCAGTTATAAAATGACTGGGCCAGTCGTTAATACCTGGGCCAGTCATTAATGACAGGGCCAGTGATAAAATGACTGCGCCAGTCATTAATGACAGGGCCAGTCATTAATGACAGGGCCGATCATTAATGACAGGGCCAGTGATAAAATGACTCTGCCAGTCATAAAATGACTTGGCCAGGCGTAAAATGACAGAACCAGTCGTAAAATGACAGGGCCAGTGATAAAATGACAGGGCCAGTGATAAAATGACTGGGCCAGTCATTAATGACAGGGCCAGTGATAAAATGACTGGGCCAGTCATTAATGACAGGGCCATTCATTAATGACAAGGCCAGTGATAAAATGACTCTGTCAGTCATAAAATGACCTGGCCAGTCATAAAATAACAGAACCAGTAATAAAATGACTGGGCCAGTGATAAAATGACTGGGCCAGTCATTAATGACAGCGCCAGTCATTAGTGACAGGGCCAGTGATAAAATGACTGGGCCAGTCATTAATGACAGGGCCAATCATTAAATATAGGGCCAGTGATAAAATGACTAAGTCTGTCATTAATGACAGGGCCAGTCATTAATGACAGGACCAGTAATAAAATGATAGGGCCAGTGATAAAATGACTGGGCCAGTCATTAATGACAGGGCCAATCATTAATTATAGGGCCAGTGATAAAATGACTAAGTCTGTCATTAATGACAGGGCCAGTCATTAATGACAGGACCAGTAATAAAATGATAGGGCCAGTGATAAAATGACAGGGCCAGTGATAAAATGACTGGGCCAGTCATGAATGACAGGGCCAATCATTAATGACAGTGCCAGTCATTAAGGACAGGGACAGTGATAAAATGACTGGGCCAGTCATTAATGACACGGCCAGTCATTAATGACAGGGCCAGTGATACAATGACTCTGCTAGTCATAAAATGACTTGGCCAGTCATAAAATGACAGAACCAGTTATAAAATGACAGGGCCAGTGATAAAATGACTAGGCCAGTCATTAATGACAGGGCCAGTCATTAATGACAGGGCCAGTGATAAGATGATTCTGCCAGTCATAAAATGACTTGGCCAGTCATAAAATGACAGAACCAGTCATAAAATGACAGGGCCAGTGATAAAATGACTGGGCCAGTGATAAAATGACTGGGCCAGTCATTAATGACAGGGCCAGTGATAAAATGACTAAGCCAGTTATTAATGACAGGGCCAGTCATTAATGACAGGGCCAGTGATAAAATGAAAGGGCCAATGATGAAATGACTGTGCCAGTCATTAATAACAGAACCGGTCATAAAATGACAGGGCCAGTGATAAAATGACTGGGCCAGTCATTAATGACAGGGCCAATCATTAATGACAGGGAGTCATTAATGACAGGGCCAGTGATAAAATGCCTGGGCCAGTCATTAATGACAGGGCCAGTCATTAATGACAGGGCCAGTGATAAAATGACTAAGCCAGTCATTATAACAGGGCCAGTCATTAATGACAGGGCCAAAGATAAAATGGAAGGGCCAGTGATAATATGACTGGGCGAGTCATTAATGACAGAACCGGTCATAAAATGACAGGGCCAGTGATAAAATGACTGGGCCAGTCATTAATGACAGGGCCAGTGATAAAACGACTCTGCCAGTCATAAAATGACTTGGCCAGTCATAAAATGACAGAACCAGTCATAAAATGACTGGGTCAGTCATTAATGACAGAAAGAGTCATAAAATGACAGGGCCAGTGATAAAATGACTGGGCCAGTCATTAATGAAAGGGCCAGTCATTAATGACAGGGCGTCATTAATGACTGGTTCTGTCATTTTATGACTTGCCAAGTCATTTTATGACTGGCAGAGTCATTTTATCACTCGCCCTGTCATTTTATGACTGGTTCTGTCATTAATGACTGGCCCAGTCATTTTATCACTGGCCCTGTCATTTTAGACTGGTTCTGTCATTTTATGACTGGCCAAGTCATTTTATGACTGGCAGAGTCATTTTATCACTGGCCCTGTCATTAATGACTGGCCCAGTCATTTTATCACTGTCCAAGTCATTTTATGACAGGCAGAGTCATTTTATCACTGGCCCTGTCATTAATGACTCTCCCAGTCATTTTATCACTGGCCCTGTCAGTAATGACTGTCCCTGTCATTAATGACTGGTCCGGTCATTTTATCACCGGCCCTGTCATTTTATGACTGGCTAAGTCATTTTTTCACTGGCCCTGTCATTAATGACTGGTCATATCATTAATGACTAGCCCAGTCATTCTATCACTGGCCCTGTCATTTTATGACTGGTTCTGTCATTTTTAGATTGGCTAAGTCATTTTATGACTGGTAGAGTCATTTTATCACTGGCCCTGTCATTAATGACTGGCCCTGTCATTTATGACTGGGCCAGTCATTTTAACACAGGGCCTGTCATTAATGACTGGCCCTGTCATTAATGACTAGCCCAGTCATTTTATCACTGGCCCTGTCATTTTATGACTGGTTCTGTCATTAATGACTGGCCCAGTCATTTTATCACTGGCCCTGTCATTTTATGACTGGTTCTGTCATTTTATGACTGGCCAAGTCATTTTATGACTGGCAGAGTCATTTTATCACTGGCCCTGTCATTAATGACTGGCCCTGTCATTAATGACTGGCCCAGTTATTTTATCACTGGCCCTATCATTTTATGACTGGTTCTGTCATTTTATAACTAGCCAAGTCATTTTATGACTGGTAGAGTCATAAAATAGTCATTAATGACAGGGACAGTGATAAAGTGACTCTGCCAGTCATAAAAAGACTTGGCCAGTCATAAAATGACAGAACCAGTCATAAAATGACAGGGCCAGTGATAAAATGACTGGGCCAGTCATTAATGACAGGGCCAGTCATTAATGACAGGGCCAGTGATAAAATGACTGGGCCAGTCATTAATGACAGGGCCTGTCATTAATGACACGGCCAGTCATAAAAGTCATTAATGACAGGGCCAGTGATAAATGACTGGGCCAGTCATTAATGTCAGGGTCAGTCATTAATGACAGGGCCAGTGATAAACTGACTCTGCCAGTCATGAAATGACTTGGCCAGTCATAAGATGACAGAACCAGTCATAAAATGACAGGGCCAGTGATAAAATGACTGGGCCAGTCATTAATGACAGGGCCAGTCATTAATGACAGGGCCAGGCATTAATGACAGGGCCAGTGATAAAATGACTGGGCCAGTCATTAATGCCAGGGCTAGTCATTAATAACAGGGCCAGTGATAAAATGACTTGGCCAATCATTAATGACAGGGCCAGTAATTTAATGACAGGGCCAGTGATAAAATGACTCTGCCAGTCATAAAATGACTTGGCCAGTCATAAAATGACAAAACTAGTCACAAAATGACAGGGCCAGTGATAAAATGACTGGGCCAGTCATTAATGACAGGGCCAGTCATTAATGACAGGGCCAGTCATTAATGACAGGGCCAGTGATAAATTGACTGGGCCAGTCATTAATGACAGGGCCAGTCATTAATGACAGGGCCAGTGATAAAATGACTCTGCCAGTCATAAAATGACTAGGCCAGTCATAAAATGACAGAACAAGTCATAAAATGACTTGGCCAGTCATAAAATGACAGAACAAGTCATAAAATGAAAGGGCCAGTGATAAAATGACTGGGCCAGTCATTAATGACAGGGCCAGTCATTAATGACAGGGCCAGTGATAAAATCACTGGGCCAGTCATTAATGACAGGGCCAGTCATTTATGACAGGGCCAGTGATAAAATGACTCTGCCAGTCATAAAATGACTTAGCCAGTCATAAAATGACAGAACAAGTCATAAAATAACAGGGCCAGTGATAAAATGACTGGGCCAGTCGTTAATGACAGGGCCAGTCATTAATGACAGGTCCAGTGATAAAATGACTGCGCCAGTCATTAATGACAGGGCCAGTCATTAATGACAGGGCCGATCATTAATGACAGGGCCAGTGATAAAATGACTCTGCCAGTCATAAAATGACTTGGCCAGGCATAAAATGACAGAACCAGTCGTAAAATGACAGCGCCAGTGATAAAATGACAGGGCCAGTGATAAAATGACTGGGCCAGTCATTAATGACAGGGCCAGTGATAAAATGACTGGGCCAGTCATTAATGACAGGGCCAGTCATTAATGACAAGGCCAGTGATAAAATGACTCTGTCAGTCATAAAATGACTTGGCCAGTCATAAAATAACAGAACCAGTAATAAAATGACAGGGCCAGTGATAAAATGACTGGGCCAGTCATTAATGACAGCGCCAGTCATTAATGACAGGGACAGTGATAAATTGACTGGGCAAGTCATTAATGACAGGGCCAATCATTAATTATAGGGCCAGTGATAAAATGACTAAGTCTGTCATTAATGACAGGGCCAGTCATTAATGACAGGACCAGTAATAAAATGATAGGGCCAGTGATAAAATGACTGGGCCAGTCATTAATGACAGAACCGGTCATAAAATGACAGGGCCAGTGATAAAATGACTGGGCCAGTCATGAATGACAGGGCCAATCATTAATGACAGTGCCAGTCATTAAGGTCAGGGACAGTGATAAAATGACTGGGCCAGTCATTAATGACACGGCCAGTCATTAATGACAGGGCCAGTGATACAATGACTCTGCTAGTCATAAAATGACTTGGCCAGTCATAAAATGACAGAACCAGTTATAAAATGACAGGGCCAGTGATAAAATGACTGGGCCAGTCATTAATGACAGGGCCAGTCATTAATGACAGGGCCAGTGATAAAATGACTCTGCCAGTCATAAAATGACTTGGCCAGTCATAAAATGACAGAACCAGTCATAAAATGACAGGGCCAGTGATAAAATGACTGGGCCAGTCATTAATGACAGGGCCAGTGATAAAATGACTAAGCCAGTCATTAATGACAGGGCCAGTCATTAATGACAGGGCCAGTGATAAAATGAAAGGGCCAATGATGAAATGACTGTGCCAGTCATTAATAACAGAACCGGTCATAAAATGACAGGGCCAGTGATAAATTGACTGGGCCAGTCATTAATGACAGGGCCAATCATTAATGACAGGGAGTCATTAATGACAGGGCCAGTGATAAAATGCCTGGGCCAGTGATAAAATGCCTGGGCCAGTCATTAATGACAGGGCCAGTCATTAATGACAGGGCCAGTGATAAAATGACTAAGCCAGTCATTATAACAGGGCCAGTCATTAATGACAGGGCCAAAGATAAAATGGAAGGGCCAGTGATAATATGACTGGGCGAGTCATTAATGACAGAACCGGTCATAAAATGACAGGGCCAGTGATAAAATGACTGGGCCAGTCATTAATGACAGGGCCAGTCATTAATGACAGGGCCAGTCATTAATGACAGGGCCAGTGATAAAATGACTCTGCCAGTCATAAAATGACTTGGCCAGTCATAAAATGACAGAACCAGTCATAAAATGACTGGGTCAGTCATTAATGACAGAAAGAGTCATAAAATGACAGGGCCAGTGATAAAATGACTGGGCCAGTCATTAATGACAGAGCCAGTCATTAATGACAGGGCCAGTGAAAAAATGACTTAGCCTGTCATAAAATGACAGGGCCAGTGATAAAATGACTGGCCCGGTCATTTTATCACTGGCCCTGACATTAATGACTGGCCCATTCATTAATGATTGGCCCAGTCATTTTATCACTGGCCCTGTCATTTTATGACTGGTTTTGTCTTTTTATGACTGGCCAAGTCATTTTATGACTGGCAGAGTCTTTTTATCACTGGCCCTGTCATTAATGACTGGCCCTGTCATTAATGACTGGCCCAGTCATTTTATCACTGGCCCTGTCATTAATGACTGGCCCTGTCATTAATGACTGGCCCAGTCATTTTATCACTGGCCCTGTCATTTTATGACTGGTTCTGTCATTTTATGGCTGGCCAAGTCATTTTATGACTGGCAGAGTCATTTTATCACTGGCCCTGTCATTAATAATTGGCCCTGTCATTAATGACAGGCCCAGTCATTTTATAACTGGCCCTGTCATTTTATGACTGGTTGTGTCATTAATGACTGGCCCAGTCATTTTATCAGTGGCCCTGTCATTTTATGACTGGTTCTGTCATTTTATGACTTGCCAAGTCATTTTATGACTGGCAGAGTCATTTTATCTCTCCCCCTGTCATTATTGACTGGCCCTGTCATTAATGACTGGCCCAGTCATTTTATCACTGGCCCTGTCATTTTATGACTGGCCCTGTCATTTTATGACTGGCCCTGTCATTTTATGATTGGTTCTGTCATTTTATTACTGGCCAAGTCATTTAATGACTGGCAGAGTCATTTATCACTGGCCCTGTCATTAATGACTGGCCCTGTCATTAATGACTTGCCCAATCATTTTATCACTGCCCCTGTCATTTTATGACTTGTTCTGTCATTTTATGACTGGCCAAGTCATTTTATGACTGGCAGAGTCATTTTATCACTGGCCCTGTCATTAATGACTGTCCCAGTCGTTTTATCACTGGCCCTGTCATTAATGACTGTCCCTGTCATTAATGACTGGCCCGGTCATTTTATCACTGGCCCTGTCATTTTATGACTGGCTAAGTCATTTTTTCACTGGTCCTGTCATTAATGACTGGCCCAGTCATTTTATCACTGGCCCTGTCATTAATGACTGGCCCTGTCATTAATGACTGGCCATATCATTAATGACTAGCCCAGTCATTTTATCACTGGCCCTGTCATTTTATGACTGGTTCTGTCATTTTATGATTGGCTAAGTCATTTTATGACTGGTAGAGTCATTTTATCACTGGCCCTGTCATTAATGACTGACCCTGTCATTTATGACTGGCCCAGTCATTTTATCACTGGCCCTGTCATTATTGACTGGCCCTGTCATTAATGACTGGCCCTGTCATTAATGACTGGCCCAGTCATTTTATCACTGGCCCTGTTATTTTATGACTTGTTCTGTCATTTAATGACTGGCCAAGTTATTTTATGACTGGCAGAGTCATTTTATCACTGGCCTTGTCATTAATGACTGGCCCTCTCATTAATGACTGGCCCAGTCATTTTATCACTGGCCCTGTCATTAATGACTGACCCAGTCATTTTATCACTGGCCCTGTCAATTTACGACTGGTTCTGTCATTTTATGCCTGGCCAAGTCATTTTATGACTGGCAGAGTCATTTTATCACTGGCCCTGTCATTAATGACTGGCCCTGTCATTAATGACTGGCCCTGTCATTAATGACTGGCCCTGTCATTAATGACTGGCCCAGTCATTTTATCACTGGCCCTGTCATTAATGACTGGCCCTGTCATTAATGACTGGCCCAGTCATTTTATCACTGGCCCTGTTATTTTATGACTTGTTCTGTCATTTTATGACTGGCCAAGTCATTTTATGACTGGCAGAGTCATTTTATCACTGGCCCTGTCATTAAATTACTGGCCCTGTCATTAATGATTGGCCAAGTCATTTTATCACTGGCCCTGTTATTAATGACTAGCCCTGTCATTAATGACTGGCCCAGTCATTTTATCACTGGCCCTGTCATTAATGACTGGCCCTGTCATTAATGACTGGCCCTGTCATTAATGACTGGCCCTGTTATTAATGACTGGCCCTGTCATTAATGACTGGCCCTGTCATTAATGACTGGCCATATTATTAATGACTAGCCCAGTCATTTTATCACTGGCCCTGTCATTTTATGACTGGTTCTGTCATTTTATGATTGGCTAAGTCATTTTATGACTGGTAGAGTCATTTTATCACTGGCCCTGTCATTAATGACTGACCCTGTCATTTATGACTGGCCCAGTCATTTTATCACTGGCCCTGTCATTAATGACTGGCCCTGTCATTAATGACTGTCCCAGTCATTTTATTACTGGCCCTGTCATTAATGACTGGCCCTGTCATTAATGACTGGCCCAGTCATTTTATCACTGGCCCTGTCATTTTATGACTGGTTCTTTCATTTTATGACTGGCCAAGTCGATTTATGACTATAGAGTCATTTTATCACTGGCCCTGTCAGTAATGACTGGCCCTGTCATTAATGACTGGCCCAGTCATTTTATCACTGCCCCTGTCATTTTATGACTTGTTGTGTCATTTTATGATTGGCCAAGTCATTTTATGACTGGCAGAGTCATTTTATCACTGGCCCTGTCATTAATGACATGCCCTGTCATTAATGACTGGCCCAGTCATGTTATCACTGGCCCTGTCATTAATGACTGGCCCTGTCATTAATGACTGGCCCAGTCATTTCATCACTGGCCCTGTCATTTTATGACTGGTTCTGTCATTAATGACTGGCCCAGTCATTTTATCACTGGCCCTGTCATTAATGACTGGCCCTGTCATTAATGACTGTCCCAGTCATTTTATTACTGGCCCTGTCATTAATGACTGGCCCTGTCATTAATGACTGGCCCAGTCATTTTATCACTGGCCCTGTCTTTAATGACTGGCCCTGTCATTAATGACTTGCCCAGTCATTGTATCACTGGCATTGTCATTTTATGACTCTTTCTGTCATTAATGACTAGCGCAGTCATTTAATGACTGGTTCTGTCATTTTATGACTGGCCAAGTCATTTTATGACTGGCAGAGTCATTTTATCACTGGCTCTGTCATTAATGACTGGCCCTGTAATTAATGACTGGCCCAGTCATTTTATCACTGGCCCTGTCGTTAATGACTGGCCCTGTCATTAATGACTGGCCCTGTCATTAATGACTGGCCCAGTCATTTTATCACTGGCCCTGTCATTTTATGACTCTTTCTGTCATTAATGACTGGCCCAGTCATTTTATGACTGGTTCTGTCATTTTATGACTGGCCAAGTAATTTTATGACTGGCAGAGTCATTTTATCACTGGCCCTGTCATTAATGACTGGCCCTGTCATTAATGACTGGCCCAGTCATTTTATCACTTGCCCTGTCATTTTATTGCTGGTTCTGTCATTTTATGACCGGCCCGGTCATTTTATGGCTCGGTCATTTTATCACTGGCCCTGTCATTTTATGACTGGTTCTGTCAGTTTATGACTGGCTAAGTCATTTTATCACTGGCCCTGTCATTAATGGCTGGCCCTGTCATTAATGGCTGGCCCTGTCATTAATGACTGGCCCTGTCATTAATGACTGGCCCTGTCATTAATGCCTGTCCCAGTCATTTTATCACTGGCCCTATCATTAATAACTGGCCCTGTCATTTATGACTGGCCCAGTCATTTTATCACTGGCCCTGTCATTTTATGACTGGTTCTGTCATTTTATGACTGGCCAAGTCATTTTATTTTGGCAGAGTCATTTTATCACTGGCCCTGTCATTAATGACTGGCCCAGTCATTTTGTCACTGGCCCTGTCATTTTAGGACCGGTTCTGTAATTAATGACTGGCCCAGGCATTTTATCACTGGCCCTTCCATTTTATCTTTGGCCCTGTCATTAATGACTGGCCCTGTTATAATGACAGGCTTAGTCATTTTATCACTGGCCCTGTCATTAATGACTGGCCCTGTCATTAATGACTGGCCCAGGCATTTTATCACATACCCTGTCATTAATGACTGGCCCTGTCATTAATGATTGGTCCTGTCATTAATGACTGGCCCAGTCATTTTATCACATACCCTGTCATTAATGACTGGCCCTGTCATTAATGACTGGCCCAGTCATTTTATCACTGGCCCAGTCATTAATGACTGGCCCAGTCATTTTATCACTGGCCCTGTCATTATTGACTGGCGCTGTCATTAATGACTGGCCCAGTCATTTTATCACTGGCCCTGTCATTTTATGACTGGTTCTGTCATTTTATGACTGGCCAAGTTATTTTATGACTGGCAGAGTCATTTTATCACTGGCCTTGTCATTAATGACTGGCCCTGTCATTAATGACTGGCCCAGTCATTTTATCACTGGCCCTGTCATTAATGACTGACCCAGTCATTTTATCACTGGCCCTGTCATTTTACGACTGGTTCTGTCATTTTATGCCTGGCCAAGTCATTTTATGACTGGCAGAGTCATTTTATCACTGGCCCTGTCATTAATGACTGGCCCAGTCATTTTATCACTGGCCCTGTCATTAATGACTGGCCCTGTCATTAATGACTGGCCCAGTCATTTTATCACTGGCCCTGTTATTTTATGACTTGTTCTGTCATTTTATGACTGGCCAAGTCATTTTATGACTGGCAGAGTCATTTTATCACTGGCCCTGTCATTAAATTACTGGCCCTGTCATTAATGATTGGCCAAGTCATTTTATCACTGGCCCTGTTATTAATGACTAGCCCTGTCATTAATGACTGGCCCAGTCATTTTATCACTGGCCCTGTCATTAATGACTGGCCCTGTCATTAATGACTGGCCCTGTCATTAATGACTGGCCCTGTTATTAATGACTGGCCCAGTCATTTTACCACTGGCCCTCTCATTTTATGACTGGTTCTGTCATTTTATGACTGGCCAAGTATTTCATGACTGGCAGAGTCATTTTATCACTGGCCCTGTCATTAATGAATGACCCTGTCATTAATGACTGGCCCAGTCATTTATCACTGGCCCTGTCATTAATGACTTTCATCACTGGCCATGTCATTAATGACTTTTATCACTGGCCATGTCATTAATGACTAGCCCTGTCATTAATGACTGGCCCAGTCATTTTATCACTGGCCCTGTCATTAATGACTGGCCCTGTCATTAATGACTGGCCCAGTCATTTTATCACTGGCCCTGTCATTTTATGACTGGTTCTGTCATTTTATGACTGGCCAAGTCATTTTATGACTGGCAGAGTCATTTTATCACTGTCCCTGTCATTAATGACTATTTTATGACTCTATCAGTCATAAAATGACTTGGCCAGTCATAAAATGACAGAACCAGTCATAAAATGACAGGGCCAGTAATAAAACGACTGGGCCAGTCATTAATGACAGAGCCAGTCATTAATGACAGGGCCAGTGATAAAAAGACTGGGCCAGTCATTAATGACAGGGCCAGTCAATAATGACAGGGCCAGTGATAAAATGACTCTGCCAGTCATAAAATGACTTGGCCAGTCATAAAATGACAGAACCAGTCATAAAATTACAGGGCCAGTGATAAAATGACTGGGCCAGTCATTAATTACAGAACCAGTCATAAAATGACAGGGCCAGTGATAAAATGACTGGGCTAGTCATTAATGACAGGGCCAGTCATTAATGACAGGGCCAGTGATAAAATGACTGGGCCAGTCATAAATGACAGGGTCAGTCATTAATGACAGGGCCAGTGATAAAATGACTCTACCAGTCATAAAATGACTTAGCCAATCATAAAATGACAGAACCAGTCATAAAATGACAGGGCCAGTGATAAAATGACTGGGCTAGTCATTAATAATATGGCCAGTCATTAATGACAGGGCCAGTCATTAATGACAGGGCCAGTCATTAATGACAGGGCCAGTCATTAATGACAGGGCCAGTGATAAAATGACTGGGCCAGTCATTAATGACAGGGCCAGTGAAAAAATGACTTAGCCAGTCATAAAATGACAGGGCCAGTGATAAAATGACCGGGCCAGTCATTAATGACAGGGACAGTCATTAATGACAGGGCCAGTGATAAAACGACTGGGACAGTCATTAATGACAGGGCCAGTGATAAAATGACTCTGCCAGTCATAAAATGACTTGGCCAGTCATAAAATGACAGAACAAGTCATAAAATGACAGGGGCAGTGATAAAATGATTGGGCAAGTCATTAATGACAGGGCCAGTCATTAATGACAGGGCCAGTGATAAATGACTCTGCCAGTCATTAAATGACTTGGCCAGTAATAAAATGACAGAACCAATCATAAAATGACAGGGCCAGTCATAAAATGACAGGGCCAGTCATAAAATGACAGGGCCAGTGATAAAATGACTGGGCCAGTCATTAATGACAGGGCCAGTCAATAATGACAGGGGGAGAGATAAAATGACTCTGCCAGTCATAAAATGACTTGGCAAGTCATAAAATGACAGAACCAGTCATAAAATGACAGGGCCACTGATAAAATGACTGGGCCAGTCATTAATGACACAACCAGTCATAAAATGACAGGGCCAGTGATAAAATGATTGGGCCTGTCATTAATGACAGGGCCAGTTATTAATGACAGGGCCAGTGATAAAATGACTCTGCCAGTCATAAAATGACTTGGCCAGCCATAAAATGACAGAACCAGTCATAAAATGACAGGGCCAGTGATAAAATGACTGGGCCAGTCATTAATGACAGGGCCAGTCATTAATGACAGGGCCAGTGATAAAATGACTGGGCCAGTCTTTAATGAATGGGCCAGTCATTAATGTCAGGGCCAGTGATACAATGACCGGGCCAGTCATTTTATCACTGGCCCTGTCATTTTATGACAGGCTAAGTCATTTTTTCACTGGCCCTGTCATTAATGACTGGCTCTGTCATTAATGACTGGCCCAGTCATTTTATCACTGGCCCTGTCATTTTATGACTCTTTCTGTCATTAATGACTGACGCAGTCATTTTATGACTGGTTCTGTCATTTTATGACTGGCCAAGTCATTTTATGACTGGCAGAGTCATTTTATCACTGGCCCTGTCATTAATGACTGGCCCTGTCATTAATGACTGGCCCTGTCATTAATGACTGGCCCAGTCATTTTATCACTGGCCCTGTCATTTTATGACCGGTTCTGTCATTAATGACTCGCCCAGTCATATTATCACTGGCCCTTCCATTTTATCTTTGGCCCTGTCATTAATGACTGGCCCTGTTATAATGACTGGCTTAGTCATTTTATCACTGGCCCTGTCATTAATGACTGGCCCAGTCATTTTATCACTTGCCCTGTCATTTTATTGCTGGTTCTGTCATTTTATGACCGGCCCGGTCATTTTATGGCTCGGTCATTTTATCACTGGCCCTGTCATTTTATGACTGGTTCTGTCACTTTATGACTGGCTAAGTCATTTTATCACTGGCCCTGTCATTAATGGCTGGCCCTGTCATTAATGGCTGGCCCTGTCATTAATGACTGGCCCTGTCATTAATGACTGGCCCTGTCATTAATGCCTGTCCCAGTCATTTTATCACTGGCCCTATCATTAATAACTGGCCCTGTCATTTATGACTGGCCCAGTCATTTTATCACTGGCCCTGTCATTTTATGACTGGTTCTGTCATTTTATGACTGGCCAAGTCATTTTATGACTGGCAGAGTCATTTTATCACTGGCCCTGTCATTAATGACTGGCCCAGTCATTTTGTCACTGGCCCTGTCATTTTAGGACCGGTTCTGTAATTAATGACTGGCCCAGGCATTTTATCACTGGCCCTTCCATTTTATCTATGGCCCTGTCATTAATGACTGGCCCTGTTATAATGACAGGCTTAGTCCTTTTATCACTGGCCCTGTCATTAATGACTGGCCCTGTCATTAATGACTGGCCCAGGCATTTTATCACATACCCTGTCATTAATGACTGGCCCTGTCATTAATGATTGGCCCTGTCATTAATGACTGGCCCAGTCATTTTATCACATACCCTGTCATTAATGACTGGCCCTGTCATTAATGACTGGCCCAGTCATTTTATCACTGGCCCAGTCATTAATGACTGGCCCAGTCATTTTATCACTGGCCCTGTCATTATTGACTGGCGCTGTCATTAATGACTGGCCCAGTCATTTTATCACTGGCCCTGTCATTTTATGACTGGTTCTGTCATTTTATGACTGGCCAAGTTATTTTATGACTGGCAGAGTCATTTTATCACTGGCCTTGTCATTAATGACTGGCCCTCTCATTAATGACTGGCCCAGTCATTTTATCACTGGCCCTGTCAATAATGACTGACCCAGTCATTTTATCACTGGCCCTGTCAATTTACGACTGGTTCTGTCATTTTATGCCTGGCCAAGTCATTTTATGACTGGCAGAGTCATTTTATCACTGGCCCTGTCATTAATGACTGGCCCTGTCATTAATGACTGGCCCTGTCATTAATGACTGGCCCTGTCATTAATGACTGGCCCAGTCATTTTATCACTGGCCCTGTCATTAATGACTGGCCCTGTCATTAATGACTGGCCCAGTCATTTTATCACTGGCCCTGTTATTTTATGACTTGTTCTGTCATTTTATGACTGGCCAAGTCATTTTATGACTGGCAGAGTCATTTTATCACTGGCCCTGTCATTAAATTACTGGCCCTGTCATTAATGATTGGCCAAGTCATTTTATCACTGGCCCTGTTATTAATGACTAGCCCTGTCATTAATGACTGGCCCAGTCATTTTATCACTGGCCCTGTCATTAATGACAGGGCCAGTCATTAATGACAGGGCCAGTCATTAATGACAGGGCCAGTGATAAAATGACTGGGCCAGTCATTAATGACAGGGCTAGTCATTAATAACAGGGCCAGTGATAAAATGACTTGGCCAATCATTAATGACAGGGCCAGTAATTTAATGACAGGGCCAGTGATAAAATGACTCTGCCAGTCATAAAATGACTTGGCCAGTCATAAAATGACAGAACAAGTCATAAAATAACAGGGCCAGTGATAAAATGACTGGGCCAGTCATTAATGACAGGGCCAGTCATTAATGACAGGGCCAGTGATAAAATGACTGGGCCAGTCATTAATGACAGGGCCAGTCATTAATGACAGGGCCAGTCATTAATGACAGGGCCAGTCATTAATGACAGGGCCAGTGATAAAATGACTCTGCCAGTCATAAAATGACTTGGCCAGGCATAAAATGACAGAACCAGTCGTAAATTGACAGGGCCAGTGATAAAATGACTGGGTCAGTCATTAATGACAGGGCCAGTGATAAAATGACTGGGCCAGTCATTAATGAGAGGGCCAGTCATTAATGACAAGGCCAGTGATAAAATGACTCTGCCAGTCATAAAATAACTTGGCCAGTCATAAAATGACAGAACCAGTCATAAAATGACAGGGCCAGTGATAAAATGACTGGGCCAGTCATTAATGACAGCGCCAGTCAATAATGACAGGGCCAGTGATAAAATGACTGGGCCAGTCATTAATGACTGGGCCAGTGATAAAATGACTGGGCCAGTCATTAATGACAGGGCCAGTCATTAATGACAGGGTATGTGATAAAATGACTGGGCCAGTCATTAATGACAGGGCCAATCATTAATGACAGGGCCAGTCATTAATGACAGGGTATGTGATAAAATGCCTGGGCCAGTCATTAATGACAGGGCCAGTCATTAATGACAGGGCCAGTGATAAAAGGACTAAGCCTGTCATTATAACAGGGCCAGTCATTAATGACAGGGCCATAGATAAAATGGAAGGGCCAGTGATAAAATGCCTGGGCCAGTCATTAATTACAGAACCGGTCCTAAAATGACAGGGCCAGTGACAAAATGACTGGGCCAGTCATTAATGACAGGGCCAGTGATAAAATGACTCTGCCAGTCATAAAATGACTTGGCCAGTCATAAAATGACAGAACCAGTCATAAAATGACAGGGCCAGTGATAAAATGACTGGGCCAGTCATAAATGACAGGGCCAGTTATTAATGATAGGGCCAGTGATAAAATGACTGGGACAGGCATTAATGACAGGGCCAGTCATTAATGACAGGGCCAGTCATTAATGACAGGGCCAGCCATTAATGACAGGGCCAGCCATTAATGACAGGGCCAGTGATAAAATGACTTAGCCAGTCATAAAGTGACAGAACCAGTCATAAAATGACAGGGCCAGTGATAAAATGACCGAGCCATAAAATGACCGGGCCGGTCATAAAATGACAGAACCAGCAATAAAATGACAGGGCAAGTGATAAAATGACTGGGCCAGTCATTAATGACAGGGCCAGTGATAAAATGACTAAGCCAGTCATTATAACAGGGCCAGTCATTAATGACAGGGCCAAAGATAAAATGGAAGGGCCAGTGATAATATGACTGGGCGAGTCATTAATGACAGAACCGGTCATAAAATGACAGGGCCAGTGATAAAATGACTGGGCCAGTCATTAATGACAGGGCCAGTCATTAATGACAGGGCCAGTCATTAATGACAGGGCCAGTGATAAAATGACTCTGCCAGTCATAAAATGACTTGGCCAGTCATAAAATGACAGAACCAGTCATAAAATGACTGGGTCAGTCATTAATGACAGAAAGAGTCATAAAATGACAGGGCCAGTGATAAAATGACTGGGCCAGTCATTAATGACAGAGCCAGTCATTAATGACAGGGCCAGTGAAAAAATGACTTAGCCTGTCATAAAATGACAGGGCCAGTGATAAAATGACTGGCCCGGTCATTGTATCACTGGCCCTGACATTAATGACTGGCCCATTCATTAATGACTGGCCCAGTCATTTTATCACTGGCCCTGTCATTAATGACTGGCCCTGTCATTAATGACTGGCCCAGTCATTTTATCACTGGCCCTGTCATTTTATGACTGGTTCTGTCATTTTATGGCTGGCCAAGTCATTTTATGACTGGCAGAGTCATTTTATCACTGGCCCTGTCATTAATAACTGGCCCTGTCATTAATGACAGGCCCAATCATTTTATCACTGGCCCTGTCATTTTATGACTGGTTGTGTCATTAATGACTGGCCCAGTCATTTTATCAGTGGCCCTGTCATTTTATGACTGGTTCTGTCATTTTATGACTTGCCAAGTCATTTTATGACTGGCAGAGTCATTTTATCTCTCCCCCTGTCATTATTGACTGGCCCTGTCATTAATGACTGGCCCAGTCATTTTATCACTGGCCCTGTCATTTTATGACTGGCCCTGTCATTTTATGACTGGCCCTGTCATTTTATGATTGGTTCTGTCATTTTATTACTGGCCAAGTCATTTAATGACTGGCAGAGTCATTTATCACTGGCCCTGTCATTAATGACTGGCCCTGTCATTAATGACTTGCCCAATCATTTTATCACTGCCCCTGTCATTTTATGACTTGTTCTGTCATTTTATGACTAGCCAAGTCATTTTATGACTGGCAGAGTCATTTTATCACTGGCCCTGTCATTAATGACTGTCCCAGTCGTTTTATCACTGGCCCTGTCATTAATGACTGTCCCTGTCATTAATGACTGGCCCGGTCATTTTATCACTGGCCCTGTCATTTTATGACTGGCTAAGTCATTTTTTCACTGGCCCTGTCATTAATGACTGGCCCAGTCATTTTATCACTGGCCCTGTCATTAATGACTGGCCCTGTCATTAATGACTGGCCCTGTCATTAATGACTGGCCCTGTCATTAATGACTGGCCATATTATTAATGACTAGCCCAGTCATTTTATCACTGGCCCTGTCATTTTATGACTGGTTCTGTCATTTTATGATTGGCTAAGTCATTTTATGACTGGTAGAGTCATTTTATCACTGGCCCTGTCATTAATGACTGACCCTGTCATTTATGACTGGCCCAGTCATTTTATCACTGGCCCTGTCATTAATGACTGGCCCTGTCATTAATGACTAGCCCAGTCATTTTATCACTGGCCCTGTCATTTTATGACTGGTTCTGTAATTAATGACTGGCCCAGTCATTTTATCACTGGCCCTGTAATTTTATGACTGGTTCTGTCATTTTATGACTGGCCAAGTCATTTTATGACTGGCAGAGTCATTTTATCACTGGCCCTGTCATTATTGACTGGCCCTGTCATTAATGACTGGCCCAGTCTTTTTATCACTGGCCCTGTCATTAATGACTGGCTCTGTCATTAATGACTGGCCCAGTCGTTTTATTACTGGCCCTGTCATTTTATGACTGGTTCTGTCATTTTATGACTGGCCAAGTCATTTTATGACTGATAGAGTCATAAAATAGTCATTAATGACAGGGACAGTGATAAAATGACTCTGCCAGTCATAAAATGACTTGGCCAGTCATAAAATGACAGAACCAGTCATAAAATGACAGGGCCAGTGATAAAATGACTGGGCCAGTCATTAATGACAGGGCCAGTCATTAATGACAGGGCCAGTGATAAAATGACTGGGCCAGTCATTAATGACAGGGCTAGTCATTAATGACATGGCCAGTGATAAAAGTCATTAATGACATGGCCAGTGATGAAAGTCATTAATGACAGGGCCAGTGATAAATGACTGGGCCAGTCATTAATGACAGGGTCATTCATTAATGACAGGGCCAGTGATAAAATGACTCTGCCAGTCATGAAATACTTGGCCAGTCATAAAATGACAGAACCAGTCATAAAATGAGAGGGCCAGTGGTAAAATGACTGGGCCAGTCATTAATAACAGGGCCAGTCATTAATGACAGGGCCAGTCATTAATGACAGGGCCAGTCATTAATGACAGGGCCAGTGATAAAATGACTGGGCCAGTCATTAATGACAGGGCTAGTCATTAATAACTGGGCCAGTGATAAAATGACTTGGCCAATCATTAATGACAGGGCCAGTAATTTAATGACAGGGCCAGTGATAAAATGACTCTGCCAGTCATAAAATGACTTGGCCAGTCATAAAATGACAGAACAAGTCATAAAATAACAGGGCCAGTGATAAAATGACTGGGCCAGTCATTAATGACAGGGCCAGTCATTAATGACAGGGCCAGTGATAAAATGACTGGGCCAGTCATTAATGACAGGGCCAGTCATTAATGACAGGGCCAGTCATTAATGACAGGGCCAGTGATAAAATGACTCTGCCAGTCATAAAATGACTTGGCCAGGCATAAAATGACAGAACCAGTCGTAAAATGACAGGGCCAGTGATAAAATGACTGGGTCAGTCATTAATGACAGGGCCAGTGATAAAATGACTGGGCCAGTCATTAATGACAGGGCCAGTCATTAATGACAAGGCCAGTGATAAAATGACTCTGCCAGTCATAAAATAACTTGGCCAGTCATAAAATGACAGAACCAGTCATAAAATGACAGGGCCAGTGATAAAATGACTGGGCCAGTCATTAATGACAGCGCCAGTCAATAATGACAGGGCCAGTGATAAAATGACTGGGCCAGTCATTAATGACTGGGCCAGTGATAAAATGACTGGGCCAGTCATTAATGACAGGGCCAGTCATTAATGACAGGGTATGTGATAAAATGACTGGGCCAGTCATTAATGACAGGACCAATCATTAATGACAGGGCCAGTCATTAATGACAGGGTATGTGATAAAATGCCTGGGCCAGTCATTAATGACAGGGCCAGTCATTAATGACAGGGCCAGTGATAAAATGACTAAGCCTGTCATTATAACAGGGCCAGTCATTAATGACAGGGCCAAAGATAAAATGGAAGGGCCAGTGATAAAATGCCTGGGCCAGTCATTAATTACAGAACCGGTCCTAAAATGACAGGGCCAGTGACAAAATGACTGGGCCAGTCATTAATGACAGGGCCAGTGATAAAATGACTCTGCCAAAATAAAATGACTTGGCCAGTCATAAAATGACAGAACCAGTCATAAAATGACAGGGCCAGTGATAAAATGACTGGGCCAGTCATAAATGACAGGGCCAGTTATTAATGATAGGGCCAGTGATAAAATGACTGGGACAGGCATTAATGACAGGGCCAGTCATTAATGACAGGGCCAGTCATTAATGACAGGGCCAGCCATTAATGACAGGGCCAGCCATTAATGACAGGGCCAGTGATAAAATGACTTAGCCAGTCATAAACTGACAGAACCAGTCATAAAATGACAGGGCCAGTGATAAAATGACCGAGCCATAAAATGACCGGGCCGGTCATAAAATGACAGAACCAGCAATAAAATGACAGGGCAAGTGATAAAATGACTGGGCCAGTCATTAATGACAGGGCCAGTGATAAAATGACTCTGCCAGTCATAAAATTACTTGGCCAGTCATAAAATGACAGAACCAGTCATAAAATGACTGGGCCAGTCATTAATGACAGAAAGAGTCATAAAATGACAGGGCCAGTGATAAAATGACTGGGCCAGTCATTAATGACAGGGCCAGTCATTAATGACAGGGCCAGTCATTAACGACAGGGCCAGTGATAAAATGACTGGGCCAGTCATTAATTACAGGGCCAGTCATTAATGACAGAGCCAGTGATAAAATGACTCTGCCAGTCATAAAATGACTTGGCCAGTCATAAAATGACAGAACCAGTCATTAAATGACTGCGCTAGTCATTAATGACAGAAAGAGTCATAAAATGACAATGCCAGTGATACAATGACTGGGCAAGTCATTAATGACAGGGCCAGTCATTAAAGACAGGGCCAGTGATAAAATGACTGGGCCAGTCATTAATGACAGGGCCAGTCATTAATGACAGGGCCAGTAATAAAATGACTGGGACAGTCATTAATGACAGGGCCAGTCATTAATGACAGGGCCAGTGATAAAATGACTGGGCCAGTCATTAATGACAGAACCAGTCATAAAATGACAGGGCCAGTGATGAAATGACTGGGCCAGTCATTAATGACAGGGCCAGTCATTAATGACAGGGCCAGTGATAACATGACTGGGCCAGTCATTAATGACAGGGCATGTCATTAATGACAGGGCCAGTGATAAAATGACTCTGCCAGTCATAAAATGACTTGGCCAATCATAAAATGACACAACAAGTCATAAAATGACAGGGGCAGTGATAAAATGACTGGGCCAGTCATTAATGACAGGGCCAGTCATTACTGACAGGGCCAGTGATAAAATGACTCTATAGTCATAAATCGACTTGGCCAGTCATAAAATGAAAGAACCAGTCATAAAATGACAGGGCCAGTGATAAAATGACTGGGCCAGTCATTAATGACAGGGCCAGTCATTAATGACAGGGCCAGTAATAAAATGACTGGGACAGTCATTAATGACAGGGCCAGTCATTAATGACAGGGCCAGTGATAAAATGACTGGGCCAGTCATTAATGACAGAACCAGTCATAAAATGACAGGGCCAGTGATGAAATGACTCTGCCAGTCATAAAATGACTTGGCCAATCATAAAATGACAGAACAAGTCATAAAATGACAGGGCCAGTGATAAAATGACTGGGCCAGTCATTAATGACAGGGCCAGTCATTAATGACAGGGCCAGTGATAAAATGACTCTGCCAGTCATAAAATGACTTGGCCAGTCATAAAATGACAGAACAAGTCATAAAATGACAGGGCCAGTGAATAAATGACTGGGCCAGTCATTAATGACAGGGCCAGTCATTAATGACAGGGCCAGTCATTAATGACAGGGCCAGTGATAAAATGACTCTGCCGGTCATAAAATGACTTGGCCAGTCATAAAATGACAGAACCAGTCGTTAAATGACAGGGCCAGTGATAAAATGACTGGGCCAGTCATTAATGACAGGGCCAGTGATAAAATGACTGGGCCAGTCATTAGTGACAGGGCCAGTCATTAATGAATTGGCCAGTGATAAAATGACTCTGCCAGTCATAAAATGACTTGGCCAGTCATAAAATGACAGAACCAGTCATAAAATGACAGGGCCAGTGATAAAATGACTGGGCCAGTGATAAAATGACTGGGCCAGTCATTAATGACAGGGCCAGTGATAAAATGACTGGGCTAGTCATTAATGACAGGGCCAGTCATTAATTATAGGGCTAGTGATAAAATGACAGGGCCAGTGATAAAATGACTGGGCCAGTCATTAATGACAGGGGCAATCATTAATGACAGGGCCAGTCATTAATGACAGGGTATGTGATAAAATGCCTGGGCCAGTCATTAATGACAGGGGCAGTCATTAATGACAGGGCCAGTGATAAAATGACTAAGCCAGTCATTATAACAGGGCCAGTCATTAATGACAGGGCCAAAGATAAAATGGAAGGGCCAGTGATAAAATGACTGGACCAGTCATTAATTACAGAACCGGTCCTAAAATGACAGGGCCAGTGACAAAATGACTGGGCCAGTCATTAATGACAGGGCCAGTCATTAATGACAGGGCCAGTCATTAATGACAGGGCCAGTGATAAAATGACTCTGCTAGTCATAGAATAACTTGGCCAGTCATAAAATGACAGAACCAGTCATAAAATGACAGGGCCAGTGATAAAATGACGTGGCCAGTAATTAATGACAGGGCCAGTCATTAATGACAGGGCCAGTGATAAAATGACTGGGCCAGTCATTAATGACAGGGCCAGTCATTACTGACAGGGCCAGTGATAAAATGACTCTATAGTCATAAATCGACTTGGCCAGTCATAAAATGACAGAACCAGTCATAAAATGACAGGGCCAGTGATAAAATGACTGGGCCAGTCATTAATGACAGGGCCAGTCATTAATGACAGGGCCAGTAATAAAATGACTGGGACAGTCATTAATGACAGGGCCAGTCATTAATGACAGGGCCAGTGATAAAATGACTGGGCCAGTCATTAATGACAGAACCAGTCATAAAATGACAGGGCCAGTGATGAAATGACTGGGCCAGTCATTAATGACAGGGCCAGTCATTAATGACAGGGCCAGTGATAACATGACTGGGCCAGTCATTAATGACAGGGCATGTCATTAATGACAGGGTCAGTGATAAAATGACTCTGCCAGTCATAAAATGACTTGGCCAATCATAAAATGACAGAACAAGTCATAAAATGACAGGGCCAGTGATAAAATGACTGGGCCAGTCATTAATGACAGGGCCAGTCATTACTGACAGGGCCAGTGATAAAATGACTCTATAGTCATAAATCGACTTGGCCAGTCATAAAATGAAAGAACCAGTCATAAAATGACAGGGCCAGTGATAAAATGACTGGGCCAGTCATTAATGACAGGGCCAGTCATTAATGACAGGGCCAGTAATAAAATGACTGGGACAGTCATTAATGACAGGGCCAGTCATTAATGACAAGGCCAGTGATAAAATGACTGGACCAGTCATTAATGACAGAACCAGTCATAAAATGACAGGGCCAGTGATGAAATGACTCTGCCAGTCATAAAATGACTTGGCCAGTCATAAAATGACAGAACAAGTCATATAATGACAGGGCCAGTGATAAAATGACTGGGCCAGTCATTAATGACAGGGCCAGTCATTAATGACAGGGCCAGTCTTTAATGACAGGGCCAGTGATAAAATGACTCTGCCGGTCATAAAATGACTTGGCCAGTCATAAAATGACAGAACCAGTCGTTAAATGACAGGGCCAGTGATAAAATGACTGGGCCAGTCATTAATGACAGGGCCAGTGATAAAATGACTGGGCCAGTCATTAGTGACAGGGCCAGTCATTAATGACAAGGCCAGTGATAAAATGACTCTGCCAGTCATAAAATGACTTGGCCAGTCATAAAATGACAGAACCAGTCATAAAATGACAGGGCCAGTGATAAAATGACTGGGCCAGTGATAAAATGACTGGGCCAGTCATTAATGACAGGGCCAGTGATAAAATGACTGGGCTAGTCATTAATGACAGGGCCAGTCATTAATTATAGGGCCAGTGATAAAATGACAGGGCCAGTGATAAAATGACTGGGCCAGTCATTAATGACAGGGGCAATCATTAATGACAGGGCCAGTCATTAATGACAGGGTATGTGATAAAATGCCTGGGCCAGTCATTAATGACAGGGGCAGTCATTAATGACAGGGCCAGTGATAAAATGACTAAGCCAGTCATTATAACAGGGCCAGTCATTAATGACAGGGCCAAAGATAAAATGGAAGGGCCAGTGATAAAATGACTGGACCAGTCATTAATTACAGAACCGGTCCTAAAATGACAGGGCCAGTGACAAAATGACTGGGCCAGTCATTAATGACAGGGCCAGTCATTAATGACAGGGCCAGTGATAAAATGACTCTGCCAGTCATAAAATGATTTGGCCAGTCATAAAATGAACGAACCAGTCATAAAATGACAGGGCCAGTGATAAAATGACTGGGCCAGTCATTAATGACAGGGCCAGTCATTAATGATAGGGCCAGTGATAAAATGTTTGGGACAGGCATTAATGACAGGGCCAGTCATTAATGACAGGGCCAGCCATTAATGACAGGGCCAGCCATTAATGACAGGGCCAGTGATTAAATGACTCTGCCAGTCATAAAATGACTTAGCCAGTCATAAAGTGACAGAACCAGTCATAAAATGACAGGGCCAGTGATAAAATGACCGGGCCATAAAATGACCGGGCCGGTCATAAAATGACAGAATCAGTAATAAAATGACAGGGCAAGTGATAAAATTACTGGGCCAGACATTAATGACAGGGCCAGTCATTAATGACAGTGCCAGTGATAAAATGACTCTGCCAGTCATAAAATGACTTGGCCAGTCATAAAATGACAGAACCAGTCATAAAATGACAGGGCCAGTGATAAAATGACTGACCCAATCATTAATGACAGGGCCAGTCATTAATGACAGGGCCAGTGATAAAATGACTGGGCCAGTCATTAATGACAGGGCCAGTCATTAATGACAGAGCAAGTGATAAAATGACTCTGCCAGTCATAAAATGAGTTGGCCAGTCATAAAATGACAGAACCAGTCATAAAATGACTGGGCCAGTCATTAATGACAGAAAGAGTCATAAAATGACAGGGCCAGTGATAAAATGACTGGGCCAGTCATTAATGACAGGGCCAGTCATTAAAGACAGGGCCAGTGATAAAATGACTCTGCCAGTCATAAAATGACTTGGCCAGTCATAAAATGACAGAACCAGTCATAAAATGACAGGGCCAGTGATAAAATGACTGTCCCAGTCATTAATGACAGGTCCAGTGATAAAATGACTGGGCCAGTCATTAATGACAGGGCCAGTCATTAATGACAGGGCCAGTGATAAAATGACTCTGCTAGTCATAAAATGACTTGGCCAGTAATAAATGACAGAACCAGTCATAAAATGAAAGGGCCAGTGATAAAATGACTGGGCCAGTCATTAATGACAGGGCCAGTCATTAATGACAGGGCCAGTGATAAAATGACTGTCCCAGTCATTAATAACAGGGCCAGTCATTAATGACAGGGCCAGTGATAAAATCACTGGGCCAGTCATTAATGACAGGGCCAGTCATTAATGACAGGGCCAGTGATAAAATGACTCTGCTAGTCATAGAATAACTTGGCCAGTCATAAAATGACAGAACCAGTCATAAAATGACAGGGCCAGTGATAAAATGACGGGTCCAGTCATTAATGACAGGGCCAGTCATTAATGACAGGGCCAGTGATAAAATGACTGGGCCAGTCATTAATGATAGGGCCAGTCATTACTGACAGGGCCAGTGATAAAATGACTCTATAGTCATAAATCGACTTGGCCAGTCATAAAATGACAGAACCAGTCATAAAATGACAGGGCCAGTGATAAAATGACTGGGCCAGTCATTAATGACAGGGCCACACATTAATGACAGGGCCAGTAATAAAATGACTGGGACAGTCATTAATGACAGGGCCAGTCATTAATGACAGGGCCAGTGATAAAATGACTGGGCCAGTCATTAATGACAGAACCAGTCATAAAATGACAGGGCCAGTGATGAAATGACTGGGCCAGTCATTAATGACAGGGCCAGTGATAACATGACTGGGCCAGTCATTAATGACAGGGCATGTCATTTATGACAGGGCCAGTGATAAAATGACTCTGCCAGTCATAAAATGACTTGGCCAATCATAAAATGACAGAACAAGTCATAAAATGACAGGGCCAGTGATAAAATGACTGGGCCAGTCATCAATGACAGGGCCAGTCATTAATGACAGGGCCAGTGATAAAATGACTCTACCAGTCATAAAATGACTTGGCCAGTCATAAAATGACAGAACAAGTCATAAAATGACAGGGCCAGTGATAAAATGACTGGGCCAGTCATTAATGACAGGGCCAGTCATTAATGACAGGGCCAGTCATTAATGACAGGGCCAGTGATAAAATGACTCTGCCGGTCATAAAATGACTTGGCCAGTCATAAAATGACAGAACCAGTCGTTAAATGACAGGGCCAGTGATAAAATGACTGGGCCAGTCATTAATGACAGGGCCAGTGATAAAATGACTGGGCCAGTCATTAGTGACAGGGCCAGTCATTAATGACAAGGCCAGTGATAAAATGACTCTGCCAGTCATAAAATGACTTGGCCAGTCATAAAATGACAGAACCAGTCGTAAAATGACAGGGCCAGTGATAAAATGACAGGGCCAGTGATAAAATGACTGGGCCAGTCATTAATGACAGGGCCAGTGATAAAATGACTGGGCCAGTCATTAATGACAGGGCCATTCATTAATGACAAGGCCAGTGATAAAATGACTCTGTCAGTCATAAAATGACCTGGCCAGTCATAAAATAACAGAACCAGTAATAAAATGACAGGGCCAGTGATAAAATGACTGGGCCAGTCATTAATGACAGCGCCAGTCATTAATGACAGGGCCAGTGATAAAATGACTGGGCCAGTCATTAATGACAGGGCCAATCATTAATTATAGGGCCAGTGATAAAATGACTAAGTCTGTCATTAATGACAGGGCCAGTCATTAATGACAGGACCAGTAATAAAATGATAGGGCCAGTGATAAAATGACTGGGCCAGTCATTAATGACAGGGCCAATCATTAATTATAGGGCCAGTGATAAAATGACTGGGCCAGTCATTAATGACTGGGCCAGTCATTAATGATAGGGCCAGTCATTACTGACAGGGCCAGTGATAAAATGACTCTATAGTCATAAATCGACTTGGCCAGTCATAAAATGACAGAACCAGTCATAAAATGACAGGGCCAGTGATAAAATGACTGGGCCAGTCATTAATGACAGGGCCACACATTAATGACAGGGCCAGTAATAAAATGACTGGGACAGTCATTAATGACAGGGCCAGTCATTAATGACAGGGCCAGTGATAAAATGACTAAGCCAGTCATTATAACAGGGCCAGTCATTAATGACAGGGCCAAAGATAAAATGGAAGGGCCAGTGATAAAATGACTGGACCAGTCATTAATTACAGAACCGGTCCTAAAATGACAGGGCCAGTGACAAAATGACTGGGCCAGTCATTAATGACAGGGCCAGTCATTAATGACAGGGCCAGTCATTAATGACAGGGCCAGTGATAAAATGACTCTGCTAGTCATAGAATAACTTGGCCAGTCATAAAATGACAGAACCAGTCATAAAATGACAGGGCCAGTGATAAAATGACGTGGCCAGTAATTAATGACAGGGCCAGTCATTAATGACAGGGCCAGTGATAAAATGACTGGGCCAGTCATTAATGACAGGGCCAGTCATTACTGACAGGGCCAGTGATAAAATGACTCTATAGTCATAAATCGACTTGGCCAGTCATAAAATGACAGAACCAGTCATAAAATGACAGGGCCAGTGATAAAATGACTGGGCCAGTCATTAATGACAGGGCCAGTCATTAATGACAGGGCCAGTAATAAAATGACTGGGACAGTCATTAATGACAGGGCCAGTCATTAATGACAGGGCCAGTGATAAAATGACTGGGCCAGTCATTAATGACAGAACCAGTCATAAAATGACAGGGCCAGTGATGAAATGACTGGGCCAGTCATTAATGACAGGGCCAGTCATTAATGACAGGGCCAGTGATAACATGACTGGGCCAGTCATTAATGACAGGGCATGTCATTAATGACAGGGTCAGTGATAAAATGACTCTGCCAGTCATAAAATGACTTGGCCAATCATAAAATGACAGAACAAGTCATAAAATGACAGGGCCAGTGATAAAATGACTGGGCCAGTCATTAATGACAGGGCCAGTCATTACTGACAGGGCCAGTGATAAAATGACTCTATAGTCATAAATCGACTTGGCCAGTCATAAAATGAAAGAACCAGTCATAAAATGACAGGGCCAGTGATAAAATGACTGGGCCAGTCATTAATGACAGGGCCAGTCATTAATGACAGGGCCAGTAATAAAATGACTGGGACAGTCATTAATGACAGGGCCAGTCATTAATGACAAGGCCAGTGATAAAATGACTGGACCAGTCATTAATGACAGAACCAGTCATAAAATGACAGGGCCAGTGATGAAATGACTCTGCCAGTCATAAAATGACTTGGCCAGTCATAAAATGACAGAACAAGTCATATAATGACAGGGCCAGTGATAAAATGACTGGGCCAGTCATTAATGACAGGGCCAGTCATTAATGACAGGGCCAGTCTTTAATGACAGGGCCAGTGATAAAATGACTCTGCCGGTCATAAAATGACTTGGCCAGTCATAAAATGACAGAACCAGTCGTTAAATGACAGGGCCAGTGATAAAATGACTGGGCCAGTCATTAATGACAGGGCCAGTGATAAAATGACTGGGCCAGTCATTAGTGACAGGGCCAGTCATTAATGACAAGGCCAGTGATAAAATGACTCTGCCAGTCATAAAATGACTTGGCCAGTCATAAAATGACAGAACCAGTCATAAAATGACAGGGCCAGTGATAAAATGACTGGGCCAGTGATAAAATGACTGGGCCAGTCATTAATGACAGGGCCAGTGATAAAATGACTGGGCCAGTCATTAGTGACAGGGCCAGTCATTAATGACAAGGCCAGTGATAAAATGACTCTGCCAGTCATAAAATGACTTGGCCAGTCATAAAATGACAGAACCAGTCATAAAATGACAGGGCCAGTGATAAAATGACTGGGCCAGTGATAAAATGACTGGGCCAGTCATTAATGACAGGGCCAGTGATAAAATGACTGGGCTAGTCATTAATGACAGGGCCAGTCATTAATTATAGGGCCAGTGATAAAATGACAGGGCCAGTGATAAAATGACTGGGCCAGTCATTAATGACAGGGGCAATCATTAATGACAGGGCCAGTCATTAATGACAGGGTATGTGATAAAATGCCTGGGCCAGTCATTAATGACAGGGGCAGTCATTAATGACAGGGCCAGTGATAAAATGACTAAGCCAGTCATTATAACAGGGCCAGTCATTAATGACAGGGCCAAAGATAAAATGGAAGGGCCAGTGATAAAATGACTGGACCAGTCATTAATTACAGAACCGGTCCTAAAATGACAGGGCCAGTGACAAAATGACTGGGCCAGTCATTAATGACAGGGCCAGTCATTAATGACAGGGCCAGTGATAAAATGACTCTGCCAGTCATAAAATGATTTGGCCAGTCATAAAATGAACGAACCAGTCATAAAATGACAGGGCCAGTGATAAAATGACTGGGCCAGTCATTAATGACAGGGCCAGTCATTAATGATAGGGCCAGTGATAAAATGTTTGGGACAGGCATTAATGACAGGGCCAGTCATTAATGACAGGGCCAGCCATTAATGACAGGGCCAGCCATTAATGACAGGGCCAGTGATTAAATGACTCTGCCAGTCATAAAATGACTTAGCCAGTCATAAAGTGACAGAACCAGTCATAAAATGACAGGGCCAGTGATAAAATGACCGGGCCATAAAATGACCGGGCCGGTCATAAAATGACAGAATCAGTAATAAAATGACAGGGCAAGTGATAAAATTACTGGGCCAGACATTAATGACAGGGCCAGTCATTAATGACAGTGCCAGTGATAAAATGACTCTGCCAGTCATAAAATGACTTGGCCAGTCATAAAATGACAGAACCAGTCATAAAATGACAGGGCCAGTGATAAAATGACTGACCCAATCATTAATGACAGGGCCAGTCATTAATGACAGGGCCAGTGATAAAATGACTGGGCCAGTCATTAATGACAGGGCCAGTCATTAATGACAGAGCAAGTGATAAAATGACTCTGCCAGTCATAAAATGAGTTGGCCAGTCATAAAATGACAGAACCAGTCATAAAATGACTGGGCCAGTCATTAATGACAGAAAGAGTCATAAAATGACAGGGCCAGTGATAAAATGACTGGGCCAGTCATTAATGACAGGGCCAGTCATTAAAGACAGGGCCAGTGATAAAATGACTCTGCCAGTCATAAAATGACTTGGCCAGTCATAAAATGACAGAACCAGTCATAAAATGACAGGGCCAGTGATAAAATGACTGTCCCAGTCATTAATGACAGGTCCAGTGATAAAATGACTGGGCCAGTCATTAATGACAGGGCCAGTCATTAATGACAGGGCCAGTGATAAAATGACTCTGCTAGTCATAAAATGACTTGGCCAGTAATAAATGACAGAACCAGTCATAAAATGAAAGGGCCAGTGATAAAATGACTGGGCCAGTCATTAATGACAGGGCCAGTCATTAATGACAGGGCCAGTGATAAAATGACTGTCCCAGTCATTAATAACAGGGCCAGTCATTAATGACAGGGCCAGTGATAAAATCACTGGGCCAGTCATTAATGACAGGGCCAGTCATTAATGACAGGGCCAGTGATAAAATGACTCTGCTAGTCATAGAATAACTTGGCCAGTCATAAAATGACAGAACCAGTCATAAAATGACAGGGCCAGTGATAAAATGACGGGTCCAGTCATTAATGACAGGGCCAGTCATTAATGACAGGGCCAGTGATAAAATGACTGGGCCAGTCATTAATGATAGGGCCAGTCATTACTGACAGGGCCAGTGATAAAATGACTCTATAGTCATAAATCGACTTGGCCAGTCATAAAATGACAGAACCAGTCATAAAATGACAGGGCCAGTGATAAAATGACTGGGCCAGTCATTAATGACAGGGCCACACATTAATGACAGGGCCAGTAATAAAATGACTGGGACAGTCATTAATGACAGGGCCAGTCATTAATGACAGGGCCAGTGATAAAATGACTGGGCCAGTCATTAATGACAGAACCAGTCATAAAATGACAGGGCCAGTGATGAAATGACTGGGCCAGTCATTAATGACAGGGCCAGTGATAACATGACTGGGCCAGTCATTAATGACAGGGCATGTCATTTATGACAGGGCCAGTGATAAAATGACTCTGCCAGTCATAAAATGACTTGGCCAATCATAAAATGACAGAACAAGTCATAAAATGACAGGGCCAGTGATAAAATGACTGGGCCAGTCATCAATGACAGGGCCAGTCATTAATGACAGGGCCAGTGATAAAATGACTCTACCAGTCATAAAATGACTTGGCCAGTCATAAAATGACAGAACAAGTCATAAAATGACAGGGCCAGTGATAAAATGACTGGGCCAGTCATTAATGACAGGGCCAGTCATTAATGACAGGGCCAGTCATTAATGACAGGGCCAGTGATAAAATGACTCTGCCGGTCATAAAATGACTTGGCCAGTCATAAAATGACAGAACCAGTCGTTAAATGACAGGGCCAGTGATAAAATGACTGGGCCAGTCATTAATGACAGGGCCAGTGATAAAATGACTGGGCCAGTCATTAGTGACAGGGCCAGTCATTAATGACAAGGCCAGTGATAAAATGACTCTGCCAGTCATAAAATGACTTGGCCAGTCATAAAATGACAGAACCAGTCGTAAAATGACAGGGCCAGTGATAAAATGACAGGGCCAGTGATAAAATGACTGGGCCAGTCATTAATGACAGGGCCAGTGATAAAATGACTGGGCCAGTCATTAATGACAGGGCCATTCATTAATGACAAGGCCAGTGATAAAATGACTCTGTCAGTCATAAAATGACCTGGCCAGTCATAAAATAACAGAACCAGTAATAAAATGACAGGGCCAGTGATAAAATGACTGGGCCAGTCATTAATGACAGCGCCAGTCATTAATGACAGGGCCAGTGATAAAATGACTGGGCCAGTCATTAATGACAGGGCCAATCATTAATTATAGGGCCAGTGATAAAATGACTAAGTCTGTCATTAATGACAGGGCCAGTCATTAATGACAGGACCAGTAATAAAATGATAGGGCCAGTGATAAAATGACTGGGCCAGTCATTAATGACAGGGCCAATCATTAATTATAGGGCCAGTGATAAAATGACTGGGCCAGTCATTAATGACTGGGCCAGTCATTAATGATAGGGCCAGTCATTACTGACAGGGCCAGTGATAAAATGACTCTATAGTCATAAATCGACTTGGCCAGTCATAAAATGACAGAACCAGTCATAAAATGACAGGGCCAGTGATAAAATGACTGGGCCAGTCATTAATGACAGGGCCACACATTAATGACAGGGCCAGTAATAAAATGACTGGGACAGTCATTAATGACAGGGCCAGTCATTAATGACAGGGCCAGTGATAAAATGACTAAGCCAGTCATTATAACAGGGCCAGTCATTAATGACAGGGCCAAAGATAAAATGGAAGGGCCAGTGATAAAATGACTGGACCAGTCATTAATTACAGAACCGGTCCTAAAATGACAGGGCCAGTGACAAAATGACTGGGCCAGTCATTAATGACAGGGCCAGTCATTAATGACAGGGCCAGTCATTAATGACAGGGCCAGTGATAAAATGACTCTGCTAGTCATAGAATAACTTGGCCAGTCATAAAATGACAGAACCAGTCATAAAATGACAGGGCCAGTGATAAAATGACGTGGCCAGTAATTAATGACAGGGCCAGTCATTAATGACAGGGCCAGTGATAAAATGACTGGGCCAGTCATTAATGACAGGGCCAGTCATTACTGACAGGGCCAGTGATAAAATGACTCTATAGTCATAAATCGACTTGGCCAGTCATAAAATGACAGAACCAGTCATAAAATGACAGGGCCAGTGATAAAATGACTGGGCCAGTCATTAATGACAGGGCCAGTCATTAATGACAGGGCCAGTAATAAAATGACTGGGACAGTCATTAATGACAGGGCCAGTCATTAATGACAGGGCCAGTGATAAAATGACTGGGCCAGTCATTAATGACAGAACCAGTCATAAAATGACAGGGCCAGTGATGAAATGACTGGGCCAGTCATTAATGACAGGGCCAGTCATTAATGACAGGGCCAGTGATAACATGACTGGGCCAGTCATTAATGACAGGGCATGTCATTAATGACAGGGTCAGTGATAAAATGACTCTGCCAGTCATAAAATGACTTGGCCAATCATAAAATGACAGAACAAGTCATAAAATGACAGGGCCAGTGATAAAATGACTGGGCCAGTCATTAATGACAGGGCCAGTCATTACTGACAGGGCCAGTGATAAAATGACTCTATAGTCATAAATCGACTTGGCCAGTCATAAAATGAAAGAACCAGTCATAAAATGACAGGGCCAGTGATAAAATGACTGGGCCAGTCATTAATGACAGGGCCAGTCATTAATGACAGGGCCAGTAATAAAATGACTGGGACAGTCATTAATGACAGGGCCAGTCATTAATGACAAGGCCAGTGATAAAATGACTGGACCAGTCATTAATGACAGAACCAGTCATAAAATGACAGGGCCAGTGATGAAATGACTCTGCCAGTCATAAAATGACTTGGCCAGTCATAAAATGACAGAACAAGTCATATAATGACAGGGCCAGTGATAAAATGACTGGGCCAGTCATTAATGACAGGGCCAGTCATTAATGACAGGGCCAGTCTTTAATGACAGGGCCAGTGATAAAATGACTCTGCCGGTCATAAAATGACTTGGCCAGTCATAAAATGACAGAACCAGTCGTTAAATGACAGGGCCAGTGATAAAATGACTGGGCCAGTCATTAATGACAGGGCCAGTGATAAAATGACTGGGCCAGTCATTAGTGACAGGGCCAGTCATTAATGACAAGGCCAGTGATAAAATGACTCTGCCAGTCATAAAATGACTTGGCCAGTCATAAAATGACAGAACCAGTCATAAAATGACAGGGCCAGTGATAAAATGACTGGGCCAGTGATAAAATGACTGGGCCAGTCATTAATGACAGGGCCAGTGATAAAATGACTGGGCTAGTCATTAATGACAGGGCCAGTCATTAATTATAGGGCCAGTGATAAAATGACAGGGCCAGTGATAAAATGACTGGGCCAGTCATTAATGACAGGGGCAATCATTAATGACAGGGCCAGTCATTAATGACAGGGTATGTGATAAAATGCCTGGGCCAGTCATTAATGACAGGGGCAGTCATTAATGACAGGGCCAGTGATAAAATGACTAAGCCAGTCATTATAACAGGGCCAGTCATTAATGACAGGGCCAAAGATAAAATGGAAGGGCCAGTGATAAAATGACTGGACCAGTCATTAATTACAGAACCGGTCCTAAAATGACAGGGCCAGTGACAAAATGACTGGGCCAGTCATTAATGACAGGGCCAGTCTTTAATGACAGGGCCAGTGATAAAATGACTCTGCCAGTCATAAAATGATTTGGCCAGTCATAAAATGAACGAACCAGTCATAAAATGACAGGGCCAGTGATAAAATGACTGGGCCAGTCATTAATGACAGGGCCAGTCATTAATGATAGGGCCAGTGATAAAATGTTTGGGACAGGCATTAATGACAGGGCCAGTCATTAATGACAGGGCCAGCCATTAATGACAGGGCCAGCCATTAATGACAGGGCCAGTGATTAAATGACTCTGCCAGTCATAAAATGACTTAGCCAGTCATAAAGTGACAGAACCAGTCATAAAATGACAGGGCCAGTGATAAAATGACCGGGCCATAAAATGACCGGGCCGGTCATAAAATGACAGAATCAGTAATAAAATGACAGGGCAAGTGATAAAATTACTGGGCCAGACATTAATGACAGGGCCAGTCATTAATGACAGTGCCAGTGATAAAATGACTCTGCCAGTCATAAAATGACTTGGCCAGTCATAAAATGACAGAACCAGTCATAAAATGACAGGGCCAGTGATAAAATGACTGACCCAATCATTAATGACAGGGCCAGTCATTAATGACAGGGCCAGTGATAAAATGACTGGGCCAGTCATTAATGACAGGGCCAGTCATTAATGACAGAGCCAGTGATAAAATGACTCTGCCAGTCATAAAATGAGTTGGCCAGTCATAAAATGACAGAACCAGTCATAAAATGACTGGGCCAGTCATTAATGACAGAAAGAGTCATAAAATGACAGGGCCAGTGATAAAATGACTGGGCCAGTCATTAATGACAGGGCCAGTCATTAAAGACAGGGCCAGTGATAAAATGACTCTGCCAGTCATAAAATGACTTGGCCAGTCATAAAATGACAGAACCAGTCATAAAATGACAGGGCCAGTGATAAAATGACTGTCCCAGTCATTAATGACAGGTCCAGTGATAAAATGACTGGGCCAGTCATTAATGACAGGGCCAGTCATTAATGACAGGGCCAGTGATAAAATGACTCTGCTAGTCATAAAATGACTTGGCCAGTAATAAATGACAGAACCAGTCATAAAATGAAAGGGCCAGTGATAAAATGACTGGGCCAGTCATTAATGACAGGGCCAGTCATTAATGACAGGGCCAGTGATAAAATGACTGTCCCAGTCATTAATAACAGGGCCAGTCATTAATGACAGGGCCAGTGATAAAATCACTGGGCCAGTCATTAATGACAGGGCCAGTCATTAATGACAGGGCCGGTGATAAAATGACTCTGCTAGTCCTAGAATAACTTGGCCAGTCATAAAATGACAGAACCAGTCATAAAATGACAGGGCCAGTGATAAAATGACGGGTCCAGTCATTAATGACAGGGCCAGTCATTAATGACAGGGCCAGTGATAAAATGACTGGGCCAGTCATTAATGATAGGGCCAGTCATTACTGACAGGGCCAGTGATAAAATGACTCTATAGTCATAAATCGACTTGGCCAGTCATAAAATGACAGAACCAGTCATAAAATGACAGGGCCAGTGATAAAATGACTGGGCCAGTCATTAATGACAGGGCCACACATTAATGACAGGGCCAGTAATAAAATGACTGGGACAGTCATTAATGACAGGGCCAGTCATTAATGACAGGGCCAGTGATAAAATGACTGGGCCAGTCATTAATGACAGAACCAGTCATAAAATGACAGGGCCAGTGATGAAATGACTGGGCCAGTCATTAATGACAGGGCCAGTGATAACATGACTGGGCCAGTCATTAATGACAGGGCATGTCATTTATGACAGGGCCAGTGATAAAATGACTCTGCCAGTCATAAAATGACTTGGCCAATCATAAAATGACAGAACAAGTCATAAAATGACAGGGCCAGTGATAAAATGACTGGGCCAGTCATCAATGACAGGGCCAGTCATTAATGACAGGGCCAGTGATAAAATGACTCTACCAGTCATAAAATGACTTGGCCAGTCATAAAATGACAGAACAAGTCATAAAATGACAGGGCCAGTGATAAAATGACTGGGCCAGTCATTAATGACAGGGCCAGTCATTAATGACAGGGCCAGTCATTAATGACAGGGCCAGTGATAAAATGACTCTGCCGGTCATAAAATGACTTGGCCAGTCATAAAATGACAGAACCAGTCGTTAAATGACAGGGCCAGTGATAAAATGACTGGGCCAGTCATTAATGACAGGGCCAGTGATAAAATGACTGGGCCAGTCATTAGTGACAGGGCCAGTCATTAATGACAAGGCCAGTGATAAAATGACTCTGCCAGTCATAAAATGACTTGGCCAGTCATAAAATGACAGAACCAGTCGTAAAATGACAGGGCCAGTGATAAAATGACAGGGCCAGTGATAAAATGACTGGGCCAGTCATTAATGACAGGGCCAGTGATAAAATGACTGGGCCAGTCATTAATGACAGGGCCATTCATTAATGACAAGGCCAGTGATAAAATGACTCTGTCAGTCATAAAATGAACTGGCCAGTCATAAAATAACAGAACCAGTAATAAAATGACAGGGCCAGTGATAAAATGACTGGGCCAGTCATTAATGACAGCGCCAGTCATTAATGACAGGGCCAGTGATAAAATGACTGGGCCAGTCATTAATGACAGGGCCAATCATTAATTATAGGGCCAGTGATAAAATGACTAAGTCTGTCATTAATGACAGGGCCAGTCATTAATGACAGGACCAGTAATAAAATGATAGGGCCAGTGATAAAATGACTGGGCCAGTCATTAATGACAGGGCCAATCATTAATTATAGGGCCAGTGATAAAATGACTGGGCCAGTCATTAATGACAGGGCCAATCATTAATTATAGGGCCAGTGATAAAATGACTAAGTCTGTCATTAATGACAGGGCCAGTCATTAATGACAGGACCAGTAATAAAATGATAGGGCCAGTGATAAAATGACAGGGCCAGTGATAAAATGACTGGGCCAGTCATGAATGACAGGGCCAATCATTAATGACAGTGCCAGTCATTAAGGACAGGGACAGTGATAAAATGACTGGGCCAGTCATTAATGACACGGCCAGTCTTTAATGACAGGGCCAGTGATACAATGACTCTGCTAGTCATAAAATGACTTGGCCAGTCATAAAATGACAGAACCAGTTATAAAATGACAGGGCCAGTGATAAAATGACTGGGCCAGTCATTAATGACAGGGCCAGTCATTAATGACAGGGCCAGTGATAAGATGACTCTGCCAGTCATAAAATGACTTGGCCAGTCATAAAATGACAGAACCAGTCATAAAATCACAGGGCCAGTGATAAAATGACTGGGCCAGTCATTAATGACAGGGCCAGTGATAAAATGACTAAGCCAGTCATTAATGACAGGGCCAGTCATTAATGACAGGGCCAGTGATAAAATGAAAGGGCCAATGATGAAATGACTGTGCCAGTCATTAATAACAGAACCGGTCATAAAATGACAGGGCCAGTGATAAAATGACTGGGCCAGTCATTAATGACAGGGCCAATCATTAATGACAGGGAGTCATTAATGACAGGGCCAGTGATAAAATGCCTGGGCCAGTCATTAATGACAGGGCCAGTCATTAATGACAGGGCCAGTGATAAAATGACTAAGCCAGTCATTATAACAGGGCCAGTCATTAATGACAGGGCCAAAGATAAAATGGAAGGGCCAGTGATAATATGACTGGGCGAGTCATTAATGACAGAACCGGTCATAAAATGACAGGGCCAGTGATAAAATGACTGGGCCAGTCATTAATGACAGGGCCAGTGATAAAATGACTCTGCCAGTCATAAAATGACTTGGCCAGTCATAAAATGACAGAACCAGTCATAAAATGACTGGGTCAGTCATTAATGACAGAAAGAGTCATAAAATGACAGGGCCAGTGATAAAATGACTGGGCCAGTCATTAATGAAAGGGCCAGTCATTAATGACAGGGCGTCATTAATGACTGGTTCTGTCATTTTATGACTTGCCAAGTCATTTTAAGACTGGCAGAGTCATTTTATCACTCGCCCTGTCATTTTATGACTGGTTCTGTCATTAATGACTGGCCCAGTCATTTTATCACTGGCCCTGTCATTTTAGACTGGTTCTGTCATTTTATGACTGGCCAAGTCATTTTATGACTGGCAGAGTCATTTTATCACTGGCCCTGTCATTAATGACTTGCCCAGTCATTTTATCACTGTCCAAGTCATTTTATGACAGGCAGAGTCATTTTATCACTGGCCCTGTCATTAATGACTCTCCCAGTCATTTTATCACTGGCCCTGTCAGTAATGACTGTCCCTGTCATTAATGACTGGTCCGGTCATTTTATCACCGGCCCTGTCATTTTATGACTGGCTAAGTCATTTTTTCACTGGCCCTGTCATTAATGACTGGCCATATCATTAATGACTAGCCCAGTCATTCTATCACTGGCCCTGTCATTTTATGACTGGTTCTGTCATTTTATGATTGGCTAAGTCATTTTATGACTGGTAGAGTCATTTTATCACTGGCCCTGTCATTAATGACTGGCCCTGTCATTTATGACTGGGCCAGTCATTTTAACACAGGGCCTGTCATTAATGACTGGCCCTGTCATTAATGACTAGCCCAGTCATTTTATCACTGGCCCTGTCATTTTATGACTGGTTCTGTCATTAATGACTGGCCCAGTCATTTTATCACTGGCCCTGTCATTTTATGACTGGTTCTGTCATTTTATGACTGGCCAAGTCATTTTATGACTGGCAGAGTCATTTTATCACTGGCCCTGTCATTAATGACTGGCCCAGTTATTTTATCACTGGCCCTATCATTTTATGACTGGTTCTGTCATTTTATAACTAGCCAAGTCATTTTATGACTGGTAGAGTCATAAAATAGTCATTAATGACAGGGACAGTGATAAAATGACTCTGCCAGTCATAAAAAGACTTGGCCAGTCATAAAATGACAGAACCAGTCATAAAATGACAGGGCCAGTGATAAAATGACTGGGCCAGTCATTAATGACAGGGCCAGTCATTAATGACAGGGCCAGTGATAAAATGACTGGGCCAGTCATTAATGTCAGGGTCAGTCATTAATGACAGGGCCAGTGATAAACTGACTCTGCCAGTCATGAAATGACTTGGCCAGTCATAAGATGACAGAACCAGTCATAAAATGACAGGGCCAGTGATAAAATGACTGGGCCAGTCATTAATGACAGGGCCAGTCATTAATGACAGGGCCAAGCATTAATGACAGGGCCAGTGATAAAATGACTGGGCCAGTCATTAATGACAGGGCTAGTCATTAATAACAGGGCCAGTGATAAAATGACTTGGCCAATCATTAATGACAGGGCCAGTAATTTAATGACAGGGCCAGTGATAAAATGACTCTGCCAGTCATAAAATGACTTGGCCAGTCATAAAATGACAAAACTAGTCATAAAATGACAGGGCCAGTGATAAAATGACTGGGCCAGTCATTAATGACAGGGCCAGTCATTAATGACAGGGCCAGTGATAAATTGACTGGGCCAGTCATTAATGACAGGGCCAGTCATTAATGACAGGGCCAGTGATAAAATGACTCTGCCAGTCATAAAATGACTAGGCCAGTCATAAAATGACAGAACAAGTCATAAAATGACTTGGCCAGTCATAAAATGACAGAACAAGTCATAAAATGAAAGGGCCAGTGATAAAATGACTGGGCCAGTCATTAATGACAGGGCCAGTCATTAATGACAGGGCCAGTGATAAAATCACTGGGCCAGTCATTAATGACAGGGCCAGTCATTTATGACAGGGCCAGTGATAAAATGACTCTGCCAGTCATAAAATGACTTGGCCAGTCATAAAATGACAGAACAAGTCATAAAATAACAGGGCCAGTGATAAAATGACTGGGCCAGTCGTTAATGACAGGGCCAGTCATTAATGACAGGGCCAGTGATAAAATGACTGCGCCAGTCATTAATGACAGGGCCAGTCATTAATGACAGGGCCGATCATTAATGACACGGCCAGTGATAAAATGACTCTGCCAGTCATAAAATGACTTGGCCAGGCATAAAATGACAGAACCAGTCGTAAAATGACAGGGCCAGTGATAAAATGACAGGGCCAGTGATAAAATGACTGGGCCAGTCATTAATGACAGGGCCAGTGATAAAATGACTGGGCCAGTCATTAACGACAGGGCCAGTCATTAATGACAAGGCCAGTGATAAAATGACTCTGTCAGTCATAAAATGACTTGGCCAGTCATAAAATAACAGAACCAGTAATAAAATGACAGGGCCAGTGATAAAATGACTGGGCCAGTCATTAATGACAGCGCCAGTCATTAATGACAGGGCCAGTGATAAAATGACTGGGCCAGTCATTAATGACAGGGCCAATCATTAATTATAGGGCCAGTGATAAAATGACTAAGTCTGTCATTAATGACAGGGCCAGTCATTAATGACAGGACCAGTAATAAAATGATAGGGCCAGTGATAAAATGACTGGGCCAGTCATTAATGACAGAACCGGTCATAAAATGACAGGGCCAGTGATAAAATGACTGGGCCAGTCATGAATGACAGGGCCAATCATTAATGACAGTGCCAGTCATTAAGGTCAGGGACAGTGATAAAATGACTGGGCCAGTCATTAATGACACGGCCAGTCATTAATGACAGGGCCAGTGATACAATGACTCTGCTAGTCATAAAATGACTTGGCCAGTCATAAAATGACAGAACCAGTTATAAAATGAAAGGGCCAGTGATAAAATGACTGGGCCAGTCATTAATGACAGGGCCAGTCATTAATGACAGGGCCAGTGATAAAATGACTCTGCCAGTCATAAAATGACTTGGCCAGTCATAAAATGACAGAACCAGTCATAAAATGACAGGGCCAGTGATAAAATGACTGGGCCAGTAATTAATGACAGGGCCAGTGATAAAATGACTAAGCCAGTCATTAATGACAGGGCCAGTCATTAATGACAGGGCCAGTGATAAAATGAAAGGGCCAATGATGAAATGACTGTGCCAGTCATTAATAACAGAACCGGTCATAAAATGACAGGGCCAGTGATAAATTGACTGGGCCAGTCATTAAAGACAGGGCCAATCATTAATGACACGGAGTCATTAATGACAGGGCCAGTGATAATATGCCTGGGCCAGTGATAAAATGCCTGGGCCAGTCATTAATGACAGGGCCAGTCATTAATGACAGGGCCAGTGATAAAATGACTAAGCCAGTCATTATAACAGGGCCAGTCATTAATGACAGGGCCAAAGATAAAATGGAAGGGCCAGTGATAATATGACTGGGCGAGTCATTAATGACAGAACCGGTCATAAAATGACAGGGCCAGTGATAAAATGACTGGGCCAGTCATTAATGACAGGGCCAGTCATTAATGACAGGGCCAGTCATTAATGACAGGGCCAGTCATTAATGACAGGGCCAGTGATAAAATGACTCTGCCAGTCATAAAATGACTTGGCCAGTCATAAAATGACAGAACCAGTCATAAAATGACTGGGTCAGTCATTAATGACAGAAAGAGTCATAAAATGACAGGGCCAGTGATAAAACGACTGGGCCAGTCATTAATGACAGAGCCAGTCATTAATGACAGGGCCAGTGAAAAAATGACTTAGCCTGTCATAAAATGACAGGGCCAGTGATAAAATGACTGGCTCGGTCATTTTATCACTGGCCCTGACATTAATGACTGGCCCATTCATTAATGATTGGCCCAGTCATTTTATCACTGGCCCTGTCATTTTATGACTGGTTTTGTCTTTTTATGACTGGCCAAGTCATTTTATGACTGGCAGAGTCTTTTTATCACTGGCCCTGTCATTAATGACTGGCCCTGTCATTAATGACTGGCCCAGTCATTTTATCACTGGCCCTGTCATTAATGACTGGCCCTGTCATTAATGACTGGCCCAGTCATTTTATCACTGGCCCTGTCATTTTATGACTCGTTCTGTCATTTTATGGCTGGCCAAGTCATTTTATGACTGGCAGATTCATTTTATCACTGGCCCTGTCATTAATAACTGGCCCTGTCATTAATGACAGGCCCAGTCATTTTATCACTGGCCCTGTCATTTTATGACTGGTTGTGTCATTAATGACTGGCCCAGTCATTTTATCAGTGGCCCTGTCATTTTATGACTGGTTCTGTCATTTTATGACTTGCCAAGTCATTTTATGACTGGCAGAGTCATTTTATCTCTCGCCCTGTCATTATTGACTGGCCCTGTCATTAATGACTGGCCCAGTCATTTTATCACTGGCCCTGTCATTTTATGACTGGCCCTGTCATTTTATGACTGGCCTTGTCATTTTATGATTGGTTCTGTCATTTTATTACTGGCCAAGTCATTTAATGACTGGCAGAGTCATTTATCACTGGCCCTGTCATTAATGACTGGCCCTGTCATTAATGACTTGCCCAATCATTTTATCACTGCCCCTGTCATTTTATGACTTGTTCTGTCATTTTATGACTGGCCAAGTCATTTTATGACTGGCAGAGTCATTTTATCACTGGCCCTGTCATTAATGACTGTCCCAGTCGTTTTATCACTGGCCCTGTCATTAATGACTGTCCCTGTCATTAATGACTGGCCCGTTCATTTTATCACTGGCCCTGTCATTTTATGACTGGCTAAGTCATTTTTTCACTGGCCCTGTCATTAATGACTGGCCCAGTCATTTTATCACTGGCCCTGTCATTAATGACTGGCCCTGTCATTAATGACTGGCCATATCATTAATGACTAGCCCAGTCATTTTATCACTGGCCCTGTCATTTTATGACTGGTTCTGTCATTTTATGATTGGCTAAGTCATTTTATGACTGGTAGAGTCATTTTATCACTGGCCCTGTCATTAATGACTGACCCTGTCATTTATGACTGGCCCAGTCATTTTATCACTGGCCCTGTCATTAATGACTGGCCCTGTCATTAATGACTAGCCCAGTCATTTTATCACTGGCCCTGTCATTTTATGACTGGTTCTGTAATTAATGACTGGCCCAGTCATTTTATCACTGGCCCTGTAATTTTATGACTGGTTCTGTCATTTTATGACTGGCCAAGTCATTTTATGACTGGCAGAGTCATTTTATCACTGGCCCTGTCATTATTGACTGGCCCTGTCATTAATGACTGGCCCAGTCTTTTTATCACTGGCCCTGTCATTAATGACTGGCCCTGTCATTAATGACTGGCCCAGTCGTTTTATCACTGGCCCTGTCATTTTATCACTGGCCCTGTCATTTTATGACTGGTTCTGTCATTTTATGACTGGCCAAGTCATTTTATGACTGGTAGAGTCATAAAATAGTCATTAATGACAGGGACAGTGATAAAATGACTCTGCCAGTCATAAAATGACTTGGCCAGTCATAACATGACAGAACCAGTCATAAAATGACATTGCCAGTGATAAAATGACTGGGCCAGTCATTAATGACAGGGCCAGTCATTAATGACATGGCCAGTGATAAAATGACTGGGCCAGTCATTAATGACAGGGCTAGTCATTAATGACATGGCCAGTGATAAAAGTCATTAATGACATGGCCAGTGATGAAAGTCATTAATGACAGGGCCAGTGATAAATGACTGGGCCAGTCATTAATGACAGGGTCATTCATTAATGACAGGGCCAGTGATAAAATGACTCTGCCAGTCATGAAATACTTGGCCAGTCATAAAATGACAGAACCAGTCATAAAATGAGAGGGCCAGTGGTAAAATGACTGGGCCAGTCATTAATAACAGGGCCAGTCATTAATGACAGGGCCAGTCATTAATGACAGGGCCAGTGATAAAATGACTGGGCCAGTCATTAATGACAGGGCTAGTCATTAATAACAGGGCCAGTGATAAAATGACTTGGCCCATCATTAATGACAGGGCCAGTAATTTAATGACAGGGCCAGTGATAAAATGACTCTGCCAGTCATAAAATGACTTGGCCAGTCATAAAATGACAGAACAAGTCATAAAATAACAGGGCCAGTGATAAAATGACTGGGCCAGTCATTAATGACAGGGCCAGTCATTAATGACAGGGCCAGTGATAAAATGACTGGGCCAGTCATTAATGACAGGGCCAGTCATTAATGACAGGGCCAGTCATTAATGACAGGGCCAGTCATTAATGACAGGGCCAGTGATAAAATGACTCTGCCAGTCATAAAATGACTTGGCCAGGCATAAAATGACAGAACCAGTCGTAAAATGACAGGGCCAGTGATAAAATGACTGGGTCAGTCATTAATGACAGGGCCAGTGATAAAATGACTGGGCCAGTCATTAATGACAGGGCCAGTCATTAATGACAAGGCCAGTGATAAAATGACTCTGCCAGTCATAAAATAACTTGGCCAGTCATAAAATGACAGAACCAGTCATAAAATGACAGGGCCAGTGATAAAATGACTGGGCCAGTCATTAATGACAGCGCCAGTCAATAATGACAGGGCCAGTGATAAAATGACTGGGCCAGTCATTAATGACTGGGCCAGTGATAAAATGACTGGGCCAGTCATTAATGACAGGGCCAGTCATTAATGACAGGGCCAGTGATAAAATGAAAGGGCCAATGATAAAATGACTGTGCCAGTCATTAATGACAGAACCGGTCATAAAAGGACAGGGCCAGTGATAAAATGACTGGGCCAGTCATTAATGACAGGGCCAATCATTAATGACAGGGCCAGTCATTAATGACAGGGTATGTGATAAAATGCCTGGGCCAGTCATTAATGACAGGGCCAGTCATTAATGACAGGGCCAGTGATAAAATGACTAAGCCTGTCATTATAACAGGGCCAGTCATTAATGACAGGGCCAAAGATAAAATGGAAGGGCCAGTGATAAAATGACTGGGCCAGTCATTAATTACAGAACCGGTCCTAAAATGACAGGGCCAGTGACAAAATGACTGGGCCAGTCATTAATGACAGGGCCAGTGATAAAATGACTCTGCCAGTCATAAAATGACTTGGCCAGTCATAAAATGACAGAACCAGTCATAAAATGACAGGGCCAGTGATAAAATGACTGGGCCAGTCATAAATGACAGGGCCAGTTATTAATGATAGGGCCAGTGATAAAATGACTGGGACAGGCATTAATGACAGGGCCAGTCATTAATGACAGGGCCAGTCATTAATGACCGGGCCAGCCATTAATGACAGGGCCAGCCATTAATGACAGGGCCAGTGATAAAATGACTTAGCCAGTCATAAAGTGACAGAACCAGTCATAAAATGACAGGGCCAGTGATAAAATGACCGAGCCATAAAATGACCGGGCCGGTCATAAAATGACAGAACCAGCAATAAAATGACAGGGCAAGTGATAAAATGACTGGGCCAGTCATTAATGACAGGGCCAGTCATTAATGACAGGGCCAGTGATAAAATGACTCTGCCAGCCATAAAATGACTTGGCCAGTCATAAAATGACAGAACCAGTCATAAAATGACTGGGCCAGTCATTAATGACAGAAAGAGTCATAAAATGACAGGGCCAGTGATAAAATGACTGGGCCAGTCATTAATGACAGGGCCAGTCATTAATGACAGGGCCAGTCATTAACGACAGGGCCAGTGATAAAATGACTGGGCCAGTCATTAATTACAGGGCCAGTCATTAATGACAGAGCCAGTGATAAAATGACTCTGCCAGTCATAAAATGACTTGGCCAGTCATAAAATGACAGAACCAGTCATTAAATGACTGCGCCAGTCATTAATGACAGAAAGAGTCATAAAATGACAATGCCAGTGATACAATGACTGGGCAAGTCATTAATGACAGGGCCAGTCATTAAAGACAGGGCCAGTGATAAAATGACTCTGCCAGTCATAAAATGACTTGGCTAGTCATAAAATGACAGAACCAGTCATAAAATGACAGGGCCAGTGATAAAATGACTGTCCCAGTCATTAATAACAGGGCCAGTCATTAATGACAGGGCCAGTGATAAAATCAGTGGGCCAGTCATTAATGACAGGGCCAGTCATTAATGACAGGGCCAGTGATAAAATGACTCTGCTAGTCATAGAATAACTTGGCCAGTCATAAAATGACAGAACCAGTCATAAAATGACAGGGCCAGTGATAAAATGACGTGGCCAGTCATTAATGACAGGGCCAGTCATTAATGACAGGGCCAGTGATAAAATGACTGGGCCAGTCATTAATGACAGGGCCAGTCATTACTGACAGGGCCAGTGATAAAATGACTCTATAGTCATAAATCGACTTGGCCAGTCATAAAATGACAGAACCAGTCATAACATGACAGGGCCAGTGATAAAATGACTGGGCCAGTCATTAATGACAGGGCCAGTCATTAATGACAGGGCCAGTAATAAAATGACTGGGACAGTCATTAATGACAGGGCCAGTCATTAATGACAGGGCCAGTGATAAAATGACTGGGCCAGTCATTAATGACAGAACCAGTCATAAAATGACAGGGCCAGTGATGAAATGACTGGGCCAGTCATTAATGACAGGGCCAGTCATTAATGACAGGGCCAGTGATAACATGACTGGGCCAGTCATTAATGACAGGGCATGTCATTAATGACAGGGCCAGTGATAAAATGACTCTGCCAGTCATAAAATGACTTGGCCATTCATAAAATGACACAACAAGTCATTAAATGACAGGGCCAGTGATAAAATGACTGGGCCAGTCATTAATGACAGGGCCAGTCATTACTGACAGGGCCAGTGATAAAATGACTCTATAGTCATAAATCGACTTGGCCAGTCATAAAATGAAAGAACCAGTCATAAAATGACAGGGCCAGTGATAAAATGACTGGGACAGTCATTAATGACAGGGCCAGTCATTAATGACAGGGCCAGTGATAAAATGACTCTGCCAGTCATAAAATGACTTGGCCAATCATAAAATGACAGAACAAGTCATAAAATGACAGGGCCAGTGATAAAATGACTGGGCCAGTCATTAATGACAGGGCCAGTCATTAATGACAGGGCCAGTGATAAAATGACTCTGCCAGTCATAAAATGACTTGGCCAGTCATAAAATGACAGAACAAGTCATAAAATGACAGGGCCAGTGATAAAATGACTGGGCCAGTCATTAATGACAGGGCCAGTCATTAATGACAGGGCCAGTGATAAAATGACTCTGCCGGTCATAAAATGACTTGGCCAGTCATAAAATGACAGAACCAGTCGTTAAATGACAGGGCCAGTGATAAAATGACTGGGCCAGTCATTAATGACAGGGCCAGTGATAAAATGACTGGGCCAGTCATTAGTGACAGGGCCAGTCATTAATGAATTGGCCAGTGATAAAATGACTCTGCCAGTCATAAAATGACTTGGCCAGTCATAAAATGACAGAACCAGTCATTATATGACAGGGCCAGTGATAAAATGACTGGGCCAGTGATAAAATGACTGGGCCAGTCATTAATGACAGGGCCAGTGATAAAATGACTGGGCTAGTCATTAATGACAGGGCCAGTCATTAATTATAGGGCTAGTGATAAAATGACAGGGCCAGTGATAAAATGACTGGGCCAGTCATTAATGACAGGGGCAATCATTAATGACAGGGCCAGTCATTAATGACAGGGTATGTGATAAAATGCCTGGGCCAGTCATTAATGACAGGGGCAGTCATTATCGACAGGGCCAGTGATAAAATGACTAAGCCAGTCATTATAACAGGGCCAGTCATTAATGACAGGGCCAAAGATAAAATGGAAGGGCCAGTGATAAAATGACTGGACACGTCATTAATTACAGAACCGGTCCTAAAATGACAGGGCCAGTGACAAAATGACTGGGCCAGTCATTAATGACAGGGCCAGTCATTAATGACAGGGCCAGTGATAAAATGACTCTGCTAGTCATAGAATAACTTGGCCAGTCATAAAATGACAGAACCAGTCATAAAATGACAGGGCCAGTGATAAAATGACGTGGCCAGTCATTAATGACAGGGCCAGTAATTAATGACAGGGCCAGTGATAAAATGACTGGGCCAGTCATTAATGACAGGGCCAGTCATTACTGACAGGGCCAGTGATAAAATGACTCTATAGTCATAAATCGACTTGGCCAGTCATAAAATGACAGAACCAGTCATAAAATGACAGGGCCAGTGATAAAATGACTGGGCCAGTCATTAATGACAGGGCCAGTCATTAATGACAGGGCCAGTAATAAAATGACTGGGACAGTCATTAATGACAGGGCCAGTCATTAATGACAGGGCCAGTGATAAAATGACTGGGCCAGTCATTAATGACAGAACCAGTCATAAAATGACAGGGCCAGTGATGAAATGACTGGGCCAGTCATTAATAACAGGGCCAGTCATTAATGACAGGGCCAGTGATAACATGACTGGGCCAGTCATTAATGACAGGGCATGTCATTAATGACAGTGTCAGTGATAAAATGACTCTGCCAGTCATAAAATGACTTGGCCAATCATAAAATGACAGAACAAGTCATAAAATGACAGGGCCAGTGATAAAATGACTGGGCCAGTCATTAATGACAGGGCCAGTCATTACTGACAGGGCCAGTGATAAAATGACTCTATAGTCATAAATCGACTTGGCCAGTCATAAAATGAAAGAACCAGTCATAAAATGACAGGGCCAGTGATAAAATGACTGGGCCAGTCATTAATGACAGGGCCAGTCATTAATGACAGGGCCAGTAATAAAATGACTGGGACAGTCATTAATGACAGGGCCAGTCATTAATGACAGGACCAGTGATAAAATGACTGGGCCAGTCATTAATGACAGAACCAGTCATAAAATGACAGGGCCAGTGATGAAATGACTCTGCCAGTCATAAAATGACTTGGCCAGTCATAAAATGACAGAACAAGTCATATAATGACAGGGCCAGTGATAAAATGACTGGGCCAGTCATTAATGACAGGGCCAGTCATTAATGACAGGGCCAGTCATTAATGACAGGGCCAGTGATAAAATGACTCTGCCGGTCATAAAATGACTTGGCCAGTCATAAAATGACAGAACCAGTCGTTAAATGACAGGGCCAGTGATAAAATGACTGGGCCAGTCATTAATGACAGGGCCAGTGATAAAATGACTGGGCCAGTCATTAGTGACAGGGCCAGTCATTAATGACAAGGCCAGTGATTAAATGACTCTGCTAGTCATAAAATGACTTGGCCAGACATAAAATGACAGAACCAGTCATAAAATGACAGGGCCAGTGAACAAATGACTGGGCCAGTGATAAAATGACTGGGCCAGTCATTAATGACAGGGCCAGTGATAAAATGACTGGGCTAGTCATTAATGACAGGGCCAGTCATTAATTATAGGGCCAGTGATAAAATGACAGGGCCAGTGATAAAATGACTGGGCCAGTCATTAATGACAGGGGCAATCATTAATGACAGGGCCAGTCATTAATGACAGGGTATGTGATAAAATGCCTGGGCCAGTCATTAATGACAGGGGCAGTCATTAATGACAGGGCCAGTGATAAAATGACTAAGCCAGTCATTATAACAGGGCCAGTCATTAATGACAGGGCCAAAGATAAAATGGAAGGGCCAGTGATAAAATGACTGGACCAGTCATTAATTACAGAACCGGTCCTAAAATGACAGGGCCAGTGACAAAATGACTGGGCCAGTCATTAATGACAGGGCCAGTCATTAATGACAGGGCCAGTGATAAAATGACTCTGCCAGTCATAAAATGATTTGGCCAGTCATAAAATGAACGAACCAGTCATAAAATGACAGGGCCAGTGATAAAATGACTGGGCCAGTCATTAATGACAGGGCCAGTCATTAATGATAGGGCCAGTGATAAAATGTTTGGGACAGGCATTAATGACAGGGCCAGTCATTAATGACAGGGCCAGCCATTAATGACAGGGCCAGCCATTAATGACAGGGCCAGTGATAAAATGACTCTGCCAGTCATAAAATGACTTAGCCAGTCATAAAGTGACAGAACCAGTCATAAAATGACAGGGCCAGTGATAAAATGACCGGGCCATAAAATGACCGGGCCGGTCATAAAATGACAGAATCAGTAATAAAATGACAGGGCAAGTGATAAAATGACTGGGCCAGTCATTAATGACAGGGCCAGTCATTAATGACAGTGCCAGTGATAAAATGACTCTGCCAGTCATAAAATGACTTGGCCAGTCATAAAATGACAGAACCAGTCATAAAATGACAGGGCCAGTGATAAAATGACTGACCCAATCATTAATGACAGGGCCAGTCATTAATGACAGGGCCAGTGATAAAATGACTGGGCCAGTCATTAATGACAGGGCCAGTCATTAATGACAGAGCCAGTGATAAAATGACTCTGCCAGTCATAAAATGAGTTGGCCAGTCATAAAATGACAGAACCAGTCATAAAATGACTGGGCCAGTCATTAATGACAGAAAGAGTCATAAAATGACAGGGCCAGTGATAAAATGACTGGGCCAGTCATTAATGACAGGGCCAGTCATTAATGACAGGGCCAGTCATTAACGACAGGGCCAGTGATAAAATGACTGGGCCAGTCATTAATTACAGGGCCAGTCATTAATGACAGAGCCAGTGATAAAATGACTCTGCCAGTCATAAAATGACTTGGCCAGTCATAAAATGACAGAACCAGTCATTAAATGACTGCGCCAGTCATTAATGACAGAAAGAGTCATAAAATTACAATGCCAGTGATACAATGACTGGGCAAGTCATTAATGACAGGGCCAGTCATTAAAGACAGGGCCAGTGATAAAATGACTCTGCCAGTCATAAAATGACTAGGCTAGTCATAAAATGACAGAACCAGTCATAAAATGACAGGGCCAGTGATAAAATGACTGTCCCAGTCATTAATAACAGGGCCAGTCATTAATGACAGGGCCAGTGATAAAATCAGTGGGCCAGTCATTAATGACAGGGCCAGTCATTAATGACAGGGCCAGTGATAAAATGACTCTGCTAGTCATAGAATAACTTGGCCAGTCATAAAATGACAGAACCAGTCATAAAATGACAGGGCCAGTGATAAAATGACGTGGCCAGTCATTAATGACAGGGCCAGTCATTAATGACAGGGCCAGTGATAAAATGACTGGGCCAGTCATTAATGACAGGGCCAGTCATTACTGACAGGGCCAGTGATAAAATGACTCTATAGTCATAAATCGACTTGGCCAGTCATAAAATGACAGAACCAGTCATAAAATGACAGGGCCAGTGATAAAATGACTGGGCCAGTCATTAATGACAGGGCCAGTCATTAATGACAGGGCCAGTAATAAAATGACTGGGACAGTCATTAATGACAGGGCCAGTCATTAATGACAGGGCCAGTGATAAAATGACTGGGCCAGTCACTAATGACAGAACCAGTCATAAAATGACAGGGCCAGTGATGAAATGACTGGGCCAGTCATTAATGACAGGGCCAGTCATTAATGACAGGGCCAGTGATAACATGACTGGGCCAGTCATTAATGACAGGGCATGTCATTAATGACAGGGCCAGTGATAAAATGACTCTGCCAGTCATAAAATGACTTGGCCATTCATAAAATGACACAACAAGTCATTAAATGACAGGGCCAGTGATAAAATGACTGGGCCAGTCATTAATGACAGGGCCAGTCATTACTGACAGGGCCAGTGATAAAATGACTCTATAGTCATAAATCGACTTGGCCAGTCATAAAATGAAAGAACCAGTCATAAAATGACAGGGCCAGTGATAAAATGACTGGGCCAGTCATTAATGACAGGGCCAGTCATTAATGACAGGGCCAGTAATAAAATGACTGGGACAGTCATTAATGACAGGGCCAGTCATTAATGACAGGGCCAGTGATAAAATGACTGAGCCAGTCATTAATGACAGAACCAGTCATAAAATGACAGGGCCAGTGATGAAATGACTCTGCCAGTCATAAAATGACTTGGCCAATCATAAAATGACAGAACAAGTCATAAAATGACAGGGCCAGTGATAAAATGACTGGGCCAGTCATTAATGACAGGGCCAGTCATTAATGACAGGGCCAGTGATAAAATGACTCTGCCAGTCATAAAATGATTTGGCCAGTCATAAAATGACAGAACAAGTCATAAAATGACAGGGCCAGTGATTAAATGACTGGGCCAGTCATTAATGACAGGGCCAGTCATTAATGACAGGGCCAGTGATAAAATGACTCTGCCGGTCATAAAATGACTTGGCCAGTCATAAAATGACAGAACCAGTCGTTAAATGACAGGGCCAGTGATAAAATGACTGGGCCAGTCATTAATGACAGGGCCAGTGATAAAATGACTGGGCCAGTCATTAGTGACAGGGCCAGTCATTAATGAATTGGCCAGTGATAAAATGACTCTGCCAGTCATAAAATGACTTGGCCAGTCATAAAATGACAGAACCAGTCATTATATGACAGGGCCAGTGATAAAATGACTGGGCCAGTGATAAAATGACTGGGCCAGTCATTAATGACAGGGCCAGTGATAAAATGACTGGGCTAGTCATTAATGACAGGGCCAGTCATTAATTATAGGGCTAGTGATAAAATGACAGGGCCAGTGATAAAATGACTGGGCCAGTCATTAATGACAGGGGCAATCATTAATGACAGGGCCAGTCATTAATGACAGGGTATGTGATAAAATGCCTGGGCCAGTCATTAATGACAGGGGCAGTCATTATCGACAGGGCCAGTGATAAAATGACTAAGCCAGTCATTATAACAGGGCCAGTCATTAATGACAGGGCCAAAGATAAAATGGAAGGGCCAGTGATAAAATGACTGGACACGTCATTAATTACAGAACCGGTCCTAAAATGACAGGGCCAGTGACAAAATGACTGGGCCAGTCATTAATGACAGGGCCAGTCATTAATGACAGGGCCAGTGATAAAATGACTCTGCTAGTCATAGAATAACTTGGCCAGTCATAAAATGACAGAACCAGTCATAAAATGACAGGGCCAGTGATAAAATGACGTGGCCAGTCATTAATGACAGGGCCAGTAATTAATGACAGGGCCAGTGATAAAATGACTGGGCCAGTCATTAATGACAGGGCCAGTCATTACTGACAGGGCCAGTGATAAAATGACTCTATAGTCATAAATCGACTTGGCCAGTCATAAAATGACAGAACCAGTCATAAAATGACAGGGCCAGTGATAAAATGACTGGGCCAGTCATTAATGACAGGGCCAGTCATTAATGACAGGGCCAGTAATAAAATGACTGGGACAGTCATTAATGACAGGGCCAGTCATTAATGACAGGGCCAGTGATAAAATGACTGGGCCAGTCATTAATGACAGAACCAGTCATAAAATGACAGGGCCAGTGATGAAATGACTGGGCCAGTCATTAATGACAGGGCCAGTCATTAATGACAGGGCCAGTGATAACATGACTGGGCCAGTCATTAATGACAGGGCATGTCATTAATGACAGGGTCAGTGATAAAATGACTCTGCCAGTCATAAAATGACTTGGCCAATCATAAAATGACAGAACAAGTCATAAAATGACAGGGCCAGTGATAAAATGACTGGGCCAGTCATTAATGACAGGGCCAGTCATTACTGACAGGGCCAGTGATAAAATGACTCTATAGTCATAAATCGACTTGGCCAGTCATAAAATGAAAGAACCAGTCATAAAATGACAGGGCCAGTGATAAAATGACTGGGCCAGTCATTAATGACAGGGCCAGTCATTAATGACAGGGCCAGTAATAAAATGACTGGGACAGTCATTAATGACAGGGCCAGTCATTAATGACAGGGCCAGTGATAAAATGACTGGGCCAGTCATTAATGACAGAACCAGTCATAAAATGACAGGGCCAGTGATGAAATGACTCTGCCAGTCATAAAATGACTTGGCCAGTCATAAAATGACAGAACAAGTCATATAATGACAGGGCCAGTGATAAAATGACTGGGCCAGTCATTAATGACAGGGCCAGTCATTAATGACAGGGCCAGTCATTAATGACAGGGCCAGTGATAAAATGACTCTGCCGGTCATAAAATGACTTGGCCAGTCATAAAATGACAGAACCAGTCGTTAAATGACAGGGCCAGTGATAAAATGACTGGGCCAGTCATTAATGACAGGGCCAGTGATAAAATGACTGGGCCAGTCATTAGTGACAGGGCCAGTCATTAATGACAAGGCCAGTGATAAAATGACTCTGCTAGTCATAAAATGACTTGGCCAGTCATAAAATGACAGAACCAGTCATAAAATGACAGGGCCAGTGATAAAATGACTGGGCCAGTGATAAAATGACTGGGCCAGTCATTAATGACAGGGCCAGTGATAAAATGACTGGGCTAGTCATTAATGACAGGGCCAGTCATTAATTATAGGGCCAGTGATAAAATGACAGGGCCAGTGATAAAATGACTGGGCCAGTCATTAATGACAGGGGCAATCATTAATGACAGGGCCAGTCATTAATGACAGGGTATGTGATAAAATGCCTGGGCCAGTCATTAATGACAGGGGCAGTCATTAATGACAGGGCCAGTGATAAAATGACTAAGCCAGTCATTATAACAGGGCCAGTCATTAATGACAGGGCCAAAGATAAAATGGAAGGGCCAGTGATAAAATGACTGGACCAGTCATTAATTACAGAACCGGTCCTAAAATGACAGGGCCAGTGACAAAATGACTGGGCCAGTCATTAATGACAGGGCCAGTCATTAATGACAGGGCCAGTGATAAAATGACTCTGCCAGTCATAAAATGATTTGGCCAGTCATAAAATGAACGAACCAGTCATAAAATGACAGGGCCAGTGATAAAATGACTGGGCCAGTCATTAATGACAGGGCCAGTCATTAATGATAGGGCCAGTGATAAAATGTTTGGGACAGGCATTAATGACAGGGCCAGTCATTAATGACAGGGCCAGCCATTAATGACAGGGCCAGCCATTAATGACAGGGCCAGTGATAAAATGACTCTGCCAGTCATAAAATGACTTAGCCAGTCATAAAGTGACAGAACCAGTCATAAAATGACAGGGCCAGTTATAAAATGACCGGGCCATAAAATGACCGGGCCGGTCATAAAATGACAGAATCAGTAATAAAATGACAGGGCAAGTGATAAAATGACTGGGCCAGTCATTAATGACAGGGCCAGTCATTAATGACAGTGCCAGTGATAAAATGACTCTGCCAGTCATAAAATGACTTGGCCAGTCATAAAATGACAGAACCAGTCATAAAATGACAGGGCCAGTGATAAAATGACTGACCCAATCATTAATGACAGGGCCAGTCATTAATGACAGGGCCAGTGATAAAATGACTGGGCCAGTCATTAATGACAGGGCCAGTCATTAATGACAGAGCCAGTGATAAAATGACTCTGCCAGTCATAAAATGAGTTGGCCAGTCATAAAATGACAGAACCAGTCATAAAATGACTGGGCCAGTCATTAATGACAGAAAGAGTCATAAAATGACAGGGCCAGTGATAAAATGACTGGGCCAGTCATTAATGACAGGGCCAGTCATTAAAGACAGGGCCAGTGATAAAATGACTCTGCCAGTCATAAAATGACTTGGCCAGTCATAAAATGACAGAACCAGTCATAAAATGACAGGGCCAGTGATAAAATGACTGTCCCAGTCATTAATGACAGGGCCAGTGATAAAATGACTGGGCCAGTCATTAATGACAGGGCCAGTCATTAATGACAGGGCCAGTGATAAAATGACTCTGCTAGTCATAAAATGACTTGGCCAGTAATAAATGACAGAACCAGTCATAAAATGAAAGGGCCAGTGATAAAATGACTGGGCCAGTCATTAATGACAGGGCCAGTCATTAATGACAGGGCCAGTGATAAAATGACTGTCCCAGTCATTAATAACAGGGCCAGTCATTAATGACAGGGCCAGTGATAAAATCACTGGGCCAGTCATTAATGACAGGGCCAGTCATTAATGACAGGGCCAGTGATAAAATGACTCTGCTAGTCATAGAATAACTTGGCCAGTCATAAAATGACAGAACCAGTCATAAAATGACAGGGCCAGTGATAAAATGACGTGGCCAGTCATTAATGACAGGGCCAGTCATTAATGACAGGGCCAGTGATAAAATGACTGGGCCAGTCATTAATGACAGGGCCAGTCATTACTGACAGGGCCAGTGATAAAATGACTCTATAGTCATAAATCGACTTGGCCAGTCATAAAATGACAGAACCAGTCATAAAATGACAGGGCCAGTGATAAAATGACTGGGCCAGTCATTAATGACAGGGCCAGTCATTAATGACAGGGCCAGTAATAAAATGACTGGGACAGTCATTAATGACAGGGCCAGTCATTAATGACAGGGCCAGTGATAAAATGACTGGGCCAGTCATTAATGACAGAACCAGTCATAAAATGACAGGGCCAGTGATGAAATGACTGGGCCAGTCATTAATGACAGGGCCAGTCATTAATGACAGGGCCAGTGATAACATGACTGGGCCAGTCATTAATGACAGGGCATGTCATTAATGACAGGGTCAGTGATAAAATGACTCTGCCAGTCATAAAATGACTTGGCCAATCATAAAATGACAGAACAAGTCATAAAATGACAGGGCCAGTGATAAAATGACTGGGCCAGTCATTAATGACAGGGCCAGTCATTACTGACAGGGCCAGTGATAAAATGACTCTATAGTCATAAATCGACTTGGCCAGTCATAAAATGAAAGAACCAGTCATAAAATGACAGGGCCAGTGATAAAATGACTGGGCCAGTCATTAATGACAGGGCCAGTCATTAATGACAGGGCCAGTAATAAAATGACTGGGACAGTCATTAATGACAGGGCCAGTCATTAATGACAGGGCCAGTGATAAAATGACTGGGCCAGTCATTAATGACAGAACCAGTCATAAAATGACAGGGTCAGTGATGAAATGACTCTGCCAGTCATAAAATGACTTGGCCAGTCATAAAATGACAGAACAAGTCATATAATGACAGGGCCAGTGATAAAATGACTGGGCCAGTCATTAATGACAGGGCCAGTCATTAATGACAGGGCCAGTCATTAATGACAGGGCCAGTGATAAAATGACTCTGCCGGTCATAAAATGACTTGGCCAGTCATAAAATGACAGAACCAGTCGTTAAATGACAGGGCCAGTGATAAAATGACTGGGCCAGTCATTAATGACAGGGCCAGTGATAAAATGACTGGGCCAGTCATTAGTGACAGGGCCAGTCATTAATTACAAGGCCAGTGATAAAATGACTCTGCCAGTCATAAAATGACTTGGCCAGTCATAAAATGACAGAACCAGTCATAAAATGACAGGGCCAGTGATAAAATGACTGGGCCAGTGATAAAATGACTGGGCCAGTCATTAATGACAGGGCCAGTGATAAAATGACTGGGCTAGTCATTAATGACAGGGCCAGTCATTAATTATAGGGCCAGTGATAAAATGACAGGGCCAGTGATAAAATGACTGGGCCAGTCATTAATGACAGGGGCAATCATTAATGACAGGGCCAGTCATTAATGACAGGGTATGTGATAAAATGCCTGGGCCAGTCATTAATGACAGGGGCAGTCATTAATGACAGGGCCAGTGATAAAATGACTAAGCCAGTCATTATAACAGGGCCAGTCATTAATGACAGGGCCAAAGATAAAATGGAAGGGCCAGTGATAAAATGACTGGACCAGTCATTAATTACAGAACCGGTCCTAAAATGACAGGGCCAGTGACAAAATGACTGGGCCAGTCATTAATGACAGGGCCAGTCATTAATGACAGGGCCAGTGATAAAATGACTCTGCCAGTCATAAAATGATTTGGCCAGTCATAAAATGAACGAACCAGTCATAAAATGACAGGGCCAGTGATAAAATGACTGGGCCAGTCATTAATGACAGGGCCCGTCATTAATGATAGGGCCAGTGATAAAATGTTTGGGACAGGCATTAATGACAGGGCCAGTCATTAATGACAGGGCCAGCCATTAATGACAGGGCCAGCCATTAATGACAGGGCCAGTGATAAAATGACTCTGCCAGTCATAAAATGACTTAGCCAGTCATAAAGTGACAGAACCAGTCATAAAATGACAGGGCCAGTGATAAAATGACCGGGCCATAAAATGACCGAGCCGGTCATAAAATGACAGAATCAGTAATAAAATGACAGGGCAAGTGATAAAATGACTGGGCCAGTCATTAATGACAGGGCCAGTCATTAATGACAGTGCCAGTGATAAAATGACTCTGCCAGTCATTAAATGACTTGGCCAGTCATAAAATGACAGAACCAGTCATAAAATGACAGGGCCAGTGATAAAATGACTGACCCAATCATTAATGACAGGGCCAGTCATTAATGACAGGGCCAGTGATAAAATGACTGGGCCAGTCATTAATGACAGGGCCAGTCATTAATGACAGGGCCAGTCATTAATGACAGAGCCAGTGATAAAATGACTCTGCCAGTCATTAAATGAGTTGGCCAGTCATAAAATGACAGAACCAGTCATAAAATGACTGGGCCAGTCATTAATGACAGAAAGAGTCATAAAATGACAGGGCCAGTGATAAAATGACTGGGCCAGTCATTAATGACAGGGCCAGTCATTAAAGACAGGGCCAGTGATAAAATGACTCTGCCAGTCATAAAATGACTTGGCCAGTCATAAAATGACAGAACCAGTCATAAAATGACAGGGCCAGTGATAAAATGACTGTCCCAGTCATTAATGACAGGGCCAGTGATAAAATGACTGGGCCAGTCATTAATGACAGGGCCAGTCATTAATGACAGGGCCAGTGATAAAATGACTCTGCTAGTCATAAAATGACTTGGCCAGTAATAAATGACAGAACCAGTCATAAAATGAAAGGGCCAGTGATAAAATGACTGGGCCAGTCATTAATGACAGGGCCAGTCATTAATGACAGGGCCAGTGATAAAATGACTGTCCCAGTCATTAATAACAGGGCCAGTCATTAATGACAGGGCCAGTGATAAAATCACTGGGCCAGTCATTAATGACAGGGCCAGTCATTAATGACAGGGCCAGTGATAAAATGACTCTGCTAGTCATAGAATAACTTGGCCAGTCATAAAATGACAGAACCAGTCATAAAATGACAGGGCCAGTGATAAAATGACGTGGCCAGTCATTAATGACAGGGCCAGTCATTAATGACAGGGCCAGTGATAAAATGACTGGGCCAGTCATTAATGACAGGGCCAGTCATTACTGACAGGGCCAGTGATAAAATGACTCTATAGTCATAAATCGACTTGGCCAGTCATAAAATGACAGAACCAGTCATAAAATGACAGGGCCAGTGATAAAATGACTGGGCCAGTCATTAATGACAGGGCCAGTCATTAATGACAGGGCCAGTAATAAAATGACTGGGACAGTCATTAATGACAGGGCCAGTCATTAATGACAGGGCCAGTGATAAAATGACTGGGCCAGTCATTAATGACAGAACCAGTCATAAAATGACAGGGCCAGTGATGAAATGACTGGGCCAGTCATTAATGACAGGGCCAGTCATTAATGACAGGGCCAGTGATAACATGACTGGGCCAGTCATTAATGACAGGGCATGTCATTAATGACAGGGTCAGTGATAAAATGACTCTGCCAGTCATAAAATGACTTGGCCAATCATAAAATGACAGAACAAGTCATAAAATGACAGGGCCAGTGATAAAATGACTGGGCCAGTCATTAATGACAGGGCCAGTCATTACTGACAGGGCCAGTGATAAAATGACTCTATAGTCATAAATCGACTTGGCCAGTCATAAAATGAAAGAACCAGTCATAAAATGACAGGGCCAGTGATAAAATGACTGGGCCAGTCATTAATGACAGGGCCAGTCATTAATGACAGGGCCAGTAATAAAATGACTGGGACAGTCATTAATGACAGGGCCAGTCATTAATGACAGGGCCAGTGATAAAATGACTGGGCCAGTCATTAATGACAGAACCAGTCATAAAATGACAGGGTCAGTGATGAAATGACTCTGCCAGTCATAAAATGACTTGGCCAGTCATAAAATGACAGAACAAGTCATATAATGACAGGGCCAGTGATAAAATGACTGGGCCAGTCATTAATGACAGGGCCAGTGATAAAATGACTCTGCCGGTCATAAAATGACTTGGCCAGTCATAAAATGACAGAACCAGTCGTTAAATGACAGGGCCAGTGATAAAATGACTGGGCCAGTCATTAATGACAGGGCCAGTGATAAAATGACTGGGCCAGTCATTAGTGACAGGGCCAGTCATTAATTACAAGGCCAGTGATAAAATGACTCTGCCAGTCATAAAATGACTTGGCCAGTCATAAAATGACAGAACCAGTCATAAAATGACAGGGCCAGTGATAAAATGACTGGGCCAGTGATAAAATGACTGGGCCAGTCATTAATGACAGGGCCAGTGATAAAATGACTGGGCTAGTCATTAATGACAGGGCCAGTCATTAATTATAGGGCCAGTGATAAAATGACAGGGCCAGTGATAAAATGACTGGGCCAGTCATTAATGACAGGGGCAATCATTAATGACAGGGCCAGTCATTAATGACAGGGTATGTGATAAAATGCCTGGGCCAGTCATTAATGACAGGGGCAGTCATTAATGACAGGGCCAGTGATAAAATGACTAAGCCAGTCATTATAACAGGGCCAGTCATTAATGACAGGGCCAAAGATAAAATGGAAGGGCCAGTGATAAAATGACTGGACCAGTCATTAATTACAGAACCGGTCCTAAAATGACAGGGCCAGTGACAAAATGACTGGGCCAGTCATTAATGACAGGGCCAGTCATTAATGACAGGGCCAGTGATAAAATGACTCTGCCAGTCATAAAATGATTTGGCCAGTCATAAAATGAACGAACCAGTCATAAAATGACAGGGCCAGTGATAAAATGACTGGGCCAGTCATTAATGACAGGGCCCGTCATTAATGATAGGGCCAGTGATAAAATGTTTGGGACAGGCATTAATGACAGGGCCAGTCATTAATGACAGGGCCAGCCATTAATGACAGGGCCAGCCATTAATGACAGGGCCAGTGATAAAATGACTCTGCCAGTCATAAAATGACTTAGCCAGTCATAAAGTGACAGAACCAGTCATAAAATGACAGGGCCAGTGATAAAATGACCGGGCCATAAAATGACCGAGCCGGTCATAAAATGACAGAATCAGTAATAAAATGACAGGGCAAGTGATAAAATGACTGGGCCAGTCATTAATGACAGGGCCAGTCATTAATGACAGTGCCAGTGATAAAATGACTCTGCCAGTCATTAAATGACTTGGCCAGTCATAAAATGACAGAACCAGTCATAAAATGACAGGGCCAGTGATAAAATGACTGACCCAATCATTAATGACAGGGCCAGTCATTAATGACAGGGCCAGTGATAAAATGACTGGGCCAGTCATTAATGACAGGGCCAGTCATTAATGACAGGGCCAGTCATTAATGACAGAGCCAGTGATAAAATGACTCTGCCAGTCATAAAATGAGTTGGCCAGTCATAAAATGACAGAACCAGTCATAAAATGACTGGGCCAGTCATTAATGACAGAAAGAGTCATAAAATGACAGGGCCAGTGATAAAATGACTCTGCCAGTCATAAAATGACTTGGCCAGTCATAAAATGACAGAACCAGTCATAAAATGACAGGGCCAGTGATAAAATGACTGGGCCAGTGATAAAATGACTGGGCCAGTCATTAATGACAGGGCCAGTGATAAAATGACTGGGCTAGTCATTAATGACAGGGCCAGTCATTAATTATAGGGCCAGTGATAAAATGACAGGGCCAGTGATAAAATGACTGGGCCAGTCATTAATGACAGGGGCAATCATTAATGACAGGGCCAGTCATTAATGACAGGGTATGTGATAAAATGCCTGGGCCAGTCATTAATGACAGGGGCAGTCATTAATGACAGGGCCAGTGATAAAATGACTAAGCCAGTCATTATAACAGGGCCAGTCATTAATGACAGGGCCAAAGATAAAATGGAAGGGCCAGTGATAAAATGACTGGACCAGTCATTAATTACAGAACCGGTCCTAAAATGACAGGGCCAGTGACAAAATGACTGGGCCAGTCATTAATGACAGGGCCAGTCATTAATGACAGGGCCAGTGATAAAATGACTCTGCCAGTCATAAAATGATTTGGCCAGTCACAAAATGAACGAACCAGTCATAAAATGACAGGGCCAGTGATAAAATGACTGGGCCAGTCATTAATGACAGGGCCAGTCATTAATGATAGGGCCAGTGATAAAATGTTTGGGACAGGCATTAATGACAGGGCCAGTCATTAATGACAGGGCCAGCCATTAATGACAGGGCCAGCCATTAATGACAGGGCCAGTGATAAAATGACTCTGCCAGTCATAAAATGACTTAGCCAGTCATAAAGTGACAGAACCAGTCATAAAATGACAGGGCCAGTGATAAAATGACCGGGCCATAAAATGACCGGGCCGGTCATAAAATGACAGAATCAGTAATAAAATGACAGGGCAAGTGATAAAATGACTGGGCCAGTCATTAATGACAGGGCCAGTCATTAATGACAGTGCCAGTGATAAAATGACTCTGCCAGTCATAAATTGACTTGGCCAGTCATAAAATGACAGAACCAGTCATAAAATGACAGGGCCAGTGATAAAATGACTGACCCAATCATTAATGACAGGGCCAGTCATTAATGACAGGGCCAGTGATAAAATGACTGGGCCAGTCATTAATGACAGGGCCAGTCATTAATGACAGAGCCAGTGATAAAATGACTCTGCCAGTCATAAAATGAGTTGGCCAGTCATAAAATGACAGAACCAGTCATAAAATGACTGGGCCAGTCATTAATGACAGAAAGAGTCATAAAATGACAGGGCCAGTGATAAAATGACTGGGCCAGTCATTAATGACAGGGCCAGTCATTAAAGACAGGGCCAGTGATAAAATGACTCTGCCACTCATAAAATGACTTGGCAAGTCATAAAATGACAGAACCAGTCATAAAATGACAGGGCCAGTGATAAAATGACTGTCCCAGTCATTAATGACAGGGCCAGTGATAAAATGACTGGGCCAGTCATTAATGACAGGGCCAGTCATTAATGACAGGGCCAGTGATAAAATGACTCTGCTAGTCATAAAATGACTTGGCCAGTAATAAATGACAGAACCAGTCATAAAATGAAAGGGCCAGTGATAAAATGACTGGGCCAGTCATTAATGACAGGGCCAGTCATTAATGACAGGGCCAGTGATAAAATGACTGTCCCAGTCATTAATAACAGGGCCAGTCATTAATGACAGGGCCAGTGATAAAATCACTGGGCCAGTCATTAATGACAGGGCCAGTCATTACTGACAGGGCCAGTGATAAAATGACTCTATAGTCATAAATCGACTTGGCCAGTCATAAAATGACAGAACCAGTCATAAAATGACAGGGCCAGTGATAAAATGACTGGGCCAGTCATTAATGACAGGGCCAGTCATTAATGACAGGGCCAGTAATAAAATGACTGGGACAGTCATTAATGACAGGGCCAGTCATTAATGACAGGACCAGTGATAAAATGACTGGGCCAGTCATTAATGACAGAACCAGTCATAAAATGACAGGGCCAGTGATGAAATGACTGGGCCAGTCATTAATGACAGGGCCAGTCATTAATGACAGGGCCAGTCATTAATGACAGGGCCAGTAATAAAATGACTGGGACAGTCATTAATGACAGGGCCAGTTATTAATGACAGGGCCAGTGATAAAATGACTGGGCCAGTCATTAATGACAGAACCAGTCATAAAATGACAGGGCCAGTGATGAAATGACTGGGCCAGTCATTAATGACAGGGCCAGTCATTAATGACAGGGCCAGTGATAACATGACTGGGCCAGTCATTAATGACAGGGCATGTCATTAATGACAGGGTCAGTGATAAAATGACTCTGCCAGTCATAAAATGACTTGGCCAATCATAAAATGACAGAACAAGTCATAAAATGACAGGGCCAGTGATAAAATGACTGGGCCAGTCATTAATGACAGGGCCAGTCATTACTGACAGGGCCAGTGATAAAATGACTCTATAGTCATAAATCGACTTGGCCAGTCATAAAATGAAAGAACCAGTCATAAAATGACAGGGCCAGTGATAAAATGACTGGGCCAGTCATTAATGACAGGGCCAGTCATTAATGACAGGGCCAGTAATAAAATGACTGGGACAGTCATTAATGACAGGGCCAGTCATTAATGACAGGGCCAGTGATAAAATGACTGGGCCAGTCATTAATGACAGAACCAGTCATAAAATGACAGGGCCAGTGATGAAATGACTCTGCCAGTCATAAAATGACTTGGCCAGTCATAAAATGACAGAACAAGTCATATAATGACAGGGCCAGTGATAAAATGACTGGGCCAGTCATTAATGACAGGGCCAGTCATTAATGACAGGGCCAGTCATTAATGACAGGGCCAGTGATAAAATGACTCTGCCGGTCATAAAATGACTTGGCCAGTCATAAAATGACAGAACCAGTCATAAAATGACAGGGCCAGTGATAACATGACTGGGCCAGTGATAAAATGACTGGGCCAGTCATTAATGACAGGGCCAGTGATAAAATGACTGGGCTAGTCATTAATGACAGGGCCAGTCATTAATTATAAGGCCAGTGATAAAATGACAGGGCCAGTGATAAAATGACTGGGCCAGTCATTAATGACAGGGGCAATCATTAATGACAGGGCCAGTCATTAATGACAGGGTATGTGATAAAATGCCTAGGCCAGTCATTAATGACAGGGGCAGTCATTAATGACAGGGCCAGTGATAAAATGACTAAGCCAGTCATTATAACAGGGCCAGTCATTAATGACAGGGCCAAAGATAAAATGGAAGGGCCAGTGATAAAATGACTGGACCAGTCATTAATTACAGAACCGGTCCTAAAATGACAGGGCCAGTGACAAAATGACTGGGCCAGTCATTAATGACAGGGCCAGTCATTAATGACAGGGCCAGTGATAAAATGACTCTGCCAGTCATAAAATGATTTGGCCAGTCATAAAATGAACGAACCTGTCATAAAATGACAGGGCCAGTGATAAAATGACTGGGCCAGTCATTAATGACAGGGCCCGTCATTAATGATAGGGCCAGTGATAAAATGTTTGGGACAGGCATTAATGACAGGGCCAGTCATTAATGACAGGGCCAGCCATTAATGACAGGGCCAGCCATTAATGACAGGGCCAGTGATAAAATGACTCTGCCAGTCATAAAATGACTTAGCCAGTCATAAAGTGACAGAACCAGTCATAAAATGACAGGGCCAGTGATAAAATGACCGGGCCATAAAATGACCGAGCCGGTCATAAAATGACAGAATCAGTAATAAAATGACAGGGCAAGTGATAAAATGACTGGGCCAGTCATTAATGACAGGGCCAGTCATTAATGACAGTGCCAGTGATAAAATGACTCTGCCAGTCATTAAATGACTTGGCCAGTCATAAAATGACAGAACCAGTCATAAAATGACAGGGCCAGTGATAAAATGACTGACCCAATCATTAATGACAGGGCCAGTCATTAATGACAGGGCCAGTGATAAAATGACTGGGCCAGTCATTAATGACAGGGCCAGTCATTAATGACAGAGCCAGTGATAAAATGACTCTGCCAGTCATAAAATGAGTTGGCCAGTCATAAAATGACAGAATCAGTCATAAAATGACTGGGCCAGTCATTAATGACAGAAAGAGTCATAAAATGACAGGGCCAGTGATAAAATGACTGGGCCAGTCATTAATGACAGGGCCAGTCATTAAAGACAGGGCCAGTGATAAAATGACTCTGCCAGTCATAAAATGACTTGGCCAGTCATAAAATGACAGAACCAGTCATAAAATGACAGGGCCAGTGATAAAATGACTGGGCCAGTGATAAAATGACTGGGCCAGTCATTAATGACAGGGCCAGTGATAAAATGACTGGGCTAGTCATTAATGACAGGGCCAGTCATTAATTATAGGGCCAGTGATAAAATGACAGGGCCAGTGATAAAATGACTGGGCCAGTCATTAATGACAGGGGCAATCATTAATGACAGGGCCAGTCATTAATGACAGGGTATGTGATAAAATGCCTGGGCCAGTCATTAATGACAGGGGCAGTCATTAATGACAGGGCCAGTGATAAAATGACTAAGCCAGTCATTATAACAGGGCCAGTCATTAATGACAGGGCCAAAGATAAAATGGAAGGGCCAGTGATAAAATGACTGGACCAGTCATTAATTACAGAACCGGTCCTAAAATGACAGGGCCAGTGACAAAATGACTGGGCCAGTCATTAATGACAGGGCCAGTCATTAATGACAGGGCCAGTGATAAAATGACTCTGCCAGTCATAAAATGATTTGGCCAGTCATAAAATGAACGAACCAGTCATAAAATGACAGGGCCAGTGATAAAATGACTGGGCCAGTCATTAATGACAGGGCCAGTCATTAATGATAGGGCCAGTGATAAAATGTTTGGGACAGGCATTAATGACAGGGCCAGTCATTAATGACAGGGCCAGCCATTAATGACAGGGCCAGCCATTAATGACAGGGCCAGTGATAAAATGACTCTGCCAGTCATAAAATGACTTAGCCAGTCATAAAGTGACAGAACCAGTCATAAAATGACAGGGCCAGTGATAAAATGACCGGGCCATAAAATGACCGGGCCGGTCATAAAATGACAGAATCAGTAATAAAATGACAGGGCAAGTGATAAAATGACTGGGCCAGTCATTAATGACAGGGCCAGTCATTAATGACAGTGCCAGTGATAAAATGACTCTGCCAGTCATAAAATGACTTGGCCAGTCATAAAATGACAGAACCAGTCATAAAATGACAGGGCCAGTGATAAAATGACTGACCCAATCATTAATGACAGGGCCAGTCATTAATGACAGGGCCAGTGATAAAATGACTGGGCCAGTCATTAATGACAGGGCCAGTCATTAATGACAGAGCCAGTGATAAAATGACTCTGCCAGTCATAAAATGAGTTGGCCAGTCATAAAATGACAGAACCAGTCATAAAATGACTGGGCCAGTCATTAATGACAGAAAGAGTCATAAAATGACAGGGCCAGTGATAAAATGACTGGGCCAGTCATTAATGACAGGGCCAGTCATTAAAGACAGGGCCAGTGATAAAATGACTCTGCCACTCATAAAATGACTTGGCCAGTCATAAAATGACAGAACCAGTCATAAAATGACAGGGCCAGTGATAAAATGACTGTCCCAGTCATTAATGACAGGGCCAGTGATAAAATGACTGGGCCAGTCATTAATGACAGGGCCAGTCATTAATGACAGGGCCAGTGATAAAATGACTCTGCTAGTCATAAAATGACTTGGCCAGTAATAAATGACAGAACCAGTCATAAAATGAAAGGGCCAGTGATAAAATGACTGGGCCAGTCATTAATGACAGGGCCAGTCATTAATGACAGGGCCAGTGATAAAATGACTGTCCCAGTCATTAATAACAGGGCCAGTCATTAATGACAGGGCCAGTGATAAAATCACTGGGCCAGTCATTAATGACAGGGCCAGTCATTACTGACAGGGCCAGTAATAAAATGACTCTATAGTCATAAATCGACTTGGCCAGTCATAAAATGACAGAACCAGTCATAAAATGACAGGGCCAGTGATAAAATGACTGGGCCAGTCATTAATGACAGGGCCAGTCATTAATGACAGGGCCAGTAATAAAATGACTGGGACAGTCATTAATGACAGGGCCAGTCATTAATGACAGGGCCAGTGATAAAATGACTGGGCCAGTCATTAATGACAGAACCAGTCATAAAATGACAGGGCCAGTGATGAAATGACTGGGCCAGTCATTAATGACAGGGCCAGTCATTAATGACAGGGCCAGTGATAACATGACTGGGCCAGTCATTAATGAAGGGCATGTCATTAATGACAGGGTCAGTGATAAAATGACTCTGCCAGTCATAAAATGACTTGGCCAATCATAAAATGACAGAACAAGTCATAAAATGACAGGGCCAGTGATAAAATGACTGGGCCAGTCATTAATGACAGGGCCAGTCATTACTGACAGGGCCAGTGATAAAATGACTCTATAGTCATAAATCGACTTGGCCAGTCATAAAATGAAAGAACCAGTCATAAAATGACAGGGCCAGTGATAAAATGACTGGGCCAGTCATTAATGACAGGGCCAGTCATTAATGACAGGGCCAGTAATAAAATGACTGGGACAGTCATTAATGACAGGGCCAGTCATTAATGACAGGGCCAGTGATAAAATGACTGGGCCAGTCATTAATGACAGAACCAGTCATAAAATGACAGGGCCAGTGATGAAATGACTCTGCCAGTCATAAAATGACTTGGCCAGTCATAAAATGACAGAACAAGTCATATAATGACAGGGCCAGTGATAAAATGACTGGGCCAGTCATTAATGACAGGGCCAGTCATTAATGACAGGGCCAGTCATTAATGACAGGGCCAGTGATAAAATGACTCTGCCGGTCATAAAATGACTTGGCCAGTCATAAAATGACAGAACCAGTCGTTAAATGACAGGGCCAGTGATAAAATGACTGGGCCAGTCATTAATGACAGGGCCAGTGATAAAATGACTGGGCCAGTCATTAGTGACAGGGCCAGTCATTAATGACAAGGCCAGTGATAAAATGACTCTGCCAGTCATAAAATGACTTGGCCAGTCATAAAATGACAGAACCAGTCATAAAATGACAGGGCCAGTGATAAAATGACTGGGCCAGTGATAAAATGACTGGGCCAGTCATTAATGACAGGGCCAGTGATAAAATGACTGGGCTAGTCATTAATGACAGGGCCAGTCATTAATTATAGGGCCAGTGATAAAATGACAGGGCCAGTGATAAAATGACTGGGCCAGTCATTAATGACAGGGGCAATCATTAATGACAGGGCCAGTCATTAATGACAGGGTATGTGATAAAATGCCTGGGCCAGTCATTAATGACAGGGGCAGTCATTAATGACAGGGCCAGTGATAAAATGACTAAGCCAGTCATTATAACAGGGCCAGTCATTAATGACAGGGCCAAAGATAAAATGGAAGGGACAGTGATAAAATGACTGGACCAGTCATTAATTACAGAACCGGTCCTAAAATGACAGGGCCAGTGACAAAATGACTGGGCCAGTCATTAATGACAGGGCCAGTCATTAATGACAGGGCTAGTGATAAAATGACTCTGCCAGTCATAAAATGATTTGGCCAGTCATAAAATGAACGAACCAGTCATAAAATGACAGGGCCAGTGATAAAATGACTGGGCCAGTCATTAATGACAGGGCCAGTCATTAATGATAGGGCCAGTGATAAAATGTTTGGGACAGGCATTAATGACAGGGCCAGTCATTAATGACAGGGCCAGCCATTAATGACAGGGCCAGCCATTAATGACAGGGCCAGTGATAAAATGACTCTGCCAGTCATAAAATGACTTAGCCAGTCATAAAGTGACAGAACCAGTCATAAAATGACAGGGCCAGTGATAAAATGACCGGGCCATAAAATGACCGAGCCATAAAATGACCGAGCCGGTCATAAAATGACAGAATCAGTAATAAAATGACAGGGCAAGTGATAAAATGACTGGGCCAGTCATTAATGACAGGGCCAGTCATTAATGACAGTGCCAGTGATAAAATGACTCTGCCAGTCATAAAATGACTTGGCCAGTCATAAAATGACAGAACCAGTCATAAAATGACAGGGCCAGTGATAAAATGACTGACCCAATCATTAATGACAGGGCCAGTCATTAATGACAGGGCCAGTGATAAAATGACTGGGCCAGTCATTAATGACAGGGCCAGTCATTAATGACAGAGCCAGTGATAAAATGACTCTGCCAGTCATAAAATGAGTTGGCCAGTCATAAAATGACAGAACCAGTCATAAAATGACTGGGCCAGTCATTAATGACAGAAAGAGTCATAAAATGACAGGGCCAGTGATAAAATGACTGGGCCAGTCATTAATGACAGGGCCAGTCATTAAAGACAGGGCCAGTGATAAAATGACTCTGCCAGTCATAAAATGACTTGGCCAGTCATAAAATGACAGAACCAGTCATAAAATGACAGGGCCAGTGATAAAATGACTGTCCCAGTCATTAATGACAGGGCCAGTGATAAAATGACTGGGCCAGTCATAAATGACAGGGCCAGTCATTAATGACAGGGCCAGTGATAAAATGACTCTGCTAGTCATAAAATGACTTGGCCAGTAATAAATGACAGAACCAGTCATAAAATGAAAGGGCCAGTGATAAAATGACTGGGCCAGTCATTAATGACAGGGCCAGTCATTAATGACAGGGCCAGTGATAAAATGACTGTCCCAGTCATTAATAACAGGGCCAGTCATTAATGACAGGGCCAGTGATAAAATGACTCTGCTAGTCATAGAATAACTTGGCCAGTCATAAAATGACAGAACCAGTCATAAAATGACAGGGCCAGTGATAAAATGACGGGGCCAGTCATTAATGACAGGGCCAGTCATTAATGACAGGGCCAGTGATAAAATGACTGGGCCAGTCATTAATGACAGGGCCAGTCATTACTGACAGGGCCAGTGATAAAATGACTCTATAGTCATAAATCGACTTGGCCAGTCATAAAATGACAGAACCAGTCATAAAATGACAGGGCCAGTGATAAAATGACTGGGCCAGTCATTAATGACAGGGCCAGACATTAATGACAGGGCCAGTAATAAAATGACTGGGACAGTCATTAATGACAGGGCCAGTCATTAATGACAGGGCCAGTGATAAAATGACTGGGCCAGTCAATAATGACAGAACCAGTTATAAAATGACAGGGCCAGTGATGAAATGACTGGGCCAGTCATTAATGACAGGGCCAGTCATTAATGACAGGGCCAGTGATAACATGACTGGGCCAGTCATTAATGACAGGGCATGTCATTAATGACAGGGCCAGTGATAAAATGACTCTGCCAGTCATAAAATGACTTGGCCAATCATAAAATGACAGAACAAGTCATAAAATGACAGGGCCAGTGATAAAATGACTGGGCCAGTCATCAATGACAGGGCCAGTCATTAATGACAGGGCCAGTGATAAAATGACTCTGCCAGTCATAAAATGACTTGGCCAGTCATAAGATGACAGAACAAGTCATAAAATGACAGGGCCAGTGATAAAATGACTGGGCCAGTCATTAATGACAGGGCCAGTCATTAATGACAGGGCCAGTCATTAATGACAGGGCCAGTGATAAAATGACTCTGCCGGTCATAAAATGACTTGGCCAGTCATAAAATGACAGAACCAGTCGTTAAATGACAGGGCCAGTGATAAAATGACTGGGCCAGTCATTAATGACAGGGCCAGTGATAAAATGACTGGGCCAGTCATTAGTGACAGGGCCAGTCATTAATGACAAGACCAGTGATAAAATGACTCTGCCAGTCATAAAATGACTTGGCCAGTCATAAAATGACAGAACCAGTCATAAAATGACAGGGCCAGTGGTAAAATGACTGGGCCAGTCATTAATGACAGGGCCAGTGATAAAATGACTGGGCTAGTCATTAATGACAGGGCCAGTCATTAATTATAGGGCCAGTGATAAAATGACAGGGCCAGTGATAAAATGACTGGGCCAGTCATTAATGACAGGGGCAATCATTAATGACAGGGCCAGTCATTAATGACAGGGTATGTGATAAAATGCCTGGGCCAGTCATTAATGACAGGGGCAGTCATTAATGACAGGGCCAGTGATAAAATGAGTAAGCCAGTCATTATAACAGGGCCAGTCATTAATGACAGGGCCAAAGATAAAATGGAAGGGCCAGTGATAAAATGACTGGACCAGTCATTAATTACAGAACCGGTCCTAAAATGACAGGGCCAGTGACAAAATGACTGGGCCAGTCATTAATGACAGGGCCAGTCATTAATGACAGGGCCAGTGATAAAATGACTCTGCCAGTCATAAAATGACTTGGCCAGTCATAAAATGACAGAACCAGTCATAAAATGACAGGGCCAGTGATAAAATGACTGGGCCAGTCATTAATGACAGGGCCAGTCATTAATGATAGGGCCAGTGATAAAATGACTGGGACAGGCATTAATGACAGGGCCAGTCATTAATGACAGGGCCAGCCATTAATGACAGGGCCAGCCATTAATGACAGGGCCAGTGATAAAATGACTCTGCCAGTCATAAAATGACTTAGCCAGTCATAAAGTGACAGAATCAGTCATAAAATGACAGGGCCAGTGATAAAATGACCGGGCCATAAAATGACAGAACCAGTAATAAAATGACAGGGCAAGTGATAAAATGACTGGGCAAGTCATTAATGGCAGGGCCAGTCATTATAGACAGGGCCAGTGATAAAATGACTGCCAGTCATAAAATGACTTGGCCAGTCTTAAAATGACAGAACAAGTCATAAAATGACAGGGCCAGTGATAAAATGACTGGGCAAGTCATTAATGGCAGGGCCAGTCATTAAAGACAGGGCCAGTGATAAAATGACTGCCAGTCATAAAATGACTTGGCCAGTCATAAAATGACTTGGTCAGTCATAAAATGACAGAACCAGTCATAAAATGACAGGGCCAGTGATAAAATGACTGTCCCAGTCATTAATAACAGGGCCAGTCATTAATGACAGGGCCAGTGATAAAATCACTGGGCCAGTCATTAATGACAGGGCCAGTCATTAATGACAGGGCCAGTGATAAAATGACTCTGCTAGTCATAGAATAACTTGGCCAGTCATAAAATGACAGAACCAGTCATAAAATGACAGGGCCAGTGATAAAATGACTGGGCCAGTCATTAATGACAGGGCCAATCATTAATGACAGGGCAAGTGATAAAATGACTCTGCTAGTCATAAAATGACTTGGCCAGTCATAAAATGACAGAACCAGTCATAAAATGACAGGGCCAGTGATAAAATAACTGGGCCAGTCATTAATGACAGGGCCAGTCATTAATGACAGGGCCTGTGATAAAATGACTCTGCCAGTCATTAATGACAGGGCCAGTCATTTGATCACTGGCACTTTCATTAATGAGTGGCCCTGTCATTAATGACAGGGCCAGTGATAAAATCACTGGGCCAGTCATTAATGACAGGGCCAGTCATTAATGACAGGGCCAGTGGTAAAATGACAGGGCCAGTCATTAATGACAAGACATGTCATTAATGACAGGGCCAGTGATAAAATGACTCTGCCAGTCATAAAATGACTTGGCCAATCATAAAATGACAGAACAAGTCGTAAAATGACAGGGCCAGTGATAAAATGACTGGGCCAGTCATTAATGACAGGGCCAGTCATTAATGACAGGGCCAGTGATAAAATGACTCAGCCAGTCATAAAATGACTTGCCCAGTCATAAAATGACAGAACCAGTCGTAAAATGACAGGGCCAGTGATAAAATGACTGGGCCAGTCATTAATGACAGGGCCAGTGATAAAATGACTGGGACAGTCATTAGTAACAGGGCTAGTCATTAATGACAAGGCCAGTGATAAAATGACTCTGCCAGTCACAAAATGACTTGGCCAGTCTTAAAATGACAGTACCAGTCATAAAATGACAGGGCCAGTGATAAAATGACAGGGCCAGTCATTAATGACAGCGCCAGTCATTAATGATAGGGCCAGTGATAAAATGACTGGGCCAGTCATTAATGACAGGGCCAGTCATTACTTATATAGGGCCAGTGATAAAATGACTGGGCCAGTCATTAATGACAAGGCCAGTCATTAATGACAGGGCCAGTGATAAAATGACTCTGCCAGTCATAAAATGACTTGGCCAGTCATAAAATGACAGAACCAGTCATAAAATGACAGGGCCAGTGATAAAATGACTGGGCAAGTCATTAATGTTAGGGCCAGTGATAAAGTGACTAAGCCAGTCATTAATGACAGGGCCAGTCATTAATGACAGGGCCAGTCATTAATGACAGGGCCAGTGATAAAATGAAAAGGCCAATGATAAAATGACTGTGCCAGTCATTAATGACAGAACCGGTCAATAAATGACAGGGCCAATGATAAAATGACTGGGCCAGTCATTAATGACAGGGCCAGTCATTAATGACAGGGCCAATGTTTAATGACAGGGCCAATCATTAATGACAGGGCCGGTGATAAAATGCCTGGGCCAGTCATTAATGACAGGGCCAGTCATTAATGACAGGGCCAGTGATAAAATGACTAAGCCAGTCATTATAACAGGGCCAGTCATTAATGACAGGGCCAGTGATAAAATAGAAGGGCCAGTGATAAAATGACTGACCCAATCATTAATGACAGGGCCAGTCATTAATGACAGGGCCAGTGATAAAATGACTGGGCCAGTCATTAATGACAGGGCCAGTCATTAATGACAGGGCCAGTGATAAAATGACCGGGCCGGTCATAAAATGACAGAACCGGTAATAAAATGACAGGGCAAGTGATAAAATGACTGGGCAAGTCATTAAAGACTGGGCCAGTCATTAATGACAGGGCCAGTGATAAAATGACGCTGCCAGTCATAAAATGACTTGGCCAGTCATAAAATGACAGAACCAGTCATAAAATGACTGGGCCAGTCATTAATGACAGAAAGAGTCATAAAATGACAGGGCCAGTGATAAAATGACTGGGCCAGTCATTAATGACAGGGCCAGTCATTAATGACAGGGCCAGTGATAAAATGACTGGGCCAGTCATTAATGACAGGGCCAGTCATTAAAGACAGGGCCAGTGATAAAATGACTCTGCCAGTCATAAAATGACTTCGCCAGTCATAAAATGACAGAACTAGTCATAAAATGACAGGGCCAGTGATAAAATGACTGACCCAATCATTAATGACAGGGCCAGTCATAAATTACAGGGCCAGTGATAAAATGATTGGGCCAGTCATTAATGAAGGGCCAGTCATTAATGACAGGGCCAGTGATAAAATTACTCTGCCAGTCATAAAATGACTTCGCCAGTCATAAAATGACAGAACCAGTCATAAAATGACTGGGCCAGTCATTAATGACAGAAAGAGTCATAAAATGATAGGGCCAGTGATAAAATGACTGGGCCAGTCATTAATGACAGGGCCAGTCATTAATGACAGGGCCAGTGATAAAATGACTGGGCTAGTCATTAATGACAGGGCCAGTCATTAAAGACAGGGCCAGTGATAAAATGACTCTGCCAATTATAAAATGACTTGGCCAGTCATAAAATGACAGAACCAGTCATAAAATGACAGGGCCAGGGATAAAATGACTGACCCAGTCATTAATGACAGGGCCAGTCATTAATGACAGGGCCAGTGATAAAATGACTGGGCCAGTCATTAATGACATCGCCAGTCATTAATGACAGGGCCAGTGATTATATGACTCTGCTAGTCATAAAATAACTTGGCCAGTCATAAAATGACAGAACCAGTCATAAAATGACAGGGCCAGTGATAAAATGATTGGGCCAGTCATTAATGACAGGGCCAGTCATTAATGACAGGGCCAGTGATAAAATGACTCTGCCAGTCATTAATGACAGGGCCAGTCATTTGATCACTGGCACTTTCATTAATGACTGGCCCTGTCATTAATGACAGGGCCAGTGATAAAATGACTGGGCCAGTCATTAATGACTGGGCCAGTCATTAATGACAGGGCCAGTCATTAATGACAGGGCCAGTGGTAAAATGACTGGGCCAGTCTTTAATGACAAGGCATGTCATAATGACAGGGCCAGTGATAAAATGACTCTGCCAGTCATAAAATGACTTGGCCAATTATAAAATGACAGAACAAGTCATAAAATGACAGGGCCAGTGATAAAATGACTGGGCCAGTCATTAATGACAGGGCCAGTCATTAATGAATGGGCCAGTGATAAAATGACTCAGCCAGTCATAAAATGACTTGGCCAGTCATAAAATGACAGAACCAGTCGTAAAATGACAGGGCCAGTGATAAAATGACTGGGCCAGTCATTAATGACAGGGCCAGTGATAAAATGACTGGGCCAGTCATTAGTGACAGGGCCAGTCATTAATGACAAGGCCAGTGATAAAATGACTCTGCTAGTCACAAAATGACTTGGCCAGTCTTAAAATGACAGTACCAGTCATAAAATGACAGGGCCAGTGATAAAATGACAGGGCCAGTCATTAATGACAGCGCCAGTCATTAATGACAGGGCCAGTGATAAAATGACTGGGCCAGTCATTAATGACAAGGCCAGTCATTAATGACAGGGCCAGTGATAAAATGACTCTGCCAGTCATAAAATGACTTGGCCAGTCATAAAATGACAGAACCAGTCATAAAATGACAGGGCCAGTGATAAAATGACTGGGCAAGTCATTAATGTTAGGGCCAGTGATAAAGTGACTAAGCCAGTCATTAATGACAGGGCCAGTCATTAATGACAGGGCCAATCATTAATGACAGGGCCAGTGATAAAATGAAAAGGCCAATGATAAAATGACTGTGCCAGTCATTAATGACAGAACCGGTCATAAAATGACAGGGCCAATGATAAAATGACTAGGCCAGTCATTAATGACAGGGCCAGTGATAAAATAGAAGGGCCAGTGATAAAATGACTGGGCCAGTCATTGATGACAGAACCGGTCATAAAATGACAGGGCCAGTGATAAAATGACTGGGCCAGTCATTAATGACAGGGCCAGTCATTAATGACAGGGCCAGTGATAAAATGACCGGGCCGGTCATAAAATGACAGAACCGGTAATAAAATGACAGGGCAAGTGATAAAATGACTGGGCCAGTCATTTATGACTGGGCCAGTCATTAATGACAGGGCCAGTGATAAAATGACGCTGCCAGTCATAAAATGACTTGGCCAGTCATAAAATGACAAAACCAGTCATAAAATGACTGGGCCAGTCATTAATGACAGAAAGAGTCATAAAATGACAGGGCCAGTGATAAAATGACTGGGCCAGTCATTAATGACAGGGCCAGTCATTAAAGACAGGGCCAGTGATAAAATGACACTGCCAGTCATAAAATGACTTGGCCAGTCATAAAATGACAGAACCAGTCATAAAATGACAGGGCCAGTGATAAAATGACTGGGCCAGTCATTAATGACAGGGCCAGTGATAAAATGACTGGGCTAGTCATTAATGACAGGGCCAGTCATTAATTATAGGGCCAGTGATAAAATGACAGGGCCAGTGATAAAATGACTGGGCCAGTCATTAATGACAGGGTATGTGATAAAATGCCTGGGCCAGTCATTAATGACAGGGGCAGTCATTAATGACAGGGCCAGTGATAAAATGACTAAGCCAGTCATTATAACAGGGCCAGTCATTAATGACAGGGCCAAAGATAAAATGGAAGGACCAGTGATAAAATGACTGGGCCAGTCATTAATTACAGAACCGGTCCTAAAATGACAGGGCCAGTGACAAAATGACTGGGCCAGTCATTAATGACAGGGCCAGTCATTAATGACAGGGCCAGTGATAAAATGACTCTGCCAGTCACAAAATGACTTGGCCAGTCATTAAATGATAGAACCAGTCATAAAATGACAGGGCCAGTGATAAAATGACTGGGCCAGTCATTAATGACAGGGCCAGTCATTAATGACAGGGCCAGTCATTAATGATAGGGCCAGTGATAAAATGACTGGGACAGGCATTAATGACAGGGCAAGTCATTAATGACAGGGCCAGCCATTAATGACCGGGCCAGTGATAAAATGACTCTGCCAGTCACAAAATGACTTGGCCAGTCATTAAATGACAGAACCAGTCATAAAATGACAGGGCCAGTGATAAAATGACTGGGCCAGTCATTAATGACAGGGCCAGTCATTAATGACAGGGCCAGTCATTAATGATAGGGCCAGTGATAAAATGACTGGGACAGGCATTAATGACAGGGCCAGTCATTAATGACAGGGCCAGCCATTAATGACAGGGCCAGCCATTAATGACAGGGCCAGTGATAAAATGACTCTGCCAGTCGTAAAATGACTTAGCCAGTCATAAAGTGACAGAACCAGTCATAAAATGACAGGGCCAGTGATAAAATGACAGAACCAGTAATAAAATGACAGGGCAAGTAATAAAATGACTGGGCCAGTAATAAAGTGACAGAACCAGTCATAAAATGACAGGGCCGGTCATAAAATGACAGAACCAGTAATAAAATGACAGGGCCAGTGATAAAATGACTGGGCCAGTCATTAATGACAGGGCCAGACATTAATGACAGGGCCAGTAATAAAATGACTGGGACAGTCATTAATGACAGGGCCAGTCATTAATGACAGGGCCAGTGATAAAATGACTGGGCCAGTCATTAATGACAGAACCAGTTATAAAATGACAGGGCCAGTGATGAAATGACTGGGCCAGTCATTAATGACAGGGCCAGTCATTACTGACAGGGCCAGTGATAAAATGACTCTATAGTCATAAATCGACTTGGCCAGTCATAAAATGACAGAACCAGTCATAAAATGACAGGGCCAGTGATAAAATGACTGGGCCAGTCATTAATGACAGGGCCAGACATTAATGACAGGGCCAGTAATAAAATGACTGGGACAGTCATTAATGACAGGGCCAGTCATTAATGACAGGGCCAGTGATAAAATGACTGGGCCAGTCAATAATGACAGAACCAGTTATAAAATGACAGGGCCAGTGATGAAATGACTGGGCCAGTCATTAATGACAGGGCCAGTCATTAATGACAGGGCCAGTGATAACATGACTGGGCCAGTCATTAATGACAGGGCATGTCATTAATGACAGGGCCAGTGATAAAATGACTCTGCCAGTCATAAAATGACTTGGCCAATCATAAAATGACAGAACAAGTCATAAAATGACAGGGCCAGTGATAAAATGACTGGGCCAGTCATCAATGACAGGGCCAGTCATTAATGACAGGGCCAGTGATAAAATGACTCTGCCAGTCATAAAATGACTTGGCCAGTCATAAGATGACAGAACAAGTCATAAAATGACAGGGCCAGTGATAAAATGACTGGGCCAGTCATTAATGACAGGGCCAGTCATTAATGACAGGGCCAGTCATTAATGACAGGGCCAGTGATAAAATGACTCTGCCGGTCATAAAATGACTTGGCCAGTCATAAAATGACAGAACCAGTCGTTAAATGACAGGGCCAGTGATAAAATGACTGGGCCAGTCATTAATGACAGGGCCAGTGATAAAATGACTGGGCCAGTCATTAGTGACAGGGCCAGTCATTAATGACAAGGCCAGTGATAAAATGACTCTGCCAGTCATAAAATGACTTGGCCAGTCATAAAATGACAGAACCAGTCATAAAATGACAGGGCCAGTGGTAAAATGACTGGGCCAGTCATTAATGACAGGGCCAGTGATAAAATGACTGGGCTAGTCATTAATGACAGGGCCAGTCATTAATTATAGGGCCAGTGATAAAATGACAGGGCCAGTGATAAAATGACTGGGCCAGTCATTAATGACAGGGGCAATCATTAATGACAGGGCCAGTCATTAATGACAGGGTATGTGATAAAATGCCTGGGCCAGTCATTAATGACAGGGGCAGTCATTAATGACAGGGCCAGTGATAAAATGAGTAAGCCAGTCATTATAACAGGGCCAGTCATTAATGACAGGGCCAAAGATAAAATGGAAGGGCCAGTGATAAAATGACTGGACCAGTCATTAATTACAGAACCGGTCCTAAAATGACAGGGCCAGTGACAAAATGACTGGGCCAGTCATTAATGACAGGGCCAGTCATTAATGACAGGGCCAGTGATAAAATGACTCTGCCAGTCATAAAATGACTTGGCCAGTCATAAAATGACAGAACCAGTCATAAAATGACAGGGCCAGTGATAAAATGACTGGGCCAGTCATTAATGACAGGGCCAGTCATTAATGATAGGGCCAGTGATAAAATGACTGGGACAGGCATTAATGACAGGGCCAGTCATTAATGACAGGGCCAGCCATTAATGACAGGGCCAGCCATTAATGACAGGGCCAGTGATAAAATGACTCTGCCAGTCATAAAATGACTTAGCCAGTCATAAAGTGACAGAATCAGTCATAAAATGACAGGGCCAGTGATAAAATGACCGGGCCATAAAATGACCGGGCCGGTCATAAAATGACAGAACCAGTAATAAAATGACAGGGCAAGTGATAAAATGACTGGGCAAGTCATTAATGGCAGGGCCAGTCATTATAGACAGGGCCAGTGATAAAATGACTGCCAGTCATAAAATGACTTGGCCAGTCTTAAAATGACAGAACAAGTCATAAAATGACAGGGCCAGTGATAAAATGACTGGGCAAGTCATTAATGGCAGGGCCAGTCATTAAAGACAGGGCCAGTGATAAAATGACTGCCAGTCATAAAATGACTTGGCCAGTCATAAAATGACTTGGTCAGTCATAAAATGACAGAACCAGTCATAAAATGACAGGGCCAGTGATAAAATGACTGTCCCAGTCATTAATAACAGGGCCAGTCATTAATGACAGGGCCAGTGATAAAATCACTGGGCCAGTCATTAATGACAGGGCCAGTCATTAATGACAGGGCCAGTGATAAAATGACTCTGCTAGTCATAGAATAACTTGGCCAGTCATAAAATGACAGAACCAGTCATAAAATGACAGGGCCAGTGATAAAATGACTGGGCCAGTCATTAATGACAGGGCCAATCATTAATGACAGGGCAAGTGATAAAATGACTCTGCTAGTCATAAAATGACTTGGCCAGTCATAAAATGACAGAACCAGTCATAAAATGACAGGGCCAGTGATAAAATAACTGGGCCAGTCATTAATGACAGGGCCAGTCATTAATGACAGGGCCTGTGATAAAATGACTCTGCCAGTCATTAATGACAGGGCCAGTCATTTGATCACTGGCACTTTCATTAATGAGTGGCCCTGTCATTAATGACAGGGCCAGTGATAAAATCACTGGGCCAGTCATTAATGACAGGGCCAGTCATTAATGACAGGGCCAGTGGTAAAATGACAGGGCCAGTCATTAATGACAAGACATGTCATTAATGACAGGGCCAGTGATAAAATGACTCTGCCAGTCATAAAATGACTTGGCCAATCATAAAATGACAGAACAAGTCGTAAAATGACAGGGCCAGTGATAAAATGACTGGGCCAGTCATTAATGACAGGGCCAGTCATTAATGACAGGGCCAGTGATAAAATGACTCAGCCAGTCATAAAATGACTTGCCCAGTCATAAAATGACAGAACCAGTCGTAAAATGACAGGGCCAGTGATAAAATGACTGGGCCAGTCATTAATGACAGGGCCAGTGATAAAATGACTGGGACAGTCATTAGTAACAGGGCTAGTCATTAATGACAAGGCCAGTGATAAAATGACTCTGCCAGTCACAAAATGACTTGGCCAGTCTTAAAATGACAGTACCAGTCATAAAATGACAGGGCCAGTGATAAAATGACAGGGCCAGTCATTAATGACAGCGCCAGTCATTAATGATAGGGCCAGTGATAAAATGACTGGGCCAGTCATTAATGACAGGGCCAGGCATTACTTATATAGGGCCAGTGATAAAATGACTGGGCCAGTCATTAATGACAAGGCCAGTCATTAATGACAGGGCCAGTGATAAAATGACTCTGCCAGTCATAAAATGACTTGGCCAGTCATAAAATGACAGAACCAGTCATAAAATGACAGGGCCAGTGATAAAATGACTGGGCAAGTCATTCATGTTAGGGCCAGTGATAAGGTGACTAAGCCAGTCATTAATGACAGGGCCAGTCATTAATGACAGGGCCAGTCATTAATGACAGGGCCAGTGATAAAATGAAAAGGCCAATGATAAAATGACTGTGCCAGTCATTAATGACAGAACCGGTCAATAAATGACAGGGCCAATGATAAAATGACTGGGCCAGTCATTAATGACAGGGCCAGTCATTAATGTCAGGGCCAATCATTAATGACAGGGCCAATCATTAATGACAGGGCCGGTGATAAAATGCCTGGGCCAGTCATTAATGACAGGGCCAGTCATTAATGACAGGGCCAGTGATAAAATGACTAAGCCAGTCATTATAACAGGGCCAGTCATTAATGACAGGGCCAGTGATAAAATAGAAGGGCCAGTGATAAAATGACTGACCCAATCATTAATGACAGGGCCAGTCATTAATGACAGGGCCAGTGATAAAATGACTGGGCCAGTCATTAATGACAGGGCCAGTCATTAATGACAGGGCCAGTGATAAAATGACCGGGCCGGTCATAAAATGACAGAACCGGTAATAAAATGACAGGGCAAGTGATAAAATGACTGGGCAAGTCATTAAAGACTGGGCCAGTCATTAATGACAGGGCCAGTGATAAAATGACGCTGCCAGTCATAAAATGACTTGGCCAGTCATAAAATGACAGAACCAGTCATAAAATGACTGGGCCAGTCATTAATGACAGAAAGAGTCATAAAATGACAGGGCCAGTGATAAAATGACTGGGCCAGTCATTAATGACAGGGCCAGTCATTAATGACAGGGCCAGTGATAAAATGACTGGGCCAGTCATTAATGACAGGGCCAGTCATTAAAGACAGGGCCAGTGATAAAATGACTCTGCCAGTCATAAAATGACTTCGCCAGTCATAAAATGACAGAACTAGTCATAAAATGACAGGGCCAGTGATAAAATGACTGACCCAATCATTAATGACAGGGCCAGTCATAAATTACAGGGCCAGTGATAAAATGATTGGGCCAGTCATTAATGAAGGGCCAGTCATTAATGACAGGGCCAGTGATAAAATTACTCTGCCAGTCATAAAATGACTTCGCCAGTCATAAAATGACAGAACCAGTCATAAAATGACTGGGCCAGTCATTAATGACAGAAAGAGTCATAAAATGATAGGGCCAGTGATAAAATGACTGGGCCAGTCATTAATGACAGGGCCAGTCATTAATGACAGGGCCAGTGATAAAATGACTGGGCTAGTCATTAATGACAGGGCCAGTCATTAAAGACAGGGCCAGTGATAAAATGACTCTGCCAATTATAAAATGACTTGGCCAGTCATAAAATGACAGAACCAGTCATAAAATGACAGGGCCAGGGATAAAATGACTGACCCAGTCATTAATGACAGGGCCAGTCATTAATGACAGGGCCAGTGATAAAATGACTGGGCCAGTCATTAATGACATCGCCAGTCATTAATGACAGGGCCAGTGATTATATGACTCTGCTAGTCATAAAATAACTTGGCCAGTCATAAAATGACAGAACCAGTCATAAAATGACAGGGCCAGTGATAAAATGATTGGGCCAGTCATTAATGACAGGGCCAGTGATAAAATGACTCTGCCAGTCATTAATGACAGGGCCAGTCATTTGATCACTGGCACTTTCATTAATGACTGGCCCTGTCATTAATGACAGGGCCAGTGATAAAATGACTGGGCCAGTCATTAATGACTGGGCCAGTCATTAATGACAGGGCCAGTCATTAATGACAGGGCCAGTGGTAAAATGACTGGGCCAGTCTTTAATGACAAGGCATGTCATTAATGACAGGGCCAGTGATAAAATGACTCTGCCAGTCATAAAATGACTTGGCCAATTATAAAATGACAGAACAAGTCATAAAATGACAGGGCCAGTGATAAAATGACTGGGCCAGTCATTAATGACAGGGCCAGTCATTAATGAATGGGCCAGTGATAAAATGACTCAGCCAGTCATAAAATGACTTGGCCAGTCATAAAATGACAGAACCAGTCGTAAAATGACAGGGCCAGTGATAAAATGACTGGGCCAGTCATTAATGACAGGGCCAGTGATAAAATGACTGGGCCAGTCATTAGTGACAGGGCCAGTCATTAATGACAAGGCCAGTGATAAAATGACTCTGCTAGTCACAAAATGACTTGGCCAGTCTTAAAATGACAGTACCAGTCATAAAATGACAGGGCCAGTGATAAAATGACAGGGCCAGTCATTAATGACAGCGCCAGTCATTAATGACAGGGCCAGTGATAAAATGACTGGGCCAGTCATTAATGACAAGGCCAGTCATTAATGACAGGGCCAGTGATAAAATGACTCTGCCAGTCATAAAATGACTTGGCCAGTCATAAAATGACAGAACCAGTCATAAAATGACAGGGCCAGTGATAAAATGACTGGGCAAGTCATTAATGTTAGGGCCAGTGATAAAGTGACTAAGCCAGTCATTAATGACAGGGCCAGTCATTAATGACAGGGCCAATCATTAATGACAGGGCCAGTGATAAAATGAAAAGGCCAATGATAAAATGACTGTGCCAGTCATTAATGACAGAACCGGTCATAAAATGACAGGGCCAATGATAAAATGACTAGGCCAGTCATTAATGACAGGGCCAGTGATAAAATAGAAGGGCCAGTGATAAAATGACTGGGCCAGTCATTGATGACAGAACCGGTCATAAAATGACAGGGCCAGTGATAAAATGACTGGGCCAGTCATTAATGACAGGGCCAGTCATTAATGACAGGGCCAGTGATAAAATGACCGGGCCGGTCATAAAATGACAGAACCGGTAATAAAATGACAGGGCAAGTGATAAAATGACTGGGCCAGTCATTTATGACTGGGCCAGTCATTAATGACAGGGCCAGTGATAAAATGACGCTGCCAGTCATAAAATGACTTGGCCAGTCATAAAATGACAAAACCAGTCATAAAATGACTGGGCCAGTCATTAATGACAGAAAGAGTCATAAAATGACAGGGCCAGTGATAAAATGACTGGGCCAGTCATTAATGACAGGGCCAGTCATTAAAGACAGGGCCAGTGATAAAATGACACTGCCAGTCATAAAATGACTTGGCCAGTCATAAAATGACAGAATCAGTCATAAAATGACAGGGCCAGTGATAAAATGACTGGGCCAGTCATTAATGACAGGGCCAGTGATAAAATGACTGGGCTAGTCATTAATGACAGGGCCAGTCATTAATTATAGGGCCAGTGATAAAATGACAGGGCCAGTGATAAAATGACTGGGCCAGTCATTAATGACAGGGTATGTGATAAAATGCCTGGGCCAGTCATTAATGACAGGGGCAGTCATTAATGACAGGGCCAGTGATAAAATGACTAAGCCAGTCATTATAACAGGGCCAGTCATTAATGACAGGGCCAAAGATAAAATGGAAGGACCAGTGATAAAATGACTGGGCCAGTCATTAATTACAGAACCGGTCCTAAAATGACAGGGCCAGTGACAAAATGACTGGGCCAGTCATTAATGACAGGGCCAGTCATTAATGACAGGGCCAGTGATAAAATGACTCTGCCAGTCACAAAATGACTTGGCCAGTCATTAAATGACAGAACCAGTCATAAAATGACAGGGCCAGTGATAAAATGACTGGGCCAGTCATTAATGACAGGGCCAGTCATTAATGACAGGGCCAGTCATTAATGATAGGGCCAGTGATAAAATGACTGGGACAGGCATTAATGACAGGGCAAGTCATTAATGACAGGGCCAGCCATTAATGACCGGGCCAGTGATAAAATGACTCTGCCAGTCACAAAATGACTTGGCCAGTCATTAAATGACAGAACCAGTCATAAAATGACAGGGCCAGTGATAAAATGACTGGGCCAGTCATTAATGACAGGGCCAGTCATTAATGACTGGCCCTGTCATTAATGAATAAAATGATAGGGCCAGTGATAAAATGACTGGGACAGGCATTAATGACAGGGCCAGTCATTAATGACAGGGCCAGCCATTAATGACAGGGCCAGCCATTAATGACAGGGCCAGTGATAAAATGACTCTGCCAGTCATAAAATGACTTAGCCAGTCATAAAGTGACAGAACCAGTCATAAAATGACAGGGCCAGTGATAAAATGACAGAACCAGTAATAAAATGACAGGGCAAGTAATAAAATGACTGGGCCAGTAATAAAGTGACAGAACCAGTCATAAAATGACAGGGCCGGTCATAAAATGACAGAACCAGTAATAAAATGACAGGGCCAGTGATAAAATGACTGGGCCAGTCATTAATGACAGGGCCAGACATTAATGACAGGGCCAGTAATAAAATGACTGGGACAGTCATTAATGACAGGGCCAGTCATTAATGACAGGGCCAGTGATAAAATGACTGGGCCAGTCATTAATGACAGAACCAGTTATAAAATGACAGGGCCAGTGATGAAATGACTGGGCCAGTCATTAATGACAGGGCCAGTCATTAATGACAGGGCCAGTGATAACATGACTGGGCCAGTCATTAATGACAGGGCATGTCATTAATGACAGGGCCAGTGATAAAATGACTCTGCCAGTCATAAAATGACTTGGCCAATCATAAAATGACAGAACAAGTCATAAAATGACAGGGCCAGTGATAAAATGACTGGGCCAGTCATCAATGACAGGGCCAGTCATTAATGACAGGGCCAGTGATAAAATGACTCTGCCAGTCATAAAATGACTTGGCCAGTCATAAGATGACAGAACAAGTCATAAAATGACAGGGCCAGTGATAAAATGACTGGGCCAGTCATTAATGACAGGGCCAGTCATTAATGACAGGGCCAGTCATTAATGACAGGGCCAGTGATAAAATGACTCTGCCGGTCATAAAATGACTTGGCCAGTCATAAAATGACAGAACCAGTCGTTAAATGACAGGGCCAGTGATAAAATGACTGGGCCAGTCATTAATGACAGGGCCAGTGATAAAATGACTGGGCCAGTCATTAGTGACAGGGCCAGTCATTAATGACAAGGCCAGTGATAAAATGACTCTGCCAGTCATAAAATGACTTGGCCAGTCATAAAATGACAGAACCAGTCATAAAATGACAGGGCCAGTGGTAAAATGACTGGGCCAGTCATTAATGACAGGGCCAGTGATAAAATGACTGGGCTAGTCATTAATGACAGGGCCAGTCATTAATTATAGGGCCAGTGATAAAATGACAGGGCCAGTGATAAAATGACTGGGCCAGTCATTAATGACAGGGGCAATCATTAATGACAGGGCCAGTCATTAATGACAGGGTATGTGATAAAATGCCTGGGCCAGTCATTAATGACAGGGGCAGTCATTAATGACAGGGCCAGTGATAAAATGACTAAGCCAGTCATTATAACAGGGCCAGTCATTAATGACAGGGCCAAAGATAAAATGGAAGGGCCAGTGATAAAATGACTGGACCAGTCATTAATTACAGAACCGGTCCTAAAATGACAGGGCCAGTGACAAAATGACTGGGCCAGTCATTAATGACAGGGCCAGTCATTAATGACAGGGCCAGTGATAAAATGACTCTGCCAGTCATAAAATGACTTGGCCAGTCATAAAATGACAGAACCAGTCATAAAATGACAGGGCCAGTGATAAAATGACTGGGCCAGTCATTAATGACAGGGCCAGTCATTAATGATAGGGCCAGTGATAAAATGACTGGGACAGGCATTAATGACAGGGCCAGTCATTAATTACAGGGCCAGCCATTAATGACAGGGCCAGCCATTAATGACAGGGCCAGTGATAAAATGACTCTGCCAGTCATAAAATGACTTAGCCAGTCATAAAGTGACAGAATCAGTCATAAAATGACAGGGCCAGTGATAAAATGACCGGGCCATAAAATGACCGGGCCGGTCATAAAATGACAGAACCAGTAATAAAATGACAGGGCAAGTGATAAAATGACTGGGCAAGTCATTAATGGCAGGGCCAGTCATTAAAGACAGGGCCAGTGATAAAATGACTGCCAGTCATAAAATGACTTGGCCAGTCTTAAAATGACAGAACAAGTCATAAAATGACAGGGCCAGTGATAAAATGACTGGGCAAGTCATTAATGGCAGGGCCAGTCATTAAAGACAGGGCCAGTGATAAAATGACTGCCAGTCATAAAATGACTTGGCCAGTCATAAAATGACTTGGTCAGTCATAAAATGACAGAACCAGTCATAAAATGACAGGGCCAGTGATAAAATGACTGTCCCAGTCATTAATAACAGGGCCAGTCATTAATGACAGGGCCAGTGATAAAATCACTGGGCCAGTCATTAATGACAGGGCCAGTCATTAATGACAGGGCCAGTGATAAAATGACTCTGCTAGTCATAGAATAACTTGGCCAGTCATAAAATGACAGAACCAGTCATAAAATGACAGGGCCAGTGATAAAATGACTGGGCCAGTCATTAATGACAGGGCCAATCATTAATGACAGGGCAAGTGATAAAATGACTCTGCTAGTCATAAAATGACTTGGCCAGTCATAAAATGACAGAACCAGTCATAAAATGACAGGGCCAGTGATAAAATAACTGGGCCAGTCATTAATGACAGGGCCAGTCATTAATGACAGGGCCAGTGATAAAATGACTCTGCCAGTCATTAATGACAGGGCCAGTCATTTGATCACTGGCACTTTCATTAATGACTGGCCCTGTCATTAATGACAGGGCCAGTGATAAAATCACTGGGCCAGTCATTAATGACAGGGCCAGTCATTAATGACAGGGCCAGTGGTAAAATGACAGGGCCAGTCATTAATGACAAGACATGTCATTAATGACAGGGCCAGTGATAAAATGACTCTGCCAGTCATAAAATGACTTGGCCAATCATAAAATGACAGAACAAGTCGTAAAATGACAGGGCCAGTGATAAAATGACTGGGCCAGTCATTAATGACAGGGCCAGTCATTAATGACAGGGCCAGTGATAAAATGACTCAGCCAGTCATAAAATGACTTGCCCAGTCATAAAATGACAGAACCAGTCGTAAAATGACCGGGCCAGTGATAAAATGACTGGGCCAGTCATTAATGACAGGGCCAGTGATAAAATGACTGGGACAGTCATTAGTAACAGGGCTAGTCATTAATGACAAGGCCAGTGATAAAATGACTCTGCCAGTCACAAAATGACTTGGCCAGTCTTAAAATGACAGTACCAGTAATAAAATGACAGGGCCAGTGATAAAATGACAGGGCCAGTCATTAATGACAGCGCCAGTCATTAATGATAGGGCCAGTGATAAAATGACTGGGCCAGTCATTAATGACAGGGCCAGTCATTACTTATATAGGGCCAGTGATAAAATGACTGGGCCAGTCATTAATGACAAGGCCAGTCATTAATGACAGGGCCAGTGATAAAATGACTCTGCCAGTCATAAAATGACTTGGCCAGTCATAAAATGACAGAACCAGTTATAAAATGACAGGGCCAGTGATAAAATGACTGGGCAAGTCATTAATGTTAGGGCCAGTGATAAAGTGACTAAGCCAGTCATTAATGACAGGGCCAGTCATTAATGACAGGGCCAGTGATAAAATGAAAAGGCCAATGATAAAATGACTGTGCCAGTCATTAATGACAGAACCGGTCAATAAATGACAGGGCCAATGATAAAATGACTGGGCCAGTCATTAATGACAGGGCCAGTCATTTATGACAGGGCCAATCATTAATGACAGGGCCAGTCATTAATGACAGGGCCGGTGATAAAATGCCTGGGCCAGTCATTAATGACAGGGCCAGTCATTAATGACAGGGCCAGTGATAAAATGACTAAGCCAGTCATTATAACAGGGCCAGTCATTAATGACAGGGCCAGTGATAAAATAGAAGGGCCAGTGATAAAATGACTGACCCAATCATTAATGACAGGGCCAGTCATTAATGACAGGGCCAGTGATAAAATGACTGGGCCAGTCATTAATGACAGGGCCAGTCATTAATGACAGGGCCAGTGATAAAATGACCGGGCCGGTCATAAAATGACAGAACCGGTAATAAAATGACAGGGCAAGTGATAAAATGACTGGGCAAGTCATTAAAGACTGGGCCAGTCATTAATGACAGGGCCAGTGATAAAATGACGCTGCCAGTCATAAAATGACTTGGCCAGTCATAAAATGACAGAACCAGTCATAAAATGACTGGGCCAGTCATTAATGACAGAAAGAGTCATAAAATGACAGGGCCAGTGATAAAATGTCTGGGCCAGTCATTAATGACAGGGCCAGTCATTAATGACAGGGCCAGTGATAAAATGACTGGGCCAGTCATTAATGACAGGGCCAGTCATTAAAGACAGGGCCAGTGATAAAATGACTCTGCCAGTGATAAAATGACTTCGCCAGTCATAAAATGACAGAACCAGTCATAAAATGACAGGGCCAGTGATAAAATGACTGACCCAATCATTAATGACAGGGCCAGTCATAAATTACAGGGCCAGTGATAAAATGATTGGGCCAGTCATTAATGAAGGGCCAGTCATTAATGACAGGGCCAGTGATAAAATTACTCTGCCAGTCATAAAATGACTTCGCCAGTATTAAATTACAGAACCAGTCATAAAATGACTGGGCCAGTCATTAATGACAGAAAGAGTCATAAAATGACAGGGCCAGTGATAAAATGACTGGGCCAGTCATTAATGACAGGGCCAGGCATTAATGACAGGGCCAGTGATAAAATGACTGGGCTAGTCATTAATGACAGGGCCAGTCATTAAAGACAGGGCCAGTGATAAAATGACTCTGCCAATTATAAAATGACTTGGCCAGTCATAAAATGACAGAACCAGTCATAAAATGACAGGGCCAGTCATTAATGACAGGGCCAGTGATAAAATGACTGGGCCAGTCATTAATGACAGGGCCAGTGATAAAATGACTGGGCCAGTCATTAATGACAGGGCCAGTCATTAATGACAGGGCCAGTGATTATATGACTCTGCTAGTCATAAAATAACTTGGCCAGTCATAAAATGACAGAACCAGTCATAAAATGACAGGGCCAGTGATAAAATGATTGGGCCAGTCATTAATGACAGGGCCAGTCATTAATGACAGGGCCAGTGATAAAATGACTCTGCCAGTCATTAATGACAGGGCCAGTCATTTGATCACTGGCACTTTCATTAATGACTGGCCCTGTCATTAATGACAGGGCCAGTGATAAAATGACTGGGCCAGTCATTAATGACTGGGCCAGTCATTAATGACAGGGCCAGTCATTAATGACAGGGCCAGTGGTAAAATGACTGGGCCAGTCTTTAATGACAAGGCATGTCATTAATGACAGGGCCAGTGATAAAATGACTCTGCCAGTCATAAAATGACTTGGCCAATTATAAAATGACAGAACAAGTCATAAAATGACAGGGCCAGTGATAAAATGACTGGGCCAGTCATTAATGACAGGGCCAGTCATTAATGAATGGGCCAGTGATAAAATGACTCAGCCAGTCATAAAATGACTTGGCCAGTCATAAAATGACAGAACCAGTCGTAAAATGACAGGGCCAGTGATAAAATGACTGGGCCAGTCATTAATGACAGGGCCAGTGATAAAATGACTGGGCCAGTCATTAGTGACAGGGCCAGTCATTAATGACAAGGCCAGTGATAAAATGACTCTGCTAGTCACAAAATGACTTGGCCAGTCTTAAAATGACAGTACCAGTCATAAAATGACAGGGCCAGTGATAAAATGACAGGGCCAGTCATTAATGACAGCGCCAGTCATTAATGACAGGACCAGTGATAAAATGACTGGGCCAGTCATTAATGACAAGGCCAGTCATTAATGACAGTGCCAGTGATAAAATGACTCTGTCAGTCATAAAATGACTTGGCCAGTCATAAAATGACAGAACCAGTCATAAAATGACAGGGCCAGTAATAAAATGACTGGGCAAGTCATTAATGTTAGGGCCAGTGATAAAGTGACTAAGCCAGTCATTTATGACAGGGCCAGTCATTAATGACAGGGCCAATCATTAATGACAGGGCCAGTGATAAAATGAAAAGGCCAATGATAAAATGACTGTGCCAGTCATTAATGACAGAACCGGTCATAAAATGACAGGGCCAATGATAAAATGACTAGGCCAGTCATTAATGACAGGGCCAGTGATAAAATAGAAGGGCCAGTGATAAAATGACTGGGCCAGTCATTGATGACAGAACCGGTCATAAAATGACAGGGCCAGTGATAAAATTACTGGGCCAGTCATTAATGACAGGGCCAGTCATTAATGACAGGGCCAGTGATAAAATGACCGGGCCGGTCATAAAATGACAGAACCGGTAATAAAATGACAGGGCAAGTGAAAAAATGACTGGGCCAGTCATTTATGACTGGGCCAGTCATTAATGACAGGGCCAGTGATAAAATGACGCTGCCAGTCATAAAATGACTTGGCCAGTCATAAAATGACAAAACCAGTCATAAAATGACTGGGCCAGTCATTAATGACAGAAAGAGTCATAAAATGACAGGGCCAGTGATAAAATGACTGGGCCAGTCATTAATGACAGGGCCAGTCATTAACGACAGGGCCAGTGATAAAATGACACTGCCAGTCATAAAATGACTTGGCCAGTCATAAAATGACAGAACCAGTCATAAAATGACAGGGCCAGTGATAAAATGACTGGGCCAGTCATTAATGACAGGGCCAGTGATAAAATGACTGGGCTAGTCATTAATGACAGGGCCAGTCATTAATTATAGGGCCAGTGATAAAATGACAGGGCCAGTGATAAAATGACTGGGCCAGTCATTAATGACAGGGGCAATCATTAATGACAGGGCCAGTCATTAATGACAGGGTATGTGATAAAATGCCTGGGCCAGTCATTAATGACAGGGGCAGTCATTAATGACAGGGCCAGTGATAAAATGACTAAGCCAGTCATTATAACAGGGCCAGTCATTAATGACAGGGCCAAAGATAAAATGGAAGGACCAGTGATAAAATGACTGGGCCAGTCATTAATTACAGAACCGGTCCTAAAATGACAGGGCCAGTGACAAAATGACTGGGCCAGTCATTAATGACAGGGCCAGTCATTAATGACAGGGCCAGTGATAAAATGACTCTGCCAGTCACAAAATGACTTGGCCAGTCATTAAATGACAGAACCAGTCATAAAATGACAGGGCCAGTGATAAAATGACTGGGCCAGTCATTAATGACAGGGCCAGTCATTAATGACAGGGCCAGTCATTAATGATAGGGCCAGTGATAAAATGACTGGGACAGGCATTAATGACAGGGCCAGTCATTAATGACAGGGCCAGCCATTAATGACAGGGCCAGCCATTAATGACAGGGCCAGTGATAAAATGACTCTGCCAGTCATAAAATGACTTAGCCAATCATAAAGTGACAGAACCAGTCATAAAATGACAGGGCCAGTGATAAAATGACAGAACCAGTAATAAAATGACAGGGCAAGTAATAAAATGACTGGGCCAGTAATAAAGTGACAGAACCAGTAATAAAATGACAGGGCAAGTGATAAAATGACTGGGCCAGTCATTAATGACAGGGCCAGTCATTAATGACAGGGCCAGTGATAAAATGACTCTGCCAGTCACAAAATGACTTGGCCAGTCATTAAATGACAGAACCAGTCATAAAATGACAGGGCCAGTGATAAAATGACTGGGCCAGTCATTAATGACAGGGCCAGTCATTAATGACAGGGCCAGTCATTAATGATAGGGCCAGTGATAAAATGACTGGGACAGGCATTAATGACAGGGCAAGTCATTAATGACAGGGCCAGCCATTAATGACCGGGCCAGTGATAAAATGACTCTGCCAGTCACAAAATGACTTGGCCAGTCATTAAATGACAGAACCAGTCATAAAATGACAGGGCCAGTGATAAAATGACTGGGCCAGTCATTAATGACAGGGCCAGTCATTAATGACAGGGCCAGTCATTAATGATAGGGCCAGTGATAAAATGACTGGGACAGGCATTAATGACAGGGCCAGTCATTAATGACAGGGCCAGCCATTAATGACAGGGCCAGCCATTAATGACAGGGCCAGTGATAAAATGACTCTGCCAGTCATAAAATGACTTAGCCAGTCATAATGTGACAGAACCAGTCATAAAATGACAGGGCCAGTGATAAAATGACAGAACCAGTAATAAAATGACAGGGCAAGTAATAAAATGACTGGGCCAGTAATAAAGTGACAGAACCAGTCATAAAATGACAGGGCCGGTCATAAAATGACAGAACCAGTAATAAAATGACAGGGCCAGTGATAAAATGACTGGGCCAGTTATTAATGACAGGGCCAGACATTAATGACAGGGCCAGTAATAAAATGACTGGGACAGTCATTAATGACAGGGCCAGTCATTAATGACAGGGCCAGTGATAAAATGACTGGGCCAGTCATTAATGACAGAACCAGTTATAAAATGACAGGGCCAGTGATGAAATGACTGGGCCAGTCATTAATGACAGGGCCAGTCATTAATGACAGGGCCAGTGATAACATGACTGGGCCAGTCATTAATGACAGGGCATGTCATTAATGACAGGGCCAGTGATAAAATGACTCTGCCAGTCATAAAATGACTTGGCCAATCATAAAATGACAGAACAAGTCATAAAATGACAGGGCCAGTGATAAAATGACTGGGCCAGTCATCAATGACAGGGCCAGTCATTAATGACAGGGCCAGTGATAAAATGACTCTGCCAGTCATAAAATGACTTGGCCAGTCATAAGATGACAGAACAAGTCATAAAATGACAGGGCCAGTGATAAAATGACTGGGCCAGTCATTAATGACAGGGCCAGTCATTAATGACAGGGCCAGTCATTAATGACAGGGCCAGTGATAAAATGACTCTGCCGGTCATAAAATGACTTGGCCAGTCATAAAATGACAGAACCAGTCGTTAAATGACAGGGCCAGTGATAAAATGACTGGGCCAGTCATTAATGACAGGGCCAGTGATAAAATGACTGGGCCAGTCATTAGTGACAGGGCCAGTCATTAATGACAAGGCCAGTGATAAAATGACTCTGCCAGTCATAAAATGACTTGGCCAGTCATAAAATGACAGAACCAGTCATAAAATGACAGGGCCAGTGGTAAAATGACTGGGCCAGTCATTAATGACAGGGCCAGTGATAAAATGACTGGGCTAGTCATTAATGACAGGGCCAGTCATTAATTATAGGGCCAGTGATAAAATGACAGGGCCAGTGATAAAATGACTGGGCCAGTCATTAATGACAGGGGCAATCATTAATGACAGGGCCAGTCATTAATGACAGGGTATGTGATAAAATGCCTGGGCCAGTCATTAATGACAGGGGCAGTCATTAATGACAGGGCCAGTGATAAAATGACTAAGCCAGTCATTATAACAGGGCCAGTCATTAATGACAGGGCCAAAGATAAAATGGAAGGGCCAGTGATAAAATGACTGGACCAGTCATTAATTACAGAACCGGTCCTAAAATGACAGGGCCAGTGACAAAATGACTGGGCCAGTCATTAATGACAGGGCCAGTCATTAATGACAGGGCCAGTGATAAAATGACTCTGCCAGTCATAAAATGACTTGGCCAGTCATAAAATGACAGAACCAGTCATAAAATGACAGGGCCAGTGATAAAATGACTGGGCCAGTCATTAATGACAGGGCCAGTCATTAATGATAGGGCCAGTGATAAAATGACTGGGACAGGCATTAATGACAGGGCCAGTCATTAATTACAGGGCCAGCCATTAATGACAGGGCCAGCCATTAATGACAGGGCCAGTGATAAAATGACTCTGCCAGTCATAAAATGACTTAGCCAGTCATAAAGTGACAGAATCAGTCATAAAATGACAGGGCCAGTGATAAAATGACCGGGCCATAAAATGACCGGGCCGGTCATAAAATGACAGAACCAGTAATAAAATGACAGGGCAAGTGATAAAATGACTGGGCAAGTCATTAATGGCAGGGCCAGTCATTAAAGACAGGGCCAGTGATAAAATGACTGCCAGTCATAAAATGACTTGGCCAGTCTTAAAATGACAGAACAAGTCATAAAATGACAGGGCCAGTGATAAAATGACTGGGCAAGTCATTAATGGCAGGGCCAGTCATTAAAGACAGGGCCAGTGATAAAATGACTGCCAGTCATAAAATGACTTGGCCAGTCATAAAATGACTTGGTCAGTCATAAAATGACAGAACCAGTCATAAAATGACAGGGCCAGTGATAAAATGACTGTCCCAGTCATTAATAACAGGGCCAGTCATTAATGACAGGGCCAGTGATAAAATCACTGGGCCAGTCATTAATGACAGGGCCAGTCATTAATGACAGGGCCAGTGATAAAATGACTCTGCTAGTCATTGAATAACTTGGCCAGTCATAAAATGACAGAACCAGTCATAAAATGACAGGGCCAGTGATAAAATGACTGGGCCAGTCATTAATGACAGGGCCAATCATTAATGACAGGGCAAGTGATAAAATGACTCTGCTAGTCATAAAATGACTTGGCCAGTCATAAAATGACAGAACCAGTCATAAAATGACAGGGCCAGTGATAAAATAACTGGGCCAGTCATTAATGACAGGGCCAGTCATTAATGACAGGGCCAGTGATAAAATGACTCTGCCAGTCATTAATGACAGGGCCAGTCATTTGATCACTGGCACTTTCATTAATGACTGGCCCTGTCATTAATGACAGGGCCAGTGATAAAATCACTGGGCCAGTCATTAATGACAGGGCCAGTCATTAATGACAGGGCCAGTGGTAAAATGACAGGGCCAGTCATTAATGACAAGACATGTCATTAATGACAGGGCCAGTGATAAAATGACTCTGCCAGTCATAAAATGACTTGGCCAATCATAAAATGACAGAACAAGTCGTAAAATGACAGGGCCAGTGATAAAATGACTGGGCCAGTCATTAATGACAGGGCCAGTCATTAATGACAGGGCCAGTGATAAAATGACTCAGCCAGTCATAAAATGACTTGCCCAGTCATAAAATGACAGAACCAGTCGTAAAATGACAGGGCCAGTGATAAAATGACTGGGCCAGTCATTAATGACAGGGCCAGTGATAAAATGACTGGGACAGTCATTAGTAACAGGGCTAGTCATTAATGACAAGGCCAGTGATAAAATGACTCTGCCAGTCACAAAATGACTTGGCCAGTCTTAAAATGACAGTACCAGTAATAAAATGACAGGGCCAGTGATAAAATGACAGGGCCAGTCATTAATGACAGCGCCAGTCATTAATGATAGGGCCAGTGATAAAATGACTGGGCCAGTCATTAATGACAGGGCCAGTCATTACTTATATAGGGCCAGTGATAAAATGACTGGGCCAGTCATTAATGACAAGGCCAGTCATTAATGACAGGGCCAGTGATAAAATGACTCTGCCAGTCATAA